>OZ012737.1:564461214-565799547 GCA_963859935.3 Lathyrus sativus | reverse complement strand
CTTAAGATGATTCTTAAGACCTTAGCGCAGTTTCCCGAATGGTTTGCTTAGGATGATTCTTGAGCTCCCCAGTAACGTCCCCAGCAAGAGTTGCCCAGGAAGATTCCTGGAATACCCCGCAGAATAAAGTCTCCAGAATGGTTATCAGTTCAGGATGATTCTTGAAGGTGCCCGACGGATTTGTTTGTTCAAGATGATTCTTGAAAACCCTAGCAGCGTGATATGTCTGCTCCAACAGTGATGTCTAATCTGAAGATTGACTTCGTGAACGCCTGAAGGCGATATCAGAAGGTTCCTGTGAGCTCAGATGTCCTTGTTGATGAATCAACGTGTGGCTGAAGACAAGGTTCCAAAGTTTGTAGATATAACAAGATGATCCGTGTTGGTCTGAAGACCAAGTCAGTTGTCCTGAGGAGATGATTGATTGCGATCAAGTGGATAGTTTTTCTTCTGACTGAGGTCGAAGATGTTTCTCCAGCTGAAGCGGAGTGTTGCCTAAAGGCAAAGTGTTTGAATCCCCGTGGAGTCATGAATGGCTCTGGATACCATTTCTCTGACTGAAGTCACAGATTTCCCAAGCTGAAGCAAAGGTGCCTAAGGGCAAGGTTATCCCCAAGGTTATGAGTGACCTAGGATTCATTTTTCGGACTGAAGGCCGAAATATATCCCTGACTGAAGTCACGGATGCTCTATAGCAGAGGTGGAGTTGCCTGAAGGCAGATCCATGTATCCTTGAAGGCCAAGGACCATTTCTTCAGACTGAAGTCGAAGATACCTTCTGCAGAGTTGCCGACGGGCAAAGTTTACATCCTTGAAGGCCAAGGATGTTTTTTCTAGCTGAAGCTGGAATAGCCGACGGGCAGGGTTTCATCTTTCTTCAGAAGAACTTGAAGATTCTCCAGCGGATCTGGAGTGGCCAGGGGCCAGGGTTCCGTCTATCTCCAGAAATACTTGAAGATTTTTTCTAGCTGAAGCTGGAAATGGCCAGGGGCCAGGGTTTCGTATATCTTTAATGTTGAAGTTCTACGGCGGGCAGTGTGCAGCAGTATTCCGATGTTCGTTATGGTTCTGAGGGTGAACCCCAGATCAGAGTGTGCTCGGTTAAGTCTCTCATTCCCAGCGGAGTAGTTTCAAATGCGCAAGTATACCTTTCGCCCCATTTACCAGGGGTGAACCCCAGGTCAGAGTTGTTCAGTGTTGCATTTGTCCAGCGGCGAGGTTGGATGTTTGTTCAACGGCGAGGTTGAACGTTTGGATTTGACGGCGAGGTCAGATCATCATTTGTCCGGCGGCGAGGTTGGATGTTTGTTCGACGGCGAGGTTGAACGTTTGGATGTGACGGCGAGGTCAGATCATCAATTGTTCGGCGACGAGGTTGGATGTTTGTTCGACGGCGAGGTTGAACGTTTAGATGTGACGGCGAGGTCAGATCATCAGTTGTCCAGCGGCGAGGTTGGATGTTTGTTCGACGGCGAGGTTGAACGTTTGGATTTGACGGCGAGGTCAGATCATCATTTGTCCGGCGGCGAGGTTGGATGTTTGTTCGACGGCGAGGTTGAACGTTTGGATTTGACGGCGAGGTCAGATCATCATTTGTCCGGCGGCGAGGTTGGATGTTTGTTCGACGGCGAGGTTGAACGTTTGGATTTGACGGCGAGGTCAGATCATCATTTGTCCGGCGGCGAGGGTGGATGTTTGTCCGGCGGCGAGGTTGGATGTTTGTTCGACGGCAAAGTTGAACGTTTGGATTTGACGACGAGGTCAGATCATATTTGTCCGACGGCGAGGTTGAATGTTTGTTTGACGGCGAGGTCAGACTCTTTAAATCCCCATCAGAGATGATGTTTGTACAACGGCGATGTCGAATGTCTCTCAAAGTGATGTGTGTTTCCGACGGTGATGACAGATTCAGTTCTGCAGCGGCGATGTTTAGTGTTGCAGTGTTCGAAGATTTGTTCCCCGCAGAGTATCGTATGCTCGTGCAGTTGGCAAATTTTCGGGTTTACCGATATTCAACCGTCTCGCACCGTGATTGGCTGAGAGCCGTTCGCTTCTCACCCAGTCAGGTTCAAGCCGTTTGAATAGGGGCAGCTGTTGCACCCCAAAATTTGACCAACAATTATTTATTCATTGAGAGTTTGAAAGTTGATACCTTCACCAGAAAGTTCAAGAGATCCTCAGAGGAGTTGGTTGAAACCAGGGTTGTGTGCTTCATAGCTTGAGAGTTGTGGGAGCTCCTCAGATGATTCTGAGACTTTGAGGATGAACTAGATGCTTTGAGGAAGCCTGTGAGATGTCTTGATAGCCATCATGAAGTCCAGAGAAGTCATTATGCAAGAATTCAGAAGATTCAACCATGAATGGTAGAATTAGGGTTTTGACTGGGTCAACCCTAGGATAACTGAAGATTTGGAGAAGGTTGAGACCCAATCCAAGGGCCATGAGATCATGGAATGATTTATGGATATTTTATAAAGGTGATTCCTAGACCAACTCATCATGATTGAGGAGTTTGAGAAGTTTCAAGTCAGGGTTTCCAAGGATTGTCAGTGAGAAAACCCTAATTTGATCCCTATTTTCCAGGCAGTTTTAGCTCTAGATGTGATTGATATCTCATCTTCCCCACAACATGAATGTTGTAGAGCTTGTTCTTAGCTTTAATTTGAGTGGTGGAAGTCCTTGATAGGAGTTACATAGCTCAAGTTATGGTTTTGACAAATTACAGGTCAGCAGAGGTATGTGAATCTGGGTCCTTGAAAGTCACCCAACTTGCAGACAACTTTTGCCCTAGTAGGATGATTCCTATGATCTCTTGGTCAACATGAATGTTGAATAGCATGTTCTTAGCTTTAATTTGAGTGGTAGAAGTCCTTGATAGGATGTGTGGAACTCAACTTATGGTTTGAACAAGACAGGGGTATTTTGGTCATTTGTCAGTTATAGGTCATTTTAAGCAAAGGTCATATCTCCTATTTCCAAGCCTCAAATGGAAAAACTCAAAACATGAAAGTTGTTCAAAATGGGATTTTAAGTCTATAAAAGTGGTCATGAGTCATTGAGAAGGCCTAGAGCATGGATTTTTAAAAGTGGTTCAAATGGCTTGTAAATGGCTTATAAGTTGAAAAAGTTGAAATGGAATTTTGGTTTGAGAGATCTACAAATCCAAAATGGGTCATCCAATATGTCATTTTGACTCCAAACATCATTTTAAAAACAATGGTTTAGCCACATTTTTGAGTTTAGGCTTAAAAATTGGAGTTGCTTTGTAAATTTGTTACTTGCACTTTAAGGCATCAAAAGGAAAGATGGGAAAATGCTACATGAGGACTTGTAAGGCTTTGTTTTCATTTTACCATATCATTTGAGGAGAAATTAAGTGAGATTGCATGGTGTATCATGATATAGCATGAGATTTACTAAATATGGCAAATTCAAATTATCATTGCATGAGAAGTTCTAGAAGCTTCATGGAAGGTTCTACAAACTTCCACACACTTCTATTCTCATCTATATAAGCCCTAGAGTGGCTCCATGCATTGGTTAGAGATTTTTAGAGCTTGCATACTATACTTTGATTCCTTCACTCCAAAAGTGCATTTTCATTTCAAACTCCATTGAAACTTCATCAATCACTACAATTCTGATTATCATCATCATCTACAAGCAACATTGAGTATTTGGCAAGAAAAATCAAGGAGAATTCGTGGCTGGTTCATGAGATCACAAGCTTCACTCCAACTTGCATGAAGGATTGGCTAGGTTGATTCAAGAGGTGTGAGCAAAAACTACTGCAAACAGAAGCACATAGAGCCATTGAAGATCATTCCAAGAGAGCACCAAGGCTTGAATTGGAAGAGAAACACCATAGCCATCATCACTTGCAAGGTATGCGTTTTCTCTTGAATCTCTTTATTTATTCTGTTTTAGGGTTGGTTGGTAGGATAAACACGATAGAAACCAATTAGGGAGGTGTTATGATTAGTTTGAAAGCATTACATGTAGGTTTGTGTTATGGCCATTTCTGTTTTGAGTTCAAGAACTCGTGCCTTAATGTACTATAACCTTAGTTTTGTAGTTTAGAATAATCACCATGAAGTGTAGATCATCCTAGGTTAGTTTCAGCCAAGATCATGATCATGCAAACCAGAGGAAAGTAATGGTGTCCAAGACTTCCACGCTCCATATATTTTTCTAGAGTGAGTATTAAGAAAATCCGTGACCACAGTCTTGTAGAGGGCAAGGAGAGGAGTGAGTTTGGTTTTTGTATCGAGGGAAATGGTTGCGAGATGAGAGAGCTATGGAGGATGGAAGATTCGCGTATGGAAGTTGCTTCGTGAAACCCTAACAGGCCCAAGGTAGGAGACGCAATCGTCACCCTTGATTCATTTTGGAAAGTTGACTAGTTCACTTCATCCAGCGGTCCAGATTGAACTAAAAAACGGAGGGAAATTCAAAACAGCTAAACGCTGCCGTTTGGTTTAATGAGGCGCGTGTGGGCTTATCCAGAATGCTATCCGCACCACCCCCTTTCAGCCCATTCTGAAATTGAACTAACCTGCCTTGCTGTTCCCCCCCCCCCCCCCCCCCCATCCCCTTTAATTCTTTTTTTAATTTCTTTTATTGTTTGTCTTTTATAAAATTCATAAAAAATAGAAAGTTAAATATTTTTCAATTCTTATTTTTTCTATAGGTTAGTGAATTTGTCTAGAAAATTATAAATAAATAAAATTTCCATTTTATTTTCTTTTCATATTTTTAGTATATTTTTCATTTTAATAGCCTTTTAATATGTTTAAGCTTGATATTCAATTTTGTAAAATTTGTTTTAGGACCTTCCTTTAATCTTTTTAATTCATTCTTTTTGGTATGATTAGATATTGAATCATAGTTCCCCATAGGATTTAATTCTTGATTTTTAGATTAAAATTTGATTAGTTTAATTAGGTTAGCATTAGGGTACCTAATTAGGGTTTATGTTATGCATAGGTAAGGAAATTCATTTTCTTTAGATAGTTTTGTTTTGATTTTTGGGTAGAGGCATATGTGGATGTTATGGGTAGATGTTGTAGACCCTTGTGAATAATTGTTAGATTTTCCCCCCTTGGTTTAGTATTTTTAGGTATTTTCTGAAGTTGCCTGATGATTTTGCCTGTCCTGTGGTTATCTGTTCATCTCTGGGGTTTATTTTGGGGAATTTGTTGAGGGGCTTGTGTTGTCTTGAAGATCTTGTTGGAGAGCATGATGAAGAGAAGGTTGTAGATCAAGACTCAGAGACCCAGAGCTTGGATTATTCCCTGTCTGTGAGGTTTGAGATCCTGAAGTTTGAAGGAAGTTCATGGTACTTTCCTGAGGAAGGCACTATGAATGACTTTCATTCTTTCTTCTCACCTCTTTCTTAAGTATCCAATGATGTTGGAGCCAACTTGTGAGTTTAATTTCTCCTGAGGAGGAATGTAAACTGATCACCTGTTGTTGAGCCACATGGGATACAATTCCTAAGAGGAAGCCTCCTAGTACTTTCCTGAGGAAGGTCCTATGGGTCTATTCACTTAGTTCCATTAGTTTATCTAGGATTTCTTAAGTATCCAATGATGTAGGAGCCAACTTGTGAGTTTAATTTCTCCTGAGGAGGAATGTAAACTGATCACAGTTGTTGAGCCACATAGGATACAACTCCTAAGTGGAAGCCTCCTAGTACTCTCCTGAGGAAGGTCCTATGGGTCTATTCACTTAGTTCCACTAGTTCAGATAGGATTTCCTAAATATCCAGTGATGTTGGAGCCTGCTTGTGAGTTTAGTTTCTCCTGAGGAGGAATGTAAACTGATCACAGTGGTGGAGCCACATAGGATATGACTCCTGAGTATACACCTCCTAGTGCTTTCCTGAGGAAGACACTATGAGTCTGCTTACTTAGCTCCCTTTCTTTGGTAAGCTTGTTTTGAAGCTGGAAGACTGGGATTGATTTCTTTTGGTTAGGTTTTGCTTTAGGGCTTTGCTTAGATTTGATCAGGATTCTGTGTTAGTGTTAGGATTAGAGAGTAGATGATTCTTTCTCAAGCATGTGTTTTGTTTGCCTGATGGCATTTCATTTCTTTTATCTGTTACTGCTTGATAGCATGTTGTTTATCTTCAGTATGATTACTGTTATTTCATGACTGGCTTGAGGTCGAGACGAGCTTGTGGAGGCTGAAGCCCCACACACATTTCCTCCCTCACTTGCATTGCATGCATTTTACTGTTAAAGCTGATGCTTTTGTCTATTTCGGTGTATCATTGACATGATCCCTTAGGACTCTCATTTCTTCTGATGAGGATTTGATGATAGACTTTTAGGTTGAAACCTATGCATGACAACATCTAGGAGTTCCCTGTTCAAACCTCAACCATAGGATGAATCCATGGCATGACAACAGTAGGACTTGATAGTCTCCCTCCTAGTTGGGCCTGTTCTCTTCTCAGCTCAAAGCAGTTTAAAATACAGTAATCATGAATGATTTCTTTCGTACGCTACGAGCCTTAAGCTATCTGAGATCGGATGTTTAGTATGGTACCCTTTGGGTGACATGCGACGCATTCACTCTCAGGTCATAGTCTCTAGTGCGGTTGAAATCGCAAACGCAATAAAAAACACTTCTTTCAGGAAATAAGCCGTAGTTTCCCGAACTACGTGAGCTATGATCTCTCATGCCTGTTGAGAGTACGTAGGCATAGGATGCGATGTCCTAGCGAGCAACCTTTCCCCCATAATCCTTCGTAGGCCGAACTACGTTGACTCTGATTTCTCATTCTCTGATGAGAATACGTAGGCATAAAGTGCGACGCTTTGCCGAGTCATTTTTCTTTTCTTTTTCAGCCAGCCTTGATAGGTAGATAGATTATAACCAACCCGTCCAAGTAAACAAACAAGCGAGGATCCCGTCGAGTACGATGGACGTGAGGGGTGCTAATACCTTCCCCTTGCGTAACCGACTCCCGAACCCAGACAATGGTTGCGATGACCTTGTCTTACCCTTATTCGTCAGGTTTTTCCGATCGTTTCCTTTCCCGCTCTGAGGGATAAATAACGAAAGGTGGCGACTCTTCTGTCATGCCGACACCTTATTTTCGCGCAAGCGACAATGGAGAATCATGAAAAGCTATACTCCACATACCTTAGTCGATTCAAAGCCTTCATGATTATCGCCAGGAATCTTTTGCCTCCAATCTTCTCCTCAGAGCTCTCTGGCCATAATACTTTTCATGGTTCATAAAATGAATCCTAATTCCCTTCAGAATTCTATTTTGTCAAACCTAGTCTTGGGCCTCACAATTTGGGCTTTTCCCATAACACCCTCACTAACTCCCCTTAAATGTCCAATTTTCCCTTCTTTCACTTATATTTATTTTAATTCATAATAATATTAATATCTTCATATTATATACTATTATTCAAAATAAATAACCCAATTATGCATAATTCTTCAAAATTCCACAAAACCACCGAAAATGAATATTCTTAATTAAATAAATTAATTAAAATATTCCAATTAAATTTGGGGTGTTACATCAAGCCTTAAGTTATATACTTATAGGTAATTAATTGTTCAAGAAGACCCCTGAAGGAGTCTTGTTGAAATGCCTCAATGAAACAGAGGCATATTTGGCTCTTTTGAATGTTCATAGTGGGGCTTGTGGAGCACACCAAGTTGGCCATAAAATGAAATGGTTGTTGTTTCAACAAGGCATGTATTGACCTACTATGCTGAAGGATTGCATAGAGTTTGCCAAAGGTTGCCAAGAGTGTCAGATTCATGCTGGCATACAACATATCCCTGTAAATGAATTGCACTCCATATTGAAACCATGGCCTTTCAGAGGATGGGCTTTGGATATAGTGGGAGAGATTCGACCAACATCTTCAAAGAACCAAAGATATATCTTGGTGGGTATTGACTATTTTACTAAATGGATTGAAGCAATACCATTGGCAAATGTAGATCAAGAAGATGTTATCGGATTCATCCAAAATCATATTATCTACAGATTTGGCATTCCAAAAACAATTACCACAGATCAAGAATCAGTGTTCACTAGTCGAAAGATGAGGGAATTTGCTAAATAAATAGGTTTCAGACTTTTAACTTCTACGACTTATCATGCTCAAGTGAATGGGTAAGTCGAAGCTGCCAACAAGGTGGTGATTGGACTGATTAAGAGGCATGTGGGAAAGAAGCCTAGGAATTGGCATAAGACATTAGAACAAATACTTTGGGCATGTCGAACTTCCCCTAAGGAGGATACTAATACTATTCCATTTCGACTTACCTTTGGTCATGATGCAGTATTGCCTGTGGAGATATGTTTGCAATCTGTAAGAATCCAAAGACATCATGAGATCCCTGTTGAATCCTACTAGGCAATTATGATGGATGAACTAGTGGATTTGGGTGAAGAAAGGCTTAGAGCCTTAGAGTTGTTAAAGAGACAAAAGAGAAGGGTTGAAGAATCTTACAACAAAAGGGTTAAGTCTAAATCCTTTCTATGTGGGGATTTGGTATGGAAAGTAATTTTGCCTATGGATCGAAAAGACAGAACATTAGGCAAATGGTCTCCTAAATAGGAGGGACCATTTCAAGTCATACAAGTATTCTCTAACGGGGCTTATGAAGTTGAAGAGTTAGACAAAGATAAAAGAATATTGAAAGTAAATGGCAAGTATTTGAAAAAATATAGGCCTATCTTGCAAGAGGTTCATATCAAAACATAAGTTTCATTAAAGGGCATAAAAGCCAAAATGGGCCGAACAAGGCTAACATGGCGTACAAAGCAAAAGGGAATCAATACAACAATCTATAAATCAAGCAAAGATCGGTCAAAGTCCCTCAAATCAATGTACTTGAGGAACTCCATATATTCTTCATCAACTTCATCTTCAGAATTGCTGGTGTTGGGACGCCCTTTTTTGGGATTTTCATCCCTGTTTCGTGCTTCTTTGCACAAGAGGATATTCCAGAGGAGGCTTCCGGTTTCTAGGTTTCCTTAGCCTTTGTTGTCACCTCAGGCTTCTCTGAATCATCAGCTTGTTCCTTGACGATGGGTTTTCCTGAGTTGGTATTCATGCTTGCTTCTGTGAATGCAAGACGTGGTTCAGGAGAAATAAGGTTTTATAGAGGAAAAACTTGATCCAAAATGGCTAGTCAAACGGTGGAAACACAGAGATTGGGCTTGGGAGTAAGCCTAAGGGGCTACACTATAAATATGGTTGTAAAGCTAGGTGCTGATGCCGTTGGAGCATTAAGTAGAGCAAGAAAACTGTATGTTTTCTAAAAAAGAGGTAGAAGGCCTTAATTGCAAATTTGACTCAAAATTAAGGCCATGGATAAAATACATCATAATATGTGCCATAAAAGTATATGTCTAAAGATGTGATATGGTGCAAATGATTAATTAAAAACACCAGAAGCTAAAATTGTCATTACATAGAAGGCCTGAAAAGGCCAAAGAGATAAATAATGATTAAACGAGATTACAAACAGAAGGCATGAAGACATTAGAAGGGAAACTTCGACTTCAGCCGAGCAAAGGTCTTCATATGATGACTGAGGCGAGCCTCACACAAAGATTTGTTAAGCCTGGCTGCTGCAAGCTCTTTTTCAAACCTTTGAGCTGCATCAATGAGGTCGATGGCACTCTTCAGCTCTTGGGCAATTTTAGGGTCGTCGAAGTGCTGCAACTCAAGATTGTGTTTTTCAGCAATAGAAATTTTTGTTTGAAGTTCCTTGAGTCGCTGCTTCCATGCCTCAATGTCCTTCTGATTGGAGGCTATCTCTTCTTGTCGCTGTTTTTTAGCAGCCTCCAATTGTTCAACCTTGGCTTCTGATTCTTGTGCACCAGTCCAAGCTGCACTCTCACGACCTGTTGTGTCCATGATAGTTTTCTGGATAGAGGGGAGCCATTTGATCTCTGAAGACAAGTCATCCACCACAACAATCAAATCAATCAAGAAACCAGAAATTTCTGGATTAAGAGTGGTAAGGTCAAGTTTCTTGAGATTGTCCTTTAAAAAGAGACGGGTTGTTGGGTCTGAATCCATGACGTTGTGAATATCTCCCCTGAAGAATTTCTTCTTGATAGACTAGAGGATAGGACTAACAAAGTCATCTGATGCTGGATGACCAGAAGTAGTCGAAGAGCCAAAGAGGATCACTCAAATGTACAGAACTGTGGGCCTCCATATGCTTCAGTTGAGAAGCTCCTTCACTGATGGACTCATAGAGGTTCGCCAAAATGAGTTCACTCAAGCAGAATCCTCTATTGTTATGAAGCTGGTTAACAAGAGGCAAATACTTCTTAGCTACTTGCAAGGATTTGGTGCAAAAGACGTATATCGACAGCCATACGGCGAGAAACGCTATATGTTCTTCGTCAGAGACGCCTTCATGGGTTTGATTGAAGTGGTGTTTGATGAAGTGGGTATAAGTAAGTTTGGAGCTGAAGATGTTTATGTTGTCTTCAGCGTCTACGTCAGGGTGATAAGGGATGCCATCTGGGCGAAGCCCTGTAATGGCAGCGATGTTGAAAAGGGTCAGCGTAACCATCTCACATGGCATATGGAAGGTGTAGTGAGTACTGTCCCAAAAGTATAAAGATACTGCTAGCAAGTTCAAGCAGTAGGGTATGTTGGTCTTCGACAACATCAAGAGGTCATAGATTCCTATGGATTTCCAATGATCAGCCTTAACCTTTTCCAGCTTTGCCACCCAAAGATCAAAATCCTTAAGGGGGTTGATGGCTCTCACTAGCCTAGTAACATCAGTAAGATACCTAAGGTTAATCTGAGGCAATGAGGGTTCTTCAGCAGTAGTGTTGGTTAGTCTGTAGAAGCTCTTCTGCCCTAACAGCCTGGATCTCTAGTAAGAAGGAAGAAACTCACTTAGCTTCTCGTCAGAAGTTCCAACCTTAGCTAAAAGACCAGAAAGTGCATATGGTTTATCTGAAACAACTAAAGGAATCATTACCTGAGATTGGTAGATGCTCCGTGCCGCTTCAGTGGCGGGTTCTGGCACACAATGACGATTCTCCACTAATTGGGAGCCAAAAATATTTGCAAAGGGAGGAATAGATTGCTTGAACTGAGTGACTCTACCCTTTTGGGTTTTCTTTTCATGAACGTTAGTTTGGGAAGACGCCATTGTTGAAGAAAGTAAAAGGAAATGGTGTTTTTCTGGGTTTGGTGAAGAAAACTGAAGAAAAGAGACAGGATGCTTGAGATTCTGAGAAGTGTAAAAGTTCACAAAATGGTGAAGGAAGATATTTATAGGCATTTAGGAATCCTAAAAGCCTGAATCCACCATTGAAGTTAATCAGATAGTGGGATAAAAGTGATGATGAATACGTTTTCAAGACAAAGTGATGATGAATACGGATGAAAAGACGTTTAAGGATTTATCATGATTGCATGATGTCATAAGCGTGGGATAAAAGAAAGTGAACGCTTAGCCACTAAATAAGTAGTGGATTGTTCAGTCAAGGCCATGCAAGTTCATACGCGTCGAAACGGTTATAAAAAAAATGACCTTTCTACCAAGGTTGGCAAAAGGACATTTCTTGGGGGAAATTTGTTAGCTCTCATTTTTTACGCCAACAAAATTAGAATTATCTCAAATCAGGATGTTATTTGAAAAACATAAGAAGGCTTCGACACAGCTTTGAGGAAGCCTGAGTCGAAGAGAGGTTGGGAAAATTTCTAGAAAAATGTTAAGTGTTAGAAAAGCCTTAGACCAAGATCATGCTGGAAGAAACGCGTGGCAGTTACCATTAAGGTTGGAGGGAATTCTTAATATTTAAGTTTCAAATTAATAGGGGGCGAACGTAGGAACAATTGAAGTTGAAGAAAAAGCGCCAAAGAACACGTTGTGAAGCAATAACCGCCATTTAGTAGTTATTTGCTAGAATTATAAATAGGAATTATTTTTATAGAATAAGGGTGTTCATTCATCTTGTACTAGTCAATCCAAATCACTCAAAGTACCCGCGTGTAGAGAAATGGGTTAGCGAGAATGTACGTGATACAACACCACCCCCTTTCATTAATGCAATTTACATATCTTTGCCATTTATATTCTGTTATTCATTCTGCAATTTCTTTCGCTTGTTATCCTTTAATCTTCGTATTTTACATTTAAACTGCATTTTCAAGCTTTTCTGAAACGTTATCTTCATTTAAACTTCATGCTATATAACATTCTGCACTTTAACTTAACCTGCAATTTAACCTTCTGCACTTTCTTTAAACTTGTCAATTTCAAAGCCTTTTAATTGCTTTCGACATTTACTTTCCTGCACATTTACAATTCTTGTCTTTACATTCAAAGTCATTTACATTTTGCTTTTAAATTCAAAGTCATTTTCCTTATTGCCTTTTAAATTCAAAGTCATTTCCCTTATTGCCTTTTAAATTCAAATTCATTTTCCTTATTGCCTTTAAATTCAAAGTCGTTTTCATTATTGCCTTTACATTCAAAGTCTTTTACATTATTGCCTTTACTTTCAGAGTTATTTACAATTACTGCCTTTAACATTCGATGCATTACTTGCTTTCGTTGCTTTTAATTTTCAAGCTATTTCCATTTTACAAGTCTTTCATAGTCGAACATGGAGTTCAAATTAGGTTTCCTTTCAAACTTAGCACATGTCCTAGGATTTAGTATGGTTAATCCTGCAAGTCACTCAATTTCACCCTAGATTAATAGACCAGCGGCTGTTTACCAAATTTCACAGTAAACAACCCCATATAGTAAAGGGCCAAGGAGATGTCAACACGTTCAGAGGGGTCGGTGGCACATGCACCTTATCAGCATAAATCTGGAACTTATGGCACTTTCTGGCGTATTTGAAACAATCAGATTCCATAGTCATCCAATAATACCCAGCTCTCAACAATTTTCTAGCCATTGCATGTCCACCCCCGTGAGTACCGAAGGAACCCTCGTGAACTTCTTCCATCAACAGGCTTGTTTCATGTTCGTCAATACACCGCGACAAGACCATGTCGAAGTTTCTTTTGTAGAACACATAATCCTTGTTTAGATAGAAATTCCCCACAAGCCTTCTCAGTATTCTTATCTTTGCTAGATGCTTTAAATGGGTACTCCTGATTCTTGAGAAAGTGCTTGATATCATGATACCATGGCTTGCCATCTGATGCCTCTTCAACTGCAAACACAAAGACAGACCTGTCAAGACGCATAATGGTAATAGCCGGAGCCTCATTCCAGAAATTCAATTTGTACATTGATGCTAACATGGCCAATGCGTCTGCCATATGATTCTCATCCCTAGGCACATGATGGAACTCAACTCTGTCAAAGAAGGGTAGCAGTCTTCTAGCATAATTCTTGTACGACACCAAGTTTTCCTGACGAGTTTCCCATTCTCCTTTAGTCTGATTAATGATCAATATTGAATCTCCATATACATCAAGATTCTTGATTCTCAGATCAATGGCCTCTTCCAAACCCATAATGCACGCTTCATATTTTGCTTCATTATTAGTGCAAGAAAACGTCAATCGGGTAGTGAACGGTATATGAGAACCGTGAGGAATTGTAATGATTGCCCCGATTTTGTTGCCATATGAGTTAACATCACCGTTGAAAACAAAACTCCATTAAGACCCAATATCAGGACCCTCGTCAGGTAAAGGCTCATCACAGTCTTTCATCTTCAGAAACATGATGTCTTCATCCGAAAATTCAAACTTCATCGGCTGATAGTCTTCAATTGTTGTTGTTGCAATTGCGAAAAAGGGTCTGCGGAAAAAAACAGAAGAGTCGCCACCAAATGTTATTTATCCCAAAGAGAGGGAAAGGAAACGATCGAAGAAAACCTAAAATAAAGGAGAAGACAAGGTCATCACAACCAAATCTTGGGTTTGGGAGTCGGTTACGCAAGGGAAAGGTATGAGCACCCCTCACGTCCGTTGTAATCAACGAGATCCACACTTGTTGTCTAATTAAGGGTGTGCTATCTAAAAGCTACTGCTAAACAGGAAAGGGAAAAGGAAAAAAAGACTCGATAGGATATCGTCGCTCTATGCCTACGTATTTCCTCGTGCAATGGGAAAGTCAGAGTCAACGTAGTTCAGAAAACTACGGGTGATGGGGGAAGGTTTCTCGCCAAGACATCGTCGTCTTGTGCCTACATATCCTCATCTGGTATAAGAAGTCAGAGCAAACATAGTTTGGGTAACTAAACCACAAGTTGGTTAGGTATTTTTTATGAGTGACGTTATACTCCCAATCCAGCAGTTAGGGACGATGCTTGTTTGCGATAGAACAGAAAAGTAATGTACTCTTTCTGAAAATGATTTTGCAACACAAATCCTGAAGGATGAAAAGGTTTGAATTTTATTTGTGAGTTTTAGTGAAATGAATTGAATTTGTTTGAAACTTCCGTTGCATTAAATACTATGATATAGGAGTGAATGCGTCGCATATCGCCCAAGGGGCATTGTCGCACCTCGAAAAATCACTTTCGAAAATACGACCCTCGCGCGAAAGGCGCGGAAAATGCAGTTCGACAGAGTCGCCACCGAACTTTATTTTTCCCGAAATAAGCGGGAGAGGAAAATATCGAGAAAACCTCTTAAAACGAAGGGATAGGAACAGGGTTGTCGCAACCAAGTTCCGGGTTCGGGAGTCGGTTACGTGAGGGGAAGGTATTAGCACCCCTCACGTCCGTCGTACTCGACGGGAACCTCTTAAGGTAATTGTGGGGAGTGTTGTCTAGGTTTGCTTGTTTTCTTCTCGTTGATAAAGGTAGAATTGGTAGGTTAATAGGATAAAGACGCAAAGGAGAGATGGGTGGTTAGAAGATAGGGTGCTCGCCAAGGATTGGGGCCCTTGTGCCTACGTATGCTCATTCGGACGAGAATGAGAAATCAGAGCGTCGTAGTTCGACTACGGGAAGGGATGGGGGAAAACGGAAGGTGGATAGAAGTGTGCTCGCCAAGATCATCGCAATCTTGTGCCTACGTATCTTGTATTCAAGAATGAATAAAGAATCAGAGCGTCTGTAGTTCGTGGAGACGACCACGAAAAATGAGGTTGAAAAGGGTTGAAGTTGAGTTGGGAGACGAAAGAGTGACTGACAAACAACCTAAGGGCGTGCCTCAAGAGCTTGTCATTCAAGAATTCAAGGAATGCGAGATCCCAAGAACTCAGTTCTTTCGGAAATTGAGTTGAGTAAGTTGAAGATAAGAATTGGATGTTTTGAAATCGAAAGAATGAACTAATAACAACTCGGGGGCGTGCCCAAGAGTTACTCATTCGAATATTCAAAGAATGCTAGATCCTAAGAACATTCCTCTTTCGTAAGTTTAAAAAACGCTTGTGAAAAGATTGAATCGAAAATGGAATGTGAGGTAAAAAGGAAGTTGTTTTGAGATGGCTCGACGACGTGTCGAAGATTTGATTGAAGATGGAACCGGCTTGACGACGTGTCAAGGGTTAGGATTGTGAGAAACAATATTAGTCCCTGAGGGTGCTCCTAATATCGAGACCACGAGGAATTATGAATGAAATGGGTTGCGAATGCGGACGAGCAATCGACTCAGGAGAATATTGAGAATGATTGAGTTTGAAAAAGTCGAAAGGTTGAGTGAATAACAACCCAAAGGGCGTGCCTCGAGAGCTATTCACTCGAAAATTCAAGGAATGCTAGACTCCAAGAACCTCCTTCTTTCGAAGTTTGATCGAGAAAATGTTTGAAAAAGATTTGAAGTGAAATGAGGTATGAAAATAATTTGAGGTACGAGATGTGAGGACATGAGATTGGATTTGAAAATGAGAGAAATGACAATTATTTGATAAATGAGACGTAGGCCTCACAACCAATTAATTGGGGTATTATCGAAATGCTAGATCTCGACGACACCTTTTTCATTTGGAAAATGTTTGAATGAACAAAGGAAATATCTCAAAGAATGCTAAATTCTCATGACCTTTCTTTGTTAGAAAAATATATAATTTTTGAAAATGAGAGGTCGAATAATACACTATTTAAGGTGTACACCTTAATAATGACTATCCAAAAATTCAAGAAGTGCTAGACTTCAAGAACTTAGTTTCTCACGATTTGATTTAGAAAATGATTTAGTAATTAAATTGAGTAAGGACCAAAACTATTTATAAATGAATTTGAAAAGAAGATATTTTAATAAAACCATTTTTTGAAATAAGAATTGGAAAATAATATTTTAAAAAAAAATTTGAAAATACATCTAGTAAAAATAAATTTAAACAAAGATTTAAAAAAAATAGTTTTGAAAATAATTTACAACATAATAAAATAGTAGGGGGCATCAGTATCCAGGGGGGGGGGGTACACACGAAAATCCCCACGATGGGCCCTAAGGCCCAATCTCAAACAGCAGCAAAAAAAAATAAAAAAAATAAACACAGGGTGGTGCAATAATGAAAACAAGGGGTTGGGAATATGAAAAGCAGAGAGACGGTGAGGTCCAAACGAAACTCGGCTGGGCCTAGGCCCATCAACAGCAAACAAACAGATAAAAAGAAAAATAATAAATAAATAAAAGAGAAGGGGTCCTCTTCTAACACTTTTTTCCAATTCATTGCTTCCGCTCAAAACTTCTCTCTCTGTTCAGAAAATCAACATAAGCTCTCTCCGTTTTATCCAATTTGCGGGTGAAGTCCTGAGTCAGAAACAGATTGTGGGTGGTGAACAAAAAAAAACGGGTTTGCTTTCATCGGCGGTGAGGTTGCGGAGAGATTGTGGTGTGTTTGTTGAATGATGAACATGGTGAACGGATGAGGTTGGAAGAAGATGGGTAGCTGCCGATTGTTTAGGACTAGGGTCCTTGGGGATTAGGATTTTTGCGGCTAGGGTTGTTAGTTCTCAGGTTGAAGGAGGTGAATAGTAGTTATATATGCAGATATTTGACACGTGGCAGGGGTTTATGCTAATGACTGATTAATGATGGTTGATCAATAACTAAATAGCACGCTAAACACGGTTAAGATAAAATGATGATGAAGGCTGACTTGGTTGATGATGATTATGTTGGATTAGTGAAAAGTTGATAACATTAAACCATAAATTAATTACTAATCTAAATAAACAATTAAATAATTAAATCCTAAAAACTAATCTAAGTGAAATAAAACCTAATTAAATATTAAAATAAATTTAAAACAATCTAAATTAATTACCAACTAAAAACCTAATTAAATAAATACTATCCAAATAAATATTTAAAGAAAAATAATAATAATCTTATTAATAATTAAAAAATCAAAAATAATATAATCTTAATCTAATAATAAATAATAAAAAATAAATAAATAAAAACTACTTCTAACTAAAATAAAGATAAAATAAAAACTATTTCTATTAAAATAAAATAAGAACCTATTCTACAATTAAAATAATAAAAAACAAATCTACACCTAATTAAATTAAATAAATGATAAAAAAAAGATAACATTTGCAAGAAAAATGAGAAAATAAACAAATGATTGAAATTTACAAAAAAACCTTAGGCCACGTGTCGCGCTCCTATTGGATAGAAGGAGTCGAGATTTGAAAAACGCCCAATCGGGGGACACGTGTCTAAACGACAAGAAACAAATAAAGTGCGAAAATATCTACAAAAGGGTAGGACAAATTTGGGGTATGACAGATGCCCCTATCTAATCGACTTAAATCCAGGAGAATGAACTGCATTGGCGTTCACATTCCTAAGGTAGAAGTCTATTAGATATAAAAAGACCCTGAATTTGTCCGAAAGAAAGAGAGATGCTTGATAATTGAAAATACTGGATGATGTAAACCTCTGAGCAAACTGTAAGCAACTGGAAAAAAGGTCGCCATCACCAAAAGGATGATGGTATGAAACACACATGGCTACTACCATTAAAAGGATGGTAGAGCAACACAATCGCACAATCTGACATTAATGACTATGACAGACCCCCCCACCAAAAGATGACGGAGCAAAACACAAATAAACACATCGCGCAATCTATCATTAATGACCATGATAGACCCCCCCCGCCAAAAGGATGACGGAGCGAAACACACGCCAAACAATATCGCACAATCTATCATTAATGACCATGATAGACCCCCCCACCAAAAGGATGACGGAGCGAACCACAAATAAACACATCGCACAATCTATCATTAATGACCATGATAGACCCCCCGCCAAAAGGATGACGGAGCGAAACACACGCCAAACAACATCGCACAATCTATCATTAATGACCATGATAGACCCCTCACCAAAAGGATGACGGAGCGAACTCACGCTGAACATACCGCATAATCCATCATTAATGACCATGATAGACCCCTCACCAAAAGGATGACAGAGCGAAAACACAAAACAAATCGCACAATCTGATATCGACGAAATACCAGACCTACCACCAAAAGGATGGTAGAGCGAAAACACAAATAAAACATCGCGCAATCTGATATCGACGAAATACCAGACCTACCATCAAAAGGATGGCAGAGCGAAAACCCAAAAGAAAGCATCGCGCAATCTGATACCGACGAAGTACCAGACCTACCACCAAAAGGATGGTAGAGCGAAAACACAAACAAAACATCGCGCAATCTGATACCGACGAAGTATCAGACCTACCACCAAAAGGATGGTAGAGCGAAAACACAAAAGAAAGCATCGCGCAATCTGATACCGACGAAGTACCAGACCTACCACCAAAAGGATGGTAGAGCGAAAACACAAACAAAATGTTGCGCAATCTGATACCGACGAAGTACCAGACCTACCACCAAAAGGATGGTAGAGCGAAAACACAAAACAAATCGCACAATCTGATATCGACGAAATACTAGACCTACCACCAAAAGGATGGTAGAGGAAAACACAAATAAAACATCGCGCAATCTGATATCGACGAAATACCAGACCTACCACCAAAAGGATGGCAGAGCGAAAACCCAAAAGAAAGCATCGCGCAATCTGATACCGACGAAGTACCAGACCTACCACCAAAAGGATGGTAGAGTGAAAACACAAACAAAACATCGCGCAATCTGATACCGACGAAGTATCAGACCTACCACCAAAAGGATGGTAGAGCGAAAACACAAAAGAAAGCATCGCGCAATCTGATACCGACGAAGTACCAGACCTACCACCAAAAGGATGGTAGAGCGAAAACACAAACAAAATGTTGCGCAATCTGATACCGACGAAGTATCAGACCTACCACCAAAAGGATGGTAGAGCGAAAACATGAGAGAGAACATCGCGCAATCTGATACCGACGAAGTACCAGACCTACCACCAAAAGGATGGTAGAGCGAAAACAAAAAAGAAAACATCGCGCAATCTGATACCGACGAAGTACCAGACCTACCACCAAAAGGATGGTAGAGCGAAAACACAAATAAAACATCGCGCAATCTGATACCGACGAAGTATCAGACCTACCACCAAAAGGATGGTAGAGCGAAAACATAAAAGAAAACATCGCGCAATCTGATACCGACGAAGTACCAGACCTACCACCAAAAGGATGGTAGAGCGAAAACAAAAACAAAGGTTGCTATCACCAAAAGGATAATAGGACAACACAGATTTGAAGTTTACCAACACCAAAAGGATGCGGTTTAAGTTGAACTGACGAGGTTCGACTATCACCAAAAGGATGATAGTAAGGCAATTGACAACGATCACGCTTGCTGGATACAACTCATTGGGAAACACCCAAGAGGAAGATTGGATTGAAATGAAACAACGGGGTACGCCCACCGTCTTGCTTGGAGATCATAATTTGCTGAAATGATTTCATGGTTACGCCCATGAATTCTGAAGAGGATGCCCCTGACTGGGCTGAATTTGTCTTGATGTCTTGTCTTGCTCAACAAAAGGTTGAACAACTTCATGAGGGACGCTCACGGTCTTGCTGAAGATGCCCCTGTTCGGGTTGGATCTTGCACTGAACTTCTTGGATTTGCCCAATAAAAGGTTGAACAACTTCGTGGGGAAAGCCCACGGTCTTGAATGGTATGCCCCTGCCTGGGCTGAATGTTGATTTGCATATTTGATCAACCACGAGGTTGAAATTCGTCACGGGAGACGCCCATGGTCTTGAAAAAGATGCCCCTGACTGGGCTGAATCTTGCTTTGAATAACTTCAAATTTTGATGGGAGAGACCCACAATTGCAGAAGATTGCCCCTGACTAGGCTGATGATTGCTTTGAACCTCCTGAAAATCATGGGATAAACCCACCGTCTTGTGGAAGATGCCCCTGACTGGGTTGACGATGGTCTTGGAAATCTTCGGGATTGATCCTGGACCTTGACTTGCATATATGAATGTTGGATGATAAATGATATTCTATATGAGTGGACATGCAAATGCAAATGCTGATGCGCGGAGATGCAAGAGCTAGGGAAGTATGATATGATTAATATGCATATGATGCAAGATGCTTATGATAACGAATGCAATGCGTATGATGCACATGACGCAGACGGGTAATTCGGAAATGCAGGTGAAGACGCCAGCATGGTGGACTTTTGGTAGTTGCCAATGCGGATTGGACTTCGGGTGGTGGGAGGGGTTGACTTCCTCGACACGCAGTTTGTTGAAGATGCCATGATTGAAGCGGAAGATGTCCTTGATGCCTCAAGTCTGGGATATTTGGTCGACTGTGAATTTGCATCAGAGAGAATTGCAACTTTGCTTGATGGTCAGGACGACCTGGTCTTGCTCCAGTCTGAACGTGGTAGTGGCCTGTCCCAGATTAACCAGTTCTGACATATGGAAGCTGAACTTGGATAACCTGCCCTTGCTCGAGCTGTTGAGTGATTTGCCCCAGCCTGTGGGTTCCGATGTAGTCTTGCTTCGTGTGCGCCACTGAAAGTCAAGTTCCTCCTTAATTGCCCCTTGCTGGAGTGTCTTTGAATACCTAGCACTGACTTGCAATTAAAATTGTACATTCATAAATGGTAATATTAATGAAAAGTTCGATGCAAGATTTGAAAAAGTATCGTTTTATTGAGTTGTCGTGATAGTGAGACGAATGGACTGCTAGCCCATACGTTGTGCTAATTCGATTGGTGCGAAAGATATAGCAAGCAAAATGACACCAATGCTGATGATTAGAAATCATGTGAGGAGTCAGGTTACGCAACCTTGCGATAGTATGCTTTCAGAATAAACCTCGTCTCAATTAGGTCTTTCGAGGGTTGTAACGTGGTCTGGTTCACGGTTATGAAACAAAGGATATTAGGCTCAAAATATGATTTATACCCACCCCTTCTTCGTAATGATCTCCAGTCCTACGCTCAGTTAATCCTACACTTGTCTTGACGGTATAAACTTGATGGTTCAAGGTTTGCTCGACGCGGTAGTCACCTTTATTTTGGTTTTTTGATAGATGTTAGTGCCCCTTGACTTGGGTGGCCACTGAATCCTATTTTGTTTTTTGTCGAGGGTTTCGGGGTCCTCTTTTGCTTTGTTTTTGATCCCTAACTTTTGCATGGATTGACTTCGTTTGTCAGATCCATCGGGATTGCCTTGATTTTGCCTAAATCCCCTCTAAGGTGTCTGACTTAGCAGGCTTTTGATTTTTTTGATTTTGTTGTGACTACCATGGCATGGGTTTTTGATGGACAACCGTCTTTTAGATATTGATTCGAATACGGGAATGGATTAACTGAACACTACCCTGCCCCAGGTTGAGTGTAAGGGTTTGAATATCCGAAGGAAACTGCTACTTCTAGGCTCGAAGTGGTTTACTAGGGATTAACTCCTTATATCTCCGGTGTATGGGGAATTGAAGCAATGCCTGTACATCATTGACGAGATTCGGTCTGAAAGCATACGATTTGCAATTATGGGTATCTCGTTTTCATCATCCTCCCTCAAATCATGCTAAACAACAGTGAATAGAGTGGAGTGAATAAATGTGTCGGTGATAAGTGAAAATGAGTGAATACGACATAACTAATTCAAAACATGCATAAACGATACATTAATGAAAACCAGATACGAATGGCAATTGTTCAAAGCATACAATACTTAAATAAACAAAGACAACACATAAGAAACTGCGAACAATGAAATGGCAACATGACTGCCTTCTTCGGGGAATGAACTCGACTGGAAGTGATTGTTGGCACTAGTTGACTGGTGGCATCGGGTTGTTGATGATATTTGGAGACTTCCCATTGAAGTTGATAGCATCCCTATCGATCATGTCTTGAATTATGTGCTTGAAAGCCCTGCAGTCCTCAATGGTGTGACCTGGAGCGCCCTTATGAAACTCACAATGAGCATTTGCATCGTAATCGGCAGGAAGGACAGTTGGAGGAGCCAAATCTCTCGGAACAACAGCTTTCTTCTCCATCAACTGGGCAAAGATTTTGGCATATGGCATTGGTAGACGATCAAAGACTCTATCTGGCCTCCATGTTCTCTGCGGACGCTGTGGGCGAGCACCTTGTCGTTGCTGAGTAGCTTGCATCTGCTGTTGCTGAGGAGGATACTGATATCCTTGCTGGTTGTAGGCTTGTTGCTGAGGAGCCTGTTGCCGTGGCATCTGAGCTTGCGCTGCATGAACAGCTGGCTGATAAGGCATTGGAGCGTATTGCGCAGCAGCAACATATGGATACTGATAGTAGGGAACTTGATAAGGCATAGGAGGAGCTTGTGGAGAAGCTTGCCCTTTCTGCACGAAGATG
Source organism: Lathyrus sativus (assembly GCA_963859935.3). NCBI lineage: Eukaryota > Viridiplantae > Streptophyta > Magnoliopsida > Fabales > Fabaceae > Lathyrus > Lathyrus sativus. The sequence goes on along the minus strand of OZ012737.1, from coordinate 565,776,813 downwards.
GCATTTGTTTCGCCTTCCTTCTTCTTGTATCCATTAAAAGGCCTCTTGGCATTAGCCTGGCTGTTAGAACCTCCTGGGATCTTTCCACTCTTCAGCCCTTCTTCAATTCTCTCACCGACGATTACCAAGTCAGAGAATCCAGCGGAGACACTACCGATCAGCTTTTCGTAGTACTGGCCTTGTAAGGTACCCATGAAGATGTCAATCAATTCACGGTCAACAAGAGGTGGATGCACCCTTGCGGCTAGCTCTCTCCATCGTTGTGCGTACTCCTTGAAAGATTCACTGTCCTTCTGAGTCATACTCTGAAGCTGAGTACGGTTAGGAGCAAGGTCGGTGTTGTACTTGTACTGTTTGACAAACGCATCGGCTAGCTCGGCCCAGGTACGCACACTATTACGTTCCAACTGCATATACCATTCGAGTGATGCCCCAGACAAGCTGTCCTGGAAGCAATGGATCATGAGCTTTTCATCTCTGGCATAAGCAGCCATCTTGCGACAGTACATCTTCAGATGGATGTTTGGGCAACTGAGACCTTTGTACTTTGAGAATTCGGGAATTTTGAACTTGGGAGGAATGACAACATCAGGCACCAAGCATAATTCCAAAGCACTGAAAGAATTTGAATTGTGCCCTTCCATGGCTCGGAGTTTCTCGGCTAGATCTCGGCACATCTTCATGGCTTCAGAATCCTGAGCAGCGACAGGACTGGCGATGGGAATAGCAGCATGATAGTTCTGAACATCGTCATACTGATCCATCAGAGTATCTTCGATATGGGGAGCTGGGATCTGTACAGCAGTAGGCTGGGCGTGCGGGATAACTCCAACAGTAACTCCAGGCGCTGGATTGGTTGAGAAGTGTTTCCCTCGGCTGTGTTGTTGAAGTTGAAGGAAAATTGCGATCTAAACGCAGCGGAAAACAAAAATTTTCCTTTAGTGATCCTTACGAATGAGCATGGTCAGTGATAGAATCGTTACCTCTTTGTGGCGATTCAGATCTTTGATGCAGCGATCACAAGCGTTGATGAAGTGCAACGCCTCTACTCAGTCCACACGAACAGCTTCCGGTCACAGTGCTAGCTGCTTACGAACGAAATTATTTGAGTGAGAAAAGAGAATCAAAAACGAAAATGCATCAAGTGAAAGCTTCATCACAAGGGTTCCTTTTATAGACTCTCTTGTGGGCTGCGGGCTAAAACCCAATTCACATGATCCATAATAATATTATATATTATTATAATAACTATTATTATAATAAATATATTTATTTTATTATTATTTTATAACCATTATAAAATAACAATAATTATTATTATATTATCCGAATTTCTATTTTTCACTTAAGTGCACCGTACCTTACAGTGTTCCTTTTTGATTTCTCTATCTCTCATCAAACTGTCCTTATGTGTGTGACCCTGTAGGATTTCGTAACGTTGGTAATTATATTAAATTATATATTTAACATAATAAACAGTAAGCGGTATCTAGCAACACATCACTGCTACCCAAGTCACGAAAATGTCATGTGATCTGACAAAACCTTTTTCGTGATAATATATGTTTGTACAATTACCCTTTTGCCCCTATGTCTATATTGAACACAAGACATACACTGTGTCATCCTTGTCCAGTTCAATATTGGGCCCTTAGACATTTCTCCTGTTATGCAGGATTGGCAAATTCCATCTAGGACACTCATGTCCCTCAGCATGCTTCGTGGAGTGCCCATCAACTGTCTTTATGATCATCCAGTTACGGATAATGTTTGATCAGCAATAAAGCACCCGACTCTACATCTAGGGTCCATAGTGGTTTCAGGTCGAAGGGCGGTAATACACCATTATCACCATGAGAATAACTTATGACACTTTGCATAACATACTATGTAGTATTCTCATAGCGGGTCAATCCGGTATAAATATTACTCCTAATATTTATACCTATGTCAAGACTTGATAACTCTTTATCCATGATCCATGAGATGTGATCATCAGTCTATCTTCATAATAGTCTCAATGCTTTTAATGTTATCCCACTTTGCAATAAAGCTTGACTACGGATATTTTAAGAATAATGTCTTTATGTTTAATGGGATCTCATGATTAAGTCACACTTAACATTTCATTAAACAGACTAACTATTCTAGGGACTTTATTATTCTGAAAGACAAACATAATAAAGAAATGCCTTTTATTATTAAACGAATAATCCGATACAAGTACCAAAAAGTATTGGCCTCTAGGGCTTACACCAACAATCTCCCACTAGCACTAGAGCCAATTAGGCATACCCTTAATACCCATAGATCTAGTATGACCATCATGCTTCTGTTGCGCAAGAGGCTTTGTTAATGGGTCAGCGATATTGTCAAGTGTAGGTACTCTGCATATCTTCACATCTCCCCGATCGATTATCTCTCGAATGAGGTGATAACGCCTAAGTATGTGTTTGGATCGTTGGTGAGATCTAGGCTCCTTAGCTTGTGCGATAGCACCATTGTTATCACAATATAAACCAATGGGATCCACAATGCTAGGGACTATGCCAAGTTCACTAATGAACTTCTTGATCCAAACAGCTTCCTTTGCTGCATTTGAGGCAGCAATATACTAGGCCTCAGTTGTAGAATCAGCAACTGTTTCTTGCTTTGAACTTTTCCAGCTCACAACGCCACCATTGAGACAGAACACATAACCAGATTGTGATCTAAAATCATCCTTATCTGTCTGGAAGCTAGCATCAGTGTAACCAATTACATCAAGCTCTTCCTGACCTCCATATATCAAGAATGAATCCTTAGTCCTTCTCAAGTACTTAAGGATATTCTTGACAGCTACCCAGTGAGCATCACCGGGATCAGATTGGTACCTACTCGTTGCACTTAATGCATACGAGACATCTGGTCGAGTACATAACATGGCATACATGATAGATCCTATTGCAGATGCATATGGAATCTTATTCATGCGATCCCTTTCTTCCTTAGTTGAAGGGGATTGTGTTTTTGATAAACACAGACCATGTTGCATAGGTATGAATCCTTTCTTGGAATCATGCATATTAAAGCGTCTCAACACTTTATCTATGTATGTACTCTGACTTAGGCCAAGCAGTTTTTGTGATCTATCTCTATAGATCCTAATTCCTAATATATAGGCTGCTTCACCTAGGTCTTTCATAGAAAAACAATTCCCTAACCAAGTCTTCACTTGTTGCAAGGTAGGGACATTGTTTCCAATGAGTAATATGTCATCTACATATAATACCAGAAACACGATCATGCTCCCACTAACCTTCTTGTAGACACAAGGTTCATCTTCATTTTTGATGAATCCATATTGTTTTACGGTTTCATCAAAACGAAGATTCCAGCTTCTGGAAGCTTGCTTCAATCCATAGATTGATCGTTGTAACTTGCATATCTTTTGGGCATCTTGTGGTATGTCAAATCCTTCAGGTTGTGTCATGTACACATCCTCAAGAAGATTCCCATTAAGGAAAGCAGTTTTGACATCCATCTGCCATATTTCATAATCATGATATGCAGCGATGGCAAGTAAAATCCGAACAGATTTAAGCATTGCAACTGGGGAAAAGGTTTCATCATAGTCAACCCCATGAATTTGTTTATAGCCTTTTGCAACCAGTCTTGCTTTATAGGTATGTACCTTACCATCCATGTCAGTCTTCTTCTTGAAGACCCACTTGCATCCTATAGGGTTAACTCCTATAGGAGGTTCTACCAAGGTCCAAACCTGGTTTGTGTACATGGAATCCATTTCAGATTTCATGGCTTCTAGCCACTTCTCAGACTCAGGACCAGTTATGGCCTCTTTGTAGGTCACAGGCTCATCTTGATCCATGAGTAATACATCACCCTGATCACTTATGAGATATCCATATCTCTCAGGTTGGTGACGTATCCTGCTTGACCTACGCTGGTCTTGTTCTACTTGAGCAGGTTGCTCTTCCACAACTACTTGTGTTTCCCGCTCTAGTTCCTCCATAGGTGTTTCAACGTTTTGTGATTCTTGAATTTCTTCAAGCTCTATTTTCCTCCCACTGTTTCCTTTGGAAATAAAATCCCTTTCCAGAAAGACTCCAGTTCGAGCGACAATCACTTTGCCCTCAGAAGGATTGTAGAAGTAATATCCTCTTGTTTCTTTAGGATACCCCACAAATAAACATTTGTCAGATTTGGGCTCAAGCTTGGTTGAAATTTTTCGTTTGACGTAAACTTCGCAACCCCAAATCTTCATGTAAGACATATGTGGTTTCTTACCACTCTATATCTCATATGGTGTCTTATCAACCTTTTTGGATGGAACACGGTTAAGTGTGTAAGTTGCTGTTAATAATGCATGTCCCCAAAAGGAGCTTGGAAGATCGACGTGACTCATCATGGATCGGACCATGTCTAACAAGGTTCGATTTCTTCTCTCAGATACACCATTCCATTGTGGTGTTCCAGAAGGAGTAAGTTGGGATAGAATCCCATACTCTTTTAGATGGTCATCAAATTCTAGGCTTAAATATTCACCGTCTCGATCTGATCGAAGAACTTTAATATTCTTACCTAGTTGGTTTTGTACTTCATTCTTGAATTCCTTGAACTTTTCAAAGGACTCAGATTTGTGTTTCATTAAATACACATATCCGTATCTACTGAAGTCATCAGTAAAAGTGATGAAGTACTGAAAACCTCCTCTGGCTGGTATGTTCAGTGGTCCACATACATCAGTATGTATGAGTGCCAAAAGATCATTAGCCCTTTCACCTTTTCCTGTGAATGGGGACTTTGTCATCTTTCCAATTAAACAAGATCTGCATGTCTCATATGATTCATAATCAAAAGAGTCCAAGAGTCCATCTTTATGGAGTTTGGAAATGCGTTTCTCATTTATGTGGCCTAATCGACAGTGCCAAAGGTAAGTTGGATTCAACTCATTAGGTTTCAACCTTTTAGTATTAATGTTATAAATTGGCATTTCAAGATCAAGGACATATAGTCCATTATTCATTTTTGCAGTAGCATAGAATATATCATTCAAATAAATGGAGCAACAATTGTTCCTTATTATGAATGAAAAACCAAACTTGTCCAAACAAGAAACGGAAATAATATTCCTGCTAATTGCAGGTACATAATAACAGTTCTCTAACTGAATTATTAAACCACTAGGTAAAGTTAAAACATAAGTTCCTACAGCTAAAGCAGCAACCTTTGCTCCATTGCCAACTCGTAGGTCAACTTCACCTTTTGCCAAATTTCTACTCCTTTTTAGCCCCTGCACATTAGTACAAATGTGAGAACCGCATCCAGTATCTAATACCCATGATGCAGAAGTAGATAAATTAATTTCAATAACAAAAATACCTGAATTTGAAGTCTCTACTCCATTATTCTTATCTTCTAGGTACTTTGGGCAATTTCTCTTCCAATGTCCGGTCTTACCGCAATGGAAGCAAGTGCCCTCCTTTGCTATTCCTCCACTAGGCTTCAAAACAGGAGGAGTGGGTTTGGGTTTGGCAACTTCCTTGCCTTTCCCTCTACCACCCTGTTTGATGGGCCTCTTGTTCTGTTTCTTTCCATTACTGACCATCAGAATGGATTTCCCTTTTGTCTTCATATTCTGCTCAGCAGTTCTCAACATGCCTAGCAGTTCTGGAAGACTTTTGTCCAAGTCATTCATATTGAAATTCAGGACAAACTGACTGAAGCTCTCTGGCAACGATTGCAAGATCAGATCAATCGCAAGTTCCTTTCCAAGGGGAAACCCTAATCTGTCAAGATTCTCCACATACCCAATCATCTTGAGTACATGGGGACTTACAGGGGCTCCCTCAGCTAACTTGCTGTTAAAAAGGGACTTTGAAACCTGAAACCTCTCATTTCTTGCTTGCTCTTGGTAAAGCGTTTTCAGATGTCCGATCATATCGAACGCAGACATGTTCTCGTGTTGCTTTTGCAACTCAGAGTTCATGGTAGCAAGCATGAGGCAAGCGGTTTCATTGGCATCATCGAAATGCTTCTTATAAGCATCTCTTTCTGCCTTTGGTGCAGAACTAGGAGGTTCCTCCTCAGGAACTGGTGTCTCCAAGACATACAGCTTCTTATCGTGCTTGAGGACAATCCTCAGATTACGGTGCCAATCCAGGAAATTTGTCCCAGACAATTTTTCCTTATCTAGGATGGATCGCAAAATATTGTTCGATGTGTTTGTTGTCATGGTAATCTACAAGAGAAATATGAAAATATAAGTATCATTAAAACAACATATTTAATTAGGCCTTTAATCAAATATGCTCCCACTATTTTATTCAAAACAAATGACCCTCATCATTTGATTCGGAAAATCCCGTTGGAAGACTTTCTAGTGGGTCGAGATCCATGTTTCACTTTGTTTTAAGTCAGCGTTAGGCTGATTACACAAAACTAAGTTATTTAGGTAGGAACTCCTTCCAATTGTATCTCATACAACTCTCGAATATTTTCAATTGGGTGAATAACTCCTTATTCTGATCCATCACATGAATCATTCCCAATTCTTGCTTCTAAACATATATAATCTTATTATAATTTGTTTAGTTAAGTTTGACCCATTGTTTTAGCAATTGGATATTACAATTATCCCATCACACCTTACTAATATAGAACATGCACCTCGCGTAGGCGAAACCTACAATGCTCGATACTAGTCTTGATGAGTGCTAAAATTGGAAAGCATAAACTTAATATTTAATTTTGAGGGAATTTGTTATTAGTTTGATCTCACCGGCTTCACATGCAAAACGTCTCTCACATGCATCAACATACAATTACATGCATCAACATACATATAAAAAGATACAATTATGGCCCCTAACGCAATTGTTCTCTCAAGCCAATGAGAGAACCTAAGCTAACCTAATAACGATCTAAGCTTCTCCAAGCATGATCTCCAAGGTTATCCTCCTTTAATATTGAATACTTCCTTTTTTTTTTTTTCATAACATAATATTACATTACATATAAGAAAACTCGTTTTACATACGAGGGAGTGAGATGAGAAAAGAAGTTACATAAAGAGATTGAGAGAGAGGCACGACACGCAGGCCGTATTCAAAAATCCCAAAACAATAATAAAGGAAAAACTAAGGCCATAACTGATCACCACAAATAAATAATAATAAACACACTTTTATTATTAGTTTAAAATTCCGATAATTAAATAAACTAAATTAAATTTCGACTGATTGATCACACTTCATTGTATTTCACGTCGTTTCCTGCACAACTTTTGTGCATTTACAACCCCAACCGGAAAAGTCTGCGGCAATACAACACTTGTACTGCCATTAATCCTAATGCAACAATTTCATGCCGTCAAACACAACTCGATTGATAACTCAATATGATAGATCAACATGTCATTGCTTCACCATACTAACGTCGGATTCCGAAGCGAATGAAAATGATGATATTTCAAAAAGAATTACAATCCTTATGTGATTGAATGGATGAAATCAAAACAGTATATCCCATATACCATCTTTGCATCAGAATTTCTTATATCTTATATAAAAGTGATCGATCTAATTGTGTAACCTATGGATGATCAATGTATCGCACAACTTCACCATACTAATGTCGGTTTCTGAAGCATAATCAACATCAATCATCCAAATCATACACAACAGATGCCAAATTTAATTAATCGTTTATTGTTAAATTCATTCTGTGTTTTAATCGAATCAAATACAGAAAAGACGGAAATTTAACAACTATCAGATCCATGGTTTCGTAAGTGGCTCTGATACCACTGAAGGAAAATTGCGATCTAAACGCAGCGGAAAACAAAAATTTTCCTTTAGTGATCCTTACGAATGAGCATGGTCAGTGATAGAATCGTTACCTCTTTGTGGCGATTCAGATCTTTGATGCAGCGATCACAAGCGTTGATGAAGTGCAACGCCTCTACTCAGTCCACACGAACAGCTTCCGGTCACAGTGCTAGCTGCTTACGAACGAAATTATTTGAGTGAGAAAAGAGAATCAAAAACGAAAATGCATCAAGTGAAAGCTTCATCACAAGGGTTCCTTTTATAGACTCTCTTGTGGGCTGCGGGCTAAAACCCAATTCACATGATCCATAATAATATTATATATTATTATAATAACTATTATTATAATAAATATATTTATTTTATTATTATTTTATAACCATTATAAAATAACAATAATTATTATTATATTATCCGAATTTCTATTTTTCACTTAAGTGCACCGTACCTTACGGTGTTCCTTTTTGATTTCTCTATCTCTCATCAAACTGTCCTTATGTGTGTGACCCTGTAGGATTTCGTAACGTTGGTAATTATATTAAATTATATATTTAACATAATAAACAATAAGCGGTATCTAGCAACACATCACTGCTACCCAAGTCACGAAAATGTCATGTGATCTGACAAAACCTTTTTCGTGATAATATATGTTTGTACAATTACCCTTTTGCCCCTATGTCTATATTGAACACAAGGCATACACTGTGTCATCCTTGTCCAGTTCAATATTGGGCCCTTAGACATTTCTCCTGTTATGCAGGATTGGCAAATTCCATCTAGGACACTCATGTCCCTCAGCATGCTTCGTGGAGTGCCCATCAACTGTCTTTATGATCATCCAGTTACGGATAATGTTTGATCAGCAATAAAGCACCCGACTCTACATCTAGGGTCCATAGTGGTTTCAGGTCGAAGGGCGGTAATACACCATTATCACCATGAGAATAACTTATGACACTTTGCATAACATACTATGTAGTATTCTCATAGCGGGTCAATCCGGTATAAATATTACTCCTAATATTTATACCTATGTCAAGACTTGATAACTCTTTATCCATGATCCATGAGATGTGATCATCAGTCTATCTTCATAATAGTCTCAATGCTTTTAATGTTATCCCACTTTGCAATAAAGCTTGACTACGGATATTTTAAGAATAATGTCTTTATGTTTAATGGGATCTCATGATTAAGTCACACTTAACATTTCATTAAACAGACTAACTATTCTAGGGACTTTATTATTCTGAAAGACAAACATAATAAAGAAATGCCTTTTATTATTAAACGAATAATCCGATACAAGTACCAAAAAGTATTGGCCTCTAGGGCTTACACCAACAGAAGTTCAGCGGCATCCCCTGAGAATTTGGAATTGGGACCAAAGGGATAGCAGTAGACCCTTGTCCGTTGACGACAGCGGCGGCTTCACGATGTTCTTCCTCTCTCCTGGCTGTGAGGATGGCTTCGAGGATCTGGTCGATCTTTCCTTTCATGGAATCCAACTCTTCCTTGAAGGCGACTTGCTCCTGTTGAATCTGCTCCATCACTCGTCTGGTATTGGCTCTAGTTGCGTACTTGTGTCGGGGAATCAGCTTGATTTACTGGAGAAGAAGGAACGGAGACATAAGATTCTGTTGGAGGACTGGAAATGCAAAATGCACAACATATGAAATGCAATGCAAATGATATGCAAGATGCAATGCAAGATACAAGATCCAGGATCACAGGATCACAACTCCAACAAATCCTGAAGCTGGTAACCGTAACAGATAAGTAACCACAATTCCTGCTCAAAGAAAATTGACAGGTACAACCTATGCGGGAAGGTCTAAACATTCTACCCATAAACCCTCTCACGGGATGGTTTCTATGTTTGGTTCCCAGGATCACGGACACTAGTCGTATTAGCGTCACGCAACAGGCTGGCTGTATTACGACGATAATGACGATAAGGTCTCTCCTGAGTGGGGTCCTCGTGCTAGGCACACAAGGAGCGAGTCCTTGGAGACTAACATTACACGACCACCAATATCGGAACTGGTGCTAACAAAAGGTTCCCAGAATCATGGACCCTTCATTAATCAAGTCGTGCAACAGGCTAGCTGTGTTACAACAAGATCTACGAATAGGTCTCCTCTGGAGGAGCTTTCATGCTAGGCCCACAAGGAGCAAGTCCTTGGAGACTAACACTACTCGACTACCAATTCTAAACTATGTGTTCTCTCTGCTTTTACCAAAGCTCGGGCGTAGAGCCTTACTCATGATGTCATCCCAGGAACCAACAGGCGACAAAGCACAAATAAAATCTACAAGAGAACAAATACGAAAAGAAAACAGATAAAAAACAAACACTCCTCAAAAACCAAAAGATAGGCTTGACTCTCTCTTTGCATGGAGCAAAATAGTCCCCAGCAGAGTCGCCACCTGTCGCACCTCGAAAAATCACTTTCGAAAATACGACCCTCGCGCGAAAGGCGCGGAAAATGCAGTTCGACAGAGTCGCCACCGAACTTTATTTTTCCCGAAATAAGCGGGAGAGGAAAATATCGAGAAAACCTCTTAAAACGAAGGGATAGGAACAGGGCTGTCGCAACCAAGTTCCGGGTTCGGGAGTCGGTTACGTGAGGGGAAGGTATTAGCACCCCTCACGTCCGTCGTACTCGACGGGAACCTCTTAAGGTAATTATGGGGAGTGTTGTCTAGGTTTGCTTGTTTTCTTCTCGTTGATAAAGGTAGAATTGGTAGGTTAATAGGATAAAGACGCAAAGGAGAGATGGGTGGTTAGAAGATAGGGTGCTCGCCAAGGATTGGGGCCCTTGTGCCTACGTATGCTCATTCGGACGAGAATGAGAAATCAGAGCGTCGTAGTTCGACTACGGGAAGGGATGGGGGAAAACGGAAGGTGGATAGAAGTGTGCTCGCCAAGATCATCGCAATCTTGTGCCTACGTATCTTGTATTCAAGAATGAATAAAGAATCAGAGCGTCCGTAGTTCGTGGAGACGACCACGAAAAATGAGGTTGAAAAGGGTTGAAGTTGAGTTGGGAGACGAAAGAGTGACTGACAAACAACCTAAGGGCGTGCCTCAAGAGCTTGTCATTCAAGAATTCAAGGAATGCGAGATCCCAAGAACTCAGTTCTTTCGGAAATTGAGTTGAGTAAGTTGAAGATAAGAATTGGATGTTTTGAAATCTAAAGAATGAACTAATAACAACTCGGGGGCGTGCCCAAGAGTTACTCATTCGAATATTCAAAGAATGCTAGATCCTAAGAACATTCCTCTTTCGTAAGTTTAAAAAACGCTTGTGAAAAGATTGAATCGAAAATGGAATGTGAGGTAAAAAGGAAGTTGTTTTGAGATGGCTCGACGACGTGTCGAAGATTTGATTGAAGATGGAACCGGCTTGACGACGTGTCAAGGGTTAGGATTGTGAGAAACAATATTAGTCCCTGAGGGTGCTCCTAATATCGAGACCACGAGGAATTATGAATGAAATGGGTTGCGAATGCGGACGAGCAATCGACTCAGGAGAATATTGAGAATGATTGAGTTTGAAAAAGTCGAAAGGTTGAGTGAATAACAACCCAAAGGGCGTGCCTCGAGAGCTATTCACTCGAAAATTCAAGGAATGCTAGACTCCAAGAACCTCCTTCTTTCAAAGTTTGATCGAGAAAATGTTTGAAAAAGATTTGAAGTGAAATGAGGTATGAAAATAATTTGAGGTACGAGATGTGAGGACATGAGATTGGATTTGAAAATGAGAGAAATGACAATTATTTGATAAATGAGACGTAGGCCTCACAACCAATTAATTGGGGTATTATCGAAATGCTAGATCTCGACGACACCTTTTTCATTTGGAAAATGTTTGAATGAACAAAGGAAATATCTCAAAGAATGCTAAATTCTCATGACCTTTCTTTGTTAGAAAAATATATAATTTTTGAAAATGAGAGGTCGAATAATACACTATTTAAGGTGTACACCTTAATAATGACTATCCAAAATTTCAAGAAGTGCTAGACTTCAAGAACTTAGTTTCTCACGATTTGATTTAGAAAATGATTTAGTAATTAAATTGAGTAAGGACCAAAACTATTTATAAATGAATTTGAAAAGAAGATATTTTAATAAAACCATTTTTTGAAATAAGAATTGGAAAATAATATTTAAAAAAAAAAATTGAAAATACATCTAGTAAAAATAAATTTAAACAAAGATTTAAAAAAAATAGTTTTGAAAATAATTTACAACATAATAAAATAGTAGGGGGCATCAGTATCCAGGGGGGGTACACACGAAAATCCCCACGATGGGCCCTAAGGCCCAATCTCAAACAGCAGCAAAAAAAAATAAAAAAAATAAACACAGGGTGGTGCAATAATGAAAACAAGGGGTTGGGAATATGAAAAGCAGAGAGACGGTGAGGTCCAAACGAAACTCGGCTGGGCCTAGGCCCATCAACAGCAAACAAACAGATAAAAAGAAAAATAATAAATAAATAAAAGAGAAGGGGTCCTCTTCTAACACTTTTTTCCAATTCATTGCTTCCGCTCAAAACTTCTCTCTCTGTTCAGAAAATCAACATAAGCTCTCTCCGTTTTATCCAATTTGCGGGTGAAGTCCTGAGTCAGAAACAGATTATGGGTGGTGAACGAAAAAAAACGGGTTTGCTTTCATCGGCGGTGAGGTTGCGGAGAGATTGTGGTGTGTTTGTTGAATGATGAACATGGTGAACGGATGAGGTTGGAAGAAGATGGGTAGCTGCCGATTGTTTAGGACTAGGGTCCTTGGGGATTAGGATTTTTGCGGCTAGGGTTGTTAGTTCTCAGGTTGAAGGAGGTGAATAGTAGTTATATATGCAGATATTTGACACGTGGCAGGGGTTTATGCTAATGACTGATTAATGATGGTTGATCAATAACTAAATAGCACGCTAAACACGGTTAAGATAAAATGATGATGAAGGCTGACTTGGTTGATGATGATTATGTTGGATTAGTGAAAAGTTGATAACATTAAACCATAAATTAATTACTAATCTAAATAAACAATTAAATAATTAAATCCTAAAAACTAATCTAAGTGAAATAAAACCTAATTAAATATTAAAATAAATTTAAAACAATCTAAATTAATTACCAACTAAAAACCTAATTAAATAAATACTATCCAAATAAATATTTAAAGAAAAATAATAATAATCTTATTAATAATTAAAAAATCAAAAATAATATAATCTTAATCTAATAATAAATAATAATAAAAAAATAAATAAAAACTACTTCTAACTAAAATAAAGATAAAATAAAAACTATTTCTATTAAAATAAAATAAGAACCTATTCTACAATTAAAATAATAAAAAACAAATCTACACCTAATTAAATTAAATAAATGATAAAAAAAAGAGATAACATTTGCAAGAAAAATGAGAAAATAAACAAATGATTGAAATTTACAAAAAAACCTTAGGCCACGTGTCGCGCTCCTATTGGATAGAAGGAGTCGAGATTTGAAAAACGCCCAATCGGGGGACACGTGTCTAAACGACAAGAAACAAATAAAGTGCGAAAATATCTACAAAAGGGTAGGACAAATTTGGGGTATGACAGACATACACTAAACACTCTATACAAGTGAGGAGAAACCCTCCACTTATCATTTCCCATATGTGTAAGGCTCGTGGAGCACAATGTTCATCATTTTTATTAAGTATTTTGAAAGTGTGTTGAGAGGAGAAAAGAGACACACGGAAGGGAAACTCAACCCTAACATTGTCATGCAAAGTAGTCATAAGGTCGAGATGCGAAAGGAGATTCTATCCTAATGTTAGCATGCAAAAGATGGACCTAAGGTTGAGGTAAAAAGGGAATAGCCTACTTGTTATCATGCATAGATTAAACTCCTAATGTATATCCTACTCCAAGCTTAATTGAAAATTAAATTGGACTAGGAATCTTAAGGGAGCATGCAAAGGTAAGGCAAAAAGTAAGAAAATAAAATTAAACCAACATCTACAACATCGCTTCCTACACAAAACATCAATAGAATCCAACAAGGTAGCACAACAGCCTTTAACATCTACTAATTCAGTACAAAAGTAGGTGCAAAGGGCAAGCAGCAAGCAAGCAAAGACAACATGCAAAATTCAGAATAAGAACAACTGTGAAAAGCAGGGCAGCAAGCATGTGTGAATGCAATCAATTAAGAGTAAACACCAATCATGATCAAGAATCATGCAAGGATGAACATGCATCAACAATCAAACATAATTGATCAACAACATTACATCCACAAGAATCAACAAGAATCAACAAGGTCAACATGCTTTTTTCAATTTAAATCAAACCAACATGCAACAAACGGAATCGGAAGCAAACGCAAGCGTGCATCACAAATCCAGCAAAGTAATCATCCATGATAATCGATTAACATGATACAAGCAAGTAAAGCATATGATAATCACATCAATCAAGCAACATGAACATGTTAAGCATTCAAACGGAAACCAAAAGTCACGCGTCGAAAAATCCAAATCAAACATTCAAGTATGATGAAATAGGTCAAAAACAATCCACATAAGTGCATCGTACCAATCTATGAAGGTTAGGGGTGAAAAGGAACCCAAACAAGCAAGAAAATGCAAGAAAAAGACAATTTGTCCCAATGGTAATAGATTACCATGATCAAGTAATCGATTACCCCTTTGAAAAATGACCAGAAACGTGAAAAATAGGCAGGGTAATTGATTACCTCATAATGGTAATCGATTACCACTGAGACAGAGGCAAAAAATAAGCTTCCGAAAGCACTTTTTAGCAGCAAACGACTTATCCAATCATCCAAATAAACAAGTAATCAATTATGCACGAAAAATAGGTCATATCACAGCGATCAAACATCAATTATATCAAATAAACAACAATATCAAAGATCAAATCAAAGCAAATGGATCAAAATGCAACAACAACTAAAGATCTACATTATATCATGCAAGATAAGTAATATCAAAGCTAGATCTAGAAATTACTAACCAACAAAGCTGAGAATTACTTTGATAAGTTGTTAAGTTGCAATTAACAGATCCAAGCAAGAAATCTAAGGATCTATGAAGCTTGAGCAAGAAAACTTGAAGATCCCAACAAGAATCCACAAATAAGCAAAAACTCTTCCGAAAGTGATTCCATCAACTTAATTCAAGATCCAAATAAAATGTAGAACCAGAATTGATCCAAGGATGAAGATGCAAAGAAGGTTTAGCTCAAGTATTCATAAATTGCAATGCACAATTTGTGAAGCTTTTTGGTTATGGAGCTTTGGTGGAAGTTTTTAGAATGACAGAAAAGTTGAGAGAATTTGAGAGCAAATTCTGAAATTGAGATGAAAAATGAGAGTGAGTTTTGGAAAATGAGAATGAATGAATGTGGTTTGGAGTGAAATGGATTAAATAATCCCTAGGTTAGGAATCAAAATATGGTTTGAAGTGTGGGTTAGTGTTTGGAATGAAAATTAGGAGTGGAATTAGGAATGAAATGTTTGAAATTTGGAGGGAAATGGTGAAAATGAATTAATTCTAGATCCTTCCAATGATGCACATGTGAGATCAAGGGTTGAAAATGATTGGAAATTCTGCAGTGCTGAAAATTGAAATATTTTTGCAAATTGTGCCTGAGGTAATCGATTACCCATATGTGGTAACCAATTACCACATTCAAAAAATGCCAATTTTGGCGCCATGTGGAGGGAAACTTGCATAATCACCCATTATCATCTGTTATGATCCCCATTAAATCTCTAAAACTTACCATTGGATATTATAATTGTGAAAATGCCTGAGATAGCTTGTGCACTGTCTCTTGTGATGAAAATAACCTGCTGAATAAAATAAAATCGGCCAATCGGTCGCTGGGCAAAATAAACGCCGGAGCCTATGATGCTCGCTATTTGAAAACTTGCAATAAAGGAAAGCCTTGAGCCAAAGAAACACCTTAATCCCATGTCTCAAGAACCAATGCCATGATATGCAAAATGCAAAATACAAAGAAATATAAGCCAGAATATAAGAGAAGAGATGGGCAAATTTTGGGATGCTACAACTGCCCTTATTCAATCGACTTGAACCTGAAGGGCTGATAGCATCAACTTTCAGACATTCAAGGTAAAAGGTGATTGAATAGAAAAAGAACCCGAAAATTTGCAATTCGTGGGGAAAGAAGAAAAGGCCAATTGGACATCAGTCCAGAACCATACTTTATAAAGATAGATCCGACGAGGACTAACTACCAGTCGAGAACTGATTTTTTTGAAGAAAAGGTTTGCCATACGAGAAATGGAGTTCGCAAAGATAAGCCAAATGAGGACTAGATTTGAATTAGGTAAGTCAGACGGGAACTGACAACCAGACGAGAACTAGGTTTTGTGAAGACGAGTCAAACGAGAACTGACTACCAGACGAAAACTGGGCTCTGTAAAGACGGGTCAGATGAGAACTGACTACCAGACGAGAACTGGGTTCTTGAAAAAAAAGATTCTGCCATACGGGAAATGGATTTGAATTAGACAGATCAGACGAGAACTGACAACCATACGAGAACTGGATTCTGTAAAGATGGGTCAAACCAGAACTGACAACCAGACGAGAACTAGGTTCTGAAAAAAAAAAGATTTTGCCATACGAGAACTAGATTTAAATTAGACAGGTCAGACGAGAACTGACAACCATACAAGAATTGGGTTCTGTAAAGACGGGTCAGACAAGAACTGACTACCAGACGAGAATTGGGTTCTATAAAGACGGGTCAGATGGGAACTAACTACCATATGATAACTGGATTCTGTAAAGACGGGTCAGATGGAAACTGACTACCAGATGAGAAATGGGCTTTGTAAAGACGGGTCAGATGGGAACAGACTACCAGACAAGAACTGGGCTCTGTAAAGAAGGGTCAAACAAGAACTGATTATCAGACGAGAATTGGGCTCTGTAAAGACGGGTCAGACGGGAATTGACTACCAGACGAGAACTGGGCTCTGTAAAGATGGGTTAGACAGGAATTGACTACCAGACGAGAACTGGGCTCTTTAAAGACGAGTCAGACGGGAACTGACTACCAGACGAGAACTAGGCTCTATAAAGATGGGTCAAATGGGAGCTGACTACCAGACGAGAATTGGGCTCTGTAAAGATGGGTTAGACAGGATCTGACTACCAGACGAGAACTGGGTTTACCAAATGGTTGGTCAGGGACTAAAAAATGATTGGTCCGGGACCAAAAAATGGTTGGCCGGGAACCAGATGTTGTAAAGAGCGCCGATCAAAGGCGGTCATACAACAAAGAGGCGATTGTGAGCCGAGAAGGGTCAACCAGAAGTATAGTCCATGGACCTATGACCCAAAGATAGGATGACTCCGTTGGGGAAACGAGAATCCCTAAATAGATACACCTGCAGGGGAAAACACAAGATAACTTCTCTAGAGTAAGATTAACGAGTCTGTTACTTGGGGAAAAAGTTAAACGCTTTCTCCTAGATAACATCACTTTCTGCTGAGGAAAGGTCTGAAAAAGAAGGTATCAAACCTGACTTAAGCTTTGAACACATGTTTGAGTTTTCTTTCTATGGTGTAATGCTTCAAACGAGATGGAAATGCTACGTGTTTGAGGATGCAATGCAATGATGCTTACATATGCAAAATGATAATGCAGGCTCAAACTACTAGGGATGTTAGTTCTTGATTGGCAAGAATTTTTGTAAAAATATGTGTAATCACAAGATGTCTTACAGGATGTCGTGACATTTCTCTGTAAGGTTCTGTAGGTTGCTTTGTATGTTGTAGCAGGACTTATCTCATGATGTCAAACTTGATGTCCTGACACTTATGGACAAAACATTATGTATGAATGTGGTTGTGTGACTATTCATTTTGTGCAAACTTGTTGCACTATTCTGATGTAAAATCTACGAGGACTTTGGTGTTTCTCAAAGGAGTTTATGATACACATATGGTGGATCATATTTGATTTGATATAAAGTTATTCTCAGAAGTTTTTATTGAATATTGGAAGAATGATTTGATTGGATCTGATTGATCAAATTAAATCTGTTTCATTGATACAAATTATGAAGATTGAAATCTTCTCAAATCTGCTGTTAATTTTGCCACAGCCCAAGCCCGTTCTGCATTGCTATTTAAGGAGGCGTAAACCCTAGCTTTAAGATCAGAGAAGCTATGATTAAAAAGCGTGTGCATTTGTTTAAGTTTTAGCCTTCGTGTGTTTTAGTTTTGTGAGTCATTCACTCATTGTTTTAATGTGTGAATTGGACTAGGCTGTGAATTGTAAATTGTTCACTCAAAGCTTGTAAGATAAAATGGAAATGTGTTTGTGTTTGTTTTCATATCATATTAAGCATAAAAACATCAATCATACAGGTTTCACATCTCAGATGCCATCGATCCAGATTCGGCTATGACTCGATATGATTTTGACAATCCTATTTTTCAAGCTGAAGAAGAGACTGATGAAGAGTGTGACCTACCTGAAGAGCTGGTCAGACTGTTGAGACAAGAGGGAAAAGTCATTCTGCCTCATCAAGAGGATGTTGAAGTGGTTAATCTGGGAACTGAAGAGGATAGGAAAGAAGTTAAGATCGGGGCTGCATTGGAAGACAATGTCAAAAGAAGACAGGTAGAAATGCTCTGTGAGTATAGAGATGTCTTCGCTTGGTCGTATGAAGATATGCCAGGGTTAGATACCGACATAGTGGTGCACCGTCTACCTCTTCGGGAAGAATGTCCGCCTGTGAAACAAAAGTTGAGAAGAATCATGCCTGATATGGCAGTCAAGATTAAGGAAGAGGTCCAGAAGCAGTTGGATGTCAGTTTTCTTGGTGTTACAAACTATCCTCCATGGGTTGCTAATATTGTTCATGTGCCTAAGAAGGATGGGAAAGTTAGGATGTGCTTCAATTATTGAGATCTGAATAGAGCGAGCCTGAAAGATGATTTCCCGCTCCCCCACATTGATGTTTTAGTTGATAATACTGGTCAATATTATGGGTTTTCCTTCATGGATGGCTTCTCTGGGTACAACCAAATCAAAATGGCCCCGGAGGACATGGAGAAAACTACTTTTATCACGCCGTGGGGGACTTTTTGTTACAAAGTTATGCCTTTTGGATCGAAAAATGCAGGGGCAACTTATCAGCGGGCAATGGTGACTCTCTTTCATGATATGATTCATCATGAGATCGAAGTGTATGTTGATGACATGATTGAAAAGTCGCAGATGGAGGAAGAACATCTGGTTAATCTATTGAAGTTGTTTGAAAGGTTGAGGAAGTTCAGATTGAAGTTGAATCCAAATAAGTGCACTTTTGGAGTGAGGTCAGGAAAGTTGTTGGGGTTCATTGTCAGTGAAAAAGGAATCGAGGTAGATCCTGCAAAGATAAAAGCAATACAAGAAATGCCTGAGCCAAAAACAGAAAAAGAGGTTCGTGGTTTTCTAGGGAGATTAAACTACATCTCAAGGTTCATGTCTCACCTTACAACCACCTGTGAACCAATATTCAAATTTTTAAAGAAAGATCAAGCGGTCGTTTGGAATGAAAATTTTCAAAGAGCATTTGAAAAAATAAAAGAATATTTGCAGGAGTCTCCGATATTGATGCCTCCAGTTGCAGGAAGACCTTTGATTATGTCTTTTACGGTTCTTGATAATTCAATGGGTTGTGTACTCGGTCAACACGATGAGACGGGCATAAAAGAGCACGTGATATACTACTTGAGTAAGAAGTTCACAGAATGTGAGCCCAGATACTCGATGCTAGAGAAGACATATTGTGCACTCGCTTGGGCAACCAAACGCCTAAGGCAATACATGTTAAATCATACAACCATGTTGATTTCGAAGATGGATCCGATTAAGTACATGTTTGAAAAGTGTCGCTACTGCGATAATCGGCGCCGGCTATGACAGAAGAGTCGCCACCGTGCGTTATTTATCCCACAAGAGGGAAAGGAAACGCTCAGAGTAAACCTAACACAAAGAGAGAAAGGAATGGTCATCGCAACCAAATCCTGAATTCGGGAGTCGGTTACGCAAGGGGAAGGTATTAGCACCCCTCACGTCCGTCCTACTCGACGGGATCCACGCTTGTTTTCTATCTAAGGGTGTGTTATTCTATCTATTCTAAAGGTCTGGGTTAAAAAGAAAAGAAAATGACTCGGCAAAGTATCGCACTTTATGCCTACGTATTCCCGTCTGAAACGAGAAATCAGAGTCAACTTAGTTCGCCTAACTACGGGTTATGGGGGAAGGTTGCTCGCCGAGATATCGCATCTCGTGCCTACGTACTTTCATACGGCATGAAAGATCAGAGCAAGCATAGTTCGGGCTACGGAAGACACAAGCTTGTCTCACAGTTTTTTTATCTCCTTCTGAAAAGGGTTTTCCTGATTAAAGGTCCAAGAGGACAAAAACAGAGCTTGAATGTTTGTTTGAGTTTTTTACGAAAGAACTATTTTTTAGGATGTTTGCAATCTCAGTCGCACTAGAGACTATGCCCCGGGAGTAAATGCTTCGTATGTCACCCAAAGGGTACCACACTAACATCCAGATTACTGGAGAGAGACCCTCCACCAACCTTTTCCAGATAGCTTAAGGCTCGTATCGCACGACTTCAATTAACCTTATTACTGTGTTTTTGAATTGTTTTGAGATGAGAAAAGAGAGACACCTTAAAACTATGGTTGAAAGGAGAATCTACCTACAGTTATCATGCATGGGTCAAAAACCTAATGTCTGTCATAATTCCCTCTTGCACAGAGGAAATCAGAGATCCTAGGGGAAACAGCAAAGGAAAGCAAGCAATAAACAGTAAACAGTAAAATGCATGCTATGCAATAGTATAAGAGAGGCAAGGAAGAAAACAACAGGCAAGAGGAGACAAGCTCCACCTCAAACCTAGAGATAATCAATACAAGCAAAAAGGCAATACAGAGAAAAACAAAAGACACAGAGGAGGCAGCCCAAGCAGCAGCAGCAAACTCCTACAGCAGACAGTAACAACAAGCTCTAAACAGCCCAGTTGAAAAGACAGCAAAGTCGACAACAAGACTTTATCTTCAAGCTAACTTCTATCTCAAGCTTCTTCAACTTCATCTTCAAGCTCTAGCAAGCACACTCCAAGCAGAGGAACAATCACCTAGATCAAGGTTGAAATGTTGAAAACTTAATGAAAACCAAAGGAAATCATCAAGTACCAACATTGAAATGGAAAGGTATCCTCAAAGTTCTACTCAACTATGGGCATACTACACATCCCTCCAAAGGAGAGATGGAGTTTCCCTAGGAGGACTTCATGTCATTGGATGGAATAGAAGCACACAAAGCATTCTATGTTTGATGAAGAAATCAAAACTAGCTCTAATAGCTCTTCCTAAAACTCTAATTTCCTAAGCTCCTAAAACAACCCCTAAAGGAAAAGGAAACTTCAACTCCAAGCTCCAATCTTCAAGCCACAGCAGATACATCAAGTCTAGAAGACCTCCCAAAAAGGAATCCAAGCACTTCAAGCTCCAAGGTCACCAACCAAGCCAAACAAGCAAAGGTACTCAAGAGAGAACAACACAAACACAAGCAACTTGAAAAATTCAACAAAAATAGGAAACAAAGTTGTAAAATTCTAATTAAATTCCTAGGGGAACATACATGATTGAAAAGCTTAGGGTTAAAATATTAAAGCCTAATTCAACTTCTATGTCACCAAAATAAATTCTAGATTGAAATGTATCAAGGTAATCCATAAGTTTGGGAAGGTTCTAATAACACCTAAAATAGAACCTAAAATTGTTTTAAAATTCTAATAAAAATCCTAAGGGAACCTGAATATCTACCCTAAAACATACTAAAAAATAAAAGTCAAATTCATCACCAATTGGAAGAACCAAATTCAACAAAACAGATGGTCAAATATGCAACACAATGGACATTAGCACAAAAGAAAAATCGTAACTAATTCAAATAAAATCCTAAAAATGTAAAATCAACGCCTAAAGTTTCTTAAGATATTCAGGAACTACAGAAAAAAATTTCATAATTTTTTGATTAGTTTTACTATTTTTTATGTAATTAAATCAAACAGCTACCAAAACAGAAAAAATAAAAGAAAAAAGAAAATTAAATGGAAAATGGAAATGGTGAATTAGTGAAAATGCAAAGCAGAAAAATGAAAAAATGCGCTGGGAGGGGATCGAACTGGCACGCGCTTGGTCCTCTTTGCAGGCCAAAATGACGCCGTTTGAGGCGTGCACACGTGGCGCACGCGAAATCGCTAGATGCGAGGAAAACGTCAACAAAGAAGGCACGATCGGACGGCGCGCGTTCATCTTCTCCAATTGAATTTTCTGAAACTACAAAACCAGTCCCGCGTGCAGTACAGGCCGGAGCAAATTCGGTGAGCTTCAATCAAGCATAACTCTCTCAAATCTTGACCGTTTTGCATGAAATTTGGACCGAAATTGAAGGATTTTTCGCAAGGATTCCAAATCCATCAACAAAAATCATTAATAATGCAAGATCAAAGAGAAACGAAGCAAACAAAGTTTGACACCAAAACCTCAAGTTCATCAAAACCTCTCCAAATTAATTCTAAACTCATCCTTATGTCATGGAGGTTATAGATCAAGCAAAAACTAAGCAAAATCATGCCAAAACAGTCCATACAAAATCTCACAAGTTTGGAGTTCCAAATTTCGAACGTCATAAACATCAACAATTATCATCCAGAAATGATCTACATGCTTCAAGGAGTGCAAAGAAACAAAAATGGCAAAGAATCATCAAGTATTAAGAGAGATATGTTGAAATTCAAGTACCTAGTGGAGAACTTCCACTGAGCCTTTAATCCTTGATGAAGCTTTGCGAAACTCTCCAGAATCGTTCAATGATCTTCAATAAAGCTTTCTCAATTCACAATTTGGCCTGAAACGATCTAGATCTTAGAATTCACTTTTTGAGTGTTCTTCACTTTTTCAAGCTTGTTCTTGATCAATTCTGCTCCAATTTCGAAAACTGATGATTTGTGAAGGTTAGAAATGTTATATACAATGGATATGGATCCAAAGAAAGCCCAATCCTTGCCTCTAGGCCCAAAATGAATTTTCAAAATTTCACCACTTTTTGCTCTTGAAGGTACACGAAAATGGCATTGTTTTGGCTCCAAAAATGATTCAATTCAACTAATAACAGCATGTGGAGTGTGAATGGCTGGGATTTGATCCTTGTATTTGATCCAATGGCTATTTTTGATTATGTAACTTCATGGTGAAGTAATCTAAATGAAAACTCCCAAAACTTGGCCTATGCTCAAAATTCTGCCAATGCCGATGTTCTTAGAATGTGATTTCCATTCAAAAAATGTACTCACATGACATATTTTGGTCCTCTAACTCAAAAATTCAATTTTCCCTCCTTAATCCATTTGAAAAATTCCCTTTTTTTAGGCCATTTTAAGTGACTTTTTGCTACAAGTCAAACCAATCCCACATAACCACTTGGCTAGCCTAAAAACCCCATTTTGAACAACTTTAATGTTGAACAAAAATCCATTTGACAAGTGCAAGTTGGAGATTTTGACCAATGATTGAAAATGACCTATAATCTCACTTTCCCAAAATACCCCTGACTTGTAAACCTCATAACCTGAGTTCTACAAATCAGATGGAAGACTTCTAGTACAATTTAGAAATCTAAGATCATTAGGAACAACTTTCATGTTGGCCAAAAGTTCAGGTGAAACCGCCTTCTAGGTCAAAAATAGCTTTGAAGTCAGATGATTTTCACAGACAAATTTCAGTGGCATATGAGGACTTGTAACTTGTCTGGGCCATAACTTGAGTTCTATAGATCCACTTGAGTACTTATAATTCTCAAATTAAAGGTATTGAGATGCTCTACAAGTTTCATGTTGGCCAAAGATCCATTTGAAACTTGTATCTTGACTTATGTGGTCTTGAAGTTAGGCACTAAACAGGGGATTTTACACTGAAACCCTAACTTAGCAACTTCCCACACTCTTGATTCTTCTTGATTTGATCTTGGCACAACACCACAAATGTCTTATCACATCATTTCATGAACTCCATGACCTAAAAGTAGGCTTTGATACTCTTCAATTGTCCAGTTGACCTAGAACTGATCCAGATGAAACCCTAATTGCTTGCACCTCAACTGTGGCTCTTGCATTTGACACAATGGCTTGATTGAGCTCTCTCATGGCCCTCTAGGCATTCTATGAGCTCCATACACATCCTCTTCTCACATTCAACACTTCACAACCCTCTGACGGTCTTCAGTTGATCCTCAAGTTAGGAGAAGATTCACACTCAAACATCTAAACCCTTAGGCACTCAAACCACCTTCTGATGACTTTGACCACTCTTTAATCTTGAATAAGACCTCTTGCTAGGCTTCTCTTGACAATAATAACACTTGATCCCCTGCTATATGAATGATAACATGATATGAAAATGATATAACTATGCAAATGACAATGCAATGAAACATAAACCAGGTAGGAAAAGGTTGAGCAAATTTTGGGGTGCAACAGCTGCCCCTATTTAAACGGCTTGGACCCGACTGGGTGAAGAGCGAACGACCTTCAAACAATCGAGGTAGAAGACGGTTGAATACCAAGAAACCCGGAAATTTGCCAACCGCAGAAATACACAGCAAAAACTGCTTGGGGAACAACATCCGTTGTGCTGAACCCAGTTGTTACGACAATAACTGATCAATCATCTGATAAAACTTGGGATTTCAACATTAACCCCCTGTGTGACGCCACAGGTACCGAAATAACTCCGCCCACGACTGGACTAAACTTCGTCAACACGAGGAAAGACTCCATCAACCCGGGTACAAATTCGTCCATAATTGGAATAACGATCTCTGTCAATCACAGGTAATGACTCCATTAACACGGATAACAATCATTGTTAACTTTACTGGGGACAACTCCATCGATCACGGGTAACGACTCCATCCATACGGGAATAACGATCTCTGTCAGTCAGGTAACAATCACTGTCAACACAGGTACGATCTCTGTCAGCCACATGTAACCATCTCTGTCCATTACAGGTAATAATTTCGTCAACACGAATAACAATCACCGTCAGCACGGGTACGATTCCGTCAATATGGATAACAATCACCATCAGTACGGGTACGATTCCGTCAATACGGATAACAATCACCGTCAGCACGGGTACGATTCCGTAAATACGGATAACAATCACCGTCAGCACGGGGAAACATCACTTTCAACACAGGTACAATCTCTGTCCATCACAGGTAACAATCTTTGTCAACACAGGTGTAATCACTGTCAATTACAGGTACGATCTGTCAACACGGATGACAATCTCTGCCAATCACAGGTCCAATTCTGTCAACACGGAGAACAATCACTGTCAACACAGGTACGATCTCTGTCCATCACAGGTAACAATCTCTGTCAACACAGGCTCAATCACTGTCAATCACAGGTACGATCCGTCAACACGGATGACAATCACTGTCAACACAGGTACAATTGAATAATACTTTTTTGGGAAATACGAGAAACTCAATCACAACACTCTGTGGGGAAATCACTAGTGGCAACTCCAAAAATTTAAAGCATGAAATCTTTTACTGCTGACGTAACAGCAACCTGACGATAATCCCTCCGAGGATGAAAGGAAACTTAACCGAGCAACTCTGCTAGGGGACGAATGTTATCATCACCTATCTTACACCGAAAATCTTGAATATCTAGAGATCCTTCTGAGCAAGAATCCCACTCCTCTGCAAGGGATAACACCTGAAACCAAAGAGGTAACCAACCTGGCTCATGTTTCAGAATGCGTATGTTTGACAATGGCATAATGTTTCATACGACATGGAAATGCTACGCGTTTGGGTAGATGCAAATATGATGATATATGCAAAATGCAAAGATGCCAAGAGGTGCTTCAGCAAAATAAATGCCGAAGACAAGACCCAATCCGCTGGGGATAATCGGGTATCTCAAAGTATTCCAACAGAATAAATGCTGGAACGGTGAAACCAACTCCGCTGAGGATAACCCTCCTGTCGGGGAATGGCTCACAAGCTTGAAACTGCGAACTCTGTTGGGGATGTTCATCCTGTCGGAGGAAAAACAAACTGTTGGGGAGAAATAGAAACAATCCTGCGCGGGGATAATCCTTCTGAACCAAAGACGACTTGGTTATACTCTGCGGGAGGTACCCATGTTAGGGATGGAGTATGCACATACTCACTGCTGGAAATGCACTTTCTGTTAGGGACATCAAAATCCACTAAGGATACTCTTTTGGCATCTTTCCTGGGGAATACTCTTCTGGGGAGAACCGCCCACATCTAATAGGGATAAGTGCCATCTCAAATCTTCTGAGATAAGATGTGACTTCCATCTGCTGAGGAGTGATACAATCACTAGGTCACAGGACTCTGGCTGGGGAAACGCGAATTCCCTGACTGTTTGCTCCAAAGGTGAGAACCCTGCAAAACACAAACGAGACAAAATAAATCTATACAACAAAATCTATTTCAGTTAGTATTTGTGACGTTCGTTCAGTCAATTCGAAGTTTTAGCAATTATTGGCAAGGGCCAGCAAGTTTTGCACATGCAAGTTTATCAAAAACATCGGCGTTTTTCACAAGCAAAACAGTAAAGAACAAGCATCAAGTACTGAATAACATGCTTTATTGATAACGAGCCTGTAAATAGGCAAAATTTTGTACACTGGATGCAACTCTTGAAAAGAGGAAGTTACGCACAAACAAAATACAAATATTACAGAAATACAAAGAAAATTTGTATACATGTCGGCAACGTGGTACAGACGAACACCATGAGCTGATCCTCCTATGACTCGCCTGACTCTGACGCTTCCCCGATACTCGATCTTCGGAAGAGATTGTTTTGGATACACGACCCTCAGGTACTCCCAAACCACTAAGCAATGCAGTATCAAGCTCGGACCGCAATCATTTGCTTTTTCAAATCCCTAACTTTTGCGTGAACCGCCCTTTGCGGGTTTTCAATTCACCGGGATACCCTTTTTTTCCGAAATTGCCCTTTTCAGGTTTTCAACTTCGCGGGTGTACATTTTTTCAATTTTATCCCTAACGTTTGCCCGAACCTTTTATTCCTTTTTATGGTTCGCCGGGATGCCCCATTTTTTCCTGGACTTTCTTTTTCTGTCCAGCGGGTCTCTTTAAGCAAAGTATTTTTTAACTGCGTCCGAATTCACAGGGGATGTGAAGTCCTCACCATCCATGGTGGACAACAATAATGCTCCTCCAGAGAAAACCTTTCTAACGATATATGGACCTTCATAGTTAGGATTCCACTTGCCCCTATGATCTGATTGTGGTGGGAGAATCTTTTTCAGCACAAGATCACCCGTCTGAAAGCTTCGAGGACATACCTTTTTGTTATAAGCTTTCTTCATCCAGCTCTGATACAGTCGACCATATGCTAGAGAAGCCAGTCTCTTCTCATCCATTAAACTGAGCTGATTCAATCTATCTTTCACCCATTCTGCCTCATCAAGTTGGACATCACGCAAAACCCTCAGAGAAGGAATCTCAACCTCCAATGGTAGGACAACTTCCATACCATATACCAGTGAAAAATGAGTTGCCCCGGTTGGTGTGCGTACCATCGTACGATAACCGTGCAAAGCAAAAGGCAATATCTCATGCCAGTCCTTATAGGTCACAACCATCTTCTGAACGATCTTCTTTATGTTTTTATTGGCCGCTTTAACAGCGCCATTCATCTTGGGCCGATAAGGAGAAGAGTTGTGATGTTCAATTTTGAAATTCTGGCACAATTCCTTCATCATCTTGTTATTCAAATTCGAACCGTTGTCAGTGATAATCCGCTCCGGGATTCCATATCTGCAGATAATATCTTTCTTGATAAATCTGGCTACCACCTGCTTGGTAACATTGGCATACGATGCCGCTTCAACCCATTTGGTGAAGTAATCAATAGCTACCAAGATAAAACGATGTCCGTTGGATGCCGTGGGCTCAATCTTTCCAATCACATCAATTCCCCACATGGAGAAAGGCCAAGGCGACGACATAATGTTCAGAGGGCTCGGAGGCACATGAATCTTGTCCGCATAAATCTGGCATTTATGACACTTCTTTGCAAATTTGAAATAATCTATTTCCATTGTTAGCCAGTAATACCCTGCTCTTAATAGCTTTCTCGTCATTGCATGTCCGCCGGCATGCGTGCCAAATGTACCCTCGTGGATTTCTTCCATTAGCGACTTAGCCTATTTCTCATCCACACATCGCAACAACACCAAGTCGTGGTTTCTCTTGTACAAAACCCCATTCAGATTCAAATAGAAATTGCCAGCCAATCTCCTAAGAGTCTTCTGATCACGACTGGATGCCCCAGCCGGATACTCTTGGTTCTTCAGGAAATTCTGGATATCAAAATACCACGGTTTGCCATCGGAAGCTTCCTCGATGGCGAATATGAATGCGGGCCTATCAAGGCGAGAGATGACTATCCTAGGAGCCTCATTCCAGAAGTTAACTTATACATTAAAGACAAAGTTGCGAGAGCGTCTGCCATCTGATTTTCTGCTCGTGGTACATGGTACAATTCCACCTTGTCAAAGAAAGGTAACAACCTCCTTGCATAATTCATATAGGGTATCAGTTTGGGCTGACGAGTCTCCCACTCTCCCTTGATCTGATTCACAACTAGAGCAGAGTCTCTGTACACATCAAGATTTTTAATTCTCAGATCAATAGCTTCTTCGAGCCCCATAATGCACGCTTCATATTATGCCTCATTGTTGGTAACTGGAAAGGTCAATCTAGCAGTGAATGGGATGTGCGACCCATGAGGAGTAGTGATGATTGCACCCATTCCATTTCCATATGAATTGACGGCACCGTCAAATATCAATTGCCATTTGGAACCCAACTCTGGACCTTCATCCGGCAACGGTTCCTCACAGTCCTTCATTTTTAAGTACATGATATCCTCGTCAAAAAAATCAAAACTCATCGACTGGTAATCATCAATCGGCTGCTCAGCTAGGTATTCTGACAGAACACTACCTTTAATAGCCTTTTGAGAAACGTACTGAATATCATATTCTGTCAAGACCATCTGCCAATGGGCAATCCTTCCGGAAAGTGCTTGCTTTTCAAACACGTATTTGATCGGATCCATCTTTGAAATTAGCATGGTTGTATGATTTAGCATGTATTGCCTCAAACGTTTGGCAGCCCAGGCTAGCGCACAACACGTTTTTTCGAGCATTGAGTAACGGGACTCACAGTCTGTGAACTTTTTACTCAAGTAGTAAATCGCATGCTCTTTACGTCCAGTCTTGTCGTGTTGACCGAGAACACAGCCCATACTTTTCTCAAGAACCGTCAAATACATAATCAATGGTCTCCCGACTACTGGGGGTATCAATATTGGAGGTTCCTACAAATATTCTTTTATTTTTTCAAACGCCTTTTGACAATCTTCATTCCAGGTCACAGCCTGATCTTTTTTCAATAACTTGAATAATGGCTCGCACGTGGCCGTTAGATGAGATATGAACCGGCCAATGTAGTTCAACCTCCCTAAAAAGCCACGAACCTCTTTTTCTGTTTTCGGCGTTGGCATTTCTTGTATTGCTTTTATCTTAGCAGGATCAACCTCAATTCCTTTTTCGCTCACAATAAACCCTAATAGCTTACCCGATCTCACCCCGAAGGTGCACTTGTTAGGATTCAGCCTCAGCCTGAATTTCCTAAGCCTCTTGAACAATTTCAGAAGATTGACCAGATGCTCCTCCTTCGTCTGGGACTTGGCAATCATATCATCAACATAGACTTCGATCTCTTTATGCATCATGTCATGAAAGAGTGTTGTCATAGCTCGCTGATATGTTGCCCCGACGTTCTTCAAACCAAAGGGCATCACTTTGTAGCAGAACGTTCCCCACGGGGTAATAAAAGTTGTTTTCTCCATATCCTCCGGCGCCATCTTTATCTGATTATAGCTCGAAAATCCGTCCATGAAGGAAAACACGGAGAATTGAGTTGTGGTGTCGACCAGCACATCAATATGAGGAAATGGAAAGTCGTCTTTTGGGCTCGCCTTATTCAAATCTCGATAGTCCATGCACATCCGCACCTTACCATCTTTCTTTGATACGGGTACTATATTAGCGACCCATGAGGGATAAGTTGTAACAGCCAGGAAACCAGCATCCCACTGTTTCTGAACTTCCTCCCTAATTTTCACAGCCATATCTGGTCGAGTTCTTCTGAGTTTTTGTTTAACCGACGAACATTCTTCACGCAATGGCAGACGGTGAACCACCATATCAGTATCCAACCCAGGCATGTCTTCGTAAGACCAAGCAAAGATATCACTGTACTCCCGCAGCATCTCGATAAGCCTTTGCTTGATATCACTTTGCAGTGCAGCCCCTATCCGGATATTCCTGACAACCTCTTCAGACCCTACGTTGATAATTTCAATTTCCTCCTGATGAGGCATAATGATTCTCTCTTCTTGTTTCAAAAGTCGAGTCAGCTCTTCTGATAAGTCACTATCGTCAACAATCTCTTCTTCTGCTTGAAATATTGGATGCTCGAAGTCGAAGCGAGTCATAGGAAGTTCATGATCGATGTCGTCTGAAATATGAATCCTGCAATGAGAATGGTTAAATGTTTCAAATAATGCAAACAAAGCACATAACCACGTTGCCATTTTATTGTTAAACAAAAACAGGAAAAACAAGGATCACAAAATTTGTATGCGAAAAATGCCTTTATTAATGATTAAACAAAGTACATACATAAGCAGGTAGCCCTAAAAACAAAATCACTATGCCCCGGGTAGGACACTGGATTATACAATAATTGAGAAAACAAATCATTACTGTTTTGTAGTCACTGGGACAAGTTCCTGGATAGACCAGTTGCACAGATTCTGTCCTGGCACGCCGGGCTTGATCCACGAGTCCATGTCGCAGTCACTATCTCCGTCTTCAGCATCGGAAACAGCATTGGTCGTTTCATAACAGACCCCACCTGGAGTGATCACCACTGGTCCTTTGAATTTTGGCACGCCTGATGCGGAGGGTGACGATGTCGGGCGATATCCCAACCTAAACTTGTCCATCTTGACCGGAATTTCCAAGACTTGGCCCTATCTTTTGGTTGCTCCAGCCTGAACCACTGCCTGAGTGTATTTATACGAAGACATGGCCACCTCTGGCCCTTTGATGGGAACATGAGACTTGTCCTTGATCTGCAACCCCTTGAAGGCTTGGCATGGCGTCTCATGGATCTCCCCATCCACTTCGACGTACTTGAATGACGAGAGATGACTAACCAGAATGTCCTCCTCTCCGCAAATAGTAACAACACTGTCCCGGACCATGTATTTAATTTTCTGATGCAGCATGGACGTTACAGCCCCTGCAGAATGTATCCATGGTCGCCCAAGTAAACAGCTGTAAGCGGGATGTATATCCATGATATAGAACACAGTGTCAAACACTTCCGGCCCGACTTGGAGCGGCAACGTTATGGACCCAAACACCGACCTTCTGGTCCCATCAAAAGCCCTCACGACCAAATCACTTGGCGTGCATATGATTCCTCGGACATCTAGCTTCATCATGGCCTTCTTCGGCAACACATTCAAAGATGATCCGGCGTCTATAAGAACATGCAACATAACAGTGCCCCGACACTCCACTGAAATGTGCAAAGCCATATTATGGTCCCGACCTCTAGGCGTTAAATCAAAGTCAGTAAATCCCAGGCTGTGGCCAGCATTCACATGCGCCAGTACCCCCTCAAGCTGATTAACAGTTACTTCCTGAGGTACAAAAGACGTGTCCAAGATTTTCAATAAGGCATTCCGATGGGCCTCGGAACAAAGCAGCAATGATAGTATTGAAATTTTGGAGGGCGTCTGCTGCAAGTGCTCCACAATCTTATAGTCACTTTTACGAATCAACCTCATAAACTCTTCTACATCCTTAACCGATGTTTCCTTCTCTTTCGACTGGGAAGGTCCTCCTTCATTCACTTTGGCTTTGCCTCTAGCAATCCTTTCAGCCTCAATTTCGGGTGAAGTGAAGATTCTACCGCTTCGGGTCATACCTCCCGCTTCAACAAGACTACCCACTGCCCCTGCCGGCTGGCTATCCACATTAATCTTTTCCCCGTTGCAAAAAGCTTCCAACCCATAATTCCATGGAATGGCTTTCGTACTCTCATAAGGAACGAGTTCTGCTTTCGTTATCGTGATAGTTGGACGCTTGGCGGGCGCTGATATCGTAATAGTCTTTCGTGGAATTGTAATTGTTGCGACCTCACCCTGCTTTTCACACGTTATCTCATCAGGTTTCTCAACAGCAGTGCGGTCAAACTGTAAAGTTCCCTCATCAATCATGGCCAAAATACCTTTCTTTAAATCATTACAGCCTTCTGGTCGGGTCCAACAATCCAGACAATACTCATCACATCCGGGGAAGACCCCTCCCTTCAACAATCTGCTTTTAACATAGCTCAAAGGTGTCTTCAGATCATTTACGTCCATAACCAAATCCAAATCCTCCTCTGTCAAAACAGCATTCGCTCCATGATTCGGCATTGGTTTCT
This sequence comes from Lathyrus sativus, assembly GCA_963859935.3. Classification (NCBI taxonomy): domain Eukaryota; kingdom Viridiplantae; phylum Streptophyta; class Magnoliopsida; order Fabales; family Fabaceae; genus Lathyrus; species Lathyrus sativus. Next base: position 565,744,244 of record OZ012737.1, on the reverse strand, counting down.
GAACAATATTGGGACCATCATTACTGAAGTTGATGACTTTACTATCAATCAAATCTTGGACTTTATGCTTAAAAGCATGACAACTCTCGATATCATGTCCGGGTACCCCGGAATGAAATTCACACTGCTTACTAGTATCATACCCGTAAGGAAGTGCTCCTGTGGGTGGGTCCAACGTTCTCTTCTCAACCAGATTCAAACTTAACAGCGTCTGAAGCAATTCTGCATACGTTGACGGAGGTGTATCAAATACCCTCTTCGGCTTCCCATTTTGGATCCTTCTCTGAGCAGGATTATACCTTTATTGTTGCTGCTGCTGGTGTTGTGGTTGTTGTCGTTGTTGTGGTATAGGGATCGTCACACTAGCAACCTGTTGTTGAAGATACTGATTTCGACCTCTACCTCGTCCTCGACCACCATACACTGCACTGGCGTCTCCTTGTCTTTTACCACCAAAGACCTTTTTCGCACCTCCAGCTGAGGTCGATTCACTGGCTTGAATTTTACCAATTTTGATGCCATTTTCAATTTGTTCCCCCATGAGTATCATGTCAGAGAAACTACCCATCAAGCAATTGAGCAATTTATCATAATACATCCCAGATAATGTTCCAACAAAAATATCAATCAATTCCCTTTTAACCATAGGTGGGTGAACTCTTGCCGCCAGATCGCGCCAACGCTGAGCATACTCCTTGAAACTTTCCCCGTTCTTCTGTGAAAGACTTTGAAGCTGGACCCTATTTGGTGCAAGGTCACTATTGTATTGGTAATGTTTGACGAAAGCATCAGCCAATTCTTTCCAACTTCCGACTTGTGCAGGCTCTAGTCCCATGTACCATTCCAGCGATGGTCCTGACAAACTATCTTGAAAAAAATGCATGAGCATCTTCTCATCATCAGAGTAAGCCGACATTCTCCGGTAATATGAACGCACATGAACCCGTAGGCATGTATCCCCTTTATATTTATCGAAAGTGGGAGCTTTGAACTTCAATGGCACTCTCAGCCCAGGAACTAGCCCCATGGTAGCCATGTCTAAACCTGCAGAATTTTGATTGGCTATACCTCTCATTTGTTCCTCCAGCATTTTAATCCTCCGATCACTATCAGTGGGACCCTCAAAACCCATGCCTTACCCAAAAAAGGCATCTTCCTGACGATCTCTATTCCAGTACGGCCCCTCATTACCATATCCGTCATAAGCAGCATTACGACCATGACCATGACCACTTTGTAAGAACCTGGGGTCATACCTCAGATTGCCAAGTTCTTGATTAGCAGCCACTGTCCCAAAACCAGTATTGAAAGGACCCATCCCAGCACCATTGATATTCACATTGCCAAACCCAGCATTACCGTAGCCATTATTACCATAGCCTTGATTGTTATCACCAAACCCTCCGTTGCCAAAGCCCTGATTGTTGAAGCCATCATTGCCATCCCGATTGCCAAAGCCAAGACCCTGATTGTTGTCACCGAAACTAGTGTTGATACCAACAATCCTGTTGATTTCCACGTTCCCATTAACATTATCAGCATTTCTGTTACCAGCGTTGCCGTTGCCGTTGCCAGTACCAGTCTTACCAGCATTTGGTATCACCTCCTCCCTACGAGGAGTCTCAACATGACCAGAGTTGTATTCAGTATTACCAACCGCTCGCGCCAGCAGCGGTTGCACCAGAGTTTGAAGATGTTCCTGGCCTTTAGCCACAACCTCCATGGTCTACATGAATTAGGCCAACCTATCCCGGATCTCCTGCATCTCAGATTGTACCTGATCCATGATCTCCTTACTGTTGCTTCTTGTAGCGTACCGGTGAATTCTCCGTTCGTCAATCCTGAAACAACCTGTAAGATGCAGGAGATAAGATTCTAGCTCAAAAAAGGTACCTTCCATGCAATATGAATATGCAAATGCACACGTGTAAATATGCAACAAGTTAATTCCCCCCCCCCCCCCCCCCCGATTCTAGTTCCAGAGAAGAAGCCATAACGACAATGGAGTCCCAAGTAAGCAAGCGCATAATCAGAAACCTCATACATAAACAAATGCCAAGAGGCAGAGTACAAAGATACAACTGAATACAACTGAAAAGACCTCGGCCAACAAGCCTGGCGATGGTCAAAATACAAGTGTGAATAACAAAAGCAAAGCAAAGATAAATCAGGCCAAATGGCACGGTCTGACATCTTCCAATATCCTCAACGTCTCCGAATGACCTAGTTTGGAGATTAGCTTCTGTATCAGTAATGCATGCCGCTCAACAGTGGATCTCAGCTTTTTGGCGTCCTCTTCACAAGTTCCTCTGCCAGAACACTCATCAACCCTGCGTCTCTTGGAGCCAACCTTCAATTCACCACCCCTAGTTTCTTGGACCATGCTGCTCACCCTAGACCCAACGTCACGTCTAAGAGATACCTCTTCAGCAATCTTCGCATCCTTAACACTGATCTGCTCCTCTAACTGGGAAATCTGAAGCTTCAACTCATCTTCACGCTCCTTCCGTTTGGTAAGCGTTGTATTCCACAAAGATTCCCATTTGGAAAGTCGAGAATAAGCCTTGTTCAGAAGTTCTTTCTTAGTAGCAAGTACACTACTAACGCCATTCAAGGCTACTCCTACTTTCTCTCTCTTGCTGGTCTCTTCAGTCAAATCTGAACCCAACCTATTAATCATCTCAGTCTGCTTCTTCAAAGTGAAAGTTGCCTCGTTCTTCTCATGCCTAAGCTGGAAAATCTCTTTCTTTAGCTTTTCATTCGCTCGTTGCAACTCTTCCTTCTCAGTCAGAAGTTTGTTATACTTCTGAATCTCTACTGAAGTAGGTTCCTCGATCACCGGAAGATACGAAGGCTCTACAACAAGATATGGCATCAAAGAAGTCCTAACTCTCATGAATCCATAGCCGATAAGGATTATAAGCTCGACTGTCACTCTTACCAAGCAATGTTTTTCCTCTTCTGTGAATATTACCCCAAGCACACCTCAATCTGACCAAAACATCTCCAGCTAATAAACCCGTGAGATACAGAGACTCCTGTATCTCGTCTTCAACCGGAGAGTCCCTCAAAGCATAGCCAAATTGTCTCACAAGCAGAGAAAGGTTATAGTTAATACAACCTTTCCGTCCAATCAAAGGAACGTTCGGAAAGCCACTGCAACTATATATAATATCCACTCCGAGCAGGTTCCGATCAAACCAAACAATGCTCTCAGCGCACAAACCCATCAATCTGGAAGACCAATCCAAAGTACCAATAGTATCAACAAAAGGTCCCTTCTTAGGAAGATGTCCCTGAAACCACCTGGATAAAAGAGGTACACAGCAAGAAACCTTATTTCCCTGACGCTTCTCATTCTTATAGTGAACAGAATGATAAATGTCACCCAAGAGAGTAGGCACCGGATTCTTCGAGGCAAGAATAAAGAAAGCATCCGAATCAACAAAATCAGGCAGGTTAGGGAACAAGACAATCCCATAAATGCAAACAACCAGAATAGTATTGAAGACAATCCAACATCCATCCTTCGCACACTGCGTAGCCTTCTCAACCAAGCAAGAAAGATGAAAACCATAAGTTCCATTCAGCTTGACCAAACCTCCGGGGAACTCAGAGATATCCAAACTGACAATCTCAGCAAGCCTAGCCAACTCAGGCTCAGTATCCTCATGAACAAAAGGCACCTGATCTAACACAGGAACTCCCAGCATATCAGAATACTCCTCCAGAGTAGGAGCCAGAATAAAATCAGGGAACAAGAAACATCTCAACTGAGGCTCGTAAAACTGCATCAAAGTATACAAACCAGTCATCTCAAACACAGAAGGCGCCTGCACAACAAACTGAGCAGTTTCCCATAAGACTCTATGAACTCAGCCCTCACTCTCTGATCTGCTAGAGCAACCAACCGCAACAAGGAACTGATATCTGGAGAAGGCAACCTGTAAGCAATTGTCCTCTTCATGGACTCTATGTCTGGCAAGAAGAACACTAGAATCATAGGGGAAAAGCACACCTGCAACATAAATACACATTAATGAAATGCAAACATGAAAATGCAGATGCATATGCAAACAGGGGATCAAGTGCAATGATGAAGAACTGTGTTGTGTTGTACTGCCACTTGAGAACCATCAGATCTTCTCCTCAAACCAAACCAACCACAAAAGAACCCTCATAACCAATTCTCAATGACAGAGACAAACCAGGTGTTCTGAGGCCAAAGTTTTCCTGCAAAAAGACCCACATACCCTCTCACAGGTATGTACTTAACTCGCAGACGAGGTACGGCATCCTATGCGGTCATCAGCGTCACAGACTTTCAAGAGCGATGATACGATACCTAGAAGGTGTGGCATCATCATCCCTTAAAGAGGCCTCACTTAGCTGAATCCCAAATGATAGGTCCCTAGAGTCGACAACCCTCAAATCCAACAACCTGTCGAGCCCAAAGGGCCAGGCAAGATGCCATCAAAGAGAATCTCGTCTGAGTGTAAATTTCGTAGCTAGCTGGTGCGAGCAAAGCAAGCAGGCTAACCACTACTCTCTACTTCTAAGTCTATGTGCACTCAAGTCCTGGTCCGACTTATCTCTCAAACTAACCCTCTACCCATAGCACAACAACAAATATATACAGTACTGAAAGTAAAGACAGAAAAATAAATACACATAAAACCCCAGACGGGAAAACAAGCGCTAGGATTGACTCAAATAGGGAACAAATTTCCCCAGCAGAGTCGCCAGTTGTCGCTACTGCGAAAATCGGCACCTGCTATGACAGAAGAGTCGCCACCGTGCTTTATTTATCCCATAAGAGGGAAAGGAAATGCTCAGAGTAAACCTAACGCAAAGAGGGAAAGGAATGGTCATCGCAACCAAATCCTGGATTCGGGAGTCGGTTACGCAAGGGGAAGGTATTAGCACCCCTCACGTCCGTCGTACTCGACGGGATCCACGCTTGTTTTCTATCTAAGGGTGTGTTATTGTATCTATTCTAAAGGTCTGGGTTAAAAAGAAAAAAAAATGGCTCGGCAAAACATCGCACTTTATGCCTACGTATTCCCGTCTGAAACGAGAAATCAGAGTCAACATAATTCGCCTAACTACGGGTTATGGGGGAAGGTTGCTCGCCGAGATATCGCATCTCGTGCCTACGTACTTTCATACGGCATGAAAGATCAGAGCAAGCGTAGTTCGGGCTACGGAAGATACAAGCTTGTCTGACAGTTTTTTTATCTCCTTCTGAAAAGGGTTTTCCTGATTAAAGGTCCAAGATGACAAAAACAGAGCTTGAATGTTTGTTTGAGTTTTTTTACGAAAGAACTGTTTTTTAGGATGTTTGCAATCTCAGTCGCACTAGAGACTATGACCCGGGAGTGAACGCTTCGTATGTCACCCAAAGGGTACCACACTAACATCCAGATTACTGGAGAGAGACCCTCCACCAACCTTTTCCAGATAGCTTAAGGCTCGTATCGCACGAATTCAATTAACCTTATTACTGTGTTTTTGAATTGTTTTGAGATGAGAAAAGAGAGACACCCTAAAACTATGGTTGAAAGGGGAATCTACCTACAGTTATCATGCATGGGTCAAAAACCTAATGTCTGTCATAATTCCCTCTTGCACAGAGGAAATCAGAGATCCTAAGGGAAACAACAAAGGAAAGCAAGCAATAAACAGTAAACAGTAAAATGCATGCTATGCAATAGTATAAGAGAGGCAAGGAAGAAAACAACAGGCAAGAGGAGACAAGCTCCACCTCAAACCTAGAGATAATCAACACAAGCAAAAAGGCAATACAGAGAAAAAAAAAAGACACAGAGGAGGCAGTCCAAGCAGCAACAACAAACTCCTACAACAGATAGTAACAGTAAGCTCTAAACAACCCAGTTGAAAAGACAACAAAGTCGAAAGCAAGACTTCATCTTCAAGATAACTTCTATTTCAAGCTTCTTCAACTTCATCTTCAAGCTCTAGCAAGCACACTCCAAGAAGAGGAACAATCACTAAGATCAAGGTTGAAATGTTGAAAACTTAATGAAAACCAAAGGAAATCATCAAGTACCAACATTGAAATGGAAAGGTATCCTCAAAGTTCTACTCAACTATGGGCATACTACACATCTCTCCAAAGGAGAGATGGAGTTTCCCTAGGATGACTTCATGTCATTGGATGGAATAGAAGCACACAATGCATTCTATGTTTGATGAAGAAATCAAAACTAGCTCTAATAGCTCTTCCTAAAACCCTAATTTCCTAAGCTCCTAAAACAACCCCTAAAGGAAAAGGAAAATTCAACTCTAAGCTCCAATCTTCAAGCCACAGCAGCTACATCAAGTCTAGAAGACCTCCCAAAAAGGAATCCAAGCAATTCAAGCTCCAAGGTCACCAACCAAGCCAAACAAGCAAAGGCACTCAAGAGAGAATAACACAAACACAAGCAACTTGCAAAATTCAAAAAAAATAGGAAACAAAGTTGTAAAATTCTAATTAAATTCCTAGGGGAAGATACATGTTTGAACGGTCTAAGGTTAAAATATTAAAGCCTAATTCAACTTTTAAATCACCTAAATAAATTCTAGATTGAAATGTATCAAGGTAATCCATAAGTTTGGGAAGGCTCTAATCTCAACACCTAAAACAGAACCTAAATTTGTTTTAAAATTCTAATAAAAATCCTAAGAGAACATGAATATCTACCCTAAAACATACTAAAAACTCAAAGCCAAATTCATCACCAATTGGAAGAACCAAGTTCAACAAAACAGATAGTTAAATATGCAACACAATGGATGTTAGCATAAAAGAAAAATCGTAACTAATTCAAATAAAATCGTAAAAATGTAAAGTCAACTCCTAAAATTTCATAAGACATTCAGGAACTACAGAAAAATATTTCATAATTTTTTGATTAGTTTTACTATATTTTATGTAATTATATCAAACAGCTATAAAAACAGAAAAAATAAAAGAAAAAAGAAAATTAAATGGAAAATGGAAATGGTGAATTAGTGAAAATGCAAAGCAGAAAAATGAAAAAACGCGCTGGGAGGGGATCGAACTGGCGCGCGCTTGGTCCTCTTTTCAGGCCAAAACGACGCGGTTTGAGGCGTGCATACGTGGCGCGCGTGAAACCGCTAGATGCGAGGAAAACGTTGTCGCTTGCGCGAAAATAAGGTGCCGGCATGACATAAGAGTCGCCACCTTTCGTTATTTATCCCTCAGAGCGGGAAAGGAAACGATCGGAAAAACCTGACGAAAAGAGGGTAAGACAAGGTCATCGCAACCATTGTCTGGGTTCGGGAGTCGGTTACGCAAGGGGAAGGTATTAGCACCCCTCACGTCCGTCGTACTCGACGGGATCCTCGCTTGTTTGTTTACTTGGACGGGTTGGTTATAATCTATCTACCTATCAAGGCTGGCTGAAAAAGAAAAGAAAAATGACTCGGCAAAGCATCGCACTTTATGCCTACGTATTCTCATCAGAGAATGAGAAATCAGAGTCAACGTAGTTCGGCCTACGAAGGGTTATGGGGGAAGGTAGCTCGCCAAGACTTCGCCATCTTGTGCCTACGTACTCTCAACAGGCATGAGAGATCAGAGCTCACGTAGTTCGGGAAACTACGGTTTATTTCCTGTCTTTTACGAAAGAAGTGTTTTTTATTGTGTTCGCGATTTCAACCGCACTAGAGACTATGACCTGAGAGTGAATGCGTCGCATGTCACCCAAAGGGTGCCATACTAAACATCCAGACTGTGGAAAAGAAACTCTCCCACAATCCTTTCTCAGATAGCTTAAGGCTCGTAACGTACGAAAGAAATCATTCATGATTACTGTATCTTAAACTGTTTTGAGATGAGAAGAGAACAGGCCCAACTAGGAGGGAGACTATCAAGTCCTACTGTTATCATGCCATGGATTCATCCTATGGTTGAGGTTTGAACAGGGAACTCCTAGAAGTTGTCATGCATAGGTTTCAACCTAAAAGTCTATCATCAAATCCTCATAAGAGGAAATGAGAGTCCTAAGGGATCATGTCAATGATACACCAAAACAGACAAAGCATCAGCTTAACAGTAAAATGCATGCAATGCAAGTGAGGGAGGAAATGTGTGTGGGGCTTCAGCCTCCACAAGCTCATCTCAACCTCAAGCCAGTCATGAAATAACAGTAATCATACTGAAAAATAAACAACATGCTATCAAGCAATAAACAGTAAACTGCAATCATACAGATAAAAATGAAAATGCCATCAGGCAAACAAACCACATGGGCAAGGGAGCTGGGCTCTACCGAATACCCGCAAGCAAAGCCACGCAATAACAATACAAGCAGAGGGAGCAACTCAACCTCTAATGCAATCATGCTCTTGGACTGAACTTATTCTAGATATGAGCTTAGTCTAATGCAACAAATAAATCAAACAAAACACACAATACAGAAAAGAAAACAGAAGAAATCCTCAGCTCCTCCAGCAGCAACTCAGTCTTCAGACTTCAATCCTCAACTGCTTTCCAGGTATCAACCCTACAATATGAGTATCAACTCATCTTCTCCCCTTAAGCTTCAGCTTCTTTGATCAGCTCCACCTTCAGGCTTCACTATCTTCAGGGATCTTCAAGTATCCACTTGATCTTCACAAAGTCTTCAGACTTCAACAATCTCCAAGGAATCATCCTCTTCAAAGCTTCAGCTTCTATCTTCAATGGCTTTTAGATCTTCAATCAAATCTCTTATCATCTTCATTGCTTTCTTTATCTTCAACAACCCAAATGCTCCAGCAAACAAGATTTAATCCATAAGATGAGGTGAGGATGTTAGAGTGCTCACTGACTTCCAAAGGATGTCATTGAGGACTTAACATCAAATGGAAAGACTCTCTCAAAGTTCTACCTCAGAGGGCAAGGTCACTAATCCCTCCAAAGGAGAGAGGTGAACACCCTTAAGGTGAAGGTGTGAAAAATACACAAGAAAGGGGGGGTTTGAATTGGGTATTTGGTTACTTAAAAACTTTTGCCATCTTCTTCTGTGTTGTTTCTAGATGTAGCAATGCGGAAGCATAAACAATAAACTAAACAAGTAAAGAACACAAGATATATCCTGGTTCACTTGAGCAACTCTCAAGTTAATCCAGTCCACCCTTCCAAGGTGATTTCGCCTTACTCACTGCAAGGACTTAATCCACTATAACCAAACAGATTACAGTTGCACAAGCTAACTGCAAGTGACTAACAACTTGACAATGACACGTTCAGGGATCCCCAAGGATATAACGTTCATTGACACCTTAATAGAATCCGATCACTAAAGATCTCCTATTAGGATTTCCACAAATGACTACTGTCACTTGTCATCTCAAGTATACTGATCTTCACAAGATCACTTGAGGAACCACTAATTCTAAAATAGAATATTGTGTTGCCGGAGATTACATAAGTGCTTCTCAAATAAGCAGATTACTCCTAATTAAGTTCCTAGCAAGTATTGAGCAACAGCTCCTTGCTTTCTAATATAGAAACTAATCTAATAATAAATCTCTAAGAGATTATTGAGTACAGTTTCCATATTGCTTAAAAGCTTTTCTTCATGGCAACAGTAGCACAACAGTGCAAGTAGCAAATACGAGCAACAGCTCCAGCCACTTAGTAACCACTTCAGCTCACCAAGCAACATTTGAATAATCAAATGATTCTGCCTTTATAGTGCTTCCAAGAATGACGTTGAGAGGATAAGGATGTTCGTTTAAATTCCAACGGTCATATTCCAACGGATAGATAAGCACATGTTGGATGACATCACTTTCTTGTCCTTTTCTTGCAACGGTAATATTTCATTTAAACAGCTAGGACAAATTTGCTTCTGGCTTGGTTCTTCTGATGATGTTACAGATGAGTAGTTCAGAAACTACTTTGGTATGATAGCGCAGTAACATCAGATTCTGACTTCAGAACTTTGTTCATCAGAGTTGATAGCAACAGCTCATCTGATTGAACACGTCTTGTCTGGTGAAGCTTCATAATCTTTCTTCTTCAGAGTCTGGTCTTCAGAGTCTTTTGCACTTGGTCTTCAGAGCCTTCAGCCTTCAGAACTTCAAGTCATCAGAGTCTTCAGCACAAACTTCTTCAGATGATTATATCTTCAGAGTCTTGACCTTCAGAACATGTCTTCAGAGTCTTCAGAGTTTTGTCCTTCAGAACATGTCTTCAGAGTCTTGACGCACTTGGTCTTCAGAGCCTTCAGCCTTCAGAACTTCAAGTCATCAGATTCTTCAGCACTTCAGTTCTCTAGAGGGCTCACTCTTCAGAGACGCTCGTTAGCTTCCAGATCAGATGCACAACTCAGATCAGAATCCACAAATGCATTGCAACTGCATTATCCAGCATCCTTGATTCTTTATTGAACATGATCAGATGCAGAAACAAACTTGCTTCTTTACTGAGCTTCATTTGCTTTTAGATCAGATGCACTTCTTCAGATCATAAACCACAGGAGCATTGCAACTGCAATATACAGCATCCTTGGTTCCTTACTGATGGTGATCAGATACAGAAGCAAACTAGCTTCTTCCAAGCGCTTCATGAAGTTACACATAGTAATTCCATATATTACTAGCTGCACACGTTGCTTTTGTTTGTTTGGTCTAATATATTTAATTTAATATGACCTGCACATAACAAACATTAAACCATAAAATGGTTCTTTCACAAATACTCAATTGTTATCATCAAAACATAGAGATAATCCTGTAGAGACAAATCTTGCTCTTACAATCTCCCCCTTTTTGATGATGACAAAAACATGTATTTTGATAGAACATTTTATACAGGGTAATCACCAAGCATTAACCTATTCAGAGTTCTAAGCAACTGCTCCCCCTGAATGTGTTAATCTTAAAAACATTTTTATGCTTGTTCAGAGACATACTCTGATCCCAAGACTTACAAAAAAATAAATTTGATAAAACACAATCAAATAGAATAGAATAGAAGGAATACTTCCCTGTGATATAAGAGGTTATAAGTCTTCAGCATCTGGACTAGTTCAGCAGAACTTCCATCTTCAGATCTTTAGAACATGTTTTCTCTAACCATCATATCAGAGTCATATAACTTCAGAATCTTTGTTCCTTCTTCACAGGATAAACTCCCCCTGAGTTTCATACTGGGTGAAGATCAAATATACTGCCTTGTGAACCTTCCTGGGAGAACTCCCCCTGGCTACAATAGATCAGATATTTGGATCTTCTGAGCTTTATACAGTCTTGATTCTTGCTTTCTCAGATTTGCTTTCATCTCAGATTCTTGGTCTTATCAGAGCTCAATGCATTGATCAGATTCACTTCTTGATCTTTTGAAGCATAGTCTGATCCCAATTAGTAAGCTTCTGAATCTGATACCAATATTGGTTCTGAATCTGATATCAACTTATGATACTTGTGATTCTGAGTCTGAAACCAATTCTTGCTTCTATGAAGATTTCTGATTCTTATGCTCTGACTGTCATTTTCACAGACAGTTTACATCTTCTGAACATCATGATTCCAAATGACTTTAACTTTCAGATCTCTGAACAGTATTGGGTCCATCTGATTCTGAATCTATGTTCACGAAGTGTATAACTTCTATTATATGATACCAGTTCATTTGAACTCAGATTTCTTTCATTTATCCTGTTTAGAATGCCTAGTGAACTTGTTCAAAGTTCCTTGGAAAACATCAAACAAATAATTAGTAATAAACGCAGTTTATATGTTTTTGCATTCTCTTTCAGGTTATAGAATATATCAAAGTTATATTCTATTTCTCAAAAACATTTTCCATTTCTCCCCAAGTTATATTCTATTCTTCCAGATAATATCAAAATCATCTTTCATTTCTCCCCCTTTTTGACATCATCAAAAAATTTGAGTTATTAAAAAAATTTCTCTTTTCAAAGTCAGAAATTAAAAAGATAAGAGTTGAGAGATAGCACCTGAGAACTTAATCATCTTTCATTTCTCCCCTTGAGAACTTAATTCTTACAGGTTGATACCAATTAAGGTAGGTTGATATCTTTTCTCAGATTTCATCTTCTATATCTCCCCCTGTTTCTTGGAGAGTGACAACTCTTCAGAGTTTGTAGAAGCATGCTCTGACGAGGATTGTTGACAGGTGTCTGTTCAGCAGAACTTTCTCTGACAACTTGTTGTACATCCTTCATAGCTTGTTGATCTCCTCTAAACTTACTAATGTCACGTTCTCAACGTACAAAAGTAGTTTCACAAGAAAATCCAACTACAACATTTTCCTTAGTCTTCTTAGCATCTTCAGCTTCTTGTACTAATCTGGAAGTTTCTTTTCTGGAATCTTCCTCTGCTAGATTTAGACAAGAAGGTTGAAAATTATTCTTCTTCCTTCTAGCTTGATCTTGATGCCAATAGTTCTAGTCCTTAGAACAACTTGAAATGCATCCAATTTCAGAGTCTAATTACTTCTGAAAAATATCTCAAGAAGTCTCAAGTTCTAGAGTTGAAGTGTTTGTTCTGGCCTTTGCTTTGATTCTTGATTCTGCGCCCAGAACCTTCTGTATCTTCACTCAAACATCTTTTGAAGTTTTGCTCAGAGTTATCTGACGCTTTGCTTCTGGTTGGATGTCAGAGACATGATACCAATTTAAGATGTAAGATACCAATTGAAGGTGTGAAATAATGAAATTATTTCAGCTCGTTTCTTCAACATCAAAACACTATACTACAGAAGTATCAATGTTTGATTTAACAAACCATCTTCTAATAGAATCTTTTATCCAGAGTTCCAGATAATCCAAATCTTCTGATAGTCTACGACTTCAGATTTGCTCAGATCTTTAGATATCATCTGATATCAATTGAAGGTGATGTGCCATATGATCCTTCAATCTTCTGTACATGAATGTCCTTCATTTGACACTTCATCCAGAGCATCTGATACTTCAATCAGCATCTGATGTATTTTGCTTCTTTAAGGGATAGTGCTAACCAGAGGTACTTTTGCAACTAACTCTGACTTCAGTATCATCAGCATAACAAAAACCTACTAAAAATAGTTATCTGGTTTTCTGCAACACAGAGTCACGTTAGTAGTACCTTTCAGATACCTCAGAAATCTCTTAACAACTGTTAAATGAGATTCTTTAGGATCTGATTGGAATCAAGCACATACACATATACTGAAAAGAATGTCAGGACTAGAAACAGTAAAATACAGAAGAGTACAACTCATACCTTTGTAGAACTTCTGATCTACCATTTTACTAACCTCTTTCTTTCTCAGAGTGTACGTTAAAAACATGAGAGTCTTAGATGGCTACTCTCTAACAGATTATCCTTCTATCTGCTACATTCTTTATCTGATTCCTCCTTTGGTCTTCATCTTCTGATCATCCATCTTTGGATGCCGATGATCATGCTTCTTTATCTTCAAGATGACTTGTTTCCAGATGAAAGCTATATCTTCTTGCACCAAGAATTTATCCTTTGGACAGACGTGGTTGATCATCATAAATTATCATCAAACCAAGATGAATTTCTTGAACTGATTTGAATGACAATCTTGTTCTTATCAATCAGTATCTGAGGGTGACTTCTTCTAGAATTCTCGTACCAACTGAAGGTGTGAGAACTTCTGAGTACCAATAGAAGGAGTAGGATCTTCTGCTAAATCACCTTAGGTTTCTCCACCTTTGATTTCTGATTCCAAGCTTGTTATCAAAACTTGAATCTTAGCATCAGTGCTTCATTAGATAATACCTTATACCAATTGAGACAATGTTTCCTTTCTGAATTAGCTTCAGAAATCTTCAAAGCTTCTGCTCTAATCTTCTGAAGAGATTCTCTACACCAAACTTTCTAACCATAACTATTTCTGTTATGTTAGTAAGTTCTTCTGATCATCAACAATCAGCCTTTGCCCAAAAGCACTTAATCAACAGATGTTAGCTCAATTAATAACATCAAACCCAGAAGTGCTTCTTCAGAAGGTTGGAGACTGATAAGAGTCTGATACCAACTTTATGATATTCAAAGTAGACTTTTCTGACAGTGAAGTTGCAACCCAACTTATCTTGATCAGCATCTATTAAGTGAACAACTATGGAAATGATTCCTTGCATTAGATCCTCTGCTTCAGATCTATGCAGCTTAGCTTCTAGAGAATGATTTAACCAACCGTTCATCCAGAGGTATGCTTCAGATCAAACCAGATCTTCATTCTTCAGGTGTCCTTATTATCCAGAAGTGAGCTATGTTGCTGACATATCAACCAACTGCTCAGAGTCTTTTATAGAGTTGCTTCTCAACAAACTTTCAGAATCTCCTGTTAGCGTTGCTTCATCAGATTCTTCTGTAATTTTGCCTCTGTAGCTTTTCTTCTGAGTCTATACTGATACCAACTTAAGTGTCTTCAGTATCCTGCCTCAGTTGCTTTGCTTCTGATGCTTTGAACTATCTTCTATAGCTTTGCTTCAGAGTCACCAACAATTGAAGGAGAGATGTCTTGATTGACAGAGCCTCTACAAAATCAGTGTTACAGAACCTTCTGTACAGCTACTGATCTGACTTCACTAGCCTTTTCTAGAATGCTAGTTTTAGCTACTGCCTGCATACACTCAGCAAACTCCTTTCCAAGTGAAGTATATGGTTCTAAATAGAAGTATCATCAATGTAAATAAATCTGACAGATTTAAAATATCTTTCTTAATAGTCTTTAAGAAGAAGAGTAGTAACAACTTTACTTTTGACAAAATAATTTTCAAAAAGAAACCTGGGAAGTTGATGAACATATACTTCTTCTTCAATAAAACCATTTAAAAGTATTTTTAATATTCATCTGATTTATATTGATGTTATACTGATCAACGAACGAGATGAAAAGAATATGAATTCTAACCTTGTCACAAAAGCATATGTCTTCTGTATAGTCAAGAATTTCTTGCTGACAATCTTTGAGAAGAAAGAATCTTGTTCTTGTGGAATCATCCTTCTTTCCATTGAATGTCTCTTCTAGAAAAGAAGATTTGATTCTGGGGGAAACTTCTCAGAGCTGATTCTTCAGAAACAGCTAATTGAATAGCATCTGGAGTAGCTCCTGATTCTTCAGCTGGAACACATTCTGCTTCTGATTCTCCAACATCTTGTGAGACAAACCAGTAACAGCAACTAAAGTAGAATATTCTGAATAACTCTTCTTGAACAGATCTCAATTCCTTTGTTAGCATTCTGCAGCATCTTCATCAACATAACAATATCCATTTGATTCTTGAGAGACATCCTCAGAGCACAGATAATCTGATCTTCATGTGTAGAGAGCATCTAGCTTCCATCAGGCTTCATCTTCTGAATTTTTCTGCTTGAAACAAATACAGATCCAATCTAGATACAGTTATCATCAAACTTAGATGCATCAAAAGACACAGTCTGACTGACAATTTTGCTCTTACAATGCTGAGCTAACATGTAAGGAGTTAGATTATCAGAGTTGACATAACATCTGCTTTTGAAAAAGAATGTTTACTGACTTATTCAAATTGAATAACCCCAGAAACTTAAATCCTTTTTACATTTGACAGAATGACTACTGTCATTGTATCTTTCCTCATATCTTTATTTCTCAAAACATTCATTATGAATTTCTGAAAAATAATGTCTGATAGCATCTGACCAATTTCAGTTTGTTCAACATCTCGAGTTAATAGAACTTAATTGTCCATGCTACTTCTAATGAGATCTTCTGAATTCATCATATCATCATAATCCAGATGAGTTAGAAACACTGCCTTTCTAGAAACCTCTGCAGAATTCTTTGAAGCTCTTCAAGGAGAGCAACTTTCAAATGTTTTGGATCTGAAGAATCATTTCTTCCAGATTTGAATATTTTTCTAAACTTACCCTTTTCTGCAAACTTCATTCTGGCGTTCTGATGAATAGGATTCATTAGCCAACAATATATCTTTTCTTACTTAAGATAAATCCCAATGAGTTGTCATGAGAAAGTCAAGTGTGGACTAATCCGTTTCTTGAAAACATCTCAGACTCACAGGAATTAATCTTTAGCAATCAAGATTTCTTGCTTGCTGAAGATTTGGACTTTGAGCAAATACATTGTAAATCCAAATGTATTTTCAGATCAGCATTCAACAGATATATCTTCTTATCTGATGAATCTATCCTGTCAACTGATTCTTCATTCTTCTTTCAGAATCTTCTGGAGGAGATTTGCTGTTGAAGGCTTCAACACTCCAAATTTTAAACTTCATAGAATTAGTGACTTGCTAAAGGTAGCTCAATAGATTACAATTTTAGTACTCATTATCCTCAAAAACTGATATGAGACTGAAATTGTAAGAACGGTGAAATATCCCCAAAAGTATTTCTTCACACAGCCTATGGATCTTTATCTGACACTGTTAGGTGTTTGATATCCATCAATAACAGAACCAGGCTCTGATACCAATTGAAGGTGTGAAAAATACACAAGAAAGGGGGGGTTTGAATTGGGTATTTGGTTACTTAAAAACTTTTGCCATCTTCTTCTGTGTTGTTTCTAGATGTAGCAATGCGGAAGCATAAACAATAAACTAAACAAGTAAAGAACACAAGATATATCCTGGTTCACTTGAGCAACTCTCAAGTTAATCCAGTCCACCCTTCCAAGGTGATTTCGCCTTACTCACTGCAAGGACTTAATCCACTATAACCAAACAGATTACAGTTGCACAAGCTAACTGCAAGTGACTAACAACTTGACAATGACACGTTCAGGGATCCCCAAGGATATAACGTTCATTGACACCTTAATAGAATCCGATCACTAAAGATCTCCTATTAGGATTTCCACAAATGACTACTGTCACTTGTCATCTCAAGTATACTGATCTTCACAAGATCACTTGAGGAACCACTAATTCTAAAATAGAATATTGTGTTGCCGGAGATTACATAAGTGCTTCTCAAATAAGCAGATTACTCCTAATTAAGTTCCTAGCAAGTATTGAGCAACAGCTCCTTGCTTTCTAATATAGAAACTAATCTAATAATAAATCTCTAAGAGATTATTGAGTACAGTTTCCATATTGCTTAAAAGCTTTTCTTCATGGCAACAGTAGCACAACAGTGCAAGTAGCAAATACGAGCAACAGCTCCAGCCACTTAGTAACCACTTCAGCTCACCAAGCAACATTTGAATAATCAAATGATTCTGCCTTTATAGTGCTTCCAAGAATGACGTTGAGAGGATAAGGATGTTCGCTTAAATTCCAACGGTCATATTCCAACGGATAGATAAGCACATGTTGGATGACATCACTTTCTTGTCCTTTTCTTGCAACGGTAATATTTCATTTAAACAGCTAGGACAAATTTGCTTCTGGCTTGGTTCTTCTGATGATGTTACAGATGAGTAGTTCAGAAACTACTTTGGTATGATAGCGCAGTAACATCAGATTCTGACTTCAGAACTTTGTTCATCAGAGTTGATAGCAACAGCTCATCTGATTGAACACGTCTTGTCTGGTGAAGCTTCATAATCTTTCTTCTTCAGAGTCTGGTCTTCAGAGTCTTTTGCACTTGGTCTTCAGAGCCTTCAGCCTTCAGAACTTCAAGTCATCAGAGTCTTCAGCACAAACTTCTTCAGATGATTATATCTTCAGAGTCTTGACCTTCAGAACATGTCTTCAGAGTCTTCAGAGTTTTGTCCTTCAGAACATGTCTTCAGAGTCTTGACGCACTTGGTCTTCAGAGCCTTCAGCCTTCAGAACTTCAAGTCATCAGATTCTTCAGCACTTCAGTTCTCTAGAGGGCTCACTCTTCAGAGACGCTCGTTAGCTTCCAGATCAGATGCACAACTCAGATCAGAATCCACAAATGCATTGCAACTGCATTATCCAGCATCCTTGATTCTTTATTGAACATGATCAGATGCAGAAACAAACTTGCTTCTTTACTGAGCTTCATTTGCTTTTAGATCAGATGCACTTCTTCAGATCATAAACCACAGGAGCATTGCAACTGCAATATACAGCATCCTTGGTTCCTTACTGATGGTGATCAGATACAGAAGCAAACTAGCTTCTTCCAAGCGCTTCATGAAGTTACACATAGTAATTCCATATATTACTAGCTGCACACGTTGCTTTTGTTTGTTTGGTCTAATATATTTAATTTAATATGACCTGCACATAACAAACATTAAACCATAAAATGGTTCTTTCACAAATACTCAATTGTTATCATCAAAACATAGAGATAATCCTGTAGAGACAAATCTTGCTCTTACATAAGGGACTTCATGTCATAGAGAAGGAAGGAGGTGAACAAGCCACTCCTTGTTTATTGAATGGAATCATTCTATCTAAAGCTCTACCTATGCACTTATGATCCTATAAACAGGACAAACAAAAGCTACCTAAACTCCACTGCAAGGTCTTCAAAGCTTCAACGATGATCCCCAAGGTCTTCAACTCCATCTTCAAGGCTCACACACTCAAAGGAGAAGAAAAACAAGCACAACAATACAAACTATGCCTTCAAGCAACACACATACTAACCATACATTCAAAAATCAATTAAAAATACTAAAATACCATATAATATTCTACTAAAATTCTAGGGGATTCTATACATACCTACCCTTAACCCATATATTCCCCATACACTAATTTGGTCTATAAACCCCAAAACAAAATTGTTCAAATCTACTTATACAACCTAAAACCCTAATCTGAGCACCTAAATGTCAAATAAGCAAACTATATCAAATTTTAATCTACAAATTGTGAATTAAATCCTATATGAACTATTACTCAATACCTAACTATGCCAAAATTAATGGCTCAAAAATCCTAAGGGAAAGTCCTAAAAGAAATTATACAAAATTGGGTATCAACTAAAATCAACTAAAAAGACTAATTACAAGAATAATATGCTAAAAATATTAAAAGGAGAATAAAATGGAATTTTATTTATTTACATTTTTCTAGACATGATTATGAATATGTGAAAAAAACAAGCATTAAAAAATATTAAGTTTCCTATTTTATATGGATTTTTTAATATGCAAGAAAATATAAAAGAAATAAAGCAAAAGAAAATGAAATAAAGGGGAGGGGGTGTCATTAGAAGGGGCGCCCAGTTGATATCCATGATGGGCCAAGGGACCAGGGGTGCAGATATCAAAATATTAAGGCCCAGCACATCAGAAAATGAAAAGAAAAATTAAAGAAAAAAATAAAAGAGAAACGGTACGAATAGCAACCCATGTTAGTTCATTTTTTGATTGGGCCCATGGTGGAGGTGTCAATAGCGAGAATTTCTGAGGCCCAGGATCCCTCATTAAACCAAACGCACCGTTTTGAAGTTGAGTCTTCCCTCCACTTTCAGAATTAAATCCCAGCCTCACGATTGGATTAAGAAGTCAACAAATCAGGACCATCGGACGGCCCACGGTCATCGTCCCAAACGAGCTAGGGTTTGCAGAAAGAAAACAGTTCCCATGCACAATCTTCAAGCCCTTCATTCTCTCTGATCATTCCATGAAATGCAACCATTCCAAAGGCAAAAATGCTCTATGAATCATCAAGAACACGACTATGCCCATACTTTTCATTGAAACCCCTTAAATCGTTCAAACAGAAAGCTCCAACATTAGGGTTTCAATCTTTTCCTCTGCTATCAACCTTGATGGAACTTCAAACTAATGATCCAAACTTGTTCTACATGTTACCCTAACCAAACTACACTATATCATATCCATTAGAATTCAGTACACAGCTTGTTGTTGGAAATCAAAGAATTGGTGACCTGCCATGGAACTCCACGGATCCCTCTCAAACTTTCAAAAAATCTTCCTCTAATCTAGCATGCTATCTTTCCACCTAAAATTCTATCAGAATGCACCTAAATAAGGACTTATGGATCAAGTTACCAACCTGCTAAAGATCAATGGTGAGTGGTGCTAGAGCTTGATTCAAGGCTTGAAATCTTCTCCAAATGCTCCTCCAATGGTGGATACCTTTCTGTTTGCAAGAATTGGGATGGATGAGGCTTGTGGAAGAAGAAATTGAAACTTGCTTGGT
The DNA here is from genome assembly GCA_963859935.3 of Lathyrus sativus. NCBI lineage: Eukaryota > Viridiplantae > Streptophyta > Magnoliopsida > Fabales > Fabaceae > Lathyrus > Lathyrus sativus. The sequence goes on along the minus strand of OZ012737.1, from coordinate 565,724,151 downwards.
TTTGAAGAAATCTTGAAATGTCACTTTCTCCCTCACTCTCTCCAATGAACTCAGCAACTTTCACCAACCTTGATCTCATGGTGATTCATCCTTTTTATAACAACCAAAAGAATAGCCTAGAAACTCATGGAAAGTGCTAGAATGTTATAGAATTTCTCATGAAATGATACATTGTATATCCCTTATCTCATGCCTTAAGCTTGTCAATTTGGCTTTAAAATCTCCTTACAAGAGATATTGAGAAGGAATGAGTGAAAAACATGCCTTGGTTTTGCTTTATGTGAAGTTTCTCAAGTTGCCTTATTATGCAAGAATGAAAATTACAAAGCAACTTCCATTTTGAGACCTCAAACCAAAATTCTACTTGAACCATTGTTTTTAAAATAATGTTTGGAGTCAAAATGACATATTGGATGACCCATTTTGGATTTGTACATCTCCTAAACAAAAATTCCATTTCAACTTTTTTAACTTATAAGCCATTTTTAGGTCATTTTTACCCAATCATGAAAATCCTTGCTACAAGCTTTTTCAACAACTCATGACCACTTTTATAGGCTTAAAATGCCATTTTGAACAACTTTGATGTTTTGAGTTTTTTCATTTGAGGCTTGGAAATAGGAGATATGGCCTTTGCTTAAAATGACCTATAATCACCAAATGACCAAAATACCCCTGTCTTGTTCAAACCATAAGTTGAGTTCTACAAATCCTATCAAGGACTTCTAGTACTCTATAGAAAGCTAAGAAGATTATATTCAACATTCATGTTGACCAAGAGATCATAGGAATCATCCTACTAGGGAAAAAGTTGTCTGCAAGTTGGGTGACTTTCAAGGACCCAGATTCACACACCTCAGCTGACCTGTAATTTGTCAAAACCATAACTTGAGCTCTGCAAATCCTATCAAGGACTTCCACCACTCAAATTAAAGCTAAGAACAAGCTCTACAACATTCATGTTGTGGGGAAAATTAGATATCAATCACATCTTGAGCTAAAACTTCCTGGAAGATAAGGATCAAATTAGGGTTTTTTCACTGTCAATCCTTGGAAACCCTAACTCGAAATTTCTCAAACTCCTCAATCATGATGAGTTGGTCTAGGAATCATCTTTATAACATCTCCATACATCATTCCATGATCTCATAGCCCTTGGATTAGGTCTCAGCCTTCTCCAAATCTTCAGTTATCCCAGGGTTGACCCAGTCAAAACCCTAATTCTCCCATTCATGGTTGAATCTTCTGAATTCCTGCATAATGACCTCTCTGGGCTTCATGATGACTTTCAAGACATCTCATAAACTTTCTCAAAGCTTCAAGTTCATTCTCAAAGTCTCAGAATCCACTGAGTAGCCCTCACAACTCTCAAGCTATGAAGCACACAACCTTGGTTTCAACCAATTCCTCTGAGGATCTCTTGAACTTTCTGATGAAGGTATCAAACTTCAAACACTTGATGGGTAAATAATTGTTGGTCAAATTTTGGGGTGCAACAACTTCCCCTATTCAAACGGCTTGAACCTGACTGGGTGAGAAGCGAACGGCTCTCAGCCAATCAAGGTGCGAGATGGTTGAATACCGGTAAACCCAAAAATTTGCCAACTGCTCAACTCTTCGAATACTGCAATACTAGCTGCACGGCAACTAGCTGGAGAAATACTGATTTGATACCGCCGTCGGACAATCAAAATACCCCGCATCGCCGCTGGAGAACTAAATCTGACATACCCAACCTCGCCGCTGGAAAACTGAATCTGACATCGCCGCCGGAAACAAACATCACTCTGAGAGACACTCGACATCGCCGTCGTACAAACATCATCTCTGCTGGGGCTTAAAGAGTCTGACCTCGTCGTCAAACAAACATCCAACCTCGCCGTCGAACACAAACATTCACCCTCACCGTCGAACACAAACATTCAACCTCGCCGTCGAACACAACATGATCTGACCTCGCCGTCAAAACAAACATTCAACCTCGCCGTCGAACACAAACACTGAACAATTGTGACCTGGGGTTCACCCCTGGTAAATGGGACAACGGGTACGCTTGCGTATTTGAAACTACTCCGCTGAGAATGAGAGACTCAACCTAGCACACTCTGATCTGGGGTTCACCCTCAGAACCATAACGAACATCGGAATACTATTGCACATTGCCCACCGTAGAACTTCAACATCAAATACATATGAAACCCTGGCCCCTGGCCACTCCCAGCTTCAGCTAGAAAAGATCTTCAAGTACTTCTGAAGATAAGCATCCTTGGCCTTCAAGGATGGCAACTCTGCAGGAGGTATCTTCGACTTCAGTCTAAAGAAATGATCCTTGGCCTTCAAGGATACATGGATCTGCCTTCAGGCGACTCCGCCTCTGCTATAGAGTATCCGAGACTTCAGTCAGGGATATACTTCGGCCCTCAGTCCGAAAAAATGAATCATAGGTCATTCATGACCTTGGGGATAACCTTGCCTTCAGGCACCTTCGCTTCAGCTTGGGAAATCTGTGACTTCAGTCAGAGATGTGGTATCCTGAGCCATTCATGACTCTACGGGGATTCAAACACTTTGCCTTCAGGAAAACTCCACTTCAGCTGGAGAAACATCTTCGACTTCAGTCAGAAGAAACACTATTCACTCGATCGCAATCAATCATCACCTCAGGACAACTGACTTGGTCTTCAGGCCAACACGGATCACCTTGCGTACAAAAGCTGTATCTACGAGCTTTTGAGCCTTGTCTTCAAACACACGTTGATTCATCAACACGGAAATCCGAATCCACAGGAACATTCTGATGTTACCTTCAGGTGCTTACGAAATCAATCTTCAGATTAGACCTCACCATTGGGGCAAGCATATCACGCTGCTAAGGACTTCAAGAATCATCTTGAACAAACAACTCCGTCGGGCACCTTCAAGAATCATCTTGAACTGCTGACCTTTCTGGAGACTTTATTCTGCTAGGGATTCCAGGAATCCTCCTGGGCAACTCTTGCAGGGGACGCTACTGGGGAGCTCACGAATCATCCTAAGCAAACAACTCGGGAAGCTGCGCTGAGGTCTTAAGAATCATCTTAAGCACACCACCCTGCTGAGGATTTCAAGAGTCGTCTTGAACTGCAGACTTCGTTGGGGATCTCAAAAATCATCTTGAGCGAACGACTGTGGTAATTACAACGGGGTCTTAAGAATCATCTTAAGAAAACGACCTCGTTGGGGAGAGCGTCAGGAATCCTCCTGAGCAACTGGTCTTTTGGTGGAGCATCTGTAAAACAAGAATGATAATAACCTAGATCATGCGTATGATGCCTATGCTTCGGCGCTATGCCCCACACGGTAGGAATGCTATGCGTAAATGCTATGCAGTCATGCACAATGCTATGCAATCATGCACAATGATGCGATCCCGTCAGCAAAATAAATGCCGAAGGGGGATTCTCCTGTCAAGGAGAAGGGACTACTCCGATAGAGGAATCATCCTGCTGAGGAGAGTGTGTATACGCCAATACCAATCGGACGTTGTCTGGGGAAATGATCTTCGGTTGACTGCTGCAGGGAAAGCAACTTCAGTTGATTACTACAGAGGAACGAAGCTCTACGAGAACCCGAACCTACTGAGGGAAGGTGATATCAATCGCGAGAATAAACTGCGTGGCCGTCTCGGCTACCTTTCTGGGGATAATAACTCTGTGGGGGACCAACTTCAGCTGCTCAACACTCCACTGGGGGAAGAACTAAACATGGTCTGATCAACTTCCAAGGACTCGACTCTCTTGGACATCTACAAACTCAGATGAGGAAGGAGAAGCCATTCTGCTTCACTGGAGAGAGCACGACTCTGGGGGGAATTACAACATCAGCTGCACCACGCTCTGCTAGGGAAAATCCACTCACGGTCCCAACTGCTACCAAGGATTTGGCTCTCTTGGGGGTTTGCGGACTCAGCCGGGGAGAGAAATCATTCCCCTTCATTGGAAAGTACGACTCTGATGAGGAGTTTCAATTTTGCTGGGGAAGAAAGAATCATCCGACTTCGGGGGAGAGTACACTTCTGGTGGGGAATCTCAATTCCGCTGGAGACTTCAGTCTGGCACCATCAGTTACTGCATACTTCGGTGTAAGAGTAGCTTCCTGCGAATCCTGCACTTGTGACCCGGTGCTAGGGAGACACCTGCTTTGGCGACTTTACTGGGGAAAACACGAGCTTCGGCACCCGAACATTTCTATGAAATCTACACTTGTGACCCGGTGCTGGGGAGACACCTGCTTCTGCGCGCGACTCAGCTGATGAGGTGACGTTCCTTCAGGATGCGTCTGCTTGGGGAAGAGAATCCTCTCTGCCTGGGGAGACATATCAATGCTCACTATCTTGCGTTCAGATTCTGCGGAGGAGAGACTACTGAACACTGTTGGAGAAGGAGGGCTCGCCCTGCTTCGGGGACGCGCACGACACATCTTCTGGACGGTGCTACACCTGCAACAACACAAACAAACAGACAAGATACCCTCCTCAAAGGGCCTATCCAGGTTATTATCTTGTGACAATATTCGGGTAATTAATCGTTTCAACAATCAATGGGCCTAGGCCCGTAAGTTTATGTATGCGCATTTTATCAAAAACATCGGCGTTTTTATTTGCAAACAAAACAGATAAATGCTAAACAGGCAAGCAGAATTGCTGAATAATCTGCATTTTATTGATGATGAACCCCTGAATGGGCAAAAAATGTTTTACAACAGAGGCAAGCTCCTGGAATGAGGAAGCCGCGCAAAAAGGAAAATATAAATATACATCTGTATACAAATGTCGGCGACGAGGCGTAGACGAACACCATGAGTTGATCCCTCTAAGACCCACTCGACTTCGATACTTTTCCGACGCTTCAGCTTCGGAAGAGATTGATTCGGATAAACGGCCCTCAGGTCCTCCAAACCACCAAACAATGAAAGTCCACACGCGGAACGCAGTCATTTGCTTAGCCAAATCCCTAACTTTTGCGTGAACCGCCCTTTACGGGTTTTCAGTTCACCGGGATACCCTTTTTTGCCGAAGCCGCCCAGTGTAGGTTTTCGACTTCGCTGGTGTACATTTTTCAATATATCCCTAATTTTTGCCCGAACCTTTTATTCTGTTTTTGGTTCGCCGGGATGCCCCTTTTTTGCCTGGACTCTTTCTTTTTTGTCCAGCGGGTCTCTTTCAAGCAAAGTATTTTTTAACTGCGTCCGCGTTCACCGGGGATGCAAAATCTTCACCATCCATCGTCGATAACAACAAAGCTCCTCCTGAGAAGACCTTGCTGACGACATACGGCCCTTCGTAATTCGGAGTCCACTTGCCCCGGTGATCGGAGTGTGGCGGAAGAATCTTCTTCAGGACGAGATCACCCGTCTAAAAGCTTCTAGGACGCACCTTCTTATCATAAGCTTTCTTCATTCGGCTTTGGTACAGGCGACCAAATGCAATCGATGCTAACCTCTTCTCGTCCATCAGGCTGAGTTGGTTCAAATGATTCGTAATCCATTCTGCCTCGTCGAGTTTCACATCAACCAAAACTCGCAAAGACAGGATCTCCACTTCTAACGGTAGGACAGCTTCCATACCATACACCAAGGAGAAAGGAGTTGCCCCGGTCGACGTACGCACCGTCGTACGATAACCGTGCAAGGCAAACGGCAGCATCTCGTGCCAATCTTTGTACGTCACAACCATCTTCTGAACAATCTTCTTAATGTTCTTATTGACTGCTTCAACGACGCCATTCATCTTCGGCCGGTAAGGAGATGAGTTGTGGTGTTCAATCTTGAAACTCTGGCACAACTCCTTCATCATCTTGTTATTCAAATTCGAACCATTATCAGTAATGATCCGCTCGGGAATTCCATAGCGACAGATGATGTCCCTCTTTATGAATTTAGCTACCACCTGCTTGGTCACATTAGCGTACGAGGCTGCCTCCACCCATTTGGTGAAGTAGTCGATAGCTACCAGAATAAAACGATGACCATTGGATGCAGTGGGCTCGATCTTGCCTATCATGTCGATGCCCCACATGGAGAACGACCAAGGGGAGGACATGACATTCAATGGGCATGGCGGCACATGAACTTTATCAGCATAAATCTGGCATTTATGACATTTCTTCGCGAATCTGAAGCAATCCGACTCCATAGTCAGCCAGTAATACCCTGCTCTTAGGATCTTTCTCGTCATGGCATGTCCACCGGCGTGCGTACCAAATGTGCCCTCATGGACTTCTTCCATGAGCATATTTGCCTCTTTCTCATCTACACATCTGAGTAGCACGAGATCGTGATTTCTCTTATACAGCACTCCATCAGGATTGAGATAAAAGTTTCCAGATAGCCTCCTCAGAGTCTTCTTATCTTGGGTTGACGCACCCGCAGGATACTCCTTAGTCATAAGGAAGGTCTGGATATCGTGGAACCATGGCTTGCCGTCGGCGGCCTCCTCGATTGCAAAAACAAATGCCGGTCTGTCAAGACGCGAAAGCACAATTCTTGGAGCCTCATTCCAAAAATTGACTTTATACATTGAAGCCAACGTGGCTAAGGCATCAGCCATCTGATTTTCAGCCCTGGGTACATGATGAAGTTCCACTCGATCGAAGAACGGAAGCAGCCTCCTGGCATAATTCATGTACGGCACCAAATTCGCTTGACGAGTTTCCCACTCCCCTTTAATCTGATTGATTACAAGCGCTGAGTCACCATATACGTCTAGATTCTTGATTCTCAAATCAATTGCCTCTTCTAGACCCATAATACATGCTTCATACTCGGCTTCATTGTTGGTAACTGGGAACGTCAGTCTCGCAGTAAACGGGATGTGGGATCCGTGAGGAGTCGTGATGATAGCCCCGATACCACTTCCATAGGAATTAACCGCTCCATCGAATATCAACTTCCACTGAGACTTCCTATCTGGCCCCTCATCGGGCAATGGCTCATCGCAATCCTTCGCTTTGAGAAACATAATATCCTCGTCAGGGAATTCGAAATTCATCGGCTGGTAGTCTTCGATTGGCTGTTCGGCAAGGTAATCAGACAATACGCTCCCCTTAATGGCTTTCTGGGAGACATACTGAATATCATATTCTGTTAACACCATTTGCCATCTGGCAATCCTGCCCGAGAGAGCCTGCTTCTCGAAGACGTACTTGATCGGATCCATCTTCGAAATCAGCATAGTGGTGTGATTGAGCATGTACTGTCGTAGACGTTTGGCGGCCCAACCTAATGCACAACACGTCTTCTCCAGCATCGAGTATCGAGATTCACACTCAGTGAACTTTTTACTCAAATAATAAATGGCATGCTCTTTTCTGCCCGTCTCGTCGTGCTGACCGAGAACACACCCCATACTATTCTCCAGAACCGTCAGGTACATGATTAATGGTCGTCCAGCCACTGGGGGTATCAAGATTGGAGGCTCTTGAAGATACTGCTTTATTTTGTCGAATGCCTTCTGGCAATCCTCATTCCAAGTAATCGCATGATCTTTCTTTAAAAGTTTGAACATCGGTTCACAAGTGGCCGTGATCTGAGAGATAAACCTTGAAATGTAGTTTATTCGGCCCAAGAAACCACGAACTTTTTTTTTCTGTTTTCGGCGCTGGCATTTCTTGAATAGCTTTTATTTTCGCAGGATCAACTTCGATACCTCGTTCACTAACGATAAACCCCAATAACTTTCCGGACCGCACCCCGAAAGTGCACTTGTTAGGATTCAGCCTCAGCCTGAATTTCCTAAGCCTCTCAAAAAGCTTCAATAAGTTGACCAGATGCTCTTCCTCCGTTTGGGACTTTGCAATCATGTCATCAACATAGACCTCTATCTCATGATGAATCATATCATGAAACAAAGTTACCATTGCTCGTTGGTAAGTGGCCCCTGCGTTCTTCAGACCGAAGGGCATTACCTTATAGCAAAATGTTCCCCAGGGGGTGATAAACGTCGTTTTCTCCATGTCCTCCGGTGCCATCTTAATCTGATTGTAACCGGAGAAGCCATCCATGAACGAAAATACGGAAAACTGGGCTGTGTTGTCGACCAACACATCGATATGAGGCAACAGGAAATCATCCTTAGGGCTTGCCCTATTCAAATCCCGATAATCGACGCACATGCGTACCTTACCGTCCTTCTTCGGTACAGGCACTATGTTGGCGACCCACGGAGGGTAAGTGGTAACGGCTAGAAACCCTGCGTCCAACTGCTTCTGGACTTCTTCTTTGATTTTTACAGCCATATCTGGTCTCGTCCTCCTAAGCTTCTGCTTGACTGGAGGGCAATCCTCTCGCAACGGCAAGCGATGAACCACGATGTCTGTGTCAAGTCCGGGCATATCTTCGTATGACCAAGCAAAGACGTCACTATACTCTCGAAGCATCTCGACCAGTCTATGCTTGACATCATTCTGCAGCGCAGCCCCTACTCTGACATTCCTGACGAGCTCTTCAGAACCCAGATTTATGATCTCAATATCCTCCTCGTGAGGCAGAATAACCTTTTCCTCTTGTCTCAACAAGCGGGCCAACTCTTCCGGAAGGTCTTCGTCTTCATCAATCTCATCCTCGGCTTGATAGATCGGGCAATCGAAGTCGTAGTGAGCCGTAGAGGGTCTAGAGTCGATGTCATCTGTTATGTGGATCCTGCAATAACAAGGGTTAAGTTTAAAGCAATCATATGCAGGTTAGCACAAACCTCGTTGCCATTTTGCTGTTTTTTCAAAATAAACATAAAACAGGAATAACAGAGAACACAATATTTGAGTACGAAGAAAACGCCTTTTATTTATTAACAAAATGCATGTACATAATCCAACAAGGCCCTGACAATAAAACCGCTATGCCCTGGGCAGGACATAGGGTTGTACAAAGATTGTAAAAAGCAAATCATTACTCTTCACTTGTCAGCTGGATAATCTCCTTGATGGTCCAATTGTTGAGGCGCTCGCCCGGCTTGCTTGGCTGGATCCAGGCGTTAAGATCACAATCACTATCCCTGCTGTCCTCAGACGCTACGTTGATGCTTTCGAAAATTACTCCGCCCTTGGTGAATAGGATCGGCCCCTTCCCACGAGACGAACTGCTAGACGAAGAAGATGGAGCTTCAGCTCCAGGAGAATACCCCAATCCAAACTTATCCTGCTTGATTGGTATCTCTAAAACATGCCCCCAGCCTGGGGTGGAACCGACTTCGACGACGGCCCGGGCTTCTCTGAACGAGGAGAGATTCATCTCTTGCTTCTCTACGACGACCGGAGCTACCTCTTTCACCTTGACGGTTTCAAATGCTTGGCAGAGAGTTTCATGGATCTCGCCATCCATTTCAACATATTTAAAAGATGACAAGTGGCTCACCATAATGTCCTCCTCGCCACAGACGGTTACTATGCTGCCCCCGACAGCATACTTGAGCTTTTGATGCAGCGTGGACGTCACGGCACCAGCAACATGGATCCATGGCCGACCTAAGAGGCAACTGTAGGCAGGCATGATATCCATGATATAAAAAACCGTATCGAACGTCTCCGGACCAACTTGAATTGGCAGGGTCAACTCTCCGAAAACGTGGCGCTTAGTTCCATCAAAGGCTTTCACCACCAGATCACTCGGCGTGCAAAGCAATCCACGAGTGTCCAAATTCATCAGTGCCTTTTTCGGAAGCACATTAAGCGACGATCCCGTATCCACCAGGACATGCGACATGATAGTGCCCCTGCACTCTATCGAGACGTGCAAGGCGCTGTTATGATCTCTCCCTTTAGGAGTCAGCTCTAAATCTGTGAATCCCAGCCCATTGCCAGCATTAACATGGGCTACCACCTCTTCTAGCTGATTTACTGATATCTCCTGCGGCACGTAGGCAGCGTTCAATACCTTCAGTAATGCGTTGCGGTGCGCTTCAGAACACAGCAACAAGTTGAGAATCGAGATCTTTGACGGAGTCTGATGAAGATGATCTACAATCTTGTAGTCGCTCTTCTTGATTAACCACATGAACTCTTCAGCATCTTTAACTAGCAAATCTTTCTCTGCCCCAGAAGGGACCTCTTCAACGACTTTGCTTTTACCCTTATCCACAACATCGGTTCGGACCACTTTCTCTGCCACAGCCTCTGTCGGCGCAAACGCTCTACCGCTTCGAGTGATACCACTGACTCCGGCAAGATTCTGCACAGTCGATCCGTATGGCTCCAGCTCTAACTTCTGACCATTGCAATAGACTTCGGCGCCGTAATGCTATGGAACGGCGTTAGTGCTTTTGAACGGTATTGGCCCAGCTTTGGTGATAGTAATTGTGGGCGGTCTGGGCGCAGAAATAGTTATCGGTCGGCGAGGGATGGTGATGGTGGCGACTTCATCGGCCTACTTCAGCATTACCTCCCCTGATGCACTTTCAACGCTCCGGCTGAACTGCAAAATACGCTCAGACATCAGACTTTGGATACCTTCGACCAACTGCTCACACCCATCAGGAAGTGTAGCACAAGCCATACATAACTCTCCGCATCCAGGAAAGAAGCCCTTCTTCAACAACTTAGCCTTGACAAAACTAAGCGGCGTCTTCAAATCTTTGACATCAGTCAGCAAGTCTGCACTCTCCTCAGTGATAACGGCGTTCACTCCGCCTCCCCTATGGTGAGGCATAGGGTTTTTGGTAACGTTGGGCACATTATCAGAAAAGTTGATAACCTTGGCGTCCACCAAGTCCTGGACTTTGTGCTTAAAAGCTTTACAATTCTCAATCGTATGGCCCGGTGCCCCAGTGTGGAAATCACAGGTAGCATTTGCATCATACCCCGGTGGTGGTGCCCCTGTTAAGGGAGCCAACGTCCTCTTTTGAACTAGCTGAAGCTGCAGCAAAGTTTGCAGAAGCTGCGCATACGACATAGGTGGAGCTTCAAAATGGCGATTCGCCAAAGGAGCCCGATTCTGATATTTCCTATACCCCTGGTTATTCTGCTGCTGAGGCTGCTGCTGCTGCTGCTGCGGTGAGGCAGCTGGGATATTTATGCTAGCAATCTGCTGCTGTGGGCCCTTGCCCTTTCTCCGAGCATTAGTGACGGCATTTGCATCCCCTTCTCGACGCTTGCCAGCGTAGGGTTTCTTACCACCTCCTCCAGCTGAGGATGATTCGCCCTGAATTTTTCTGATCTTTATTCCGTTCTCGACATGCTCGCCCATAGTGATGAGAGCCGAGAATGTCCCAGACATGCCACTGACCAGCTTTTCATAGTAGATTCCAGGAAGGGTAGCCACGAACATTTGCACTAGCTCACGCTCAACCATCGGCGGTTGAACCCGAGCAGCCAATTCACGCCACCGCTGGGCGTACTCTTTAAAGCTTTCATTGTTCCGCTGTGAAAGATTCTGAAGCTGAACTCGGTTGGGAGCCAAGTCGCTATTGTACTGATAGTGGAGGACGAACGCTTCAGCGAGGTCTTTCCAGGTGCGCACAGTAGCGGGCTCCAGGCCCATATACCATTCGAGTGATGGACCAGAAAGACTATCTTGGAAGAAGTGCATCAGCAACTTCTCATCGTCAGAATAGGCGGACATCTTTCTATAATAAGATCGAAGGTGGACGCGGGGGCAAGTAGCACCCTTATACTTCTCAAAGACAGGCACCTTGAACTTATGAGGTACCTTGAAATCAGCGATCAACCCGAGTTTGGACATATCAACGCCCAATGTATTCTGATTTTCAATGTCTCTCATTTTGTCTTCCAGCGCTTTGAACCTGAGTCGAGCTTCAGCATTCAACTCTGCTTCCACACCTCTCTGAGAGAATACGTCATCCTGATGGTCCTCAAGCCACGGTTGAGGCACCAACAGATTTCCTACACCAGCATTGTCGTTGACCGGCCCTATGTTAACATTGGCTCCCAGACTGCCATTGCCGACGCCTGCCGCATTGAGTCCGATATTAGTCATCAGATTGCCGTTAGCACTGCCGTTGCCCCCGGCAACAGGAACAACATTCTGTGGAGCGTCCACTGGAGGAGGAGTAGGCACAGCCCCGCCGTGCAGGATGCTATTACTGTCAACCCTGGAGATTAGAGGTTGAACCAAAGTACGAAGCTGGTCCTGACCATTCGCGACCACCTGCATCAGTTCCATAAAACGATCCATCCGTTCACGGAGCTCTTGAACATCTGACTGCACCTGGTCCATGATCCTTGTCTGATTAGCGCGAGTTGAGTAACGGTGGATGAGTCTTTGATCAATCCTGGAGACCGGAAGCAGCTTGGAACCTGTGATCCTGAAAAACCTGTCAACAATAAAGGTTAGGAAAAGCAATAAGATATACGCCATGCAAATATGCTTCATGCAGATGCATGCGTGTGTCTGTGTGCGTGGGAGATTTCCCCCCGATCCTAGTGCCTTAGTGCCAGTGCTGATAATAATAAGAGGAAGAAGAAATCCGAGCCCGATCATGGAAACATCAATCTCATATATATATGGAAAGGCCTGTCAAGGCAGTACACAGTATCAGCGGGTACAAAACAAATCAACAGCATGACCTCAGCCAACAAGTCTGGTGATGGTCAGCATACATCAAAGATCAAAACAACAGGAATACAACTAGTCAAGTATGGCCACGGGTGCGGTACTCTGCTAATAACTCCTTCGTCTCTGGATGATCTGGCGAAGTGAGCAACCCCTTGACGAGTAGTTCCCTCTGCCTGATGGTATGCTGAAGCCCCTGAACTGAACTCTCCCAAGCTCCTTCGCCAAAGCAATCCTCCAGTTTCCGCTTCTTAGACTCAAACATCAGCTTATGCTCCTTCAGGTTAGCAAGAGCTTTGTTGAGACGGCTTTCGGCGGCGTATCTGCGGGCGGTCTCTTCATCAAACCTCCGCTCATTGTCTTTGACTTCGGCTTCCAGCTTAGAGATCTGCAGCATCAGCTTGTCCTCTTGCTCCTTCCTGGTGGCCATGGAGGTCTTCCAATGCTGGTCAAACTTAAATATCCTCCGGTATGCCTCCTCCAGATGCTGCTTCTTCGTAGCTAGTACATCATTAACAACCCTGAAGTCTTGACCCAAGCGTTCCCGATCAGCGATCTGCTTTGCCAAGTCTGCACCCAGTTGGTTCACCGACTCTGTTTGCTTTTTGAAGGCATGCACGGCTTCGTTCCTCTCACTTCGAAGCTGAGCTAACTCCTTCTCTAATTCTGTGTTCGCCCGCCTCAGTTCATCCCGCTCGGCTAGTACCTGGTTGTGCTGATGAATGGACACAGTGGTAGGCTCTTCGACTGGTGGAGGACTCTCTGGTCTGACATGAGGAAATGGCATCCCTATAGCGTTGGCTCTGGCTCTGATCCAGGCTGAATAAGGAGGGTAGGCTTGACTGTTGCTCTTTCCCAACAAAGGCTTTCCTCTCGTGCTGATATTGTTCCACGCATGCTGAAGCTTGGATAATAAATCCCCCTCTAGAGTACCCGTGAGGTACAGAGATTCCTGTACCTCTTCCTCCTTCGGCGGAGTCCTCAAAGCGTATGCGAACTGACGAACTAGCAATGACGGATTGTAGTTGATGCAACCCTTCCTACCTATCAGAGGTACATTAGGAAACCCACTACAACTGAAGATCACCTCGGTGCCTAACCTGTCTCTGTCAATGAACCAATCAATATCTTCTGCAGACAAGCTCATCAGACGCTCAGGCCACTCAGCTGTGGCTGCGGATAAGACGGAAGAACCCCTCTTGGGAAAATGACTATCAAACCACCTGTACAACAAAGGTATGCAGCATGAGACATTCTTCCCTCTCCGGTTCTCATTCTTGTAATGCACTGAGTGGTATACGTCTCCGATCAGCGTAGGGACTGGATTCCCTGAGGCGAAGATGTGGAATGCATCAAAGTCCATGAAATCCGGCATGTTGGGGAATAGGATAATGCCATATATGCATAAAGCAAGGATGGCATTGAATGCGTCCCAACATTTGTCCTTAGCACACTGCTGAGCCTTAGCTATTAGAAACTGCAGGGAGAACCCAGGAACCTTATTCCAACTCGTCACTACTAACTCAGAGGCGCCCAAATGGAGTGAAGAAGCTAAACCAGTCAGATCAGGCTTAGCGTCCATGTGGACAAAAGGCATCTGCCCTTTGATAGGCACACCCAGCATATCAGCATACTCTTCCAGTGTCGGCGCGAGAATGAAGTCCTGAAAAGTGAAACACCTAAGAGGAGGGTCGTAGAACTGCAGAAGAGCATGTAACCCATTCAACTCGGACGTAGAAGGTTTGCAAACCAGACTGAGCAATCTGCCATAAGACTTCCTGAACCTATCCTTCACAGAATCCCCTGCCAGAGCTATCAACCCAGTCAACTTCAACACATCAGGGGTCGGGAACTTGTACGCAACAGTCTTTCTGAGAGAGGCCATAACAACAGTAGAAGGCGAGAAATCCGGGATCGGGGAAACGGTACCTGCAACACAGACACACGTTAATGGAATGCAAATGAACATGCAAACTAATGCAAAATGCAGGCATGCAATAATATATCCGGATAGCTGCTGTGGAGATTCTGTATCAACAATCACTGATGAGAAGAAAACCCCGGTGTAAAACCACTGATCTGATCTGCTGAGAATGACCATCTGATAGGACCAAGATCAAAATTCTGCTCTGTCGAGAACAAATGGCTGATAATAAGGACCTCGGGTGTATGATCAAGAGATATCTGCTGATGAAGTCTTCAGACCCCAAATCAAAAAAATCTGCCCTATCAAGAACAAACACACAGCTGCTGATGAGATCTTCAGATCCCACTCAAAATCTGCCCTATCAAGAACAAATAACATCTGCTGATGAGATCTTCAGACCCCACACAAAATCTGCCCTATCAAGAACAAACCACTGATAACAATGTTCTGATCAAAACCTGCTCTATCAAGAACAGACAAACACCCGACGATAAGATCCTCTGATCAAAACTTGCTCTATCAAGAACAAACATATCTGCAACTGAGAGCCATGGTGCCAACATAACTGATTCACTGTCAAGAAAACCAGGTAGTCTGAAGGTCAAAGTTTCCTGCAACAAACCCAATCCCACTCACAGGTATGGACCTAAACTGACTCAAGGTACGACATCCTATGTGTTCATCAGCGTCACAGACTTTCAAAACTGACGATACGATTCCCAGAAGGAGTGGCATCATCAAGTCCTGAAGAGGCCTCACTTAGCTGAATCACAAATGATCGGTCCCCAGAGTCGACAATCCACCAAACCAGCAACCGTCTCAACCCAAAGGGTTGAAAGTGAAGCCAACCGGATGAACCTCGTCTGAGTGTGGATTTCGTGAGACACTAGTGCCTGCAAAGCAAGCACGCGCCCAATAATTTCCACTCTAAGTCTATAGTGCACTCAAGCCTGGGTCTGGCTTCTCACTCATCAGAACTCCCATCCCACAACAGCACAAATAATCATATTATACTGAAAATAAAATGCGGGAAATAAAGTGCGAGAAGTAAAAATGCGATAAATAAACGCAACCCCACAAGCAAACACACAAGCGGTAGGATTGACTCTCTTAAGGGACGTTGGATCCCAAAACTGACTCGCTTTCGGGACGTTGGATCCCTAGGAAACTATCAAGTCCCCAGCAGAGTCGCCAGCTGTCGCTTGCGCGAAAATAAGGTGCCAGCATGACAGAAGAGTCGCCACCTTTCGTTATTTATCCCTCAGAGCGGGAAAGGAAACGATCGGAAAAACCTGACGAAAAGAGGGTAAGACAAGGTCACTGCAACCATTGTCTGGGTTCGGGAGTCGGTTACGTAAGGGGAA
This sequence comes from Lathyrus sativus, assembly GCA_963859935.3. Taxonomy (NCBI): domain Eukaryota; kingdom Viridiplantae; phylum Streptophyta; class Magnoliopsida; order Fabales; family Fabaceae; genus Lathyrus; species Lathyrus sativus. The sequence goes on along the minus strand of OZ012737.1, from coordinate 565,708,320 downwards.
GGTATTAGCACCCCTCACGTCCGTCGTACTCGACGGGATCCTCGCTTGTTTGTTTACTTGGACGAGTTGGTTATAATCTATCTACCTATCAAGGCTGGCTGAAAAAGAAAAGAAAAATGACTCGGCAAAGCGTCGCACTTTATGCCTACGTATTCTCATCAGAGAATGAGAAATCAGAGTCAACGTAGTTCGGCCTACGAAGGGTTATGGGGGAAGGTAGCTCGCCAAGACTTCGCCATCTTGTGCCTACGTACTCTCAACAGGCATGAGAGATCAGAGCTCACGTAGTTCGGGAAACTACGGTTTATTTCCTGTCTTTTACGAAAGAAGTGTTTTTTATTGTGTTCGCGATTTCAACCGCACTAGAGACTATGACCTAAGAGTGAATGCGTCGCATGTCACCCAAAGGGTGCCATACTAAACATCCAGACTGTGGAAAAGAAACTCTCCCACAATCCTTTCTCAGATAGCTTAAGGCTCGTAACGTACGAAAGAAATCATTCATGATTACTGTATCTTAAACTATTTTGAGATGAGAAGAGAACATGCCCAACTAGGAGGGAGACTATCAAGTCCTACTGTTATCATGCCATGGATTCATCCTATGGTTGAGGTTTGAACAGGGAACTCCTAGAAGTTGTCATGCATAGGTTTCAACCTAAAAGTCTATCATCAAATCCTCATCAGAGGAAATTAGAGTCCTAAGGGATCATGTCAATGATACACCAAAACAGACAAAGCATCAGCTTAACAGTAAAATGCATGCAATGCAAGTGAGGGAGGAAATGTGTGTGGGGCTTCAGCCTCCACAAGCTCATCTCAACCTCAAGCCAGTCATGAAATAACAGTAATCATACTGAAAAATAAACAACATGCTATCAAGCAATAAACAGTAAACTGCAATCATACAGATAAAAATGAAAATGCCATCAGGCAAACAAACCACATGGGCAAGGGAGCTGGGCTCTACCGAATACCCGCAAGCAAAGCCACGCAGTAACAATACAAGCAGAGGGAGCAACTCAACCTCTAATGCAATCATGCTCTTGGACTGAACTTATTCTAGATATGAGCTTAGTCTAATGCAACAAACAAATCAAACAAAACACACAATACAGAAAAGAAAACAGAAGAAATCCTCAGCTCCTCCAGCAGCAACTCAGTCTTCAGACTTCAATCCTCAACTGCTTTCCAGGTATCAACCCTACAATATGAGTATCAACTCATCTTCTCCCCTTAAGCTTCAGCTTCTTTGATCAGCTCCACCTTCAGGCTTCACTATCTTCAGGGATCTTCAAGTATCCACTTGATCTTCACAAAGTCTTCAGACTTCAACAATCTCCAAGGAATCATCCTCTTCAAAGCTTCAGCTTCTATCTTCAATGGCTTTTAGATCTTCAATCAAATCTCTTATCATCTTCATTACTTTCTTTATCTTCAACAACCCAAATGCTCTAGCAAACAAGATTTAATCCATAAGATGAGGTGAGGATGTTAGAGTGCTCACTGACTTCCAAAGGATGTCATTGAGGACTTAACATCAAATGGAAAGACTCTCTCAAAGTTCTACCTCAGAGGGCAAGGTCACTAATCCCTCCAAAGGAGAGAGGTGAACACCCTTAAGGGACTTCATGTCATAGAGAAGGAAGGAGGTGAACAAGCCACTCCTTGTTTATTGAATGGAATCATTCTATCTAAAGCTCTACCTATGCACTTATGATCCTATAAATAGGACAAACAAAAGCTACCTAAACTCCACTGTAAGGTCTTCAAAGCTTCAATGATGATCCCCAAGGTCTTCAACTCCATCTTCAAGGCTCACACACTCAAAGGAGAAGAAAAACAAGCACAACAATACAAACTATGCCTTCAAGCAACACACATACTAACCATACATTCAAAAATCAATTAAAAATACTAAAATACCATATAATATTCTAGGAAAATTCTAGGGGATTCTATACATACCTACCCTTTACCCATATATTCCCCATACACTAATTTGGTCTATAAACCCCAAAACAAAATTGTTTAAATCTACTTATACAACCTAAAACCCTAATCTGAGCACCTAAATGTCAAATAAGCAAACTATATCAAATTTTAATCTACAAATTGTGAATTAAATCCTATATGAACTATTACTCAATACCTAACTATGCCAAAAAGAATGGCTCAAAAATCCTAAGGGAAAGTCCTAAAAGAAATTATACAAAATTGGGTATCAACTAAAATCAACTAAAAAGACTAATTACAAGAATAATATGCTAAAAATATTAAAAGGAGAATAAAATGGAATTTTATTTATTTACATTTTTCTAGACATGATTATGAATATGTGAAAAAAACAAGCATTAAAAAATATTAAGTTTCCTATTTTATATGGATTTTTTAATATGCAAGAAAATATAAAAGAAATAAAGCAAAAGAAAATGAAATAAAGGGGAGGGGGTGTCATTAGAAGGGGCGCCCAGTTGATATCCATGATGGGCCAAGGGACCAGGGGTGCAGATATCAAAATATTAAGGCCCAGCGCATCAGAAAATGAAAAGAAAAATTAAAGAAAAAAATAAAAGAGAAACGGTACGAATAGCAACCCATGTTAGTTCATTTTTTGATTGGGCCCATGGTGGAGGTGTCAATAGCGAGAATTTCTGAGGCCCAGGATCCCTCATTAAACCAAACGCACCGTTTTGAAGTTGAGTCTTCCCTCCACTTTTAGAATTAAATCCCAGCCTCACGATTGGATTAAGAAGTCAACAAATCAGGACCATCGGACGACCCACGGTCATCGTCCTAAACGAGCTAGGGTTTGCAGAAAGAAAACAGTTCCCATGCACAATCTTCAAGCCCTTCATTCTCTCTGATCATTCCATGAAATGCAACCATTCCAAAGGCAAAAATGCTCTATGAATCATCAAGAACACGACTATGCCCATACTTTTCACTGAAACCCCTTAAATCGTTCAAACAGAAAGCTCCAACATTAGGGTTTCAATCTTTTCCTCTGCTATCAACCTTGATGGAACTTCAAACTAATGATCCAAACTTGTTCTACATGTTACCCTAACCAAACTACACTATATCATATCCATTAGAACTCAGTACACAGCTTGTTGTTGGAAATCAAAGAATTGGTGACCTGCCAAGGAACTCCACGGATCCCTCTCAAACTTTCAGAAAATCTTCCTCTAATCTAGCATGCTATCTTTCCACCTAAAATTCTATCAGAATGCACCTAAATAAGGACTTATGGATCAAGTTACCAACCTGCTAAAGATCAATGGTGAGTGGTGCTAGAGCTTTATTCAAGGCTTGAAATCTTCTCCAAATGCTCCTCCAATGGTGGATACCTTTCTGTTTGCAAGAATTGGGATGGATGAGGCTTGTGGAAGAAGAAATTGAAACTTGCTTGGTTTTGAAGAAATCTTGAAATGTCACTTTCTCCCTCACTCTCTCCAATGAACTCAGCAACTTTCACCAACCTTGATCTCATGATGATTCATCCTTTTTATAACAACCAAAAGAATAACCTAGAAACTCATGGAAAGTGCTAGAATGTTATAGAATTTCTCATGAAATGATACATTGTATATCCCTTATCTCATGCCTTAAGCTTGTCAATATGGCTTTAAAATCTCCTTACAAGAGATATTGAGAAGGAATGAGTGAAAAACATGCCTTGGTTTTGCTTTATGTGAAGTTTCTCAAGTTGCCTTATTATGCAAGAATGAAAATTACAAAGCAACTTCCATTTTGAGACCTCAAACCAAAATTCTACTTGAACCATTGTTTTTAAAATAATGTTTGGAGTCAAAATGACATATTGGATGACCCATTTTGGATTTGTACATCTCCTAAACCAAAATTCCATTTCAACTTTTTTAACTTATAAGCCATTTTTAGGTCATTTTTACCCAATCATGAAAATCCTTGCTACAAGCTTTTTCAACAACTCATGACCACTTTTCTAGGCTTAAAATGCCATTTTGAACAACTTTGATTTTTTGAGTTTTTTCATTTGAGGCTTGGAAATAGGAGATATGGCCTTTGCTTAAAATGACCTATAATCACCAAATGACCAAAATACCCCTGTCTTGTTCAAACCATAAGTTGAGTTCTACAAATCCTATCAAGGACTTCTAGTACTCTCTAGAAATATAAGAAGATTCTCTTCAACATTCATGTTGACCAAGAGATCATAGGAATCATCCTACTAGGGCAAAAGTTGTCTGCAAGTTGGGTGACTTTCAAGGACCCAGATTCACACACCTCAGCTGACCTGTAATTTGTCAAAACCATAACTTGAGCTCTGCAACTCCTATCAAGGACTTCCACCACTCAAATTAAATCTAAGAACAAGCTCTACAACATTCATGTTGTGGGGAAAATGATATATCAATCATATCTTGAGCTAAAACTGCCTGGAAGATAGGGATCAAATTAGGGTTTTTTCACTGTCAATCCTTGGAAACCCTAACTCAAAATTTCTCAAACTCCTCAATCATGATGAGTTGGTCTAGGAATCATCTTTATAACATCTCCATACATCATTCCATGATCTCATGGCCCTTGGATTAGGTCTCAGCCTTCTCCAAATCTTCAGTTATCCCAGGGTTGACCCAGTCAAAACCCTAATTCTCCCATTCATGGTTGAATCTTCTGAATTCCTGCATAATGACCTCTCTGGGCTTCATGATGACTTTCAAGACATCTCATAAACTTTCTCAAAGCTTCAAGTTCATTCTCAAAGTCTCAGAATCCACTGAGTAGCCCTCACAACTCTCAAGCTATGAAGCACACAACCTTGGTTTCAACCAATTCCTCTGAGGATCTCTTGAACTTTCTGATGAAGGTATCAAACTTCAAACACTTGATGGGTAAATAATTGTTGGTCAAATTTTGGGGTGCAACAAACGTCAACAAAGAAGGCACGATCGGACGGCACGCGTTCATCTTCTCCAATTGAATTTTCTGAAACTACAAAACCAGTCCCGCGCGCAGTACAGGCCGGAGCAAATTCGATGAGCTTCAATCAAGCATAGCTCTCTCAAATCTTGACCGTTTTGCACGAAATTTGGACCGAAATTGAAGGATTTTTCGCAAGGATTCCAAATCCATCAACACAAATCATTAATAATGCAAGATCAAAGAGAAACGAAGCAAACAAAGTTTGACACCAAAACCTCAAGTTCATCAAAACCTCTCCAAATTAATTCTAAACTCATCCTTATGTCATGGAGGTTATAGATCAAGCAAAAACTAAGCAAAATCATGCCAAAAAAGTCCATACAAAATCTCACAAGTTTGGAGCTCCAAATTTTGAACGTCATAAACATCAAAAATTATCATCCAGAAATGATCTACATGCTTCAAGGAGTGCAAAGAAACAAAAATGGAAAAGAATCATCAAATATTAAGAGAGATATGTTGAAATTCAAGTACCTAGTGGAGAACTTCCACTGATCCTTTAATCCTTGATGAAGCTTCGCAAAACTCTCTAGAATCGTTCAATGATCTTCAATAAAGCTTTCTCAATTCACAATTTGGCCTGAAACGATCTAGATCTTAGAATTCACTTTTTGAGTGTTCTTCACTTTTTCAAGCTTGTTCTTGATCAATTCTGCTCCAATTTCGAAAACTGATGATTTGTGAAGGTTAGAAATGTTATATACAATGGATATGGATCCAAAGAAAGCCCAATCCGTGCCTCTAGGCCCAAAATGAATTTTCAAAATTTCACCACTTTTTGCTCTTGAAGGTACACGAAAATGGCATTGTTTTGGCTCCAAAATGATTCAATTCAACTAATAACAGCATGTGGAGTGTGAATGGCTGGGATTTGATCCTTGTATTTGATCCAATGGCTATTTTTAATTATGTAACTTCATGGTGAAGTAATCTAAATGACAACTCCCAAAACTTGGCCTATGCTCAAAATTCTGCCAATGCCAATGTTCTTAGAATGTGATTTCCATTCAAAAAATGTACTCACATGACATATTTTGGTCCTCTAACTCAAAAATTCAATTTTCCCTCAATCCATTTGAAAAATTCCCTTTTTTAGGCCATTTTAAGTGACTTTTTGCTACAAGTCAAACCAATCCCACATAACCACTTGGCTAGCCTAAAAACCCCATTTTGAACAACTTTCATGTTGAACAAAAATCCATTTGACAAGTGCAAGTTGGAGATTTTGACCAATGATTGAAAATGACCTATAATCTCACTTTCCCAAAATACCCCTGACTTGTAAACCTCATAACCTGAGTTCTACAAATCAGATGGAAGACTTCTAGTACAATTTAGAAATCTAAGATCATTAGGAACAACTTTCATGTTGGCCAAAAGTTCAGGTGAAACCGCCTTCTAGGTCAAAAATAGCTTTGAAGTCAGATGATTTTCACAGACAAATTTCAGTGGCATCTGAGGACTTGTAACTTGTCTGGGCCATAACTTGAGTTCTATAGATCCACTTGAGTACTTATAATTATAAAATTAAAGGTATTGAGATGCTCTACAAGTTTCATGTTGGCCAAAGATCCATTTGAAACTTGTATCTTGACTTATGTGGTCTTGAAGTTAGGCACTAAACATGGGATTTTACACTGAAACCCTAACTTAGCAACTTCCCACACTCCTGATTCTTCTTGATTTGATCTTGGCACAACACCACAAATGTCTTATCACATCATTTCATGAACTCCATGACCTAAAAGTAGGCTTTGATACTCTTCAATTATCCAGTTGACCTAGAACTGATCCAGATGAAACCCTAGTTGTTTGCACCTCAACTATGGCTCTTGCATTTGACACAATGGCTTGATTGAGCTCTCTCATGGCCCTCTAGGCATTCTATGAGATCCATACACATCCTCTTCTCACATTCAACACTTCACAACCCTCTGACGGTCTTCAGTTGATCCTCAAGTTAGGAGAAGATTCACACTCAAACATCTAAACCCTTAGGCACTCAAACCACCTTCTGATGACTTTGACCACTCTTCAATCTTAAATGAGACCTCTTGCTAGGCTTCTCTTGACAAGAATAATACTTGATCCCCTACTATATGAATGATAACATGATATGAAAATGATATAACTATTCAAATGATAATGCAATGAAACATAAACCAGGTAGGAAAAGGTTGAGCAAATTTTGGGGTGCAACAAAAAGCAAGCGCTTTCCAAAAGAATTGTTAGGTGGAAGATGGTTCTGATAGAGTACGATATTCAATGTGTTTCCCAAAAATCCATTAAGGGGAGTGTTTTATCATAATACCTCGCAGAGCATCCAATTGAGGATTATCAACCAATGAAGTTTGAGTTTCCCGACGAAGACATAATGTTTTTAAAATGAAGGATTGTGACGTGCCTTTACCAGACGAAGGTCCTGAAATAGGCTCTCAGTGGAAGATGGTTTTCGACGGTGCTGTTAATTCATACGACAACATAATCGAGGCAATCATTACAACTTCTCACGGTTCTCACATACTGTTTACCGCCCAATTAACGTTTGCCTGCACCAATAACGAAGCTGAATACAAAGCGTGCATCATGAGTATAGAAGAAGCTATTGATTTGAGAATCAAGAATCTTGATGTGTATGGTGATTCATCTTTAGTCGTCAATCAGATTAAAGGAGAGTGGAAAACTCGTCAACCCAATCTGGTGCCTTATATGAATTATGCAAGAAGATTACTGCCTTTCTTTGACAGCGTGGAATTTTATCATGTGCCGAGGGCCGAGAATCAGATGGGAGACGCTTTGGAAACTTTATCATCAATGTACAAAGTGAATTACTGGAATGAAGCCCCAATGATCACTATCATGCGCCTCGATAGGCCGACTTTCATATTTGCAGTAGAAGAAGCATCGGATGGGAAGCCTTGGTATTTTGATATCAAAAACTCCCTCAAGACTCAAGAGTATCTGCTTGGGGCATCGAGTAGAGATAAGAAGACTCTGAGGAGGCTGTCGGGAAACTTTTACTTGAACAAGGATGATGTGCTGTACAAAAGAAATTTCGACTTGGTATTATTGCATTGTTTGGACGAAAATGAAGCAAGTTTGCTAATGGAAGAAGTCTACGAAGGTTCTTTTGGTACACATGCTGGCGAACATGCGATGTCCAAAAAATTGTTGAGAGTAGGTTATTATTTGATGACTATGGAATCTGACTGTTTTAAGTATGCCAGGAAGTGCCATAAATGTCAAATTTATGCTGACAAAATGCATGTGCCGCCAAGTCCTCTGAATATTTTGGCATCTCCTTGGCCCATTGCCATGTGAAGCATTGACATGATTGACAAAATTGAACCGACTGCCTCCAATGGGCATCGCTTTTATCTTAGTGGCAATCGATTATTTCACTAAGTGGGTGGAAGCATTTTCCTTCGCCAATGTGACCAGACAGGTAGTTACTCGCTTTATCAAAAAGGACATCATCTGCTGTTATGGAGTGTCAGAACGAATCATTACTGACAATGGTTTGAACTTGAACAGTAAGATGATGAAGGAACTGTGTCAGAGTTTCAAGATTTAACACCACAACTCTTCTTCGTACCATCTGAAGATGAATGGTGTTATTGAGGCAGCCAATAAGAATATAAAGAAGATTGTACAGAAAATGGTGGTGACTTACAAATATTGGCACGAGATGTTGTCATTTTCTTTACATGGTTACCGTACTTCAGTGTGTACGTCGACTGGGGCAACCCCTTTCTCGTTGGCGTATGTGTCATAACTGCGAAAAACACCTGGCAGAGAACAGAAGAGTCACCACCTTTCATTATTTATCCCAAGGAGAGGGAAAGGAAACGATCAGAAAAACCTGAAGAAAAGGGAAAAGACGAGGTCATCACAACCAAGTCTGGATTCGGGAGTCGTTACGTAAGGGGAAGATATTAGCACCCCTCACGTCCGTCGTACTCGACGGGATCCACGCTTATGTTGTCTATCTAAAAGGGTGATCAATCTATCTACGCTAATGATTAAGGGACAAAAGAAAAAGAAAAGAGACTCGGCAGAGCATCGCCGCTCTGTGCCTACGTATTCCCTCGTGCAATGGGAAAGTTAGAGTCAACGTAGTTTGGCTAAAAAGACCACAGGTTGGTTCAAAATTTTTTAGGCCCGAGTAGGGTTAACAAGTAGTTCTAGCAGTTGGTCTATGCAGCTCGACCATTGGAGACTTAGGCGTTATCGTTTGCGGTAGAACTAAAAGTTAACAACACTCTTTTATCTGAAAATATTTTCCTGATTAGAATCCCGAAGGATGAAAAAGGTTTGAAGTGTTTTTGTGCTTTTTAGAGAAGAAGTGTTTTGAATTTGAGTGTTTATAATGTATGTTGTACTAAAGTCTAAAACCTAGGAGCGAATGCGTCGCATATCGTCCTAAGGACGTATACTAAACACTCTAGGCAATTGAGAGGTGGCCCCCCAATCACCATTTCCCAAGTATAAGCCTCATGGCACAACATCCATTATTTTTATTAAGTGCGTTAAGATTGTATGAAGATGAGAAGAGAAGAAAAGACCACTAATGGGAGGCTAATTCAATCCTAAAAGTTATCATGTAAAGTGGACTTAGAGTTGAGATGCAAAAGGGAACTACCTAATGTTATTATGTGTGGTTAAGCACCTAATGTCTATCATAACCTCAAGAGGTTAGAGAACTTACGGGGAGCATGGCAAAGAAAAAGCAAAAGAGGAAGAAGAAGAAGAAAGAACATACAAATGCAAGAATGCAAACATAAGATGCAAAAGTAGAATGAAAGTGGGAGGAAAATAGTGTGCGGAAGTAGCCTCCACAAGCACATCTCAACCAAGCATGCATATTCAAAGAAGAAAGGAGAAGAAGAAAAGCACAAGAGGCAATCACACAAAAGGATGCAAACAAAGTCACATATGGAAACCTTAAATGGAAGCAACAAAGGAAGCACCCAAATGAACAAGCAAAACCAAATGTTGTGACCTAAAAATGAGCAAGCATCATTCTTAACATGTTAAAAACATGAATCAAAAGACATTGTGGGCTCAAAGGATCCAAAAATGTCATCTCCAAGACAAACTAGGTCAATGTGTATGTATGAACCTCCCTTGGAGGTAACTTGACTTGCAAGTTACCTCAAAATTATGAAAATGGTTCAAAAATGATCAAATAAAATGCACAAAGGCCATAAACATGTTAGCAAACAGAGGCCAAAAGATCACAATCAAAATCAATTCACAACACCACTAAAGAAATTGATTCACAAGGGTGTTCCATTGTGAATGAGGATTGTCGAGGGTCAAATTAAATGCAACAAAAGTCAACCCAAAAGTCAACCAACAGGGGAAAAATGGTCCTCAAAAATTTACCAACTCATCATGGACATGAGGATGAATTTTTAGTCATTGGACCAAAAGGAAATGGAAGAAACAAATCATGAACTAAAACAAGTCAAGAAAAAGTCCAATTAAAACACTTCCAATCCAATAATTCCATTTTAATTCAAAATAAAATCAAAAAATAAAATAAAAAATTTCTAAAAATAATAGACATCTCAAAGTGTCCATAAATTATTTTTGTGGAATTTTTGGATCATTGGAAGTATTTTAAAATGAATTAAATCAAAACAGATTCAAAACAAAATAAAAAGAAAATAAAAAAAGAAATAAAGAAAAGACACAGTGTGAAAAGCAATCCACACACGTGTAAAACACAATTGGGCTCAGGCAGGGGGTGCAAAAAGGAAAAGGGCCCAAGTCCAAACAAGGCGCAGACTACAAATGGATCAGGTGCGGCGCGCAATCATAGTAAGCTAGGCCAAGGACAGATCTCACACGTCAATCTCAATCCAATACCAATCCAATGGTCAAGATGAAGGCTGCTAAATGCAGCGTTTCATTAAAGGGGTCTTAGATCTAATCTCAGACGTCAACTTTAACAAATCTAATGGCCACGATTTAAAATAAAAACTGGGTCAAAAAGTAAACCAAATCAAAACCATCCAAAACAAACGAGTCAAACAGATCCAACGGCCATGAGCACGCCTGGGATTTAAAACATGGAAACAGAGGAAATAAAACCAGACGGCTGGAAACACTGTTTCGGTCGTCTTCTCCGATGAAGCTCCGGCAAGGCACACACAAAACTCAACCAAAACATACAAAATTTTGGTCAAAAATTATCTACATCTCACGTAGATCACAAATATGCAATTAGTTTTCATTTTTCATGCACACACAAGCCAAATCGACAAGAAACAATTTGAAGCTCCAAACACAAATCATCATCAATGCCAGTCCATTTTAGTTATAATTAATCTACACATTTCCTAGGTCTGGATCATGCAAAAATGGCGTGCTAAATCATCACAAACACAAAGAAAAAATGATTTGAAGGTTACCTAGTGGAGAGCTTCCACTGAGCCTTTACACTTGAAGAAGCTTGATGAAACTCTCCATAATCACTCAATGAAGCTTGCTAGAGATGAATTTGAGCTTGAATTGCTTTGAGAAAGCTTGAATCTCCTTTCACGATTTTGAAATTTTGTTCTCTTACTCCAACTGTGTTCTTGCTTCTAAGTCACGAAAATGCCTCCCTCCTTGCTCAAATTTCATCTGAACAATTTATATGATGGGTATGTGAGGTAATGGAGGCCCAATTGCAGCTCAATTGGGTGAATTTTAGAAATGCCCAAATTCAATTTGCCATGCTCATGCACACGTGAGAACTCACTCAATTCCCTTGTTTTTTCATCCAAAATGCTTGCTGGTAACTTATTCTGATCATGTGGATAGGATTTAAGCCTTGAATTGATCACATGGTTGAAATTGGAATGTCAAATTTTCACTTGAAATGGCAATTGAAAACCACATGAAAATGGTACCAAAACTTAAATTCAATATGGTCATCTTGTTTATTACATCTTTGTGACTCAAAAAATGTATAAACATGTCTTGAAATGATTAAGAATCAAGTAATTGCAATTTCCCCCTTTTAAGCTTTCTTCATGGAAAAGTTTCATACCAATTCTTCAATTCAAACCAAATCAATGACAACTTGATGTTTGCTTGAGCAGATGACCCCATTTGGAGCACATTTGATGTTGGAAAGATTTCCATTTGAAGTGTGCAAGATAGTGAAATGGACCTATAATGAAAATGACCTGTAATCTTACTTTCCCAAAATACCCCTGCCTTGCAAGCCTCACAACTTGAGTTCTACAAATCAGATGAAGGACTTCTAGTACTCTTTGGAAAGCTAAGACCATGAGGAACAACTTTCATGTTTTGGTCAAGGTGAGGGGAAACATCTTTCTAGTTTAAAAATAGCTTAGACTTTGGTTGACTTTTGTTGACCAAAATCACATTCATCTGAGGACCTGTAACTTGCCAGCATCATAACTTGAGTTCTAGAAATCAGATGAATGACTTCTAGTACTCAAAAGAAAGCTAGAAACATTCTATAAAAATTTCATGTAGGGGGTCAAGATGAGATGAAACTTGTATCTTGAGATAGGTGGTCTTGAAGTTAGACACTAAACAGGGGATTTTACACTAAGAACCCTAATTTAGTAACTTCTCACACTCTTGATTCTTCTTGACTTAATCTTGAAATGATATATTACACATATAAACACAACATTCCATGATCACAAAGACTTGGAATTGAGTCTTAATCTCCTTCAATTTCACAGTTGTCTGAGGGTTGACCAGATGAAAACCCTAGATGCAACACCTTTGACTGTGGCTTCTTCCGCATGACACAACAACTTGAACAAGCTCCAACATGGCTCTCAAAGCCTTCAATGAGCTTTCCCAACATCCCATATCCATAATAATGAATTCACAATCCTCTGATGATCTTCAAGTGACCTCCAAGTTAGGAGATATTCCACATATACACCCATTAATTCTTTCATAAAACTTTGACCACTTCTTGGTGACTTGATGACCATTCAAACTTGAGTAAAACCCCTTGCTTAGGCTCAACACTCTTGGTAATATCCTCTTACTATGCATAACCTCCTGATCCCCTGCTAAATGAACAATGTTATGCAATGCAAATACTAGAAGAAAATGAAATGAAACATAAACCAAGTTAAGAAAAGGTTGGTCAAATTTTGGGGTGCAACAGTATGGTATGGAAGTTGTCCTACCATTAGAAGTCAAGATTCCTTCTTTGAGAGTATTGGTGGATGTGAAGCTTAATGAAGCGGAATGGGTAAAGGCTAGGTTGAATAAACTTAGTCTAATTGACAGAAAGAGATTGGTAGGTATCGCCCATGGCCGGTTGTATCAGAGCAGAATGAAGAAGGAATTTGATCAGAAGGTGCTCCCTTGGCATTTTCAGGCATGTGATTTAGTGCTGAAGAGAATCCTCCCTCCACAAACAGATCACATGGGCAAATGGACTCCCAATTATAAAGGTTCACACGTGGTAAGGAAAGTTTTCTCTAGAGGAGCCTTACTACTATCAACTATGGACGGTGAAGATTTTACATCCCCTGTGAACGCAGACGTAGTCAAAAAATACTCTTCTTAAAAGAGACCCGCTGGACATAAAAAGAAAATCCAGGCAAAAATGGGGCACCCCGACGAACCATAAAAAGAATAGGTTCGGGCAAAAATTAGGGATAAAATAAAAAAAAAAGAATAAACCCGCGAAGTCGAAAACATGAAAAGGCGACTTTTGCAAAAATGGGTATACCGGTGGATCGAAAACCCCCAAGGGCGATTCAGACAAAAGTTAGGGATTGAAAAATAAACGACTACGGTCTGCGCATGACCTGTGAGCACAGTTGGATTCTTGGAGGACCCGAAGGTTAATAAGTCAGTCTCTTTAGAAAGAGAAACATTGGTGAAGCATCAAAGTCATGCGAGTCATAGACAAATCGACACATGGTGGTTTCTGTTTCCACATTGCCGACATTTGTATATCTTTTTCATTTGTACTTTTGCGCAACTTTCTCTTTTTAGGATTCACATCCATTGTAATTTTCCTGTTTATAGGCCATTTTAATCAATGAAGTATTTTCCAAAAAGAGCTTTTTTCTTGTTTTGGCTTTTACTGTTTTGTTTACGAAAAGACACCTGATATCTTTGATAAAACATTGCATACATAAATTTTTGGGGGTTTTGCTAATTATAATTGAAACGATGATTTATTTGAATGATGTCATGGATGGTGACCGAAATAGCCATTGCTGCATACATGATGCACTATTTGTTTTTCATTTGCAGGTTTCACTCCACTAAGAACTGTTTCCAAATCAGAAGGGTCCCGCCAACAGTGTTGTGCATCTATCCCCAGCAGGTAAGATTGAGATCATTCTCCAGCAGTGGGGTAGGTTCAGTGTTGTTCCCCCACAGAGTCTATGTCATTGACTCATTCCCCCAAGAAGAGATTATCGTTGATTCCCTCGACGAGTATTTCGGAAGTAGTAGACATCTGCAGTAGAGTCCAATGGTCATTGGTATTCTTCAAAGTGAAATATTTTTGGGATAACTTTCTGATGAATGTTATTCTCAATTCCCAGCATAGTAGAATTATCTCCAGAAGAGTTATATTCCAGAAGGTCGTTCAGGGCATTTTCCTCAGCAGTGTTTGCCTGTCGTTTCTCTCAGCACCTGTTCTTCGTGGTGTTCCTTTGCATTTGCATTTTGCATAGCATCCTCCTAAACGCGTAGAATTTCCATTTCGTATGGAGCATTACACCATATTCAAACATATGCATGCGGAGCGTAATCCAGGTTTGTTATCTTTTGTTGTTAGACATTGTCATACCCCAAATTTGTCCTACCCCTCATCCTCTTATATCAAGTGTTCGTGTCGCTTCATGGTATTTCAAAAAGGTTATCAGTGTGTTCATTGGGATCATAGGCTTTACAAAGTCTGTTGAATTTCTATGGGAGGGGGTGTTTTCATTTTTATGAGCAATTGGCCAAGAGCTGGTAAGATAATCACGATTCAAGTGAGTCTCATAGTATTCGACTTAACTCCAAGATAGTTCAAAATATTTTAGATCTTGAGTTTAGTTTACTTTGAGCCATTTTAGATTGATGTCTGGGTCATGCTTAGTTTATTATGTAACAAACATATATTCGGAAGAAGTCAAGCTTTAGTTCAGATTGTCACAAGAGTTTCCAAGACAGAGTAAGCCAAATCAATGAAATTATGTCACAAACCGAGGTGTGAAAGGTTATTGTCAAGATTAATGCTTGGATGGTATCACTATTTGTCAGGAGGTGGGACCCTATGGTTGAAGAATGGAGGGGTTTTGCTTGCAATTACCTTTTCCTAAATCATGGTTCACGCATAGTAAGCATTTTTATTTCAAAGGGGCATATTCTAAACCAATGCAAACATTTTCAAAGGGGAATCCATATACCAATGCACCGTAAATTATTTGGAATTGAGGAAAAAAAAGAAATAAAATAAATAAAGAATGCTACAGAGTTCATTTGATTAATGAAAAAACAGCCCACAATTTCAGATTCAAAGTTACAACTGGATCGGATTAATGATAATTGAAAAGCTGCGTATCAATAAGATTGGAGGTACAGGTGCAGTAATTCACAGTGCTACTCACGTTATAATTCCATCATAAGCAATGCCAATGTGTTACAAATTCAATGATGTTACATCCTGTGCATGAATTACAATTTAGTCACGCTGCTACAAGCCTCCAAACCACACCCTACATTCTGCATCTGCTACAAGCTTCCATTCTGCATCGCACGTTCCCACACCATTACATAAAACTTGTAGTAACTTTCAGATGCAACACATATTAGCAGGCAATGCTTCCACTACTGCGATACAACCAGTCGCCTACTCCACAGAAACACAATAAAACCTACAAAACAATAAACCCATCTGCAGCCAATACCTGCTCCAAAAAAATCACCAGCTTGTTGCCACAATATACGAAGACCTGATGCAAACTAGATGAAAATCACGCATTTGAATGAAGGAAACCACAAAACTTCCAAAACTTTGTACCATACAGCCTGTAAAAAAATCACAAACCTGCAGCAACGACACCATACTTCAAAACTAGAAAGTCCGCTATACCAGCCATTTTATCCACTGATCTATGTGGTTCACATTATGTTTACATGGATCTTAGAAATGAAAGTGGAAGACTTTGTGCACATGGTATCCTGCTGCTGAACAACAACGGTCATCAACCTTGGAAGTTACTGCTCCTGTCAAAGGGACAAATGTATTTTATACAGAAGATATAGAAGCATATTAGAGTCATTTAAATATGCTGGATATATGATATTGCTAAGTGTCATTACCGTCAACAAAGATGATAGCATTTTTCTCTTCTTCGGATAAAATACCTCGCCTTGTTGCTGTCTCAGAACTCGTATAACTAACGAGTAATGTTTCTGCGTTGAATATTGAAGAGCTGATGTGGGAACAATTACGAACTTACCAGCGGAAAAGGCATTGAAGCTGTTGGTTCTTGTGTTTCAGAGTTGAGGAAGCTTAGGTTCGTGGACGTGTTTTGGAACCGAAGCTACTCATTTCATCTTGTGATCGAAAGATTGTATGATTTCATTGTTGCAGGAATCCTCATGCACCATTGTTGCTATGATAGAATTTCTCAATTAAGTCTACACCGCCAGCTCTGTTGGATGTTGCTTCCATTGCTGCAGACCGGATTCTATTTCTAAAGTCATGGGATGACAGTAACTCAGCGGAACAACAACTACAACACACAAACTCTTCAAAATTATCACACAGCCACTAGCAAAACAACTTTCATAACGTAACAAAACCTGTTGCGAACAACATGCCACAACCATTCACAATAGTTTGTTTCTAACCAGAGCTTTTCACTAAATTGCCTCATGAACGTGCAAGAGAGCAACATAAGAGACCATATGTCAATTAAAATCTGCAACATTAAACCTTAATGATTCGATATCATAGCACAAAATTAAAATGTTTCTCTTTCAAACCATTCGCACTCTTAACAACCTACGCAAACTGTACCATTTCCAGCTACCTTAATCATACACGAATCCTTCAGCCACAACGATCCTACTACATCACAACCAAACACACTACGCCTTCAGCCCCCCAAAACTCCCGCCTCCTTCACAAAAGTCATAATCCTTTTCAACAATAAACCATTAACCCTGTTCTTCATCATTTCCACCTCTCTCATGACAAAGCCAGCTTGCTCGAAAATCACTCACCATCAGAACATGAGATATGTTGTAAACCTTGAAACCAACAAGTATACCCTGCAGAAAATAAATTCAGGTGATGAGATTTTCGCAGAACATTTAGCACAATGAATAAGGAAGACAAAGCAAGCAAATGAATATCAGGTTATCTCAAATTAACCAAGCTTCACATCAAGAGTTCTTGACAGTAAAATAATCATACTATTGCACAGTAAAAATTACAAGAGTTTATGGTGAAAAAAAAAGGGGGTAAAATGGTATCTTTTGCAGTGAAAAAATCATGGGGTAAAAAAAACAAATATTCCCAAAAATGGTTAACAGACAAGAAATCACAAAGAAAGGGGTTTGAGATCATGCCGTTTTCACCAAAAAACCCTAGCATCAAGCAGTATATATGAGGTTACTATTCGCTCAAAAGGGAGGCAGTAGAGAGTAAAAGAAAAACCCTAAAGTTCTATACAGAAAACCCTAGAAAATTCTTACCCAGAAACGGAGAAGAACTTTTTTTCTCACAAGCTCAAAGTTCCTAAGCCTTCTATCGAGACTTTGAAAACGAAACATAGAGGGGATTAGAGGATACATCAGGAGAAGAGGAAGTTTAAGACATTGAGATAAAGTCAGAGTTACCTGAGCTTCGCCAGAAATTCCTCAGAGATTTGTGGTGGAGGACTTCGCCGAGAGGTATTGTTTTTTGAGACTCTACTTCTTATTTTTCAAATCGCGGCCATATTTCTTGATTTCCCTTCATACATTGCTCTCTGAATCTTGTTTTTGCCCTCGCGTGTTTGTTTGCTTCGGTTTTCGTTTTTTTAAGGTTAGAGTTTTAGTTTGGGAACCGCTCTGATATGGGATGTTGAGGTCGTTTTAGCAAGATTTAATGTCAGATTCAGGTAGAGAAGGAGAAAATAAGTGGGATTGGTGTTAGTTTCTTTTGGTTTAGTGGTGTTTGGCCGGAGACAGACGACGGCGGCCTCCACGCGCCACCGTCTTCTCCGGCGCGTTTAGGGTTCCGGTGAGATTTCCTAGAGAGAGAGACGAGAGTTTGAGGGAAAAATTGGTTTCAGGGAAATAATTTAGAGAGAGAATATTGAGTGTTTTTAGTGATGAGTTCCCTCAGGTTTAGGGGATTTGGAGCGTTTGGGTGGCGCGCTACCGTTTGGCTAGCCTCAGGCCACGTGTCGGCCTATTGTGAGGTGGGAGAGGCGGCCGGTGACAAGTGTCACCTTGCTGGCCTTTGCAGGCTATTCGCTGCGTGGGGTTCATATACCCTACCGTGTACCATAGCTTTCAGTCGCAGGATCCAGAGTCTTTGTTGACTCTATGATTCATCT
Source organism: Lathyrus sativus (assembly GCA_963859935.3). Taxonomy (NCBI): domain Eukaryota; kingdom Viridiplantae; phylum Streptophyta; class Magnoliopsida; order Fabales; family Fabaceae; genus Lathyrus; species Lathyrus sativus. The sequence goes on along the minus strand of OZ012737.1, from coordinate 565,689,796 downwards.
AACGTTCCTATTTGATTGAGGGTTCACCGTGAACCCTCCCTCTCCTCCAGGTGGGCTGCTACTGTTGTGGGCCTGATTTAATTTCGGATTACACCCCCATATTTGCTTGAAGTCTGGCCCATTTGTTATTTATTTACTAGCATTTTATTATTTATTTTATTATTTCTTAAAACAAAATTTCAAAAAAACATTATTTAGTTTTATGAATTATTATTAATTTAATTAATTTTATTAAAGTCTTTTATTTAACAATAATTAATTTGCTTAATGCTTAATATTATTAGATAATAAATTTTAATTTGATTAATTGTTTTTAATTAGCCTTTTCTTTTAAGTTTTAAGACAACACAAAGGGACTTAATTTTATTTTCAAATTTTATTTTAATAATTAACTTAATTATCCATCTTTTCTTTAATTCTAAAATAATCTAAAACAATTTAATTTGAATTCTTTTTTTTTACTAACCTTAGATAATTAGGATTTTAATTAAGTTAACGTATCTCCCATTTATTTAATTCACGATTTTTTGTGTGATGTTTATGCATGCGTTATTATTAGACCTTAATTATATGATGTTCATACGCTCGTTCAAAACTACCCTTTTATTAAACTAATATCTTGACTTGATGTCAAGCCCATTTTCAAACTCCATTGTAAGCCGATTGTTTTTACGATCGCCATCGACCTTATAGCCTCCTCTTGGGCTTTGTATAACGACAAATGCAATTAATCCTCCTACTCTCCTTGTAAGTCGAGTGTTTTGGCCTCGCCATCGACCTTACCTTATCCCATAGGACCTCCTATCCATTAGTTCAATCGTGCTCGTTCCAACACGCAAATTTCAAACCTTGATTCATATCAAGCAATTTTCTTTAAAGTCAAACTAAAATACTTGATAACTATTTAAACACAATTTCAATATTAGATGAAAGAGAGAGAGTCCCAAGTCTTTGGTTCTCTCTCCCAATTGTTTGGGTCCGAGGAGTCTTTCTTAAGCTCGAACAATTGTCTTCTAAAAAACCTTCTAAAAATGGTAAATTTATTCAAACCCATTTTCTTAAACACATAGATGAAAAAGAGAGAGCTCCAAGTCTTTGGTTCACTCTCCCAATTATTTAAAATTCAAGAAGTCTTTCTTGAGCTTGGAGTAATCGTCATCCGATTAAAACACTTTAATCATATTAAATATCTTTTATAATATTAGATGAGAAAAGAAGAAAGCTCCAAGTCTTTGGTTCACTCTTCCGATTATTTGAGGTCTGAGAAGTCTTTCTTAAGCTTCGAGTAATCCTCATCTGTTAAAATACTTTAACCACATCCTATCTTTCAAACGCCATTCAAATAATTCCTTTTTACGATGAAAAAGAGGGTGTTCCAAGCCTTTGGCTCGCTCTCCCGATTACTTGGGTCCGAGAAGTCTTTCTTAAGCTTCAAGTAATCGTCATCCGTTCAACTTATTCAAACCATACTCAATTCTATCCTTTCGCCTTTGAGGTTGAAAAAGAGAGAGCTCCAAGTCTTTGGTTCACTCTCCCGATTACTTGGGTCCGAGAAGTCTTTCTTAAGCTTCAGGTAGTCGTCACCTCTAGTTAAATATCCCAATACTTATAAACAATATTCCTCGCCATCGCGCGACCTACCATTGAAATAATCCTTTCACCAAGAACATTGTTTAGTCCCTTCTTCCGCGCATAACAAACTTGTGTTTCAGCCTCCCCTAGCGAGCAGACAAGCCAACGTTTAGCAGTTAGAATGCGACCCAAATTCTCGTTCATTCCAAATACAAACCTTTTAGCAAACCATAAGCCGAACTACGAATGCTATGATCTCTCATATCTGTTGAGAGTATGTAGGCATAGGATCGCGATAATCCTAGCGAGCACAATTCCCAAACCTTTTTCCGTAGTCCCACGAACTACGAATGCTCTGATTTTCCACTTCTTACAAGTGAAGATACGTAGGCACAAGGGCCCCAATCCTTGGCGAGCACCCTATCTTAAAACCACCCCATTTTCCCTTAGCAAGCAATCCCTTTAGAAGATACACAAACATAATTAACTTTCTCTCGCAAATCGAATCAAGAGGTTCCCGTTGAGTACAACGGACGTAGAGGGTGCTAATACCTTCCCTCTATGTAATCGACTCCCGAACCTAGAATATTGGTTGCGATGACCATGTTCTTATCCCTTTAAAGGTTTTATCGATATTTTCCTATTCCTCCCTTGGAATGAATAAAGTTCGGTGACGACTCTGTTTCGAACAATATTTTCCGCGTCCATCGCGAGGATCGTATTTTTCAAGGTACGACAGATGGCGACTCTGCTGGGGATAAATCTGCATAACCCTATGCTAGAGAGAGTCAAGCCTAACTTGACTCGATTCGCAAGAGTTAGATCCGCTTGTTTGTGAATTTTCTTTTATTTATTTGCTTGTCTTATTTATTTGCTATTTATCTGCTTGCTCTTATATATCTTATTATTGTTGCTTGTGACACTATTGGGGTCCTCTGACTTTGGGAATTTTGTGAGATGGCTCTACACCCGAGTCCGAGAAAAAATATAGGATTAGAATGGTGGTTGTGTAGTGGAATCCCTCGAGGAGTCTTTCTCGTTGGGAGGAAGCGAAAGCCCCGCTTAGAGTTGATTCCCTAAGGATGTTATTGTCGTGGTGAGTATTCGCCATGGCAGTAGTATTTTTTTAGGTTGAATCTATAACTCTAAGGACCGTTTACCCTTTTTTCCATGGTGGTTGGTAGTGTTAACTCATGAAGATCACTCCTTTATGGGTTGATGCAAACGCCCCAATTAGATGAGATCCCTTGAATGTATCGTTATTTTGACAACGATACTTTCAACCTCGATCTATGACTCTGAGGTCCCTTTAAGAAACCTTGGACTCGCTGGTTGTGTAGTAGAGGCTCACGAGGAGTCTTTCTCGTGGGACGACACGAAAACCTCACCTAGAAGAGACTCTTTCATAGGTATTATTGTGGGATGAATCTTCACCTTAGCAATAATATTTTTGAAGGACCTATGACTCTAGGCACTTACCCGTATAGAACCTACCCATGGGATTTCAGGAATATAGAACTTTTAACTTCAGATTTTGTTTTGGTTACTTCCGTCCTTGCATCTGCATCATACTCATACCATAACATTTACATTTTGATTTTTAGGGAATTTAAGAATTATATTGTCAACATACAGGAATTATGGGAAGCAACGTCAGGTGCCCACTTCCTTACAACTTCAAGAGACCGAAATTGGAAGACTTGTGCAGTTTGGTTTCTCGTGTCCCTGCTGTGTTCAGAATTAACTTTACGAAGGATTATGGCAGGATTATTCGCTTGTTAATGCAAGACGTGGATTCTAAGGAACTTATCACTTTGGCCCAGTTCTATGATTCTCCTTTAAGGTGCTTCACGTTTCAAGATTTTCAGCTAGTGCCGACATTGGAAGAATTTGAGAAACTAATGGGTATTCCTACAAAGGATAAATTGCCATTTGTAGGAGTGAAAGAAGATTTAGAAGACAAAGTAATTGCTGATGCACTTCACATGCATAAGAGGGACATCACTGATAATTGGAAGGCTAAAGGTGGAGTTAAAGGACTTCCTCTCAAGTTCCTTATAAACAAAGCGGATGCACTTATTAAGGCCCAAAGTTGGGATGCTTGCTATGCAGTGGTGGCTTTAGCTATTTATGGAATCATTTTATTCCCTAACATAGATGATTTTGTAGACGTGACAGCTATTCATGTTTTCTTAACCAAAAATCCTGTGCCAACCCTTCTGGCTGATGTCTTCTATTATTTGAGTTGGAGGAGTGACAAGAAAGGTGGCTCTATTGTTTGTTGCGCCCCTCTCTTGTACCAGTGGTTGCATTTGCACATGCCTACTAAGGGACCATTTGTCGATCGAGCTGATGATAGTTGGGCTCAAAGAATGGTGTCGCTCAGATCTGCTGATCTCTCTTGGTATTCCCAAGACTTCGAGGAAGTTATCACTAGTTGTGGCGAATTTCCTAATATCCCGCTAATAGGAACTCGAGGCTGTATTAATTCTAATCCGATGTTATCAGTTAGGCAGCTTGGGTACCCTATGGTAGCACCTCCTGAGAAAAATGACCTTGAAGCCTTCTTGATGCACGACTTAGGGTCTGAGAACCCTGATTTATTCAGAAAAATTACAAGAGCTTGGAAGACCATTAAGAAGAAGGGAATAGGTGAATTGGGAAGAAGAAATGGTATAACTAAAGAGCCTTACTTTGTATGGGTTAGGGAGAGGGCCAATGAGGTTAAGATGCCTTTTAAAGAAAAGGTATATGAGCCTGTGCCTGAACCTAAACCTACTCATATTCCAATAGAAGAAGCTGAAGACCTCAAAGCTACCATAGCCAAATTGTTGAAAGAAAATGAGAACCTTGAGGTGAGACTTCAAGAAGTCACCAGAGAGAAAAATGATATGAAGTGGGAGCTCCAGCGCAAGAACACCCAATTAGAGGCAGTAGGGAATAAAGCTGACGAAGAAGAGCATCGAAAGAAAAAGGTTAAGGTATGTCTTGATCAGTCCGATAGCAGGGTAAGGGGGCTGAAAGAAGAACTAGACAGTGTTAGGAAGAAATTTGTTCAAAATGAAAACTGTTGGCTTGCGGCTACCAAAAGAAACAAGACAATCCGAGAGGAGATGGGAGCAGAAATCCATAAGCTGGACACTGCTTTACGCCAGTCAAGAGCTGCTGAAATAGAGGAACGCAGGCTCAAAGAGGGGGCTTTAAGGGTTGCTCAGGCTAAAACTGCTGATTGGGACAAGGTGTGCATAGAGTTAAATTCCGTCAAAGACTATGCAGTTAACTTGAAGCAACAAGTAAAAGATGTCCTTGCAGATAAAGCCGTATGGTCTGCTGCGAGAGAGAAAATGGCAAGTGATTTTAAAGGATATGAGAGGTCTATCCATATACTGATAGCTGACCGAGACATGTATCGCAACAAGCTTAACGATTTAATTGAGTTCTGCAACTGGTTGACCAAAGATCTGGTTTGGAAGCACAGGGATGCTATGGAAGCAATGGATGATTCTACTCCCCACAGTATCTGCGACTTTCTGTGCACATGCAAAGCCATGTTGAGCAGGTTCAAAGAAGAGTTAAAAGAACGTGAGGCCCAAAGGCCAAAAATTTGAAGTTCGCTTATTTTTATTAATTAAACATTATGGGCTGTATTTTGAATGATCTTCCTTTTTGTATCACATGAATATTATCCTTCTATGAATGAATGTGGTTTAACTTGTTCTCAATATTCTTGTGTATGTTAAGCAATTAATTCGAGAATTCCCTGAAAAGCAAATGCATATCATCTTGCATATCATGGTACACATCTTTTTTTGCAACACCACACGATTCTAAATTTATACCCTTTACGTCCATCAGATTTGAGTTAAGCTGACTATTCGACATCGTTACGAAACTCGACGCAATTACCAAATGACGCTGGAGCAGATGGAAGAGACTCAGAACACTATGAGAGGTGACATTGACGCTCTCAAGATGAAGATGGACCAGCTGTTGGAGACAATGCTGACGCTAGCCCAAAAAGAAAACAATGTTGAGACTTTTGCTGATGCCAAGAAGGCGGCTGACAATATAGGAACTTCTGGGATTGTTAAAACTCCCCACGGGGACTTTGTTGACCGTTCCATATCCGCGCGTCAGGGTTCTGAAGCAGACATGGACGAACAATATGATGCTTTCTACCAACCTCCACCACCTCCTCCTCAACACAATATGGGGGTTACCAATGACCTTGCTGCAGATAGACTACGAATTGTTGAAGAGAAAATCAAGTCATTGGAAATCAAAAAGACTCCAGGGTTGGATGCTGTTGACATGTGCCTAGTACCAGGATTGGTGATACCAAAGAAATTCAAAGTCCCAGACTTTGAAAAATACAAGGGGGTCAGCTGCCCCCAAAACCCATCTGAGAGCGTACTGTCGCAAGATGGCAGCTCACATTGATAACGACTTGATCTTAATACATTACTTCCAAGATAGCCTCAGTGGGGCATCATTGGAGTGGTATATGCAGTTAGAAAAAGGGCAAATCAGTACGTGGAGAGATCTAGCAGATGCGTTTTCACAACATTATCAGTATAACACCGATTTGGCACCGAATCGCACGCAGCTGCAAGACATGACTCAACGTAACAATGAGTCATTTAAATAGTATGCCCAAAGGTGGAGGGAGTTGGCTGCCCGTGTTCAACCATCATTGCTGACTAAGGAGTTAACTGACATGTTTATGGGAACTCTACAACCTCAGTACTTGGATCGCATGCTCGGGTCCAGTTTTCCTAACTTTGCTGAAGTGGTGTCAGTAGGTGAAAGAATCGAGAGCACTTTGAAGAAGAACAAGGCTGCGGTCCCGATGAATGGAGGAAGGAAGCCTTTTGTGAAGAAAAGGGAAGATGAAACTAATGCCGTGATGAGAGGACGAGGAGATAGAGCTCCAGTGGACATCCAATATCCACAAATAGCTGCAGTGGCCCATGCTCCTTATCAACAGCCATCTCAACAGCAGAATCAGCAGCAGAATTATTAGAGAGTTCCTCCACCGTAATATCAGAATGCTCTAGCTCAAAGACAACAAAGGCCGAGACAGCCAAGAAGACAACTTGACCCATTGCCTATGTCATATGGACAGATCTTTGCTCAGCTAAATCAGAGTGGACACTTAGCGTTGTGAGATTTACGTCCAGCAACCTTTCCATACCCCCCTGGGTACGATGCGAATGCCCATTGCGAGTTTCATAAGGGAGCCCCTGGACACTCCATAGACAACTGCTATGCGTTTCAAAATAGGGTGCAAGACTTGATAGAGTCCAAAGATCTCACTTTTATACCTAGAGGTGCCAACATTACGAAGGATCCGTTACCCAAACATGGAGGTCCTTCTGTCAATGCTGTGGAAGAAAATAGTGGTTTGAGACTAATTACAAATGTTGAAGATGTCCGTACTCCGATGGCCATTATTGGAGAGCGATTGAAGAAAAGTGGGATGATTCCCCAAAAAGAAGCGGAGAATTTGACTGATGAATTGGTGAAAAAACATCTGCAAAGGTTCTTAGAGCATGGGATAATACAGATAGAACGTAGAGACTCGAATGTGTCTGCCATTGACATTCAGTATGACGAAACAGATGCTAGGCGATTTCGACCGGTGCCAGTAGTCTTGCAGTATGATCCTTCGGAAGCCTTTCAACAGAGGGCCGCCCGACCAGCACCCGTGATTCTGCAATATAATGAAGATGACGTCAATAGACAAAGAGCAGCACAAACAGCTCCAGTGGTAATAGAGTATTCTGTCAATGAGTCTGAGCCCAAAGTTTTTAAACAGAGGCCAGAGAGACTAGTGATTGAGTATGATGCTGCCAAATGCGATGCAGTTGTTGGGCCTAGTGGGATGACCCGTAACGGTCGTTTATTTGCCGCCAAACCAGTGGAAGTGCTAGCTAGAAATAAAGAAAAAGCTACAGTTGAACTACCAAGTGTTGAGCCACCTGTTGAGGTGTCATCACCAAAGGCAGCAGTTACACCAAAGGAAGCTGAGGAGTTTTTGAAGATCATCAGAAAAAGTGATTACAAAGTGATTGACCAACTAAACCAGACTCCAGCCAGAATTTCCATGCTCTCGTTGTTACTTAGTTCAGAGGCCCACAGGTTATCCTTAATGAAGGTGTTGAGCGTCGCGCATATTGCTAAAGATATCACCGTAGCCCAGTTCGATGATGTGATAGCTAGCGTAACAACCGGAAACTTTCTTGGGTTTAGTGATGATGACTTGACTGCAGAGAAGAGAAACCACAATAAAGCTCTCCATATTTCTATCAAGTGCCAAGACACATTGATATCCCGAGTCTTAGTGGATACAGGTTCTTCTTTGAATGTGCTTCCCAAGATTACCCTGGAGAGAATGCCAGTAAAAAGAGTTAGCATGAAGCCGAGTGCTCTGGTAGTCAAAGCTTTCGATGGTTCTAGGCGTGCTGTGATTGGTGACGTGGACTTACCAATAAAAATAGGACCAACTGTCTTCACCATTACTTTCCAAGTAATGGATATTTATCCAGGGTACAGCTGTCTTTTAGGGAGACCTTGGATCCACTACGCAGGAGCTGTTACCTCCACCCTTCACCAAAAGCTAAAATTTGTCAGTAATGACAAGGTAGTTCAGATTGGAGGGGAGGAGGATATCTTGGTAAGCCACTTGACGTCCTTCAGGTACATTGATGTTGAAGGGGAAATGGTGGAAACGCCTTTTCAATCTTTCGAAATGGTGAATACATTAGCGGTGCAGCGAATTTCAGAGGGTCAGAGTTCAATATCAGCAATGGCCTCTTATGAAGAAGCTAAGATGGTTGTAGCAAAGGGAACGCCCAAGGCTGGGGCAAAATAGTGGAAGTGGCTGAAAAGTTCGACAAATTTGGGCTAGGATACATCCTTCATCCAACACTGTGACAATTGCATATGGCAAGAAGCAGATTCCTCCTGTAGCAGAAGTCTTCAAGAGCGCTGGGCATATCTTCAACCATACCTCCGCCATGGTAATTGAAGATGGGATTGATGACAAAAAAGCCTCCGCAAGCTGGATCCGACAGGCTGAACCTGGTGAAGAATTGAAGAATTGGAAGACCATCGAAATACCCCAGTTTTTCCCTCTTCAAAAGTAAAGTTTTAATTGATTTTCAAAAACCCTACGCTCTGCCCAAGGCATAGTGGAGCTTTGTATCGGCCCCCCTGATGTTTCGAAACATATTTAACATGAATAAATTTTGATTTGCATTCAATTTTTGCTCATTTTCTTTTCTACTTTTTCATAATTAATGGCATTTCTTTCGCACACTCACTTTCCTAAATAAGCTACATGAATCATAAACATGCAGAGACACTACCGAGGTCCTTGATATCGACACTGCTGTAGGCCTTTATGATTTTGATTGTCCAATATACCGAGCGGATGAGGAAGACGAGAATGATCTCCCCAACGAATTGGCTAGGTTGCTGCAGCAAGAAGAGAAGGTCATTATGCCGCATAAAGAGGATGTTGAGGTTATCAACCTAGGTTCAGAAGAAAATAAAAGGGAGATAAAGGTTGGAGCGTCTCTTCAAGATACTGTCAAGGCAAAGTTGGTAGGGCTCCTCCGAGAATATGCTGATGTATTCGCATGGTCGTATCAGGACATGCCTGGTCTAGATACGAACATTGTTGTACACAAGTTGCCACTCAAAGAAGAGTGTCATGCCGTCAAGCAGAAGTTGAGAAGAACTCGCCCTGATATGGCTCTGAAAATCCGTGATGAGGTGCAAAAACAATTCGATGCAGGGTTCTTAGCAGTGGCCAAGTATCCGCAATGGGTTGTAAATATCGTTCCAGTGCCGAAAAAGGATGGAAAGGTCCGCATGTGTGTGGATTACCATGACTTAAACAGAGCAAGTCCTAAAGATGATTTTCCATTACCTCATATTGATGTGCTGGTAGATAATACGGCTCAGTTCTCCGTTTTTTCCTTCATGGATGGATTCTCTGGTTACAATCAAATTAAGATGGATCCAGAGGACATGGAAAAAACCACGTTCATTACACCCTGAGGCACATACTGTTACAAGGTAATGCCATTTGGATTGAAGAATGCTGGGGCAACTTACCAACGTGCAATGGTAACACTCTTTCATGATATGATTCATAAAGAGATCGAAGTGTACGTTGATGACATGATTGCTAAGTCCCAGACTGAAGAGGAGCATTTGGGTAATCTGGAAAAGTTGTTCGCCAGGCTGAGGAAGTTCAAGTTGAGACTTAATCCCAACAAATGTACATTCGGGGTGCGGTCTGGAAAGTTGTTGGGCTTTATCGTAAGCCAGAAAGGGATTGAGGTGGATCCTGATAAAGTAAGGGCAATTCAGGACATGCCTGCACCAAAGACCGAAAAAGAGGTCCGTGGATTTCTAGGAAGATTGAATTATATCGCAAGATTTATTTCACATCTCACAGCCACTTGCAAACCAATTTTTAAATTACTCAGGAAAGATCAGCCGGTTGTGTGGAATGATGAATGCCAAGGGGCATTTGATGCAATCAAAGAATATTTGCAAGAACCACCGATCTTGATACCACCAGTTCCTGGAAGGCCTCTCATTATGTACTTAACTGTGCTAGAAGAATCCATGGGTTGCATATTAGGACAACAAGATGATTCATGCAAGAAAGAGCATGCTATATACTATCTCAGCAAAAAATTTAACGACTGTGAGACTAGATACTCTTTGCTTGAGAAAACTTGTTGTGCACTTGCGTGGGCTGCTAAACGACTCAGACAATATATGCTGACGCACACCACACACTTAATCTCCAAGATGGATCCAATCAAATACATCTTCGAGAAACCTGCTCTTACCAGTAGGATAGCCCAGTGGCAAATGCTTCTATCTGAATACGACATCCAATATGTCACTCAGAAAGCTATAAAGGGCAGTGTGTTAGCAGATCATTTGGCCCATCAGCCTGTGGAAGAGTGCCAACCTTTGAGATTTGACTTTCCAGATGAGGATATCATGATGGCAAAAGATTACGAGGAGCCAGGGCCAGATGAGGGCCGGAACCAGGAGAGCGATGGACTCTTATGTTCGATGGTGCGTCTAACTCTTATGGACACGGAATTGGGGCAGTGATTACATCTCCCAAAAAATTTCACTTACCGTTTACGGCTAAACTCTGTTTCTCGTGCACTAACAATATGGCTGAGTACGAGGCATGTATACTAGGGCTAGAAGAAGCCATTGACTTGAGAATCAAAACTCTCGATGTGTTTGGAGATTCTGCTCTAGTAATTTACCAGATAAGAGGCGATTGGGATACCAAGCATGAAAATTTAATTCCATACCGGGATTATGTGGCCAAATTGCTTCCCCGATTTGATGATATCACTTTTGCTCACATACCTCGAGAAGAGAATCAAATGGCTGACGCTTTGACAACTCTGGCATCCATGTACAAGTTGATATGGCCAAATCATAGACCATCTATTGATTTGCGACGCTTTGAAGAACCCGCGCATTGTCTAACTGCTGATAAAGACGCAGATGAAAAGCCGTGGTTTTATGATATAAAGCGATATCTTGAAAAGCACGAATATCCTGAAGGAGCCCTGGGTATCGATAAAAGAACTTTGCGAAGATTGGCATCCAATTTCTTCCTCAACGGAAGTGTATTGTACAAGCGCAACCATGACACTATTTTGCTTAAATGTGTGGAGAAACATGAAGCTGAGCAGATTCTAAAGGACATTCATGAGGGTTGCTTTGGAACTCATGCAAATGGACATACCATGGCAAAGAAGATATTGAGAGCAGGCTATTATTGGCTTACCATGAAAGCAGATTGTTACCATCATGCCCGAACTTGTCACAAGTGCCAAATATACTCTGATAAGATTCATGTACCCACCACTCCATTGAACGTCTTAACCTCACCATGGCCCTTCTCCATGTGGGGAATAGATATGATTGGGATGATTGAACCAAAAGCTTCAAACGGACATCACTTCATACTTGTGGCTATAGACTATTTCACCAAGTGGGTTGAAGCTGCTTCATATACCAACGTTACTAAGCAAGTAGTCGCTCGCTTCTTGAAACACAACATTATATGCAGATATGGAGTACCTAACCGCATCATCACTGACAATGGGTCGAATCTCAACAACAAAATGATGGACGAGTTGTGCGCCAGTTTTAAAATAGAGCACCATAACTCGACACCATATAGACCCAAAATGAATGGAGCCGTAGAATCAGCCAATAAAAATATCAAGAAAATCATCCAGAAGATGGTGGTCATGTACAAAGATTGGCACAAGATGTTACCCTTTGCACTACACGGCTACCGCACTTCAGTACGAACTTCAACAGGGGCAACTCCCTACTCGTTGGTTTATGGCATGGAGGCAGTTCTCCCAATAGAGGTCGAAATCCCTTCGCTGAGGGTTTTAATGGAAGCTCAACTTGATGAAGCCGAATGGGTAAAGACGAGGTTTGAAGAACTTAATCTCATTGAGGAAAAGCGCTTGACAGCCATATGCCACGGCCAGCTTTATTAGAGGAGAATGAAGAGAGCCTTCGACAAAAAAGTGCATCCCAGGACATTCACACAAGGAGACTTAGTACTCAAGAGGATCATGGCTATGTATAATGAATCTAGGGGCAAATGGACGCCGAACTACAAAGGCCCATATGTGGTAACATAAGCATTCTCTGGTGGTGCCCTAAAGCTCGCAACCATGGATGGGGAGGAATTACCTTATCCAGTGAATGCAGATTTGGTCAAGCGATACTTTGCCTAAAAAAGTGGAATAATAAAGTCGCTAAGTCGAAAACCCGAAAGGGCGACTTAGGAAAAATTGGCTATCCCGGTGAACCGAAAACCCGAAAGGGCGATTCAGGCAAAAATTAGGGATAAAATAAGAATAGGCCTGCTGAGTTGAAAACCCAAAAGGGCGGCTCAGGCAAAAAAGGGCGTCCCGGTGGATTGAAAACCCGAAAGGGCGATCCAGGCAAAAGTTAGGGGCAAAATTCCAAGGCAAAGTATCGCTTGACCCAAGTACATAATCAAGAGATATAATTGATCCGACCATTTTTCTACGAAGCAAGGTGTTGAAGACTTCCAAAGCCATAGGGATTATAGCAGTGTCGAAACTCAAAGGAACTCTGATTTTTTGCCATTATGTTTTTCTTGCACTGTAATCACCTCATTAAGGGATTACCTCTCTGTATACTCATCCATTCAAGGGACGAATTAATATAAAGAGATTTCTCAATTAAATTGTGCTCACTCTTTTACTTTATCCGATTGTTTGCAAATTAATTTTTATTTTGATAATTTGTGTTCGGAACTTCAACTAAAAAATATGATAAAAAGATAATAAAAATAAAATATAACTTTTCACAAGGTATGGAGCTTGTTTTGATGTTCGAAGATATTGGGGAAAATAGATGGTCTCCAAGAAAATATCAACAGGTAGAAGCTTTGAATTAGTCGTCAGCTGTCCAGGCTTATCATCATGAAAAGCCTTGCCTTTCTAAAGGGTTTATATGAGGTGGTTTCCCCCGGCGTCGAATTCAAGAACTAAACTGGGGCAATCAGTTCCCCCGGTCGTCATGGAGTATCTAAATCCGGGATGTCGAATAGTCTAATCCTCTCACTATCCCCACAAAAAGCCCGATCTTTTGTTGGCAACTAAAAAAGCCACTTCAGCTGGCGCCTTCAATTCACCCTAAAAGTCCAGCCTTCATTGGCAACTACTAAAAGTCCACCCTCGATGGCATCCTCATAAAACCAAAGTCCAAAACCATTTGGCAACTACCAAATCCAGTCCCTGGTGATATCCCCGGCAGGATTTTATCCTTAGCATACCTTTGCGTTATCATAAGCACGACATGAAACATCATATCATAATCATAATCGAGTGGTAGCATATCCTTTGCATACGCATCTTACACTCCCTAGCAATTGCATTTTTTAGTTGCATATTGGGCATCATAAAGCATTGCATTGCATAGCAACATAGCTGGATCCAAGATCAGTTTGCAAACATCTTGGCCAGTCCTCCGGTGAAGTTGGCAGTAGTGAATCTGAGAAGATTTGTTACTCCGCGAGTTCAGGGAACTCTAATCTCCAGCAAGTCATTTTTCAACCATGCAGTTGATAATGATAGTCCCCGGCGACTGTTGCTCTTATGGCCCCCAAGTAGAGGTTATCTTAAAAGGTTTCTTGAAGACTTTCCCCTGCAGAGTTTGGACAACGTTGTTCCTCTAATAGGAATTTTAGCTCAACTATTCCTCAGCAAATTTATCGCTCGAGATACTGCTTTGGTATCATCGAAGAGCCTTAATGGATAAGGGACTGCTTCGACCACCCGAAGAATCTCAAGTTTTTGTTCGAGATACTGCTTTGGTATCATCGAAGAGCCTTAATGGATAAGGTGCTGCTTCGACCACCCGAAGAATCTCAAGTTTTTGTTCGAGATATTGCTTTGGTATCATCAAAGAGCCTTAATGGATAAGGTGCTGCTTCGACCACCCGAAGAATCTCAAGTTTTGTTCGAGATACTGCTTTGGTATCATCGAAGAGCCTTAATGGATAAGGTGCTGCTTCGACCACCCGAAGAATCTCAAGTTTTGTTTGAGATACTGCTTTGGTATCATCGAAGAGCCTTAATGGATAAGGTGTTGCTTCGACCACCCAAAGAATCTCAAGTTTTGTTCGAGATACTGCTTTGGTATCATCGAAGAGCCTTAATGGATAAGGTGATGCTTCGACCACCCGAAGAATCTCAAGTTTTTGTTCGAGATACTGCTTTGGTATCATCGAAGAGCCTTAATGGATAAGGTGCTGCTTCGACCACCCGAAGAATCTCAAGTTTTGTTCGAGATACTGCTTTGGTATCATCGAAGAGCCTTAATGGATAAGGTGCTGCTTCGACCACCCGAAGAATCTCAAGTTTTTGTTCGAGATACTTCTTTGGTATCATCAAAGAGCCTTAATGGATAAGGTGCTGCTTCGACCACCCGAAGAATCTCAAGTTTTTGTTCGAGATACTGCTTTGGTATCATCGAAGAGCCTTAATGGATAAGGTGCTGCTTTGACCACCCGAAGAATCTCAAGTTTTGATCGAGATACTGCTTTGGTATCATCGAAGAGCCTTAATGGATAAGGTGCTGCTTCGACCACCCGAAGAATCTCAAGTTTTGTTCGAGATACTGCTTTGGTATCATCGAAGAGCCTTAATGGATAAGGTGCTGCTTCGACCACCCGAAGAATCTCAAGTTTTGTTCGAGATACTGCTTTGGTATCATCGAAGAGCCTTAATGGATAAGGTGCTACTTCGACCACCCGAAGAATCTCAAGTTTTGTTCGAGACACTGCTTTGGTATCATCGAAGAGCCTTAATGGATAAGGTGCTGCTTCGACCACCCGAAGAATCTCAAGTTTTGTTCGAGATACTACTTTGGTATCATCGAAGAGCCTTAATGGATAAGGTGTTGCTTCAACCACCCAAAGAATCTCAAATTTTGTTCGAGATACTGCTTTGGTATCATCGAAGAACCATAATGGATAAGAGACTGCTTCGACCACCCAGAGAATGTCAGATTATTTTGTTCATCTTTCGCATCTTGCCATCTCGTTCTAGTATCTCACGACATTTTACTTGCCTGTCGGACAAATTTTAGGGTCTTCTTGTATCTAATTGACTTCCACCTCAAAATGAACATCATGCAGTAGTTCACTCTCTCGGGTTCAAGGCAATTAGATAGGGGCATCTGTCATACCCCAAATTTGTCCTACCCCTCATCCTCTTATATCAAGTGTTCGTGTCGCTTCATGGTATTTCAAAAAGGTTATCAGTGTGTTCATTGGGATCATAGGCTTTACAAAGTCTGTTGAATTTCTATGGGAGGGGGTGTTTTCATTTTTATGAGCAATTGGCCAAGAGCTGGTAAGATAATCACGATTCAAGTGAGTCTCATAGTATTCGACTTAACTCCAAGATAGTTCAAAATATATTAGATCTTGAGTTTAGTTTACTTTGAGCCATTTTAGATTGATGTATGGGTCATGCTTAGTTTATTATGTAACAAACATATATTCGTAAGAAGTCAAGCTTTAGTTCAGATTGTCACAAGAGTTTCCAAGACAGAGTGAGCCAAATCAATGAAATTATGTCACAAACCGAGATGTGAAAGGTTATTGTCAAGATTAATGCTTGGATGGTATCACTATTTGTCAGGAGGTGGGACCCTATGGTTGAAGAATGGAGGGGTTTTGCTTGCAATTACCTTTTCCTAAATCATGGTTCACGCATAGTAAGCATTTTTATTTCAAAGGGGCATATTCTAAACCAATGCAAACATTTTCAAAGGGGAATCCATATACCAATGCACCGTAAATTATTTGGAATTGAGGAAAAAAAAGCAATAAAATAAATAAAGAATGCTACAGAGTTCATTTGATTAATGAAAAAACAACCCACAATTTCAGATTCAAAGTTACAACTGGATCGGATTAATGATAATTGAAAAGCTGCGTATCAATAAGATTGGAGGTACAGGTGCAGTAATTCACAATGCTACTCACGTTACAATTCCATCATAAGCAATGCCAATGTGTTACAAATTCAATGATGTTACATCCTGTGCATGAATTGCAATTTAGTCACGCTGCTACAAGCCTCCAAACCACACCCTACATTCTGCATCTGCTACAAGCTTCCATTCTGCATCGCCCGTTCCCACACCATTACATAAAACTTGTAGTAACTTTCAGATGCAACACATATTAGCAGCCAATGCTTCAACTACTGCGATACAACCAGTCGCCTACTCCACAGAAACACAATAAAACCTACAAAACAATAAACCCATCTGCAGCCAATACCTGCTCCAAAAAAATCACCAGCCTGTTGCCACAATATACGAAGACCTGATGCAAACTAGATGAAAATCACGCATTTGAATGAAGGAAACCACAAAACTTCCAAAACTTTGTACCATACATCCTGTAAAAAAATCACAAACCTGCAGCAACGACACCACACTTCAAAACTAGAAAATCCGCTATACCAACCATTTTATCCACTGATCTATGTGGTTCAAATTCTGTTTACATGGATCTTAGAAATGAAAGTGGAAGACTTTGTGCACATGGTATTCTGCTGCTGAACAACAACGGTCATCAACCTTGGAAGTTACTGCTCCTGTCAAAGGGACAAATGTATTTTATACAGAAGATATAGAAGCATATTATAGTCATTTAAATATGCTGGATATATGATATTGCTAAGTGTCATTACCGTCGACAAAGATGATAGCATTTTTCTCTTCTTCGGATAAAATACCTCGCCTTGTTGCTGTCTCAGAACTCGTATAACTAACGAGTAATGTTTCTGTGTTGAATATTGAGGAGCTGATGTGGGAACAATTACGAACTTACCAGCGGAAAAGGCATTGAAGTTGTTGGTTCTTGTGTTTCAGAGTTGAGGAAGCTTAGGTTCGTGGACGTGTTTTGGAACCGAAGCTACTCATTTCATCTTGTGATCGAAAGATTGTATGATTTCATTGTTGCAGGAATCCTCATGCACCATTGTTGCTATGATAGAATTTCTCAATTAAGTCTACACCGCCAGCTCTGTTGGATGTTGCTTCCATTGCTGCAGACCGAATTCTATTTCTAAAGTCATGGGATGACAGTAACTCAGCAGAACAACAACTACAACACACAAACTCTTCAAAATTATCACACAACCACTAGCAAAACAACTTTCATAACGTAACAAAACCTGTTGCGAACAACATGCCACAACCATTCACAATAGTTTGTTTCTAACCAGAGCTTTTCACTAAATTGCCTCATGAACGTGCAAGAGAGCAACATAAGAGACCATATGTCAATTAAAATCTGCAACATTAAACCTTAATGATTCGATATCATAGCACAAAATTAAAATGTTTCTCTTCCAAACCATTCGCACTCTTAACAACCTACGCAAACTGTACCATTTCCAACTACCTTAATCATACGCGAATCCTTCAGCCACAACGATCCTACTACATCACAACCAAACACACTACGCCTTCAGCCCCCCAAAACTCCCGCCTCCTTCACAAAAGTCATAATCCTTTTCAACAATAAACCATTAACCCTGTTCTTCATCATTTCCACCTCTCTCATGACAAAGCCAGCTTGCTCGAAAATCACTCACCATCAGAACATGAGATATGTTGTAAACCTTGAAACCAACAAGTATACCCTGCAGAAAATAAATTCAGGTGATGAGATTTTCGCAGAACATTTAGCACAATGAATAAGGAAGACAAAGCAAGCAAATGAATATCAGGTTATCTCAAATTAACCAAGCTTCACATCAAGAGTTCTTGACAGTAAAATAATCATACTATTGCACAGTAAAAATTACAAGAGTTTATGGTGAAAAAAAAAGGGGGTAAAATGGTATCTTTTGCAGTGAAAAAATCATGGGGTAAAAAAAACAAATATTCCCAAAAATGGTTAACAGACAAGAAATCACAAAGAAAGGGGTTTGAGATCATGCCGTTTTCACCAAAAAACCCTAGCATCAAGCAGTATATATGAGGTTACTATTCGCTCAAAAGGGAGGCAGTAGAGAGTAAAAGAAAAACCCTAAAGTTCTATACAGAAAACCCTAGAAAATTCTTACCCAGAAACAGAGAAGAACTTTTTTTCTCACAAGCTCAAAGTTCCTAAGCCTTCTATCGAGACTTTGAAAACGAAACATAGTGGGGATTAGAGGATACATCAGGAGAAGAGGAAGTTTAAGACATTGAGATAAAGTCAGAGTTACCTGAGCTTCGCCAGAAATTCCTCAGAGATTTGTGGTGGAGGACTTCGCCGAGAGGTATTGTTTTTTGAGACTCTACTTCTTATTTTTCAAATCGCGGCCATATTTCTTGATTTCCCTTCATACATTGCTCTCTGAATCTTGTTTTTGCCCTTGCGTGTTTGTTTGCTTCGGTTTTTGTTTTTTTTAGGTTAGAGTTTTAGTTTGGGAACCGCTCTGATATGGGATGTTGAGGTCGTTTTAGCAAGATTTAATGTCAGATTCAGGTAGAGAAGGAGAAAATAAGTGGGATTGGTGTTAGTTTATTTTGGTTTAGTGGTGTTTGGCCGGAGACAGACGACGACGGCCTCCGCGCGCCACCGTCTTCTCCGGCGCGTTTAGGGTTTCAGTGAGATTTCCTAGAGAGAGAGACGAGAGTTTGGGGGGAAAATTGGTTTCAGGGAAATAATTTAGAGAGAGAATATTGAGTGTTTTTAGTGATGAGTTCCCTCAGGTTTAGGGGATTTGGAGCGTTTGGGTGGCGCGCTACCGTTTGGCTAGCCTCAGGCCACGTGTCGGCCAATTGTGAGGTGGGAGAGGCGGCCGGTGACAAGTGTCACCTTGCTGGCCTTTGCAGGCTATTCGCTGCGTGGGGTTCATATACCCTACCGTGTACCATAGCTTTCAGTCGCAGGATCCAGAGTCTTTGTTGACTCTATGATTCATCTAACGTTCCTATTTGATTGAGGGTTCACCGTGAACCCTCCCTCTCCTCCAGGTGGGTTGCTACTGTTGTGGGCCTGATTTAATTTCGGATTACACCCCCATATTTGCTTGAAGTCTGACCCATTTGTTATTTATTTACTAGCATTTTATTATTTATTTTATTATTTCTTAAAACAAAATTTCAAAAAAACATTATTTAGTTTTATGAATTATTATTAATTTAATTAATTTTATTAAAGTCTTTTATTTTACAATAATTAATTTGCTTAATGATTAATATTATTAAATAATTAATTTTAATTTGATTAATTGTTTTTAATTAGCCTTTTCTTTTAAGTTTTAAGACAACACAAAGGGACTTAATTTTATTTTCAAATTTTATTTTAATAATTAACTTAATTATCCATCTTTTCTTTAATTCTAAAATAATCTAAAACAATTTAATTTGAATTCTTTTTTTTTACTATCCTTAGATAATTAGGATTTTAATTAAGTTAACGTATCTCCCATTTATTTAATTCACGATTTTTTGTGTGATGTTTATGCATGCGTTATTATTAGACCTTAATTATATGATGTTCATACGCTCGTTCAAAACTACCCTTTTATTAAACTAATATCTTGACTTGATGTCAAGCCCATTTTCAAACTCCATTGTAAGCCGATTGTTTTTACGATCACCATCGATCTTATAGCCTCCTCTTGGGCTTTGTATAACGACAAATACAATTAATCCTCCTACTCTCCTTGTATGTCGAGTGCTTTGGCCTCGCCATCGACCTTACCTTATCCCATAGGACCTCCTATCCATTAGTTCAATCGTGCTCGTTCCAACACGCAAATTTCAAACCTTGATTCATATCAAGCAATTTTCTTTAAAGTCAAACTAAAATACTTGATAACTATTTAAACACAATTTCAATATTAGATGAAAGAGAGAGAGTCCCAAGTCTTTGGTTCTCTCTCCCAATTGTTTGGGTCCGAGGAGTCTTTCTTAAGCTCGAACAATTGTCTTCTAAAAAATCCTTCTAAAAATGGTAAATTTATTCAAACCCATTTTCTTAAACACATAGATGAAAAAGAGAGAGCTCCAAGTCTTTGGTTCACTCTCCCGATTATTTAAAATTCAAGAAGTCTTTCTTGAGCTTGGAGTAATCGTCATCCGATTAAAACACTTTAATCATATTAAATATCTTTTATAATATTAGATGAGAAAATAAGAGAGCTCCAAGTCTTTGGTTCACTCTTCCGATTATTTGAGGTCCGAGAAGTCTTTCTTAAGCTTCGAGTAATCCTCATCTGTTAAAATACTTTAACCACATCCTATCTTTCAAACGCCATTCAAATAATTCCTTTTTACGATGAAAAAGAGGGTGTTCCAAGCCTTTGGCTCGCTCTCCCGATTACTTGGGTCCGTGAAGTCTTTCTTAAGCTTCAAGTAATCGTCATCCGTTCAACTTATTCAAACCATACTCAATTCTATCCTTTCGTCTTTGAGGTTGAAAAAGAGAGAGCTCCAAGTCTTTGGTTCACTCTCCCGATTACTTGGGTCCGAGAAGTCTTTCTTAAGCTTCAGGTAGTCGTCACCTCTAGTTAAATATCCCAATACTTACAAATAATATTCCTCGCCATCGCGCGACCTACCATTCAAATAATCCTTTCACCAAGAACATTGTTTAGTCCCTTCTTCCGCGCATAACAAACTTGTGTTTCAGCCTCCCCTAGCGAGCAGACAAGCCAACGTTTAGCAGTTAGAATGCGACCCAAATTCTCGTTCATTCCAAACACAAACCTTTTAGCAAACCATAAGCCGAACTACGAATGCTCTGATCTCTCATATCTGTTAAGAGTACGTAGGCATAGGATCGCGATAATCCTAGCGAGCACAATTCCCAAACCTTTTCCCGGAGTCCCACGAACTACGAATGCTCTGATTTTCCACTTCTTACAAGTGAAGATACATAGGCACAAGGGCCCCAATCCTTGGCGAGCACCCTATCTTAAAACCACCCCATTTTCCCTTAGCAAGCAATCCCTTTAGAAGATACACAAACATAATTAACTTTCTCTCGCGAATTGAATCAAGAGGTTCCTGTTGAGTACAACGGACGTAGAGGGTGTTAATACCTTCCCTCTATGTAATCGACTCCCGAACCTAGAATATTGGTTGCGATGACCATGTTCTTATCCCTTTAAAGGTTTTATCGATATTTTCCTATTCCTCCCTTGGAATGAATAAAGTTCGGTGGCGACTCTGTTTCGAACAGTATTTTCCGCGTCCATCGCGAGGATCGTATTTTTTGAGGTACGACAGACATCTCTCAAGCAGATAACGGCATAATTCATAAGCCTTTGTGGTACCGGACCCCAACAAAAAAAATCATCGGTGGATGTTTTCATTTTATCTTTTAATCCCCAACAGAGTTCGCTTGTGTAAGTTCCTCTTTCCCCGACGGAGTTCCCTTTTCCAGGTTGTAAATTGGTTGATTTTACTTTCTGCTTATCCTAGTTTTTGTGCCGACTTCATGTCGAGGCTGTCTAACTTTCGGTTAGCAGTTTTCGTTCCGACTTCGTGTCGAGACTGTCTAACTCTCGGTTAGCAGTTTTTGTTCCGTCTTTGTGTCGAGACTGTCTAACTCTCGGTTAGCAGTTTTTGTTCCGACTTTGTGTCGAGACTGTCTAACTCTCGGTTAGCAGTTTTTGTTCCGACTTCGTGTCGAGACTGTCTAACTCTCGGTTAACAGTTTTTGTTCTGACTTCATGTCGAGACTGTCTAACTCTTGGTTAGCAGTTTTTGTTCTGACTTCGTGTCGAGACTGTCTAACTCTCGGTTAGAAGTTTTTGTTCTGACTTCATGTTGAGACTGTTTAACTCTCGGTTAGCAGTTTTTGTTTCGACTTCGTCTCGAGATTGTCTAACTCTCGATTAGCAGTTTTTGTGTCGACTTTGCCTCAAGGCTTTCTAACTTTTGGTTAGTAGCTGGTTTCTCATAACTTCTAGATAAATTTCCCTCACGACCCTGACTTTTGGTTAGTAGCCTTTGTTGTCGTCTTGATCGTTACTGTTTCGATCATCCCAGCTCTTGGTTGGTACTCTTTGTTTTTAAGTTCGCTTTTGGCTGGCAAGCGCTATAGTTTATCATCCCGCAGGTTGCAAATTTCTGGGTTCTCTTGTATTCAATCACCTTTTACCTTGAATGTTTGAAAACGCTTGCTTTTCATACCTTCAGGTCCAAGCCGTTTGAATAGGGGCAGTTGTTGCACCCCAAAATTTGCCCAACCTTTTCTTCTATCTTGGCTTATGTTTTATAGCATCTTGCATTAGCATTTGTGCATAACATTGGTTCTAGACAGGGAATCAAGATGTTGTATTTACCATTCAAGAGAGAAGTTTCATGTTCAAAGCTCAAGCAAGGGTACAATTTCAAGTCACCAAATCTTCACTATCACCGGAGTTGCTCTCAAAGCTTCTTGAGGAGAGAAAGTAGATGTCTGGTTATCTCCTCCTATCTTGAGGATGATTAGAGGTACATATGGATATCTCCTTGGATAAGGCATGGTTCAAGAGCTCAATGGACACCCTAAGGGTCCTCTATAGGGGTCACATGATTACACAAACCATTTGCAAGAATCTGAATCAGTGGATAAAGTGTTAGGATTTCACCTGGTCAACAAAAAGTCAAATGTGGATTTGAAAGAGCTCAAGGCTTGATTCTTGATCATTCAAGCCATGAGGATTCACCCTAAGTCATATCAAGTGTCATGTTAAATCTAAGCCAAGGAGATTCAAAGGTTCAAAAAGTTGTTAAATTAGGGTTTCAGATGATTCTAAGTGTAAAATCCCCTCTTTTGGTATCTAACTTCAAGGATAAGTTTCACTATGGTGCATGCCTTGTCTCATTTTCCATCAAACATGAGACTCGTTCCTTATCATTCTAGATTTATTTTGAGTATAAGAACTCTTCCATTGGGTTCATACATCTCAATTTATGATGTCTACAAGTTGGTATCACAAAATGAATAGAATTTAGAGGCACTCAAGAGTAACTCACTTCTAAGGAATTTTTCACATGGAATCAAGCTCTTCCTCATTTTTCAACAAACATGAGAGTTGTTCCTTATTTTCTAAGCTTTCCAAAAGGTTCTAGAAATCATCATTCCCATGTGTGGAGCTCTAGTTATGATCATTCCAAGACAAGGTCATTTTTGGAAACCTAGTTTTAGGTCATTTACTTCAAGGACCAAATTCAGGGATTTCAATACCTCAAATCAAAATTTTTGCCACATGAAATTTGTTTGCCAAGACTTTAACTCCATAATGACCTTAAAATCCATGGCCTTTGATGATTTGTGAGACCATGAAAGCATGATGAACATAAAAACATGAACTTTTGGATCTAATTTGGTTTTCTTCCATTTCAAGTCGCAAAATGGGATTATTTTTTATTCTTGAATACCATTTCATCATCATGTTATGACCATGCCAATTTTTACCCAAAATGAACAAAGCATAAACTCAAATTTTCAAGTCATTTTGAATTTTCATGCCTTATGGGGTAACCATTCAAAACACATGACAAGCTCATTTCTTATCCTTAAAACCACACATATTCATTTCCTCACCCCCATCTGACTAGAGAGAGTGATTTGAATGAGCTACAAACCTCCCAAACCCGTGTGTGCATTTATTTTGGCATTTTTGGAAGTTGATGAAATCACAAGAATCACCCATTATGGGCCCGCCAAAACTCCTCATAACCCTCATATATAAGCTTTGAAGAAACCCTAAAGTGAAAAAAAGGTTGGCTGCTGCCGAGGGAACCAAAAATCAATCAAATTTCACAAGTTTTCTCTCTTTTCGAATTGCTTAGTTCTTTGGATTTCTCTCCCATTTTTGGATGGATTCTCACTCACTGAAGCATAAGGAGGAGATTGGAAGCTTTAGATTGAATCTTGCATTGCATTTGAAGGACCAACGGAGTTGCTTCGTTAGGTAAATTTTCTTCATCTGGAACTATCATTCTAGGCATGAAAACATGTTCATATTGGTTACATCTGAAGCCCTACCATGTGTAAGCAATGTTTGTATGCTTTGTGTGGCTGTTTGATGAAGTTTCAATTTGTATGTCCAACTTTTGTGCATTGATTTCAACATGATAGAGTAACCTTTTTGAAAAACCAATGGTATATTTGTGATCTACATGAAAAACCATTCAAAACCATGCCCGGAGTTTTCATTTTTATCATGTTTTTCAGTCACCACCGGTGAAGCTCACCGGAGAAGATGACCAGAGCTAGGGCTCCAGCGTCTAAGGTCAAAAGCTGAGGTGGTTTGTGACTAGGCTTTGACTTAGCTGGTGTGGCATGTTGAAATCTGATGTGTCTTGACACGTTGATTAATGAAACGACGCGTTTCATTTAGTCTGAGGTTTTTGCTGGATTGGGTTTGGTTTTGTTTCTATCCACACCCCTCATTTTCATCCCATTTGTGCTGTGCATTTGGAATCAGTTCATTTCTCTTTTACTTCTGCACCCCTTTTCATCCTTCTTTCTATTTTATTTTATTTTTCTTCCATTTTCTTTTTAATTTCATTTTTAATAGTTTCAATCATTATAAAAATAAAAAAATAGTTTCTGATCAATTGATGTCTTGAGATATTTTTCACATTTTTTTATTTTTCATTTATTTTTATTATTTTTAATCAATTTAATTTGTGAAGTGGTTTTATGGCTTGCCCTTATGATTTAGACTTGATCTTTGACCACATTTGAATACCCCCTTTGACCAATTTTCCTCTCAAACTTAGGCGTTTGAGTGAGGTTTATTTAAGGGCTGGTTTGATGTCTTGGTGATAATTCCTTGTTTGTTTTTCATTGGATTTCATTTGACCCTCGATGCATGCTCGATAAGTTGAGTACCTTGCCTTGCTTGATGCAATTGGTGATGCTTTGATGCAATTCTTGCCATGATATTTTGCACACTAATTTTGGATGAACTTAACTTGAGTTTGATATTTTGTTTTGATTTTATTTGGACTTGTTTCTATTTTTGGTTGATTCCTCAAAACCTCTTTGTTTTAACTATGTATGTGTGTGCTTGTCTTGACCTAGTTTTGAGGTGTGGCTTTCTGTGATCCCTTGGGGGATTCTTGAGTCTTGTTAGCTCTTGTTAACATGTTTGAGTTGTTGACTTGCATGATTGGATGTCCATTGAATGTTTATTTAATCTCATATGCTTTGTATGATCTTGTGTTTGACTTATGGGATGTGTGCATGGACTTTGGCCCTCCAATTTGTGTGTGATCCTTCTTGATTTTGTTTGATACTTTAGTTTTTGGCTTGATGCACATCATTTGACTTTGCTTCTATTCTTGATAAATGGATGCTTAATCTTGATGCTTTTGCGATTTGTGTTTTACTTTGAGAATATGTGAATACTTGAACTTCTTTTGAGGAGTGTTTGGTTGTTTTATTTTGATTGATCATGAGTGGGTGTATGATTTAGATGATCATTATATGGTTGTTGCCCCACTCTTTTTCTCCCATCATTTCTTTGTGTGTGGTTCAGAGTTTGACATCATTTTTCTTGAGATGTTTAAGGCATGTGATCTTGTGTGATTTCTTTGTTTGCCTTTGTGTTCTAACTTCCACCTTGTTGGCTTGTCTGTGTGATTGGTGAGTGTCTCATGTTTACATGTGTATATGATTCTCTCATTTCCTTTCATCTTTCAAGACTTGTTTAAGTCTTTCTTTTGTTTTCATTTGTGATTGATTAGTGATGTGTTTACTTGTGCTTGCTCACATGATCCCTTAGGATTCTTAGTCCCTCTGTTTAAGATGGGAGTAGGAGAGACATTAGGCTTTCAATCCTTTGTATGATAACATTAGGTAGTACCCTTTCATCCCAACTTTAGGGCCACTTTGCATGATAACATAGGGTTCTCAGTTCCCTTTAGTATCCTTGTGTTTTCTCTTCTCATCTCAAACTTCTCGAAGATACTTAATAAAGAATGACAAGTGTTGTGTGCTACGAGCCTTATGTATATGAGAAATGATAAGTGGGGAGGTATCTCTTCACATTGTCTAGAGTGTTTAGTGTATGCCCCTTGGGCGATATGCGACGCATTCGCTCTTGTGTCATAGTCTTTAGTACAACATGAGTCTCAAACAAACTCAATTCACTTCTTCTAAAACTCACAAACAAAACTCAAACCTTTTAATCCTTCAGGATTGTTTCAAACCTCATTTTCAGATAGTGTATGTTACGTTTCCATTCTACCGCAAACAGGCCTCGTCCCTAACTACTAGAATGGAGATTTAACATTTCTCATAAAAAACTTTTAACCAACCTTTTTCCGTAGTTGCTTGAACTACGTTTGCTCTGATTTCTCATACCAGATGAGGATACGTAGGCACAAGACGGTGATGTCTTTGCGAGCAGCCTTCCCCCTCACCCGTAGTTTCCCGAACTACGTTGACTCTGACTTTTCCATTGCACGAGGAAATACGTAGGCATAGGGTGGCGATGTCCTATCGAGTTTGTTCCGTTTAGCAGTAGCTTTTAGATAGTTTTCACCCATAGATTAGACAACAAGCATGGATCTCGTTGAGTACAACGGACGTGAGGGGTGCTCATACATTCCCCTTACGTAACCGACTCCCGAACCCAAGATTTGGTTGCGATGACCTGTCTTTCCATTTCTCTTAGGTTTTCTTCGACCGTTTCCTTTCCCTCTCTTTGGGATAAATAATGTTTGGTGGCGACTCTTCTGTTTGTTTTCGCCGACCCTTTTTCGCAGTTGTTACCCTCTTAGGTAAAACATTCAGAGAAGCACCAGTATCTACAAGCACCCTTGCTAAGTTATCTTCCTGACATTTCACGGACACATGTAAAGCACGGTTGTGATTCTGTCCCTCCCTCTGTAACTCCTCATTTCTGAAGCTAAGAGTATTACAGACGATAATATTTGCGATCACATTATCAAACTGACTAGTAGTAATATCTTGGGCAACATGAGCTTGAGCCAACAACTTTTTCAAAGCAGTTATATGAGCAAGTGAATTCATCAACAGAGATAGAATTGAGATTTTGGAAGGAGTCTGGTGAACTTGATCAATAAATTTGTAATCGCTTTTTCTGATGATCCTCAAGAATTCAGCATCTTCATCATTTGCAACCACTTCTTTCTCTTTGCCTTTGGCAGGCATAGTGGCAATATTTTCCTTAGGCAGAGCCTCATTGAAACAGGGAGTATAAATACGACCACTCCGTGTCATCTTGCTTGCCCCAGCTATGTTGGTCACATCTTCACTAGTGATCTTTAATTCTTCCCTCTGAATAACCTTCCCAGATTCTTTTTCAATCACGGTTACATCATACTTCAAGGGGACAACTTTAGAGTCATTAAAATGAAACAGACTGGGCTTTTGAATAATCACTGGCTTTGGCTGATTAACTGTAGAAGTAACACGCTTTGATGTATTGAAACAAGTACTGCAGAGTTGGATCTTGACAAATTTAAAATAGGAACTTTAGTACTTGGTTCTGGCAAGTTGAAGACGGGATCAATCACAACAACTTCATCCTTCTTCACTTTGTTAACCACTTGTAAGAAACCATCATTGATCAGATTCTGAATATCATTCTGAACCAACATACAACCCTTGATACTGACATCACAATCTGTACAATCACCATGGCCAACATTCACTAAACCGTCTTCAAACAACAATTAATGGAAGACTCGGAGAGGAGTTTTAATTAGGGAAACATAAAGTACTAGGCTTTCTATCAGATATCTCGTCAATAGAATTAACAGACCCGGGGGTAGGCAAAGGATTACTTTTGACATTAGGTTGAGGATCCTCAAAAGACAATATATTCTTTTCTATTAACTCTCTAACAAGATGCTTGAGAGCATAACAACTTTCTAGATCATGGCCAGGCGCACCCTCATGAAATAAACAATGAGCGGCAGGGTTGTAATTGTTAGACGATGGCGTAGATCTAGAAGGGGGGTTGAATAGATCTCTTGCTTAAAAGAGTCGGCACTACCAATAAAATTAGTTTTTAAAAAATTGTTTAATTTGCTAAAGCGGCTGAAGAACTATACCGTCTAGAACAAACGGTTACTAGAAAACTGGATATGCGTTAAGCCTATGGAATCCAATAACGAGATATGAGAATCACTACGTTAATCACACTATAAATTTGATTCAGCTCACTATATGGTGTGACTAGTTCCAATGCCTTAAAAATATTAACACAATGAAAGGACAACACGCAAGGCTTTTAGTTCAGACAATTTATCAAACACTTGGCGTGCAGAGCACTACAAGTGAGTTCTGTTTTAAGAGTGAGTTACTCAAGTTTCCTCTTACAATCAATGATTGTACTAGGTTCAAAAATTAGTTTAGCACCACTCTAACCAGACCTAGATTGATATAATTGTTTGCATTAAAACACAAATATTAAGCAATATAAACATAATACAAAAAACACAACGATTTATTGAGGCTGTTCCCCCATCGTCCTCGCTCGGGGTACGTTTGCCCTCAATTCTAATAATAGAATTGAGACATGTTAATATATAGATATAACCTGTTGTTGAAAGTTTATACAAGACGCGAATAGTTATCAAACAAACAAACACTATTGTTGTTGTGGATTTTATCTCTTCTTGCCCCTTGATTCGAGTCAAATCAAGTACTTCGACAGTTATAAATAAACCTCCGATTGCGGCACTATCTTTGAACAACCTTCCATCTTCAAAATATGGTCCGACTTATTTCAACCACCTGCGTGTCGAACCCGAAACTCCCACTCACAATCCTCCGTTTACCGTTACTAAATCGACGGAACCTTCAGCTCCTCGATTACCTTCACTCGGCTGAATATGCGATGAGACGAATTGTGCAAAAACCCCTAAATTCATATAATCTTGGAGGAAAAAACCCTAGAGGTTTTTTTCAAGAAAAACCTGTCGATTCCTCAACCCGAACCGGATAACCAAATCTTCAGCTTCGAACGTTATCATCTCTAACAATGTACAATTCACAACAAAAATGATTACGTGTAATTGTTGTGATATGCTATGAAGAAAATGAAGATGATGAGAACCGAATCAACACCTATTTCACTTTTCTTGTTTTTCTCAATGTTGTGAAGTGAAGAAAGCAACTGAGCTTATATACCAAACATAATTGTCATAACAACTAAAACCACTTTACAAAGACAGTCAACATAACAGAAAATTGACATAAAACAGCGAGCGGTCGACCTATGCAGAATAGAGGGTCGACCTGAGCTAACCCGGTTGTAAATTTGTGCAAATCTCAGAACCATGCATCGACCAGAACAAGGTATGCATCGATGCATAACATGTATTTTTAGAAATATTAAAATGCATACAGTATGAGTCGACCGATGGGTCGACGTGAGCCCACCTGAAGCAAATTCATAAAACTGACTCACAATGTGAATCAACGGGAACAAATCTTTGGTCAACTCAAAGCCCTGAAAATGCCAAAAATGCATATTTTCATATTCTTGACACTTTTTTGATGACATCTATGATATGGAAAACGACACCAATAAAGTCTAACTCATATGACACACATTTTGACAATCTATATACAACAACCGAGATATTTTTATGCGAGTAATTGAATCGTGAGAAACAAGATATGCAAATGCAACATGGTGATAACGTCTGACATATATTCTTCTATGGAGCTACGTTTTAACATCATCGAAACAAGCACATCTATATATGATGCTTTGGCCTCACATACTCCCCCTTTTTGATGATGGCAAAACACATAGAACCTGGCTGTATGATATGTTACATTATCCTCCCCCTTGCTTGACACCTTCATTCCTACTCACTCGTTTGCATTAATGCTAAGTCTTCACCTTTGATCTTTCTGGTTCTACTATAATGCTTGACACTTTCTCCCCCTTTGACAACATCAAAAAGAAAGAAACATCTGTCAAAGAATGGTAAAAAAAACAGATGCACATCTCAAAACACGCACAGCAGGTTATACATTAACATACATCCACACATAAAGTAGTTAATGAACAAATAACAGAGAGATAAATAGAACCATGCACAGACAAAAATAGTAATTATTTCTAGGTTAGACAAACAAGTAACCACATATAAGTTCATGATCCATGACATTAACAAACTAGAAGTACACTAATACAAAGCAAGATTGAAAACAGAATGATGAGATGCAATATGCAGAGCAACTTCAAGGTCTTCTCCCCTGAAATGGTGACCTAGCCCATGGGAGGGATACAACGGAGGTAACTGGGCATCGACTCTTTCAGTGAACTCCAAGACCGCTCTGTTTAAGGTATTGAAGCTGGTGGCAAGAGCCCTGCGTTGATTGGCGGTTGTTTCAACAAGACCATTGAACCGTCGCATGACACCGGAGGAAAACGCATTGAAATTTTTAGTATGAGTCTTAAATTGACTTTGGAGTTGCGAGATACACTCATCCTGAGCAGTCATGAAAGAGCGTTGTTCCAGTTGTATAATCCTCATCATCTCGAGGAGTTTATCAGAGTTTTGTTGTGGCGGATTCGTGAATAGTAGAGGATGCTCATAGCTCCAATTCGGAGTTTCGTGATACTCCAAATGTTGTTGAGGCCTATAATTGTCGCCTAACAAAGTCCAACCAGTATTTTGCCATTTGCCCCACCCTTGGTTATTCGCATGATCCGTGGGGGGAGATTGGTCAAGCCAACTTACATTATCTTGGTCTTCATCCTCCATGGGTTGTTTGTCACCCTGTTCATCTTGGTCTTCTTCCTGGCCCTCTTCATTCTGATCATCACTCTCGTCGGATTCTTCCAGCTGAGAGGTAGTCCCCTTAACAATGAACCTTTAACGACGTTCGTCCTTATCCCAGAGATATCCCATCATTGTAAGATTATTTTGACAGAACTCTTGATCCGAGGTGAGAGATTTATATGGAATACCCGGAATTGTGATTTTGGCATTATTTAAAACTTCTTGAATGAAAGAGCCATATGAGAGAGCAGTCCCTCTACCCGAGTCTCTGAATGCATAAATCTAACTAGCTATATAATAAGGCCAACTGATTTTGATCTGTTTCTTCAAAATGTAGATCAAATGCACCTCATCTTGATCAACTCGTGAAAATTCACCATTCTTTGGCTGCAGAATGCGCGCCACAATCCAATGTAAAATTTGATCCATGGGTTTCAACTTTCCTGTAGTGACAGTTTTGGGAAAAATATCACTTGCCACAATGTCATCTGCATAAGGTTTCTTCAGCATTGAGTTCAAAGCCTCTCTGAACTCGTAGCCATGGACAGTGTTAGTATCCGTGGCCTTAATGATAGGCTCAGCAGACACAGGAGACATATTAAACAATTTCTTCCAAACAGCATCGTTGATACAAACTTTTGTAGTTCCTACTTTTGTGTTAAACTTAAAGTCTTGAAACTTTCCTTGAAGATCAGTGTAAAATATCCTCACAAGGTCTTCGTTGTATTTAGTATTGCACTCTAAGAAATTATTAAACCCTTGAGCATCAAGAAGGTTTATTACCTATGGGATGTGCATTCTCTCAGCAGAAAGTCGATAGTACGCATGCTACTTTATAACAGAGCGCTTGTTGAAGTTTTTGGCATAAATCTCAACAAATTCAGGTGGGACAAGTGACACAGCGGTTGCCGGAAGAGCTGCAGATGATGGACCTGCCTGTGATGAAGAAGCTCTGGTGGATTGTTTGCCTGTAACTCTGCGGGTAGACATGTTGTCTTTCAAAGATGGAGAAGAGGAATTTGGTGATGAAGATTTCAAATTTGGAGAGAGTTCTTGAAGATAGAGAAATGATGATGACTTTACCCCTTTGTAGTAGATTCTAGGTTTTGGGGAGAGAGGAAGAGGAGAATAACCTTGATGTAGGTTTAAATTTACAATACAAAATGTCTTAATGCACATGAATTTGAATCATTAAATTAATTAAATGAGAAATGAATAGTTTTAGAAAAATATTTCAAAGAATTCGCACGATGCGTCGACCGGAAGGTCTATGTGTCGGCACACACTGTGTTGAAAAACAAACGTTCAAAATAAAAGGGGTATGCGTCGACCGGTTGGTCGACCTGAGCATGCCCGATTCTAATGCAAAAAAACATTCATCTTTGTGAGTCCACCGCTACCCTGCATAGGTCGACTCATGCATATAAAACCAACAAATTTGACATTTTTGACTATATTGGCATACATTAAGACATAGATACAAAGACAAATCATATTTTAAGCATTCAATGGATTAAAATACATACAACACGATATATACGAAAAAAATAACATATAATTTGATACATTTCATTTGTGAACATGAAGATTGAGAGAGATGTTAGGTAAGGAAGGATATTACCTCAACTCCAAAAATAGCGAGATGCACACACATATGACTTTTAACATCTTCATTTGTTAGATATCAGATGAACAAAGTACATATAGACATAGACATATATAATATGCGAGAGATTTGACTAAACACGATATGAAATATCAAGAACACCCAGTTCCCGTCGGATATGAAAGAATGACTCAGTAGCAAGAGGTTTTGTAAAAATATCAGCTAGCTGATTTTTAGTATCAACATGCTCAAAAACCACATCGCCTTTCTCCACATGATCCCTAAGGAAGTGGTGTCGAATTTCAATATGTTTGGTGCGTGAATACAACACAGGATTCTTGGTAAGATTGATGGCACTCGTGTTATCATAGAAGATTAGAATACGCTCAAGTTTGAGGTTAAAGTCGAGCAATTGTTGCTTAAGCCATAGGACTTGAGCACAATAACTGTTGGCTGCAATGTATTCTGCTTTGGCGGTTGACAAAGCAACAGATGCCTGCTTTTTGCTATGCCAACTTACTAAAGAGTTTGAAAATAAGTGACACATGCCACTCGTACTTTTCCTATCCGATTTGCACCCCGCAAAATCAGAATCGGAGAAGCCAACCAAGGAACAATCGTTTCCCTTAGAATACCATAGCCCGTACTTTGGAGTACCCTAAAGGTATCTAAGTATGCGCTTAACTGCTTTTAGATGGGATTCTTTAGGAGA
This sequence comes from Lathyrus sativus, assembly GCA_963859935.3. Classification (NCBI taxonomy): domain Eukaryota; kingdom Viridiplantae; phylum Streptophyta; class Magnoliopsida; order Fabales; family Fabaceae; genus Lathyrus; species Lathyrus sativus. Next base: position 565,656,551 of record OZ012737.1, on the reverse strand, counting down.
GGATTGATACCTAGCGCACATACATAAACTAAACATAATGTCGGGTCTAGAGGTAGTAAGATAGAGGAGAGATCCAATCATACCTCGATACTTTTTCACCTCTACATCCTTACCACTTTCATCTCGACTGAAATTCGCACATGTTGGCATTGGTGTATTGATAGCTTTGGAGTTTGCCATGTCAAACTGCTTGAGAAACTCAAGACAATATTTCGTTTGGCTCACAAAGGTACCCTCCTCAAGTTGCTTGATTTGTAATCCGATAAAATATGTGAGCTCCCCCATCATACTCATCTCGAATTCTCCCTGCATTAGGTTAGAAAACTCCCTTATAAGATTCATGTTAGGTGACCCAAAAATGATATCGTCAACATAAATTTGCACCAAAATTAAGTGTTTTCCTTGACGCTTAATAAAGAGGGTTGTGTCGACCTTGCCTCTTGAATACTCTTGATCAAGTAGAAACTTGCTTAGACGTTCATACCAAACCCTAGGGGCTTGCTTGAGTCCATACAAGGCAGGTTTTAATTTGTATACGTGATCAGGATACTCATGAGATTCAAAACCCGGAGGTTGGGAAACATAAACTTCTTCATTTATATAGCCGTTAAGGAATGCACTTTTCACATCCATTTGAAATAGCTTAAAAATTTTCGCACACGCGAAGACAAGTAAAAGGCGTATAGCCTCGAGTCGGGCAACCAGCGCATAAGTCTCCTCATAGTTGATGCCTTCCTCTTGGTTATACCCTTGCCAGACTAAACGCGCCTTGTTACGAGTTATTACTCTGTTTTCGTCCAGCTTATTCCTAAACACCCATCGGGTGCCAATTACTTGATGACCTCGCGGAGGGGGGACAAGGACCCAAACCTCATTTCTCTTAAACTGGTAAAGTTCCTCTTGCATTGATAGGAGCCAATGTTCATCGAGTAAAGCTTCTTTTGGGTTTTTAGGTTCTACCTAAGAAACGAAAGCGAAATGATAACAGAAATTACTTAGCTTTGATCGAGTCGTTACTCCCTTTGAGATATCACCGAGGATATTGTCGATGGGATGGTCTTTGGAAGACTTCCAAGCTGGAGGAAGATCATCTTTTTCAGAAGGATGAACTACCTCAGTTTCTTCATAACGGTCATCTTTTTCCTCCTCAATTTTGGATAGGTCAGGTTGATCAATTCTCGACTCAGCACTTTTGAGTATGTCTTTCGAAGATACACCTGCACCATAAACAAAACTACATTTTCTGATATTTCTCGGATAAGATTCATCAAATGTCACGTAACGAACTCTTCGAAAGTAAGTAATCTCATGTTGTATATTCTATAGGCTTTACTTGACTGAGAGTATCCAAGGAAGATACCTTCATCGGCCTTGGAATCAAATTTACCTAAACTTTCTTTTCCATTATTTAACACGAAACACTTACAACCGAAGACATGTAGGTGAGGCACATTTGGCTTGCGCCCTTTTAAAAGTTCATACGGTGTTTTGTTTAGAATAGGGCGAATGAACACCCCATTCAATACATAACATGCCATACTTATGGCGTCAGCCCAGAAATACTTAGGTAATGCACTTTCGTTGATCATAGTTCTCCCTAACTTTTCCAAAATTCAATTTTTGCGCTCCACAACCCCGTTTTGCTGAGGGGTACATGGAGTGGAGAAGTTATAATCAATTCCGTGTCTACCACAATATTCCTCAAACAGATAATTCTCAAACTCACCTCCACGATCACTTCTAATTGATATGATGTTTGTGTTTAACTTGTTTTGAGAAAGCTTAGTAAATTTTTCAAAGGATGCGAATCTATGACTCTTGCTAGCCAAGAAGATAGTCCAGCAAAATCTAGAAAAGTCATCGACTATTACAAAACTATAATAGTTACCACCTAGACTTTTAATTCTAGATGGCGCAAATAGATCCATATGGAGAAGTTCAAGAGGTCTCGTAGTTGAAACAATATTTTTGGATTTAAATGAGATCCTTGTTTGTTTCCCCATTTGGCAAGCATCACATAAGTGATCCTTGGTGAACTTGATTTTGGGCAGGCCTATGACTAGATCTTTTGAAACTATCTTGTTTAGCAAGTTAAAATTGACATGCGCTAAACGTCTATGCCATAACCATGAGTCCTCACTCATTGTCATGAGACATTTATCGCTAGTAAATGATACTTCATTCAAATCCAACATATAGACATTATTTACTCTTAGACCATTAAACACATCCTTCATTTTATCATTATGCTCAATTAGGCAACAATCTTTTGAAAACGATACTTTGTATCCTTTGTCGCATAATTGGCTAATGCTAATGAGATTATGTTTAAGGCCCTCGACTAGCAACACATCGGAGATAGTAGTAGAAGAGAGATTACCTACACTACCTTTTCCAAGTATTAAACCTCGGTTGTTGTCTCCATAGGTTACAAATCCCTTCTTCTTTGCCACAAAGTCAATGAAGAGAGATATGGCTCATGTCATATGTCTTGAGCAACCACTATCGAGAACCCATCTTCTTTCGGTAGTCTCAAGACGTTGTACCAATGAACACAATTAGCAAGAATAGGTACCCAATTGTTTATTGGGTCCTAGGTTGTGAGTGAAAACATGATCGCATTTAGGCAACCATTGATAAACCCCTTTAGGAACAAAAAATCTTCTAAAGTGACATTTAGCAATGGTGTGACCCTTCTTGCAACAATACAAACAAGAAAAGTTAACTTTTGAATCACTTTTGCTATCATGATTTTTTTACAACATATGTGTATTTTTGATATGGATTAACCATACTCTTTCTAAAATGAGCTTTATCAATGGCAAAAGTAATTTTGGGCTCTAGAGCCTTGTTAAGTTTGGCATTTAGATTTCTAACTTCATTTTGCCAAATGTAACAAGTATCACACCCAAAGTTAACAACTTTCTTTATTATTTCCTCACAATCTACTTTTGTACTTTCCATTATGGAAACTTTTAATGCCTCTAGTTTCTTTTTGGAATCACGAATCTTTTGCTCTAGGTGAGCAAATATTTGTTTATTTGAGGCAAGCCTTTTAAAAGCTTCTTTTGCTTCATAATATAAAGTATTAAAATCAATTTTGTAATTCAAAATGAGACAATTTAGAGGAGTTTTCATACTTCACATGTCGTACCTTTTTCTTTTTGTTCTTTTGATGGACGGAAAGGCAAAGATTGACGGATTCGTCTTTGTCACTAGAGCTGTCATCCTCAGATGATTCGTTATCGCTTTCCCAAGCGATATACGCTCTCCTTGGCTTAGGTTGCTTCTTATATGACCTAGTCGTTTCCTTCCCTTTGTCCTTTTTCTTCAAGGGACAATCCGGTTTGTAGTGTACGATCTTTCCGCAATTATAACACGACCCTTTTGTTTTGTTTCCTTTATCGTCGTCATTTCTAGAGTATCTTGATTGTTTTTTAAAGTTGACAAGATTTTTCTCAGAATGTTGGATACCGTTCTTTTTGACATAGAAATTGTATCGCTTTACAAACAACCCCATATCCTCACTCTTGTCATCATTTTTGTCATCACTCATGGTGTAATCACTATGCTCTTTAACTTGGGACTTTGAGCAAGAAGTCTTGAGAGTGATAGACTTCTTTCCAATATTTTTCATTTTCTCCTTCTTTTCCTTCTTCTCATATTGCTCTAGACTAAGAAGCATTTGTTCGTGCTCTTGCAGCTTTCCAAACAATGTTGTGAGATCCAAAATCATGAGATCGTTAGCTTCTTTTATGGAGGTTACCTTTGGTTGCTATTCCCTGTTAAGACATCTCAAGATTTTGTTAGTAGCAACATCATTCGCAACCGGCCTACCTAGTGAGTATAGTCTATTGATGAGATGAGTGAATCTCTTTTGCATGTTCGCAATGGTTTCCCCTTGCTCCATGTGAAAGAGATCAAACTCTTACGTTAATGTATTGATTCTCGCTAGTTTAACATCATTGGTTCCCTCATGGGCAACTTGCAACGAGTCCCACATAGCCTTTGCAAGTAAACAATGAGAAACCCTATAATATTTGTCAACTCCCAAAGAGGAGATCAGAATATTCTTGGCTTTCCAATCATAATTATATTTCTTCTCGTCATCATCATTCCATTGTGCTTCAGGCTTAGGCACAATCATTTTATTTTCATTGGTCATGGTTATTTCCATGGGACCGTTTAGAATAACATTCCACACCTTACTGTCAATGGAATTTATATGCACACGCATATAGTCTTTCCACTAAGTTAGCCATTTTCTACTAAGTTATACTCGAAGCACGAAGTGAACCTGTGCTTATGATACCACTTGTTAGACGATGGCGCATATCTAGAAGGGGGATTGAACAGATCGCTTGCTTAAAAGAGTCGGCGCTACCAATAAAATTGGTTTTTAAAAAATTATTTAATTTGCGGAAGCGGCCGAGGAACTATACCGTCTAAAATAAATGGTTACTAGAAAACCGGATATGCGTTAAGCCTATGGAATCCGATGACGAGATATGAGAATCACTACGTTAATCACACTATCAATTTGGTTTAGCTCACTATATTGTGTGACTAGTTCCAATGCCTTAAAAATATTAACATAATAAAAGGACAGCACACAAGACTTTTAGTTTAGACAATTTATCAAACACTTGGCGTGCAGAGCATTACAAGTGAGTTCTATTTTGAGAGTGAGTTGCTCAAGTTTCCTCTTATAATTAATGATTGTACTAGGTTTAAAAATTAGTTTAGCACCATTCAAACCAGCCCTGGATTGATATAATTGTTTACACTAAAACACAAATATTAAGAAATATAAACGTAAGGCAAAAAACACAATAATTTGTTGAGGCAGTTCCCCCGTCGTCCTCACTCGGGGTACCTTTGCCCTCAATTTTAATAATAGAATTGAGACCTGTTAATATATAGATATAACCTATTGTTGAAAGTTTATACAAGAAGCGAATAGCTATCAAACAAACGAACACTATTGTTGTTGTAGATTATATCTCTTCTTGCCCCTTGATTCGAGTCAAATCAAGTACTTCGACAACTGTGAATAAACCTCTGATTGCGGCACTATCTTTGAACAACCTTCTGTCTTCAAAATCTGGCCCGACTTATTTCAATCACTTGCGTGTCGAACCCGAAACGCCCACTCGCAATCCTCCATTTATCGTTACTAAATCGACGGAACCTTCCGCTCCTCGATTACCTCCACTCGGCTAAATATGTGATGAGACGAATCGTGCAAAAACCCCCTAAATTCAAAGAATCTTGGAGGACAAAACCCTAGAGGTTTTATTCAAGAAAAACCTGTCGATTCCTCAACTCGAACCAGATAAAAAAATCTTCGGCTTTGAACGTTATCACCTCTAACAATGCATAATTCACAACAAAAATGATTATGTGTAATTGTTGTGATATGCTATGAAGAGAATGAAGATGATGAGAACCGAATCGACACCTATTTCACTTTTCTTATTTTTCTCAATGTTGTGAAGTGAAAAAAGCAACTGAGCTTATATACCAAACATAACTGTCATAACAACTAAAACCACTTCACAAAGACAATTGACATAACAGAAAATTGACATAAAACAGCGAGCGGTCGACCTATGCAGAATAGAGGGTCGACCTGAGCTGACCCGGTTGTAAATTTGTGCAAATCTCAGAACCATGCGTCGACCAGAACAAGTTATGCGTTGACGCATAACATGTATTTTTAGACAAATTAAAATGCATACAGTATGAGTCAACCGGTGGGTCGACGCGAGCCTACCTGAAGCAAATTCACAAAACTGACTCACGTGTGAGTCGACCGAAACAGATCTTTGGTCGACTCAAAGCCCTGAAATTGCCAAAAATGCCTATTTTCATATTTTTGACACTTTTTTGATGACATCTACGATATGGCAAACGACACCAATAAATTATAACTCATATGACACACATTTTGACAATCTATATGCAACAATCGAGATATTTTTATACGAGCAATTGAATCGTGAGAAACAAGATATGCAAATGCAACATGGTGATAACGTCTGACATATATTCTTCTACGTATCTATGTTTTAACATCATCAAAACAAGCACATCTATATACGAGGCTTTGCCTTCACAGTAATTAGATGGCAGCAAATTAGGAGGCGAACCAAAAGATCTTGTAGTTATCAAACCTTGTTGCACTAATGAAGGGTACAGCTCGGTATAAGTAATCGGAATAGGAGGACATGACTTGTATTGTCTCCTGTTAGGAACATTCTGGGGAGGTGCCTGATTCTTTGGTTGTTGATAGGCAGGAGAATTGGACGCTCATTGATAATTGGATGGAACTGGTGCAGGTTGATAACCAGGAGATTGTTGATAGACAAGAAGTTGATAAGCAGGAGCCGGTTGCACAGGCTGATATGTTGGAACTTGTTGATTAAAAGCATGTGTAACAGCAACTACATACGGTTGTTGAGCCAACTGTACATGATAACTTGGTTGTTGAACATAGTTTTGCTAATGTTTCTAAGGTTGATCCTTCGTCTACTTGCAGTCACAGTATTAGTTTCACCCTCCTTTCTTCTTGTGAGAAGTAAATGAAGGCTTCTTGGCATGATCTTTATTGGAGCTTGAACTACCAATAGTAGTTGACATCTTCCCACTTTTCAGACCCAATTCTACTTTCACACCAACATCCACAATATCTGAGAAATTTGCAGTCACACTACCAACCATTCTTTCGTAGAACTCAAGACAAACAGTGTCGACGAACCAATCAGCCAGTTCTTTTTCATTTAAAGGAGGTTCCACTTGCGAAGCAATCTCTCTCCATCTCTGAGCATACTCTTTGAATGATTCAGAACTCTTCTGGAACATACTTAGTAATTGTCTTCGATCAGGAGTCAGATCTATATTGTATTTGTAATGTTTGATAAAGGCATCAGATAGATCTTGGAAACTCTTAATATGAGACAGATCCAGGTTAAATACCACTTTGATGAAGCACCCTTTAGACTGTCCTGGAAACAATGTATCATCAACTTGTCATTTTCAACATAAGTAACCATCTTACGGTAATACATGATCAAGTGACTCTTTGGACATGTGGCTCCTTTATAACGGTCAAAATTGGGAGTTTTAAGCTTTGGAGGAATAACCTCAGACCAGATACAAGACACACTTCTCTGGCAGCAACACCAAAGATTTGATTTCCTTCCATCATTCTCAGCCTTTTATCAATAGTTTCCACATTTTCCCGGAGCTTCTCATGACGCTCATCTTCATCTTCCTTCACATCAGGGATATCATATACCGGTTCATTGAAGTAGGGTTGCACATGAGTATGAACAGCAGCTGGTGCAAAAGTAGGAATTACTTGAGGAGCTTCAGAAACCAAAGGAACAACTTGTTGAGCAATAGGAACTGCAACAGGTGCTGGTATAAAACCCGGTGGAAGACCATAAGGAGGTACACTTGCAGTAGCAACAGATGATTGAGGGTCCACAACAGTATTGGTAATCTCAGAAACAACAGTGGGTTGAGTATCCATCCTCGCACGTATAACTTGTAGCATCTCTATAATCTGCCCCACACTTCCCCGAAGGTCTTCTAGTTCATTGCTGACACGATCAAGCTCTTGATTTTGTTTCGCCATCTTTTTACGAGCTCGAGCTCTGGTGTTGTACTGGTGCAGAGGACTCAGGGTGATAGAACTGGAAGGCGAGAGAACCGAAATAAGAAAACCGAAAGGAAAATGCACATGCAAAAACATGAATGCAATGCAGGGGTTTCAAGGATTTCAACGGTCAGTTGCAAATATTTTTGGAAAACTGAAAAGGTTTTAGATTTTGAAATTCAAGATTTTTTTTGAATTTGCAAAGGAATTGACAATTAAATTCCTTGAAACCAGGAATGTTATGATGCTTGAATGGATGCACAAACACACATAAACACACAAAGGTCCTAGGTTAGAGGGTCATGAGCATGGAGCCATGGTCTACCCATCCTGAAAGGTATGTACTAAGGGTTAACTGTAACTGCAGAACAAGGGTTCTAAGCGGTGCCCAAAGTCATCAGTCCATCTTTCGAATATTATGAATTTCCTTAATAACTCGGTGGTTAACAATATTCTCAAGAGAACCTCTTTTGAGTATAGTATCGCGTAACAACTATTTTAGGACTACTCCCTCATAGTCATCGCACTACGTCATAATAAGGCCAAAGTTGTGTTAAGGTAACTACGGTCCCCAGTATCACAGGCTCCTAGGTCAAAAATAGTGAATGTTTTCACGAATACTCGTTCAACAATACTAATTTTCAAGAGGGCCTCAACTGAGCGGTGATTCTCAAGTCAGCTTGGTCAAGAATCACTCCCTATAAGCCTCGTCGAATATATCATCATCATATCATAATTGTACTCAAGTCCGGGTGTAGGACTTATCTCACAACAATATATAACCCCGAGCAGGTACAGACATATAACATATATACAAACAGATAAACAACAAATAAAGCACAAATAAACAAGTTAGGGGTAACCCACCAAAGTATCATTTTTAGCTCCAGTGAAGTCGCCATTTTCTGTTGCGATGAGAATAGGATATCAAATTATTGATTAATTTGAATCACAATCTTTAATTTATAACCGGTCTTTGATTTATCCGAAGGAAAGGTTAAAGAAGGAAAAACCTAATTTTGCATCATAAATATAATGCGGAGAGATCTAGGGTACGGAGGTTGGTTAAAATTAGGGAAGGTATTAGCATCCTAAGCATCTGTAAAACTCTACAGGAACCTCTTGTTTAATATGTGCTATTTTCTATCTATCTGTTTAAAGGGTATGCTAAAGGGTTAAAGGTAAAGAGAAAGACCTAAGGGTTAGTACTAATTATACTCGCCAAGAAATCGCATCTTGTGCCTACGTATCCTGGGTAGGGGATGGAATAAGAGTATTCGTAGTTCCCCTTAAAGAGGAAGAGGAACTTCTTGATTGTGGTCAAGGTTCTAGGGGGAAGTAAATATTCATAGTGAAATACTTACATGGAGTGCGGCGACTCCGAGTCTATGTTGAAGTTAAGTTGAAAAAGTAGGTAAGTATCCACGGCGGGAACTTACGTGGAGTGCGACGACTCCTGATCCTAAAGCTAGGATAAGGGTAAGAATGGAAGTATGTCCGCGGTGGGACGCTAAGTGTGAGTACGGCAACTTAGATCCTAAGGTTAGGATAGGATAAAGAGTGTATGTCCATGGCGGGACGCTAAATGTGAGCACGACGACTCAGATCCTAAGGCTAAGATAGCGGGTAAAGGTGAAGGTATTGACATAGCAGTCAAATGGGTACCTTTTCCTTCGGAATACAGTGTAGCAGTAGATTTAACGTAATGATAATATGACTGATACATAATAGGTAATGAAATGTGTAACATGTTAAAACAAACAATCAAAGTATAGGATATTACGGACTCAAACAGACGCATCAAGGGTTATGTTCAGGTGGATAGTGAAAAGTTATTAAACCCGGATTAATGCATTATGATTAATTAAATAAGTCTAGGTTCGTTAAATGAAATAACAAGCGTATACAAACATTTCAATTTTGTTTTTATTATTTTTGTTTAAAATATTAAATTATAGAAAATAAAGAAAATTTGCATTTAAAAACCTAAATTGCTAACATTTTAATGAAATTTTAAAGGTTCTAAATTGAAAATAAAATTGTTTTCAAATCTTAAAACCTAACTTGTTAAAAAAAACCTAAATTAATTAAAATCTTGAAATTTTGGTTATTTTGGTTATTATATTTTACAAAAATGGAGATTAAAGTGAAAGATTAACCTAAAAATATTTTTCTAATAAATCTAACTTATTAATTATCAAAAATATTAAGATTAAATTTATTTTATTTCTTTTTATTTTTATGTTATTTTTATTTATTTATTTATTATGTTTTTTTGTTTTTTTATTAAAAAAAAAAAGAGCAGATTAGGCCCAGCCCACAACATAATACAAAAAATAAAATAAAAGTAGAAAAAAAAAACAACAAAAAAAACCGGTTGGGCCAGTGGTGGTCAGCCCACCGGACCCAACCCGGGTCAACACAAACTAAGAAAAAAAAGGGAAAAGGGCAGAAAACCCTGGAACCTCATTTCTCACTTCACGGTGCCTTCCCTCATTCTCCTCTTCTCTCGTTTTCCTTCTTTTTCCTCTCTATCTTCTTCTTCACTCTCTTCTGTCAACTTTAATCAAAAGGACGGATTTGTCATATTGTTGCTGTTAGAGATGTATTGGTTTCTTTGTAATAGATTTCTACAGGCTCTCTGCTAACCAACAAAACCATTATGCTAAGGAGGGTCGTGGTTCTTTGACACTTCCCTGTTGGTCTTAAGGAGACTGAAACTTGGAGGAAATCCTATCACCATCCTTATGAACGAAGATTGATGACGGTGACCTACTGAACATTTGCTTTCGGCAAAAGAAAAAGCAAACTTTCTTCAATTTAAAGGTAACACCGTCATTTTAGACTGTGATAGTTATTACCTTTTTAAATTGTTTTCTTGGTATAAGTGAATTATTATTTTGCACATGAATTGTTCCTAACATTCTCCTTCCTATTCTATGCATGATCTTGGTGAGAGGAATGCATACGGCCCTGACCTTTGTGACATATGTCTCCATCCTCTGAAATACGAGGACCTCTTGTAATGACACTGCCTTCACACTTTGGTGAGCTCTGCATTACTTCTATACGGTTCTTTTTCCAGTTAAAATTTGATTCTCTGACCTTATTTTATGCAGTTTCAAATACTTGAGCCGCAACAACAATTCTCAGCGGATGGTGAGTGTGTCGGTAATGAATATATTTTCTTGTTTCCTTGTTTCTTCACAACAACAAACTCTTGACTTGGCTTGGTAAGAAAGAATATTCATCTAGTAACATGTGGGTTTTGGGAGCCGAGTGTGTCTTGATAGAATTAAGCTTGTGACAATCAAATGCTTGAAATGACCTATTTGGCTTTCCATGTTTACTCTTCTTTTACGATTCTTCGAAACCTTGTAAATTTGTAATATAAAGTAATGGAAATGGTAAAAGGGGTCAACATAAATTCAAACTGTTATTCTGAACTTGTGGTTATTTGTTGAATACTCTAACTGATATGTTTGGTTTTCTTGAAGACTTATTCAGGTGGCATAGGCGTGATCTTTGGAAGTTTGAAGGGCTCTGTGTTCGTAACCACTCATAGGTTGTGCCAAGCTATTGTTAATTTCTGAAGGAATCCAATGTTTTGGAACTCGGTGGCAGTCCTACTAAATGTTTGCAGCCTTCGGAGTAACTATGCTCAGCGCCCTCCATCATGCTCTCAATATGATATACCGTCTCGTTTTTGTGAGCTTTTCCAAATTCAAACATCAACGGTTATAGTTTCCTACTGTGGGATTATGTACTCGTCAAAGCCATTATATGTAATGCTTTAATTACTAAAGTTGTATTGACATAGGATTATTAATTCTTGTATGTACTGGAATGTTTGAGGTTTAGCATCGGAATTCTAGTCTTTAGTAAGACTTCAACCTCGAACTTACTTTGTACATAATACTTTGAATTTAAATGATATGAAATTGTATAAGGATTTTAATTATTGACTCAAACTTCAATTCAATATCTTCCAATCACATGAGGTCCCAAAATAGCGTATTTGTTTAGCAGTATCTATCTTTATTGCCCGGATATAACTGGAGTATCCCATAAAAACGACAACCTCTAGCCCCATACAATGCAGCACGTGTGGGAACCACATCCAAGCTTGGTTGGATTTTGCAATTTTATAACATAGTGCACAAAAGTGACTTTTCCTTTGAAGAACAAAATAAAGACTTATTAAGAAATAAGAATTTCCTAATAAGATCTGGTTCAAGATGTACTGACTGTTTCACCATCTTAAAATATATCAATTTCCACAATAAATCCACCTCTTGTGACCAAAAGAGTCAACGACGATACCAAGCTTAGTAATTTGAAAATAAAAGCCATTTGTAGTAGCACATCGTGAAGTTTATGCACTTTGAATTAATATCCTTTCTTTCGTCTTAACTGATACTCCACATAATTTGCAGAGGATTAAAATCCTGATAATCGTAAGCACAGAGTCTTCATGACCTTTGAATCTTCTGCGACAACCTACCTTCACGAAACAAACAAATTGATAAAACGATTAACTTATGGATGAAAGACTGACTTAGATGATATGCGAATGACCAATGAATCTAAGGGTGAAATTTGGGGTACAACAAATGCTTTGACTCCTTATGTAATACATTGAGGGTTTGTGTAATCCTCTGATCATTGCAATATTAAGAAGCAAAATAGCCTGCAAAGCAAGATTATGCAGTGTAGCTTGGATTTGATCATGAGATTTTCCATAGAAATGACCTAGAATTCAGCTTGGAGGGGACAACTTCATGTCTTCGAAACTCCTAGCTCAAGCATGACAAAATTGTGTTCTTAGACTCTTTAGAAAGCTTGAAACATCCTCTACAACTTTCATGTTGACCATGTTTCTTTATTCAATTGGGGTCATGATGAAAAAGGCTTGCAAATTTAGCTTCATGACAAGGCAAATTTGGTTGAAAATTTTTATAAGTGTTTTTGTTCCAAAAGTAATGAACCCTCCACTTCATGGCTTCATATCTCTTCATCCATGCATCTTTTGAAAATCAACCCATAGGATAAAGTTGTAGTATGAAACAAGATCTTCATCTTGGTCTTTGGAGAAAAACAAATGGTTACTTGATGAGGAAGTTATGGATTTGGAAAGTAAGGCAAAAATCATAGAATTTCATAACTTGAAAAAAATCTTCAAAACCCTAATTCCACCGAATCATGATTATGGGATGTTTTCCTTGATTTTCTTGATTGATCATGAATCAAACCACATGATTTCAGGATCCTTGACTTAAGGAGTCCATGTTTGACCAAAAAATCTCAAAAGTCAAACTTTGACTTTGAGGAACAGTTGACTTTTCATCTTATGAATTTAAATTCTTCCATTGCTTATGAATCAAGCTTTTTGGACCAATCCAATCACATGACTGGACTAATATGATGCATTTGAGGTCCTTGAAACATGTCTTGAGTTATTGGATCATGTCTTACTTCACAAGTCAAACTAGGGACTAAATTAAGTCAAAACCCTAATTTGGGTGCATCTAACGACTTAGGGCTTGTTGGTTTTGATTCAATGCAATCTTTGCACTTTATTGTTGATGAGAGAAGACATTTGAATAATGTTGAGTGAATTAGGGATTGAGATATTTAGGATCCTACAATCCTTTGATTGGTCAACTCTTGAGCTTCTTGAGATCAAAACCCTAGCTATGATCAAAGCAAAACCAAATCACATGTTCTTGAGTTTAAAGGGGTTAGTGAATAAATAAAAACACACACGTGAGATGATGCATGTTATGCAAAATGATGCAAATGAGGTGGAATATTAGGGTTAAAAATTAGGGTGTAACAGAGGTCAATAGGAATACTTCACCTTGAAGTTCATAGATGGTAGATATAAATTTCTCTTTTTCATCCTGGAGTTGAGTTATAAGCCCCTTCTGCTTTTCTCATAACTTACACGCTTCTTCACTTCTGATACAAAGTTCCTTGTAGGAAGCAGCTAATTCTTCATAAGTTACCTCTTCATCACAAGAATCTTCATCATAATCACATCTACTAGTGAGTGTTATAGCATGCTTAGCAGTTTCATCATCAGGTTCACTTTCAGAATCATCATCAAACAAGCCCTTCTTTTGTTTCTTGAGGTACGTGGAACATTCTGATCTAATGTGACCAAAACCCTCACATTCATGACACTAAATATCATTTCCTTTATTTGGCTTCTCCTATTTTCTTGCTTTTCTCTGAAAATTACTGTTCTTTCTGATGTCGAATGACATGTTCTTGACATCTGGTCTTGACTTTCTATCCATACTCTTCAGAACCTTATTGAGTTGCATCCCTAGAAGCACAATAGCATTAGAAATTCCTTCATAAGTATCCATGTCACATTGAACCTCTTCATCATTAGTGTTGAATATAAAAGATATGCTCTTGTTCTTCTTTTCAGATCTTTCATTGATAGCCAATTCAAAAGTTTGAAGTGACCCAACAAGTTCATCCACTCTCAATTTGCTTATGTCTTTGGATTCTTCAATGGTTATGACCTTCATGTCAAATCTTTTAGGTAGAGACTTGAGAATTTTTCTAACCAGCTTTTCTTCAGTCAGCTTTTTTTCCAAGGCACTAAAAGAATTTTCTTTTTCAAGAACATTCATGTGAAAGTCATGAATGCTTTCATCATCTTTCATCTTTAAATTTTCAAATTTGGTAGTGAGCAACAGAAGTCTGGACATTTTCACCTTAGGTGTGCCTTCATAAACAGTTTTGAGAATTTCCCAAGCATCTTTGGCCATAGTACATGTGTTTATTAATCTGAACATGTTTTTGTCAACTCCATTGAATATGGCAGTCAAATAAGGATGGCAAACAAATTCGGACCAACCGGCACCTGCCCGGGCCCGCCCCAAAATTAACAGGAAAAATCTGATTTAATTGGGTGCGGGTGCGAGGGAAACCCGGTTCTTAACTACGAGTGCGGGGGCGAGAAGACACTAAGACCCGCCTGCACTCTCCCCCACCTCGCCACCGTATAATGCATTTTATTTTAATTCCCTTATTTTACTTATTGTAATATTCATTTATTAATTATATTTTTAATTAAATTATTAATGCCCTTATTGCAATTAAAATAATCAAATTAATCGAGTTAATATTCATTTACTAATTAAATTTTTAATTAAATTATTAATTTTTATTACAATTAAAAAGAAATTATTTTTTTGCGGGTGGAGGCGGGCGGGGTGGGTGCGGGTGCACCCGTTCTCAACTGGAGGTAGGTCTTTGCGGTACATTTTTATCTCTGGTTGGGTTTGGGGGCGGGGGCAGGTGTGTTACATGGAGGCGGGTGCGGGTATAGTTACACCCGCCCCCGCCCCGCCCCGTTGCCATCCCTACATTCAAGCTTTGGAGTTTCCAAGAGCAGTTTCATCTTCTTCTTTAGACCAACCCTCTTCTGGCTTCAAAGTCTCCTTCCTATCTTTATCCTTAACAACAAGATGTTCTTAATCCTTGATGATATCTTTCCAGGTTTTGCTATCCATAGATTTTAGGAAAGCCACCATACGTGTCTTTCAATAGCCATAGTTGGTGCCATCTAAGACGGGGGATCTGTTAACATTTCCTCCTCCTTCTTTATCATTAGTACTAGAAAATATCTCCCTGGAGCTCACTCAAAACAGAATAGGGTTTGATGTTAATTAAAATTCTAGTCCTACTGGGACAAATGTCGTTTACGATGATAGGATACAAGGATGTTGAATGCAATGTCAATACATCGTAATAGCATTATTAAAAATGAATAATTTAAACAAATTTACTAGAAGTAAATAACACAAGGAAGTTTTTAACCCAGTTTAGTACAACATCACCTACATTTGGGGGCTACCAAGTCAGGAAGGAAATCCACTATAATAGTATTAGTTTGAAGCTCTTATATAAACAACCTTCGGTTTAAAATCTTCATACCTAATCACAATCCGTGCAATTTCTATCTAAGACACTCTTAGATAAGAGACATATTGAAGCAGTAAAGCGGTAATAAAAAATTAAGTTTTGGAAGAATTTTGGGATTTGTTGTCTCCACAGGGATCAGTGCGAGGGAAAGAATGACATTTGACGGTCTATATGTTCCTAAGCTTGGTTTTAATGGTTTAAAAGAGTAAAGTGCGGAAAGTAAAACATATGAACAAGTAAATAATGCATTCTTTAGATAAGAGAGAACTCTTCAGGAATTATATTTCATCTACCCATCAAATACTAAAAAATCTATCGATCAATTATACACCACCTAAATCACTCGTCAATATCATCATGTATCATTCACAACAGAGGTTATGTCTAATGCAAAGTCGAGAGAACAACTGTATTGTCTCATGGTAATGTCTCACGCAACTCAACAACACACAGAGTATTAAGAATCAATATCCATACGAATATTAGACCTAAATATATGTCTATAGTTTAGAATAACAGGTGCTCATCTTAGATCGAGTTCGAACCGTATATGTCTATAACAATCCAAACTCATTATGATAAACATTGAAATCAAAGATAATCATCGATAAAGATTTGTAAAAAAGATTTTATATAAAGATAAATAAATAAATATACATACAATCAAGATAAACTTACATACAACACCTCAACAAATAGAAAATACATAGAGAAGAAGGAAGAAGAACAAATATCTCTCGGTTTGTCAACGCTCATTGAAGCAAATTCAACTTCGGATCGTCAAGATGCACAATCTAATGTTGTTTTCCAAGCCTAAACCTCTAGAGAATGTTTTCTGATCAAATGGGTGTAAAAAGTCTCAAGAGATATCTTACAAAAATGAGCTAAAATGAATATATACAATTCTGATTTTTGCAGCTCGCATAGCGAGCTAGCTTTATTTGTATGTGTTTTAGCAGTAAATTGATCAAACCGCCTTTGAAAAAATATCTAGCTCGCACTGTGAGCTTAGGTCGCATATACCGTGCCTAGCGACCAATATGCCAAAAACGTTCTGCCTCTATAGTAAATTGTCTTAATTTTCCATCGCATTCAGCTCGCACAACGACCGCGCTTTCACTTTGCACAACGACCATGACAGAAGACTCATCTCTTGTTTTGACCATAACTTGGGAACCGTAACTCCGGTTTACGCACGTCCGTAAGCGCTGGAAAACTTATTCAATTCTCTATAAGATAATGACTAAATATAATTGCTTTAATACCTAAAAATGATATATAAAAAATTAAACTCAATAATATTTACACGATAACACAATATATACAACGATATGTAAACTATACAAAATATACACAAAAACCATGGATTATTAATAGAAAACAAATGAATCAAGTTATTGAGTGCTAATTATTCAATCTCAAAATAACAACAACTTATAACTCAACAAACTCCCCCCAATTTAAACTTGTTTGTCCTTAAATAATAATCAATCAACTCAAAGAAACCAAAGCAATTATCAAGAAATCATGCTCAACAAATCTTTACAAATGGAAAACAAATGTATGGTACACAAATCAAAAGTATCTGCAAGGCAATACTTACCACTATATTACAATAACACAATGAATATGAAACAAATTCTAAGTACATAACACATGTCAAACATTCTAAAGCAATAAATATGTTCAAGAATGAATCACACCTAACGCACAACTTCATCAAGGGATGAAAAATAAACATGAGGGGTTGAACTCACACCCAAAAATCTTACAAAAATCAATTTAAATTATGCATTCATCTACAAAAAACTCATATTAAAAGTATAAAAACAAGAATCACAAGGTCTTTCAAGCGTTGTAATATGGATTGGCTAACAATGAAGGGTAAATTTCTAAAGGTCAATGAAACAAAAATTTGCCTAATCAAATGAGAGTGATAATTTCTCTAATTCTCAAGCATTCACAAATTTTCTTCAATTTTTTATATTTTCCTAATTGTTACACCATTTCACACAACTTATTAGCACACTTTATTTGCTATATTTTTTCACAACTTTTTCTCTCTTTTTTTCTTTCTTTTTTCAATTTTTCTTTTTTCTTTCTCCACCGCATAACAACCAGCATTTATTCTCCCCAACTTGAATACAACCAATCATGTAAAGTGAATGCTCCTAAACTTATTAGGCAAGGGTAAAAACTCAAATAACAACTCATGGTTATGGTTCAAGAAAAATATTAGAATCCATATAGAAATTGAACTTAATACCAACATGGATTGTAACAAAAGCTCAAAGGGGTTAAGAAAATTCTCACTCACTCACAGGATAGATTGACTATTTGGTCAAGTGGTTGTGCTTAAAATCAAACAAAATGTCCTTATCATTTTAGTGCTATCATACAAACAACACAAATACAAGATTAAATATATATAATTCAAACGAGTTAAACAAGAAAGTTGGTCTCTGTGGAATTTAGTAAATTTCATACCCCAAACTTTACCCTTAGATTTAATTTATCATTTTCATAACATCCTAGGTCAGTCATGCATAGCTAACCAATTATTAAGATATGTTTATTTTTGCTCACCTGTGAATTAGAGTTTGCCTTAAGAGGTTCAATAGATTGATCAGTCAAGGTTTTGGATGGATCATCAGTTAAACAAGATCTCATACACTCAAGAGACCTATCTTCATCAAATATCAAGTGCAACATGTCTTCATTATAATTTCTTTAAAATTCAAATTCATCTGGTCATGAATTAGGTTTTTTTTAACCAAAGTCAACTGCATCTTTGACTTTTGATCAAAGCATGATCTCAAGCCTTGGGATATAATTCAAAAAAATTCAAATACACCCTTTGAGTCCTCCCATGGTGCTCAAATAGCTCAAGAGATTGAATTAATTAAATATTAAGAAGTGAAAGTTCATTTGATACACAAGTCATTCACTGCAATGTCAAACATTTGACTATAGGGTTTTTGACCAAATATGAGCTTCTCAAGTCAATTTACATTGGAAACATATTTGATGATTGAGTTTGATCAAGAAAAATCAAGAGATTTATGTTTACTTGCAAAAAGAGTAACACTGAAGAAATTGAATTTATTCTAAGTTATAGATACAAAATAATTTTTGTTTAACTTGCCAAGGTCATAACTTCCAATCCAACCATCCATTTTCTTTGCTCCAAAGATCAATTTGAAGAGCTCATTACATACTACAACTTTATCCTTGAGGAGGAATTCCGAAAAATGCTTAGACTTCAAGTTATAATGCCATGAAGTTGGTGTTTCATTCAAAAGTGGATTCAAACACTTAGAAAATTTTTGCCACAAATTTGCGTTGAAAAAGTAACCAACTCGAGAGCCATTTTTCATCCTGATCCAATTTGATTCAAGAAAAAATCAAAACATGAAAGTTGTAGAGCATGTTTCAAGCTTTCCAAAGAGTCCCAAGAACTCATTTTTCCCATGCATAAGCTATGAGTTTCGAAGAGGTAAAGCTAGCCTTCCATACTTAAAATTTAGGTCATTTTTCATGTCATGAGCTTGAGCAAATCCACCTGCATGCTAAAAATCCCTTGATTACAGGTCATCTTGCTTACAAATATATCTTTAATCAGAAGATTAAACAAACTTTTGGGTCGTTACACAAGGTTTTGAAGCATTATCCATGTGATCTTTCCATTTATGGAAGATTTGGCCATAAAGATCACACTTCCACTTTCATAAAGAAGATTTAATCACAAAGTCCACTCTCCTTGAGCTTTGCGATTGTTGCTTATGCAAAAACCTCTTGTAAAGCATCAAAAGTAACCCCTCAACCAACTTACCTCCTTGTACTTGCACCTTGGAACTTCCATTTTGCATGAAACTACATGGTTCAATTTCAACCAAGCCAAACATCCAATACTTTGCATTCTGACCAACCCTCTTTCACACCTCTTCTTCTATAAATAGATACACTCCCTAAGCTTCAAAACACACAACAAAAACACTTCCAAACCCTATGAACCTGAGCCTTTCTCACTTGTCATTTTTACACTCTCCATTAGAGTGAAACTTAAGTTCTCTCAAACCATATATATTCCATCCATTCAAATCATCTAAACCTTATATATACATCATAAATAACTCATTAAAACCATAAAACCATTGGTGTATCACCTCTATCATCATCACCATCAAATTTGCAAGAGGGTTCATGGAAAAGAACACAACTGGCCAAACTTTCCATTCAAGCTTACTCTCCAAGGATCAAGGAGATTATTGGAAGCTTCATCTTGTTACTGTAGCTATAAAAAAAGAGGCATTGGACCTACTCTAATAGGTATGATTCTTGCCCTTTTAAGCTCTCGTTCCATGCATTATTTTTTATTGTTGGAAGTAAAAATATAAAACCATGTGTGTTTAATATTTTTTTGTTGTTGGTTGCTTTGTATCAAGTGCTCGTATGAAGTTTGTGATATGTGAAACCTAAGAATATGTCTATGTTTACACCCATTGTGTGCCCTAGCCTTTGATTTTTAGGTCACAAAAATCATACCATGTTAATCCTTGTAAAAAGTAGATGAACTTTGGTTTTTACAGTTATTAATTGATTGAGACATTGATGATTGAAAATCTGGGCATGGAAGGGAGTTAGGGCACGAGCAAAAGAGAGCATGAGGGAAGAAGGTGGCTGATGTGGAAAAAGTCCCATTTTAATATATGAATTTAATATATAATTGTTGGTTTCCATTTCATAATCGGATGTAATAGCCACCCCAGTGGTAGAAGTGATAATGTTTGATGATGTTGTAACTTAAGGAACTGGGGTTCGAATCCCCCTCATCCTAGTTCCTTTTGTTTTTTTGGTTTTTAAGTTTTAAAACTTGCCTTGTTATTTATTTCCATGTGTGTGTATCTTAACTGGGCCAAGCATCTGGCCCAGTGGTTAAACCTTTTGTTAGTAATGTTGAGGGCGCGTGTTCAAATTCATGTGAGGCCATTTCCCATTATTTTTGTTACTTTTTAGTTTCACAATTTTTCACGAATTCACTCAACCATAACTTCCAAACCATAAACCATTTTGACCTGATTTTATGCATGCTTCTTCCTTGTTGTGTATATTTTATGAGTGTATTTTTAAATTTCACAAAATAATTAGGGTTTATTTTGGTCCTTTAAGTGATGTTTTGACTTCTTCTTTGATGTTTCTTAGTCGTGTTGATTCTTATAAACCTAATATACCATGTGTGAATTTTTCACAATGTTAATAACATGTTGATTTGGGTTTTACCTAAGTTTATGGTACTTTAATGCTTTCTTTTCCATGTATAAATGACTTGCCTTTCATGTATGGTTTTGAAACTTTTCCATTGACTTTTGCCATGATTACTTGTCAATTATTTCACACCTTATTGAACACTTGTATGCATGTAAACCTTTATGCTTGTCCATCTTTGTTTATGTGCTCATAAATTCCTTAAACTTTGAAAACATGTCTTAACATGATTCCTAACTTGCATGATTACCATGTTCAAACCCTTGTGATGTTTTAACCTTTGAACGTGATTACCATAAACCTTAACAAGTGATTTTGGGTGTTACCTATGTCTTGAACCATGTCCAAACTTGTTTGCATGATTAAAGTAATATCTTGACTTATTTTCATGATTGGTTTTGATTGTACCCATGGTTAAGTGTTGTTATGACTTATACATGTTTTTTTGAACCTTTGAATCTTATCCATGTTTAAGTATTGTTATGACTTATCCATGTTTGTTTTAACCTTTGAATGGTATCCATGTTTAAGTATTGTTATGACTTATCCATGTTTGTTTAAACCTTTGAATGGTATCCGTGTTTAAGTATTGTTATGATTTACACGTGTTTGAATGTTTAAATTGTATTCATGATTAAGTGTTGTTACAACTTATCCATGTTTGTCTTGTATTCATGATTAAGTGGTGTTAGTAAACCCTAATCCATGTTTACCCTAGTTATATACTTGAACTTGTCATCCATGATGAATTAGTCTTGTTAGAACTATGTCTCATGTATGCTTAACCCTTGCTCGTATGTGTTCACCTTGGTTGTTACCATGTGCATTTGAACTTTGTCTTATCTTATGTGATTCTATGATTAACATCATGTTTGAATTTACCTTTGTCACTTATATTTGATATCATGTTTGAATATTATCCTTGTTCATCTCATATCCATTCATTTTGCTCATGTTTACTTTAACTTTGTCAAGTTATCCTCAAGCGATAATTAGCTTGTTAGCCTTCATCCTCTTTTATTCCCTTTTGTTTCCAAATCCCAAGGAAAGGATATTTTTGTTGACATTATTTTATAGGTAGCTTAGCCTTACTTCAACCTTCCCTTTTCACCTTGTTATAGTCATCAACCTTCTAACTTATACTTAGGTTAAAGTTTGTAAACTCTATGTAAGTGTTATTGTTATGAACACTTACCTTCCCCTTGGAACCTTGATCATCATCAAGTGTTCTTCATCCTTGTTTAGGTGAACTACGAATGCCCTGATTCAATCCTTGTTAGGATACGTAGGTACAAGACCGCAAAGTTTCGGCAAGCATACTTAGTAAAACTTTTAGGCCTTTCCCCGTAGAACATTTCCTAATCAATAGAAAACAAACAATAACATAACACAAATACAACAAGATGTTCCTATAAAGTACTATAGATACTTAGGATGCTAATACATTCCCTTAGTATAACCAACCCCGAACCTTTAGATCTCTTTGCATTGTTGTTACATTACACAATTAGGGTCTTATTTGATCTTTTCTCTTTCCTTTGGATAAATTAAAGTTCATTGGTGAGCATTCAATGTTTTGTGATTCAAGTTAATACAATAGTTTGATATCTAATTCTCACTGCAACAGTAAACAATGGAAAGGTTCTTCACATTGGAATATGAACTAATGTGATTCAAAATTGAACAAAAATTGCAAAATAATAAGTGTCATATAAATTGTACAAAGCCTAAGATTCATAAACATGTTATGTTCTAGAAAATAAATAAACACAAACCTTAGCAATGCAAACTCTCTTTAAATTTATCACACTACTATAACATTTCCTTGTTGAACATTTAAACTTGAACAATCACAACATGTATCCTCAAGCTAATTAAAAACAAAACTTGAGAACAAACACAATTTTTTTTAACAACCTCACAAAATCAAATTAAACATAAAGTTATACAAACTCAAAAATCATTGGGGTTGCCTCCCAACAAGCACTTGTTTCACGTCGTTAGCTCGACGCCTTTATTATGCTTGGCTAGTAACTTCCTCACAGATATGCTAATGTTTTTCTTCAAAGCGCAAACCTAAAGAAAGTGTCATAACCAAACACCTAATCAAATGTTACAGGAATAGAATATATACAACACTTGAACAAACATAATGGAAAACAAAAGCAAAACAAGTATCTATACAAGCATATATACAATATAGACAATTATGTACAAAGCTTGGAAATATAGAAACTATCGTAATGCTTTCAATATCAACATCAAACCCCGACAACAATGTCATTTTGTTGAAGTGGCAAGCAAAAATTATGTTTTGGAAGAATTCTGGTATTTGTCATCTCCACGGGGATCAGTGCGAGGGAGAGAATGTTGTTCTAAGGTCTCTACATTCCTAAGCTTGGTTTGAATGGTTTAAAAGAGTAAAGTGCAAAAAGTAAAACATATGAAGAAGTAAATAATGCATTTTTTAGAGAGGAGAGAACTCTTCAGGAATTCTATTTCATCTACCCAGCAAATACAAAAAAAAATTATCGATCAGTTATATGCCACCTAAATCACTTGTCAATATTATCACGTATCACTTACAACAGAGGTTATGTCTAATGCAAAGTCGAGAGAACAACTGCATCGTCTCATCAGTGGTGTCTCACAAAACTCAACAACACGGAGCATTAAGAATCGATACCCACACGAATATTAGACCTAAATCTATTTCTAGAATTTAGAATCTAACAGATGTGCATCTTAGATCGAGTTCGAACCGTATATGTCTATAATAACCCAAACCCATTATGATAAACATTGAAATCAAAGATAATCATCGATAAATATTTGTAAAAGAGATTTTATAAAATGATCAATAAATATACATACAATCAAGATAAACTTACATACAACACCCCAGCAAACAAAAAATACATAGAGAAGAAGGAAGATGAACAAACATCTCTCAGTTTGTCAATCCCGATTGAAGCAAATTCGACTTCGGATCGTTAAGATGAATAATCTAATGTTATTTTCTAAGCCTAAACCTCTAAAGAATGTTTTCTAATCAAATGGGTGTAAAAAGTCCTAAGAGATATCTTACAAAAATGAGCTGAAATGAATATATACAATTCAAATTTTTGCACCTCGCACAACGAGCTAGCTTTATTTGCACGTGTCCTGGTAGCAATTTGATCAAACCGCCTTTGAGAAAAAAATATCTAGCTCGCCTAGCGACCAAGATGTCAAATAAAGTATGACTCTACATTAAATTGTCTCGCTTTCCCATCGCATTAAGCTCGTACACCGGCCATGGCAAAAGACTTAACTCTTGTTTTGATAATAACTTGGGAACCGTAACTCCGATTATGCATGATCGAAAGTGCTGGAAAGCTTATTCAATGCTCTATAACATAATGACTAAATATCTGCTTGAATACCTACAAAAATGAGATAAAAACAATTAAACTCAATGATATTTACACGATAACACAATATATACAACGATATGTAAATTATACAAATTGTACATAAAAACTGGGGATTATTAACGAAAAACAAACGAATCAAGCCATTGAGGGCTAATTATTCACTCTCAAATTAACAACAATTTAACACTCAACAAGACCCCTCTTTTTCCCTTTCAATCACACAATAATGATAAAAAACTTATAACAACGAACAATAGAAGACACACTTCAAATGATACATAATCCACTCTTACTTAAAAGCTCATGACTGATTCACAATTACAACTTAATAAATTCAGTACTTCAAGCATCTAAGTGATGCATGGATGACTCACAAATAAAACACACTTCATCTCTGATATCAAGCCATCAAGGTGATATAAGAGTGGATCACAAATAATAATGAAAAAACAAAGCCCTAAAACAACTCTCACAAAAATACGACTCTCCTCCTTCTTTAGGTTTTGATTCTTCTTATAAATAGCCTTATAAAAATATGGACTTGATGAGAAAATTAGACTAAATTAAATAGTACACCCATAATATTCTGGAAAATAATATAGTATTAAATTCCATAATATTATGAAAATAATATATTATTAAATGCAGATCCATAATATATTATTTCCTAAAGTTCATATCCAAATCAAATCTTCTACAGAAACAAATCAAATCAAATCTCATGTTTCCTTAAATGATATGTCAACCATTTTTAGGAAATATTGCACAACTGCAACTGAACTTTGAGCTTCTAAAAACACACGCTTCTTGGAGTGTAATATACTGGAATCAAACCTTCAAAGAATCTTCACTAATAAACCAAATCTTCCAAAATGCGAAACAAGATCAGCTTCAGTGCCACGCCAATATGCCACGACATCTGGTACGATATCTTGCTAGAATACTTGAACAAGATATGTTTCAGTATCACACCAACATGTCACGACATCTGCTCAACATCTCACTAGAATACTTGTTTTAACAAAATATAGCCAATCATAAAGCATACAACCTAATAAATGTACAAGGGGTAAAAAGGAGTAGAGAATTGGCAAAAGGTGAAATTAATCTACGAATTAGAAATGAATCAAAGGTTGTTGATTTAGCCATAGGAACTTATGTATTAACATTACTTAGTGGTTTAATAATTCAGTTAGAGAACTGTTATTATATGCCTGTAATTAGCAAGAATAATATATTTGTTTCTTGTTTGGACAAGTTTGATTTTTCAATATTCATAATAAAGAATAATAGTTTCTCTATTTATTTGAATGATGAATTTCATGCTACTACACAAATGAACAATGGATTGTATGTCCTTGGTCTTGAAATGGCAATTTATAACATAAATATTAAAAGGATGAAACCTAACGAGTTAAATCCAGGTTAGCTTAGGCATTGTCGCTTAGGCCACGTAGATGATAAATGCATTTCCAGACTCCATAAAGATGAACTCTTAGACTCTTTTGATTATGAATCATATGATACATGTAGATCTTGTTCAATTGGAAAGACGATAAAGCCCCAATTCACATGAAAAGGTGAAAGGGCTAATGATCTTTTGGCTCTCATACATACTTCTTTATGTGGATCACTGAACATACCAACCAAAAGAGGTTTTTAGTACTTCACCATATTTACTAATGATTTCATTCAATATGATTATGTATATTTAATGAAACACATATCTGAATCATTTGAAAAGTTCAAGGAATTCAAGAATGAAGTACCAAACAAACTATGTAGGAATATTAAAACTCTTTGATCATATCGAGGCGATGAATGTTTAAGCCTAGAGTTTGATGACCATCTAAAAGAGCATGGAATTTTATCCCAACTCACTCCTCTTGGAACAGCATAGTAGAATGGTGTATCTGAGAGAAGAAATCAAACCTTGTTAGAGATGAATAGATCCATGACGAGTTACACTGATATTCCAAACTTCTTTTGGGGACATGCTTTGTTAACAACAACTTACACACTTAACCGCATTCCATCCAAAAAGGTTGAGAAGACACCATATGAGATATGGAGTGGTAAGAAACCATATATGTCTTACATAAAGATTTAGGGTTGAAAAGTTTATGTGAAACGAAAAATTTTAACCAAGAAATAAGAGGGAATTACTTCTACAATCCTTCTAAGGGCAAAGTGTTTGTCGCTCGAACTAGAGTATTCGTGGAAAAGGACTTTATTTCCAAAGGAATCAGTGGGAAGAAAGTAGAGCTTAAAGAAATTCAATAACCACAAAGCATTAATACAACTATGGAGAAACTGGAGCAAGAAACACACATAGTTTTGGAAGAGCAACCTGCTTAAGTAGAACAAGACCAATGTAGGTCAAACAAGATACATCACTAACCTGAGAGATGTGGTTATCTCATAAATGATCAAGGTGTTGTATTACTCATAGATCGAGATAATTTTATGACTTACCAAGAGTCCATCACTGGTCCCAAGTTTGAGAAGTGGCTAGAAGCCATGAAATCTAAAATGGATTCTATGTATACAAACTAGGTTAGACCTTGGTAAAGCCTTCTGTAGGAGTTAATCCTATAAGATGCAAGTGGGTCTTTAAAAAGAAGTCTGGCATAGATGGTAAGGTACATACCTATAAGGTAATACTAGTTGCTAAGGGATATAAGTAAATTTATGGTGTAGACTATGATGAAACCTTTTCACCAGCTGCAATATTTAAATTTGTTAAAACTTTACTTGTTATTACTGTCGCAACGCTGCAAAGAGGGGTCGGCAATGACAGAAGAGTCGCCATTTTTCGTTATTTATCCCAAAGAGAGAGAAAGGAGACGATCAGAGAAAACCTAACAGAAAGGGAATAAGACAGGTCATCGTAACCAAATCTCGGTTCGGGAGTCGGTTACACAAGGGAAAGGTATTAGCACCCCTCACGTCCTTCGTACTCGACGGG
This sequence comes from Lathyrus sativus, assembly GCA_963859935.3. Classification (NCBI taxonomy): domain Eukaryota; kingdom Viridiplantae; phylum Streptophyta; class Magnoliopsida; order Fabales; family Fabaceae; genus Lathyrus; species Lathyrus sativus. Next base: position 565,629,295 of record OZ012737.1, on the reverse strand, counting down.
ATCCATGCTTGTTGTCTAGTCTATAAGGGTGTAAATCTATCTATGCTTAAGGCTCACAGGGACGAAAGAAAAGAAAAGTGACTCGATAGAGCAACGACGCTCTATGCTTATGTATTCCCTCGTGCAATGGGAAAGTCAGAGTCAACGTAGTTCGGAAAACTACGGGTGAAAGTGGGGGAGGTTGCTCGCCAAGACATCATCGTCTTGTGCCTACGTATCCTCGTCTGGTACGAGAAATCAGAGCAAACGTAGTTCAGGCTAACACGATCACAGGTTAGTTCAAGCGTTTTAAACCGAGTAGGGTTAAACAGTGATTCCAACAGTTAGGGACGATGCCTGTTTGCGGTAGAATCAAAGCTTAACAAAACTCTTTCTAAAAATGGTTTTCCAATTAAGATCCCAAAGGATAAAAAAGATTTGATGTTTTTGTTTTTGTGTTTTTTAAAACAAGAAGTGGATTGAGTTATGGTTTGAAACTTATGTCGTACTAAAGACTATGACTCGATAGCGAATGCGTCGTATATCGCCCAAAGGGCATACGCTAAACACTTTAGACAGTCGAGAGGAGGCCCCCCAACCATCATTCCTCGAATACTTAAGGTTCGTAGCGTACGACACAAATTATCCTTTATTAAGTGTTTTGAACTATTTAGGAGATGAGAAGAGAAAGACTCGAACTAAGGAGAAACTGGACCCTAAAGTTGAGATGAAAGGGGAGAACTAACCTAATGGTATCATGCATAGGATTGAACACCTAATGTCTCTCCTACTCCCATCCTAAACAGAGGGACTAGGAATCCTAAGGGGATCATGGCACAAAGCCAAGTAAACACTAAATAATTCACTCACAAGTGAAATGAGAAAGAAAATAAATTTGGAAATAAAATGGAAAAAATATATATATAAAAAAAAGATGGAAAATAATTCCACACATTAAAATACTTGAAAATGATTTTTTTTGGGATTTTTGATATTTAAAACTATTAAATAGAAAATAAAATAAGGCAATAAACAAAAATAAAATAAAATAATAAAATGCTAAAAAAATGAATGCAGCACCCAAGACTTGAACTCAAGACCTTGGGGCTGCAATAACAACACAAAGCCAACTCTACCATTAATACACACGTGCAAGCAAATGAAAAAAAGAGAAAGAAAAGATAACGTGAAAAAAAATAAAAAGAATAAAAGCAAAAACGCCCCAGCCGGGCTCGAACTCAGGTCATAGGCAATGCAAGGTGACTTAAGGGCATAGTGACAACCACTGGGGTGGCGATACATCCGTGTATCAAACCACCCCAATTAAATAAAAGTCAAAGCAAATTCTAGGCTGGGCAAGAACAAAGGCAAAACATATGAAAATATCCAAAGGCGTTTTGATCACAACTTTCTCAAATCTTATCCAAATTTAACAAAATTTTAGTCAAACTCACTCAATTTTTCACAAGGAACATGATGGTGCTGTTAGTTTTCTCAAACAATGAACACAACTCAAAATTCGAATGGAAATGCAAGGATGAAGTTTGAAATGCATTTGTGGAATTCAAAGGTTGAAACTGATGCATTTAGGATCAAATAAGAGTTTGAGAAAGTTTCAAATATGGTGTTGGAGGAGTTCTAATAGAAACAATCATTCAAAACATAATGGATCAAAACCAATCATGTGAGTTGCAAGGGATGAACATGATGTGAACACAATCCAAAACAACAAGGCCACAACATTAAAACAATTGCTCATTCTGTCAAGAGTTTAGTACAAGAGCATTATGACCTGAGTAACAAAACAATTCATGACCTACAGCAGTATATCCAGATGTACTTGACATGAATAACAAACATTATGGCATATGATGCTACCAAGCAGTTCATGGCAGAACTCAAGCATGATTCATGAGACATGGCAAAACACATGGCATACAAGACATATATGTTCAGAACAGTTGGCACAAAAAAGTCATGAGCAGATCAATGCAACTTGTCTCAAAATTACAGTCAAGGATCTCAAAACAAACATGAAGAGTTTTAACAGCAATGCCTTTGCAAAGGCTAAGCATACACAATGCTAAGGTAAAAATCCATGACAGCCACTGCTATCAGTCCTCATTGCGCCAGGTTATGGATTTCACACACAAATTGCAATGGTTGAAGTGAGGTTTAAAGACAACAAGGGTTTAGAAACCTTAAGGAAAAAACCGACAATGCATAATCAAGGTAACAACTTAATCAAAAACAGCCTACAGCCATGCACCTAAATACATACCAATGCATAATTAATACTAAGAAGTTTTCCAACAGCAGGCTTGATCAAAAGGCAAATAAAAGGAAGATTGACACATGAGTAGCAAGGCATTGAACATGATTTGAACATAACCAAAATAGAATGGAGGCATAACCACATACAAAACATGCTCATGACAGCAGGCACACACAAGACATAGAAATATCCAAAACAGTTTTAAGACAACACAGAAACTGGCCTGAATAGACCCTACACCCACCACTCATATAAACATGTCATGCCAATCAGTGTCAAACTCAATCCAACAAACTGTTCCACTCGCACCTGATGGGCAAATGGTGCTAGCATATCTAAAATGAGAAGCAAGTCTCAAAACAACAATGCATCACAGAATAATAAACTCAAACTTAAGACAGTCCAGGATCCATACAAACCACAGTAATGATGAACTCCCAAAAACAACTCTGTACACAGGACCATGTTGATCATCATAGTCACCAAGTAGATTACTTCAACAGAAATCAAAGACATCAATACATTGTGGCAAACTAGTGGTTAATGGTTCTCAACATGAGAGTTCTTGACAAGAGGTAAAGAATCATGATGCTAAGTATAAGCTCATGGCAGAATTCAAGCATAAATGGTCAACAAGCAAAGCACATACATGCATTTCAACAGTGGATACAATACAAGGGTATATCAAAAATCAATTGGTATCATATAGAAGAAAAAGAACAGTCCTAAACATTAGGCTCAAGACATCCTCCCAACTATCCTATTATCCAACCTAAAAGAACAAGTGCTAACCCCAAACCAAAAAGCCATGAAAACAGATCTCAAACTGTTTTCTTACAAAACCTATGACAACAACTGCCATCGATCCAAACTGGTATGAAATGTGAAACTTGCGCACACCAACTTCCTTCACAACATCCACCTATTCTGACTAGGACATGCTGCAAACTAGCAATCTTGGCTCCAATCAAAGTTCTCTCTTTAGATTAACAAGTGAATTGATGAATCCAACTTTCATAGAATCCAACAGCAACCTGAAGGTCATGAAATCCTTAACAGTCCACAAGGGAAGCTAGTTTTGGAAAACAGAATTAATGGCAAAACCTTACATCACAACGCCCTCACTTGGTATTCCAAATCTGTTCCAAAACCAACAGCACCAACCATACTAACACTCAATCAATCAGTCATCCAAAACAAACTGCCTCTCATGACAGTTCCAATACACACTTATCCAAAATATGGGAACCGAATACAATAGCCACTCAAAAACTTCATGACAGTGCTAAGTGGTCTATGTCAAACTAAACTCAAACACTAATCACTCATTGTTATCCAACACATTAAGGTAAATTTCAAGACAAACTCAATGAATCTAAACAGCCATCAGTAATCCAAATCCTCGCCTTTTTGACAACCCAAATGAGATCACAAGAACAAACCTTGACAGAACACATGGCCACAAACATAACCAACCATACTCAGCCTACCTAGGAAGCTACTAAGACCTGGACTTGATTCTCATGAACTCTATAAGCTGACTAAGATTCTTGCAAGAAAAGGAGGTTAACAGACCTCAAAACCAAAATATTAACAGCCATGCTCTTCCAAGGCAACATCATCTAAAGGTAAATGGTACAGATTTAGAAAACCTATATCAGCAAAGTCTAACGAGATGGTTGTAAGCAATGCAAAGTTCAAATGGTCTAAGTTAATCCTAATGACAAGAATAAGCTAAATTCTGCATAAGGACCAAATTCTGGAAGCAGCCCTTTTACAAAGAGATTCAATGACAGTTTTGGTTATTACAATGCACTCACCAAACACTAAGTCCTCCTTTTGTTCTTTAAAGGCAGTCACCATAATCAACAAATTTTAGCAAAAGGTAATCATCAATTAATGGCAAGGTAAAGAAAAGGCGTGGATGGAATCAAACTTAAGCCAGAAAAGTCTAATAGCATGACTGTAGGTTCAAGATATAACTATGTTCAACAAGTCTAAAAACCAATGATAAAGGCATAACTAAACTTAAGCAAGAAGGACTTGGTTTTAGCAGCAGCAAGGCACACTTGTTTCAATCACTCTTCCTTAAGCCTAGGTCTCAAACAGATATTCATAAGTCCAACAGCAATCCCTCAAGACAGCATAGTCACAAACCAACCATCAAAGACATTTACAGCCTACAGCAGTTGGAGCATTTGAACCCAAAAGGCTTGATAGAACCAAAGCATATTTCTATGAAAACAACCTCCCCTTTACTTCGTTGTATTGGCAGAAAAAAACCAACTGAAGCCTAAACCCTCAAGTTCACTATCTTGCTAAAACCTAACCCATTCACTAATGGTTAACAAGCAGCCAGAACTCCACATAAACTCTTTCAACCAGCCACACAAATAGACTTTCTGCAAGGACCTAAACAGAATTGGAGGCACACAACAATTTTAAACTTCCTAGACATCTCTCACTTTAATGATGAATTTATGCACCTTCCAAATGCCAGACTGATCCAAATACACTAAGTTGAGTTCACAACAGAAAGTAACATTGCTGAGATCTGAGCACTAAACCTAGGCCTGAGATCAATCTCCAAGAAAAACAAACTAATCACTAGGTAAAACCAAAATAAGCTTAATGGCACCCTAAACAAAAGAGTCAATATAACTCAATGGTAAGACAACATGGATACAGATCCATACACACATAGCTAGCAGTAGCCTTCAAAGAATATAGTCATAAAAATCACATCCTATGCAAGCTAGACAGATCCAATATCATCATCATTTAAAGTAACCCTAAACAAGATAATGTTGAGTAACAAACAAACAACTTAACTCAATGCATATTTCTCACACAAACAGCTTGCAAATCCACATAGCAACATGGTACATCCAACCACAGTAGGCTTGTCATCACAATAATAAAGTAATATTTCAAAAGAGAGTTAACAAACTCCAAGAACACAAACAAACTCAAACATGTTTTGATGACACTGATTTATATAGAATAGAGTGTTTAGAAATACTTACCTCTTGCAAACTCCAAAGTAAGTTAGCAGCAGACACACAGTACCTCCTTTGAGCTTTCTTATTTTTTCAACAAGTGACTTTTTTATATATGAAATTTTGAACTGGTTTAAAGGTTTGAACACCTTCCAAAGGCCATTTTTGGGTTGTGTGGATGATTTTTTGAGGTGATTGGGTGGTTGAAGGGGCTGCTGGTATGTAGTTTTCAACAGGCAGTTTTTTAGGTTTTGGAAGATTTAAAAATGGTTTGAAAAATCTGGGTTCTCTTGCAATAATGGAGGCTAGGATTTTGCCCAGCTGCTAGTTAGCTTAAATAGGATGTGAAAAGGGGATTTTGGGGGATTTTACTATGGTGAAAGATCAATGGGTAGATTTGCACAATTTCAGAATTCCCTTCATCAATGGTGGGTGATGAACAAGGAAAAAAGCATGCTTGTCTTGGAGGTGGTTCTGTTGGAGTGGGAATAACAGCATATGTTAGGGCTGCAAAGGTCAGAATGAGGGTGGCTTGTCTCTTTCTTGTTTGGGCAAAGGATTCAAAATAGTGCACAAATGGTACAAGCTTGTGTTGGTTCATTTTGGGAAGTGTTTAGTGTGCTCAAAGTGTAAATTCATGCGCATGGCTTGTGAAGGAAACAGGTTGTATGATGAAAATACAAGGTTATGCCAAAGTGCTACACAATATGAGTCTTTAAAACATGTTCAATCCACCAACTTTGAGTAATGATATCTTTGTGCACACGACTCCATTTGCTTACTTCTTGTGCTCAAATGAAAGAGGGCGTGGAGTAGAACAAATTTCATGTTGGAGTCATTTTGATTTGAGGATTGGAAGACCATGAAAAATGATGTTGAAAATCATACCAAGCAAGTTGTCCATAAATAACTTAGAAAAATTCTAAGTTATGGTTTTGGCTTATTTTTCCTCAACTTTGCACATCTATAACTTGAGCTTCACAAATCATATTGAGGACTTCTTGGACTGTTTGGAAAACTTGTAACATGCTCTACAAATTTCATTTGGGACAAATTTTCATTTGGCATCAAGAGCTTGATGGAATTTGGCTTGTAAAGTGGTGCAAAAATCTGTCCAAACTTAACAGTTTTGAAATCATTGAAATCCCCAACTTTGATTGATCATAACTTGAGCTCCAAATATCATATGATGATGAATTGGTACTCAAAAGAAATCTTAAAATACAAGGAACAACTTTGATGTTTGAGCCAAGCCCATTTGAAACCTTGATCATGAAGAAAAATGGCTTTGAAGATGGTTGTTCCAAACACAAAACTTTCCAAAAATAGAAAGTTTCTAAAACCATAAATCCCCAAAATAACAACTTTCAACAACTCTTGATTTTTCATGATTTCCTTGACTTTTCTTGATCAAATTCCACCCATTGGTCATATTTAAATTAAGGATCATGATCTTAACCTCAAAAAGTCAAGAGTTGACTTTTTCACTGCGTAGTTGACTTTTCTCCAAATCTCCCGATTTTCAATCAACTGATCAATTGGAGCTCTTCTGATTAAAATTGATGGTCAATCACCCATCCTAAAACACCTCGGGACATGTGGAAGACCATGGAAACAAGTTTTGCTTCAAAAGCAAGTTTAGCCTGATTAAAAATGAAACCCTAATTTCACCCTCTTTGCCTAGGCATTGTTCAGATGAACTGAGTGACTACTCCAACTTCACCCTGACCTCTGAGGTATTCAACAAACTTCTACCTCATGTTCACACCAATGATAAAAACCTTATGGACCCCTTGACAACATTCTGATGGTTTGTACCAGTGCCTTTGCTTGAGCTTGAAACCAATAAAGACTTTCCTCTTGGATGATACACAAACAAACACTTGATCCCCTGTAAGAACTATGCTATGTGAATGCAAAAAATGATAAAATGTAATGAAACATAAGTCAAATATTAAGAAAAAGGTTGTTCAAATTTTGGGGTACAACAATTACCGCATATCACGATAATGAAATATGGAAGATAGGTGTGAAAACTTCTTTACTTAATGGGAATCTTCTCGGGGATATGTATATGACACGACTTAAAGGATTTGACATACCAGAAAAGCCCAAAAGATATATAGGTTACAACAATCAATCTATGGATTGAAGCAAGCTTTCAGAAGCTAGAATCTTTGTTTTTATTAAATAGTAAAATAATATGGATTCATAAAAATGAAGACAAGTCTTGTGTCTATAAGAAGGTTAGTAGGAGCATGATTGTCTTCTTGATATTATATGTAGATAACATATTACTCATTGGAAACGATGTCCCTACCTTGCAGCAAGTGAAAACTTGGCTATGGAAATTCTTTTCTATGAAAGACCTGGGTGAAACAACCTATATATTAGGAATTAAGATCTATAGAGATAAATAACAAAAATGGTTTGGCCTGAGTCGGAGTACATACGTAGACAAAGTGCTGAGATGCTTTAATATGCGTGATTCTAAGAAAGGATTCATACCTATGAAACATGGCCTATGTCTATAAAAAAACAATCCCCTTTAACTAAGGAAGAAATGGGTCACATGAATAAGATTCCATATACATCTGCAATATGATCTATCATGTATGCTTTAAGTGCAACGAGTAGGTACCAACCTGATCCCCAATGTTGCGATGAGAATTAAATGCCAGGCTATTGATTAACTTGAATCATAAATCTTTAGAATTCACCACCGAACTTTATTTTATCCAAGGGAAAGGGAAAAGATCATATAAAACCCTAAGTTTGCAATGTAACAACAATGCTAAGAGATCTAAAGTTCGGGGTTGGTTATACCTAGGGATGGTGTTAGCATTCTAAGCATATATAATACTCTGTAAGAACCTCTTATTATGTTTTGTGTTATTGTTTGATATTTGCTTTGAGATGTCTTATGTTTGGGTTTTATTTGTGAGGATAGGAACCTAAGGATTTATTACTAAGTATGCTCGCTAAAACTTCGCGTCTTGTGCTTACATATACTTACAAGGTTGGAATCAAAGCACTTGTAGTTCACCTTACTAGCAATGAGTGAGCACTTAATTATGATCAAGGTTCAAAAGTGGAAGGTAAGGTTATAGCCTTAACACTTATATGACTTAACAAAGTCAAGAGAGTCGTAAATTCTACCCTAAGTCTAAGTTGTAAGATTTAATGACTCTAACAAGGTCAAAGGGGAATTAGGTATTGCTAAAATTACCTATGACATTAAGTTAATCAAGTATAGTTTCCCTTGGATTTGGGAATAAAAGGCAACAAATGAAGGATGAAATCTAATAAGCTAGCATCACTTGGGGAGTAACTTGACAAAGTTGAAAGTAAGTAGCAAAAGGATGAGATGAACAAGTATGATATTCAAACATGATATCATTTGCAAGTATTCAAAGTAACATTCAAACATGATGTTAATTGTGATATGACAAAGTTAAAGCACATGGTTAAAACCAAAGCAAGAGGTAGATGTGACAGCATCAAAGTTAAATACTTGACAAAGTCATAAAAGATCAAGGTAACAACCAATGGACATATTTAAGACTTAGTGAAGTTACAAATCAACATGGTGGTAACCAAATTAAGTACACATAAACAAAGATGTTACAACACCTAAACATATATGAGGTATAGTTCTAACAAGACTAAATCATCATGGATGAAAATTTCAAATACATAATTAAGGCAAGCATGCATTAGGCTTTACTAACACCACTTAATCATGAATACAAGATAATCATGAACAAGTTATAACAACACTTAATCATGAATACAATTTAACATGGATAAGTTGTAACAACACTTAATCATGAATAAGATAAAGTAAAGCATGCATAAGTCAAAACATCACTTAACATGGTACCATTCAAGATTCAAAATAAACATGCATAAGTCCAAACATTACTTAACATGAAGAGGGTTCAAAGTAGAAAGAAGACATGTATAAGTCAAAGCATTACTTGACATGGTAGCATTCAAAGTTCAAGGTAAACATGTATAAGTTAAAACATTACTTAATCATGAATACATTCAAGAAAAGTATAGGTAACAACCAAAGCATACTTGAGAAAAGAGACATGTTCATAACAAGAACATGTGGCTGTAGGATGCAAGCACATAAAGTATGGCATGTAAGCATACATATAGGTGACAATCCAAAGTTTAAACATCATATGAACAAGTTAAGGCATTAATTGAATATAAAATCATGGATATAAGTTTAACATGTTTAAAACAAGTAGGTAACAACCAAACATACAGGTTATAGACTCAAAAATGGTCTTAAACAAGATAAAGACATCACAAAAGTTTTGACATACAATCATGTGTATAAAGGCATGAAAAGATAAAAACTAAAGTTTATGAACATATAATCATGGTATGATTCCTATAAGGCACATGTACACATTAAGTTTTAACTAAACATGGAAGAAAGTCACAATTAAGGACAAAATGGCCAAGCAAGAGCTCATGGTATGAGCAAAGTTTTAACATACACTTTAACATGTAAACATACATTAAAAAGGTATCAAACTCAAGTTAAAACAAATTGTACAAGTGTGTAACATCACATAAGGTCTATACAATATACATAAGGTTCATAAAAGTCATTGTGAACAAGGAAATGCAAAGGATAAACTAAAGAAATCAAGAGAACACTTAAAGAAACCCTAAAAGGTCGCTACTTTAAACATACATAAGTGTGAGAAAAATAAATATTTTTGGAAATTTATTTCTATAAACAAAAAGTAGACATCTTCATAAGAATTTAGCAAAAATAATGGCTCAAAAATCATTTGGGGTGAAGAAGTTATGAAGGTTTCAAGTTGTGAAGAAAATGAGAAAAAATAAGTGATCAAAATAAAGGAGTGACCTTGGTGGGTGTTGAACCCAAGCTAGGTTGGTTGATGGCACAAAACTACACCATATAATCTAACATGCAAATTGTGACTATTTATGGAAATATATATTTTAAAACAGCTTCAAAAATGAACATGAAACAAAAATTGCACAGAGTAGCAAAAGGGTGGTCAGTCAGACTCGAACCCAGGACAAGGAAGACAAAAGAGTATTGAAGCGCACATGTTTGGGGTGGTGATACATACATTGTATCACCCCACATAAATAATAATATTCCAAGCCAAGACCTAAAAACTAAACTAATGGCGCCATGGCTAAACATCACCACCTTCAACATTTTGATTTGCAAAAGCTATCATAACTTTCTAAATACTCAGTGAAACTTAATGAAATAAAAACCAATCTTGCCTATTTTTCAACAAGGAATCCAATGATACAATTAGATTTGTCTAAAATTCTTCTAAATCAAAACACGATAGGAAAACCTCAAAGAACTCAAATTTTCAACTTCTATGGTGTAGTCATATACAGTCATGATAAGTAACAACTAATGGATCAAAAACATCATATACATTATAACAAACAAGTTCATGCTCAATGTGGATCAAAGTATAGCATGGTTTGAAAAGTCCAAGTTCAAAGTGAACTTACCTCTTGAAGAAAAATTTAAGTCTTCACAAGAGCAGTTACTAAAATGCTTGGATGATTTGGATAACTTTAATACACCTATAAAGAAGCCTTGGAATGCTTATGAGCCCTTGGAATGCCTTGGAACAAAATACACCTTCCTTCTTGCAAATGTGTGAAAAGTGCCAAAATTGGAACTTTAAGAAAATGAAGTTACAGGTGCCAAGCAATGTTTGGAATAATTTAGGGGTAATTTATGGAAGGTATTTGAATAGTTAGAGTGATTGAAACTAGTCAGAATAAAGACTTGGCTTGGAAAATGCATAAAGTCAACAAAACTTGGTTTTGAGGGTTGACTTTCTGTTCTAGCAAGTTTTAGATGGAGATGAAGGTTTGGCCGCCTTCAAAATATGTTTTGTGGTGTGTTAGGACAATTGGTTTAGTGGTTTGAGGTGTGGAAATGAAACTGGTAGTGTTTGTGCAAAGTTGAACTTTCTTGGCACAAAATAAAAAATGTGTAAGATGTTGAGTTTGGGGATGTTTGAGGGATGTTTACTATGGTTTTTGTTGTGTGTTAAAAGCATGAAATATACCTATATTTATAGGGAAACTTGAGGGATCAATATGCTGCAGAATTGCAACTTGAAGAGTTTTTGGTTTGGTTGGGATTCAAAGTGTAGTTTCATGGATTTTTGAAGTTCCAATACAAAGTACCATACTTTATGTTGTACCCCAAAATTTGACCAACTTTTTTCTTTACTTGGCTTATGTTTCTTTTCATTTTAGCATTTGCATTTGCCTATCATTATCCTTTACAGGGGATCAAGAGAGGTGTGTCATTCAAGAGAAGAGTCTCAAAGGTTTCAAGCTCAAGAAAAAGTGTTTATTCAAGTCATCAAAGTGCTTACAATCATCAGGAGGTAGTCATAGCTCTTTGAGAGAGAAGATGGATGTATGCTGCTTATCTTCTATCTTGGAGGTCAACTAGGGATCATCAGGGGTTCATAAGATAATGGTTATGGATAAGAGGTGTTTGAGAAGCTCATTGAGTTCTCTAGAAGCCATTTTGGAGCTCATCTAAACACTTATTTCACTTGCAAGAGGTCACAGTCAATGGTTGTGCACCTAGGGTTTCATTTGGTCAGCTCAAGGTCAACTGTGGACTTGAGGAAGTTTGAGACTTGGTTTTAAGTCATTGGAGCTATGTGGATTTACATTGAGACATTCAGGATGTCATTTCAAGTTCAAATAAATAAGAATAAAGAGTTTAAGAAGTTACTAAATTAGGGTTTCAGAAGGTTTCAGTGTAAAATCCCATTTCTTTAGTATTCAACTTCAAGGACAATTTACTTTATGATGCAAGTTCAATCTCACTTTCTTGCAAACATGAAACTTGTAGGGCATGTACCAAGATTTAGATTGAGTACTAGAACTCATCCATTGGGTTTGTGGAACTCAAGTTATGATGCCATCAAGTTAGAGATCTCAGATGAACTTATTTTTGGTTAACTAAAAGTCAACTCACTTCCAAGGCACTTTTCACCAAGAATCAAGTTTCTCCTCAACTTGAAGTGAACATGAAAGTTTTTCCTCGTGATCTTATATTTCCAAAAAGTCCTAGAAGTCCTTGATATCATTTGTGGAACTCAAGTTATGGACCTTACAAGGTAAGGGTATTTTGGGAAAGTTTGATTATAGGTCATTTGTTACATAAGCCATTTTCATGCACTTGTGTACTTCAAATGAACTTTCAACCAACATGAAAGTTGCTCCTAGGGACCATATTTGCATCATAAAACTCAAGGATTGTGTGAATTATGATTGATTATGGACATTTGGTGAGAACTTTAAGTGAAAAATGGACTTTAAAGTGTGATTTCAATTCCATGCACTATAGGCCATCTTCATGTTTTATTTTGATCCAATTCTCTTCAAGATACATTCACAAGCAAAATGCACAAATTGGTTTGGCACATGATAAGCAAAAACACAGACATTTTGGCATTCCTTCACAAAGAAGTTTCACGTTCAAACTTGATAATTTGATCCAATGCAAAGCCCAATCCATTTCCAATGTAAAATTCAACTCACCAACTGCAGAATTAAGTGATTTCCATGTGTGTATGCAAGGAATTCACGTGTGCATGAGGAGCTTTCCATTTTGGGCATTTTTTCAAATTCATAAAAATAAGGCTTCATGGGCCTTCCAATTGACCAGATAGCCATCATATATAAACTCAAAACGCGCCTTGAAAGCTCAGAAGTGCAAATTGAGTTTAGAGAGAGCAATTTCAGTTTTCAAATTCTCAAGGAAATTTCAAAATTGTTTTTCACTTTTCTTTGCAATTCAAGTCCAATTGAAGAGCAATTAAGCTTCCTTGAAGAATTTGGAGTAGATCTGGATCATTTGAAGCAAGCTTACATGTCTGAGAAGCACCAACGGAGTGTCTCCGTTCAGTAACTTTCCAATCAACTTTTCTCTCATTCTAGGCCATGATCTAGGTTCATACCGGTTGCATCTGAAGCCCTACCTCGCGTAGGCCATGTTTGATTCATTATTGTTCATGTTTGCTTGAGTTTTCAGATGTGCATCTCAAACTTGTTGCGTTTGATTCTCTTAATTTGTGAAGGATATGGATGATTGGATTTTAGATTCATGACCTATGTGACTTCAGCTTTCTTTTGATATAATTTTTGTGGAGTTTGGTTGAAGTTTGATGGCCTGAACTCCGGCCACCTCGCCGGAGAAGACGACCGGAGCTAGGGCTCTGGTGTCTGGTTCATTTGACCTCAGATCTGAGGTGGCAAAGGTTTGAATGTTTGACTGTGTATGTGTTTGCTTTCCATTAGATTGACTGGATCTACTTGGCACGTTGAAGCCACGTCCATTTAATGAAACGGTGTGTTTTGGCTAGTGAAACAAGCCTGAGTGGATTGGGCCAGAAATGATATCCACACCCCCCAGTTTGTTCAGCCCAAACGCGTTTTAACGTGAATCCTTTGTATTCTGCTATTGCTTATTGCACCTCCCTTGGTCTTGCATTTTATTTTCTTTATTTTATTTTCTGTTTTACTTTTTAATTATTAAAAATGCTTCCAAATATCAGAAAATTCAACAAAAAATACTTTCAAACACTTTTAATTCTTAATTAATTTTTCATAATTTTTAATTTTGATTTTCTTTTATTTTTCAATTTAATTTGAATTTTGTGATTGGAAGTGTTTTTAATATGGTTCTTTTTTGTTCATGCTTGCTTTGTGGACCATTTTTAATCACCAATGAGTGAGGTTTATTCTCCATTTTGATGATGGATTAAGGTTCCTTTGAGGATGATTTTGGTCCAGGTTTGACATATTTTTGGTTGACTTTGTGTTGCTTTTGTTTGACCCTCGATAATAATTCCATAAGGTGGAACACCCTAGTTGATCAAATCATTTGTTGATGCCTTGAATGGAATTTAGTTTGGATGTTTTGGCCTCTGTTTGGCAACATGTTTAAGAGCTTTGTGTATTTTATTTGAGATTTATTGAAAAATTCTTCTATTTTTGGTGAACCTTGCAAGTCAAGTCACCCTAGTTGAAGTTCATATAAACTAGTTGACCTAGTTCCTTTGGCAGATGACCTTTGTGGATCCTATATGCATCCTATGCTTCTTGATTCACATTCTTAACATGTTTAGGATGTTGGTCTCAACTTTATAGTTCATAAATTTGTTTGGTTTATGTTGCAAGTTACTGTTAGTTAGGGCTTTCTATTTGCATTTGAATGTTGAAAGTGTTTTGAACTTTGGTTCTTTACCTTGCCCTACTTTGTAACTTGTCTTGGCTTTGTTTCTTCTTTGGTTTGTGAACCTTCTTCTCTTGTTCTCACTTCTGTCCCTTAGACTTTGGAACTCATTCAAAGTGATTTGGTACTCTTTGTTTGTACTTTGAGTTTGCCTTGAATGAGATGCCACTTTGATAACTTGTTTGTGCTTTCTTTTTGCATGATCAATTTGATGCATTTAGTTGAGATTCTTCTTATGTTGCTTGCTGCCCAATCCTATTCTCCCATCCTCATCTTGCTCATACCTTCCCCTTGCGTAACCGACTCCCGAACCTGAGATTTGGTTGCAATGACCTTGTCTTTTCCCTTTTTTGTAGGTTTTCTCTTATTGTTTCCTTTCCCTCTCTTTGGGATAAATAATGAACGACGGAGACTCTTCTGTCTTCCGCCGGCTCCCTTTTTCGTAGTAGCGACTCTGCTGGGGACTTTTCCCATCCCATATGCGAGTCAATCCTAGCGCTCGTGTGTTTATCTTTGGGGTTTGTGTATATGTGTATATGTGTTGTACTTTACTACATTTGCATTTTACTTTCCACATTTATATTATCATATTGTTGTGATGTTGGGTGGGAATGTTCCACTGTGTGATAAGCCAAAACCCAGGCTTGAGTATAACCATAGCATTAGAAGTGGAAAGTAGTGGTGAACCTGTATGTTTGGCATGCACTAGTTCCCACAAAATTTGCGCTCAGACGAGATTCTCTTTGATGACTACCTTTCCAGTCTGTCTCAGACAGTTGAGAGGATGTTGGATCTGAGGATTGTCGACTCTAGGGACCGATCATTTGGAAGTAAGTTAAGTGAGGCCGCTTCATTAGACTATGATGCCAAACCAGAAATAGTGAATGTATTGTCGCTTCCGCGAAAATAAGGTGCCGGCAAAACAGAAGAGTCGCCACCTTTCGTTATTTATCCCTCAGAACGGGAAAGGAAACGATCGGAAAAACCTGACGAAAAAGGTATAAGACAAGGTCATCGCAACCATTGCCTGGGTTCGGGAGTCGGTTACGCAAGGGGAAGGTATTAGCACCCCTCACATCCATCGTACTCGATGGGATCCACGCTTGTTGTGTTTACTGGACGGGTTGGTTTTATCTATCTACCTATCAAGGTTGGCTTAAAAAGAAAAGAAACTGACTCGGCAAAGCGTCGCACTTTATGCCTACGTATTCTCATCAGAGAATGAGAAATCAGAGTCAACGTAGTTCGACTAACTACGGGTTGCGGGGAAGGTGGCTCGCCAATACATCAGTATTGTGCCTACGTACTCTCAACAGATATGAGAGATCAAAGCTTACGTAGTTCGGGATAATACGGATTACGGGGATTCAGATTCATCTGTTTTATCGAGTAGGGTTAATAAACAGTTCCAGCAGTTGGATGTACGCAGCTCGACCCTTGGAGACTTAAGCGTTACCGTTTGCGGTAGAACTGGGAGTTAACGACACTCTTTTCTTCAGAAAAGCTTTCCTTTGAATTACGGGCCCACGGGGCAAAAAGGTTTGAAGTTTGTTTTCTGTCTTTTACGAAAGAAGTGTTTTTTATTGTGTTTGCAATTTCAATCGCACTAAAGACTATGACCTGAGAGTGAATGCGTCACATGTCACCCAAAGGGTGCCATACTAAACATCCAGACTGTTGAAAAGAAGCTCTCCAACAATCCTTTCTCAGATAGCTTAAAGCTCGTAACGTACGAAAGAAATCATTCATGATTACTGTATTTTCATTTGTTTTGAGATGAGAAGAGAACAGGCTCAACTAAAGGGAGACTATCAAGTCCTAATGTTGTCATGCCACGGATTCATCCTATGGTTGAGGTTTGAAACAGGGAACTCCTATAAGTTATCATGCATAGGTTTCAACCTAAAGTTCTATCATCGCTTCCTTATCAAGG
Organism: Lathyrus sativus; assembly: GCA_963859935.3. Classification (NCBI taxonomy): domain Eukaryota; kingdom Viridiplantae; phylum Streptophyta; class Magnoliopsida; order Fabales; family Fabaceae; genus Lathyrus; species Lathyrus sativus. The sequence continues at coordinate 565,612,814 of OZ012737.1, read as the reverse complement.
GAAGTGAGAGTCCTAAGGGATCATGTCAATGATAAACAGAAACAGATAAAGCATCAGCTTAAACAGTAAACAGTAAACGACTGCAAAATGCATGCAATGCAAGTGAGGGAGGAAATGTGTGTGGGGCATCAGCCTCCACAAGCTCATCTCAACCTCAAGCCAGATATGAATAACAACAATCATACATAAGAAATAACATGCCATCAAGCAAGATACAATAAACTGCAATCATACAGAAGAAATAAAATGCTATCGAGCAAACACAAACCACATGGGCAAGGGAGCAGGGCTCTACCGAATACCCGCAAGCAAAGCCATACAGTAAAAATACAAGCAGAGGGAGCAACTCTACCTCTAGTGCAATCATGCTCCTAGCTTACATCAGTCTAGATATGGACTTATTCTAATGCATCAAGCAAGTCAAACAAGCCACAGCAACACAGAAAAGAAAACAGACAAGAAAGAAAGCAGACAAGAGAGAAAGCAGATCAACAACTCCCTCTTTCAATTCTAAGCTTCAGCTCTTTTGACAGCAATCCAGTCTTCAGACTTCAATCACCCTTCAAGGCTATCATCCACCATGACAAGCATCAACTTGCTCCTCCAAGGTTTCAACCCATCAAACATAAGTATCAACTTGTTCTCTCTTCTTCAAGCTTCAGCTCCTCAGTCAATTCCACCCTCAGGCTTTACTCCTAACTGCAAGTATCAACTTGATTCCTTCAGGCTCTCAATGCATCAATGTGAATGTCAACTTATCCTTTATTCCTCAAGCCTCAGCTCTACACTCAATCTCAATTGAATCCTCTTCATAAGTATCAACTTAGTCTTCAAGCTTCAGCTCTCTTTGCTTTACCAGTATCAACTTGGTCTTCTTCTCCTACAAGCTTCAGCTTCTCAGAGTAATCTTCAATCACATGGAAGTGTCAACTTCATCCTTCAATTCTTTAAGCCCCAGCTCTTCATTCAATCTCCATTGAATCTTCAAGTATCAACTTGTTCTTCTTGCTCTTCAAGCTTCAGTTGCAATGGCAATGCTCAAGGAATCATCCTCTTCCACACTCTTCAATGAAGTCCTCATCTTCAAACTCAAGTCCAACATATTTCAAGATACTCAAACCAGAAGACAATTGATTTAACAGAATGAGTGGAAATGATAAACAGCTTATTGACAACCAAAGGAAGCCTGTAAGGGTTCATCATTATGAGAGACTGGTTCCCTCAAAGTTCTACTTCCCAGATAAAGCCACTCATCCCTCCAAAGGAGGGATGTGAATATCTTAGAAGGACTTTTAGTCATTGGGAGGAATGGCAGCACAAGATGCTTTCCATATTTGTGAAAGAAGTCATTCTAATTATAAGGCTCTCCCTATGTCTCCTACCTCCTAAATCTTCATCAGACACCTTCAGGCACAAGCAATTCCAAGCTCCAAGCAACTTCAAGCATCCTCACCTTGTCTTCAACTTGTATTCAATCTCAACCAAAGGCAAACAAAGCAAAACCCTAATCTAAGGGGACTAAAGAAGTTAATCTATTTGAGTTAGCAAGTTAGGATCACCTAAAACCTAGTACTAAAGTTAATCCTAACTAAAATACTAAAACCAATTGTAAAATCCTACAAAAATAAATATGGGAACCTAGGTCAATCATGACTCTACCATATTAATTCCAGAGATCAAATCATCAAATAAGACCTAGAAATAAATTCTACACTACAAGGTACTAAACCTAAACCCTAAAAGGAAGCACCTAAATCTCAATCTAGAAAACACACCTACTTTCATCACAAAAATGTGAGAAAAATGCTATGGGAGCATACATGTCTAAACTATTCACACACAAAAAATCAGGATCAAAATCATCACCACATGATCACACAAAATTCCACAAAATCAAGTATCAAACATAACTATTTTAATATCAATTAAAATATGAAAATTCCCTTAAAATCAGAAAATGCATGAACTAAAAATATTTTTTCTCTAAAAAATACTAGACTCAATCATGAATATAATGCAAAAAGAATGGGATTAATTGGATCATTTTTCAATTTATTATGAATTAATCAATAACCATGTATAAAATGAAAAAATAAAAGAAAATCAAAATAAAATAAAAAATGCGTGGTGTGGATAGCAATGACCATCAGTTCATATAATGGATTGGTCTCGCTGGGGGGTGTTGATATCAAATGCAATCCAAGCCCAACGCTCCAGTTCTCAATTCAGAAAATCAGAAACAATACATGCCAAGGTTCGAACTCAACCCTCTTTGGTCCATGCAGCGAAGCCTCTCAGGTCACTAAGCGAAACGGTGCGTTTAAGGGGAGGGACGCGTGGCTCAACGTGAGCCCTGGGATCCACAGACCAAGTCAATTTCTCCACGTGAACGAATGGTGAAGATTGTGTCTTCCTCATTTTAAACCTGTAACTCACGCGCGCAAGCTCAAGTCGCCGGTGGCTTTTCCGGCCACCCCTGTGCAACCCTAGATCCTTCTACACTCATCCATTGATCACGATGTCTACATGAATCTTGACCAGAATTTCCTCAGGAATCTAACCATGCCACTAGTTTATGCTGAAAACGCATGGTTCGTAAAAACGAGATCTCAACCGAAAATAGAAGAAACCCTAACTTGTATCTAACCATCAAATTAACCACCCAGAATTCATCTACATGCTAAGGGGAGCCTAACCACATGCTTCTAATGGATTAAAAGTGCGTAATTAAAGAGATATCTCAAGAACTTAGAACCAACCTTGAAGCTTGGATTGTAGTGGTTGTGCACCTCAATTCTCTCTCAAACTATGCAGAATCCTTCAAGGAGTAATGGTGGACAATTCTTGATGCTTAGTTCTTGCTGAAACCTCTTGATCCTCCAAAACGCATTTCCAATTTTCAAGATTTTTCTTCACTTCACATCAATGGATTCTCAACAGAATTCTGCTCCAGAAACTTCCAAATTCGTTCTAAGTCTTATTTATAATGTGCTTATATGGATATCCAGCCAAAACTAGGCCCGATTATTGATTTTGGATGTTCACCTTTCCTTCCAAATTTCAACATGGAAGTGTGCCTTCAAGCCTTACTCATGCTCTAAACTCAATCCAAACCATCCACTTAATCATTAAGGAGTGTGATGTAATGGTTTTTTTCCTTTGGTTTTAACATATGGAGTGTATATGATATGTTTCTTAAATGTGAAGTAACCATCCAAATGACCAAGTTATGGACCTCAAATCCAAAATGTGGCAATGCCAATCTTTCTAAAGCATTAATTCCATTCAAAATGCCCACAAATTTGACTTGGAAACATGTTAATCTCATTTATTTTGAATTTTCTCATTTTAATTCATTAAAATGGCTTTCATGTGAAGTTTCTTCAACCAATGCTTGATATGACCCATATCAATGGACACTTGATGTTTAGACAAGCTAAAAACATCATTTTGAACAACTTTCATGTTGAACAAAAATCCATTTGGAGCTTGGAAATAGGAGTTATGGCCTTATGCTTGAAATGACCTGTAATCTCCAAATGACCAAAATGCCCTTGACTTGTCAAAGCCATAAGTTGAGTTCTACACATCCAATCATGGACTTCTAGTACTCTCTAGAAAGCTAAGAGAATAAGGAACAACATTCATGTTGACCAAAAGTTCATGGGAATCATCCTTCTTGGGCAAAGGTTTGATGCAAGTTGGGTAACTTTCAAGTTCCCAAATTCACATACCTCAGATGACTTGTAACTTGTCAAAGTCATAACTTGAGTTCTACAAATCCTATCAAGGACTTCTAGCACTAAAATTAAAGCTAAGATCATGCTCTACAACATTCATGTTGGGGGAAAGATGAGATGACAATCACATCTTGAGCTAAACAGCCTTGAAGATAGGGGTCAAACTAGGGGATTTTACACTGTCAAGCCTTAGAAACCCTAGCTTGAAACTTCTCAAACTCTTCAATCATGATGAGTTGACCTTGGAATCATATTTATAACATCTCAATGTATCACTCCATGATCACATGGCTCTTGGATTAAGTCTCAACCTTCTCCAAATCATCAGTTGACCTAGGGTTGACCCAGTCAAACCCTAATTACACCAATCATGGCTGAGGCTTCTTATCCTTGCACAATGACCTGTCTAGGCTTCATGATGGCTTTCAACACTTCTCATGAGCTCTCTCAAGACCTCAAGTCTAACTTCCTGGCTTCAGAATCATCTGAGGAGCTCCCACAACTCTCAAGCTAGGAGGCACACCCTCTTGGTTTCAACCACTCTCTCTGAGGATCTTTTAACTTCTCTGACAAGGATATCAACCCTTGAACACTTGAATAAGCTCCTTAGCTAGCTTCAAGGTCTTGCATAGCCCTTGATTGGTAATCATACCTCTTGATCTCCTGCATACATGTCAATGAAATGCAAATGATAATGCTAATGTGAATGAAATGAAACACAAGCTAGGTAAAGAAGTGTTGGGCAAATTTTGGGGTGCAACACGTATCATCGTTTCTCAAAAGTTTGTGACGTTGATGACTGCATAAGATGTCAGACCTTATCAGAGATAGGTTCATACCTATGAGTGGGGAGGGTTATATAGGAAACTTTGACCTTCAACCTACCCAGTTTTCTTATCAGTGTGAACTTTTGGTCCTTGATACAGTGGTTCCTTATATCTGTGTTATGTTCTCGCCGAAGCGAAGTGCTGGTTCTTCCCAATCAACAGCACAATAATCTTGATCCCCTGTTGCATTTACATTTTCATTTGCATTTAACATTGACATGTATTTATGTTGCAGGTGTATATTTTCCTCTCGATTCTAGTGAGCTCATTCCACTTCTGACATGGAGCCCAGTTTGAAGAAGACTGTTGTGTATAAGTTTCCTACTCCTGACATAGTACCTCTGCTCAGTTTGATTTATGTTGTTGATCGTAATGTGATAGAAGATTTCAAGAAGTCATATGGGAAGCTCTTGGGTTGTGTCTGCAAAGCTTCAGTATTTGAGTTGGGAGGTCTCCACACCTTGCTTCAGTTCTATGATCCACAGTTGAGGTGTTTCACTTTCCCGGATTATGTGTTGATGCCTACTTTGGAGGAGTTCTATATGCTGCTAGGAGTCCCTATTCTGGATCAGATGCCTTTTTATCATACTGAAGCTGAACCTAATTTGACTAAGCTTGCTAACACTCTTTATCTAGATGCTTCAGAGTTAGAGGGGAAGTTGGTTAGAATAAATAGGATGCCTGGATTTCCATTACCTTTCTTGGTTGGTAAAGTTCAACACTTTGCGAAAGAGGGTTGTTGAATTGTCTTTAATGTCATCTTAGCTCTGTGCATATATGGTGTAGTTTTGTTTCCGAATATTCTTGACTTTGTAGATTTTGATGCTTTCCACATTCTCATCTCAGGAAATCCTGTGCCGGCACTTTTGGGAGATGTTTATCATTCTGTGTATTACAAGAATGAGAATTGAAGGGGAAAGAATGTGTCATGTTGTGTACCTCTTTTATACAGATAGTTTGTGAGTCACCTTCCCAAGGTTGGTCCTTTTGTTGACACTGCAGGTATCTCTGAGTGGTCAGAGAGACTTATGGGCTTGGCTTTTGAGGACATCATATGGTTTGACAGAGATCAGTTAGGCACAAAAATTATCTTCAGTTGTGGTGGTTTTCCTAACGTCCCGTTGATTGGAAGGAAATGAGGTATTAACTACAACTCAGCTCTTGCAGTGAGGCAGTTTGGGTATGCTCTAAGGGAACCTCCGAAGGAAGAGGAAATATAGGAATCTCTGTATTTCACTAGCTTGCTTGAGAATGAAACCTTGATCAGAGTGGAGAAAGCTTGGAACAAGATGTAAGTTATATGTATGCCTAAGAGGGGTGAATTAGGTTCTTAGACACTTTTTCCGGTTTTTATGATTCTTGGATTTTCTTCTTTAAGTTCTTCTAGATGATGAAAAGCAGTAAAATGCAAAAGGTAAAGGACACCCCTCACAATCCGAGAGTACTCCACTCCCCTTTCAACATGAAATAGTATTTTACTATCAATGTTAGATTTCTACACAAGACAATCCTAACAACCAAGAACACCCTTCTTGGATTTACACAATTTTTAAGTCCTACTGAGAATGAATATCTTACACAAGGACCTCTTGTATCCATAATTCGGATCACAAGGAAAACCCTACAAACTTATCTTTTATAATTCTAAGAATAAGTTGTAGTCAATATGAATTTGTATATAAGTAACAATTTGAATGTATATCAATATGAAATATTGATCTTCTTCTAGAAACAAAGATTACTCAGAAATAATATACAAGTATTCCTTTTTGTGAAAGAAAGTTGTGAAGATGTGAAAGTTAATTTCAATGGCTTCTTTCAAAAAAACATGGTTTGAACACTTTTATGAAAATTCAAAAGGTTGAAGACAAAGAGTAATTTTTGAAATTTGTTTCTTGAAGGTTATTTGATTTTGAAAAAGAAATCAATTTATAGGAGTGAAAAACCTTTTCAAAAAGGTATGATTATGGGACAGAAAAACTAGCCAGTAACAATAATAGAGAACAATGCAATCCTCCAAGAAAAGTTACTATTTTTGGCTGTTTTTTCAGTGTTAATCGGTTAACCAAATAGGTTAATCGGTTAACACCTTTCCAACGTACAAATATTTGAATTTTACATGTGTTAATCGGTTAACCCATATGGTTAATCGGTTAACACTGTAAAAAATTCCCAAAATCATAATTTTAACTTGTGTTAATCGGTTAACCCCACAGGTTAATCGGTTAACACTGAAAGTCTTTGCAAAAATACTTAATTTAAAATATAGAAAGTATTTAAAAAATGTTTTAAAAAGATTTGTGAAAGTGGTGTAGTGAAGTTGTGATTAAAGAACACTTGCATACATAATTTTAAGTAAACAATGTTATAGCGTGTCTTGAATCATCAACACCACTTTGAAGCTTGATAGATGAAACTTGATCCATAGCGATATATGCGACTATCTTGATCTTGATAAGTTATTCTTGTTGATATGCTTGCACCTCTTGCTTTTTGTGAAGTGTTCAGAATAGAGATGCTTCAGATTTTATCTTCAGTGTATATACCCGCACGGGTATATAGTATAAGTATCTTGCGTGCTAAGCTGATATGAGTTGTCTTCATCAAAACAATAGAGGCCTTGAAGCTTGATTCTACAATCTCCCCCTTTTTGATGATGACAATCGTTTCTTTGAAAATCTTGCTTTGATACTTGGTTTAAAAACATTTCTCCCTCTAAGTTGAATCTCCCCCTAAATACATGAGAAATAACACTTTTTCTTCATAGGAAAATGTTAGAACCACAATCCTTCTCCCCCTTTGTCATTAGCAAAAAGGAAGAGGGGCAATTAAATATAATAGCAAACAATTATTCATAGCAAACACAACACGTACAAACAATTATTCATAGCAAACACAACACGCACAAACAATTATCATATGAAAAGACATAACTTGATTGAATTGAAAAAGAAGCAAAACATTGTACGAGTACATGAATGAAAAACGAAACTTAAAACTTAAAACTTAAACATAATCATAGTCTAGAAAGCAATAAAATAGTAGCAAATATTTTCTAAATATCCTTAGCTGACATATCCTCATCTTCATCTTCCTCTTCTTCACTAACATCCTCTTCTTCAATGTTTCCCATGTTTGAATGCTGAGAATTAAGCACAAGGTTACAAAGAGAGGTAATGGCTCGAGAGGTTTCGCGGTGAAGGTTCATGGTCTCTCGGTGTTGGTTCATCATTGTTATGTAGAGAAACTCATTTGTTATTCCTCCTTCTGGAATGGGATAAGATTGGTTGGAAGCTAAGGAGCCTTCGCCGGCGTACTTGTAAATACCGTCGGTGTCTTTGATGATGTCGATGTTCTTGACAATAGTGATCTCATTGATTTTATTTGTTGTTGGTTTCATTTTGGTAGCAGGTTCACGATTGAGGTCCAAATCTGTTAATTCAAGTATTCTTGAAATCAACCGTGCATACGGAAGCCTTGTTGACAGAGAGAGTTGTTGTTGTAGATGATACATTATAGTGAGAATCCAATTTACTTTTATCTTGTTCTTGATTACAAACAACAGTTGCATCTCCAAATCATTAATCTGAGAATGATTTGAGTCTTTCAGAGTCAGAATATAAGAGATAACATAGTGCAGCATTCGATCATTAACCGTCAGATTTTTCGCATAGCATAGTGTGCGAACAGTCCTTTGGTTTGCAATAATAGATTCTTTTGGGAACTTGCAAATGCGATAATAGTACTCCAACTTGTCGTAATTTGCCCACGGCCCATCCAAATGGTTTACCTCTTTTCTTAGAAAACAACCTTTGGATGGTATCTCTAAGGATGTAGTAATTATGGACAGCTTTTCTTCCAACAAACATTCTCGGACAGTAGACCTCATCATATGATCATCATTAGCAGTAAGAAAAACAAACAACTTGTTCATAAAAGCTTTGACCAAATCAGGGTAACATTTACCGGTATCAGACACAAACTTATCAATCCTTTGAAATTTTAGCAGTGCTGGGAAATCAAACAAAGAAGCCGAAAAAGCTTTGAGGTTAACATACTTTACCGGTAATAGATGACAAACCCGGACCTTGAAGTCCATTATGCGCTTCTTTGTGGTTTCTAATGGAGTATTGTCTTCATCAGATGCAGAGTTGTGTTCCGGTAATTTTCCCTTTCTTCTGTTGATTGAAGCCATGGATGAAATTTTGAGAATATGAATGTTTGAGGTGCTTTGAAGGTTTTAGGGTTTGAGTGAGATGAAGAGGTTAAAGTGATACCAATATATAGTGAGAGAGGTTAAGTGGGTTTTAAATATTAGGGTTTGAAGTTGGAAGTCCAAAAACTCTTGTAGTCAAAGAAGAAGAAGAAGAAGAAGAGTTCCAAGGATAATGTTGGGATATTTAACAGATATATTGACCACACATAAAACATATTAAACACATATTTAACTAAAATTTTAATTAATTTTTTGTTTCTGATTTTTGAAAATTTTAATAGTGTTAACCGATTAACCATATGGGTTAATCGGTTAACACATTAAAAATTTAATTTTTAATTTAAAACACAACAGTGTTAATCGGTTAACCTATATGGTTAATCGGTTAAAACACATGAATTTTAGAAAAATTCTTTAAAAGAAACATAATGCAAACATGTTTGACAACATACATTATGCACACATTAACATAAGAAGAGGTTTAGATGTTACCTTCATCGAGAATCCCGAGTTCTCATCGAATCTTGAAGAACGATTCTTTTGCGAGTGGTTTTGTGAAAATGTCGGCGAGTTGGTTATGCGTATCCACGAAGGTAACTTCGACATCTCCTTTAAGCACGTGATCACGGAGGAAATGATGTCGGATGTCGATGTGTTTGGTTCTTGAGTGCATGACCGGATTCTTTGTGAGGTTAATTGAACTTGTGTTGTCGCATCGCAGAGGAATGCATCCAAGATCAATTCCATAATCGCTTAATTGTTGCTTTAGCCATAGATTTTGCGCATAACAGCTTCCCGATGCTATGTATTCTGATTCTGCCGTACTGAGAGCAACACATGCTTGTTTCTTGCATGACCACGAAACCAATGCATTTCCAAGGATGTGACAGGTTCCACTTGTACTTTTTCGATCAGTTTTATATCCTGCATAATCTGCGTCAGAATAACCTATTAAAGTATAAACACTATCTTTTGGATACCATAGATCGACGTTTGATGTTCCCTTGAGATATTTCATGATCCTTTTGACAGCCTTGAAATGTGACTCCTTTGGATTTGCTTGGAAGCGAGCACATAAACACACACTAAACATTATGTCAGGACGGCTTGCCGTCAAATATAATAAAGAACCAATCATACCTCGATATTTTGTAATATCAATTGATTTTCCCGATTCGTCTTGATCGACGTAGGTTTTGGATCCCATTGATGTTGACATAGATTTGCATTCATCCATATCAAATCTCTTTAGCAATTCTTTGCAATACTTTGATTGGTTGATAAATATTCCGTCTTTTAGTTGCTTGATTTGCAATCCAAGGAAGTAGTTCATCTTTCCCATCATAGACATTTCAAACTCGTCTTGCATCATCGAAGCAAATTCTTCAAATAGATCTTTGTTTGTTGATCCGAAGATGATGTCGTCCACATAGACTTGAACAAGTAAGGTATTATCCTTTATCTTTTTAATGAATAAAGTCTTGTCTACCTTTCCTTTTTCAAAACCCTTATCACATAGGAAAGTGCTGAGACGATCATACCATGCCCTTGGTGCTTGCTTTAGACCATAGAGAGCCTTCTCCAATTTGTATACATGTGAAGGATGCTTGAAGTCTTCAAATCCCAGGGTTTGTTTGACATAGACTTCTTCGTTGATGTATCTGTTCAAAAATGCGCTTTTGACGTCTGTTGCACCCTAAAATTTGACCAACCGATTCTCCTATCTGACTCGTGGTTCAAACTCATATTCGCAAATCAGACGCATGATATTTGTGCACAGACAGAGGATATCAGAGTTACGGCATGGGTTTCATTTACTAGCTATGACAGATCCAGTCCAGATCATCAGGGTTTTATTTTTTGGGAAATTGTGCGCTCCTCGGTGATTTTTAGCTTGCATAGTGATTTTGGGATATTCTGATGCCCGGGGTTCTCTGTTCAATTCGATCTGGTCTCGCGCGCTCTTTTATGGTGGTCATTTGCATTTGTCTGCATTTTTTAGGGTTTTAATAGACTTTTGTGGATTTTAAATAGGCATTTTAATCATTTTTAGGATTTAAATAGATTTTTTTAGAATTTTAAATAGCTTAAATCTCTTTTTAGAATTTTATATAGATTTTTTAAATAGATTTAATAGTTTTTAATCATTTTTAGAATATGATAGATTTTTAAATAGTTTTAATTGTTTTAGATAATATAGAAAATATTATAGACTTTTCTTTTATGTTAATAGGGATTTTAATAGTTTTAAATAGAGATAGATAAAATTTGTTTTAATATAGTTTTTCTTTTAAATAGATATTATAAAATGGTATAGACTTTTGTAGAATTTTAATAGAAATTAGTAGAAGTTTATTAATAGAGAGTTAATTAGATTTTTAATCATTTTTAGAGTTAATTAGGGTAATTAGTTTAATTAGGTGTTAATTCTGTTTTTTAGGTTTAATCAGATTAATTAGGATTTTAATCATGTTTAGGTCAATTAGGATAGTTAATCTGCATTTAGTTTAATTAGGATTAGTCTTAATTAGGTTAATTAGATTTAATTTTTTTTATTAATCAGTTTTTTCAGTTTTTTAGGGTTTTTTGTCCAGCTTTTCGTTGGGCCCAGAGGGGATTTTCGAAGGCCCAAGCTCATTTTTCAGTCCATTTGTTTTTGTCCAGAAATCAGCCAAAAATGCCACTTGTCCAGGTATAAAGGGTGACACGCGTTGCTCTCAGACCCCACCACCTCACAACTTTCACCACTCAGAATCCCCACCAGACTGCGCCACATCACCCACTCAGCACTCTCTCTCACTGACACGCGTTCGCCACACGTCTCACACCCAACCTCCACTGAGACACTTGTCACGCCCTCAAGCTTCACCGGAAACGCCCTTGACCAGCATGCAAAGCCGGTGAGCTCCCACCGCCGGCCACCCTAACACCTTCCGGCCACCGCAACAGCTCGCCGGAGCTAGTTTTCCACCCAGAAATTCCCAGAAACGTCCCCTTCTTCATCTTCCTCCTCCGTCCGCCATCATCCACTACCTCACCGGAAAACCTAAACACCGCCGGAAAATTCATCATCTGCGCCCAGATTCATCTACCAATTTTCCAGATCATCAAATCTCCCTCGCGTCTCAAGAACAACTTTTCCAGAACAATCATCAAACATTCATCGTTCATCTGGAATTTCCAGAAATCTCCATCAACCAACGAACGTCAACAACCTTCGAAGATGATCCTCGTGGTTCGTCCTCCCTCATCAAGATATTCAAAGATCTTCTGAAGATCTTCCTCAGAATATCCAAGCAACTCAAAGGACCTTCAAGATCTATCAGCTTCGGAATCATCGTCTTCATCAGTTCTTGAAGTTTTCTTCCCAGATCTTCATAAAACTCATTGAGTTCTTCACTGTTTGCCCAGAAATCTTCGAGCACGCGTCAACGTTCCCTTCAAGACCTCCGCGAGCCCATTCAGTAGTCAAGAAAGCGCCAAGATCTTCTTCTCTCTCGGCGACCTTCGCTGAGCCTTCAAGGGATCCCAGAACTTCATCGTCTCAGGTTCGTTCCTTTCTCATAATCTCCATTACTGTCCATGCACTAGTATAGGGTTTCTTGTTTTGAGAAGCAAGATGTTAGGGTTGATTTGTAGAGTTTGAGCTGAGTGAAGGTTGTCTGGGTTTTTTTTTTGGAAATAGAATGCAGAGAGGGTGAGGAAGACGAAGACGGCTAGGTTAGACGGTGAACAGTGATCAGAGAGTTTGAAGGGAAGTATGGTTTTGTTGTTAGGGTTTCTGGTTAGGGTTTGGGCTGGGTTCAAGGCCCAATTGTGTTTTGCTGAAGTGTCACTCCCCGTTCACTCGTTCACCCCCCCCCTTGTGAGAGAGGAGATAGAATGATTGGGTTGGGCCTTATGCCCACTGCTATGCGCACCCCCTAGTGCGTAAGCCCAATGAAGATAACCTGAAAACCTGCTAACTGCACCCCTGCGTTTTTTCTTCTTTTTATTTTTTAGTTGGTTTCTGATCCATAGTGGGCCTGCGCCTTTTGCTAGGCGCACCACCCCCTCTCAGGCCCACCTTAGGATTTTAACTGAAAACATGCTGTTTGAACCCCCCTCCCATTTTATTCCAATTTTAGTTTTTAATTTCTTTCAATATTTCTTTGCATCTTGTAAAATTCATAAGAAAATAAAAACAATTGATTTTTGAGTTCTTGTTTTTTCTACCACTTCATGAAAATGTCCAGAAAATTAAATAAAAATAAAAATGCCATTTTATTTTTGTTTACTATTTTTGGTATATTTTCCATTTACATGACTTTTTCAATATTTTTTAGTGCATGCATATTATTAGAAAATTCATAAAAAATAGTAGGTTTAATCAAATAATTCCATTCTTTTTTCTGTAGACTCGTAATTCAGTGTAGAATTTTACAGTACAGAAACATTAGCTTAATCATGAATTTTCATTTTAATTGCATTTTTTGTATTGTTTTGATATTGAATAATTGGTTTGTGGCACGTCTACCTTGTTGATTTTAGTTCTTGCATCTGGTAATGAATTTTGTTCTGTTTTTTTAGTATGTTGTACTAGACTAATGTAGGTTTCCCCTAGATTTTTGATAGATTTTTGTAGGGTGTTCTGATATGTTTTAGTCTGAGCTGGAGAATAGGAGAAGTCTTGATGGCTTCGGACTTTGAAGTTCAACTGTGGTTGAACTTCAGAGATAGTCTCTTGTGGTTTGATGGCCTGTGGCTTCTTCTTGAAGATGGAGGATGGTTGAAGTCCTGTTGGAGCTAGCAAGGATGCAGTGGATTGGGGCTTAGTCTAGGAGCTTGTTCTCTGTCTGTGAGGTTTGAGATCCTGAAGTTTGAAGGAAGTTCATGGTACTTTCCTGAGGAAGGCACTATGAATGACTTTCATTCTTTCTTCTCACCTCTTTCTTAAGTATCCAATGATGTTGGAGCCAACTTGTGAGTTTAATTTCTCCTGAGGAGGAATGTAAACTGATCACATGTTGTTGAGCCACATGTGATACGATTCCTAAGTGGAAGCCTCCTAGTACTTTCCTGAGGAAGGTCCTAGGGGTCTATTCACTTAGCTCCCTTAGTTTATCTAGGATTTCTTAAGTATCCAATGATGTTGGAGCCAACTTGTGAGTTTAATTTCTCCTGAGGAGGAATGTAAACTGATCACAGTTGTTGAGCCACATAGGATACGATTCCTAAGTGGCAGCCTCCTAGTACTTTCCTGAGGAAGGTCCTATGGGTCTGTTCACTTAGTTCCCCTAGTTCTTATAGGCTTTCTCAAGTATCCAATGATGTCGGAGCCTTCATGTGAGTTTAGTTTCTCCTGGGGAGGAATGTAAACTGATCACAGTTGTCGAGTCGCATAGGATATGACTCCTGAGTGGTAACCTCCTGGTACTTTCCCGAGGAAGGCACTATGAGTTTGTCTGCTTAGCTCCCTTTCTCTGGTAAGCTTGTTCTGAAGCTTGGAGACTGGGATTGATTCCTCTTGCTTAGGGTTTTGATTAGAGGTTTTGCTTAGATCTTTGCTTAAGGTGTTGCATAGAGTTTTGTTTAGAGATAGATTAGAAGTTTGTTTGTTAAGGGCCTGCTCAGGGTTTTTGTTTAAGCTTTGGATAGAGGTTTATCAGGTTAGCTAGCCTTCTCTTTGTGTTGTTTGACTTGTATGGTGTTGTGTTGCATTAGACTTAGGTGTTCATCTAGATAGTTCTGAGTTAGGTGCATTTTAGAAATAGACTTTGTGTGCATGAGAAGTCGAGGTGGTCCTCCTTCTGCTTGTTTGTTATTGAGTGGCTTTGCTTGTTGGTATTTGGTAGAGCTGAGCTCCCTTACCTTTGTGGTTTGCGGCCTTTGCGCCTTGTTTGTCTAATTGTTGCATTCATGCATATTTCCGATATTTCTTTACTTTATAGTATTTCCCGTTTGCCGTTTAGTCCTATTGCCATGATCCCTTAGGAGCTCTGACTTCTCCGCTGCGGAGTTATTATGATAGACATTAGGATGGTCAACCAGGCATGATAGCAGTAGGTAGATTCCCCTCTTTCGGCTATAGTTTTAAGGTGTCTTTTCCCATTCCTTTCAGTAGTAGCTTTGAGTAGCTTGTGTCGTAGTTAGCTGAACTACAGCTGCTCTGATTCCTTGTGTCAGACAAGGATATGTAGGCATAGGATGCGATATCCTAGCGAGCACACTAACAACTAACCTTTTGTTCTCTCGCGGCTGTGCGATCGAGACTTTCCCGCTGACGACTAATTGTTATCCCTTTCTCTTGCCCGAGTGCATTTGAGACCAGATCGTAGTTGCAGGTTCCCGAACCTTTGAGACCGGTTTGTTTTTCTCACTGTTGTGTGAGAGCCCCCAGGTTAGCCGTAGTTAGTCGAACTACGTTTGCTCTGATCTTCCATGCTGTGTGGAAGTACGTAGGCACAGGACGCGATGTCCTGGCGAGCAACCTTTTCCCCGTTTAGACGTAGGTAGTCGAACTACGTTGACTCTGACTTTCCCATTGCACGAGGGAGTACGTAGGCCCAGAACACCGCATGTTCTGTCGAGTCCTGTCCTTTTATTTTCTTTTCAGACTGACCATTAGCGTAGATAGATAACACACCCTTTTCCTTATAAACACCAAGCGTGGATCCCATCGAGTACGATGGACGTGAGGGGTGCTAATACCTTCCCCTTGCGTAACCGACTCCCGAATCCAGGTTTTGGTTGCGATGACCATACCTTTTCCCGTCTTTGCGAGGTTTACTTCGAGTGTTTCCTTTCCCGTTCTGAGGGATAAATAACGCATGGTGGCGACTCTCCTGTCAAGCCGGCGCCGATTTTCGCAGTAGCGACAGCTGGCGACTCTGCTGGGGACTTATAGCATCTAGGGACTTTTCCCATCCCTTATGCTGGGACCGTTTCCCATCCCCTACGCGAGTCAATCCTAGCGCTTGGGTGTTTATTTGTTGGGTGTTGTGCATATGTGTTTTACTTTCCGCACTTTACTTTTCCGTACCTTTACCTTTCCGCATTTATTTTCCAGCATTATATTATTATGTTTATTGCTGTGGGCAAGGGAGGTTACTGTGAGTGAGAAGTCGGACCTGGGCTTGAGTATGCACCTAGATATAGTTGTGGAGAGTAGTAGACGAGCCTGTCTGCTGAGCAGGCACAGTTCCCTACGAAATCTACGCTCAGACGAGATTCTCGCAGAGGTGCTCCTTTCCGGTCCTGAGGATCTGAGGGGAGTCCAGACGTGAGGATTGTCGACTCTGGGGACCGATCATTTGGAAGTCAGCTAAGTGAGGCCTCTTCATGACTTGATGATGCCACTCCTTCTGGGAATCGTATCGTCATTCATGAAAGTCTGTGACGCTGATGACCGCATAGGATGCCGTACCTTTGTCCGTGGATTAGGTCTATCATACCTGTGAGAGGGATTGGGTTATTGTAGGAAAACTGGCCTTCAGAAACCATGATTCAGCAGTTATCAGATGGTGTTCTTGATTCATCTCCAGGTGTGTTGTCTGGATCAGATGGGTTCCTTATCTGAGGGTGATACTATTATCAGATGGTTTTCTCGTCAGATACAGAGGTTCAGATGGATTTCTTACCAGGGGATTGATATTTTGAGTATCAGATGATAGTTAGTATCATGAGGTTCTGGTGACTATGGTGGTTTTCTGTTCTTGATCACAGAGATGTTCCTCTTCAGGCTACAGCATAGCCCCGGTGTTCACAGATTGCATTATTTATCATATTGCATCATTGCATTACCATTTGCATTCAACTAACGTGTGTGTATTGCAGGTACATATTTTCCCTCCCAGTTCTGGTGTTTGTTTCCTAGCAAGACATGGAAGCCACGAAGAGAGTATTGCCCTACAAATTCCCATCTCCGGATATCAGTCTGTTGTTAGAGTTGATTACTATTGCTAAGAAGAGGGTAATGGGTGACTTCAGAAAGAGATATGGGAGGATTCTGACCTATGTTTATCAGCCATCGGCCTACGAGATCAGCGGCATTTATACCCTGTTACAGTTTTATGATGCGGAGCTCAGGTGTTTTGTATTTCCCGACTTTGTTTTGGCTCCTACCCTGGAGGAGTATTCTGCACTTCTGGATATACCGATCCGCGAGCAGATGCCTTTCTATCGTACGGACGCTGAGCCTAATCTGGCTGAGCTTTCTGCCATCCTGTGCTTGAGAGAGTCTGAGCTGTCCGGGAAGATGATCAGAAGAGGAGATGTATGGGGATTTCCGTTGGATGTCTTGGTGGAGAAGGCTCGGGAGTATGCCCAGAAGGGTGGCTGGTTTGTTTTTGACGTCATCCTTGCTGTATGTGTTTATGGCATCGTGTTGTTCCCAAACATCCCTGATTTTGTTGACTCAGATGCTTTCTATATTTTGGCTGCGAAGAACCCAGTTCCTACTTTGCTGGGAGATATCCACCATTCTACCCACTACCAGAATGAAAAGCGGCGAGGAAGGAATGTGTCTTGTTGTGTACCTCTCCTGTGCAGGTGGTTCACCAGTCATATGCCTAAGTCAGGCCCTTTTGTCACCTCTATTGATTCTCTAGGATGGCCGGAGCGCTTGATGGGGTTGACTGCTAAGGACGTGGTATGGGTTAACGAAGAGGTATTCGGAGTTGAGGTCATACTCAAATGCGAAGGATTCCCGAATGTTCCTTTAGTAGGAAGGAAAGGGTGTGTCAATTACAACCCTTCCTTATTGATCAGGCAATTTGGGTATGTACCTCAGGGAGCGCCGAAGCCCGAGGAGATACAGGAATCTCTGTATCTCACCGGGGCAATAGGGAAAGAGATGCTGACCAAGATTGAGAAGGCATGGAAGAACTTGCATAAGAGGGGGAAGCCTTCAGGTAGCAGAGGGGATATTCGAGTTCCTGACCCGTATGTGGAATGGATTCGTGAGCGAGCTGTGAAATTCCTTATGCCTTATCCAGCGGTTCAGCCATTGCATCCTTCTCCGGTAGAGGAGCCTACCACTGTGGACATACAGGTATTCAAGCAGCTGATGGCGGAGAAAGAAGAGTTAGCAAAGGCTAAAGAGGCTTTAGAGCAGGAGAATGCCCAGCTTCGTCATGAAAAGATTGAAACAGGATATTTTTCCAAGCAACAGGCTGAAACTCTGAAACATCTGAAGACCACGTTATTGGAATTGACTGAAACCAAGAAGCGTCTGGAGTTAGATGTAGACTCAGTTAGCAGCGTACTGGCTACTAAGAAGCAAGAGCTGGAAAGGGCCTACACAAAGCTAGCTAAGTTCAGAGAGCACTGGGATCTCACTATGGCCAAGCGCAAAGAGCGGGAAGAAGAGCTAAAGACACAGGTTGCTCAGTTAAAAGAACAGGTCAAAGTGAAGACTGAAGACCTTGAAGAGGAAGCATGCCGCCGATACGAAGCCGAGCGCAAGCTGATTGATGCCATGAAGAATCTGGAAGATTTTCAGCATAGAGCAGACGCCAAGAGACCCAAACCTGGGGACGGTGCCAATGATAAGGCTTGGGAAGACTTTGTCAGAAACATCCAGGGAACGGTCAGGAAGAGGGATCAGCTGATAGAAGGTTTGATTTATCGACCGGACCACGCAGAGACGAAGAAGCTGGTTGAGGACTTCCGCAACCGTACCCGTACTTGATTTTTCTCTTGTATTCTGTTGTGTTGAGATCACCACCAGGCATGTTGGCTGGGATCCTCCTTTATCGTATCAGCTGTATGGAGCATAGTTATGTAACATCTTGACAAGACTGTTATTCTAATAAATATATGAGGGTTTTTCTAAATATTGTCTTTATGGTTTATCTCGTCTTGCTACCACTGACACTGGAATTGGAGGGGAAATATCTCCAATACACACATGCACGTTAGCATTTTTTGTATTTCTGTTTGCATAAATCATATTGCATAGCATTTCTCTAGCAGGCCAGAGCACTTATCCAGCCTTTGTTTTCACCAGAGGATGATTCTCGGGGGATTGTTTGAGGCAAAAGTGGAGTGTTGAAGACGACCAAGGGGCTGAAGCAGATTTGAGCAGAATCAAGCAGCATAGTCGGTTTCAGGTAATTGGTAGCTATGTCTGAAGGCAATTTCCAGGCTCCTTACACTGTGACAAGGTTTACTATGGCGTCCAACCATCAGTATGATTCTATGGAAGGCTTCCCGCAAGCGAACAACTTTACTGCAGACCAAGTTGTACAACCTACTGTCCAGAACCGAGATCGACATGAGCCGTTTGTTGCCCGAAATGAACGTCATCCTCCTGCTAACAACCAAGGTGTTGCTTTCCCTGTGATGAATTACCGGAGAGATATTCCAATGGCCGGGATAGTAGATCCAAGAGCTCTTGAAAATGGTATAAGACTCCGAGTATTGGAAGAAGGAATTAAAGCTTTGAAAGCCAAAGATGCTGTTAACCTGGATGCTGTAGACATGTGTTTGGTTCCGGACCTGGTGTTGCCTTACAAGTTCAAAGTGCCGAAGTTCAAAAAGTACACGGGAGATAGCTGTCCGAAGCTGCATTTGATGATGTTCTGTCGAAGGATGACTTCGTTTGTGCGAAATGACCAACTAATGATCCATTGCTTTCAGTATAGCCTGACTGGGGCATCTTTGAGGTGGTATGTGCAATTAGGAAGTAATCAGATTCGATCATGGGCGGATTTAGCCAGAGCTTTCATGAAGCAGTACGATTACAACCTGGATTTGACTCCTAGTCTCGTACATCTGCAAGAATTATCTCAGGCGGAGAATGAATCATTCAGAGGGTATTTGCGAAGATGGAAAGAATTGGCTGCTAGTGTTCAACCACCGCTTCCGGAAAGAGAAATGGTTGACATCTTCTTGGGTACTCTGAAAGGCCATTATTTTGACAAATTGATCGGTTGTACAAGCTTTGTGGGCCTGATGAGAATGGGTGAGCTTGTTGAGAGAGGACTCAAGAGTGGAAAGTTTCGAGATGTCCCTTACGTCCCAGTTGATAAGATTGAGTCAGTCGTCAGTTCTCAAGAAGAGTGGGAAGAAGGAAATGATGCCGTCTCGGAATCCCTAGCATCTCAGGATCGGTTTTCAGACACTTTAAGTCAACGGTCATCTTATCGTCGGTCGCGTCAGCACGCCCCACGAAGACCAAGGAAACCTGAAAGGCAGTTTACTCAGCTACCGGTGCCGTACAGTCAGTTGTTGCCAGAACTGGTCAGAAGCGGATTGATAGTGCCGAAAGAGACTAAGCCGGTGATTCCACCGTATCCTCCAGGTTTTGATGCCAGCGCCCGCTGTGAGTACCATGTTGGGGCACAGGGACATTCAACCAATGATTGTAAGGTGCTTAGAAGCCAGGTTCAAGATCTGTTAGACTCTAGCCGTATTTGCATCACTCCTCAGGGTTTTGTTCAGATTAATGATTTTCCGTCATCCAGTTGTGTGGGTTCGTCAGTTAATGTCATGGAAGACTCCATAGGAAGTGTGTGCTCTGAAGATTGTCAATCAGAGAGTTCAGTTGAATATGGGAGAAGTTTCTAGAAGTTTCTGTGCCGAGTGTCGCATCTGTTTTCTCCACCTAACCCATTTAGCTTTGGTGCATTAGTATTTGCTGACCACCACCAGGACTGTTGGCTGGGGTCATTGTATTCGTACTCGTTTGTGCTTATGTGCTGCTTTTGTTGGTTATACATGTGTGGGAGATGTTTGTCTGTGTGCTTGTAACTTGAGTTTCTCTTTGTCTTGTTCTGAATGTGTGTTTGCTTTCTGCATTGCATTATGATTCAACAGGTACATCAGAACCGTGGGTCTTATTTCCTCATCGTCCAGTTTGTTGCAGGAATTCCTTCAGAGATATGGAACAGAATCAGTTTGAGTTGATTGAAGTCCGAAGCCAGCTGGGGCAGATGATGAGAGACATGCAAGAGATGCGTCTGGAGAAGAAGATTCTCAAAGAGGAGAATAGTCAGCTGAAGACCCAAATGAGCTTGATCATGGAAGTGGTCAAGAACGTGCTTAGGAAAGAGGATGATCAGCTATTTGAAGCCGCAATGAAGAAGCTCGTGCCACCTGTGCCTGTGGAACCTGAGCAAGTACAACCAAAGATGCATCCGGCTCAACGGAGGATTCAGGAGGGAAAGCCAAAGAGGATATTTGAGGCGCCGCCTACAACATATGCTGAGCTCTTGCAGACTTTATTGAGGTTTAATCTGGTTGAAAAGAGAACGTTGGAACCACCAACGAGAGTGCTCCCTCATGGGTACGATGCCAGTAAGCAATGTGAGTTTCATTCTGGGGCATTCGGACATGACATCGAGGGTTGTCATGCTTTTAAGCACAATGTTCAAGACCTGATTGACTCGCACGATATTGAATTCACGCCGAGCGGTGTAGCTGTACGTATTGCTCCTATCCCAGTCGATGCTAAGATGACAAATGTTTCCAAAGCTGCAGTGGGTCAGAAACGTATCCTGGACTCCATGGTGTCAGAATCTCCATGCCCACAACTGTTGCCTATTCCTGGGGCAGATCTGAGAAAGAAGATGGCTAAGCATAAGGAGGGCTTTAATCAGCACAGTGAAAGTCAAGAAACCGATGTTGTATTCGCTACGAAGGGTGTTCAAGAGTCTACCCGATACCAACAACAACAGCAACGATCTCAACAGGGGAAAAGGCAGCAGTATCCCAATCAGCGAAAAGCTCAAAATCAGAAGCCATTGAGGGTATTTAAAGTGCCTCCGATGCCGTATGCCGAACTTCTTCAGATGTTGCTACGATTGCAGTTGGTTGAGAAGAGGAAGTTAGCTCCGCTGACAGGGACGCCTCCAGCAGGTTATGATATCAAGGAGCACTGTGATTTCCATTCAGGAGCACAGGGGCACAACATTGAAGATTGTCTGTCCTTCAAGCATAAAGTGCAGGATCTACTTGATAGTGCAGCAATCAGCTTCGGGCATGGAAGTCCCAAAATCATCTGAATGAGGAGAAAGGGCTCTATAAGGGGCTCTATAACTTGGTTGAGTCGTTGATCAGGACAGCATCGAATTGTCTCTAATAACTGATTGCGAAGATAGCTGGTTCAGCAGCAGGACAGATGTGAAAGCCCGGTTCTCGGAAGCTAGCATTTTTTCTTTTATCTTGTCATGTCTTTACATTTGTAGTTTCTTTCCTGTTTGAAAATGCAATCTTGTTTGTAAAACTTGTTGTTTTCAGTCAATTGATGATAATGAAATAAATATGCATGTTTTGATTGAATCCATTCGTGTTCACCAATTGTTTTTACAAATGTCCAATGCTTGGTTAAGAGGAATCTGGGGAGGATGACGAAAATGAACGACATGCAACTTCCGATATTGTGTGCTTTTGAAATAAAACTTGTTGATGATGTACAGGCATTGATTCAAATCCCTAAACACCGGAGTTATAAGGAAGATAATCCCTTGTTAACCCTTTTGAGCCTTGTAGTAGGAGTTTCTTTCTGTGAATGAAAAACCCTCAATCTTAACCTGGGGCAGGGTAGGTGTTACCTAATTTGACCGAGCGTCCAAATTGCAAAAGGAGTGTCCGTTCGAGGATCAATCACACCCCTAGAGGTCGTGCCTAAAAAACCACAATGGTTCAATCAAGAGTGGGGCAGTCACATCATTCCCCAAAGAGTCAGACAACCAGTGTCACACGACTTGTTCGAAAGAAAAAAAAAGAGAGAGAGAAAAAAGAATCAAAAGCCCGCTAAGTCGAACTTCCAAACAAATGACTTAGGCAAAAGTGAGGGCATCCCGCTGGACTTTAAAAAAATCAAAAGAAACTCAAAAGGAGTCAGTCCAGGCAAAAGTTAGGGATATGAAAAGAAAAAGATGAAAAAGGATCAAAAGAAAAATCCTCAAGTCAAATGCGAGTCGTGTGACCTCAAATGTCAAAGACGAAAAGTGAGTGGCTGTCACTCTGAAAACTCATAGTTTCTCGAACTATCACTCCTATCTTTCAACCTCTGCGAGGTGAGCGCTAAGGTTGAATTAGCTGAACATAGGATCGGAGAACATCAAGGAGAATGGGTGGGTTAAAATAAACTTTGAGCCTTTATCCTTTCCTTCAAAACCATGAACCTGACCACATTACAACCTTCAAAAGTCCTAATTGAAACAAGTTGTTTCGAAAGCATACTCCGGTAAAGGTCGCGTCGATTCTGACTCCTAAAAGGGTTCTTCATACCGTGTTGGTACCGATGTTGATATTCTTGATAAATGTTTGTGCATTATATGCCATAAACTGTTTTTTCCTTTTCCCAGTGAACAGATTGGATGTCAAAGCTGTCATATGTGTTGCATTAATACATCTTTTATGCAGAACAACTTGTTTTACTTGCGAGTAAGCGCTTGACAGCAGAAGAGTTTTCTACACTGGAAAGTACGGTCAGGATAGAATGCAGAACGCCCGAATGTTCCGAGAGCAGGGGCAAGCTATTATCGTGATCCCCAGTCAGGTCAGCCTCTCGAAGTCAGTCATCCTGGGGCAATCAGGTTGAGATTCAGGCAAATACGGCGTAGTCAGGGGCACTACTCTGAATCAGATAATCAGGAACCAGGTCACTGCAGTCAGGGGCAGGCCATCTTGAGCGCGCAAAGGTTATTCGGGAAGCATTTGAGGAGAAGTATCTCTCTGAGGTTCAGAATGCTGGGGCATTTCATATCAGACCATCAAGGAGCATATTTTCAGATTTCCTTTCGAGGACTATCCCCACAGAGGTCCCGCAGGCTGGGGCATATCAGAAGCGAAAGGATTGGTCTTCTCCGTACCAGCAGGGTCATTTAGAGTTATTCGAGCAGATTCAGCCAATTTGCGAGTGCGCGACGAATGTCGGGAAGTCGTGTTACTATCCCGTGAATCTTCAATCAGAAAACTGTGGATTCAGGCAGAGTGTTTTCCAGCGTCAGTTGTACCTGACCCATCACGGATAGCCTAAGAGTTCAAATTCATGTTGGCAACCACTGTGAGGCCCATCCGTGTTGGCGTATCAGTTTCCAAATCCAATTTTCGGCAATACGCGGGAAGACTCCCTCTATTTTCTCCAGCAAAGTCCAATTTTTCATTGGTACGGGTGAGCTATCCCCAGAGAAGTCCAATCATACTTGGCGCATCCGCTATCTCACAGCAGAGTTATATTCCCCAGCAGGGTATTAATTCGTCAAGGTGTTTGGTTAAGTTCCCAATTTCCCCAGCGGAGTTGATTTCACCCTCCCAGCATTTATTTTGCTGGGATAATCCTGTGATATCCGGTTCATCCCCAGCGGAGTTGGCTTCGTCTTCAGCATTTATGTGGCTGAAGTGGTTTTCTGTACCCAGCTTTCTCCGGCAGCTCGAGCCTGCATTAGCATATTGCATGTCATCATATTTGCATTATACTTGCATGTCATCGTCAAAATGCGTAGCATTCCCATCCTGAATGGAGCATTACGCCATAGAAAGATTAAAGCATATGCATATGCATACGAAGCATAAGTCAGGTTTTCTACCAGCCTCATACGGCGCGTGAATTACTCTGTGATCAGTTCAAGGGCATTTATCCCGCAGCAGTGTTCAGACGGTTTAGCAGATTATTTGTATCCCAGATCATACGACAATTATGCTTTGATCAATCAGTTATCTGGTATCGACAGACGTTTCTTCCCGTCAATTCATATTGACGATGTGTTCCTCCAATAAGTGGATTTCTCCGTCTATCATTAGACGTCTTGAGTTTGAACGTGGTTTTCTTTCCGTCTATCCTTAGACGATGTGAAGTTTTGGGTGATTTTCAGTGGGGTTCAAGACGGGGTTTCTTTAGCAAGTGGCTTTTCTTTCTGTCTATCAGTAGACGATGTGAAGTTTCAGGTGATTGTTCAGCGGGTTTCTTATT
Organism: Lathyrus sativus; assembly: GCA_963859935.3. NCBI lineage: Eukaryota > Viridiplantae > Streptophyta > Magnoliopsida > Fabales > Fabaceae > Lathyrus > Lathyrus sativus. The sequence goes on along the minus strand of OZ012737.1, from coordinate 565,588,130 downwards.
GTCAGTTCATACAGACGGGGTGTATCCCCAGCGAGTCTTCTCCGGCTATCTTTGATTGTTGAGGGGTTTCAAAACGATATTTCGGATAGTGGTTTTCTTTCTGTTTATTGGATGAGATGACGTTTCAAGAGGGACTTTTCTGACCGTCAATCCTTATTGATGTCAAGGCTCTTCGAAGAATGTTCAGTTTTTGTGATTGTCGATTCTTATTGACGACATGGTTCTTTGAAAGTGGTTTTCTTCCCGTCGGTCCATACTGACGATGTGGCCCCTTCAAGGATATTGACCTTTCCATCAATTCCCGTAGACAGAAGGATTCTGAAATTCGAGGGATGGTGTTGAATTGCGTATGGTGTCTTTCCGTCTATCCTTAGACGATGTGAGTTTGGAGACTATTTCTTCCCGTCTATCCTTAGACGATGTGAATATTGATTTGTTTCATCAATCAGGATAATCCTGTCTACCCTTAGACGATGTGAGTATGGAGATTAATGGTGTCTTCCCGTCTATCCTTAGACGATGTGAATAGTGATTTGTTCATCAATCAGGATGATCACGTCTATCCTTAGACGATGTGAGTATTGGTGTTTCCTCCATTCAGGGTGTCTTCCCGTCCATCTTTGGACGATGTGAGTATATTTCTCTTCCTGCCTATCAGTAGGCAATGTGAAAGGATCAGGTGTTTCTTTGCAACCCTAGGGTTTGTTATATGGGGTATCACAGGTAATTGGCATTCAAATCAGGAGTTCTTTATCGGATGATTGATCAGTTTTGTTGCTACGACGGCTGGACTCAGTTTTCAGGACTTTATCCCCCAAGCAATTTACAGTATATTCTCGCGGTTGGCAAATTTTCGGGTTTTATTTGTATTCAACCGTCTCGTACCTCTGAATGTTTGAAGGCCGAGCGCTCTTCAAACCCTTCAGGTCCAAGTCGCTTGAATAGGGGCAGCTGTTGCACCCTAAAATTTGACCAACCGATTCTCCTATCTGACTCGTGGTTCAAACTCATATTCGCAAATCAGACGCATGATATTTGTGCACAGACAGAGGATATCAGAGTTACGGCATGGGTTTTATTTACTAGCTATGACAGATCCAGTCCAGATCATCAGGGTTTTATTTTTCGGGAAATTGTGCGCTCCTCGGTGATTTTTAGCTTGCATAGTGATTTTGGGATATTCTGATGCCCGGGGTTCTCTGTTCAATTCGATCTGGTCTCGCGCGCTCTTTTATGGTGGTCATTTGCATTTGTCTGCATTTTTTAGGGTTTTAATAGACTTTTGTGGATTTTAAATAGGCATTTTAATCATTTTTAGGATTTAAATAGATTTTTTTAGAATTTTAAATAGCTTAAATCTCTTTTTAGAATTTTATATAGATTTTTTAAATAGATTTAATAGTTTTTAATCATTTTTAGAATATGATAGATTTTTAAATAGTTTTAATTGTTTTAGATAATATAGAAAATATTATAGACTTTTCTTTTATGTTAATAGGGATTTTAATAGTTTTAAATAGAGATAGATAAAATTTGTTTTAATATAGTTTTTCTTTTAAATAGATATTATAAAATGGTATAGACTTTTGTAGAATTTTAATAGAAATTAGTAGAAGTTTATTAATAGAGAGTTAATTAGATTTTTAATCATTTTTAGAGTTAATTAGGGTAATTAGTTTAATTAGGTGTTAATTCTGTTTTTTAGGTTTAATCAGATTAATTAGGATTTTAATCATGTTTAGGTCAATTAGGATAGTTAATTTGCATTTAGTTTAATTAGGATTAGTCTTAATTAGGTTAATTAGATTTAATTTTTTTTATTAATCAGTTTTTTCAGTTTTTTAGGGTTTTTTGTCCAGCTTTTCGTTGGGCCCAGAGGGGATTTTCGAAGGCCCAAGCTCATTTTTCAGTCCATTTGTTTTTGTCCAGAAATCAGCCAAAAATGCCACTTGTCCAGGTATAAAGGGTGACACGCGTTGCTCTCAGACCCCACCACCTCACAACTTTCACCACTCAGAATCCCCACCAGACTGCGCCACATCACCCACTCAGCACTCTCTCTCACTGACACGCGTTCGCCACACGTCTCACACCCAACCTCCACTGAGACACTTGTCACGCCCTCAAGCTTCACCGGAAACGCCCTTGACCGGCATGCAAAGCCGGTGAGCTCCCACCGCCGGCCACCCTAACACCTTCCGGCCACCGCAACAGCTCGCTGGAGCTAGTTTTCCACCCAGAAATTCCCAGAAACGTCCCCTTCTTCATCTTCCTCCTCCGTCCGCCATCATCCACTACCTCACCGGAAAACCTAAACACCGCCGGAAAATTCATCATCTGCGCCCAGATTCATCTACCAATTTTCCAGATCATCAAATCTCCCTCGCGTCTCAAGAACAACTTTTCCAGAACAATCATCAAACATTCATCGTTCATCTGGAATTTCCAGAAATCTCCATCAACCAACGAACGTCAACAACCTTCGAAGATGATCCTCGTGGTTCGTCCTCCCTCATCAAGATATTCAAAGATCTTCTGAAGATCTTCCTCAGAATATCCAAGCAACTCAAAGGACCTTCAAGATCTATCAGCTTCGGAATCATCGTCTTCATCAGTTCTTGAAGTTTTCTTCCCAGATCTTCATAAAACTCATTGAGTTCTTCACTGTTTGCCCAGAAATCTTCGAGCAAGCGTCAACGTTCCCTTCAAGACCTCCGCGAGCCCATTCAGTAGTCAAGAAAGCGCCAAGATCTTCTTCTCTCTCGGCGACCTTCGCTGAGCCTTCAAGGGATCCCAGAACTTCATCGTCTCAGGTTCGTTCCTTTCTCATAATCTCCATTACTGTCCATGCACTAGTATAGGGTTTCTTGTTTTGAGAAGCAAGATGTTAGGGTTGATTTGTAGAGTTTGAGCTGAGTGAAGGTTGTCTGGGTTTTTTTTTTGGAAATAGAATGCAGAGAGGGTGAGGAAGACGAAGACGGCTAGGTTAGACGGTGAACAGTGATCAGAGAGTTTGAAGGGAAGTATGGTTTTGTTGTTAGGGTTTCTGGTTAGGGTTTGGGCTGGGTTCAAGGCCCAATTGTGTTTTGCTGAAGTGTCACTCCCCGTTCACTCGTTCACCCCCCCCCCCCCCCCTTGTGAGAGAGGAGATAGAATGATTGGGCTGGGCCTTATGCCCACTGCTATGCGCATCCCCCTGGTGCGTAAGCCCAATGAAGATAACCTGAAAACCTGCTAACTGCACCCCTGCGTTTTTTCTTCTTTTTATTTTTTAGTTGGTTTCTGATCCATAGTGGGCCTGCGCCTTTTGCTAGGCGCACCACCCCCTCTCAGGCCCACCTTATGATTTTAACTGAAAACATGTTGTTTGAACCCCCCTCCCATTTTATTCCAATTTTAGTTTTTAATTTCTTTCAATATTTCTTTGCATCTTGTAAAATTCATAAGAAAATAAAAACAATTGATTTTTGAGTTCCTATTTTTTCTACCACTTCATGAAAATGTCCAGAAAATTAAATAAAAATAAAAATGCCATTTTATTTTTGTTTACTATTTTTGGTATATTTTCCATTTACATGACTTTTTCAATATTTTTTAGTGCATGCATATTATTAGAAAATTCATAAAAAATAGTAGGTTTAATCAAATAATTCCATTCTTTTTTCTGTAGACTCGTAATTCAGTGTAGAATTTTACAATACAAAAACATTAGCTTAATCATGAATTTTCATTTTAATTGCATTTTTTGTATTGTTTTGATATTGAATAATTGGTTTGTGGCACGTCTGCCTTGTTGATTTTAGTTCTTGCATCTGGTAATGAATTTTGTTCTGTTTTTTTAGTATGTTGTACTAGACTAATGTAGGTTTCCCCTAGATTTTTGATAGATTTTTGTAGGGTGTTCTGATATGTTTTAGTCTGAGCTGGAGAATAGGAGAAGTCTTGATGGCTTCGGACTTTGAATTTCAACTGTGGTTGAACTTCAGAGATAGTCTCTTGTGGTTTGATGGCCTGTGGCTTCTTCTTGAAGATGAAGGATGGTTGAAGTCCTGTTGGAGCTAGCAAGGATGCAGTGGATTGGGGCTTAGTTTAGGAGCTTGTTCTCTGTCTGTGAGGTTTGAGATCCTGAAGTTTGAAGGAAGTTCATGGTACTTTCCTGAGGAAGGCACTATGAATGACTTTCATTCTTTCTTCTCACCTCTTTCTTAAGTATCCAATGATGTTGGAGCCAACTTGTGAGTTTAATTTCTCCTGAGGAGGAATGTAAACTGATCACATGTTGTTGAGCCACATGGGATACGATTCCTAAGTGGAAGCCTCCTAGTACTTTCCTGAGGAAGGTCCTAGGGGTCTATTCACTTAGCTCTCTTAGTTTATCTAGGATTTCTTAAGTATCCAATGATGTTGGAGCCAACTTGTGAGTTTAATTTCTCCTGAGGAGGAATGTAAACTGATCACAGTTGTTGAGCCACATAGGATACGATTCCTAAGTGGCAGCCTCCTAGTACTTTCCTAAGGAAGGTCCTATGGGTCTGTTCACTTAGTTCCCCTAGTTCTTATAGGCTTTCTCAAGTATCCAATGATGCTGGAGCCTTCATGTGAGTTTAGTTTCTCCTGGGGAGGAATGTAAACTGATCACAGTTGTCGAGCCGCATAGGATATGACTCCTGAGTGGTAACCTCCTAGTACTTTCCCGAGGAAGGCACTATGAGTTTGTCTGCTTAGCTCCCTTTCTCTGGTAAGCTTGTTCTGAAGCTTGGAGACTGGGATTGATTCCTCTTGCTTAGGGTTTTGATTAGAGGTTTTGCTTAGATCTTTGCTTAAGGTGTTGCATAGAGTTTTGTTTAGAGATAGATTAGAAGTTTGTTTGTTAAGGGCCTGCTCAGGGTTTTTGTTTAAGCTTTGGATAGAGGTTTATCAGGTTAGCTAGCCTTCTCTTTGTGTTGTTTGACTTGTATGGTGTTGTGTTGCATTAGACTTAGGTGTTCATCTAGATAGTTCTGAGTTAGGTGCATTTTAGAAATAGACTTTGTGTGCATGAGAAGTCGAGGTGGTCCTCCTTCTGCTTGTTTGTTATTGAGTGGCTTTGCTTGTTGGTATTTGGTAGAGCTGAGCTCCCTTACCTTTGTGGTTTGCGGCCTTTGCGCCTTGTTTGTCTAATTGTTGCATTCATGCATATTTCCGATATTTCTTTACTTTATAGTATTTCCCGTTTGCCGTTTAGTCCTATTGCCATGATCCCTTAGGAGCTCTGACTTCTCCGCTGCGGAGTTGTTATGATAGACATTAGGATGGTCAACCAGGCATGATAGCAGTAGGTAGATTCCCCTCTTTCGGCTATAGTTTTAAGGTGTCTTTTCCCATTCCTTTCAGTAGTAGCTTTGAGTAGCTTGTGTCGTAGTTAGCTGAACTACAGCTGCTCTGATTCCTTGTGTCAGACAAGGATATGTAGGCATAGGATGCGATATCCTAGCGAGCACACTAACAACTAACCTTTTGTTCTCTCGCGGCTGTGCGATCGAGACTTTCCCGCTGACGACTAATTGTTATCCCTTTCTCTTGCCCGAGTGCATTTGAGACCAGATCGTAGTTGCAGGTTCCCGAACCTTTGAGACCGGTTTGTTTTTCTCACTGCTGTGTGAGAGCCCCCAGGTTAGCCGTAGTTAGTCGAACTACGTTTGCTCTGATCTTCCATGTTGTGTGGAAGTACGTAGGCACAGGACGCGATGTCCTGGCGAGCAACCTTTTCCCCGTTTAGACGTAGGTAGTCGAACTACGTTGACTCTGACTTTCCCATTGCACGAGGGAGTACGTAGGCCCAGAACACCGCATGTTCTGTCGAGTCCTGTCCTTTTATTTTCTTTTCAGACTGACCATTAGCGTAGATAGATAACACACCCTTTTCCTTATAAACACCAAGCGTGGATCCCATCGAGTACGATGGACGTGAGGGGTGCTAATACCTTCCCCTTGCGTAACCGACTCCCGAATCCAGGTTTTGGTTGCGATGACTATACCTTTTCCCGTCTTTGCGAGGTTTACTTCGAGCGTTTCCTTTCCCGTTCTGAGGGATAAATAACGCACAGTGGCGACTCTCCTGTCAAGCCGGCGCCGATTTTCGCAGTAGCGACAACGTCCATTTAGAAAAGTTGAAAATTCATTGAATAAGCATAAACAAGTAATAAACGAATAACTTCTAACCTTGCAACTGGAGCGAATTTTTCTTCAAAGTCGATTCCTTCCTCTTGATTATACCCTTGAGCCACCAACCTTGCTTTGTTTCGAACAATTATTCCATTCTCATCAAGTTTGTTCTTGAACACCCATCTTGTTCCGATAATATGTTTATCTTTTGGTCTAGGATCAAGTTCCCAAACTTGATTTCTTTCGAATTGGTTTAATTCTTATTGCATTGCAACAATCCATTGATCATCATCAAGAGCTTCATCAACTTTGGAAGGTTCTATTTGAGAGACGAACGCCATATGTAAGCATGCATCTTTGAGATTCAATCTTGTAGCAACACCTTGACTTATGTCTCCGATCACTTTGTCGATAGGATGATCTCTATGAGTTCTCCATTCTCTTGGTAGATCGTTGACATTGGAATCTTGTTGAATCAGTATATCTTGTTCTTTCATGATATCGTTAGAAATATTTTCATCAGGAATTCCTATAGAATCATCATCATTATCAAAAAACACAATATCCTCCTTGGAGGGGTTAGATTCATCAAATTTGACATGCATAGATTCTTCTATTGTTAATGTTCTTTTATTATAAACTCTAAAAGCTTTACTAGTAAGGGAATAACCGATAAATATACCTTCATCCGATTTTTCATCGAACTTACCAAGATTGTCTTTGCCATTGTTGAGGACAAAGCACTTGCATACAAAGATATGAAAGAATGCAATGTTTGGTTTCCTTTCATTGAATACTTCATACAGTGTTTTCTTGAGGATTGGTCTGATATTTACCCGATTACTCATAAAGCATGCCGTACTCACCGCATCTGCCCAAAAATACTTTGGTAGATTTGAGTCATTAAGCATTGTCCTTGCAAGTTCCACCAATGAACAATTCTTTCTTTCCACGACACCATTTTGTTGAGGAGTTCTTGGTGCCGAGAAGTTGTGTAAAATTCCATGTTCTTCGCAGAATTCCTCAAATAGAGTGTTTTGGAATTCTCCACCATGGTCGCTTCTTATGGAGACAATTGTTATCGCTTTCTCATTTTGAATTTGTCTTGCAAACTTTTTAAATGCTTTAAAAGCATCACTTTTCTGCATTAAAAAGTAAGTCCAACAAAATCTAGATTAATCATCCACAATGACTAAAGCGAAAACATTACCTCCGAAGCTTTTTGTTCTAGATGGACCAAAAAGATCCATATGCAACAGTTGTAGTGGTCTGGTTGTGGACACCACATTTTTGGATATGAAAGTTGATTTAGTTTGTTTCCCTTTTTGACGTGCGTCACACAATCTATCTTTGACGAATTTGATCTTCGGTAATCCAATCACCAAATCATGTTTAATTAATTTGTTCAAGTGCTTCATGTGAATGTGAGTGATTATTTTATGCCATAGTCATGACTCATTGTTGTTCACCATAAGACATTTAACCTTCAAAGATACATTGTCAAGAGAAATCATAAAAATATTATTGATTCTATTAACTTTTAACATAACCTCATGAGTTACTTCGTATTCTATCAAACATTCATCTTTGTTGAACTTGATTTTAAATCCTTTGTCACAAAGTTGGCTAATACTAAGAAGATTGTGCTTGAGTCCTTCGACATAAAGTACATCTTCTATTGTTGTAAAAGGTAGTGTACCAATAGTGTTTATGCCAAGAATCTTGCCTTTATTATTATCATCATAAGTAACATAACCCTTGGCTTTAAGCGTTAGTTGTGAAAATTTGTTTATATCTCCCGTCATATGCCTTGAACACCCACTATCAAGATACCAATGATTTCCGAAGGTCTTCAAGCATACCTACAAAACAGGATTAAGTTTTGTTATGTACCCAAATTGCTTTGCGTCCTTGATAGTTAGTTCCCTTTTTCACCCACACATAATGCCCTTCTGGAACACTAAAGTTACGAACATAACAAGTATTAGGTGTGTGACCTTTAATTCCATAATAAAAACAAGTTGGTTCAAAATTGCTTTTATATCTAGGAACATAAGATTTCTTCTTAGCAAACAATTTCTTTTTAGGATGATGATGCACAACTTTAGAATTGTTTACTTTTTCCTTAGGAATTTGGTTCTTAGGCCTAACAAAGATTGTTTCATTTGAACTTGGTTTAGAGAACTTGGAATATCCGAGTCCACTTTTATCATTAGAAAATCTTTGATGCCTAAGAACTTCTTCCGAACCAATTTGACCTTTCTCATATCTTTCAATAACTCTTTTAAGTTGAACAATTTGAAATGAGAGAGATTCATAATTTTTACATACAAAATTATGTTTTTCACTTAAAATTTTTTGTTTCTCATCTTCAACATATTTTGCTAATTCATAATTCTTTTCTTCTAAAGAAGCCATTTGTTTCTTTTGAGATGAGATAGTCTTATACAGTTTTTTGCATTCAAGTAACAATTCATCAATCGCGTCTTATGCATCATTATCGTAAACAGAAAAATCACTACTAACCTCATTTTTTCCCGTCATCGGAGTGGTGTAAGGCCATTAGAGCCACATTTGCACATTCATCGCTTTCCGATTCCGATGAGGAACTTATCTCATTATCTTCCCAAGAAATATACGCCTTCTTATTCTTGAAGTCCTTCTTGCTTTTGAATCCTTCTTTCTTTGGAAGCTTTGGACAATCTGGTTTTATGTGGCCTTGCTTTCCACATTCGTAGCATGTAACATCTTGCGTTGATGTGGATGCTTCCCTTTTTCTGAAATGTCTATTCTTTTTATCATAAAGAGGTTTATTATTTTTATTGAAAAATTTACCAAGCCTTTTTACAAGGAGCATGAACTGTTCATCTTCCTCCAATGCATCATCATTTTTCTTTTCTTTTGACTCCACTTTCAAAGCAATTCCTTTGGACTTCTTTTCTAGATTTTCATGTTTCTCAAGTCTTCCAAGTTCTAACTCATGTTCTTGAAGTTTGCCAAAAAGTGATGCGGACGTCATTGTTGAGAGACTTTTCTTCTCCGAAATTGCCGTCACTTTTGGTTGCCATTCCCTAGTTAAGGATCTAAGAATTTTAAGATTCAAATCATTGTTAGTAAAGATCTTACCGAGAGCAATTAAGTGATTTTTCAAGTGGACGAATCTTTTCTGTAATGCCACAATGGATTCTCCGGGCAGCATTCTAAACATTTTGTATTGTTGACTTAGTGTATTCAATCTGGATCTCTTTACTTCGGTGGTGCCTTCATGTGTTTCCACTAAGGTGTCCCATATTTCTTTTTCCGACTTGCATTGAGAGATTCGGAAGAACCCATCCATACTCAAAGCACTTTGTAATATGTTGATAGCCTTTTTCTCATTAAGAATCCTTTTCTTGTCATCATCATCGTATGATGATTTAATCTTCCCAATTCCTACACCATTGATGACACTTGTCGGTTGATGAGGGCCATCTTCAACAGTTTCCCATATTCCTTCTCCTTGGGCTTCTAGATGTGCCTTCATGCGGATTTTCCAAAAATCAAAGTATTCTCCAGAAAACAGTGGGGGTTTGTTACTACTTCCACCGTCTTTGAAAACCGGGTTCGTGCTAGCGAAAGTCATACTGGATCGATAGGAACAGGTTACCTTAACCTGCTCTGATGCCAATTGTAAGTTATATGTATGCCTAAGAGGGGGTGAATTAGGTTCTTAGACACTTTTTCGGTTTTTATGATTCTTGGATTTTCTTCTTTAAGTTCTTATAGATGATGAAAAGCAGTAAAGTGCAGAAGGTAAAGGATACAACGATTTATAGTGGTTCCTCTCACAATCCGAGAGTACTCCACTCCCCTTTCAACATGAAAGAGTATTTTACTATCAATGTTAGATTTCTACACAAGACAATCCTAACAACCAAGAACACTCTTCTTGGATTTACACAATTTTTAAGTCCTACCGAGAATGAATATCTCACACAAGGACCTCTTGTATCCACAATCCGGATCACAAGGAAAACCCTACAAACTTATCTTTAATAATTCTAAGAATAAGTTGTAGTCAATATGAATTTGTATATAAGTAACAATTTGAATGTATATCAATATGAAATATTGATCTTCTTCTTGAAACAAAGGTTACTCAGAAATAATATACAAGTGTTCCTTTTTGTGAAAGAAAGTTGTGAAGATGTGAAAGTTAATTTCAGTGGCTTCTTTCAAAAAAATCTGGTTTGAACACTTTTTTGAAAATTCAAAAGGTTGAAGACAAAGAGTAATTTTTGAAATTTTTTTCTTGAAGGTTATTATGATTTTGAAAAAGAAATCAATTTATAGGAGTGAAAAACCTTTTCAAAAAGGTATGATTATGGGACAGAAAAACTAGCCAGTAATAATAATAGAGAACAATGCAATCCTCCATGAAAAGTTACTATTTTTGGCTGTTGTTTCAGTGTTAATCGGTTAACTAAATAGGTTAATCGGTTAACACCTTTCCAACGTATAAAATATTTGAATTTTACATGTGTTAATCGGTTAACCCATATGGTTAATCGGTTAACACTGTAAAAAATTCCCAAAATCATAATTTTAACTTGTGTTAATCGGTTAACCCCACAGGTTAATCGGTTAACACTGAAAGTTTTTGCAAAAATACTTAATTTAAAATATAGAAAGTATTTAAAAAATGTTGTAAAAAGATTTGTGAAAGTGGTGTAGTGAAGTTGTGATTAAAGAACACTTGCATACATAATTCTAAGTAAACAATGTTATACTGTAACGCCCTGATTCTGAATTTCCCGTTATTTTGTTGAGTCTTTTAATTTATTGGTTAATTGTTATTTTATTGTGGAATTATATGATAATATGTTATGTGTGTATGTTGTGGTATTTTATTATTTGAAGAGTTTTAGGAATTAATTAGAGGGTGTTTTAGATAATCCTTGATTAGTAGTTATTTTGAGAGAATAGAGTAGAAAGAGTATAAGTGAAAAAGAGAAAGAATAGAGAGAATAGAAAGTAAGAGGAAAGAAAAAGAAGAGAAAGGAAGGAAGAGAAGAGAAAAGAGGGGAAAAACCTAGAATCATCAAGAATCCACTTCTAAGCTTTCGATTGATCGGGTAAGGATGTGAAACTTTATTATTCTTGCAATGTGTATGATTATGTGTGTTCTTGTTGGTTTTGTTTTGGATTGGGGAGAGTTTTGCTCATTTTTCATTTTAGGGCATAATGAGTTTAATCGGTAGAACGGATGTTTTATCGGGTAGAATCCGATGTAAGTGATGTAGAATAGTCAGGGTTTGATAGACTAAGGCTATTGGAACTGATTTGATGAGAATCGGTCGGTTTTTGAGAGGTTGGAAAATTCTGAACAGTGAGGAATTTCTGGTTCGCAGACACTCGCTAGTTGTTCGCTAGGCGAGCTGGTCGCGAACATTCGTTGAGTGAGCAGTAGCGAATAGGTAGCCAATGGTCCCAGACTTGGACAGAATGCATGTTATGATGTTCGCTGGTAGCGAATAGGTGTAGTGAAGGTTCACTAGGGGTTCGCTGAGCGAGCAAGGTAGTGAACGAAGTCAGAGGCTTCTGTTTGCCTTCGCGAGCTTGTTCGCTAGGCGAACAAGTAGCGAATACTCGCTAGGAGTTTGCTAAGCGAGAAGGTGGCGAACGTTGCAGGTTGTGTTTTCTTTAATGTTTCCATCCGAGGTCGGGTTTCCGACTTAACTTTGATTATTTTCTTGCTCGAGGCATCGATTATGCTGAGTTATATTGTGTTGTGGGTATCCGTATGGCGTGAATCCTAGATTGTGAATTGTGGAATGTGTATGTGGCCGTTTGGCAATTTTTGTGCAATTGTTCGAATTGAATGGAATTGCATGGTGATATTAATGTGAATGTGCATAATTGTATGTGCTTGTATGATATGAAGAATGCTTGAATATATTTGTAAACATGTGTGCATTTTAAGAGTGTATTGTGTCGTGTTGCATGTGTAGCATCATGATTGCATTCTTGTGTGTCTGATCCCGCGTATGATCTACAGAAACCTCGTGTGCCCTTGTGGGGTGTGAGCGATGGTTTAGTTACTTTGATCCCTAGGAGGATCTGCATAAACGATCGTGTGCCCTTGTGGGGTATGAGCGATGGTTTAGTTACTTTGATCCCTAGGAGGATCTGCAGAAACGATTGTGTGCCCTTGTGGGGTGTGAGCGATGGTTTATTTTGATTTTGTGGAGAATCTGCAAAACAGTTGTGTGCCCTTATGGGGTGTGAGCAATCAGATTGTGTGCCCGTGTGGGGTGTGAGCAATCCTGAAACATCGTGTGCCCGTGTAGGGTGTAGCGATGGGTGAACATCGTAGGCCTGACGGGGAGTTACTTCGGTAACGATCGATGGTTCCATTTTGGTTCTTCAATTGAACCTGCGAAACGAGTCGGTACCGCATTTGCATCTGCATAGAGTCGTGAGTCGGTCTCTATGAGCTGCATTATCATCTTTATATGATGTTTTGGTGAAATGAACATAATTGTAAATGTTTAAGTGAAATGCTATAAATTGTGAAGCATGAATTGGTGAATATGATTGATTATGTACGTGTACATGGTGATGTGTTGTAACAAGTTGTGGTGAGAAATGTGAATTTCGTGTATGTTATAATTGTGTTTTATGATATACATAATTTTTTATGCATTGTTTGTTATGATAATGTTTCTCACCCTTCTGTTGTTTTATAATGCTCTATGAGGCATTGTAAAGTAGGAAGCCGGAGGTCTTTTGTGAAGCGAGTCTTCATTTCTTTTGGTTAGATGGCTCTGATATGTAATACTGGGTAGTTAGGAATTGTTTTGATTCTTTTGTGATACATATGTGTATGTATCTGCTGCTGAATGTTTTGTAAACGTAACTGATGAATTGAATTAGTCTGAATGTTGTATATAATGCTTATGTCAATGAAGTTATTTCAATGTTTAGATGTTTCCACTTTATTCTAAATGTTGATATGTGGGTTTTAAGTGCTATGCTTTATTTTTAGGTGAGATTTACCCCTTTTGTTACATATCTTTATGAGCAGGTATTATTTATGTTTCGTTTCGATGATAATGTGATGCGCCTCTTTTATACCATGTTATAATTATACTCTGATGAAACTTTTATTAATTGCTTACATGATTAAGTGTTTATTTTGGGGGTATAGAAAGGGGGTGTTACATTAAGTGGTATTAGAGCCAGTGTTGAGTCAGTTGTGTCTGTCTTCTTGTTGTGTTGGTTAAATGGTTGTTTGACCTTGTTATTATTTTTGGGAATCCTCAGAATATGGCTGGTCATAATGGCACTGCTATGGCTGCGGCATTGGAGGCTATGGCAAGGGTGGTGCAAGATGCGCCGAATATGAATGCGAATGATGAGTTTAGAAAAAATCAGCCGCCTGTATTCAAAGGAAGGTTTGATCCTGACGGTGCTCAGATCTGGTTGAAGGAGGTTGAGAGAATCTTTAGAGTTATAAACTGTGCTGAAGGAAACAAGGTGAGACTTGGGACTCATATGTTGAGGGAAGAGGCTGATGACTAGTGGGTCAGTATGAGGCAAGTTCTTGAGGTAGATGACGAAGAAATAACTTGGGATTTGTTCCATACTGAATTTTTGAGGAAGTACTATCCTGAGAGTGTGAAGGGTAAAAAGGAAATGGAATTTCTTAAGTTGAAGCAAGACAACATATCTGTAGTAGATTACACGGCTAAGTTTGTGGAACTATTGCAGTTTCATCCTCATTATGCAGCTGTTACGGCAGAGTTCTCTAAGTACATTAAGTATGAGAATGACTTGCGTCCGGAGATAAAGCAAGCGGTGGGTTACCAGAAGATACGAAGATTTTCGAACTTAACCGAATGTTGTAGGATTTTTGAAGAGGATATTAGAGCTCGTTCTACTCACTACAAGAGTTTGAGTGAGAAGAAAGGAAAGCAACAAGTGAAGAGTGGACCTTATGTGACGCATGTTGATAAGGGCAATTATAGGGGGAAACTTTGATAGGAAATTGGGAGGTGGAAGTTCGGGTGCAGTCAAATGTTACAAGTGTGGCGTGATGGGTCACAAATCTTTTGAGTGTGGGAAGTCTACGGAGAAGTGTGCTACTTGTGGAAGTTTTGGACATACCACTTCTGAGTGTAGAAGGAATGTGGTAAAGTGTTTTAACTGTGGAGAAGTTGGTCATATTAGCACCAAGTGTACCAAACCAAAGCAAGCTCAGTCGGGTGGAAAAGTATTTTCATTAGTCGGTTCAAACACTACTAATGTGGATCGCTTGATTAAAGGTACGTGCTTTATTAATAATATGCCTTTAGTTGCTATTATTGATACTGGAGTGACTCATTCGTTCATTTCTCTTGAATATGCTAAGCGTTTGGGTTTGCGCATGGTTTCTTTGAGTGGTGACATGGTTATTGAGACTCCTGCTTCAGGGTCAGTAACTACTTCTTTGGTGTGCGTAAGTTGTCCCTTGACCATGTATGGTAAAGACTTTCTTATGGATTTGGTGTGTTTGTCGTTGGAAGGGTTAGATGTGATTTTGGGTATGAATTGGTTGCAATTTAATAGAGTTCATTTAGATTTCTATCATAAGTTAGTAAGGTTTCCTTCTTTAGAAGATGATGAAAGTGAGAGTTTTCTATCCACTAAAGAGTTGAAGAAACTTTTGGCGGATGAAGCGCGGTTGTTTGGTTTATTTGCATCGTTGTCGGTAGAGGACAAGGTTGGACTTGACGTGTTTCCGGTAGTGTGTGAATTTCCAGAGGTGTTTCTGGAGGATGTTACAGATGTACCGCGAAAAGGGAAGTTGAATTTTCTATTGATCTAATTCTGGGTACTAGACCAATTTTGATGGCACTGTATCGTATGTCAGCATCAGAATTGGTAGAGTTGAAGGAGCAGTTGAGTGAATTATTAGAAAAGAGATTTGTTAGACCAAGTGTTTCTCCTTGGGGTGCACCAGTGTTGTTAGTAAAGAAAAAGGATGGAAGTATACGGTTATGTATTGATTATCGACAATTGAACAAAGTGACAATTAAGAATAAGTATTCGCTTCCTAGAATTAATGATTTGATGGACCAATTGGTTGGAGCACGAGTTTTTAGCAAGATTGATCTAAGATCAGGTTATCACCAGATTCATGTGAAGGAAAGAGATGTTCAAAAGACGGCTTTTAGGACATGGTATGGACATTACGAATATTTAGTGATGTCATTCGGAGTTTCTAATGCGCCAGGTGTGTTTATGGAGTACATGAATC
Source organism: Lathyrus sativus (assembly GCA_963859935.3). NCBI lineage: Eukaryota > Viridiplantae > Streptophyta > Magnoliopsida > Fabales > Fabaceae > Lathyrus > Lathyrus sativus. The sequence goes on along the minus strand of OZ012737.1, from coordinate 565,572,706 downwards.
ATATTTTTCATGAGCAGTTGGATCGTTTTGTGGTTGTGTTTATTGACGACATTCTGATTTATTCTAAGTCTCAAGAAAAGCATGAGGAACATTTAAGAATTGTGTTACAGATTTTGAGGGAGAAGCAATTGTATGCCAAGTTGTCGAAGTGTGAATTTTGGTTGTCAGAAGTGAGCTTTCTTGGGCATGTTATTTCAGGTAATGGTATTAGTGTTGATCCGTCTAAGATTGATGCGGTAATGCAATGGGAGACACCTAGAACAGTTACGGAGATTCGAAGCTTCTTGGGCTTGGCGGGTTATTATCGGAGGTTTATTGAAGGGTTTTCGAAGTTGGCACTTCTGTTAACGCAGTTAACTTGTAAGGGAAAGGCTTTTATTTGGGGTGTTGATTGTGAGAAGAGTTTTATGGAGTTAAGGAGAAGATTGACAACAACGCTGATCTTGATTTTGCCGAATCCTACAGAACCTTTTGTGGTATATTGTGATGCTTCTTTGACTGGTTTGGGTGGTGTTTTGATGCAAGATAGGAAGGTTGTGGCTTATGCTTCTAGGCACTTAAGAGTGCACGAAAAGAATTACCCTACTCATGATTTAGAATTAGCAGTCGTGGTCTTTGTTTTGAAAATTTGGAGGCATTACCTTTATGGTGCAAGATTTGAAGTTTTTAGTGACCATAAGAGTTTGAAGTATTTATTTGATCAGAAGGAATTGAATATGAGGCAAAGAAGATGGCTGGAGCTTTTGAAGGACTATGATTTTGGATTAAATTACCATTCGGGTAAGGCAAATGTGGTGGCCGATGCCTTAAGTTGGAAGTCTTTGCATGTGTCCGCAATGATGGTAAAGCAATGGGAATTATTAGAGAATTTCAGAGATTTGAGTTTGGTTTGTGATATGACGTCGAGGAGCGTGAGACTTGGTATGCTTCATATCACGAATGATTTTCTTGCAACCGTTTGCGAAAGGCAAAAGTTGGATTTGAAGTTTGTTGACTTGATGACAAAAGAGAATGAAGATTTCAAAGTTGATGATTTTGGAGTTTTGAGGTTTCGTGGTTGTATTTGTATTCCTGATGATACGGAGTTGAAAAGAATGATATTGGAGGAAGGACACCGTAGTAATTTGAGTATTCATCCGGGAGCAAATAAGATGTACCAAGACTTGAAGAAGATATTTTGGTGGTCTGGGTTGAAGAGAGATGTGGCTCAGTTTGTGTATGCGTGTTTGACTTGTCAGAAGTCTAAAGTGGAACATCATAAACCTATTGGATTAATGCAACCGTTGGATATCCCAGAGTGGAAATGGGATGGTATCTCGATGGATTTTGTTACGGGGTTGCCGAATACGCAGAGAGGTCACAATGCAATTTGGGTGATTATTGATAGACTTACTAAATCTGCTTACTTTATTTCGATTGATATTAGTTATCCTTTGGAGAAGTTAGCTGAGATCTATTTTCGGGTGATTGTGAAGTTGCATGGAGTTCCCAAGAGCATTGTATCGGATAGAGATCCAAGGTTTACTTCAAGGTTTTGGGAAAGTTTGCAAAAGTCTTTGGGTTCGCAGTTGATATTGAGTTTGGCTTACCATCTGCAAACAGATGGTCAAACCAAAAGGACAATTCAATCGTTGGAAGATTTGTTACGAGCTTGTGTGCTAAAGCAAGGTGGTGCATGGGATAGTTATTTAGCATTGGTTTAATTCACCTATAATAACAATTTTCATTCGAGTATCGGTATGACTCCATTTGAAGCGTTGTATGGTCGAAAATGTCAAACACCTTTGTGTTGGCATGAGACTGGTGAGAGGTCGTGGTTGGATCGGAATTAGTACAGCAGACGACGGAGAAGGTGAGGTTGATTAGATAAAAGATGAGAGCTTCTCAGAGTAGGCAGAAAAGTTATCATGATAAGAGATGGAAGGATCTTGAATTTCAAGAGGGTGACCATGTATTTTTGAGAGTTACGCCGGTTACGGGTGTGGATCGTGCTTTGAAGTCGAGGAAGCTGACTTCTCGTTTCATCGGTCTGTATCAGATTATTGCACGAGTTGGTGTTGTGTCTTATCGTGTGGCGTTGCCTCAGAATCTTTCGAATTTGCATGATGTGTTTCATGTTTCGCAACTTCGGAAGTATGTTCCGGATCCGTCACATGTTATCCCTATGGACGAGGTTGAAGTAAGAGATAACCTTACAGTGGAAGCTTTGCCGATTAAAATTTTGGACCGTGAGATTAAGAAGTTAAGAGGCAAGGATATTGAGCTTGTGAAAATAGCATGGGGAGGTGCTGCAGAAGGCGATATAACTTGGGAATTGGAAAGTAAGATGCGAGAGTCGCATCCAGAGTTGTTTGGATCAGGTAATATTTTCAAGGACGAAAATTTCTAAAGTGGGAGAGAGTTGTAACGCCCCGATTCTGAATTTCCCGTTATTTTGTTGAGTCTTTTAATTTATTGGTTAATTGTCATTTTATTATGGAATTATATGATAATATGTTATGTGTGTATGTTGTGGTATTTTATTATTTGGAGAGTTTTAGGAATTAATTAGAGGGTGTTTTAGATAATCCTTGATTAGTAGTTATTTTGAGAGAAATAGAGTAGAAAGAGTATAAGTGGAAAAGAGAAAGAATAGAGAGAATAGAAAGCAAGAGGAAAGAAAAAGAAGAGAAAGAAAGGAAGAGAAGAGAAAAGAGGGGAAAAACCTAGAATCATCAAGAATCCACTTCTAAGCTTTCAATTGATCGGGTAAGGGTGTGAAACTTTATTATTCTTGCAATGTGTATGATTATGTGTGTTCTTGTTGGTTTTGTTTTGGATTGGGGAGAGTTTTGCTCATTTTTCATTTTAGGGCATAATGAGTTTAATCGGTAGAACGGATGTTTTATCGGGTAGAATCTGATGTAAGTGATGTAGAATAGTCAGGGTTTGATAGACTAAGGCTATTGGAACTGATTTGATGAGAATCGGTCGGTTTTGGAGAGGTTGGGAAATTTTAAACAGTGAGGAATTTCTGGTTCACAGACACTCGCTAGTTGTTCGCTAGGCGAGCTGGTCGCGAACGTTCGCTGAGCGAGCAGTAGCGAATAGGTAGCGAATGGTCCCAGACTTGGACAGAATGCATGTTATGGTGTTCGCTGGTAGCGAATGGGTGTAGCGAAGGTTTGCTAGGGGTTCGCTGAGCGAGCGAGGTAGCGAACAAAGTCAGAGGCTTCTGTTTGCCTTCGCGAGCTTGTTCGCTAGGCGAACAAGTAGCCAATACTCGCTAGGAGTTCGCTAAGCGAGAAGGTGGTGAACGTTGCAGGTTATGTTTTCTTTAATGTTTCCATCCGAGGTCGGGTTTCCGACTTAACTTTGATTATTTTCTTGCTCGAGGCATCGATTATGCTTAGTTATATTGTGTTGTGGGTAGCCGTATGGCGTGAATCCTAGATTGTGAATTGTGGAATGTGTATGTGGCCGTTTGGAAATTTTTGTGCAATTGTTCGAATTGAATGGAATTGCATGGTGATATTAATGTGAATGTGCATAATTGTATGTACTTGTATGATATGAAGAATGCTTGAATATGTTTGTAAACATGTGTGCATTTTAAGAGTGTATCGTGTCGTGTTGCATGTGTAGCATCATGATTGCATTCTTGTGTGTCTGATCCCGCGTAGGATCTGCAGAAACCTCGTGTGCCTTTGTGGGGTGTGAGCGATGGTTTAGTTACTTTGATCCCTAGGAGGATCTGCAGAAACGATCGTGTGCCCTTGTGGGGTGTGAGCGATGGTTTATTTTGATTCCGTGGAGAATCTGCAGAACAGTTGTGTGCCCTTGTGGGGTGTGAGCAACCGGATTGTGTGCCCGTGTAGGGTGTGAGCAATCCTGAAACATCGTGTGCCCATGTGGGGTGTGAGTGATGGGTGAACATCGTAGGCCCGACAGGGAGTTACTTCGGTAACGAGCGATGGTTCCATTTTGGTTCTTCAATTGAACCTGCTGAACGAGTCGGTACCACATTTGTATCTGCATAGAGTCGTGAGTCGGTCTCTATGAGTTACATTATCATATTTATATGATGTTTTGGTGAAATGAACATAATTGTAAATGTTTAAGTGAAATGCTATGAATTGTGAAGCATTATTTGGTGAATGTGATTGATTATGTACGTGTACATGGTGATGTGTTGTAACAAGTTGTGGTGAGAAATGTGAATTTCGTGTATGTTATAATTGTGTTTTATGATATACATAATTTTATGCATTGTTTGTTATGATAATGTTTCTCACCCTTCTGCTGTTTTAGAATGCTCTATGAGGCATTGCAGAGTAGGAAGCTGGAGGTCTTTTGTGAAGCGAGTCTTCATTTCTTTTGGTCAGATGGCTCTGATATGTAACACTGGATAGTTAGGAATTGTTTTGATTCTTTTGTGATACATATGTGTATGTATCTGCTGCTGAATGTTTTGTAAACTTAACTGATGAATTGAATTAGTCTGAATGTTGTATATAATGCTTATGTCAATGAAGTTATTTCAATGCTTAGATGTTTCCGCTTTATTCTAAATGTTGATATGTGGGTTTTAAGTGCTATGCTTTGTTTTTAGTTGAGATTTACCCCTTTTGTTACATATCTTTATGAGCAGGTATTATTTATGTTTCGTTTCGATGATAATGTGATGCGCCTCTTTTATACCATGTTATAATTATACTCTGATGAAACTTTTATTAATTGCTTAAATGATTAAGTGTTTATTTTGGGGGTATAGAAAAGGGGGTGTTACATATACCGTGTCTTGAATCATCAACACCACTTTGAAGCTTGATAGATGAAACTTGATCCATAGCGATATATGCGACTATCTTGATCTTGATAAGTTATTCTTGTTGATATTCTTGCACCTCTTGCTTTTTGTGAAGTGTTCAGAATAAAGATGCTTCAGATTTTGTCTTCAGTGTATATACTCACACGGGTATATAGTATAAGTATCTTGTGTGCTAAGCTGATATGAGTTGTCTTCATCAAAATAACAGAGTCCTTGAAGCTTGATTCTACACAAAATTTACCGTAGAGGGGATATTTCTTTGGGGTAAGAGCAACAGTAGAGCTTATGAGTCTTATATGGTTTGGATTCAGGAAAGAGCTAGGAGATTATTGATGCCCTTTCCAGTTTGTGAGCCTTTATATCCTTTGATGATTGAGGAGCCGACTACTGTTGATATCCACAGATATAATCATCTATGGTTCGAGAAGGAGGACTTGTGTAAGGAAAACGAGGAATTGGAAAAAGAGATTATTCATATCCGAAGCGAGAGAAATCAAGCCACTTTTTCATCTATGAAGCAAACTGAATTGGTGAACAAGTTGGGTAGAGAGCTAACTGCGGAGATTCGCGCTTGTAAGTGTGTGGGCTTAGATCTGAAGAGCGTTACTGATGTTCTTAGTTCCCAGAAGAAAGAGCTGGACAAAGCATATGTAGAGATCTCCTAGTTTAATGACCAATGGAATGCCATTCTAACTAACAACAAAGAGCGTGAAGACGGACTGCGGCAACAGATTGCTAAGTTGAAGGCTCAGATCCAGGTGAGAGATGAGAAGGTTATAAATGAAACCTCGCGCCGACGCGAAAGCGATTGTAGACTGAATGAAGCTCTTGAAACCTTGGAGGACTATAAGTCAAGAGCTGATTTGAAGAGGCCCAAGCTTGAGGAAGCGTTTGGTGAAGGCGCTTGGGAGGATTATGCTCAGAGCTTGCATAGCATTATTAGCCAGAGAGAGTTGCTCATTCAGGGGTTGGTAGCCAGGCCAGATCATTCAGATATGAGAGAATTGTTGGAGGATTTCCAGGCTCGCCATCGTACTTGATGTTTTCTCTCTTTGTAGTTTGTTGTTATGATGTATCTTAACCATCACCAAATTTGTTGGCCGAGGTCATTTTGATTCCGTTGTATTCAGTGTTGTGTTGTACATTGACTCTTGGCTCCCATCTTATTTATGAGGAGTTTGTTATGCTTATCTGTTGGCCTCTCATTGTCTTGTTGTTCTCGCGGAACTAGAATCGAGGGGAAAATTTCCCTAACGCATATTTACATGTTTGCATATTGCATCATTTCTCATTTTTGCATCACAGGTGCTTCGGAACTGTTAACCTTATCTTTGTGGTTTGTTCAGCTTGTTTCAGAATTGAAAACCAAGCGACTCATCGCTACGCTACCAGGGGAAATCAACGCAGGATTATGGATCAGATTCAGGCTGAGCTTCAGGAATTCCGTGACAGGATGGACCAGTTCATGGATATGATGCAAGGGGTCGCCAATGGCCAAGAACAGCTGAGAACTTTGGTGCAATCGTTAATTACTAGGGTTGATGGGAGTGGTGTGCTTCATGGTGGAACTGTTGTTGTTCCTTCTCAAAATGACAATGGTACTCCACATGCTAATATTGTTCCTACAATTGTTATCCCTCCGGACGGAGGAAATCAGACTGGAGTTCATATTCTCGGACCGACGTGTGTTGTGCATGGGAATACTGCCCCTCAGTGGGAGGAGGATGATCAAGAGGATGTGTTCTCTATGAGGGATGTTGGTGCTGGTCTGCCATATGACGCAGACAGAAGGTTTAAGATGATTGAGGAGAATATGCGAAGTTATGAGAATCATAATTCTATGGGGTTGGATATGGCAAATTTAGGGTTGATCCCAGATTTGAAGGTTCCACTGAAATTCAAAGTCTCGGACTTTGATAAGTATAAGGGGACAACCTGTCCGAGGGTTCATCTTCGTTCTTACTGCCGCAAGATGTACGCCTATTATGACGATGAGAAGCTGCTTATGCACTTTTTCCAAGACAGTCTTTCTGGTCCGTCTCTGGAGTGGTACATGGAGCTAGAGCCAGTTAACATCCGAAGCTGGAGGGATTTAGCTGAGGCATTTGTTAAGCATTATCAGTACGACAGTGATCTAGCGCCTAATAGGGTCCAATTACAGAACTTGTCTCAGAGAAATAATGAATGCTTCAAAGAGTACGCCCAGAGGTGGCATGAATTAGCCGCTAGAGTGCAACCTCATATGGTGGAGATGGAGTTGATAGACATGTTTGTTTCCATATTACCAGGGGTGTATTACGAGAAGTTGACCAGTAACATGTCGGGGAGTTTTTCAGATCTAATCATTACAGGAGAAAGAGTTGAGAACGAAATTAAATTGGGTAAAATTCAAGCCGGCGAAGGATCCTCAGCTGGAGGAGTTAAGAAAAGTTTTGGCAATAAAAGGAGAGAGGGGGAAACTAATGCAGTCTCGGGTTTCCGAAACAGAAACAAGGGTAGAGGTTAGCAGTATCGTCAACAGCAACCTCAGGTTGCAAGCATTACAATTCCTGCAGTACCATAACCGCAGCAGCAACAACAAAATTATGCTCCTCGCATATTTCAAGATCGGGGAAGAGCAGTAAACGGGCAGTTTGATGCGCCACTGATGCCATACTCGCGGTTTCTTTAACACTTGATGCAATTACAATTGATTCAGAAAAGGACTCTGGCTCCTTTGACTGGTGCACCACCACCCGGATATGATGCTAATGCTAGATGTGATTTTCATACCGGTGTTCCCGACCATAACATCGATAATTGTAAAGCATTTAAACATAAGGTGCAAGACCTTAAAGACAGCAAAGCCATCAACTTCTCTCATGATGCGCCTAATGTCGTGCAGAATCCCATGCCTAACCATGGGGTAGTTGGGGTTAATGCCATTATTGAGGATGAGGGTTTGAACTTGGTAGCTGATGTTGAAGATTTGAAAACTCCGTTGAGTTTTGTAAAACATAAACTGTTGAGTGAAGGGGTATTTCCGGGTTGTGATAGAGCTTGTGCAGAGTGTTTGATCCATCCTGAGGGATACGAGAAGTTGAAGAGTCATGTTCAGAAGCTGATAAATGATGGTGTTCTACAATTTGATAGAGTGTCAGAGAAGAAAGATGAGAAAAAAGTCGATGAAGAGAAGAATGAAGTTGCGACAATTTCGATTCCTTACAAGACAATCACTATTTATGCGCCTCCAAGGCCGCCCACTATCATAATTACTAAAGCTGAACCCATACCCTACGAGAGTATTAAGGCTATTTCGTGGAATTACGGAGCCGAGGTCTACTGTAATGGTCAGAAGCAGGAACTGAAAAGTTCATTGTTGGATTATGTTGACAATCTGGTAGGGACCGGGGGAATAACCCGAAGCGGAAGAGTATTTTCACCTCCCGAAGTGAGTGTTGAGAAATCTGATAAGGGTAAAGGAAAAGCGGTGGTCGAAGAGAGTTCTCAGGCTGGTGAGAAAGAGTCTTTGTTGAAGGATGCGGAAGAGTTTATGCAGTTGATCAGGAAGAGTGACTACAAGATCGTAGATCACTTACAACAAACGCCGTCAAAGATCTCCATTCTATCACTGTTGTTGTGTTATGAGGCACACATAAATTCTCTCTTAAGAATCTTGAATACAACATACGTGCCACAGGAGATATCTGTGAATCAGCTCGAAGGAGTAGTGGCACACGTTAATGTGGGTAACGAGTTGGGCTTTACTGATCTGGATTTGACGCCCAAAGGAAGGAATCATAATCTGGCGCTGCATATATCCATTAAATCATCATTATTGCAGGTTTCACATTATAGATGACACCGCTCCAGAATCGTCTATGACTCGCTTTGACTTTGACAATCCGATCTTTTAAGTCGAAGAAGAGATTGAGGAAGATGAACACTTGCCTAAAGAGTTAGCCAGGCTACTAAAATAGGAAGAGAAAGTCATTATGCCTCATCAGGAAGAAATTGAGGTCGTCAACTTGGGTACCGAGGAAGCCAGAAAGGAAGTCAAGATAGAGGCTGCATTGCGGAATGATGTCAAGCAAAGATTGGTTGAAATGCTCTAAGAGTATAAGGATATTTTTTCTTGGTCATACGAAGATATGTCCGGTCTTGACACAGATATTGTGGTCCATCGCTTGCCTCTCCGTGAAGAGTGTCCACCTGTCAAGCAGAAACTTAGGAGAACTGTCGCGGTGAAATTTGGATACCAAGCTATTGATGAGCTTGAATCTAATTCATTTGCAACCGAACTTTGATTTATCCAAAGGAAGGGATAAAGATTGAAATTCCCATAATGCAATGCAAATGCAAGGGTTAGAGAGTTATAGGTTTGGGGGTTGGTTAAACTTAAGGAAGGTGCTAGCATCCTAAGTTTCTGTAGTACTCTACAGGAACCTCTTGTTTTATGTTTGTTTATTGCTAAGGTTTATCTGCTTAAGGATGAAAGACCTAAGGGTTTATTTCTAAGTATACTCGATAAGATATCGCACCTTATGCCTACATATCCTTACGGGAGTGGAATCAGAGTATTTGTAGTTCCCCTAAAGGGTTTGAGGATTTCTTTGAGTGTGGTCAAAGTTTATACGGGTTTAGGGTAGTTGATTGATTGATTTTAGGAGAAAAGATGAGTTGTCATTTTAAGAGAGGTTTAACCACCATAAGTGTAGAGGTTGTATTGTTGTGGGGTGGAGATTCTACCTCGCTTAAGATGATTAACATCTTATTATCTAGTGTTCGAATATTGTATTGAGTTGATTGTTTTCCTATGTTGTAAAATAAAGACACCTTCTTATGCGGTAAGATCTATCCTAAAAGATCGACTTGAATGGGATCAAGGATCATAGGGATTATGATGCAAATGATATGCATACGCACAATTGTTTAAGTCATGCGCAGATTCTTCCTTTGGACATATGCAATGCGATAATAAATTGCGATAATGTTAAATTGCGGAAGATAAATTGCGAATAAAAATAAAACATACACACGCATGAAAGCGTTAAGTGTGTGAATGTGTGAAGGGAAGTGAACACGTGTACGGTTGATTGATTAATTTTAAGGGACGTTGGTTAATTTTAATTTTGGATTGAGATAATGGTTGGGTTGATTTTAAGAGGATTGATTTTAAAAAAAAGAGTTGAATTAGATTTTTTCAAGAAAATGTTAATTAATTTGGTGGGATAGATTTTATAAAAAAAAGTTGTATTAATTAATTTTATTTGTTTCAATAAAAAAAACTTTGATGATAATAATACTAATTAGATTTAAAGATTTTTAATTACTATAAATTTTGAGAAAGTTAATAAAAAACTAATTTGAATAAATAGGAGTGTTTATTATTTATTTTGAAAGTTATTATTTTAGTTATGAAATAAGTCTTTTTATTATTAAATTAAATTACTTAGTTACTATTATAAAAGAAAAAGGTTAATTAAATATATAAAAAAGTTGTTTTATTATTATTTGAACAAAAGGGATATGTTATTATTTATTAAAAAGGTTGCTAAGTTTAAAATAAAAAGATGATTAAAAAAAAGGCTAATAATTGAAAGGAGTCATTAGTTTAATTTTAAAAATATTACGGTTTGATTATAAATTAATTAATTAAAAGTATGTTCATTCATTTTATATAAAAAACTGATTAGAAAGAAAATGGTTAATTAGGAGATAATTAAATAGAAAACGGGGGATTAAGGTTAGTGTTTTTTTTTTAAGATTAAGGAGCTTCGATTGGATATGAGTGCACAGGCGAGGGTTCACCGTGGGCGAGCAGATGTGGCCGTGGGATAAGATCCATTGGAGATTTGTGGGTGTTAAGTGAGGGTGCATTATAGTGTGTGTGTAATGTGCCGTATATGATTATCAAATTACAACAGATCAAAAACAAAATAAAATTGAAACCCTAAATCCCCTTCCCCCCCAGATCGTCGTTCTTCTTCTTCCTTTCATCAGTTCGCCGTCCAGGCTCCCCCTCCCACTTCTCTTCTGATTTTTTCCCCAACTTTTTCGCCTTGTTTTTCCATTGTTCGTAAAAGAAACCTAGTAAAGAAAAAAAACACAAGGCAAAAATCAAATCACAAAATGAAAACATCACTCGAAAGATCGTTACCCATGATCGAGGAAATGCTCTGGTTTGATGACGACGTTGATGGCTTCGTCGATAGTGGATTCATGATGATGGCGTCGGTGGTGGATGTTTCGCGGATGGTGCGAGGGTTTTCCGGCGACGGGCTTGCGAAGGCCTTTGGTGGTGACCTCGCGGCGGGATTTACAACAAGATAAGCTCTCACTTTTTTTATTTACACACTTAGGGCTTTATTGAATTTGGGGTTTTGTGTGATTTTTGTGTTTTAGGGTTTATGTGAATCTGTTTGGCGAATGTTCTCCTCTTCCGTTTGTGAATTTGTACGCCTTTTATAGCTTTACGACTTCTTCTTCTACTTAATTCCTCATGAATTCGTTTCTAAATTCGTAATGAACATGTCGGCATCTGGTTTTGGAAAGGATTCAAGGGTGTCTGAAACGTGTTGGAACTTGTTTGGAAACAAAATGATTAATGTTTTAAAATCGTCTCAAACGCCTTGACTGTGGTTTATGAACTTTCTTTTTTGGAAAAAATCTTGTCTGATACATACTGGTGGTTAATGTGGAAAGTTTTTAAATCTGAAATTGATGATGAGTTTTGGTTCCCATCTGATTATGTCTGAATGTTTGAATTACTTTCCTTTTTCCTCTCAACGTGTCGTATCCTTGTTCTGGAGATGCTGATTAAGACACCAAGTATTCACGACTGACTTCTTCTGTTGTATTGCAGGAAACAATGGCCACGGCCTGACAATTTGCTTTAGCTTTCGTCATTTTGGTGCAGAGAAAAGATGTTGTCAATATCGTTTGAAATGCGCAGCGGGATTGGCCAAGTTAACATCAAAGGAGAGGGGCGTCATCGATGAAGGGGTTGCCCATAACAGTTATGAATCGAATAAGGTTATAAACGGTGGCCAACAAATCAGACTTTAAAAGGTTATTCTCTTATTCCCTTTGAATCTTGATTTTATTTTGCCTCAAGTATGTACCAGCGATATGTGGCATGGTTAGGAAGACATTTTTGAATCCCAATCTTCTTCTACTCTGATGCAGGTCAGTTAGACTTCTGCTGCCGCAGTTCCTTCATGATCATAAAACGGTCTCCGTGAATGTACTGCCAAACTAGTTGTTATTATGATGCTCATATTTAACTAGTAATTTGTCTGATAAGCTGAACTGCGAATTTGCAGAGATTCTGAAGGTGACTATTCTGAAGTGTTTTTGTAGTCAAAAAGTCACATTTGGAATTCTTGAGGCTCTTCAATATTTCTTCTGGCTTTGGGAGGTACTATCTAATTTCCTAGCTATGAAATTAATGAAATCGTATTTGGAAGTAGCTTACTGTCTTAGAAAAGCAGGGTGTATGTAACTTCCGCTGCTATGGAACTTCTTCCATTCTGCTTATTGATTTATTCTCAGATTGTCAGTAATAAGATCTTACTTTCTCTGTTTTATTGCAGTACCGCAGCTCAGGATGCTATCTATTGGGAATATGCTTTCAATTCCTTCAAACCTCTCTGTCTCCTCCTGAGTTAATATGGCGCTTATATTTGATGTTTTAAAATCCTCGTTTGATGGTGTTTGGAGGTAAATAATTCCTCAGTGATTCCTTAACAGAACCATAACTTATGTCATCTTAAAACCCTTGACTTCTGCTTTCAGAATGTAGCAATATGAGAAAACGGGGCCTGGCTACGAACCATCGTGAGGTGTTCGGGTTGAAGTTTAATATACTTCTCAGCTTACAAGTTTCTTATTTGCTTATATCTCACAAGTTTAATCAATTGTGATAGTGTGCAATTGCAGGACATTGTAGAACTTGGAGAGGTGAAATCTAGGTTGCAAAAGCTGAGATATAGGCTTTCCATCAATACGACTTATGACCTGTTCGACAACTGGATTTAGTATGATAGTTACGGATGCTAAATTCCACCAGAATTCTTCGGACATTGGTTTGCTGTCACAGTGATGACATGTCACAACTTTTACAATTCTTGCAGGAACTCCCAGTAGGTCGGCAACATAAGTGACGACTGCTTCTACTCCATCAGTAAATAATTCAAAAAGGCCTCCCTAGTAGCTTGTGTTCCATGCAATATTAGTCCTTAGTCTAATTAGCTTGGTCTTGTAAAGGGAACATTGAATCATTGTATTATTGTACTCTTTGAATCCTTCTAGAGTTAATGAAATTGGTTGCACTTAATTTACTATATGAAAAACCTGGAAAGTGGATTCAAGTATTCGGCCTTAAACTTATTTTCCATTTTCCAACAGCTTGTATCCTGTACGAGTTTGTCATGCAATTTACCACGTGGTCTTAAACTGGAAATAAACTTGGGGAACTTGAATCTTCTAGGCTTAAACCTGGCGGGTTGAATTCAACTAAAACTTATTTCAATACATCCTGAAGATTGACCTCTGAAGCTTAACCAAACACAATTAAATCAAATGAGTGAAATTAAATCTCTGAAAGGTCCAATAGCATGATTTTCAATAAAGCCTTCGGGTTGCGTGTCCACTATCCCACTTCCAAATGAATGTAATTGAAATAAAATTAGGATCAAGCGAGATAATGCTATGAAGTGTATTTTTGCACAAGTCAAAAGTTCACCATGAGCTCGGTTTTGTAAAATTCTACTCCGTGTAGCCTGAGTCTTTATTTTCAAAATATGCGACAATTTAGTAGTATGAATTTAATTATAGGCTTGAATATGATGAACTCTTCATGGTAGAATAAAACCCAACTCTTTACACATCAATTTAGACTGCCTTTAATTTTCGGATCTCGATAAAAGCCATTGAGTTCAAATCAGCTTGTGGGCTTTGTTGTAAACTTCGATAAAACTTGGCTCAAGATTTGATGGACCATACGAGGGTCTCTTTGAACCTTAAAACACCTGCACGAGCTAGTTAGCCATAGTAAACGCACATACAAAAGTATAAAGATAACATATGAGAAAATGCACAAGGAGGTGGGATCTTATGGTCAAAAATTAGGGTGCGACAGATGCCCCTATTTAAGTTACTTCTATCCGGAGATATAGAGATTGAAATCTTCGTATCGACGAGATAGGAGGGACTTAAATACAAACATTGCACGAATTTTTGGCCCTAAGATACCGCCGAATGCACATGATATGCAATGATATGAGAATGCAAGACAGAAGGTCATGTGGAGACACAATGCCACAGGGGAAAGACTAGACAGCACGCGAGAAACACAGGAGTAACAGAAAAAAGACGGGAAGAATGGGCTCAACAAAGTGGGACTCTACGGGGAAAGGATTGACAATCACAATGTATCTATAAACATGTTGTGAAGAATTTGCGAGAAAATCCACTTGAAGAACCTACTGCGTAGGTCAGAATGTAATAAATTCGGGATGCCAGTTGGAGAAGTCTACTGTTGAGACTTGTAACTTTAATTGAGAATACTTTTTGCCAAAGTATCTACTGTTAAACTTTCTAGGGAATCTGCTGTCGAGATTCTATGTTGAAGTCTGTTGGAGAAATACTTCTGTCGAAGTCCTCTGGGAATCTACTGCCGAGATTAGCCAGGAAATAAAATAGAAGTACTTAATGCCGAGGTCTACTGGTAATCTTCTACCAAGATTAGCCAGCAAAAGAGATATAAATACCTATTACCGAGGTCTTCTGGAAATCCACTGCCGAGATTAGCCAGGAAATGAAATGTCTTTGAATAAATGTTCGAAAGGATAGATAAACCTCCCCACACTTCAAGGTTTGTGTGCCATGAACGGGTCTCGGTTCCTTGAAATAACTTCCCCACGCCTCATGGTTTGTTTGCCATGGACGGGTCTCAGTTTCTTGTTTGAACTCGAAAAGAGCTTAAATAAACCTCCCCGAGCGTCATGGTCTGGATGCCATGAGCTGGTCTCGGTTTCTTGAAACAACTTCCCCACGCCTCATGGTGTGTTTGCCATGGACGGGTCTCAATTTCTACCCAAAATGACGAGAACTCGTGAGAGCATCTTCACAGGGGATTGAAAATTTTGTAGATTGTAGATGTTATTGTAGAACTTTGGCTTAAAGCCATAATGTACTGGAGGTTACAAAACTTCACCGGGGATCTTCAGGAGAGATGTGGGTCGGTTGAATTGTAAAGTATGTCTTCTCAAATAAAGAGAGACTAATGTGATAAACTTCCTTGACTTCTCTGGGGAGATGTCTCTTGATGGAAATAAACTTGCATGATGAACTCGCTGGGGAATACATCCCTGAGGAGCATCCTAGTTGTTGCAAAATGTGTGAATTCTCAAATAAAGAGAAATATCTGTAAGGTTTTCTATTTACCAAGTCAATAATCACTGGGGATGGACAAACTGTCTTGAGGAGACTATCATTTGTCATTTTGAATAAGATCTTGGCCAAAACGAGTTGCTCAAATAAAGAGATTGCTTACAATTTAGATATAGATTGTTGAAAGAACCTTGTAATATTGTTGAAGAAGTATATGTCTTCAATAGTTATCTTCATAAAAAGTCTCTTGAGTGCAAAAAAAAATGCAAAATAAATGTACACTTAATCCATATTCGAAAGTTGGAGATGTCCACAATGTGATTGTCAGGGACCGAAATTCAATTCAGGAAATAACTGAAGAGAAACTGTCAAGCAAGACTCGGCCATTGAGGTATGAACTCAGATGGGATGTACTAAAACAAGCGTCTTCCTCGAGGATCAAGCTTCGCGGGGAAATAGAAATGTTGTGTTCTTTCTGCCTGGGGCTGACAACTCTACTCAAAAGGAGAAGACGCACCCAGTCACTCAGGGATAAACACAACCAAAGTGACGGAACGAACAAACACGAAGATGTAGAATGCATATGCTATGCATATACTTATGCTGACAAAACAAACGGACAGGAGAAACCAAAGAGAAATAAACATCTCGAAACAAACATCAGACCAGTCTTCAAAGATAGAAGTACCACTGGGGATAGGTGGAGAACCAAATATGGGATCACAATCCAGCTTCAAGGCTTCAAAATTTCTTCTGGGGAATAAAGAACATTCCACTTGGGGATAAAACATCTTGATCTTCCTTGAAGATACGTCTCAATTGTCCTATTCAAAATGAGAATCGAGGTCCACTAGGAGTGGATCGAACTCAATATTGTGGAAACTCTATGGATAAAATAAATATCCATATCACTGGAGAAATTCACACTGGAGTTGTAGATGGAGATACCCGAACTGAGGTTTCGCAGGGGATAAAATAAATATCCACTTCCAATGGGGTAACCTGTAGTCAAAATCTCAATGGGGATGAAATAAACATCCGCTTCACTGGGGAAGATCAGCGTTGCAAAAGATCCACTGGGGAGCAAAATAACATCCACTTCACTAGGAAGGTGAAGTTTGTGAAGATTCACTGAGGGTTGAAATATCATACACTTCATTGAGGAAGTGAAGTCGAGCAAATCACTGGGAATTCCGCATCGAAAAGCTTCATCGGAGAATTATCATGACCACCTGAAGTAAAAAGATATCAGGGACACGAATGAAGGATGTTGTAAAAATAGGGTAGTTTCATCTTGATGAACTATGTAACAGTCGCCATTTGAACAAAAAGTTTGTTGTGAGCGGATAACATGATCTTCGCTTCTCAGATGCCCCAAGTCAAATGGTTATGAGAAGAAGTCGTCCTAAGAGGATTTTACAGAAAACATGGCGTCCCATTGTTTTCAAACTCTCTGGAGAGATTCGCCGAATCTCGACGTAACTGGCCCTAATTGACGGCATTATGACTGAGTCTTCAGAAATAGATCTTTTAGGTGAGGCCAAAATTTGCACAGAACAAGCCACTTGGAAATAGACTTGCCCCAGGTTAGCAGAGTTTTCAAATTCCAATATAACAAACTTAATGTTGATGCTCGTATATAAACCTTCTATGACATCAGCAAATATCAACACGTATGAAATGTTAATTCTGAAACTATTAATGCAACATATATGTTCGTCTTGAAGTGTTTATTTGAAAAGAAATATCGCGATAACTTGTGATAGAATCACTAGTTAGGATATAAATTTATTTTATAAAGCCAATCATCAAATTGAGCATAGCTCATAGGAGTCAGGAAACGTTATCTCGCTGAGTATGCTTTCAAATTACACCTTACTTCAATTAGGACTTTTGAGAGGTTATATTGTGGTTTAGTTTACGATTTGTAAAACAAAGGAATAAGGGTCAAAGCTTATTTGTACCTACCCATTTTTAAAGGTTCACTATTTTTGAAAGTTGAGTGTTTAATCAAGCTGATTGCCGATTGCCCTGCCCCAGGTTAAAAATGAGGTTGAAAAGGGTTAAAGAGGATTTAACTGCTTTATGTCTAGTGTTTAGGAGGTTTGAAAGAATGCCTTACATCATCAACAGGTTTTATTCGAAAGCATACTACAAGAGATCTTACGTTTTACTTCGTCATCCTCCTTCCAATTCTTCACCAAAGTGAGGAAAGATTGGGTAAAAGTTGGCATTATAAAATTATGAAGAAAATTTTACGAGTGAAACGAATGGATTTCTTCAAGACAAACACTTATTGCACTACTTTATTCAAAATAACAAATTCTCACGTGCCAATTATGCTTTAAAACACATAAGCGAACTAAAATGAATAGGTGATCAGCATAACGGTGTTCCATTCACGACTGGGCTTTCTCCTTTGAAGGTTAGCACTTCATCGTCTATCATTTCTTGAACTTTCTCTTGAAAAACTTTGCACTCTTCAATGGAATGCCCCAACACTCCATCATGAAATTCACAGCTGGCGTTCGGGTTGAACCACGGTGGGTGAGACTTCATGATTCTAGTCTTTCTGGGTGTCACTACCGAGTTTCTAGCAAAATAAGACCATAGTTGACGGTAAGTCATTGGGATAAGATCAAACCAGTGGGTTTCTTCTTTCGGAATACTCAGAGGTATCTTCTGATTCTGAAACCGTCTTCGAACCTGTCGATTCTGATGCTGATCTGGAGATGTCACCCTTCGTTTACAAGGTAGTCACTGCTTGCGCTGAGCAGGCGCTGTATACCGGTGTTGAGGATGAGGTACTGGAACTGGATCTGACAGGATTGCATTAACATCAACACTTCCTTCCTCTAGGGGATCATAAGCTGAAATCTCTTCATTACCTTGGCCATTCAAGTCATCTTAAATTCTTCCACTTTTGAGTGCATTCTCAATGTTTACTCCAACTTCCACAACTTTGGAGAAATCTAATGGCACAACGCCTACCATTCTATCATAATAAGAGCCTGACAGCGTTCTTAGAAACATCTTGCTTAATTCTTTCTCTGTAAGTGGTGGATGAACTTGGGCTGCCAACTCTTTCCATCGTTGCGCGTATTCCCTGAAAGATTCATTGTCATTCTTACTCGTATTCATCAGTTGATCGCTGTCTGGAGCCATATCCAAATTATAATTGTATTGTTTCACAAAAGCATCAACTAAATCTCTCCAAGACTGAATACAATTCCTTCGTAGCTTCATATACCATATTAGGGATTCCCCACTTAAACTTTCTTGAAAGCAGTGAATCATCAGTTTGTCGTTGTCAATATAAGCAGCCATCTTTCGATAAAACATCGTCAAATGGTATCTTGGACAACTAATACCCTTGTATACTTCGAAGACATGCATCTTGAACTTCGGAGGAATGATTACACCTGGAACTAGACATAGGTCATAAGCATCAAGATCGGATGCCTTAGCTCCTTTCATCATCTTCAACTGATCTTTAAGATCACAAAATTCTTTCTCCATTGCTATAAATCTAGGATCATCCACCTTCATCTCAGTATGAACATTCTGAGCATTAGGCACGCACTGGGAGATTCTTTCTTCAACTTGAACATACAGGTTGTCTTGCACATGCTGAGGCTGCGTAGGAACATCCACTTGCAGAACACTGTCGTCAGAGGGAAGATCAAATAACGGATTGGTTGCAACTCTGAAGCCAGTTATGGAATTCATATCCTTCATTCTCTTTGATATCCTTTAGTAATACTTCAAGCTTGGTCAGATGGTCGAGACGTCAGCTGATAGACAAAGACAGAAAACCGGAATGGGCCACGGTAGAGAAGAGACACATGCATATGCAAATGCTAAATGCAGGATGCTATGCAAAGAATGCATAAATGAAGGGTTTCATGGAACTCAAGTTCTTATAAACGTTACAGAATACCAAAGAAAGTTCATTTATTATTTTTTTATATAATGGATTACAAGGAAACATTCTTATAAGAGTCCTGGCATAATAGCTAAATAAAGTCCTAAGGAAGTCCTTCGTCGTGCTTGTTGATCTGCTCTTCTAGATGAACTTTCCTTGAATATAAATTTATCCGCGATTGTCTTCTGAGGAGTAGTCTGATAGAGGAAAATAAATCCTCCATCTCTCTTCTATTCTTGCTGAAAGTCTCTTGAACTTCTATTGATCTTCCATGATAAGGAAAGCCTCTTGTATTTGTCTTTCAAGCTTTCTTGATTCTTCAGTCAGTGCCCTTAACTTCCTTAGGTCATCCGAGTTAGGACTCTTAAAAGAATATTTCAAAATATTTTCTTTTGTAATCCCCGTTGGTTCTATAATGTTTAAAAATAAACTCGGAGTTCCATAAAATATGGATGCAACAAGCACAAGTAAGCACACAGATGCACAAAGATAAACAAACAAGGGAGACCCTAGGTTTGCAACGAGCATGGAGCCAAATGGTATACCCATTCCCAAAGGACAAGGACTAAAGGTGGATTGTACCTGCGGAACAAGGTTCTAAGAAGGTCCCCAAAGTCATTAGTCCATCTGTCGGATATTATCGATTTCCCGACTAACTCGGTGGTTAATAATATTCTCAAGAGAACTTCTTTTGAGTGTAGCATCGCGTAGCACTATTTCGGGACTACTCCCTCATAGTCTCGAACTACGTCCTAATAAAGGCCAAAGTGGGGTTAAAGGTAACTACGGTCCTCAATATCATGGACTCCAATCAAAATAGTAAAAGTTTTCATGACTATACTCATTCAACCGAACTATTTTAGAAAGGGTCTCAACTGAGCGGTGATTCTCGAGTCAACTTGGTCGGGACTCACTCCCTATAAGCCTCATTGAATATATCACCATCCTATCTTAATTTCTCTCAAGTCCGGGTGTAGGACTTTGTCTCACCACTCAAAGATCATCCCAAAAAGCAATAAAACAAATAAGCAAATAAGCAGATATATAAAGCAATAAGCAAGCAAAACAAAACAAGTTAGGGAAACCCACTGAGGGTCCCCAGTGAAGTCGCTATTTCTGTCGCGGTGAAATTTGGATACCAAGCTATTGATGAGCTTGAATCTAATTCATTTGCAACCGAACTTTGATTTGTCCAAAGGAAGGGATAAAGATCGAAATTCCCATAATGCAATGCAAATGCAAGGGTTAGAGAGTTATAGGTTCGGGGGTTGGTTAAACTTAGGGAAGGTGCTAGCATCCTAAGTTTTTGTAGTACTCTACAGGAACCTCTTGTTTTATGTTTGTTTATTGCTAAGGTTTATCTGCTTAAGGATGAAAGACCTAAGGGTTTATTTCTAAGTATACTCGATAAGATATTGCACCTTATGCCTACATATCCTTACGGGAGTGGAATCAGAGTATATGTAGTTCCCCTAAAGGGTTTGAGGATTTCTTTGAGTGTGGTCAAAGTTTATACGGGTTTAGGGTAGTTGATTGATTGATTTTAGGAGAAAAGATGAGTTGTCATTTTAAGGGAGGTTTAACCACCATAAGTGTAGAGGTTGTATTGTTGTGGGGTGGAGATTCTACCTCGCTTAAGATGATTAACATCTTATTCTCTAGTGTTCGAATATTGTATTGAGTTGATTGTTTTCCTATGTTGTAAAATAAAGACAAAGGCCCTCCTTATGGGGCAAGATCTATCCTAAAAGGTCGACTTGAATGGGATCAAGGATCATAGGGATTATGATGCAAATGATATGCATACGCACAATTGTTTAAGTCATGTGCAGATTCTTCCTTTGGACATATGCAATGCGATAATAAATTGTGATAATGTTAAATTGCGGAAGATAAATTGCAAATAAAAATAAAACATACACATGCATGAAAGCGCTAAGTGTGTGAATGTGTGAAGGGAAGTGAACACGTGTATGATTGATTGATTGATTTTAAGGGACGTTGGTTAATTTTAATTTTGGATTGAGAAAATGGTTGGATTGATTTTAAGAGGATTGATTTAAAAAAAAGAGTTGAATTAGATTTTTTCAAGAAAATGTTAATTAATTTGGTGGGATAGATTTTATAAAAAAAGTTGTATTAATTAATTTTATTTGTTTCAATAAAAAAAACTTTGATGATAATAATACTAATTAGATTTAAAGATTTTTAATTACTATAAATTTTGAGAAAGTTAATAAAAAAACTAATTTGAATAAAAAGGAGTGTTTATTATTTATTTTGAAAGTTATTATTTTAGTTATGAAATAAGCCTTTTTATTATTAAATGAAATTACTTAGTTACTATTATAAAAGAAAAAGGTTAATTAATTATATAAAAAACCCGAAGCGGAACTGAAAGGTTCACCGTTGGATTCTGTTGACAATCTGGTAGGGACTGGGGGAATAACCCAAAGCGAAAGAGTATTTTCACCTCCCGAAGTGAGTGTTGAGAAATCTGATAAGGGTAAAGGAAAAGCGGTGGTCGAAGAGAGCTTTCAGGCTGGTGAGAAAGAGTCCTTGTTGAAGGATGCAGAAGAGTTTATACGGTTGATTAGGAAGAGTGACTACAAGATCGTAGATCACTTACAACAAACGCCGTCAAAGATCTCCATTCTATCATTGTTGTTGTGTTCTGAGGCACACAGAAATGCTCTCTTAAGAATCTTGAATACAGCATACGTGCCACAGGAGATATTTGTGAATCAGCTCGAAGGAGTAGTGGCACACGTTAATGCGGGTAACGAGCTGGGCTTTACTGATCTGGATTTGACGCCCAAAGGAAGGAATCATAATCTGGCGCTGCATATATCCATCAAATGTAGAGGGGCAGTGTTGTTGCACGTGCTGGTGGACACTGGGTCATCACTGAATGTGTTACCCAAGAAGGCTTTAATGAAGCTAGACACCCGAGGGATAATGTGCACCCTAAGTGGCTTGGTGGTTCGAGCTTTTGATGGGACCAGAAGGTCCATGTTTGGGGAATTGACTCTTCCGATCCAGGTTGGTCCGGAAGTTTTTGATGTTGTGTTTTATATCATGGATATTCAGCCAGCATATAGTTGTCTGTTGGGACGACCCTGGATCCATTCGGCAGGCGCTTTTACGTCAACTATGCACCAGAAGTTGAAATATATGGTGGGCGGTAGTGTTGTTACTGTTTTTGGGGAAAAAGATATTATG
Source organism: Lathyrus sativus (assembly GCA_963859935.3). Lineage (NCBI taxonomy): Eukaryota > Viridiplantae > Streptophyta > Magnoliopsida > Fabales > Fabaceae > Lathyrus > Lathyrus sativus. The sequence goes on along the minus strand of OZ012737.1, from coordinate 565,550,375 downwards.
ATAAGTCATTTGTCTTTATTCAAATACGTCGAAGTTGACAGTGAGATCCACGAGACGTTATGTCAAGCTTTTGAGACTGTGCAGATTAAGGAGAAAACACTGGTTGTAGACAAAGTACCTGAGGTTGCCATGTCATCTTTTAAAGAAGCACAGGCAGTGGTGAAATCTGGAGCATCTCAGGGTTGGGGCCAAGTTATAAGCATCCCTAACAAATAGGACAAGTTCAGACTGGGGTACAACCCATCCTCCTCTTCATAGAGTGCGTCGTGCTACAAGGGATCCGTCCAATTCACCAGCAGTGGGGTGATCTTCGAGCAGATCAATATCATGTCCAACGAAGAGGGGGATAGCAATTGCGACATGGATTCATGGATTCGGCCATGTATTCCGGGTTAGAGCCTAAGCAATTGGATTGTCAAGGAAGTCATCCAAGTGACTAAAGAAGAGTAATGATTTGTTTTCTTGGTTATGTATAAACCTATGTTCTACCCGGAGCATAGTGGTCTTTGTTTACAGGGCCTAATCTTTTATGTTTGAGCAATCGTTTTATCAATTAATCAAAGGGCGTTTTTCTTGCATTCAAATATTGTGATATCTGTTTTTCTTATTTTATTTAATAATAAAATGGCAATATGGTTTGTGCTTGTTTGCATATCATTTTAAGCATTAAATCATCATCATTGCAGGTTCCACATTATAGATGACACCGCTCCAGAATCGTCTATGACTCGCTTTGACTTTGATAATCCGATCTTTTAAGTTGAAGAAGAGATTGAGGAAGATGAAGACCTGCCTGAAGAGTTAGCTAGGCTACTAAAACAGGAAGAGAAAATCATTCTGCCTCATTAGGAAGAAATTGAGGTCGTCAACTTGGGTACCGAGGAAGCCAGAAAGGAAGTCAGGATAGAGGCTGCATTGCGGAGTGATGTCAAGCAAAGATTGGTTGAAATGCTCTAAGAGTATAAGGATATTTTTGCTTAGTCATATGAAGATATGCCCGGTCTTGACACAGATATTGTGGTCCATCGCTTGCCTCTCCGTGAAGAGTGTCCATCTGTCAAGCAGAAACTTAGGAGAACTGTCGCGGTGAAATTTGGATACCAAGCTATTGATGAGCTTGAATCTAATTCATTTGCAACCGAACTTTGATTTGTCCAAAGAAAGGGATAAAGATCTAAATTCCCACAATGCAATGCAAATGCAAGGGTTAGAGAGTTATAGGTTCAGGGGTTGGTTAAACTTAAGGAAGGTGCTAGCATCCTAAGTTTCTGTAGTACTCTACAGGAACATCTTGTTTTATGTTTGTTTATTGCTAAGGTTTATCTGCTTAAGGATGAAAGACCTAAGGGTTTATTTCTAAGTATACCTGATAAGATATCGCACCTTATGCCTACATATCCTTACGGGAGTGGAATCAGAGTATCTGTAGTTCCCCTAAAGGGTTTGAGGATTTCTTTGACTGTGGTCAAAGTTCCTACGGGTTTAGGGTAGTTGATTCATTGATTTTAGGAGAAAAGATGAGTTGTCATTTTAAGGGAGGTTTAACCACCATAAGTGTAGAGGTTGTATTGTTGTGGGGTGGAGATTCTACCTCGCTTAAGATGATTAACATCTTATTCTCTAGTGTTCGAATATTGTATTGAGTTGATTGTTTTCCTATGTTGTAAAATAAAGACAAAGGCCCTCCTTATGGGGTAAGATCTATCCTAAAAGATCTACTTGAATGGGATCAAGGATCATAGGGATTATGATGCAAATGATATGCATACGCACAATTGTTTAAGTCATGCACAGATTCTTCCTTTGGACATATGCAATGCGATAATGTTAAATTGCGGAAGATAAATTGCGGATAAAAATTAAACATACACACGCATGAAAGCGCTAAGTGTGTGAATGTGTGAAGGGAAGTGAACACGTGTACGATTGATTGATTAATTTTAAGGGACGTTGGTTAATTTTAATTTTGGATTGAGAAAATGGTTGGATTGATTTTAAGAGGATTGATTTTAAAAAAAGAGTTGAATTAGATTTTTTCAAGAAAATGTTAATTAATTTGGTGGAATAGATTTTATAAAAAAGTTGTATTAATTAGTTTTATTTGTTTCAATAAAAAAAACTTTGATGATAATAATGCTAATTAGATTTAAAGATTTTTAATTACTATAAATTTTGAGAAAGTTAATAAAAAACTAATTTGAATAAAAAGGAGTGTTTATTATTTATTTTGAAAGTTATTATTTTAGTTATGAAATAAGCCTTTTTATTATTAAATGAAATTACTTAGTTACTATTATAAAAGAAAAGAGTTAATTAATTATATAAAAAAGTTGTTTTATTATTATACAAAAAGGTTGTTAAGTTTAAAATAAAAAGATGATTAAAAAAAAGGCTAATAATTGAAAAGAGTCATTAGTTTAATTTTAAAAATATTATGGTTCGATTATAAATTAATTAATTAAAAGGATGTTCATTCATTTTATATAAAAAACTGATTAGAAAGAAAATGGTTAATTAGGAGATAATTAAATAGAAAACGGGAGATTAAGGGGGTGATTAAGGTTAGTGGTTTTTTTTTAAGATTAAGGGGCGTCGATTGGGTATGAGTGCACAGGCGAGGGTTCACCGTGGGCGAGCAGATGTGGTCGTGGGATAAGATCCATTGGAGATCCGTGGGTGTTAAGTGAGGGTGCATTATAGTGTATGTCTAGTGTGCCGTATATGATTATCAAATTACAACAGATCAAAAACAAAATAAAATTGAAACCCTAAATCCCCTTCCCCCCCAGATCGTCGTTCTTCTTCTTCCTTTCATCAGTTCGCCGTTCAGGCTCCCCCTCCCACTTCTCTTCTGATTTCTTCCCCAACTCTTTCACCTTGTTTTTCCATTGTTCGTAAAAGAAACTTAGTAAAGAAAAAAAAACACAAGGCAAAAATCAAATCGCAAAATGAAAACATCACTCGAAAGATCGTTACCCATGATCGAGGAAACGCTCCGGTTTGATGACGACATTGATGGCTTCGTCGGTAGTGGATTTATGATGATGGCGTCGGTGGTGGATGTTTCGCGAATGGTGCGAGGGTTTTCCGGCGACAGGCTTGCGAAGGCGTTTGGTGGTGACCTCGCGACGGGATTTACAACAAAATAAGCTCTCACTTTTTTTATTTACACACTTTGGGCTTTATTGAATTTGGGGTTTTGTGTGATTTTTGTGTTTTAGGGTTTATGTGAATCTGTTTCGTGAATGTTCTCCTCTTTCGTTTGTGAATTCGTACGCCTTTTATAGCTTTACGGCTTCTTCTTATACTTAATTCCTCATGAATTCTTTTCTAAATTCGTAATGAACATGTCGACATCTGGTTTTGGAAAGGATTCAAGGGTGTCTGAAACGTGTTGGAACTTGTTTGGAAACAAAATGGTTAATGTTTTAAAATCGTCTCAAGCGCCTTGACTGTGGTTTATGAACTTTCTTTTTTGGAAAAAATCTTGTCTGATACATACTGGTGGTTATTGTGGAAAGTTTTTAAATCTGAAATTGATGACGAGTTTTGGTTCCCATCTGATTATGTCTGAATGTTTGAATTATTTTTCCTTTTCCTCTCAACGTGTCGTATCCTTGTTTAGGAGATGCTGATTAAGACACCAAGTATTCACGACTGACTTCTTCTGTTGTATTGCAGGAAACAATGGCCACGGCCTGACAATTTGCTTCAGCTTTCGTCATTTTGGTGCAGAGAAAAGATGTCGTCGATATCATTTGAAATGCGCAGCGGGATTGGCCAAGTTAACATCAAAGGAGAGTGGCGTCATCGATGAAGGGGTTGCCCATAACAGTTGTGAATCGAATAAGGTTGTAAACAGTGACCAACAAATCAGACTTTAAGAGGTTATTCTCTGATTCCCCTTGAATCTTGATTTTATTTTGCCTCAAGTATGTACCATGGATATGTGGCATGGTTAGGAAGACATTTTTGAATCCCAATCTTCTTCAACTCTGATGCAGGTCAGTTAGACTTCTGCTGCCGCAGTTCCTTCATGATCATAAAACGGTTTCTGTGAATGTATTGTCAAACTAGCTGTTATTATGATGCTCACATTTAGCTAGTAGTTTGTCTGATAAGCTAAACTGCGAATTTGCAGAGATTCTGAAGGTGACTATTCTGAAGTGTTTTTGCGGTCAAAAAGTCGCATTTGGAATTCTTGAGGCTCCTCAATATTTTTTCTGGCTTCGGCAGGTACTATCTAATTTCCTGGCTATGAAATTAATGAAATCATATTTGGAAGTAGCTTACTGTCTTAGAAAAGCAGGGTGTGTGTAACTTCCGCTGCTATGGCGCTTCTTCCATTCTGCTTACTAATTTCTTATCAGATTGTCAGTAATAAGATCTTACTTTCTCTGTTTTATTGCAGTACCGCAGCTCAGGATGTTATCTATTGGGAACATGCTGTCAATTCCTTCAAACATCTCTGTCTCCTCCTGAGTTAATATGGCGCTTATATTTGATGTTTTAAAATCCTCGTTTGATGGTGTTTGGAGGTAAATAATTCCTCAGTGATTCCTTAACAGAACCATAACTTTTGTCATCTTAAAACCCTTGACTTCTGCTTTCAGAATGTAGCAATATGAGAAAACGGGGCCTGGCTACGAACCATCGTAAGGTGTTCAGGTTGAAGTTTAATATACTTCTCAGTTTACAAGTTTCTTATTTGCTTATATCTCACAAGTTTAATCAAATGTCATAGTGTGCAATTGCAGGACATTGTAGAACTTGGAGAGGTGAAATTTGGGTTGCCAAAGCTGAGATATAGGATTTCCATCAATACGACTTATGACCTATTCGACAATTGGATTTAGTATGATAGTTACGGATGCTAAATTCCGCCAGAATTCTTTGGACATTGGTTTTCCGTCACAGTGATGACATGTCACAACTTTTACAAGTCTTGCGGGAACTCCAAGTAGGTCGGCAACATAAGCGACGGCTGCTTCTACTTCATCAATAAATAATTCAAAAAGGCCTCCCTAGTAGCTTGCGTTCCATGTAATATTAGTACTTAGTCTAATTAGCTTGGTCTTCTAAAGGGAACATTGAATCATTGTATTATTGTACTCTTTAAATCCTTCTAGAGTTAATGAAATTGGTTGCACTTGATTTGCTATATGAAAAACCTGGAAAGTGTATTCAAGTATTCGGCCTTAAACTTATTTTCCATTTTCCAGCAGCTTATATCCCGTACGGGTTTGTCATGCAATTTACCACGTGGTCTTAAATTGGAAATAAACTTGGGGAACTTGAATCTTCTAGGCTTAAACCCGGCGGGTTGAATTCAACTAAAACTTATTTCAATACATCCTGAAGATTGACCTCTGAAGCTTAACCAAACACAATTAAATCAAACGAGTGAAATTAAATCTCTGAAAGGTCCAATAGCATGGTTTTCAATAAAGCCTTCAGGTTGCGTGTCCTCTTCAAAATCCCATTTCCAGATGAATGTAATTGAAATAAAATTAGGATCAAGCGAGATAATGCCATGAAGTGTATTTTTTCACAAGTCAAAAGTTCACCATGAGCTCAGTTTTGTAAAATTCTACTTTGCGTAGCCTGAGTCTTTATTTTCAAAATATGCGACAACTTAGTAGTATGAATTTAATTATGGGCTTGAATATGATGAACTCTTCATGGTAGAATAAAACCCAACTCTTTACACATCAATTTAGACTGCCTTTAATTTTTGGAGCCCGATAAAAGCCATTGAGTTCAAATCAGCTTGTGGGCTTTGTTGTAAACTTCGATAAAACTTGGCTCAAGATTTGATGGACCATACGAGGGTCTCTTTGAACCTTAAAACACTTGCACGAGCTGGTTAGCCATAGTAAACGCACATACAAAAGTATAAAGATAACATATGAGAAAATGCATAAGGAGGTGGGATCTTATGGTCAAAAATTAGGGTGCGACAAGAACCAGACCAGATATGGCAGTAAAAATCAAAGAAGTCCAGAAACAATTGGATGCAGGATTTCTCGCCATGACAAATTACCCTCTGTGGGTCGCTAACATCGTACCTGTACCTAAGAAGGACGGTAAGGTAAGGATGTGTATTGATTATAGAGACTTGAACTTAGTGAGCCCGAAGGATGATTTCCCTCTCCCCCACATTGACGTACTTGTTGATAATACCGCGCAGTATTTAGTGTTTTCCTTCACGGACGGTTTTTCCGGATATAACCAGATCAAAATGGCGCCGAAGGATATGGAGAATACAACTTTTATCACACTATTGGGGACTTTCTGTTATAAGGTAATGCCTTTTGGGTTGAAGAACGCAGGGGGAACCTATCAGCGGGCAATGGTGACGCTCTTTCATGATATGATTCATCATGAGATCGAAGTCTATGTTAATGATATGATTGTGAAGTCACAGACGGAGGAGAAATATCTGGTGAACCTTTTGAAGATGTTTGAGAGGTTAAGAAAATTCAGACTGAGGTCGAATCTGAACAAGTGCACTTTTGGTGTACGGTCAGGAAAGTTGTTGGGGTTCATTGTCAGTGAAAAAGGAATCGAGGTCGATCCTGCAAAAATAAAAGCAATTCAAGAAATACCAGCGCCGAAAACAGAGAAACAGGTTCGTGGTTTCTTGGGTAGATTGAACTATATTGCTAGGTTCATATCTCATCTCATAGCCACGTGTGAACCCATGTTCAAATTGTTAAAGAAAGACCAGGCGGTCGTCTGGAATGAAAATTGCCAAAGGGCATTTGAGAAAATAAAAGAGTATTTGCAAGAACCTCCGATACTGATACCTCCAGTAGCTAGAAGACCCTTGATAATGTATCTAATGGTTCTTGAGAACAACATGGGTTGTGTTCTCGGTCAATACGACGAGACTGGAAGAAAAGAGCATGTCATATACTACTTGAGTAAAAAGTTTACAGATTGTGAGTCCAGGTACTCAATGTTGGAAAAGACGTGTTGCACACTCGCTTAGGTTGTCAAACGCCTGAGACAGTATATGCTAAATCACACAACCATGTTGATTTCAAAGATGGATCCGATTAAGTACGTCTTTGAAAAGCAATCACTTTTAGGAAGGATTGCCAGGTGGCAGATGGTCTTGACAGAATACGACATTTAGTATGTTTCCCAAAAGGCCATTAAAGGGAGTGTTCTGTCAGAGTATCTTGCATAGCAACCGATTGATGATTATCAACCGATGAAATTTGAATTTCCTGACGAAGACATCATGTTTCTAAAGATGAAAGACTGCGATGAGCCACTACCTGATGAAGGTCCTGAGAAAAGCTCCAAGTGGCAAATGATCTTTGACGGTGCTGTTAACTCCTATGGCAGCGGAATTGGGGCAATCATTACAACTCCCTATGTTTCTCATATACCATCCACTGCCAGGTTGACATTTCCCAGCACCAACAACGAAGTTGAGTATGAAGCATGTATCATGGGTATTGAAGAAGAGATTGATTTGAGAATAAAAAACCTTGATATCTATGGTGATTCAGCTTTAGTTGTTAATAAAATTAAAGGAGAGTGGGAGACTCGGCAGCCTAATCTGATTCCTTATATGAACTACGCAAGAAGGTTGTTGCCTTTCTTTGACCGGGTGGAGTTTCATCACGTGCCAAGAGCGGAGAATCAGATGGCGGACGCTATGGCGATGTTATCCTTAATGTACAAGGTGAACTACTGGAATGACGCTCCAAGAATAGTCATCTCGCGCCTTGATAGGTCGGCATTTGTATTTGTAATATAGGAAGCTTCTGATGGCAAGCCATGATATTACGGTATCCGCCAGGGGCATCGACCCGGGATAAGAAGACCTTGAGGAGGTTGTCTGGAAATTTCTATCTAAACCAATATGGTGTACTCTACCGGAGGAATTTTGACTTGGTACTGTTGAGATGCATGGACGAGAAAGAAGCAAGTCTGCTTATGGAAGAGGTCCACGAAGGTGCCTTTGGCACGCACGCCGGCGGGCATGCCATGTCTCGAAAGTTGTTACGAGCAGGGTATTATTGGTTGACTGTGGAGTCTGATTGCTTTAAGTATGAAAAGAAATATCATAAATGCCAGGTTTATGCTGATAAGATTCATGTGCCGCCGAGTCCTATGAACGTCATGGCGTCGCCTTGGCCCTTTTCCATGTGGGGCATTGACATGATAGGCAAGATCGAGTCGACCGCATCCAATGGACATCGCTTCATCTTAGTGACAATTGACTATTTCACTAAGTGGGTTGAAGCTGCTTCCTATGCGAATGTCACCAAACAAGTTGTAGCCCGGTTTATCAAGAAAGACACCATTTGTCGTTACGGAGTGCCTGAGAGAATCATTACTGATAATAGTTCGAACTTGAATAACAAGATGATGAAGGAACTGTGCCAGAGTTCCAAGATTGAACATCACAACTCTTCTCCCTATCGTCCGAAGATGAACAGCACTGTTGAGGCAGCCAACAAAAATATAAAGAAGATAGTGCAAAAGATGGTTGTAACCTATAAGGATTGGCATGAGATGTTGCCCTTTGCTTTGCATGGATATCGTACTATGGTGCGTACTTCAACTGGGGCAACTCCTTTCTCGCTGGTGTATGGTATGGAAGTTGTCTTACCATTGGAAGTCGAGGTTCCTTTTTTGAGAGTTCTGATTGATGTCAAGCTTGATGAGGCATAATGGGTGAGGAACAGATTGAATCAGCTTAGCCTGATGGATGAGAAGAGGTTAGCGTCTATTGCGTATGGTCGTTTATATCAGAGCAGGATGAAGAAAGCTTTTGATAAGAAGGTGCGTCCTTGGAGCTTTCAGGCAGGTGAGTTAGTCTTGAAGAAGATTCTCCCTCCATAGGCAGATCACATGGGCAAATGGAATCCTAACTATGAAGGTCCATATGTCGTGCGAAAGGTTTTCTCTGGAGGAGCCTTGCTGTTATCAACCATGGATGGTGAAGATTTCACATCTCCTGTGAATGCAGACACAGTTAAAAAATACTTTGCTTAAAGAGACCCGCTGGTGTTGCACCCCAAATTTTGACCCCTTAGATATTCATCATCATTACAGGATCATTTTCATTTGATTATTTAACCTTAACCTACTTCAAGTTTGTCTTTTTTAAGATACAGGTGAACTAGGGTTCCGTACAATTGGAAATCGAGGTTTCGACGGTTTAATCAGTCAATGTATTGGACTGATTCTCCATAAAACAAGCATCTACACCATCAAAGATACTCCATTTGGTCAAACATGGGACCAATTTGAGGTTGTCACACAAAGATAAGGAACAGTGCAGTTCAGGATCCCCGATTAGGATTTCTGATCAGGAAAAGTCAACTGTGGTTTGAATTTTGATTTAAAAGGTGATCTAATGATGTAATTATGGTCCATTAAGATAATATGGCTTAGGGAAGTCCACTCAATAATTTTCAAGGCCTCAGAAGACCCAGAACGTCAACAGGCGACTCGGTAGTCATCGATCGATCGTTTCGTTGACTGAAAAGTCAACTCTCCAACTATAAGGAATTTGACCTCAAAGTGTGAATCAAAAATGTTCCTAATGTCATATTACACCTATCCATGAAGTTTCATGACCATTGGATCAAGGATTGAGCAGTAATCGCAAAAATCGGGAATTAGGGTTTTGAAAGGGGCAAGTCCATAACTTCCTAACCACACATCCAAATGATATGGTTCAAAGCTTGTTGGAAAGGTCTTGACAATTCCTACAAAAGTCTCACAGTGTTCCATGTGCAAAAAATGCATAGATTTGGAGTTATGGCCAAAATCATCACAAGAGGGAGAAAACACTTAGAGAAATTCTAAGTTGCTGGCCTTTTTAGGCATGTTTTCAGCCAACTTTGAGGGGATTTTTGACCTAGTTCCACTTGGAATCTGAAGATCATGAAAACATGAAAGTTGTAGAGATCCATGAGGGATTTCCAAAGAGTACTAGAACTCTTCCATAGCCCTTGTGAGATGAGAATTATGAAGTGAGAAAGTTAGGCTTATGCACTAGTTTGTCAACTTGCCAAAACCCAACATGAACTTGATTTCCAACTATGAACTTCGTATCTAACCATGGATTGACCTCTTATGAGATGTATTAGATTTAAATTTGAACTAAATTAGACAAGAATCCAAGCAAATCTCAAATGCTAGACAAGACACATTAGTTTAATGGAAAAAATACAAAAAGTACACCATGAGAGAGAAGATTGGTGGATGCAGCATGGGAGGGGGTCTTGCTCACTCAAATGTCACTTATCACATCTCATTTCTAGCTAGCTTTTAAGGGAAAACTCCTTGCAAGCAATCTAGGTCAGCAGAACCAAAACCATTACATAGATTCATGAGTTTTTCACTAAAAAAAAACACCTTGAATACCACTTGTGCAAACTGCCCCAACTCTTCTTTTAGCCTATAAATAAAGGCTTCACCCCATTGTATTTTTCACACCAGAGCTATCAAGAATATCACAAATACACAACTCTCTTTCTTTCTCTCTTTGCTTGAAAGTGAAGAAATTCACAAAAACACAAAAAATAGTCACTTTGCATCTTTGCACCAGTTCTTGTTTCCAATCCAAAAACACTTCAAAAACCATCCACACACCTTTAAAATCATCATTTAAAGATGTTCCCACCATTGGTTTCCTCAAAAAATACATGAATCAAAAAGTCAACTTTCACACCACTTAAGTTTGACATTTATGCACATTTCATGCCAAATCACTATATAGATCAATTTCCATCATTTTGGCACTTTAGACACTTCATGTTTATGATGTATTAGATGTTCATAGTCTCAAATAACAGCTGAAATATCATCTACTCAAACTGTCCACAAGATTTCACTTTTCTTCAAAAGGTAGTAACATCACAAGCTTGCTCAAAAGGAAGGACCTCTGGTTTTCTTGGTTGCTAGCATAGTGAGGTCTACAAGAGGTATGTAACTTTAAACCTCCTCACTATTATGCATCATGTTTATGTTGTTTGTTAAATGGTTTACGCATTATTATGTTTAAATTATGTTGTGTTGTCAGAAACTATCTTGGAGTTTGTCAACTTTCACTAAAAGTATGGATTTGATATTGATATGCCAAGCTTGCTATTGGTACAACTATGTTATGTTTGTTCCTATCAGTGCTAGAAGATTTTGTTTGTGAAATTGTTGACATTGGTATTTTGAGTTGGTTTCCTTTGCTGTCAAACTGTTTTGGAGTCTAAGTGTGTCAACTCATGACTATTGCTGTTAGAAATTGGCTCTCACACTAGATGTTGCTGTTTGGTGTTGTGACTGCCTTCTAGAATAGTTTTTAGGCCTGCAATTTGTTGTTTCAACAAGTTCAAGTCTAACATGTTTGTTTTGCCTCTATCTAGATGTTTTGACATAAAGTTGTTTAAGGAAATACTTGGATTTGCTATTTGCATTGTTGTGACAAGATTGGTATTTGCTTCTATTTAAGCAGGACTGTTTGGTTTATATTGTTGGAGGTACTGTTGTTAGAACATTGGTACATGGAGGTCTAATTTTGCTATTCAGGCCCCATTGCTGTCAAATTTGCTTTTCGTGTTAGTTTTGTCTAGATAATGGTTATTAGATCTCCTTGTCTAGGGGCTGCTTTTAGAATTTATGTGAGGATGGATTTGTCAATCCATGGTGAAATACTTAGAGTTGTGGACTCTTTGTATTAGTTTATTAGGCTTGGTAATGTCAGTTTTTTGGTTCTGCTTGGTTTTAAGTAGGTTCCTTTGAACATTGACCTTAGGCTGTGAGTTTTAGGTTGTTTAGTATGGAGTTGAGAATTAAGCAATCTTAGTTGTGTTCTTCACTATTTCTAGGACTGAGTTGATCAATTGATACCTAACTATTGCCAGGTCAGTTTCTCTTTTTTTAATGGTTGGTTTTTGTTGTTGATGTCCACCTATAGGAAAGTTGTAGCCAGGTTGGTGGTCTTAAGAGTTTAAGGTTGTTAAATTGAGTTTCGTGTGATTGGTGTTGAGCTCATGGTGTTGTTCAACCAGCAGTTAGCTTGTTGTTGTTTTAGGTAGGTTGAGTTTAGGATGGTGAGAACAGTAGAATCTCTGCTAGAATGATCCGGTGTGTGTGTGTGTGTGTGTGTGTGTGTGTGTGTGTGTGAGAGAGAGAGAGAGAGAGAGAGAGAGAGAGAGAGAGAGCTGCTGTTAGAGGTTGTGATAGATCTGTCAACTCATGATTGAGATGTGTAGAGTGGATGGCTCATTGTGTTGTGGCTTTGTAATGACCACAATGTTGTTGTCATGAGATTTGTGGATTGAATTATTGATATAAGCTTTTTACACATGTTTAGATCTGTTATAGCCTCAGAGTGTGCTAATTCATGATGACAGTTTTTCCAAGCAGTCTAGGTAGGGTCTAGTGCAGCTCTTGGAAGTTTTCCTTTGTGTATATATTGTTAGTTTAGCTTGCTATCATGTGTGACCAGACTAAGTTTCAAATAGGGATAGCATAAGTGCTTGGCTCTTTTACTTGTTCATTGTCCAATTTTGTAAATACTAATTGTTTTTAAGCATGTCTACATTGTTGTTGGTCAACTGTTTTAAACATGTATGTGTGGCTTTGTGTATTACCTTGATTGGTGAGTCATGTTTAATTTCCTGTCATGAATTTCCTGTTAGCATCATAGGTCACAATGCTTAGTCTTTTGCTAACAGATTGGTTTAGAATTACCTGTTTGAATTTCAAAATGTGTTGAAACCCCTACTGTTGTTAAGGTTTCCTTTTACAAAGCATGAGTTTGGATTGTCATTTACAAGGTCATATTTTGCCTCAGTAGAGTTTGAGATCTCTTTTCTTCAAAATCATCATAAGCAGCAGGTTTAAGAATTGTAAGTAGGCCTATGTTTGGTTTTGGAACTCACCTTTTTTATGATCACCTTGTCTTGGTTTATCCATGTTTTTGATAGGATTTCACTTGCTAGTATTTTGTTTGATATTTATTGATTAAATCTCTCTGTCAAAACTTGTTCAATAGTGAATTTTGGATGTGAACAGATCCTCACCTGTGTGCAGTGGCATTGAGTTGTGATCCATGGTTTCAGAATGCATTTCAAAATGATATTTAGCATGAGCAATCATGTTTTTCACTGTATGCATTATTTCATAAAATGGATAGCACCATCATCTTCCTCATGAAAAATAAAGCGAGATTGACTTTAATTTCACTAAAATTGATTAAGTTTTGATAAAGTTGTGATCAAATCGTATTTGTTTTTTCACTTGCCCTTACCATATTCTTTTCCCAGAATAGCACGCCTTGTAGGTTTATTTTAAAACTGGGGTGGCATAATGAATGGATGTATCGCCACCCCAGTGGTTAATGCCTTGCCTTTAAGTACTTTGCCATGCGTATGAACCCAGGTTCGAGCCTCAGCGAGGCCACTTTTTATTCAATTTTATGTTTTTTTTATGTTTTTACTATTTGTTCTTCTTTTTCCATCTTAATTACACGCGCGCGCTTTGGTTGATGTGGTAAAAGTTTTCACCTAGAAACCACCAGACGTGGGTTCAATCCTTGGGTTGAGCATTTCTTTATTTTTTAGCACTTGGTTTATTCAATTTTATTTAATTTCATTTAACTTTCAATTTTACATAACTTCTTCATTTTTACTCTTTTTTAAGTGGTTCTTTTTTCCAAATTCTTGTTTTAATGTGTATTTTCATATGATGACTAAAGAATTCTAAAATTCTTATTTTAGAAACACTTTGCATTATGATGAAATTACGATTCGTTTTAGGGATTTTCCCCTCATATCTCTCATTTTCAAAACTTTGATTTTATTCTTTGAGTTTCATTTGAAGATAACATAAACTTGGATTGTTGTCTCATTTGTGCATTTAAGTTTGAATTTCAACTTTGCTTGTACGCATTTAAGTGGCTCACCTTTAAAACTATTGATTATCCCCATGAGGTTTTGAATCTTTTGTTTACATTATGGTAACATTGTGTTTACATATGATATCCTTTACCTTTACCCCTTTATCCTAACCTTAGGATTTGAGTCGCCGAGCTCACTTTTAGCGTCCCGCCATGGACACCCTTTCCCTTTATCCTAGCCTTAGGATTGGAGTCGTCGTGCTCTATTTAGTGTCCCGCCGAGAACATCTTTTACCCTTTTATCCTAACCTTAGGATTGGAGTCATCGTGCTCTATTTAGCGTCCCGCCATGGACATCTTTTACCCTTTTACCCTAACCAGGGGAACTACGGTTGCTCTGATTCCATTCCCGTCAGGATACGTAGGCACGAGATGCGATGTCTTCGCGAGCATACTTTACCAAAATTTGTACATACTTTACCAAACTTTGTTTATACTTTATATCTTTACCCTTAACACATTTCCTTTAGCAATCAAACTTTAGCAAACACAAATATTAACAAGAGGTTCCTGTAGAGTACTACAGATGTTTAGGATGTGAAATACCTACCCTAGACATAACCAACCCCCGAACCTTTAGATCTCTCTTTGCTTAGCTTTAAGTATTACTTTTTGCTTTGCATTTTTATAGGTTTTTCTTTCTTTAAACCTTTCCTATTTGGATAAATTAAAGTCCAGTTGTGAATTTGATGAATTAAGATTCAAGTTAGTCAATAGCTTGGTATCACGATTCAAGTTAGTCGATGTTCTTCCGAATGTCTCTGATGTTTGTTTCTGTGTCCCGATTATATTTCTCCGATTTCTCCCCACCCCATTCATTGATATTTTGAACGTTGTGACTCTTTTCCATTCAGTTCCGTTCATGGATGATGTCTGTCGTTTCCCCAGTGTGTCGGTGTTGCACCCCAAAATTTGCCCAACATTTCTTTACCTAGCTTATGTTTCATTTCATTCACATTAGCATTATCATTTGCATTCCATTGACATGTGTGCAGGAGATCAAGAGGTATGATTACCAATAAAGGGCTACAAAAGAGTTTGAAGCTATCTAAGAAGGTTATTCAGGTGCTCAAGGGTTGATAGCCTTGTCAGAGAAGTTAAAAGATCCTCAGAGAGAGTGGTTGAAGCCAAGTGTGTAGGTCTCCTAACTTGAGAGTTGTGGGAAGACCATAAGATGATTCTGAGGCCATAAGGATGGACTTGAGATCTTGAGAGAGCTCATGATAAGGTTTGAAGACCACTTTGAGGCCTAGACAAGTCATTGTGCAAGATTAAGAAGCCTCATCCATGATTGGTGCAATTAGGGTTTGACTGGGTCAACCCTAAGTCAACTGAGGGTTTGAAGGAAGTTGAGACCCAATTCAAGAGCCATGTGATCATGGATTGATACATTGAGATGTTATAAGGATGATTACAAGGTTAACTCATCATGATTGAAGAGTTTGAGAAGTTTCAGGCTAGGGTTTCCAAGGCTTGACAGTGTAAAATCCCCTAGTTTAACCCCTATCTCCAAGGCAATTTAGCTCAAGATGTGATTGTTATCTCATCTTGCCCCCAACATGATTGTTGTAGAGCATGATCTTAGCTTTAATTTGAGTGCTAGAAGTCCTTGATAGGATTTGTAGAACTCAAGTTATGGCTTTGACAAGTTACAAGTCATCTGAGGAATGTGAATTTGGAGCTTGAAAGTTACCCAACTTGCATGAAACTTTTGCCCTAGAAGGATGATTCCTATGAACTTTTGGTCAACATGAATGTTGTTCCTTGTTCTCTTAGATTTCTAGAGAGTACTAGAAGTCCTTGATAGGAGTTGTAGAACTCAAGTTATGGCTTTGACAAGTCAAGGGTATTTTGGACATTTGGTGATTATAGGTCATTTGTGATCATAGGCCATTTTCACCAACTTAGAGGCCTCAAATGAAATTTCGTTCAACTATAAAGTTGCTAAAAATGGGGTTTTAACCTTGACCATGCATCAAGGAGGCATTGAAATGGCTCAAGGAGAGACTTGGTTCAAGAAATTTTGAAAAAGAAAGAATTAAAAGGATTTAATGGCCAAAAATTCAAATAATTCATTTTGTGACCAAATGAAACAAAATTATAGGTCAAATTGATTGGAAAAATGATTTTAGAAACAATGGAAATGTTATAATTTTGATTTGAGGTCATTTTCATAACATTCCATTTCATTTCTTCATGATGAAGCAACATACCCAATTCATACATTTGGCTTGCAAACAAGGAAAATAACACACTAAACTCCTTCAATATCTCATGAGAACTTGATTACACACATAGCCATGCCAAGAGGGAGTCAGAATGGTGATTTCCATGGATGATATTTTGAAGAGATTTTGAAAATCCAAAATCTCATTTGGATGGATCCAGAAGTTTCTAGACAATCCCAATCACTTCTATATAAGTCATTGAGTGAACTCAGCCATTTTTTTTTGGAAGGAATTGAAGCTGGTTGCAGAAAGAGCCATTGAAATTTTGAAGGTGCAAGTTGAAATCAAGTTTTCAATTCAAGGGAGAATCAAGCCAAATCAGGGTGTGCAAAGGCTTTGGGAGTGAATTTGGAGTGTGTCTGCATCATCTTGGCAGTTGAAGTGATCAAAAACCATCTTTGTTACCTCTCTGAAACCAGGTTTGTACATTTCGCCCTTATGCATGATTTAAGAGGAGATACTTAGCAATTCATATGTGGTTAGGATCCTTGCAACATGTAGTTGGATTTAGGATCATAAATTGGTGAATTAGAGACAAATTAGGCATGTGATCATTTTCTGTTGAGGTTGATATCTCAAGGTTCTTGAAGGATTAATCACAATGTGATAGTGGAAATTGATCAGTGAAGAGTGAGGATTAACTTGAGACCTTTAATTTTAAGAATGGTGAAAATCAAGATTGGGATGGATTCTGAAAATGTATAAGGAATTAGAAAATTCTGAGGCCAGATTCATGATCAACGTGAGATTTTGAGTGGGATGAGGTATGGTTTTGTGATTTTGGATGACCTGTGGAGGTTGGCTCACCGGAGAAGACGGTGGCGCCACTGTTCAGGCTACCATCTGAGAACTCCCTCCATTTCAGTTCAAACTTGGGGACGATGAACAAGAGCCCTCAGATTAGGGTTTGACCTTGGACTCAGGCGTGCGTTGGAGGGCCACAATTTGATCTCAGTGCTGAAGAGAGACATTAGAATGAAACGCACCGTTTCATTAATTGATTTGTTTTGGGCTTAGCACTCAGAGTGATATCCACACCCCCCTTTGGCCCATTTCTTTGAAATAAATTGTCCTCGGTTGCTATTTGAAACGCATTGTTTATTAATTTCTTTTTATTTTCTTTATTTTTATCATTTCATGTGACTTAGAGATTAATTCATAAAAAATAGGAAATTAACTCAATTAATTCCAAAATTTTTTTCCCTGATTCATGATTGAATCTAGAATTTTGTAGATTAAAAATATTAGGAATTCATGCATTTGTGATTTTATTTGCATTTTTTGAATATTAATTGACATTAAAATGGCCATGGTTGATACCTTGTTTTGTTGAATTTGGTTTGAGCATTTGGTGATGATTCTTGCATTGATTTTTTGTGTGTAGATAGCATAGATATGCATGTTCCCCTTAGATTTTTCGCACATTTTTGTGATGAATTTAGGTGGTAGTTTTAAGTTGAAACTTTAGGTGCTCTATTTTTAGGGTTTATCCTTAGTACCTTGTGATCTAGGTTTTATTTTTAGGACTTGGTGGGTGATTCAACCTCTGGATTTTGTATGGTATATTCATGATTGAATTAGGGTCCTATAGTCATTTTTGTAGGATTTTACAATTGGTTTTAGTATTTTAGTTAGGACTAACTTTAGTACTAGGTTTTAGGTGATCCTAACTTGCTAATTCAATTAGATTGATTTCTTTAGTTCCCTTAGATTAGGGTTTTGCCTCTCTTGCTCTTGGATGATGTTGAAGACAAACTTGGGCTACCATGGAATGCTTGAAGAAGCTTGGATGTGAAGACTTCCCTTTCTTTTGGTGTAGTGTTGATTAGGTGTTAAGATTAGGGTTTGCAGGCAGAGCTTCTAGATAGATTCTCTTCTTTCATAAACATGGAAGGTGTTGATCACTTCCATTCTTCCCTATGATGTAAGGTCCCTTTGTAAAGGCCTCATCCCTCCTTTGGTAGGATGTGTGGCTCTTCATAAGTTGGTAGAACCTTTGAGGGTCCCTTTCTCTGATGATGGAGTGCTTAGTGGTGACCTTTGGTCTTCATTTTGCTGTCCACTATCCAAACCTTGCTCTTGTTAGATGAATCTTTCTCCCTTGCTAGAGGATGGAGCTCCCTGCTAGAAGATTGAAGATGCTAGAGGTTGTACTTCCCTTTGTCTGAAGACTGCCATTGGAGCTGAAGCTTGAAGACCAAGAAGAGCAAGTTGACACTTGTGAAGGGAATCCAGTTGGGATCAGATGAAGGAGATGAAGCTTGAAGTTGGAGAACAAGTTGATACTTGTGTGTTTAATGCATTGAGTGCCTGAAGGAACAAGTTGATACTTGCAATGGGGATTGAAGCCTGAAGGTGGAGTCTACTTTAGAGCTGAGGCTTGAAGAGGAGGGATAAGTTAATACTTATGTTGGATGTATGGGAAGCTTGAAGAAGCAAGTTGATACTTGCTACTGAAGATGATAGCCTTGAAGAGAAGTTGAAGACTGAGGACTAAACTGATGTTAGGAGGGCTTGGCTGTGAAGCTGTGGGAGTGGTTGATCTGCTTTCTTCTCTTGTCTGTGTGCTTTCTGTGCAACTGTATTGATGTGACTTGTTTGATTTGCTTGATGCATTAGAATAAGTCCATATTTAGATTAATTTAATCTAGGAGCATGATTTCATTAGAGGTTGAGTTGCTCCCTCTGCTTGTATTTTTACTGTATGGCTTTGCTTGCGGGTATTCGGTAGAGCCTAGCTCCCTTGCCTATGTGGTTTGTGATCTGCTTGATGACATCTTATTTCATTTCCTCTGTATGATTGCAGTTTATTATATTTTGCTTGATAGCATGTTATTTCCTCTGTATGATTACAGTTATTCATATTTGGCTTGAGGTTGAGATGAGCTTGTGGAGGCTGATGCCCCACACACATTTCCTCCCTCACTTGCATTGCATGCATTTTACAGTCGTTTACTGTTTACTATTTAAGCTGATGCTTTATCTGTTTCTGTTTATCATTGACATGATCCCCTAGGAATCTCAATTCCTTTGACAAGGAAGTGATGATTAGAACTTTAGGTTGAAACATATGCATGATAACTTCTAGGAGATCCTCGTTTCAAACTTCAACCATAGGATGAATCTTGGCATGACAACATTAGGACTTGATAGTCTCCCCTTAGTTGAGCTTGTTCTCTCTTCTCATCGCAAAACAAATTAAAATACAGTAATAATGGTTAACTGATGTCGTACGTTACGAGCCTTAAGCTATCTGAGAAAGGATTGTTGGAGAGTTTCTTTTCAACAGTCTAGATGTTTAGTTTGGCACCCTTTGGGTGACATGCGACGCATTCACTCTCAGGTCATAGTCTCTAGTGCGATATTGGTTGCAAAAATCCATAAAAAACAGTTCTTCCGTAAAAGACAGAAAACAAACTTCAAACCTTTTTTCCCCATGGGCCCATAAGTCAAAGGAAAACTTTTCTGAAGAAAAGAGCGTCGTTAACTCCCAGTTCTACCACAAACGGTAACGCATAAGTCTCCAAGGGTCGAGTTGCGTACACCAAACTGCTGGAACTGTTTGTTAACCCCACTCGATAAAACAGATGAATCTGAATTCCCATAATTCGTATTATCCCGAACTACGTAAGCTCTGATCTCTCATACCTGTTGAGAGTACGTAGGCACAATACTGACGTATTGGCGAGCCACCTTCCCCCATAACCCGTAGTTAGTTGAACTACGTTGACTCTGATTTCTCATTCTCTGATGAGAATATGTAGGCATAAGGTGCGACGCTTTGCCGAGTCATTTTCTTTTCTTTTTAAGCCAGCCTTGATAGGTAGATAGATAAAACCAACCCGTCAGATAAACACAACAAGCGTGGATCCCATCGAGTACGATGGACGTGAGGGGTGCTAATACCTTCCCCTTGTGTAACCGACTCCCGAACCCAGACAACGGTTGCGACGACCTTGTCTTATACCTTTTTCGTCAGGTTTTTCCGATCGTTTCCTTTCCCGTTGTGAGAGATAAATAATTAAAGGTGGCGACTCTTCTGTTTTGTCGGCACCTTATTTTCGCGAAAGCAACAGCCAGCGACTCTGCTGGAGACTTGATAGTTTCCTGGGATCCAATGTCCCTTATGCGAGTCAGTTTGGGGATCCAACGTCCCTTGCGAGAGTCAATCCTAGCGCTTGTATGATTACTTGTCGGGTTGTGTTTATTTATCGCATTTTATTTCCCGCACTTTATTTTCAGTATGATATGATTATCTGTGCTGTTGTGGGAGGGGCATTCTGATGAGTGAGAAGCCAGACCCAGGCTTAAGTGTACCTAGCATTAGTTGTGGAAATTAGTGGGCGCGTGCTTGCTTTGCAGGCACTAGTGTCTCATGAAATCCACGCTCAGACGAGGTTCTCCCGGTTGACTTCTTTTCCGGCCCTTTGGGCCTGAAGGGTTGTTGGTTTGGAGGATTGTTGACTCTGGGGACCGATCATTTGGGATTCAGCTAAGTGAGGCCGCTTCAGGAGATGGTGATGCCACACCTTCTGGGTATCGTATCACCCCTCTTGAATGTTTGTGACGCTGATGACCGCATAGGATGTCGAACTTGTGTCAATTTAGGTCCATACCTGTGAGCAGGGTCGGGTTTGTTGCAGGGAACCTTAGCCTTCATACTACCTGGTTTTCTTGATAGTGAATCAGTTTGGTTAGGATCAGAGGATCTCATCATTAGATGTGTATTTGTTCTTGACAAAGCAGGTTCATGATCAGAGGATCCCATCATCAGATATATGTGTGTTCTTGACAGAGCAGAGTTATAGCCCGACATCAGGGTTTCTCTTATCAGATATATGATTGTTCTTGACAGAGCATATTTATGGTCCGATATCAGGGTTTTCTCCTCATCAGAGACAGGGTTGTTCTTGACAGAGCAGTATTGTGGTTTTGTTGATACAGAACCTTCATCTCTTCAACAGCACAGTTGTCTTGATCTCCTGCTGCATGATTGCATTTTACATTGCTTTGCATACTCATTTGCATTTCATTAACGTGTGTCTGTGTTGCAGGTACCGTTTCCCCCGGTTCAGGTTTTTCTTGCCTTCTATTGTGCTGTCATGGGTTCTCTAAGGAAGACTGTGGCCTACAAGCTCCCCACTCCTGATATTGTTCAGCTGACTGGTTTGATTGCTCTGGCAGATGATTCTGTGAGAGGTGAGTTCAAAAAGGCTTATGGGAAACTGCTCAGCTTGGTTTGTAAACCTTCTGTGTTTGAGTTGAATGGGTTGTACGCCTTGCTGCAGTTTTATGATCCTTCTTTGAGATGCTTTACTTTCCAGGACTTTATTCTCGCACCTACACTAGAGGAGTATGCTGATTTGTTAGGTGTGCCTATCAAGAGTCAGATGCCCTTTGTTCATATGGATGCTGAGCCTAATCTGGCTAGTCTAGCCCCTTCACTTCATCTGGATGCCTCCGAGTTGGTCTTGTCTAGTTGGAACAGGGTTCCCGGTTTCTCCTTGTAGTTCTTAGTGGGAAAGGCCCAGCAGTGCGCCAAAGACGGATGTTGGATCGTGTTCAATGCCATTCTTGCTCTGTGCATATACGGCATCATTCTGTTCCCCAATATGCCTGACTTTGTAGACTTCAACGCCTTTCACCTCTTTGCAGCAGGGAATCCAGTCCCTACCTTGATTGGAGATGTCTATCATTCCGTCCACTACAAAAACGAGAACAGAAGAGGCAAGAATGTCTCGTGCTGTGTGCCCCTGCTCTATAAATGGCTTGATAGTCACCTACCTAACAAGGGTCCCTTTGCTTCATCTGCAGCCACAGCTGAGTGGTCTGAGTGCTTGATGAGTCTGTCAGCGGAGGATATTACCTGGTTTGATAGAGATAGGTTGGGTACTGAGATCATCTTCAGCTGCAGCGGGTTTCCGAATGTGCCTTTGATAGGTAGGAAGGGCTGTATCAACTATAATCCATCTTTGTTGGTCCGACATTTTGCTTATGCTTTGAGATCTCCGCCGAAGGATGAAGAGGTGCAGGAATCTCTGTACCTCACTGGTTTTCTAGAGGGGGATATGTAATCTAAGCTTCAACACGCTTGGAAGGGTATCTGTAAGCGGGGCAAGTCGTTGCTGGGGAAAAGTAATAGCCAAGCCTACGCTCCGTATGTGACCTGGATCAGAGCCAGAGCAGATATCATAGGGATGTCGTTTCCTCCTGCCAAGCTAGAAAGCCCTCCAGTGATTGAAGAGCATACCACCGTGCCTATTCAGCAGTACAATCAGGTGTTAGCTGAGAGAGATAAGCTGCAGAAGGCAAATGAAGAACTGGAAAAAGAATTGGCTCAACTCAGAAGCGAGAGAAGCGAAGCCGTCCATTCCTTCAAGAGGCAAACAGAGCTGGTGAACCAGTTAGGGACGGATTTGACTAAGTAGATGGCTGAGCGTGAGCGCTTGGGTCGGGACTTCAAAGTTGTCAATGACGTGTTGGCCACTAAGAAGCCGCACTTGGATGAAGCATACCGGAGAATATCCAAGTTCAATCAGCATTGGAAGGCCACCCTAGCCAACGGCAAGGAACGGGAGGATAAACTGAAACAGCAGATCTCCAAGTTGAAAGCCCAGGTGAAGGCTAGTGAGAAGAGGTTTAATGAAGAAACCGCTCGCAGATATGCCGCTGAAGGCCTGCTAAACAAGGCTTTTGCTAACCTAAAGGAGCGCAAACTGACGTTTGAATCCAAGAAGCGGAAGTTAGAAGATTGTTTCGGCGAAGGAGCGTGGGAAGACTCAGTTGAAGGTCTTCAATACGCTATTACGCAGAGGGAGTTACTCGTCGAAGGGTTGCTCACTCGGCCTGATCATCCAGAAACGAGGAATCTATTAGAAGAGTTTCGAGCCCACAGCCGTACTTGACTATATTTGTAATCCTTTTGTTTTGATCATTGTTGTATGCTGACCATCACCAGGCTTGTTGGTTGAGGTTATGCTATTGATGCAGCTTGTACTCAGTGACGTTGTGTATTGCCTTGATGGGCTTTCTTTATATATGAGATGTTATTTCCATGACTGGACTCGGACTTCTTATTATCAGCACTGGCACTCAGGCACTAGGATCGGGGGAAATATCCCTAACGCACAGACACACGTTTGCATTCACATGAAGCATTTGCATAGCGAGCACTTTGTCGTTTTTCTAACCCTTTGTGTATGCAGGTTGTTCCAGGATTGATCAAAGACCAATCCACCGCTATCCGACCAGAGCAAATCAAGCTAGAGCAATGGAGCAAGTGCAGACTGATGTTCAAGAACTCCGAGAGAGGATGGACCGCTTCATGGAGCTCATGCAAGTGGTTGCCAACGGCTAAGACCAGCTCATAACATTGGTCCAGCCTCTGATTTCAAGGGTCGACAGCAATGGTGTACTCCATAGTGGGAATGTTCCAACCCCTCCACCCGTTGAAACTCCTCAGAACGGCATCCCCGTGACCGGGGGGAATAGCAGTGGCAATGGCAATGTGATTGCTAATATAGGGCTTAATGGTAATACGACTGGCGTCGGCAATGGAAACTTTGAAGCTAATGGAAATGCTAGACTGGGCAACGACAACGCGGGTGTCTGGAATTTGTACGGGCCTCAGCCATGGTTAGAATACCGTCAAGAAGATTTGTTCTCCCAGAAGGGTGCGGAAGGAGAGCTGACTGCTGAAGCACGTCTGAGGTTTAAGGCACTCGAGGACAAGATGAGGAATTTCGAGAACCAGAACACTATGGGTGTCGACATGTCCAAATTGGGATTGATTGCCGACTTCAAGGTGCCTCCCAAATTCAAGGTACCCGACTTTGAGAATTACAAGGGCACCACCTGCCCTCGCGTCCACCTGAGGTCATACTACCGAAAGATGTCCGCTCACTCTGAAGACGAGAAGTTGTTGATGTACTTCTTTCAGGATAGCTTGTCCGGGCCATCCTTGGAAAGGTACATGAGTTTGGAGCCTACCAGTGTGCGCACGTGGAAGGAACTTGCTGAGGCATTCGTGCACCATTACCAATATAACAGTGACTTGGCTCCGAACCGAGTCCAGCTGCAGAACTTGTTGCAGAGGAACAACGAAGGGTTCAAGGAATACGCCCAACGGTGGCGTGAATTGGCAGCTAGAGACCAACCGCCGATGGTTGAACGGGAGCTTGTTGAAATGTTTGTAGCCACCCTCCCAGGGGTTTATTACGAGAAATTGGTCAGCGGTATGTCTGGAAGTTTCTCAGATCTCATCATCACCGGCGAGCACGTGGAAAATGGGATCAAACTGGGGAAAATTCAAGGTGTCGATCTAGCCTCAGCTGGAGGAGGAAAGAAACCGTATGGTGGCAAAAGGCGGGAAGGAGAGACGAGCGCCGTGTCCAACGCTCGAAGGAAAGGTAAAGGCCCTCGCCAGCAGGTGGCTAGCATAACCATCCCTGCAGTCCAACAACCCCAGCCACAGCAGCAGCCGAATCAGTAAGGGTACAGAAAGTATCAGAACAGGGCACTTTGTCAAGTCGTCACCTCGAGACGCCACCCATGTCTTATGCTCAGCTATTGCAAACTCTGCTTCAGTTGCAGTTAGTCCAGAAGAGAACCCTGGCTCCCTTGACAGGGGCACCTCCGCTAGGTTATGATGCGAATGCAACTTGTGAGTTTCACTCGGGGGCACCAGGCCACACGATAGAAAATTGCAAAGCCTTCAAGCACAAGGTGCAGGATATGGTGGATGCTAAGATCATCAATTTCTTAGATAATGTGCCAAATGTCACGAAGAACCCTATGCCGAATCATAGGGGAGGTGGGGTGAATGCCATTATTGAAGACGAGAACTTAGATGTGTTAACTGATGTCAAGGATCTGAAGACACCGCTTAGCTTCGTTAAAGCCAAGCTGATGAAGAGAGGATTCTTTCCGGGCTGTGGAGAACTGTGTATGGGTTGTGCGACCCGTCTTGATGGATATGAGCAGCTGATAGAGGGGATTCAGAGTCTGATGACCGAGGGAATCTTGCAGTTTAGCCGAAGGGCTGAATGTGGATCTGGAGAGGTAATGCTGAAGCAAGATGACGAGGTTGCCACCATCACCATCCCTCGCCGGACGATCACCATTTCTGCACCCAAGCCGCCCACGATTACCATCACCAAGGCTGGGCCGATCCCTTTTGAAAGCATCAATGTTGTCCCGTGGCATTATGGGGCAGACATCTACTGCAACGGGCAGAATTTAGAATTGGAACCCTCAGGGCGGTCTGTGGATAACCTGGTGGGAATTTGCGGAATCACACGCAGCGGAAGAGTATTTGCTCCACCTGAGATTGTGGCGGACAAAGCGGACAAAGCTAAAGTAACCGATAAGGGAAAGAGTAAAGTCGTTGAGGAAACCCCTCGTGGGGTAGAGAAGGACTTACTTGTTAAGGATGTTGAAGAGTTCATGAGGTTAATCAAGAAGAGTGACTACAAGATCGTGGATCATCTCCATCAAACACCCTTGAAAATTTCCATCCTGAATTTGTTGTTGTGTTCGGAGTCACATTGCAACGCGCTGTTAAAGGTTTTGAATGCCACGTATGTACCGCAGGAAATATCGGTCAACCAGTTGGAAGGGGTCGTAGCCCACGTGAATGCTGGAAACGGGTTAGGGTTCACTGACCTGGAGCTGACGCCGAAGGGAAGAAACCATAATAGCGCCCTGCACATCTCGATAGAATGTAGGGGAACGATTATGTATCATGTGTTGGTGGACACGGGGTCGTCACTCAATGTTCTTTCAAAGAAAGCATTGATGAAGTTAGATACTCGAGGATTGATTTGCACACCCAGTGATCTGGTTGTGAAGGCTTTCGATGGAACCAAGCGTCATGTTTTTGGGGAGGTGACTCTGCCAATCCAAGTGGGGCCGGAAACTTTTGACGCGGTCTTTTACATCATGGACATCATGCCTGCCTACAGCTGTCTCTTAGGTCGGCCATGGATCCATTCTGCTGGCGCCGTGACCTCCACGTTGCACCAGAAGCTCAAGTATGCTGTTGGAGGCAGCATCATCATTGTTTGTGGCGAGGAAGACATAATGGTGAGCCATTTGTCGTCCTTCAAATATGTTGAGATGGATGGGGAAATCCAAGAAACCCTATGTCAGGCATTCGAAGCTGTTAAAGTCAAGAACGTGGCTCCTGTAATCACTGAGAAACCAGAGATGACTCTCTCTTCCTTCAAGGAAGCCCGGGCCGTTGTTCAGGCCGGATCTACCCCAGGTTGGGGGCGAATTCTAGAAATACCTAACAAACAGGACAAGTTCGGGTTAGGATACTCTCCTGTGGCTGAAGCCTCCTCTTCTCGCAGTGCGTCGCGAGGTAGAGGGTCGATCCAGTTTACTAGTGGCGGGGTGATATTCGAAAGTGTCAACGCAGTGTCTGAAGACGGCGAAGACAGCGATTGCGACCTAGACTCTTGGATCCAGCCAAGCAAACCAGGCGAGAGCCTCAACAACTGGTCCATCAGGGATACCATCCTAGTGACAGGCAAAGAGTAATGACTTACTTTCTCCAATTGTTGTACAACCCTATGTCCTACCCGGGGCATAGTGGTTTTATTGTCAAGGCCTCGTTTGATTATGTACATGCATTTTACCAATAAATCAAAAGGCGTTTTTTCGCATTCAAATGTTGTGATCTTTGTTATTCCTGTTTTATATTTGTTTTGGAAAACAATAAAATGGCAATGGGGTTTGTGCTAACCTGTATATCCTTGTTTTAAGCTTAACCCTTGATTTTGCAGGATCCACATAGCAGCTGACATCGACTCTGGACCTTCTACGACTCACTTCGACTTCGATTGCCCGATCTATCAAGCCGAAGAAGAGATTGATGAAGACGAAGACCTTCCCGAAGAGTTGGCCCGCTTGTTGAAATAAGAAGAGGAAGTTATTCTGCCTCACGAGGAAGAGATTGAGATTGTGAATCTGGGTTCTGAAGAGCTGGTCAGGAATGTCAGGATAGGGGCCGTATTGCAGAGTGATGTCAAGCAGAGATTGGTCGAGATGCTGAGAGAGTACAGTGACATCTTTGCTTGGTCATATGAAGATATGCCCGGGCTTGATACTGACATCATGGTCCACCACTTGCCGCTGCGAGAAGATTGTCCTCCCGTTAAGCAGAAGCTTAGGAGGACGCGACCAGATATGGCCGTTAAGATCAAAGAAGAAGTGCAAAAGCAGCTTGATGCTGGCTTCTTAGCGGTCACTACTTACCCTCCGTGGGTCGCCAACATAGTGCCTGTACCGAAGAAGGACGGTAAGGTGCGAATGTGCGTCGGTTATTGGGATCTGAATAGGGCGAGCCCTAAAGATGATTTCCCTCTCCCTCATATTGATGTGTTGGTCGACAATACAGCTCAGTTCTCCATATTTTCGTTCATGGATGGCTTCTCCGGCTACAATCAGATCAAGATGGCGCCGGAGGACATGGAGAAAACTACGTTTATTACACCTTGGGGAACGTTTTGCTACAAGGTAATGCCTTTCGGTCTGAAGAACGCAGGGGCCACTTACCAACGAGCAATGGTTACTTTGTTTCATGACATGATTCATCATGAGATTGAAGTCTATGTTGATGACATGATTGCGAAGTCCCAAACGGAGGAGGGACATCTGGTCAATTTGCTGAAGCTTTTTGAGAGGCTTAGGAAGTTCAGGTTGAGGCTGAATCCTAACAAGTGTACTTTTGGATTACGGTCTGGAAAACTACTGGGGTTTATCGTGAGTGAAAGAGGCATTAAGGTTGATCCTGCGAAGATAAAAGCAATACAAGAGATGCCAGCACCAAAAACAGAAAAAGAAGTTCGTGGTTTCTTGGGCAGAATAAACTACATTGCAATGTTTATCTCTCAGCTCACGACTACGTGTGAACCGATGTTCAAGCTACTGAAAAAAGATCAGGTGATTATCTGGAACGAGGATTGCCAGAAGGCATTCGATAAAATAAAACAATATCTACAGGAACCTCCGATCTTGATACCCCCAGTGGCCAGAAGACCCTTAATCATGTACTTGACAGTTCTTGAGAATAGTATGGGGTGTGTTCTCGGTCAGCACGACGAGACGGGCAGAAAGGAGCATGCCATTTACTATTTGAGTAAAAAGTTCACAGACTGTGAATCTCGTTGCTCGATGCTCGAGAAGATGTGTTGTGCACTAGCCTGGGCTGCCAAACATTTATGACAGTACATGCTCAACCACACCACCATGCTAATTTCGAAGATGGATCCGATCAAGTACGTCTTCGAGAAACAAGCGCTTTCGGGCAGGATTGCCAGATGGCAAATGGTGTTGACGGAATATGACATTCAGTACGTTTCCCAGAAGGCCATCAAGGGAAGCGTATTGTCTGAGTACCTAGCCGAACAGCCGATCGAGGATTATCAGCCAATGAAATTTGAATTCCCTGATGGGGACATCATGTTTCTTAAAGCAAAAGATTGCGATGAATCGTTGCCCGACGAGGGTCCAGATAGGAAATCCCAGTGGAAATTGATATTCGACGGGGCGGTTAACTCTTACGGAAGTGGTATTGGGGCGATCATTACGACTCCCCATGGATTCCACATCCCGTTTACCGCGAGACTGACGTTTCCGGTCACCAATAATAAAGCGGAGTACGAAGCATGCATCATGGGTCTAGAAGAAGCAATTGATTTGAGAATTAAGAACCTAGATGTATATGGTGACTCGGCACTTGTGATTAACCATATTAAAGGGGAGTGGGAGACTCGTCAATCGAATTTGGTGTCGTACATGAACTATGCCAGAAGGCTGCTTCCGTTCTTTGATCGAGTGGAACTCCATCATGTGCCCAGAGCAGAAAACCAGATGGCTGATGCCTTAGCCACGTTGGCTTCGATTTATAAAGTCAATTTTTGGAATGAAGCTCCAAGAATTGTCCTTTCTCGTCTTGATAGACCTGCATTCGTCTTTGCGATTGAGGAAGCCTCCGATGGTAAGCCATGGTTCCATGACATCCAGACTTTCCTTATGACTAAGGAGTATCCTGCGGGAGCGTCAACCCAGGATAAGAAGACTCTGAGGAGGCTGTCTGGAAATTTTTATCTCAATCCTGATGGAGTTTTGTATAAGAGAAACCACGATCTCGTGCTACTCAGATGTGTAGATGAGAAAGAAGCGAGTATGCTCATAGAAGAAGTCCATGAAGGCACATTTGGTACGCACGCCGGCGGGCATGCTATGATAAGAAAGATCCTGAGAGCAGGATATTACTGGCTGACGATGGAGTCGGATTGCTTTAAATTCGCGAAGAGATGTCACAAGTGCCAGATTTATGCTGATAAGATTCATGTGTCGCCGTGCCCGTTGAATGTCATGGCTTCCCCGTGGCCGTTCTCCATGTGGGGCATCGACATGATAGGCAAGATCGAGCCTACTGCATCTAACGGTCATCGCTTCATTCTAGTAGCCATCGACTACTTCACCAAGTGGGTGGAGGCAGCCTCGTATGCTAACGTGACCAAGCAGGTGGTGGCTAAATTCATAAAGAGGGACATCATCTGTCGTTACGGAATTCCCGAACGGATCATTACTGATAATGGTTCGAATCTGAATAACAAGATGATGAAGGAGTTGTGCCAGAGTTTCAAGATTGAACACCACAACTCATCTCCTTACCAGCCGAAGATGAATGGCGTCGTTGAAGCGGCCAATAAGAACATTAAGAAAACTGTGCAGAAGATGGTTGTGACCTATAAAGATTGGCACGAGATGTTGCCATTTGCGCTGCACGATTATCGTACCACGGTACGTACATCAACCGGGGCAACTCCTTTCTCACTAGTGTATGGTATGGAAGTTGTCCTACCGTTAGAAGTTGAGATCCCTTCTTTGCGAGTTTTGGTTGACGTGAAACTCGATGAGGCAGAATGGATTAAGAACCGATTAAACCAACTCAGCCTGATGGACGAGAAGAGATTAGCATCGATTGCATATGGTCATCTATACCAAAGCCGAATGAAGAAAGCTTATGATAAGAATGTGCGTCCTAGAAGCTTTCAGACGGGTGATCTCGTCCTGAAGAAGATTCTTCCTCCATACTCCGATCACCGGGGCAAGTGGACTCCTAATTACGAAGGTTCATACGTCGTCAGCAAGGTCTTTTCGGGAGGAGCCTTGTTGTTATCCATGATGGACGGCGAAGATTTTGCATACCCGGTGAACGCGGACGCAGTTAAAAAATACTTTGCTTAAAAAATGACCCGCTGGAAAGAAAAAGAATATCCAGGCAAAAGTGGGGCATCCTGGCGAACCATAAAAAGGAAAAAGGTTCGGGCAAAAATTAGGGATATAAATGAAAAAATTTACACCCGCAAAGTCGAAAACCTGGAAGGGCGACTTTGGCAAAAAAGGGTATCCCGGTGAATCGAAAACCCGAAAGGGCGGTTCAGGCAAAAGTTAGGGATTTGAAAAAAGCAAATGACTGTGTTCCGCGTATGGACTTTCATTGTTTAGTGGTTTGGAAGACCTGAGGGCCGTTTATCTGAGTCAATCTTTTCTGAAGTTGAAGCGTCGGAGAAGTATCGAGGTCGAGTGGGTCATAGAGGGATCAACTCATGGTGTTCGTCTACGCCTCATTGCCGACATTTGTGTATATACTGATGTATATTTATGTTTTTTATATTTGCGCAGCTTCCTCATTCCAGGAGCTTGCATCTATTGTAAAACATTTTTGCCCATTCAGGGGTTTGTTATCAATAAAATGTATATTATTCAACAATTATGTTTGCTTGTTTAGCATTTAGCTGTTTTGTTTGCGAAAAAGAACGCCGATGTTTTTGATAAAATGTGCATACATAAACTTACTGGCCTAGGCCACTGATTGTTGAAATAATGAATTACTTGAGCATTGTCGCAAGATGATAACCTTGATAGGTCCCTTTGAGAAGGGTATCTTGTCTGTTTGTTTGTGTTGTTACAGGTATGGCATATTCCAGGCAGTACGCTGTATGTTTCCCAAGCAAGATGATTCCTTCTCCTCCAGCAAAGTTCAGCATCCTCTCCCCAAGGAGTCCGAACATGAGATCGTAAGCATTGATATGTCTCCCCAAGCAGAGAAGGTTCTCTCTCCAATCAGATGCATCCTGAAGGATCGTCGTCCCCCCAGCTGAGTCATATACTGGAGTGTGCAGTACTCGATAGTTCAGACTGAAGGCTCCAGCGGGATTGAGATTCCCCATAGAGTCGTACTCTCCCCAGCAAGCAGGATGATTCCTACTTCCCTAGCCGAGTTTGCAGATCCCCAAGAGAGCCTAGTTCTTGGAAAGCCGTTGAGGCCACGATTGGTTTTCCCTAGTAGAGTGTTGAATAGTTGATGCGGTATTTCCCCATCGGAGTCGTTATCTCCAGGAAAGTATTATTGCGAATGCCGTGCAGTTTATTTCTGCGATTGATATCGTTTCCTTAACAGTTTGTAGGTCGTATACCTAGCTGAGCAGGTCTAAGTTCTCGAAGAGCTTTATTCCCCTGCAGCAGTCAACTGAAGATCATTTCCCCAGGCGGAGTCCAATTGATATTGGTGTGACTTCTTCTCCTCGGCAGGATGACTCCTCCTCTCCACCAGAGTGGTTCCTTCTCCTTGACAGGAGGATTCTCCCTTCAGCATTTATTTTGCTGATGGGGTCATAGCATTTTGCATGATTGCATAGCATTTACCCTAAAACGCGTAGCATTTCCACCGTGTGGAGCATTGCGCCATTGTCAAACATATGCATATGAAGCATGAGCTAAGGCGTTACCGTTCTTGTTTTGCAGGTGTTCCTCTGCAGAATGGTTTGACCAAGATGATTCTTGAATTCTCCAGCGAAGTGGTTTGCTCAAGATGATTCTTAAAATCCCCGGTGAGGTCACCAGAGAGGGTTGCTCAAGTTGATGCTTAGAGTCCCCGGCAGAGTGTTTGCCCAGGATGATTCCTGAAATCTCTAACAGAGTTATTGGTTCAGGATGATTCTTGGAGTCTCCGGTGGAGCTATTTGTCCAAGATGATTCTTGAAGTCCTCAACAGAGTTGATTCATCCAGAATGATTTCCGAATCCCCGAAGCGGGGTTGCTTGATAGTTTTCCAGAATCCCTCAGCGGAGATGTGTCATCCCCAGCAGGTTTCTGAACAGCGAAGTTGAAACTTCCCTTGAAGACTTGATGATTGAAGTCTAACTGCAATGTCGAAGCAGTTTGCCTAGCTGACGCAGGGGGCCTGACGGCAAAAGATTGTATATCCTTATTTGGTTCACGATTGACCGAGGATTCTATTACCGACTTACTGACGAAGTCCGGCTGACGCCCGGAAATTTCTTTGAATGCCCGACGACATAATTAACTTGATTATTAAAAAGTTCCTAATGACCTGATGAGTCCCGAGGAATCCTTCTGCCACAGTGTCGTAGAATGCTTGACGGCAATATCAGCTATGTATCGCCGGTTACCGAGTGACCAGTGATCCCTTGATGACTTGAGGAAGAAGCTGCAGCGAAATCTGATAATCATCCTGAAGGAGATTTGAGATTAGAACCTTCACCAGTTACCGCGTGACCAATTCCCCAGCAAGTTGCCGCGCAGCTGTCATGCTCAGTTTTTGAAGATGTTCCTACCAATCAGAGTATCGTTTACCTGTGCGGTTGGCAAATCACCAGTTACCGTGTAACCGGTGACCCCTTGATGATTTGAGGATGCAATGATATCAGATAAATCAGAGAATCATCCTGACGGAGGTTTAGATCAGTATTTCTCCAGCTAGTTGTCGTGCAGCTATTGTTTCAGTTTCCGAAGATTTGTCCCCATCAGAGTGTCGTGTACTTGTGCAGTTGGCAAATTTTCGGGTTTGTTGGTATTCAACCGTCTCCTACCTTGATTGGTTGAGAGTCGTTCGCTTCTCACCCAGTCAGGTCCAAGCCGCTTGAATAGGGGCAACTATTGCACCCCAAAATTTTCCCAACATTTCTTTACCTAGCTTATGTTTCATTTCATTCACATTAGCATTATCATTTGCATTTCATTGACATGTGTGCAGGAGATCAAGAGGTATGATTACCAATCAAGGGCTACACAAGAGTTTGAAGCTAGCTAAGAAGGTTATTCAGGTGCTCAAGGGTTGATAGCCTTGTCAAAGAAGTTAAAAGATCCTCAGAGAGAGTGGTTGAAGCCAAGTGTGTAGGTCTCCTAACTTGAGAGTTGTGGGAAGACCATCAGATGATTCTGAGGCCATAAGGATAGAATTGAGGTCTTTAGAGAGCTCATGATAAGGTTTGAAGACCACTTTGAGGCCTAGACAAGTCATTGTGCAAGATTAAGAAGCCTCAGCCATGATTGGTCCAATTAGGGTTTGACTGGGTCAACCCTAAGTCAACTGAGGGTTTGAAGGAAGTTGAGACCCAATTCAAGAGCCATGTGATCATGGATTGATACATTGAGATGTTATAAGGATGATTCCAAGGTTAAATCATCATGATTGAAGAGTTTGAGAAGTTTCAGGCTAGGGTTTCCAAGGCTTGACAGTGTAAAATCCCCTAGTTTGACCCCTATCTCCAAGGCAATTTAGCTCAAGATGTGATTGTTATCTCATCTTGCCCCCAACATTATTGTTGTAGAGCATGATCTTAGCTTTAATTTGAGTACTATAAGTCCTTGATAGGATTTGTAGAACTCAAGTTATGGCTTTGACAAGTTACAAGTCATCTGAGGAATGTGAATTTGGAGCTTGAAAGTTACCCAACTTGCATGAAACTTTTGCCCTAGAAGGATGATTCCTATGAACTTTTGGTAAACATTAATGTTGTTCCTTATTCTCTTAGCTTTCTAAAGAGTACTATAAGTCCTTGATAGGAGTTGTAGAACTCAAGTTATGGCTTTGAAAAGTCAAGGGTATTTTGGACATTTGGTGATTATAGGTCATTTGTGATCATAGGCCATTTTCACCAACTTAGAGGCCTCAAATGAAATTTTGTTCAACTATAAAGTTGCTCAAAATGGGTTTTTAACCTTGACCATGCATCAAGGAGGCATTTAAATGGCTCGAGGAGAGACTTGGTTCAAAAAATTTTGAAAAAGAAAGAATTAAAAGGATTAAATGGCCAAAAATTCAAATAATTCATTTTGTGACCAAATGAAACAAAATTATAGGTCAAATTGATTGGAAAAATGATTTTAGAAACAATGGAAATGTTAGAATTTTGATTTGAGGTCATTTGCATAACATTCCATTTCATTTCTTCATGATGAAGCAACATACCCAATTCATACCTTTGGCTTGCAAACAAGGAAAATAACACACTAAACTCCTTCAATATCTCATGAGAACTTGATTACACACATAGCCATGCCAAGAGGGAGTCAGAATGGTGATTGCCATGGATGATATTTTGAAGAGATTTTGAAAATCCAAAATCTCATTTGGATGGATCCAGAAGTTTCTAGACAATCCCAATCACTTCTATATAAGTCATTGAGTGAACTCAACCATTTTTTTTCCGGAAGGAATTGAAGCTGGTTGCAGAAAGAGCCATTGAAATTTTGAAGGTGCAAGTTGAAATCGGGTTTTCAATTCAAGGGAGAATCAAGCCAAATCAGGGTGTGCAAAGGCTTTGGGAGTGAATTTGGAGTGTGTCTGCATCATCTTGGCAGTTGAAGTGATCAAAAACCATCTTTGTTACCTCTCTGAAACCAGGTTTGTACATTTCGCCCTCATGCATGATTTAAGAGGAGATACTTAGCAATTCATATGTGGTTAGGATCCTTGTAACATGTAGTTGGATTTAGGATCATAAATTGGTGAATTAGAGACAAATTAGGCATGTGATCATTTTCTGTTGAGGTTGATATCTCAAGGTTCTTGAAGGATTAATCACAATGGGATAGTGGAAATTAATCAGTGAAGAGTGAGGATTAACTTGAGACCTTTAATTTGAAGAATGGTGAAAATCAAGATTGGGATGGATTCTGAAAAATGCTATCGGGTTTGAAAATGTAGAAGGAATTAGAAAATTTTGAGGCCAGATTCATGATCAGCGTGAGATTTTGAGTGGGATGAGGTATTGTTTTGTGATTTTAGATGACCTGTGGAGGTTGGCTCACCGGAGAAGACGGTGGCGTCACTGTTCAGGCTACCGTCTGAGAACTCCCTCCATTTCAGTTCAAACTTGGGGACGATGAACAAGAGCCCTCAGATTAGGGTTTGACCTTGGACTCAGGCGTGCGTTGGAGGGCCACGATTTGATCTCAGCGCTGAAGAGAGACATTAGAATGAAACACACTGTTTCATTTATTGATTTGTTTTGGGCTTAGCACTCAGAGTGATATCCACACCCCCCTTTGGCCCATTTCTTTGAAATAAACTGTCCTGGGTTGCTATTTGACACGCATTGTTTATTAATTTCTTTTTATTTTTTTTATTTTCATCATTTCATGTGACTTAGAGATTAATTCATAAAAAATAGGAAATTAACTCAATTAATTCCAAACTTTTTTCCCCTGATTCATGATTGAATCTAGAATTTTGTAGATTAAAAATATTAGGAATTCATGCATTTGTGATTTTATTTGCATTTTTTGAATATTAATTGACATTAAAATGGTCATGGTTGATACCTTGTTTTGTTGAATTTGGTGATGATTCTTGCATTGATTTTTGGTGTGTAGCTAGCATAGATATGCATGTTCCCCTTAGATTTTTCTCACATTTTTGTGATGAATGTAGGTGGTAGTTTTAAGTTGAAACTTTAGGTGCTCTATTTTTAGGGTTTATCCTTAGTACCTTGTGATCTAGGTTTTATTTTTAGGACTTGGTGGGTGATTCAACCTCTGGATTTTGTATGGTAGATTCATGATTGAATTAGGGTCCTATAATCATTTTTGTAGGATTTTACAATTGGTTTTAGTATTTTAGTTAGGACTAACTTTAGTACTAGGTTTTAGGTGATCCTAACTTGCTAATTCAATTAGATTGATTTCTTTAGTTCCCTTAGATTAGGGTTTTGCCTCTCTTGATCTTGGATGATGTTGAAGACAGGCTTGGGCTACCATGGAATGCTTGAATAAGCTTGGATGTGAGGACTTCCCTTTCTTTTGGTGTAGTGTTGATTAGGTGTTAAGATTAGGGTTTGCAGGCAGAGCTTCTAGATAGATTCTCTTCTTTCATAAACATGGAAGGTGTTGATCACTTCCATTCTTCCCTATGATGTAAGGTCCCTTTGTAAAGGTCTAATCCCTCCTTTGGTAGGATGTGTGGCTCTTCACAAGTTGGTAGAACCTTTGAGGGTCCCTTTCTCTGATGATGGAGTGCTTAGTGGTGACCTTTGGTCTTCATTTTGTTGTCCACTATCCAAACCTTGCTCTTGTTAGATGAATCTTTCTCCCTTGCTAGAGGATGGAGCTCCCTGCTAGAAGATTGAAGATGCTAGAGGTTGCACTTCCCTTTGTCTGAAGACTGCCATTGAAGCTGAAGCTTGAAGACCAAGAAGAGCAAGTTGACACTTGTGAAGGGAATCCAGTTGGGATAAGATGAAGGAGCTGAAGCTTGAAGTTGGAGAATAAGTTGATACTTGTGTGTTTAATGCATTGAGTGCCTGAAGGAACAAGTTGATACTTGCAATGGGGATTGAAGCCTGAAGGTGGAGTCTACTTTGGAGTTGAGGCTTGAAGAGGAGGGATAAGTTAATACTTATGTTGGATGTATGGGAAGCTTGAAGAAGCAAGTTGATACTTGCTATTGAAGATGATAGCCTTGAAGAGAAGTTGAATACTGAGGATTAAACTGATGTCAGGAGGGCTTGGCTGTGAAGCCGTGGGAGTGGTTGATCTGCTTTCTTCTCTTGTTTGTGTGCTTTCTGTGCAACTGTATTGATGTGACTTGTTTGATTTGCTTGATGCATTAGAATAAGTCCATATTTAGATTAATTTAAGCTAGGAGCATGATTGCATTAGAGGTTGAGTTGCTCCCTCTGCTTGTATTTTTACTGTATGGCTTTGCTTGCGGGTATTCGGTAGAGCCTAGCTCCCTTGCCTATGTGGTTTGTGATCTGCTTGATGACATCTTATTTCATTTCCTCTGTATGATTGCAGTTTATTATATTTTGCTTGATAGCATGTTATTTCCTCTGTATGATTACAGTTATTCATATTTGGCTTGAGGTTGAGATGAGCTTGTGGAGGCTGATGCCCCACACACATTTCCTCCCTCACTTGCATTGCATGCATTTTACAGTCGTTTACTGTTTACTGTTTAAGCTAATGCTTTATCTGTTTCTGTTTATCATTGACATGATCCCCTAGGAATCTCAATTCCTTTGACAAGAAAGTGATGATTAGAACTTTAGGTTGAAACCTATGCATGATAACTTCTAGGAGATCCCCATTTCAAACTTCAACCATAGGATGAATCCTTGGCATGACAACATTAGGACTTGATAGTCTCCCCTTAGTTGAGCCTGTTCTCTCTTCTCATTGCAAAACAAATTAAAATACAGTAATAAGGGTTAACTGATGTCGTACGTTACGAGCCTTAAGCTATCTGAGAAAGGATTGTTAAAGAGTTTCTTTTCAACAGTCTGGATGTTTAGTATGGCACCCTTTGGGTGACATACGACGCATTCACTCTCAGGTCATAGTCTCTAGTGCGATATTGGTTGCAAACATCCATAAAAAACAGTTCTTCCATAAAAGACAGAAAACAAACTTCAAACCTTTTTGCCCCGTGGGCCCATAAGTCAAAGGAAAACTTTTCTGAAGAAAAGAGCGTCGTTAACTCCCAGTTCTACCGCAAACGGTAACGCATAAGTCTCCAAGGGTCGAGTTGCATACACCAAACTGCTGGAACTGTTTGTTAACCCCACTCGATAAAATAGATGAATCTGAATTCCCTTAATCCGTATTATCCCGAACTACGTAAGCTCTTATCTCTCATGCCTGTTGAGAGTACGTAGGCACAATACTGACGTATTGGCGAGCCACCTTCCCCCATAACCCGTAGTTAGTCGAACTACGTTGACTCTGATTTCTCATTCTCTGATGAGAATACGTAGGCATAAGGTGCGACGCTTTGCCGAGTCATTTTCTTTTCTTTTTAAGCCATCCTTGATAGGTAGATAGATAAAACCAACCCGTCAGATAAACACAACAAGCGTGGATCCCATTGAGTACGATGGACGTGAGGGGTGCTAATACCTTCCCCTTGCGTAACCGACTCCCGAACCCAGACAACGGTTGCGACGACCTTGTCTTATACCTTTTTCGTCAGGTTTTTCCGATCGTTTCCTTTCCCGTTGTGAGGGATAAATAACGAAAGGTGATGACTCTTCTGTTTTTCCGGCACCTTATTTTCGCGGAAGCGACAGTCGGGTCCCCTATGAGTAATTACTCGTCGTATTGTCGTTCTTTAATTTTTGCTCATGTGTCTGCATTTGTCTTGCATCCAAGCATCGTGAAGCATCATTTAGAATTCATTGCATTTCATCATTTGTCCTTTTGCGTATCATCCGATCTAAGGGACAAAATTTCTGGTTTGCTATATTTAAATATCTTTCACTATGATTCTATGAGGATCATCATCTCTCATTGCCATCTGGTGAAGATATTTAAATAGGGGCATCTGTTGCACCCCAAATTTTGACCCCTTAGATATTCATCATCATTCTGGGGTCATTTTCATTTGATTATTTAACCTTAACCTACTTCAAGTTTATCTTTGTTAAGATACAGGTGAACCCGGGTTCTATACAACTGGAAATCGTGGTTTCGACGGTTTAATCAGTCAATGTATTGGATTGATTCTCCATGAAACAAGCCTCTACATCATCAAAGATACTCCATTGGGTCAAACATGGAACCAGGGTTCCTGAAAAGGCGACTTTGGCAAAAATGGGTATCCCGGTGAATTGAAAACCCGAAAGGGAGATTCAGGCAAAAGTTAGAGATTTTGAAAAGCAAATGACTGCGGTCTACATATTGATTTTCAGAGTATAGTGGATTGAGGGAGGACCTGAGAGTCATTCATCTAAATCAATCTCTTTAGAAGACTAAGCATCAAAGAAGCATCAAAGTCATGCGAGTCATAGATGGATTGATACATGGTGGTTGTTTGTGCCACATTGCTGACATTTTGTATATTTCTGTGCATTTCTGTAAATTTCTACGCAGCTTCCTCTTTTCAGGGGTTGCATCTATTGTAAAATCTGCCTATTTACAGGCCATTTGTCAATAAAGCATATAATATTCAGTAAATTGTTGTTCTTGCTTTGGCTTTACTGTTTTGTTTGCGGGAAAAAACGCCCGATGTTTTGATAAAACTTTGCATACATAAACTTGCAAGCTTTGCCAATAATCATTAAAACTTTGATTTATTTGAAAAATGTTATGGATGATGACCGAGATAGTTTCTATTGTGCAGGATATCTTGTTGTTTGTTCATATGAAGGGTCGTTACCCTTAGTGCAAGTCTTTCAGAGGTGTATCCCCGGTAGGATCATCATCCCCACAGAAAGAAGGTGTGTAGTTGAGACTCATTCATCCCCGGCAGGCGAAATTTGTGCATATAGTCTCAGCGGTCTGAATGTACCTTGTCCCTAGCAAGAGTCTGTTTCCATAGGAAAGGATATGCAAGTTAAGTATGCGGTTGAGTATATACACTTATTCCCAGCAGTGTGTCTGTATGCACTTATTCCTCAGCAGTTCAAGTTGGATTTATTCAGCAGAATAAAGTCATCCCCAGAGGGTTGAGATCGATATCCCCTATGCAGGTCAAGTGTGTGCCCATATTCCCAGCAGATTATAGGTATGCACCTACTCCCTAGAGAGTCAAGACTAGATTTCCTTCCACCAGACAGATGTGGAACTTTTTCCCAAGCAGCGGAGCAAAGTCAGGATTTTGTTTCCCCACAGAGTCCAAATATGTTTGACTTTGTATCCCCTTAGAGTTTGATTGCTGACTCAATCCCCAAGCAGAGGTTGATGTTGTTTCCCTTATTGCCTATTCCCTAGCAAAGTCGGCAGAGTATACTCTTCCTCAGCAGAGTAGGTTCTTCCCCGCAGGTTGGAATCGTTTCTGAGAAAGTTTGTTGGTGCATCCCTAGCAGTTAGGATGTATTTTGATGTTTATTTCCCACTGAGTAATCCCTGGCAGGGTGGATTTGGATCTCCAGTGGAGTGGATTTATCCCCAGATGTTTGCTTTATACCCTAGAAGGTTTTGGTGTTCTAGGAGGCCGTTCAGGGCTGCTTTCCCCGTTAGAGCGCGGGCTAATCTCAATGGTTGTTTGTGGTTCCCCCGCAGGGTCGTTGATTTCCCCAGTAGGTTGGTTTTGATTCCAACGGTTGGTTTTCTTTCCCCAGTCGGGTCGTTTGTTCCCCAGAAGAGTGATATTTTGGAAGGCCATCCAGGGCGTTTCCCTCGGCAAGAGTTGATTTGATTCCTAGCCGAGTGGGTTGTGTTCTCGTCAGAACGGTGCTACCCAGGAAAGTTCTTTTTTAGGAGATAATCCAGGGTTTGTTTTTCCCAGCTTAATTCTAATCGTACTTGGCATGTTTCATCTCTCCCCGACAGAGTTGGCCTTGTGTCTTCAGCATTTACTTTGCTGATTTGGTTCCGTTGCATTTTGCATTTGTGCATAGCATCCTCAAAAACACGTAGCATTTCCATTTCATATGGAGCATTACGCCATATTCAAACATATGCATTTGAAACATAAGTCAGGTTATTACCTTTTTGTTTTCAGGTATATCTTCAGCAAACAGTTGATTTTACTTTGCTCGCGTGGTATTCAGACCCTAGCAAATGATGTTATATCCCTTTAGCGCGCGGTATCCAGACCCGACATATTATCAGTTAATTCCTGAGCCTATGTGGTATCTAGACCACAGTAAAATCTTTTGATATATGAGTTCATTTTATCAGGTGCTTCCCGACAAAGTTGCTTGTTTAAGTTTCTCTTTCTCTAGTGGAGGTTTCTTGTGAATTGTTGTTAGATTCACTTATCAACTTCGTGTTAATCCGGCCTTCGGGTTCGATGCTCGCTTTTATTTAGCGAATGCCTGCTGGTTAGCAGATGTTATCAACTTCGTGTTGATCCGTCCTTCGGGTTCGATGCTTGCTTTTATTTAGCGAATTCCTGCTGGTTAGCAGATGTTATCAACTTTGTGTTGATCCGGCCTTTAGGTTCGATGCTCGCTTTTATTTGGCGAATGCCTGCTGGTTAGCAGATGTTATCAACTTCGTGTTGATCCGGCCTTCGGGTTCGATGCTTACTTTTATTTAGTGAATGCCTGCTGGTTAGCAGATGTTATACTTCGTATTGATCCGGCCTTTGGGTTCGATGCTCGCTTTTATTTAGAGAATGCCTGCTAGTTAGTAGATGTCCTTATCAACTTCGTGTTGAGCAGGCCTTCGGGTTAGATGCCTATTTTTATTTAACAGATTTCTGCTGGTTAGCAGAGATTCACAACTTCGTGTTGAGTCGGCCTTCGGGTTCGATGCCTGTTTTGTTCAAACAGATGCATGATGGTGATATCACATGATATTTCCGACTTAGTGTCGTTTTCCTGCGTGTTAGCAGATGTTTCTTCTGACTGCGTGTCAAGGCTTCTTGATTGGTAATCGGTTAGCTTGTTACCGTCACAACTATCAGATTCAGTTATTTTCGGAGATTTTTGTTCCCAATAACAAGTTTGCAGTTTTATTTCTGCGGTTGGCAAATTTCAGGGTTCTTTGGTATTCAACCGTCCTTTACCTTGATTGTTTGAAATTCGTTCGCTTTTCACTCATTCAGGTCCAAGTCGTTTGAATAAGGTCAGCTGTTGTACCCCAAAATTTGACCAACCTTTTTCTTTACGTGGCTTATGTTTCTTTTCATTTTAGCATTTGCATTTGCCTAGCATTATCCTTTACAGGGGATCAATAGAGGTGTGCCATTAAAGATAAGAGTCTCAAAGGTTTCAAGCTCAATAAAGAGTGTTTATTCAAGTCATCAAAGTGCTTACAATCATCAGGAGGTGGTCATAGCTCTTTGAGAGAGAAGATGGATGTATGCTGCTTATCTCCTATCTTGGAGGTCAACTAGGGATCATCAGGTGTTCATAAGATCATGTTTATGGATAAGAGGTGTTTGAGAAGCTCATTGAGTGCTCTAGAAGCAATTGTGGAGCTCATCTAAACACTTATTTCACTTGCAAGATGTCACGATCAATGGTTGTGCACCTAGGGTTTCATCTGGTCAGCTCAAGGTCAATTGTGGACTTGAGGGAGTTTGAGACTTGGTTTTAAGTCATTGGAGCTATGGGTAGTTATGTTGAGACATTTAGGATGTCATTTCAAGTTCAAATAAAGAATAATCAAGAATACAAGAAGTTACTAAATTAGGGTTTCAGAGGGTTTCAGTGTAAAATCCCCTTCTTTAGTGTTCAACTTCAAGGACAATTTACTTCACGATGCAAGTTCAATCTCACTTTCTTGTAAACATGAAACTTGTAGGGCATGTTCTAAGGTTTCTTTTGAGTACTATAAATCATCCATTGGGTTTGTGGAACTCAAGTTATGATACCATCAAGTTAGAGGTCTCAGATGAACTTATTTGTGGTCAACTAAAAGTCAACTCACTTCCAAGGCACTTTTGACCAAGAATCAAGTTTCTACTCAACTTGAAGTGAACATGAGAGTTTTTCCTCGTGATCTTAGATTTCCAAAAAGTCCTAGAAGTCCTTGATATCATTTGTGGAACTCAAGTTATGGACCTTACAAGGCAAAGGTATTTTGGGAAAGTTTGATTATAGGTCATTTGTTACATAAGCCATTTTCATGCACTTGTGTACTTCAAATGAACTTTCAACCAACATGAAAGTTGCTCCTAGGGACCTCATTTTCATTATAAAACTAAAGGGTTGTGTGAATTATGATTGATTATGGACATTTGGTGAGAATTGCAAGGGGAAAATGGACTTTAAAGTGTGATTTCAATTCCATGCATTATAGGCCATCATCATGTCTTATTTTGATCCAATTCTCTTTAAGATACATTCACAAGCAAAATGCACAAATTGGTTTGGCACATGATGAGCAAAAACACGGGCATTTTGGTATTCCTTCACAAAGAAGTTTCACATTCAAACTTGATAATTGGATCCAATGCAAAGCCCAATCCATTTCCAATGTAAAATTCAACTCACCAGCTGCATAATTAGGTGATTTCCATGTGTGTATGAAGCAATTCATGTGTGCATGAGGAGCTTTCCATTTTGGGCATTTTTTCAAATTCAGCAAAATAAGGCTTCATGGGCCTTTCAATTGATCAAATATCCATCATATATAAACTCAAAACGCGCCTTGAGAGCTCAGAAGTGCAAATTGAGTTTGGAGAGAGCATTTTCAGTTTTCAAAGTCTCAAGGAAATTTCAAAATCATTTTTCCCTTTTCTATGCAATTAAAGTCTAATTGAAGAGCAATTAAGCTTCCTTGAAGAATTTGGAGTGGATCTGGGTCATTTGAAGCAAGCTTACACGTCTGAGAAGCACTAACGAAGTGTCTCCGTTCAGTAAGTTTCCAATAAACTTTTCTCTCATTCTAGGCCATGATCTAGGTTCATATTGGTTACATCTGAAGCCCTACCTCGTGTAGGCCATGTTTGATTCATTATTGTTCATGTTTGCTTGAGTTTTCAGATGTGCATCTCAAACTTGTTGCGTTCGATTCTCTTAATTTATGAAGGATATGGATGATTGGATCTTGGATTCATGACCTACGTGACTTCAGCTTTCTGTTGATATAATTTTTGTGGAGTTTGGTTGAGGTTTGATGACCTAAACTCCGGCTGTAACACCCCGTTTCCCCAAAATAGAATAAAGCAATTAAAATAAGCACATATCAGAGTTTTCCCACAACGGGAT
Organism: Lathyrus sativus; assembly: GCA_963859935.3. Taxonomy (NCBI): domain Eukaryota; kingdom Viridiplantae; phylum Streptophyta; class Magnoliopsida; order Fabales; family Fabaceae; genus Lathyrus; species Lathyrus sativus. The sequence goes on along the minus strand of OZ012737.1, from coordinate 565,506,291 downwards.
GTCACAATTTTCAACAAAATTCCAAAAATCATTTCTCAAACTAATTTCTTTGTAATATTGCAGCAGAAAAAGAACTAGTCTGTCATAAACCACATATCATATATACATCATCAATATCATCATGTACAACATGTACGGCCACTGCCCAAAATATATAAGATAATCATCCAACATCACCGCCAATCCACAAAATAAGATACGCCACGGGGGCACACATAATCATTAACAAACATGAAAACTCCCCAAAAGCCCCGTGTTACGTATCAGAGCAATTCTATGACACTGCCACATCCAAGCTAGCTAAGCACCTGGATTGCCTGTACTTCCGAAGAAGCACAGACCACAACAACAGCAAGGGGTGAGAAATCACGATCAAATATTAACGGTATGAATGCACATGAATAAAAGGTAGAAACACATAAATATCATTTCATACACATCGAATCCGGACCTACTGTCCCATGCCAACACAACATACACACAACAAATGCAACACATGCAACTCGACTCAATAATATGTGGTACCAACTTAACTCAGGATAGATCACATACACTCCATCCGAGCAACGATCTATCCCTACCACGCTCCTCCTGAGCCCATATAATCAAATCTCAGGATAGATCGCATACACTCCATCCGAGCAACGATCTATCCCTACCAACGTTCCCCACTTGGAACACGGGTGAATCGCGTACACTCCATCCGAGCAACGATTCATCTCCCATCCACGCTCCCCAATTGGAGCACGTGAGTGAATCACATACACTCCACCGAGCAATGATTCACCATGTTCACATGCTATGCAGACACCATGCACAATAACACAACACTCACGGTGCACACGATCCTACTGATCCATCACATCATATAATGCATACACACCAATCATACAAAGGGCATCCGATCCTACTGATCCAATCCTCACACAACACATCAATACAACGCACACAAGGCGTATCGATCCTACTGATCCGCTCATCACAATAGCATATAAACGCAACGCATATAAAGCGTATCGATCCTACTGATCATAATTTATCATATATCAAATATATCTAACTCATCATCACAGTCATTCCATCATAACATACACCCATGCAAATATCATAACCACACGGATATCACAGAATCACGTTCCGACACCATACTTATGCTCACCACAACTCACTAATAAGCTCATCATCAAACATGACCAACAAGAGTCCAAAACCACAAGGAAAAACAACACAGAATAGCAGCAACACACAATCTGCTGTCGGACTCGCTGGCGCATTCGCCTTACGAAGCCCCGCAGCAAACACTCGTTGACCATTCGCCCGACGAAACCCCTAGCGAATCCAAACAGAGGCTACTGGTAGCATTCGCTGCCCAGTTCGCCTGGCGAAGGCTTGCCCCCCTCATTCGCCCAGCGAATACCTGCGTTCTCAGAAAAATAAAACCATAGCTCAGAGTCGGCAACATGCTTCGAACTCAGCCGATTCTACTCCAGGCCAAACCCCACCATACCAGACCATTGTTCCACAACCTACTATAACATCTATCCCCGATTTAACCTGATTAATTAATAGCTCTACACAATTGCTCAGTTCCGACATAACTTCGAACTACCCGGAAACCCCCAAATCAACCAAACAGCACATGCAACAATTAATTCAGGCTAGCAACATTTAGAATCACAACACAACATAATATTTAGTTCATCATTCATCAATGGGGTTAGGGAAATCCCCTTCCACCAAATATTCATGCAATACCGAAATTTAACCGATTGTCCCCCTACCTCAATAAGCAGATTGATGATGATGAACTCCACGAATCTACACCTTTGCTCTTCTTCTTGCTCTTGATCGTGTTCTGCTCTCTCCTCTTTCTTTCCCAACCGTGCATGTTCTTCCTTTTCCTTCACTTTCTATTTTTTCAAATATACCAACACTACCCTTAATACCCCAAAAATCACTTTTTAATCCAAATAATTTCCAATATTAATATTCTCCACATTTTCTTAATTCCAAAGTAATAATCTTATTCCTTTTAATTTCCAAAATTCACTAATAAGATATTGCTCATATATTAATATTAGTGATAATAACAATAATTAATAATAATATTTACATTACTATTAATTATCACGTTTTATCACTATATATTAATATTATGAGTTCTTGATCCTCAAATAATTCCACACAAAACACACCCATGAATGAAAATAACACCAAAACTAAAAATAATTAAAATGGGCGTTACAACTCTCCCCCACTTTAATTATTTTCGTCCTCGAAAATACTTGATGGAAACAGCTCTGGATACGCTTCCTGCATCCTGCTTTCTAATTCTCAGGTCATACTGCCTCTTGCAGCACCTCCCCAAACCACTATCACCAAAGGTATCTCTTTTCCTCTGAGTCGCTTTATCTTGCGATCCTAGATCCTCAACGGCAACGTCTCTACAGTTAAATTCTCTCTAACCTGGACTTCATCTCTCTGAATCACATGTTACGGATCGGGTACATACCTCCGAAGTTGCGACACATGGAACACGTCATGCAAGTTCGAAAGTTCCGGTGGCAGCACCACCCTATAAGCCACATCACCAATCCTCTGCAAAATCTGATACAACCCGATAAACTTCGGATCCAACTTCTTGGATTTTAATGCACGTCCAACACCAGTCACTGGGTTAACCCTCAAAAATACATGGTCACCCTCACTGAATTCCAACTCTTTCCTTCGATTATCATAATAACTCTTCTGCCGATCCTGAGATGCTTTCATCTTCTCGCGGATCATCTGAACTGTCTTAATAGTTTGTTGCACCAACTCTGGTCCCAACACAACATTCTCACCCGACTCATACCAACACAGAGGAGTTCTACACCTCCTACCATAAAGAGCCTCAAACGGTGCCATCCCGATACTGGAATGGTAACTATTGTAGTACGTGAACTCTACCAATGGAAAATGAGTATCCCACGCACCACCTTTTTCTAATACACAAGCTGAAGGTGAGAAAATACTTAGAAGGGGTTGAATAAGTATAAAGATAAAAACTTAGAAATAAAAACTCAAGTATTTTTATCCTGGTTCGTTGAACTCAACTACTCCAGTCCACCCTTCCTAGAGTGATTTGCCATTCTCAAACAAGGACTTAATCCACTATTTAATTAACTGATTACAATAGTAAGCACTAAGAACAACTGTTTAAAGTCTTCTCAAGAACTACTGATCCTAACTGGATCTTCTTAAGGTTTTCTTACAATCAAATGTAATAACAAATACAAGTGTTAAAATGCTTCTAATAAAGCTTTATCACAACTGTGATTTTTCACTTAAGATTAAGAACAAAGAAATTAATTCTAAAAAGAATATGAGTTGTATGAGAGCTTTGATAATGAATTCTTTTCAAGTAATGCGTCAACTGAAGAAGATGAGTGGAGACTTGCTTTTATAGGCACAGTGGTCCAAGAGCTTTTCACGTTGAGAAGTGTGTACCAAAAAGTCTGAGCTTTTTTGTCTTCACATCAAGTGACCTTTCCTAGAAGAAGAAAGCACAGAGAAATCCTTTTTGTCAGTGTTCTTATGTCTAACATAAATAAGGAAAGAGTCGTTTGGATATTCTAACGGACATAATCTTTGAATTCTTCTTCAACAATTTTCAGCAAGAATCATCAGAGTCTAATTTGATCAGAGCCTTCTGATGTTGATCAGAGTTTTGCTGAATCAGAGTCTTTGCAGCAAGTGTGCTTTTAGCGTGTATAAGTTCAGAGCAGAGTTTTGAGTCAGATCCTCAGTACTGGCAGCGTTAGTACTCTCAGAGTCTTCTGAAATAACTATGCTTGAAAACTCTTCATACAGAATTCTTCTTTGGTTCAGATGCTTCTGACTTACTTCAGATTCTTCTGGAGCTTCTGCTTCAGATCCTTCTGGAGGCTACACTCAGGATCTTCTGATGGCAGCGTTCAGAATCTTCTAATGGGTGCATCTTACGCTTCAGAGCTTTGCATATTTCTTATGTTCATATCTGATTTGCTTCTGGAGTGATATTTACTTTAATATCTGCAGCAAACATTCTTAAGCAAATTTTAGAGTATATAATTCTTAATTACAAAATTTCATAATAGTTATCATCAAAACATAGAGATATTATTAAGAACCAATCTGTGTTCTAACAATCTCCCCCTTTTTGATGATGACAAAAACATCATAAATTTTGTTTAATTGACAATAGAATAATTATAACTCCCCCTGAGATGATGAATCTCCCCCTGAATTAAATATAAATAAGGAATAGAAACTTCCCTTTTTTTCTTGAGTATTTTTCAGAGTTAGAGCTTGATTGTTCTTAACCATTTGAGAGTCAGAGTGTCTTGCATATTTCAGAGTCAGAGTCTGACAATTGTCATATGATCTGAGAGTCTCAGAGTTTCTTTTACAGAGTATACTTATCAAATGTTCTGAAATACTTAGATATTATGTTAGATAAAATTGATATGTCTGAAGTTTCATTCTGGTAAAGTTTAATTAAACCGTTCAGATCTATTTTCTCCCCCTTTTTTGTCATAAGCAAAAAATAAGAACTTTGAAAATACAAATAAAAGGAAAAATAACGAGATAGAGCATGTAGATAAAACTTTGAAACATTCATTCATTCAGAGCAAAAAGTACAAACATCAGAAAATATTCAAGTACATGTGCAAACATTAGATGCAAACATCAGAAGAAAAAATAAACTAAGATTGTTTTGACAAAAGCATCTTCAACATATTCGTGATCTCAGAAGAAGACTGTTCTTGTTTTGACATCCACTTAGCCATGGTTTCATTCTTTTGATCTTGTTTGGACATCCATTGAGCCATGTCTTCAGACTTCTTATCTTGCTTAGCCATCCATGACTTGATTTCTGATTGACCAGCTTCCAGAACTGCAATCTTATCTTCAAGATCTGGATATTCTTTCTTGATCTCAGATGAAGAGGGTAGGACAGTTTCTGAAGCTTGAACAGAGTCAATTTCCATAGGGGCTTTGGAGTTAGGAGCAGTAGAGCCAGAAGGATGTTCTATCAGAGTCATAGCCAGAGGGTTGTCTTCAGATGCAGATTCAATATTCTCTTCTGATGATGAAGGAGCATTTGTAAGAAGCAATGGTCCAGATCTCTTAACAGTCCAGAACAGACTTCTAGCAGTTTCAGCAAATCTGAGCTTCACATCATCAGAACATACGTTCTTTAAATTTGATGCTACATTATTAAATCTGTTTATGAAGCCATTCCAAATGGTATCAGATTCACTGGCATCCATTATTGATGAACACTTCCTCTGTACAGATCCTAAATACATCTGTATTTCTTGCAAAAAACTTGTAAATAAATGATCAACATTCAGTATAGGTTTTGGGTTTAGAAGAGTTTCCAATGTGATTGGCCTGGGTGGGGGAGAAGGTGGAAAGATGGATTTATGAATGGTGATCAGAGGAGGAGGGTAGTATGGTATGAATGGAGGTTCAGACGAATTGTCAGGTTTTGATCTGGTTAAAGCATGCAACATACATGGTTTTGCAGTTGATGCATGGGAAACAACATCAAATGGTTTATCAGAGTAAGGTTTGAATGCAGATTTAGCAGAGTAAGGTTTTGCATCTGATGAAGTTACTGCTGGCATTGATTTAATATACGTTTGAAGAACAGAAGGTAAAATGATGGTAAGTTTGGGTTTAAGAGGAGTGATAGTGTCAGATGGTTCAATTCTGGTGTAGAAATTTTTTAAGGTGAAACCATAGGGAAGTTTGTTAGAGGAAAACGGTTTGCACGAAGCAGAGGGTACACGCTCAGATGTTCTTGGCTTAGGTGTTGGAGTAGGATTGGGAATGATAATTTCAGAAGATGGCTTATGTGTTGGGTTAGGATTTGGAATGAGAATTTCAGAAGAAACAAGTGGTTCTGGTTGGTTTACTTCATAATTTCTGTGAGAGGGAGATACCAGAAAATCCGGGTGTATATCAGATTCTGGTGAATTGGATGATGTGGTTGGAGTGTAAGATGTGGAGGACACTTCAAAAACAGTTTTGAGAGGTGTAATGTTTAGAACCTTTGTCTCAGGGATATTGGTTTCAGATGGGTTGGTTGTTTCTGATGGATTCTCAGAAGGTTTTGATGGGGGTTCAAATGTAGGTGGATCAGATGTAGGTGGTTCAGATTCAATAGGATCAGATGTAACTTTTATAGGTTCAGAAGTAACTTGTGCAGATCCAATAGGTTCAGATGTGTTTAATGGTGGTTTTTCTGGTTGTGGTTGTTTTTCAGGTTGTTGTGGTTGTTGTTCAGATTGTTTTTGTTTTTGTTGTTCAGATTGTTTTTCTGGTAGTTGTTTTTGTTGTTCAGATTGTTTCTCTGGTTGTTGTTGTTTTTCTGGTTGTGGTTGTTGTTGTTCAGATTGTTTTGTTGGTTTTTCTGGTTGTGGAGTTTGATTTGCTGGTTTTGTTGGTGGTGGTGGTGTTGGTACAGATGATTGAGTAGTAGAAGGTTTTACATGAGTGATGGAAACAGGATTAAATGATTTTTGTGGGGAAGGAACAGAGATATGAGATGGAGCAGGAACAAATTGTTTCTGAGTAGAAGGTGGTTTTGGAATAAACTTAAATGTTGAATCATTTAAAACAGTACTATTAAAAGAAGATACAGAAGATTTGGTACCTTTAATCTTGATACGCTTTGTGGGAACAGAGGGAGCGTCTCCAGATGCTTTCCTTTTTATCAGCTTCTGAGGCTTGTCAGCAACTTTGGGCTTCTTCTAAACAGTCACATCTTCTGCTTCTGATTGACCTCTTTTCCTTGTGATCTCATTTCCTCCATCAGGCATTGGTTCCCTTTCTCTTTTCAGAATATCTGCAGGGATTGGGGTTCCATTTGCCTTGCAAGAATCAATGTACCTTACAATTATTTCCCTTGGTTCTTCAGCACAGAACAGAGGGTAGTCTTCTACTGGGATTCTCTTCTGACTGAGTTCAAAGATATTCAGCTTCTTGGGTGCTGATGCGAGTTCCTCTACAATTTTAAGTCTCTGAAGACTCTTGGCATTCAGAGGTTTCCCAACAATAGATTCAAGTTCCTCCTTGACTCCAGCAGCATACAGAGCAGTTACCAATCCATTTTCTGTCAGAATATCTGAAATTAATCTTCCAAAGGGAATCTATGTTCTGATCTTCTGACCCTTATCTTTCACAGATTCTCTTGAAGCATTAATGTGATTCTATAAGTGCATGAACAGAATGTAAGGAAGATCTACCTTGGTGCTCTGACTTAGACAGTACATGAAGTAGAGTTATTCATTGTTCACGTAATCTGGAGAGTTTGTAGATTTTCTGTGATGAATGCATCCCATGAAAATCTTTGCCCAGATCTTGTAGTTAGGCTTCAGATCTTTAAACTTGTTAGAGGCCTGTCCAGCAGTCATGACTTCCTCATAAACTTCTTCCATATCTACACGCCCAGCTGGCAGATGAGATACTCCATCAGTCTCCTCGTATCCTATGAGTTTCCTGATCAGATCTTCTGTAATGATTATCTCCTTACCCAGAACAGAAGACAAGATGAATTTAGGGTATACAGAAGCATGTATCCAGAACTCTTTCACCAGATGGGGGTAAACTAGTCCAAATAATCTGTCAAAGTATTTTACCCAGCCTTGAGCATCAACTATTGAACGAAATTCAAATCCATTTTCAGACAATGAATCAAATTCCACCATTGATTCACAGAGAACTTCCAGTTTGTCAACAGGTGTTAACAAAGTCCTTTTTGGTGTTGTATATGGAGCCACACCCATATTTGCAGAAGTAACTGCAGTCATGGTTGATTGAAACTGAGCAGCTGTGGAGGATGAGGTTGCCATTGAAGATGATTTTGTCAAAGGTTTAGGGTTTTTGTGAAGAGAGAAAAGAAGATAGAAATGCATAAACATTCTTGAGTTGTGAAAAATGTGAAAGTGGTGAGAGATGTGGTATTTATAGTAAACATTTAGGCATACAAACAGACAAACAAGGCACGTTCACACATAGCAATTAATGAAAAAGAATAAAAAGCATTTCAAGCATTAATTGATTCTGACAAATTGGGGGAAAAATCAAGATTTTCACTATTCAAACTTCACCTCAAACGTCTCTTCAGTAGTGTACACGCCATCTTTGCAGATTTAGAGTGACACGTGTTTGCTTGCATGTGCTTCTGAATTCTCTTGAGAAATGAAACGTTAACCAACATTCAGATCCTCTGAGTATTGTTAGTTCAGATTTTCACAAATAAAGTAATTTAAGGAAATGAATAAATTAATCAGATGAAATACTTCAGAGCATTAAACATTTTGCATCTGTAAAATTTGCTTCTGACAAATATTATTCTGGACACAAATCCATACCAATATTTTTCAGAATAAATTTGAATCTATCTTCAACAAGGGGTTTTGTGAAAATATCTGCCCATTGATGATCTGTATCAACAAAGGCTAAGTTTATAATTCCCTTCTGAACATAGTCTCTGATGAAATGATGCTTAATTTCTATATGTTTTGCCTTAGAGTGTAAAATGGGGTTTTTAGACAAACATATATCAGAAGTATTATCATAGAATATAGAAATGTTACTTTCAAATATCTGATAGTCTTCTAGTTGACTTTTCATCCAGAGCATCTGCGTGCTACATCCAGCAGCAACAATATATTTTGCCTCTGTAGTTGATAGTGCAATTGTGGGTTGCTTCTTGATGTACCAAGAGATTAGATTTCTTCCTAGAAATTGACAACTTCCAGAAGTACTTTTTCTTTCCACTCTGTCTTCAGCGTAGTCAGCATCACAGAATCCAACTAATTTGAAATCATCAGATTTTCTGTAACACAAACCCACATTAGAAGTACCTTTCAGATACCTTAGAATCCTCTTAACAGCTGTTAAGTGTGATTCTCTAGGATCTGATTGGAATCTAGCACACAAGCATATACTGAACAAAATGTCAGGTCTAGAAGCAGTTAAGTAGAGAAGAGATCCTATCATACCTCTGTAGAGTTTTTGATCTACTTTCTTACTTACCTCTTCCTTGCCTAGTGAACTAGTTGGATGCATGGGAGTCTTTGCCATCTTACTATCAGTCATGTTAAATTTCTTCAGAAGTTCTTTAACATATTTGGTCTGATGAATTTAAGTGCACTCTGGAGTTTGGTTGACTTGAATTCTCAGAAAGAATCTCAATTCTCCCATCATGCTCATTTCAAATTCTGCCTGCATACATTGAGCAAACTCCTTTCCCAGCATAGTATTGGTAGATCCAAATATGATATCATCCACATATATTTGAAAAATTAGAAGATCTTTCTTAAATGATTTACAAAAGAGTGTTGTTTCCACTTTGCCTCTGATGAAATTTTTCTCCAGAAGAAAATTGCTTAATCTCTCATACCAAGCTCTGGGAGCTTGTTTTAAACCATATAGAGATTTCTTTAGTTTGAAAACATATTCTGAGAATTTTTCACTCTCAAAACCAGGAGGCTGGTGGACATAAACTTCTTCTTCTATAATACCATTTAGAAAGGCACTTTTAACATCCATCTGATATAGAGTGATGTTATATTTTGCAGCAAATGAAATAAGAAGGCGTATAGATTCTAACCTTGCCACTGGAGCATAAGTTTCAGTGTAATCAATACCTTCTTGTTAACTGTACCCTTGAGCAACAAGCCTTGACTTATTTCTTTCAACTTCTCCTTTCTCATTAAGCTTATTTCTGAAGACCCATTTAGTTCCAATTATGTTAAATCCTTTTGGTCTTGGAACTAAATCCCACACATCATTTCTGGTGAACTGATTTAGCTCTTCTTGCATGGCAATAATCCAATCATTGTCTTGCAGAGCTTCATCTACAAAAGTTGGTTCAATTACTGACACCAAGCCAAATAATGATGCTTCAGATGATCTGAGGAAGGATCTTGTTCTGATAGGGCCATCCTTCTTTCCAATGATAACATTTTCTGGATGAGAAGCTTTGATTCTGGAAGATGATCCTCTAACAGTTGATTCTTCAGAAATGTTTAAGTTGTTCATCTGAGAAGTCAAAGGAATTGCATCTGGCGTTGCTTCTGGTTCCTTCACTTGAGCTTTGTCTGCCTCTGAGCCTTCAGAGTCTGTGAAGACTACTTCTCTATCTGCAGAGTTTTCAAGCTGCTTTGGCTTTTTAATGCCAAGCTTATCATCAAATCTAACATGAATAGATTCTTCCACAATCTGTGTCTCAGTATTGTATACTCTGTAGCCTTTAGAGCGTTCAGAATACCCAAGCATGAAACACTTCTGTGCTTTGGAATCAAACTTGTTCAGATTTTCTTTAGTATTCAACATATAGCAAATACATCCAAAAGGATGAAAATATGAAATGTTGGGCTTTCTGTTCTTCCATAGTTCATAGGGAGTCTTCTCCAGAAGAGGTCTTACAGACACTCTGTTTTGAATGTAACAGGCTGTGTTGATTGCTTCTGCCCAAAAGTGCTTTGCCAGATTAGTCTCATTGATCATGGTTCTGGCCATTTCTTGCAGAGTTCTATTTTCCCTCTCTACAACTCCATTTTGTTGTGGAGTTCTAGGACAGAAAAAATCATGAGCAATGCCATTTTCATTAAAATATTTTTCAAAATATTTGTTTTCAAATTCACCACCATGATCACTTCTGACTTTTATAATTTTGAAATTTTTTTCATTGTGGACTTGCTTGCAAAAGTCAAAGAACACAGAATGTGACTCATCCTTGTGTTTTAAGAACTTTACCCTGTAAGAACACAGATTGTGTCTTAGTTATATCTCTATGTTTTGATGATAACACTTATGAATTTTGTATTCAAGAATTATATACTCTAAACGTGTTCAAGATTGTTTGCTACAGGCACTAAAAATAATTATCTTAAGAAAGCAAATTTGGATTTGAACAATGTTATTATGAAGGGCATCATAAGTTCAAGAGCATCTTAGTGAAGATCTGAACGCTGCTCCCAGAAGAATCTGATTATTGTCTCTTGAAGATTCTGAAGCAGGAGCCTCTAAAGCATAGAAGACTCTGCTCTGATAGATTTACACGCTCAAGCACACAAGCTGCACATACTCTGATTCAGCTTAATCTGAAGAACATCCAAGACTCTGAAGATCCAGAAGATCTCTATTCTGGAGACTTTGAAGATTCAGATTCTAATGTTGAAAGTTGAACTTACTTTGAAGAAGATTTAAATATGTACGTTGGTTTATCTCAACAGCTCTTTCCTATTTTGTGCTAGACACAAGGACACAGACAAAAAGGTTTTATCTGTGCATTCCATTCTAAGGAAAGTTTTCTGCAAGTGAAGACAAAAGGCATCAGGCTTGTTTCAGCACAACCTCCAATGTAAAGACAAAAGGCTTCAGGCTTTTCTGCACAGCCTTCAACGTAACAAGACTTCTTGGATCTTAGTGCCTATATAAAGAAGTCCACTCCATCTTCTTCTGTATCGAACTTCTAGCGAAATCTCTCACCATAGCAAAACTCTCAAAGCTCTTATTATTTTATTTTTGCTATAACATTGTTCTTAACTTAAGAGAAATATCACAGTTGTGATAACAGCTTTTTAGAAGCAATTCTTACTCTTGTAAAAGTTTTACATTGTTTGTAAAAGGTTTCCTTAAGAGGATCCAGTTGGGATCAGTTGCTCTTGAGAAGACTAAGAACAGTTGTTCTTAGGTGTTGCTATTTGTAATCTGTTTGATTTAAATAGTGGATTAAGTCCTTGACAGAGAAAGGCAAATCACTCTTGAGAGGGTGGACTGGAGTAGTTGTATTCAACGAACCAGGATAAAAATATTTGTGTTCAAATCTTTGATTTTTAGTCTTACTTATTCAACCCCCCCTTCTAAGTAATTTTCTCACCTTCAGTTGGCATCAGAGCTCTGGTTCTGCGTGTGCTCCACTTAACAGTGACAGTTAAAGATCCAGTGAGAAAGATACTTTGATATTTATTTGGTTGTCAATATGGATAATACTTCTACATCAACTTACAACAACAAATATGAAGGAGATATGATCAGTACTAAGCCACCCATGTTTGATGGGGAAAAATTTGACTATTGGAAAGATAGAATAAAAAGTTTTTTCCTTGGGTATGATGCTGATCTTTGGGATATGGTCATTGATGGATATGAACATCCTACTAATGAGGATGGCAAAAAGATTGATAGAAAATCAATGACTGAAGTACAGAAAAGAGATTTCAAGAATCACCACAAAGCCAGAACTATATTGCTTAATGCAATCTCTCATACTGAGTATGAGAAGATTACTAACAGAGATACTGCTCATGACATGTTTGAGTCTCTCAAAATGACTCATGAGGGAAACTCTTAGGTTAAAGAGACCAAGGCTCTGGCGCTCATACAGAAGTATGAGGCATTTAAAATGGAAGAGTCTGAAAATGTAGAAACTATGTTTTCTAGATTTCAGATTCTTACAGCTGGTCTGAAAGTTCTGGATAAGGGCTACTCAATGTCAGATCATGTCAAGAAGATCATCAGAAGTCTTCCCACCAGATGGAGACCAATGGTGACCGCATTAAAGATGGAAAAAGATCTGAACAAGATCTCTCTAGAAGAACTTATCAGTTCTTTGAGAAGCCATGAAATTGAGCTAGAGGAAGATGAACCCCAGAAGAAAGATAAAGGTAAATCCTTAGCTTTAAAATCTAACAAACTTGTTAAAGCTTTGCAGGTAAAAGAAGAAAGCTCTGAAGAATCTTCTTCTGAAGAAGAAGATGAGTTATCCATGCTGTCCAGAAGGATTAACAAACTCTGGAAGCACAAGGGAAAGAAGTTCTACAACTTCAGAAGATCTGATAACAGAAAGGAATCTTCTAGTCACAGAAGATCTGCCAAGAAAGAAGTGGTGTGCTATGAGTGCAAAGAACCTGGGCACTACAAAAATGACTGCCCCAAACTTCTCAAGGAGAAACCCAAGAGAAAGTTTGATAAAAAGAAGAAGGTTCTCATGGTAACTTGGGATGACTCAGATGAGTGTGAATCATCTTCTGAATCAGAAGAAGAATGTGCAAACGTTGCACTGATGGCCAGTACAGAGGATCAAGAGGAAGGTACCTCAGGATATGAATCAGAATCTGAATCTGATGATGATGCAGAAGAGGTAATGGCTAAACTTACCAAAGACGAACTTATTAAAGTTTTAACAGAAGTTCTTAAAAGTTATAACAACATCATACTCAAATACAAGAAGCTGAAAAGCAATCTTGAATCTGAGATTGATCTTCTGAAAACATAACTTGTTGAGCAGAAAGAAATAAATTTAAAAATCAAAAATGACTTTGATAGAACTCAACAAGAATCTGAATCTGAGACTAAGTCATTTGAAAATATTTTAGAAAAATATGACTCTAGTTTTCAGAAATTTCTCACTAAGAGCATAGACAGAAGCAAGATGGCTTCCATGATCTATGGTGTTAGTGGAAACAACAGAAGAGGCATTGGATATGAGTCTTCATCTGGAAGCAATCCAAAACCTATTGACAAACTTTTCATCAGGAAGACACCTCTGTATTCTCAATTCAAATTTGGTCACTTGAATGACATTAAACACACAAGCTCTGAGAAGAGTACTTATGTGTTTAAACCTAAGGCAAGTCAGAATAAACATTATGTTGCAAAACAGAAGTTTAGACAAACCTACAAACCAACTAACCCCAAAGGACCCAAGAAGATCTGGGTACCTAAAGACAAAATAATCCATGTTGCAGATGTCCTTAGCAGCAAGGTCAGGACACCAATCATGGTACCTGGACTCTGGATGCTCACGACACATGACAGGAGAAAGGTCTATGTTCCAAAGTCTGGAACTTAGATCTGGAGGGGACGTGAAATTTGGAGGGAACCAGAAGGGCAAGATCATTGGCTCTGGAACAATAGGTAATGGCAACCTACCCTCTATTTCTAATGTTCTGTTAGTTGAAGGATTGAAACATAATCTATTGTCCATAAGTCAATTAAGTGACAATGGTTATGATATAATCTTTAATCAAAAATGTTGCAAAGTTGTATGTCAAAAGGATGGTTCTATCCTATTCAATGGAAAGAGGAAGCACAACATTTATAAAATTAACCTTTCAGAACTTAAAGTTCAAAATGTAAAATGCCTCTTATCTGTGAATGATGAGCAATGGGTCTGGCATAGAAGATTGGGGCATATTAATATGAGACGTATATCTCAGATTAATAAACTCAATCTGGTCAGAGGACTTCCTAAGTTGAAGTTCAACTCAGATGCTCTGTGTGAAGCATGTCAAAGAGGTAAATTTTCAAAATCACATTTTAAATTAAAAAATGTTGTTTCTACCTCCAGACCATTGGAATTATTTCACATTGATCTGTTTGGACCAGTGAAAACTGCATCCATCAGAGGCAAGAAGTATGGGTTAGTCATTGTAGATGACTACAGCAGATGGACATGGGTAAAGTTTATAAAACACAAGGATGAGTCTCATTCTGTGTTCTTTGACTTCTGCAATCAAGTCCAGACTGAAAAAGATTGTAAAATTATTAAAGTCAGAAGTGATCATGGTGGAGAATTTGAAAATAAACATTTTGAAAAATATTTTTCTGAAAAAGGCATTGCACATGATTTCTCCTGCCCTAGAACTCCACAACAAAATGGAGTTGTAGAGAGGAAAAATAGAACATTGCAAGAAATGGCCAGAACCATGATCAACGAGACAAATCTGGCAAAATATTTCTGGGCAGAAGCAATTAACACAGCTTGTTATATTCAGAACAGAGTGTCTGTAAGACCTCTTCTGGAAAAGACTCCCTATGAATTGTGGAGAAACAGAAAGCCTAACATTGCTTATTTTCATCCTTTTGGATGTATTTGTTATATGCTTAATACTAAAGATAATCTGAACAAGTTTGATTCCAAAGCACAGAAGTGTTTCATGCTTGGTTATTCTGAACGCTCTAAAGGCTATAGAGTATTCAATACTGAAACACAGATTGTGGAAGAATCTATTCATGTCAGATTTGATGATAAGCTTGGCTCTGAAAAGCCAAAGCAGTTTGAAAGTTCTGCAGATAGAGAAGTGATTCTCACAGACTCTGAAGGCTCAGAGGCAGAAAAGGCAAAGAACAAAGAATCTGACGCAACCCCAGATGCTACACCTTTGACCTCCCAACTAAACAACTTGCATATTTCTGAAAGACCTACTGTCAGAGGATCTTCTTCCAGAATCAAAGCTTCTCATCCAGAAGATATGATAATTGGAAAGAAAGATGATCCAATAAGGACAAGATCATTTCTCAGAACTTCTGAATCTTCTTTATTTGGCTTAGTGTCAATGATAGAACCAACATCTGTAGATGAGGCTCTGGAAGATAATGAATGGATTATAGCTATGCAAGAAGAGCTGAATCAATTCACCAGAAATGAAGTTTGGGATCTGGTTCCTAGACCTAAAGGATTCAATGTTATTGGAACAAAATGGGTCTTCAGGAATAAGCTGAATGAAAAGGGAGAAGTAGAAAGGAATAAGGCAAGGTTGGTTGCTCAAGGATACAGTCAACAAGAAGGTATTGATTACACTGAGACATATGCTCCAGTGGCAAGGTTAGAATCTATTCGTCTTCTTATTTCATTTGCTGCACAGAATAACATCACTCTGTATCAGATGGATGTTAAAAGTGCTTTTCTTAATGGTATTATAGAAGAAGAAGTATATGTCCACCAACCTCCTGGTTTTGAAAGTGAAAACTTTCCAGATCATGTTTTCAAATTAAAGAAATCCCTTTATGGATTAAAACAAGCTCCCAGAGCATGGTATGAGAGGTTGAGCAACTTCCTTCTGAAGAAAAATTTTATCAGAGGAAAAGTGGATACAACTTTATTCTGTAAAACTGTTAAGAAAGATCTTTTGATTTGTCAAATTTATGTAGATGACATTATTTTTGGATCAACAAATATTACGCTTGGAAAGGAGTTTGCTAAATGTATGCAGGAAGAATTTGAAATGAGCATGATGGGAGAATTGAGATTCTTTTTGGGAATCCAAGTCAACCAGACTCCAGAGTGCACCTACATACATCAAACCAAATATGTTAAAGAGCTTCTGAAGAAGTTCAACATGGTTGATAGCAAAATGGCAAAGACTCCAATGCATCCTACAAGCACTCTAGGTAAGGAAGAGGTAAGTAAGAAGGTAGATCAAAAACTCTACAGAGGTATGATAGGATCTCTTCTATACTTGACTGCTTCTAGACCAGATATTCTGTTTAGTGTCTGCTTATGTGCAAGATTCCAATCAGATCCTAGAGAATCACACTTAACAGCTGTTAAGAGGATTCTAAGGTATCTGAAAGGTACTGCTAACATGGGTTTGTGTTACAGAAGATCTGATGAATTTTTATTAGTTGGATTCTGTGATGCTGACTATGCTGGAGATAGAGTTGAACGTAAAAGCACTTCTGGAAGCTGTCAGTTTCTTGGAAGTCATCTGATCTTATGGTACAACAAGAAGCAACCTACCATTGCACTATCAACTACAGAGGCAGAATACATTGTTGCTGCTGGATGTTGTACTCAGATGCTCTGGATGAAGAGTCAATTAGAAGATTATCAAATCTATGAGAGTAATCTTTCTATCTTCTGTGATAATACTTCTGCTATATGTTTGTCAAAAAATCCAATCTTGCATTCTAAGGCAAAACATATAGAAATTAAACATCACTTCATCAGAGACTATGTTCAGAAGGGTGTAATTAATTTGGCTTTTGTTGATACAGATCATCAATGGGCTGATATTTTCACAAAACCCCTTGCTGAAGATAGATTTAAGTTCATTCTGAAAAATATTTGTATGGATTTGTGTCCAGAGTAATATTTCTCAGAGGCATCCTCTCAGATGCAAAATGTTTAATAATCTGAAGTATTTCATCTGTCTATTCGTTCATTTATATTCATTCAATTATTTTTTGTGTGAAACTCTGAACTAACAAGCTCAGAAGATCTGAAAGTTGGAAACATTTCATTTCTTGAGAGACATCAGATGCGCATGCAAAGCAAACACGTGTCACTCAGTATCTGAAAAGATGGAGTGCTCAACTGAATTGACGTTTGAGGTATTGCTTTGAAAATCTCACTTTTCTTGGTTTTCCCCCCAGCTGTCATAAATGTAAAGTGAAATGATTATTTTTCATTAAATGTTGTCCAAACGTGTGTAAGTGTCTTTTGTGTTCCCTATGCTTGATTATTGGTTATCTATAAATATCACCTATCACACTATTTTCACACTTTCCACATTCACTACATTCATGCGTTTCTGTTCTCTTTTCAAACTCTACCAAAACCCTAAACCTAAACCAAGATCCTCTTCTTCTTCAATGGCGTCTACTTCAAACACTGTTGCAAAACCCAACAAGACTATAATGTACAAAGAACCAGAACGAACCTTATTCACTCCAGTCGCAAATCTGGAGGTGCTATGTGAAAGCTTCATTGATCTTGATTCGTTATAGGAAAATGGGTTCGACCTAACTTCTGCCATTAAAGCTCAAGGTTGGGAAAAATACTTTGAAAGATTAATGGGTCCTGTATTTCCATCACTGGTAAAGGAATTCTGGATTCATGCAAGCGCTGGTCCAAAGTTTATTCATTCCTCGGTTCTTGGAATGGAAATAGTTATTACTGAAAAACTGATCAGGCAACTGTTCAGTTATACTGAATCTGATGGAGTTTCAAACCTTGCTTCTTCTCGCATTGATATGGCTAGGGTTTATGAAGAAGTTACTATAGCTGGAATGCCATCAAGTAAGGTCAAAGATTTGAAACCCATTTATAGGATCTGGGCAAAAATCTTTATGAGTACATTTTTTCACAGAAAACCATCCAACTCACCAGACTATGTGAGTTCGGAACATCTGTATTTCATGTACTGCATTAGCCAAAATGTCAAAGTGGATCTACCGTATCTAATCTTCAGTCATCTACTAACTCATGTCAAAGAAACCAGAGAGGAGGTAAGAGCTAAAGCTGGTAAAGTTAGGACGTGGATACCCCTGGGAAGATTGATTTCAGACATCCTTATTGAGAACAAGCTGGTACAGCATCTGACAGATGCGAAGATTACAGAAGATCTGACTTACATCATTGGATCTGAAATAAATGGACTCAATCTGAAAAGGATGAAAATCATTTCAGAATTGAAAGGACAACTAAGGAAGATCAACTCTGAAGAGGTTCAAGGCAGAAGAATTCCTGTGGAAGACTTTCCACTATTCAGTGCAGATGAACCAAAGGAATTTGTCTGGATGTACATTACTGAATGTCTAAAGGAAGGAATTCCTCTACCTGCTAATCTTGTTCAGAAACCAGGAGAAGAATTGTCAAATCTGATGAAGGAAAGGCGAAGTAAGAGGAAAGCTGAAGAAGGATCAGTTCAGAAGAAGAGAAAAGCATCTGAAGCTTCAAGAAAGAAGAAGAGAGAAGGAAAGAAAGCCAGAATCAGTCCTAGAGAAGCCACTCTGGAAGAGATCAGAGACACCATTCAACAGGTATTAGCATTTGATCCTACACCTACTATTCATTCACCCCTTTCATCACCACAACTCTCCCCAAACCTTAGACAAAGAACTTCTAAATCCAAACAGTCTGTCAATCTTTCATCTGAACCACTCTCCTCTGAACCAGTAAATTTACAACCATCTCCTGTACCAATTCCATCTGAACCACAACCTCAAACAATTCAATCAGAAATTCCACCACCAGAACCAACTCAACCAGAAAACTCTCCAACAGTAACTCCACAACCAACTTTGTCACAACCAGAGAATCCCCAATTAGAGACTCTCCAACCAGAAACAATTATTTCAGAACAAAACCAACCAGAGACTGTTCAAACTGAACACTCTGAACAAACAATTCCCTCAGAAGATCCAAATCTTTCTGACAATATTCTTGATATTCAACCCCTCAATCAATCAATTATAATTTCTTCAACATCTGTTCACTCAGATGAATCTTCTGATTCATCTGATTCATCTGATTGTGATTCAGAGTCACTCAAACAAGCTCGCTCTGAAAGTGTTATGAAGAAACATCTTAACATTGCCTTGTTTCATACCCCACCAAACTCTCCATCTCATCAACAACCTTCTGACACTCAAACATCTGGAAACCAAACCATTCCTCAACCACCTGAAACCAATCCATCTGAAAATCAGACTTTTCCTCAACCATCTGAACTCCCTCAATCTGACATCCACACATCTCAACCACCTTCACCTCAACCACAACCATCTAAACCTACTCCTGTTAACACCCCTAATCCTTTTCCCTCTAAACAGTCTGAACAGTCAGATCTAGGATCATGTGTTAATACTATGTTTGATATTTTCAAAAAGGAGTTAGATTCTGAATATGATCGTGTTAAGGCTGTATGCATGTCTAGTTTGGATCCAACTATTTCGAATACTGCTTGGAAGCGCTTCATCTGGATGTTCAACAAAGCTGCCTTAAAAGTTAGAGCTAAATGCTCTAAGCTTGCTAAGACTAAGTTTGCAGAATTAATGAAGGTAACTCTGATGAACATGCCTCCTCCTCCTCCTCCTGTATTACTTTTGGAAGCTGCTCCTCCAGTAGTTCCTGAATCTGAAATGGTTGAACAAGATTCTGTTGAAAACCAATCTGAAGGGAACCCTGCTGCTACTGCATCTGCTCCGTCTTCATCTGTGGTTGCAGAACTTGTGAATGATGTGAAGGATATAAAGGACTGGATGATCAAGCAAGAGAAGACAACTGATGAAATCAAGACCTGGATGTCTAAGCAAGAAGAGTCAGCTGCCAAGATGACAGAGCTTCTGACCCTTATTGCCTCTCGCCAGACTTAGTTTTATTTGTTGTTTTGCACATGAACTGCTTTTGCTGTCTGTTTGTTTTTTGTTGTGTTATGTGTTTTGGCTTCTGCCTGTTTGACTGTGAACTTTGGTTTGTTTTAATTGCATGATAATATGTTTGTTCCTATATGCCTCTTTTCTTCTATATCTTTCTGCCTTTGAAAATCTTTTTGATTATGACAAAAAGGGGGAGAAAAAGAGAAACTGAGTGTTCAACCTATAAGCAATTACTAAAACTGAAATTCAGACATTTTATTAACTTACTTTGAATTTAAGTCTTTCAGATTACATTGATATATCTGACATAATTCTTTGAAGTTACCCTAAGACTGTGTCAACCAGAACCTGATCCTCTAAAGAAAATCTGAGTATTCAATCAACTCTGATAACTCTGATATCTTACTCTGATACATTTATTCTGAAAGAGAATTCATGCAAGATGATAACCTGACGCTCTGACTAAAGGAAGTCATATGTATCTGGCATCAAGATTTGATTCTGAACTCTTTCATCAGGCTCTGAATCTGAAATATACTTAATCAGAAAGGGAAGTATTCTATTCTATTGAAGTATTTATTTCAGGGGGAGATTGTTAATCTCAGGGGGAGTTTCTAATTCATACTCTTTATTAAACAAAATTTCTCATGTTTTGTCATCATCAAAAAGGGGGAGATTGTAAGAACACAGATTGTGTCTTAGTTATATCTCTATGTTTTGATGATAACACTTATGAATTTTGTATTCAAGAATTATATACTCTAAACGTGTTCTAGATTGTTTGCTACAGGCACTAAAAATAATTATCTTAAGAAAGCAAATTTGGATTTGAACAATGTTATTATGAAGGGCATCATAAGTTCAAGAGCATCTTAGTGAAGATCTGAACGCTGCTCCCAGAAGAATCTGATTACTGTCTCTTGAAGATTCTGAAGCAGGAGCCTCTAAAGCATAGAAGACTCTGCTCTGATAGATTTACACGCTCAAGCACACAAGCTGCACATACTCTGATTCAGCTCAATCTAAAGAACATCCAAGACTCTGAAGATCCAGAAGATCTCTATTTTGGAGACTCTGAAGATTCAGATTCTAATGTTGAAAGCTGAACTTACTTTGAAGAAGATTTAAATATGTACGTTGGTTTATCTCAACAGCTCTTTCCTATTTTGTGCTAGACACAAGGACACAGACAAAAAGGTTTTATCTGTGCATTCCATTCTAAGGAAAGTTTTCTGCAAGTGAAGACAAAAGGCATCAGGCTTGTTTCAGCACAGCCTCCAATGTAAAGACAAAAGGCTTCAGGCTTTTCTGCACAGCCTTCAACGTAACAAGACTTCTTGGATCTTAGTGCCTATATAAAGAAATCCACTCCATCTTCTTCTGTATCGAACTTCTAGCGAAATCTCTCACCATAGCAAAACTCTCAAAGCTCTTATTATTTTATTTTTGCTATAACATTGTTCTTAACTTAAGAGAAATATCACAGTTGTGATAACAGCTTTTTAGAAGCAATTCTTACTCTTGTAAAAGTTTTACATTGTTTGTAAAAGGTTTCCTTAAGAGGATCCAGTTGGGATCAGTTGCTCTTGAGAAGACTAAGAACAGTTGTTCTTAGGTGTTGCTATTTGTAATCTGTTTGATTTAAATAGTGGATTAAGTCCTTGACAGAGAAAGGCAAATCACTCTTGAGAGGGTGGACTAGAGTAGTTGTATTCAATGAACCAGGATAAAAATATCTGTGTTCAAATCTTTGATTTTTAGTCTTACTTATTCAACCCCCCCCCCCCCTTCTAAGTAATTTTCTCACCTTCATACCCATGTCCATCTACTATAGTCATCAACAATGACTAATCCATACTTCTTGCCTCTGATGGATGCAGTTTTCACTGGTCCAAACAAATCAATATGAAGTAATTCTAGTGGTCTGGAAGTAGAAACAACATTTTTTGATTTAAAATATGATTTTGAAAACTTCCCTTTTTGACATGCTTCACAAAGAGCATCTGAGGTGAACTTTAGATTAGGAAGTCCTCTAACAAGATTAAGTTTATTAATCTGAGATATACGTCTCATATTAATATGCCCCAATCTTCTATGCCAGACCCATTGCTCCTCATTAACAGACAAGAGACATTTAACATTCTGAACCTTAAGTTCTGAAAGATTTATTTTATAAATGTTGTTTTTCCTCTTTCCACTGAATAGGATTGAGCCATCCTTTTGACTAATAGCTTTACAACATTTTTGATTAAAGGTTATATCATAACCATTGTCACTTAATTGACTTATGGACAATAGGTTATGCTTTAATCCTTCTACAAGTAAAACATTAGTAATAGAGGGAAGTTTACCATTTCCAATAGTGCCAGATCCAATGATCTTGCCCTTCTGATTCCCTCCAAATTTCACATCACCTCCAGATCTAAGCTCCAGACTTTGGAACATAGACCTTTCTCCTGTCATGTGTCGCGAGCATCCAGAGTCCAAGTACCATGATTGGCGTCCTGACCTTGCTGCTAAGAACATCTGCAACAGGAATTATTTTACTTTTAGGTACCCAGATCTTCTTAGGTCCTTTTGGGTTAGTTGTTCTGAAGGTTTGTCTAAACTTTTGTTTTTCAACATAAGGTTTATTCTGACTAGCCTTAGATTTAAACACATGAATGTTCTTTTCAGAACGTGTGTGTTCAATATCATTCAGGTGACCAAATTTAAAGTGGGAATATAAAGGAGTTTTTTTGATGATAATTTTATCAACAGGTTTTGGATTTAAATCCTTTCCAGAGGAAGATTTATATCCAATTCCTTTTCTGTTATTTCTGCTAACTCCATAGATCATAGAAGCCATTTTGCTTCTGTCTATACTTTTAGCAAGAAACTTCTGAAAGTTGTAATCATATTTTTCCAAAATATTTTTGCATTCAGACTCAGTTTTAGAATCAGAGTTTTGTTGAGCTAATTCAGAATCATTTTTCAATCTTAATTTCTTTTCATTTAGCTCAGCTACTTCTGATTTGAGAATATTATTCTCAGATACAAGATTGCTTTGACGCTTCTTGTATTGGAGCATAATATTGTTATAGCTCTTCAGAACTTCTGATAACACTTTGATAAGTTCTTCTTTAGTGAGTTTAACCATTACCTCTTCAGCGTCAGAGTCAGATTCAGATCCTGAAGTTTCTTCCTCCTGATCTTCTATGTCTGCCATCAATGCTACACTGACACATTCCTCTTCTGACTCAGATTCAGATTCAGATGTATCTGAATCATCCCAGGTGGCCATTAGAACCTTCTTCTTCTTATCAGATTTTCTTTTAGGCTTTTCTTTCAACACCTTTGGACATTCATTTTTGTAATGTCCAGGTTCTTTACATTCATAACAGACAACCTCCTTTTTGCCAGATCTTTTGTGTCAAGAAGATTCTTTTCTTTGGTCAGGCTTCCTGAAGTTTCTGAACTTCTTTCCTTTATGCTTACAGAGTTTGTTTATTCTTCTAGACAACATGGATAGTTCATCTTCATCTTCAGATGAGGATTCTTCAGAGCTTTCCTCTATCACCTGCAATGCTTTAGCAGATTTATTAGATTTTAAAGCAATTGATTTACCTTTCTTTTGAGGTTCATCTTCCTCAAGTTCAATTTCATGACTCCTTAGTGAACTGATTAGTTCCTCCAAGGAGATCTTATTCAGATCTTTAGCCATTTTCAGCGCAGTCACCATAGGTCTCCATCTGGTAGGTAAGTTTCTGATGATCTTTTTCACATGATCAGCAGTAGAGTATCCTTTATCCAGAACCTTTAGTCCAGCTGTAAGTATTTGAAATCTGGAGAACATAGCTTCAACAGATTCAACTTCTTCCATCTTGAAAGCTTCATACTTCTGGATTAGAGCCAAAGCATTTGTTTCCTTGACTTGAGAGTTTCCCTCATGAGTCATCTTTAAGGACTCAAACATGTCAAATGCAGTTTCTCTATTTGTGATCTTTTCATACTCAGTGTGAGATATTGCATTTAACAATATTGTTCTAGCCTTGTGGTGATTTCTAAATTCCTTCTTTTGGGCTTCTGTTGTAGATTTTCTATCTACTTTCTTGCCATTCCCATCAATGGGACGAACATATCCATCTATGACCAAATCCCATAAATCAGCATCATAACCAAGGAAAAAACTTTCAATCCCATCTTTCCAATAATCAAATTTCTCCCCATCAAACATCGGGGGTTTAGTGTTGATTCTGTCTCTTTCTTCATATTTGTTGTTAATGTTAGACATTGAATTATCAGCCATGGTAACAACCAAATATATATCAAAGTTTTTCTCACTGGATCTTTACTGTCACTGTGAAGTGGTAGCACACACAGAATTGGAGCTCTGATGCCAACTGAAGGTGAGAAAATACTTAGAAGGGGGTTGAATAAGTATAAAGATAAAAACTTAGAAATAAAAACTCAAGTATTTTTATCCTGGTTCGTTGAACTCAACTACTCCAGTCCACCCTTCCTAGAGTGATTTGCCTTTCTCAAACAAGGACTTAATCCACTATTTAATCAACTGATTACAATAGTAAGCACTAAGAACAACTGTTCAAAGTCTTCTCAAGAACTACTGATCCTAACTGAATATTCTTAAGGTTTTCTTACAATCAAATGTAATAACAAATACAAGTGTTAAAATGCTTCTAATAAAGCTTTATCACAACTGTGATTTTTCACTTAAGATTAAGAACAAAGAAATTAATTCTAAAAAGAATATGAGTTGTATGACAGCTTTGATAATGAATTCTTTTCAAGTAATGTGTCAACTGAAGAAGATGAGTGGAGACTTGCTTTTATAGGCACAGTGGTCCAAGAGGTTTTCACGTTGAGAAGTGTGTACCAAAAGGTCTGAGCCTTTTTGTCTTCACATCAAGTGACCTTTCCTAGAAGAAGAAAGCACAGAGAAATCCTTTTTGTCTGTGTTCTTGTGTCTAGCATAAATAAGGAAAGAGTCGGTTGGATATTCCAACGGACATAGTCTTTGAATTCTTCTTCAACAATTTTCAGCAAGAATCATCAGAGTCTAATTTGATCAGAGCCTTCTGATGTTGATCAGAGTTTTGTTGAATCAGAGTCTTTGCAACAAGTGTGCTTTTAGCGTGTATAAGTTCAGAGCAGAGTTTTGAGTCAGATCCTCAGTACTGGCAGCCTTAGTACTCTCAGAGTCTTCTGAAGTAACTATGCTTGAAAACTCTTCATACAAAAACCTTCTTTGGTTCAGATGCTTCTGACTTGCTTCAGATTCTTCTGGAGCTTCTGCTTCAGATCCTTCTGGAGGCTACGCTCAGGATCTTCTGATGGCAGCGTTCAGAATCTTCTAATGGGTGCATCTGACGCTTCAGAGCTTTGCATATTTCTTATGTTCAGATCTGATTTGCTTCTGGAATGATATTTACTTTAATATCTGCAACAAACATTCTTAAGCAAATTTTAGAGTATATAATTCTTAATTACAAAATTTCATAATAGTTATCATCAAAACATAGAGATATTATTAAGGACCAATCTGTGTTCTAATACAAGCCCGCAACAAATCCTCTAAAGTCTGAATAGTCCTCTCTGACTGTCCATCAGTCTATGGATGATAGGCTGAACTCAGCTTCAACTCGATACCCAAAGCTTCCTGCAAACTCTTCCAAAACACAAAAGTGAACCTCAGATCTCTATCCGACACAATACTCAACGACACACCGTGCAGCTTCACAATCTCCCGAATATAGATCTCTGCCAGCTTCTCCAACGGAAAACTGATACTAATCGGCACAAAATGTGCAGACTTCGTAAGCCGATCCACAATCACCCAAATTGCATCAAATCCTCTCGCCGTATTCGGCAAACCTGTAACAAAATCCTTGGCGATACTATCCCACTTCCAAACCGGAATCTCTAACGGTTGCATCATCCCAAAAGGTCTCTGATGCTCCACCTTCGATTTCTGACATACCAGACAAGCATAAACATAGCGAGCAATATCTCTCTTCATACCCGACCACCAAAATAAATTTTTCAAATCCTGATACATCTTCGTAGCTCCTAGATGAAAACTCAGGCTACTACGATGTCCTTCGTCCAAAATTGACTTCTTAAGCTCGTCATTATCCGGCACACAAATCCTGCCCCGAAACCTCAACACATCAGCATTATCTAACTTGAAATTACTACCGGAGTCACCTTCGGCTCCTCGCATCAAATCCACAAGTTTCACATCCAACTTCTGATGTTCTCTAATCATATCCAAGAAATCATTTTTCACTTGCAATTTACCCAACATCACACCATCTGTAGTAAACTCGCAAACCATGCTCAAATCCCGGAACTGCTCAATAAGCTTCATCTCTTTCACCATCAAAGATGACATATGAATTGTCTTCTTGCTCAAGGCATCCGCAACCACATTCGCTCTCCATGGGTGATAACTCAAACTAAAATCATAATCTTTCAAGAATTCCAACCATCTTCTCTGCCTCATATTCAACTCTTTCTGATCAAACACATACTTCAAACTCTTGTGATCACTGAACACCTCAAACCTCGAGCCATACAAATAGTGTCTCCAGATCTTTAACACAAAAACCACCACAGCCAATTCAAGGTCATGAGTAGGATAATTTCGTTCATGCACCCTCAATTGCCGCGAAGCATGAGTTACCACTTTTCCCTTCTGCATAAGAACTCCGTCCAACCCCATCTTAGACGTATCACAATACACCACAAAAGGCTCACTCGAATTCGGTAACACCAACACCGACGCTGAAGTCAATCTCTTTTTCAGTTCTTCAAAGCTCTCTTCACAAGCAGCATCCCACACAAACACTTGGTCTTTCCTCATCAATTGAGTCAATGGCAACGCCAATCTGGAAAAGCCTTCAATAAATCTTCGGTAATAACCTGCCAAACCCAAAAAGCTTCGAACCTCAGTTACCGTCTTCGGCGGTTCCCACTGCAAAACCGCACTAACTTTCAAAGGGTCTACTGAAACATCATCACCAGAAATAACATGCCCCAAGAAACTCACTGTCTTCAACCAGAACTCACACTTTGATAACTTAGCAAACAATTTGTTATCCTTCAACACTTGCAAAGCAATCCTCAAATGTTCTGTATGCTCTTCCCCAGGCTTAGAATAAATTAGTATATCATCAATGAACACGACAATAAACTGATCCAAATAAGAACGGAAGATACGGTTCATATACTCCATGAACACTCTTGGCGCATTAGACACTCCGAAAGGCATTACTGCATACTCATAATGTCCATATCGAGTCCTAAACACCGTCTTCTGAATATCACCTTCTGTCACTTTGATTTGATGATAACCCGACCTCAAGTCAATCTTACTGAACACACGAGCTCCCACCAACTGATCCATCAAATCATCTATCCTTAGAAGAGGATATTTGTTCTTGATGGTCACTTTATTCAACTGACGGTAATCGATGCACAACTGCATGCTACCGTCTTTCTTCTTCACTAACAACACTGGAGCTCCCCACTTGGTCTGATAAACTTTCTATCCAACAACTCTCCAATATGAGACTTCAACTCGTCCAATTCCGTTGCCGATATCATGTACGGCGCCATAGAAATAGACCTCGTACCAGGAACAAGGTCAATGCTAAACTCAACTTCTCTCTTCGGAGGCAACTCTGTAATATCATCAGGGAACACCTCTGGAAACTCGTTCACCACGGCTAGCTCGTCCAACAACGCCTTGTTGTCAACAGACAGTGATGTAAATAAAGCAAACACCTGAGCTTCATCTTCCAACAAAGTCCTCAATTCCTCACCAGACAAGGAATCTGCCAACTCTTCCTCTTCTGGGGTCAAAAACAATAACACTTTCCGAAAACAATCGATGTATACTCGATTGAACTCCAACCAGTTCATACCAAGTATAACATCCAAACCACCAAGTGGAAAACAAATCAAATCCACACCGAAGTCTCAGCCAAAAATAGTTAGTGGACATTTCAAACACACTAACGAAGTAGTCACTGAACCGATCGAGGGAGTTTCAATAGTCATCCGCCGCTCAAGAGTAGACGACACCAAACCTAACCTCTTCACACACTAAACAGAGATAAACGAGTGGGCCGCACCCGTGTCAATCATAGCAGTCAAAGGAATGTTATTAATAAAACAAGTACCTTTGATCGAACGCTCCTCGTCCGCCGCTTGAGTTCCCACCACCGCAAACACTTTACCGGTGACCTGAGGCGCTTGAGCCCTTCTTGGCTTCTCACAATGAGTACTAATATGGCCCTTCTCACCACAGTTATAGCAAGTAGGAATATTAGTCCTACAATCCGTCATCACATGGCCCGACTTCCCACACTTGAAGCACTTCTTTGCTTCATGAGGACAATCACTAGCACGATGCCCCGTGACACCGCACCGATAACATTTCAAATCCACCAACACTTTCCTCTCTCGGAACCTCTTATCAACCACAACCTTCTGCTTTCCTTTATCGGTCGACACACTGTAAGGTGTACCACCGAACCTCTGTTTACCCTTACATTCATTCACCGCCTTGTAATGTGCGATCCTCGCATGGTTATCATTGTCATATATTCGGCTTCTACTCACCAACTCAGGATAACTCCTGATCTTCTAACACACGATCCCCATCTTGATCTTCGGCCTCAGCCCATTCTCAAACTTCAGACACATAAAAGTCATAGCCTCCTCAATATTGTAATGAGGACAATACTGGCCACCGACATATTGCCCTGCTTCAGCTCTAAAAATTCCACCTCCTTAGCACTTCTGATATCTTCTAGAAAATACTTCTCCAGAAATCCAGATCGAACTACCTCCTAAGTAATCGGAGTCCCCGAAGCCTCCATCCTCTGACGACAATTGTCCCACCAAGCCTCAGCTTCGCCCTCTAACATGTGAGTGCCAAACCTCACTTTCTGCTCGTCACTGCACCCCATGGTCCTGAAGATCTTCTCTATCGCCTTCAGCCACTTCTGTGCAGCTACCGGATCCAAAATCCCACCTTCAAACTTTGGTGGCTTGTTGCTCTAGAACTGCGTCAAGTCTCTGAACTGAGCACCCGCAACCAGATTTTGATTGGCCACCACTTGTGCCATTGCTTGCATGGCTGCAGCCAACGCAACATCGTTCCTCCCTGCCATACTGCTCAACAACCACAACAATAGGTTAACAGAAAACAACCAAACTCTATCCTACAGACAGACTCAACTACAACACTGGTCGGACGAGCCGACCTGCTTTGATACCAACTTGTAACACCCTGTTTCCCCAAAATAGAATAAAGCAATTAAAATAAGCACATATCAGAGTTTTCCCACAACGAGATGTCAAAATTTTTAACAAAATTCCACAAATCATTTCTCAAACTAATTTCTTTGTAATATTGCAGCGGAAAAATAACTAGTCTGTCATAAACCACATATCATATATACATCATCAATATCATCATGTACAACATGTACTACCACTGCCCAAAATATACAAGATAATCATCCAACATCATCGCCAATCCACAAAATAAGATACGCCACGGGGGCACACATAATCATTAACAAACATGAAAACTCCCCCAAAGCCCCGGTGTTACGTATCAGAGCAATCCTATGACACTGCCACATCCAAGCTAGCTAAACACCTGGATTCTCTGTACTTCTGAAGAAGCACAGACCACAACAACAGCAAGGGGTGAGAAATCACGATCAAATATTAACGGTATAAATGCACATGAATAAAAGGTAGAAACACATAAATATCATTTCATACACATCGAATCCGGACCTACTGTCCCATGCCAACACAGCATACACACAACAAATGCAACACATGCAACTCGACTCAACAATATGCGGTATCGACTTAACTCAGGATAGATCGCATACGCTCCATCCGAGCAACGATCTATCCCTACCACGCTCCTCCTGAGCCCATATAATCAAATCTCAGGATAGATCGCATACACTCAATCTGAGCAACGATCTATCCCTACCAACGTTCCCCGCTTGGAACACGGGTGAATCGCGTACACTCCATCCGAGCAACGATTCATCTCCCGTCCACGCTCCCTAATTGGAGCACGTGAGTGAATCACATACACTCCACCGAGCAATGATTCACCACGTCCACATGCTATGCAGACACCATGCACAACAACACAGCACTCACGGTGCACACGATCCTACTGATCCATCACATCATATAATGCATACACACCAAGCATACAAAGGGCATCCGATCCTACTGATCAAATCCTCACACAACACATCAATACAACGCACATAAGGCGTATCGATCCTACTGATCCGCTCATCACAACAACATATAAACGCAACGCATATAAAGCGTATCAACCCTACTGATCATAATTTATCATATATCAAATATATCTCACTCATCATCACAGTCATCCATCATAACATACACCCATGCAAATATCATAACCACACGGATATCACAGAATCACGTTCCGACACCATACTTATGCTCACCACAACTCACTAATAAGCTCATCATCAAACATGACCAACAAAAATCCAAAACCACAAGGAAAAACAACACAGAACAGCAGCAACACACACACTGCTGTCGGACTCGCTAGAGCATTCGTCTGGCGAAGCCCCGCAGCAAACACTCGTTGACCATTCGCCCGACGAAACCCCTGGTGAATCCAAACAGAGGCTACTGGCAGCATTCGCTGCCCAGTTCGTCTGGCGAAGGCTCGCCCCCCTCATTCGCCCAGCGAATACCTGCGTTCTCAGAAAAATAAAACCACAGCTCAGAGTCGGCAACACGCTCCGAACTCAGCCGATTCTACTCCAGGCTAAACTCCATCATAACAGACCATTGTTCCACAACCTACTATAACATCTATCCCCGATTTAACCCGATTAATTAATAGCTCTACACAATTGCTCAGTTCCGGCATAACTTCGAACTACCTGGAAACCCCCAAATCAACCAAACAACACATGCAACAATTAATTCAGGCTAGCAACATTCAGAATCACAACACAACATAGTATTTAGTTCATCATTCATCAATGGGGTTAGGGAAATCCCCTTCCACCAAATATTCATGCAATACCAAAATTTAACCGATTATCCCCCTACCTCAATAAGCAGATTGATGATAATGAACTCCACGAATCTACACCTTTGCTCTTCTTCTTGCTCTTGATCGCTCACTTGATCGTGTTCTGCTCTCTCCTCTTTCTTTCCCAACCGTGCATGTTCTTCCTTCTCCTTCACTTTCTATTTTTCCAAATATACCAACACTACCCTTAATACCCCAAACAATCACTTTTTAATCCAAATAATTTCCAATATTAATATTCTCCAAATTTTCTTAATTCCAAAGTAATAATCTTATTCCTTTTAATTTCCAAATTCACTAATAAGATATTGCTCGTATATTAATATTAGTGATAATAATAATTAATAATAATATTTACATTACTATTAATTATCATGTTTTATCACTATATATTAATATTATGAGTTCTTGATCCTCAAATAATTCCATACAAAACACACCCACGAATGAAAATAACACCGAAACTAAAAATAATTAAAATGGGCGTTACACCGGCCACCTCGCCAGAGAAGACGACCGAAGTTAGGGCTCCGACGCCTGGTTCATTTGACCTCAGATCTGAGGTGGCAAGGGTTTGAATGTTTGATTGTGTATGTGTTTGCTTTCGATTGGATTGATTGGATCTACTTGGCACGTTGAAGCCACGTCCGTTTAATGAAATGATGCATTTTGACTAGTGAAACAAGCCTGGGTGGATTGGGCCAAAACTGATATCCACACCCCCCAGTTTGTTCAGCCCAAGCGCGTTTTAACGTGAATCCTTTGTATTCTGCTATTGCTTATTGCACCTCCCTTGGTCTTGCATTTTATTTTCTTTATTTTATTTTCTGTTTTACTTTTTAATTATTAAAAATGCTTCCAAATATCAGAAAATTCAACAAAAAATATTTTCAAACACTTTTAAGTCTTAATTAATTTTTCATAATTTTTAATTTTGATTTTCTTTTATTTTTCAATTTAATTTGAATTTTGTGATTAGAAGTGTTTTTAATATGGTTCTTCTTTGTTCATGTTTGCTTTGTGGACCATTTGTAATCACCAATGAGTGAGGTTTCTTCTCCACTTTTATGATGGATTCAGGTGCCTTTGAGGCTGATTTTGGTCCAGGTTTGACCTACTTTTGATTGACTTTGTGTTGCTTTTGTTTGACCCTCGATAATAATCCCATAAGGTGGAACACCTTAGTTGATCAAATCATTTGGTGATGCCTTGAATAGAATTTGGTTTGGATGTTTAGGCCTCTGCTTGCCAACATGTTTAAGAGCTTTGTGTATTTTATTTGAGATTTATTGAATAATTATTCTATTTTTGGTGAACCTTGCAAGTCAAGTCACCCTAGTTGAAGTTCATATAAACTAGTTGACCTAGTTCCTTTGAGAGATGACCTTTTGTGGATCTTATATGCATCCTATGCTTCTTGATTCACATTCTTGACATGTTTAGGATGCTGGTTTCAACTTTATAGGTCATACATTTGTTTGGTTTATGTTGCAAGTTACTTTTAATTAGGGCTTTCCATTTGCATTTGAATGTTGAAAGTGTTTTAAACTTTGGTTCTTTACCTTGCCCTACTTTGTAACTTGTCTTGGCTTTGTTTCTTCTTTGGTTTGTGAACCTTCTTCTCTTGTTCTCACTTCTGTCCCTTGGACTTTGGAACTCATTCAAGGTGATTTGGTACTCTTTGTTTGTACTTTGAGTTTTCCTTGAATGAGATGCCACTTTGAGAATTTGTTTGTGCTTTCTTTTTGCATGATCAATTTGATGCATTTGGTTGAGATTCTTCTTATGTTGCTTGCTTCCCAAGCATATTCTCACATCCTCATGTTGCTCATACCTTCCCCTTGCGTAACCGACTCCCGAACCTGAGGTTTGGTTGTGATGACCTTGTCTTTTCCCTTTTTCGTAGGTTTTCTCTGATCGTTTCCTTTCCCTCTATTTGGGATAAATAACGAACGATGGCGACTCTTCTGTCTTCCGCCGACTCCTTTTTTCGCAGTAGCAAACTTTCTAGAGTTGTTGGAAACTTCATACATCTTTCTTCTATGTAAAGAAAAGGTTTTGTGCAGATAAAACAATGTGGAGCTCAATGAGGGTTGACATTGTGATTAAATGTGCTTTATGGGAATATCATTGCAATATTAAAACATTCCAAAAATTGTGTGATCGCTTGGATAATGCTTCAAATCAATGTGTAACGCATCAAGTACTTGTGTAATTCTCTGATAGAGGAAGATTTACAAGTTACATAGGCTGCAAAACCAGATTTCATGACTTTGGCTAGAATTTGCACTCATGGTTTGCCAAGAACATAACTTGAAAATCAGATTTTAAGGCCAACTTCTCTTCTTCGAAACTCCTAGCTAAACAATGTTATGGATGCACTCTTGTACTTTTTGAAAACCCTCAAACATGCTCTAAAACTTTCATGTTTGATGAATTTTATTATTCTCAATGGATCACAATGAACACTGGCTCCAAAGTTTGGTACTTTTTGAGAACAAAAATTGTCTTGAAATTTTTCTAAGTGTTGGAAGTTTTTCACAAACTTGATGGCCTTATAACTCAAAATATATGCATTTTTTTTGGAGATTAAGCCTCATTGACAAAGTTGTAGTATGTTGCAAGGGCTTCAATTTGATCTTTGGAACACAAAAAATTATGGTCTAGATTGAAAGTTGTGATCTTTCAAAGTTTACACAAAATTAGGATTTTTCTCCATACTTAGAAACATTTCAAAAGTCAAATAGTTGATTTTGCAGTTAAAAGCTTGTGCATCAGATGAATTTGATTGTGTGATCTTCAATGATTTTGAACTCTTGAGTCTTGTGAACATCATGGAGGGTTTCCTAGGATGTATTTGAGAATCTTGAATCATGTCCCAAGGCTTGAGATCATGCTTTGATCAAAAGTCAAAGGCACGATCGACCTTGTCAAATAAAACCCTAATTTGGGGTCAGAGGAAATTGAACTTCAATGAACTTGTAACAAGATTAATTTGCACTTGATTCTCGATGAAGAGAGGCCTCTTGAGTGTATTCATACTTGGCGTGTTGATGATCAATCCAAGACATTGACTGATCAAATAAAGATCCTCTTGATTCTCTTGATTCAAAACCCTATTTCTCATATGAAACCAAACAAAGAAGAGTTCTACAAGGTTAGGGTTAGCAATGCAATGTATGGTGCTCCTAGAATGATGATGAAATCTAGGGTCAAAATTTGGGGTATAACACCTGGCGATACTCATTAGGTAGCTATCTATTCTTAAGTACTTGAAAAGGCCTAATGACTCATTATTAATATATGGAGGTTAAGAAGAGCTCACTGTAATTGGATACATCAATGCTACCTTTTAGATAGATAAGGATGATTTTTTTTATCACAATATGGTTATGTGTTCTGCTTAAACGGTGGCGCTGTGAGTTGGAAAAATTCAAAACAAGATACAATCATTAATTCTACAACTGAGGTTGAGTACATTGATGCCTCAAATGCAACAAAGAAATTTGTTTGGATCAACAAGTTCATCAGTGAACTTAGCATAATCCCTAGCATTGTGGGTCTCATTTATATCTATTGTGATAAAAAATGGTGTCATTGCACGGGCTAAAGAGCTTAGATCTCACCAGCGATCCAAACACATGCATAGGAGATATCACCTCATTCAATAGATGATAAATATATGAGATGTGTTTAAATTCATAGTACTAACACTTGACAATGTTACTAACCCACTAACAAAGCCTCTTGTGCAGTAAAAGAATGATGGCTAAAATAGATCTATGGGCATAAGGGCATGCCTGATTGGCTTTAATGATAGTGGAAAATTGTTGGTTCAAGCCATTGAGGGCAATAGTTCTAGTACTTGCATCAAATTATTTATTAATAGTAAAAGATATTTTTTTATAAGTTTATTTAAAAAATAATAATAAAGTCCCTAGAATAGCTAGTATGTTTAATTAAATGTTAAGTGTGACTCAATGATGAGATCACGTTAAATATAAATACATTATTCTTAAAGTATTCTTAGTCGAGCTTTATTATGAAGTGAGATAATATAAAGTATTGAGATTACTATGTGGATAAACTGATGATCACATCTCAGATAAAGAGTTATTAAGTCTTCACATAGATATGAATATTAGGAGTACTATTTATACTAGATTGACTTGCTATGAGAATACTACATAAAAAGTTATGCAGAATGTCATAAGTTATTCACATGGTGGTGATAGTGATGTATACCATCTTTTGACCTGAAACCACCAGGAATCCTAGATGTATGAGCCAAATATTTTATTCCTGATCAAACGTTGCCCGTAATTGGATGACTATAAAGATAGTTTATAGGTACCCATAAATCATGTTGAGGGGCATGAGTTACCTAGATGGAATTTGTCCATTATGCATAATACGATAAATGTCTAAGAGCCCAATATTGAATTGGACAAGAGCGGCACAATCCATGCTCTGTGCTCAACATAAACATGAGGGCGAAATAGTAACTGTACACAATAATATTATCACAAAAAAGTTTTGTTAAATCACATGACATTTTCGTGACTTGGATAATAATGATATGTTGTTAGATACCGCTCGATGTTTATTATATTAAATATCTAATTATTATAATTGTCAACGTCACGAGAAACTACTGGATCACACGCATAAGGACAAAATGATGAAAGATAGAACAAATAAGGAACCCTGAAAAGACAAAAAAGAAAGAAAGTTAATAGATATTAATTTCTCTCAAATTTACAAAACTTCATCATCCATGAAATTTTGTTTAGTTTTAGTATGTTTATGCCAATTCTTATTGATTTATTTATATGATATATTCAATAATTAATTCGAACTAGTTATCCTTTTGATTCTTGACTCAATCAATCAATTTAAAATTAATTTTTTGATATACAGAAAACACAATAAATTTTTTTATATAATTATTATGTATTGACGGTGTAAAAAATTTTACACTCTCAATTTATTACTATCATTCATTTATATTACTTTATAAATTATTAAAATAAAAATGAAACTACTTTTTTAGTCTATTAACATTTCAATTAAATCCATTTTATTTTAACTTAGTAATTTTATTTGTTTGACATTTAATTTTTATATTAAAAAATAGGTTACTTTTACCTGATGTAACTTACCACGTATAATATTATTGGGCCTTGTAGAATATATTACGGTAAAAAAGAAAAGAAAAACATTATAAAACTACAAAATGAAAATACAGAACACAACACCGTATTCTTGAATCCTGTTGGATCAAATTTTTTTCCACTCGTATATTAAGAAACTCAAAAACTTCGATTAGTACTAATTCTGATTCATTTTTCTCTTTTTCTGATTCCCGTTCTCTACTACAAAACTTCAATTTCTCATTCTCTGCTCCAAAACTTGTTCGATTTCTCATTCCTTCACCGAATTTCGCTGCACTCACTCATCAATTATGGCCAAAGGCGTAATTTCTGACGACGAAGGTGAACCCTAATCCCCTATTTCATTCTTAGTGTAATGTTTTCTCCTTCTAAGTGCTTATTGGTACTAATCGGAACCCTAATATTTTGGTTATTCAATGCGCTCAGATGAGGTTGAGCTTGATATGGACGAGAGAGAGCACATTGACGGTGAAGAATTGGAAGAAGGAGGTGGAGATATGGATGAGGATGATGAGGAAGAAGAGGGTATGCTGTTTATGATTTCTATTGGGTTCTTCTCTTAATTTTTGTTCTCAGTGGCTGCGGTGTTTTGGGTATTTTTTAGAATGTTGGGGCTTGAAAATTAGGGTTTTCTCATGTGCCATTGTTTGATGTTGGTATGAAATAAGGCTTATCTTTAGTGCTGGAAAGTTGTTTTTGTTAGATTGATGATGTAAGTTTAGAAACAAAAACTAAATTGGAATAGTATTTCTGAGTCGTGTCCGTGCTGGGGGGAATACTCAGATGAACCGGAACTGAAGTCGATGAGTCTGCAGGTTGCTGTTTGGTAGTTCCATGTGGAAATTGTGATGCTTATTTCGAGTTATAGTTCACATGATGATGGTTGGTCCGTATTACACTACAATGTGATAATTGGTTAAGAGTTTGCTTCCTTTAGCTTTTTGTTTCCTGCTTCCACTGCTTAATATATATATATATATATATATATATATATATATATATATATATATATATATATATATATATATATATATATATTTTTTTTTTTTTTGCTGTTATATGGATTTTATTCTATCTGGGGTCTTATTGTGTGGACTGTGGAGCTAGTCATGTGCATGGAATTATCTCTACATGGGGTTTATTTGATGCTATCTTATTGTGCTTAGTTAATTTTTTCTTTTCCCTTTACTTCAGAAGGACAGGATGAATATGAAAAGGATGGATTTATAGTTGATGAAATTGAGGAAGATGATGAGCAGGATGAAGAAGAAAGAGCAGACAGTGACGAAGAGCGGCAGAAGAAGAAAAAGAGGAAGAAAAAGTTGATTCTTTATCCTTTATGTGTTCTTTCCGCATCTGATTATATTTGGCAACAAAGGACAATGCTCGATAACATGTCGATAGTTTTTTGTAATTAATCTAGATAAGTTGTCTATGGAATACATATTTGGTAATCTCTATTGCATCATATAGCTATTTTTTTTTCTTTTAAAACTTTTGTGGTGATTTTTATCTCATCTAAATCTCTGTCCTACTATTTGTAAAGCCATGTCATGTATGTTGATAGAAATGTACAGGTCTTGAGTATGCCCTTGTTCTTATTCTCCCCGTCCCTCTGAGGGCAGATGGGCATGTGATTGAAGAAAATTGGATTTGTATTTTCATATGTAACTTTTAGTTAAAATTGTAACCCATACATGATGCCACCATCATCATTTTAATTTTCTTTTGAATTTATTCTTGCTATTTTAGGGAGGAGTATGTCCTTGATGAAGACGATTATGAGTTGCTGGAGGACAATAATATCAATATTCATCGTCGGAAGGTTTTTCAACTCTTGTATATATTTTTCATTTTTTAATTAATGTTGGCATATTAGGTTGCTAATACTTTGCTTAATATATGTTTTGTTGAAAATAATGTTCTTAAATTTATCAGGAAAGCAAAAAGTTTAAGCGATTAAAAAAGGGCCAGAGGGATGAAGAGGGGCAATCTGGACAATCTGACGAAGAAGAGCTTTATGGAAGTGGTAAGGTTGGGCGAACTGCCGAGGAGAAGCTTAAACGCAGTTTATTTGGGGATGATGAGGGTACGTCCTAGTATGCATTATATGTATATATATCACTCTGGAAGAATAAGTTATGGGATTTGAATTGTTCGCCAGAAAACAATCAAGTTTAGGGACAAGATTTGAATTGTATAGCACAATATTTTAGTGTAAAATTACCTTAACAAAATTAGTATTAAATTTATTTTGAAATGCATTGTTGGGTATGCTGAAAAATACACCAAAAAATAAACGCGATCTTCAGGAACTCATCTTGAAGACATTGCCGAAGAGGAGGAGCAAGGAGAAGAGGAGGAGGACGCTGACATCGGAGAAGAAGATGAAATGGCCGACTTCATTGTGGATGAAGAAGAAGTTGATGAGAATGGAGCCCCTGTGAGGTATTTAGTGCATGCTTTATTTTATATCAATTAGAATGTTAATATTTGATTTAATGTTTTGTTATTGCAATTCTATGTAGGACTAAGAAGCCAAAGGGTGTAAGAAGGACTAGGCCAGCACCGGGAGTCTCATCCTCAGCTTTACAAGAAGCTCAAGAATTATTTGGTGATGTCGATGAGTTGCTTTTGGCTCGCAGTCGTACTCGAGGATCAGATGATTACAAAGAGACTAGGCTTGAAGATGAATTTGAGCCTATTGTTCTCTCTGAGAAATATATGACAGAGAACGATGACCGAATAAGGAACTGTGATATTCCTGAGAGAATGCAGGTCTTCTAAGATTTCTGTGGAATAAGATTAAAAATAACTCCTAGTTAATTTAGGTGCATTCTTGTAAGATGAGTTTTTTTTCCCTTGTAGATATCGGAGGAGAGTACTGGTGCTCCTTCACCTGA
This sequence comes from Lathyrus sativus, assembly GCA_963859935.3. Classification (NCBI taxonomy): domain Eukaryota; kingdom Viridiplantae; phylum Streptophyta; class Magnoliopsida; order Fabales; family Fabaceae; genus Lathyrus; species Lathyrus sativus. Next base: position 565,467,154 of record OZ012737.1, on the reverse strand, counting down.
TGGAAGTAGTATAAATGAAGAGAGTCAGTGGATAGTTAATCAAATTAAAAGTGGGGCAGTCCCTTGGATTCCCAAGTTAGATTTAGGCCCCAAAAAGGATGATAAGGAGGGTGTACCAGTTGTCAAGGATGATCTACCAATTAACGAGGCTGTACCAGTTGTCAAGGATGATCTACCAATTGACGATCTACCAATTGACGAGGGTGATATTGTTAGATTTTTGGAACTGCATCATGTGCAAAAATTAGATGTCAGTATTACCCTCGCTCCTTGAGATTTGCATATGTAGTTTACATCAATCTTATTTTCCTAATTTGGAATTTTGTCTTTTAGATTCCTTTTATTGCCATGTATCGCAAGGAGGAGTGTTTAAGCTTATTGAAAGACCTAAAGCGACCTGAAGCTGATAATGATAATTATGATAAGAATAACAAAACACCTACTCTAAAATGGCACAAGGTCTGCCATAATTTTTTTTGTCTTTTATTTTGTTAATATATTGTCTGATACTGATAACATGATAGTAACTCTTCAAATTGATTCCTTGTGCTATTTTAGATACTTTGGGCTCTACAGGACCTGGACAGGAAGTGGCTGCTTCTTCAGAAGCGGAAGAGTGCCCTCCAATTATACTACAATAAACGTTTTGAAGAAGAGTCTCGTCGTGTGTACGATGAAACAAGACTAAACTTGAATAGGCAATTGTTTGAATCAGTTATGAGATCATTGAAGGAGGCAGAATCAGAGAGGGAGGTTGATGATGTTGACTCCAAGTTCAACTTGCATTTCCCACCAGGTGAAGCTGGTGTTGATGAAGGAAAGTACAAAAGGCCAAAACGGAAGTCAATGTATAGCACTTTCAGTAAGGCAGGTCTGTGGGAGGTTGCAAGCAGGTTTGGGTCTAGTTCTGAGCAAATCGGATTATGTCTATCTGTAGTTCAGCTGGTACGCACGTATGCTTGAATTTAGAACTGCTCTTTGTTTTTGACCATAAACATAAGCTAAATGTTTTGTTTTGTCTGCCCTCTTCTACAGCATGAGTTCGTAGATCCAAAGGAAACACCAGAAGAGGTGGCTTCTAACTTCACATGTGCCATGTACGATACCCCTGAAGAAGTTCTTAAATGTGCTAGACACATGGTATGCATCTGTAACTTTATTCATAATCATTAAAATGTGTCCTTTGTTTGATTATTTGGTTATTTTTGTTCCAGGCAGCTGTTGAGATAAGTTGTGAGCCTAGCATAAAGAAGTATGTTCGTAACCACTTTATTGACCATGCTGTGGTGTCAACCTCCCCAACTGCCGATGGAAATGTAACCATAGATTCGTTCCATCAGTTTTCTGGGGTGAAGTGGCTGCGAGAGAAGCCTTTACATAAATTTGAGGATGCCCAATGGCTCCTTATACAGAAGGCAGAAGAAGATAAACTCATTCAAGTTACTATTAAGCTTCCTGAAGAAAATCTTAATAAGTTAATAGACCAATTCAATGAGTATTATATCAGTGATAGTGTTAGCAGATCTGCTCAACTGTGGAATGAACAGAGGAAGCTGATACTGCATGATGCAATTTTTCGATTTCTTTTACCATCAATGGAAAAAGAAGCAAGAGGCGTCTTAGCCAGCAAAGCAAAGCACTGGGTACTTACGGAGTATGGGAAGGCCTTGTGGAGTAAGGTTTCTGTGGGGCCTTATCAACAAAAGGAAAGTGATCTTAGCTCGGATGATGAGGCTGCTCCTAGGGTTATGGCCTGCTCTTGGGGCCCTGGAAAGCCACAAACAACTTTTGTTATGTTAGATTCATCGGGAGAAGTGCAAGATGTGCTATACACTGGGTCGCTTACTTTAAGGTCGCAGAATGTCAATGACCAACAAAGGAAGAAGAATGACCAGGAACGCGTGCTGAAGTTTATGACAGATCACCAACCACATGTTGTTGTTTTAGGAGCAGCAAACTTGTCTTGCACTCGTTTGAAAGAAGATATATATGAGGTTATATCCTGATTTCTATTTTACATTTATATTTTGGTAAATTTAGTGATACAATTCCCATACCTACAATATTAGGAATGCTTATTTCCATTCTAATTTCAATCACCTTACCATTTTGATCATATATTGATCAGTTGTCCATCATATTCCTATTCCCATTTTCATCCCCACGCCATTTTGGTCCTCTGATCTATCTTAATAAGTAGTTTGGTAAATGGCCCTCTGATCTATCTTAATAAGTAGTTTGGTAAATGGCCCTCTGATCTATCTTAATAAGTAGTTTGGTAAATGGCCCTCTGATCTATCTTAATAAGTAGTTTGGTTTACTTAACAAACCTGAATATTCCTAAGCACTCTTTTTCAATATCAGAAACATCACACATGACAACATATACTTTTGGATTGAATTTTTTTAAAAAATTTTGGGTTAGTAAGAATTGGTATAAATTTATTTGATGAGTACAATTGGTACATGTTTACTTTTTGCTGGGTAACATGTGATGGTCTGTTATAAAATGGCATGGTCATGGTGTCCTCAGTCAGAATTATGATTACTTTTTGCCCCCCCCCCCATTGAGAAAGACTTCTGCTGCTGTTGTATTGTGGGTCTCATCTGTGGGTTATACTTTCTTCTATCAGGTTATATTTAAGATGGTCGAGGAAAACCCTAGAGATGTTGGGCATGAAATGGACGGGCTCAGTATTGTGTATGGAGATGAATCTCTGCCCCGGCTTTACGAAAATTCTCAAATTTCCTCTGAACAACTTCCTTCGCAGCAGCTAGGTAAATATTGTGTTAGGTGTATGCTGCCCTTCATCTGATGCATCCTATAACTAATCCTATTTTTGTTGCTTTGACAGGTATAGTGAGGCGGGCTGTTGCTCTTGGTCGATTTCTCCAGAACCCATTGGCAATGGTTGCAACATTATGTGGTCCCAGAAAGGAAATATTGTCATGGAAACTGACTCCTTGGGAGAGTTTTCTCAACCCGGATGATAAAATTGGGATAGTTGAGCAGATTATGGTAGACGTGACCAATCAGGCTGGCTTAGACATAAATTTAGCAATAAGTCATGAATGGTTATTTGCTCCGTTACAATTTATTTCGGGGCTTGGTCCACGGAAGGCTGCATCCTTGCAAAGATCACTAGTTAGAGCCGGCTCAATTTATACCCGGAAGGACTTTTTGACTGAACACGAGCTTGGTAAAAAGGTGTTTGTCAACGCAGTTGGTTTCTTGCGTGTGAGGCGAAGTGGATTGGCTGCTAGCAGCAGCCAATTTATTGATTTGCTGGACGATACACGAATTCATCCTGAGTCTTATATTCTTGCACAAGAGTTGGCCAAAGATGTCTATGATGAAGACGGCACGGGGGATGCAAATGATGACGATGATGCTCTAGAGATGGCCATAGAACATGTGAGAGATCGACCTAGTTATTTGAAAAATCTGGCTGTTGAGGAATATGCTAAGGACAATAATCGTCAAGACAAGATTGAAACTTTGTATGATATAAAAAGAGAATTGATTCAAGGTTTTCAGGATTGGCGTAAGCAATATGAAGAACCAAGTCAGGATGAGGAGTTCTATATGATTTCAGGTGAGACTGAAGAGACTCTCGCCGAAGGTAAAATGGTCCAGGTTACAGTTCGCCGAGTTCAAGCCCAAAGAGCAATATGCGGGCTTGAATCTGGAATGACCGGAATTCTTATGAAAGAAGACTATGCAGATGACTTGAGAGATATAATTGAATTATCTGATAGGCTACATGAAGGTGACATGCTCACTTGTAAGATTAAGTCAATCCAAAAGAACAGATATCAAGTCTTCCTTGTTTGTAAAGAAAGTGAAATGAGAAGTGATCGGTTACATCACAACCACAACTTCGATCCATATTACCACGAAGACCGGAGTTCCTTGCCTAATGAGCAAGACAAAATTCGGAAAGAAAGGGAGCGTTCAAAGAAGCATTTCAAGCCTAGGATGATTGTTCATCCACGGTTTCAGAATATTACTACCGATGAAGCAATTGAGGTTTGTTTTTTAGTAACTTCAAGTTGTATTGACCATTTTCTAGAATCTATATTTTATTACTTCTGCGTATATACATGGCAATCCGTTGGACACGATAGCACTGAATCTATGGTTACCAAAACTTTTTTTTGCCTAATAATTGACTCCTAGGCTTAATTGGATCGATTCTTCTATCGCTGTATTTATTATTCTTTGGATACTTACAACATATTGGTAATTTTGGTAACATATTAGTTTGGCTCTATGAAAAGTTTTTTTATTTACTTTCACTTATTTTTTGCTTTTATTGAAGAGTAAGCTGCAATATTGACTGAAATAACAAATTTTCTTAAGTTGAATCTTTGTAATTAGATGTCATAGATTCGAATAAATCATCGTAGTTCTAGTTCGTAAAGTTGGTTTATGTTCTTGATGTGAGAACTACTACTGATATATTAATTAATATAGATGATAACAATAACAAAATTCAGTGAAAACATTTATACAATACTGTGATTTTATCTCTAAAACACTATCTTCTAAGTGGGCATGCAGTAGTTACAAGGAAAAAGGACAAATTGAATTTGTGTATAATGAATGGTTATGTGCATGCTTAACTTCACCTCTCTTTATGCAGTTCTTGTCAGACAAGGATCCTGGTGAAAGTATTTTCCGTCCTAATTCTAAGGGTCCTTCATACCTTACTTTGACTCTTAAAATTCATGATGGAGTATATGCCCACAAGGAGATAATTGAGGGCGGGAAGGAACTCAAGGACATCACAAGCTTACTGCGAATCGGAAAGACTCTTAAGATTGGAGAAGATACTTTTGAGGATTTAGATGAGGTAAGGTATTCCACCTGGCTTTCTGGACACCTTTATTGTGTCACTATGACTTACTCTTTCCTATTCATTATTGCTTAGGTTATGGACCGATATGTTGATCCCTTGGTTACTCATTTAAGAACAATGTTAAATTATCGCAAGTTCAGGACGGGTTTGAAAACAGAAGTTGATGAAGTTTTGAAGACCGAAAAGGAAGAGAATCCAATGCGCATAGTTTATAGTTTTGGCATCTGTCATGAACATCCTGGCACATTTGTATTGACTTACATAAGAAGTACAAATCCACACCATGAGTACATTGGTCTTTACCCCAAAGGATTCAGGTTCCGCAAAAAGATGTTTGAGGATATTGACCGGCTTGTGGCATATTTTCAAAGGCACATCGATGATCCACAAAATGATTCAGCACCTTCCATTAGATCAGTAGCTGCAATGGTGCCAATGCGAAGCCCTGCTACTGGTGGCTCATCAGGGGCATCTGTGGGTAGTGGCTGGGGTGGCTCAAACAGCGAGGGTGGTTGGAGAGGTCCCTCGTATGATAGGGATCGGTCTTCTACTCCTGGTTCCAGAACAGGTATATGAGATTTTAAATTCAGCTCTAGTTTGAGGTGAATCTAATTATTTTATTTGGATTTCTTCTGCTAGTATTGCGCCTGCGTTGACATTAAATATAATAAGTTATCATGAATCCTCCTGTTATCAACATGTTGATTGGTTTCTTCTTCTGTGCATTTTGTTCTACATCTACTTGTTCTCTGTGTCTGCAGTTCACATATCATTCAACTAATTGCTTCTGCCTGTCATTTTTCCAGTTCTTTTTATTCAAAACTAACTCTCTTTCTTTATTTTTACAGGACGACCTGATTACAGAAATAATGGGAATCGAGATGAACACCCTAGTGGATTGCCTCGTCCATACGGTGGTGGACGAGGGCGTGGTCGCGGTTCTTTTAACAATAGTAGTAGAGGACACAACTCCAACAATGAAAGGCGTGCCGGTGCAACCAGATGGGGATCTGCCGTGAAAGATGGGGATGACAGTTTAAGCAACTTCCCAGGGGCTAAGGTTCAAAATTCCCCTGGAAGAGAAGCATTTCCAGGTGGTTGGGGTGGAAGCAGTGGCTGGGGAGGCGGAGCTAGTGGTGGTGACAAAAGTGGCCGGGGAGGTGGAGCTAGTGGTGGTGACAAAAGTGGCTGGGGAAGTGGAGCTAGTGGTGACAAAAGTGGCTGGGGAGGTGGAGCTAGTGGTGGTGACAAAAATGGCTGGGGAGGTGGAGCTAGTGGTGGTGACAAAAGTGGATGGGGAGGTGGAGCTAGTGGTGGTGACAAAAGTGGCTGGGGTGCTGGTACAAGTGATGCTGAGCAGGGAAACTCTGGCTGGGGAACTGGATCCAAGAAAGCTGGCGACAATGGATGGTCTGGAAACTGACTGGCGGAATCCATGAAGGGGTTGTAGTTGAGCCCAAGTAAAATTTTGCTGTGTTGTGCAATTCACCCTAAATGAATGATATTTAGTAGTATCTTTTTGTGAAGCGCCACGTTTGTTCATAGCATCATTGGATGCAATCATTAGTTGATTAATATACTAGATCGACATACAAATGCAGTTTTTCTTCTGATTAGAGTGTGTGCTTGCTTCCCATGTACTGACAACCAAATAGAGAAATTAGTTTGTCGGTAGGTCTTTTATGTCATTCACATGCCTAGTTTTTTCCTTTAATTTTCAATTATTTTTTAAAACGTGCCCAATACTATTATTAATATTGTTATTATTATTATTAGTAGCATTTTCCTTATTATTATCTTTAGGGTTGTTCATAAAATCGGACGAAATTGAGTCAAATCATAATAAAAATTTATTTGAATTGAACCGAACCGTTTCAAATTACTTAGAACCGAACTATTTCAAATTTCTTAGAACCAAAATCATTGTTTTGATATGTCGTTTAGAAATTTTACACTGTACTGAATCGTTAGAAGATAATTTTTTCAAACTGAACCGCTTATTAAAAAATCGAACTATTGAACTATTTTTAAAATTTTAAAAATAATAAAAATTAAAACTTGTATTTAGTACTTTTAATTTTTAGTTTTTGTTCGGTTATCAGTTTGGAACGGTGTAATATAGTTTGGTTCACTAATCAAACATCCGTTCATAAATTTTTTAAACAATTCTAATTATCATCTCCCTATTTGTTTTTTAAACAATTCTAATTATCATCTCTCTATTTGCAAAATAAAAACTGGTGTTAAAAAAACACTGATAATTACTTTTAATGTGTTTTTAATAAGAATATAAATTAATATAAATTTTTATAAAAATAATCAACAACCCTATTCATTATCCTTTTTTCTTTTGAATTTACAATTTTTCCTAGCCCTTGTGCAACCCAAGTAAATAAATTACTCTTAGCAAACACTTTCTCCGTTTTGAATATTTTACATAAATTAAAAAATATAATTGATTTTATCGGATCAGAAGGAGATCGGCAGCCAGTAACACGTCGTGAGTCCAAATTTTTTCGGTGGTGAAGAAGAGGAGGGAGGTGTACTTGTAAGGTACTCCGATGTCAAAGTAAGAAACGGAACAAAGAGAGAGTAAGTACAGAAAAGTGGATATAAGTTAGAATACCTGACCCTCTTCTAGGGGAGGGTATTTATAATGAACCCTCAGCGCTGGGCCAACGGTTATCTGCACTGGGTTGGATCTTTAGGTCTAACACGAATAACTGTCAGGATCTACGTGGAGTAGGGAAGACCAGCATGTGGTCTTCGTCCTGTGTCAACTGTCACGTGGACTTTGAAAGGTGGAGGACATGTTCTTGAGGGCAAAATCCTCGTCCGAAAGTAGTGGGTAGTTGGTTGATGTCGTATCCCCGCGTGGGGAGCACGTGGAGAGCGCATGGAGAACGCGTGAGGAGTATTCCCCGTGCGGGATGATGGATTAGGCCTTTGTTCGGCCCTCCCCGTCGAGGAGTTGGGTTGGGTTGTGTCTGACGGTGGGTCAACCCCTGGCCTAGTCCAGAACAAAAGCCCTAAAAGTCGTTGCTTCGAGTTAAGGGGGTAATGACTTAGAGTCAGTTTGCATGTCGAGGACAAACGAATGAAATTAACTTGAGGAGAGTATTTGTTAGATATGTGGCTGTGAGCTCGCGAGGAAGCGTGTAGGTTGTTCCTCGTGCTCGACAGAGTGATCACGAGCGACATTTCTTGGAGTCGCTGCCCACAAAGTCTGCGTGTGCTCGACGACATAATTTAGCACGATTATCTCAAGGACGTGTGCTCGCGAGAGCTGGATCTAGCTCGTTTAAACTTATCCCTGGGAACGTGCCCATGCTACGACGTGGGAGTAGAGCATGTCGGGGGAGGTTCGGAGCGACGGATTTTGACGAGTGAAGAAAAAAGAAGGGATGGACACGTCATCTCCTCAAGCCGTGCGTCGGGGAATTGAAGAGACAGGCGTGGCGTTTTCTTGAGCCACATGTCAGAAGTAATAAATGCCTCTGATGGCTATAAGTAGGGATGCTTGAGTGCCTAGGAAACGTTTCACCTGCGTGCCAAAGAATATAACTAGGAGGAGAATGAGCTCATTTGTTACGCTCTCACTATTCACACTTGCGCGAATTCTCAAACGCTCTGCTCTCTCCGTTCCTCTTTCGTCGCCGCTGCCGCCACCGTCGTTCTTCCCACGCCGTCGCAACTTTCCAGAACTTCCTACAAACACGTAAGTCTTCTTCTCCCTTTCTAGATAGCATAGTAGTAGCTAGTTACGAACGCTTGAGGACTTCGCGATGAAGTTGCGCATTTTCTGGTAATGTTATGAACTTTCCGACGACCTGAGTTTCCGATGAATTTTTCGGGAGGTTCATGAAGTTTTCGGTGAATGCTCCAGATGAATATTTCATGGGACTCATGAAGATTCTGGAAAACTTCATGAAGTTTCTAATGAAGGTCTCGAACACCCCATGAGGCTTTTAGCGTCCTCGCTGGGTTAACGTCGAGAGAGTTGCCTCCCCGCAGGGCGAGAAAAAGACCTCGCGTCGAGGAGGTCTACTCCCCATGACGGGTATGGTATGAAGTTTTTTGTCGAGGAGACCCACTCTGCGCACCAAGCTTCACGCCTTATGTCGGGGAGAAGTTCCTCATGTCTACGCTCTTGTCGATGAGGACTTTGGTCGAGGGCGTGTCCTCGCGCTTTTCTTTCGCCCTTTCACTCAATTTGCGGTGGAAAGGTGGATCTGATCTTGATGTCGAATTCACAGTTTCCTTCTACTTTTCAGGTTAAATGGCTCTAAAGCCCGAGAATGTCGTCATGGTCGACGTAGACTCCATAGAATACACTAGTGTTGATGTCGAAGAGAGTCTGGACGACACGCACACTGAATCCCCATCTGATTGGGTCAGGCTGGAGATCTTGAACGTCGCTTAGCACTTCGTCTTCGACAATTCGAAAGCTTTCGTTACTGTCGAGGACCGGGGGGAGGAGCATCCGCAAACTGTGGGGTTTATAAACCCAAGGAGACGGATCAGATCTGCTTGTCTCACCCGGGAAAACGCTTGATGTATGAGGTCGCTTTCCAAGAGGCGGGGCTCCACCTTCCCTTCAACGATTTTCAAGTGGGGGTATTTCAATGGCTGGAGTTAGCGCCCTCACAACTTCACCCTAATGCAATTGCGTTCATGCGGCATTCGAGCTCATGTTCCAACATTTTTGCGTCGGTGTCACGCTTCTAATGTTCTTCTGCCTCTTCCATCTTCAGCGGCAGACTTATCAAGGACGACATAGCTGGGTATCCTGAAGCAACCAATGAAGTTGTTTAGAGCGTATCTGGATTGTCCGGTCCTTCAAGGACAGATATTTCCTTGTGAAGCCTGTAACGCACGCAGCCGTCAATTCCTTGTTTGACCGTATGGTGAAGCTCGTGGAAGGGCAGAGGTTGGAGACTTTGGAAGCGAAGTTCCCCCTTGAGTGACAAAGGAACCACTTTAAGAGAGGGACAAAAAGCTATCTCACAAAGCCCAACGAGCTAGACGAGGAGGACAGGCTCGCCTATGACAAGATCGTAGCTTTCGTCAACAGCTTCACTCCCGCCAAGTTAGTGAACAAAGATGGGAGTTTCATCCGCGACGAGAATAAGGATATTTTTTTTAGACCCGTTTGATTAATACCAAGGCGCTTCTGGAATGTGGTTCTAACAGGGAGGCCTTGAGGCTTTTAGGTAGTGAATATGTTCCTTACTTGTGTGTCCTCTTATTCTTCCCTATTGTATTGACTCGTTCATTTTTATTGCAGGTTAGATGTCGAACCTTCAAGAACACATGCTCAAGTTTGCGGTGAACAAGGGTGTCAAGAAGGCTCCCAAGGGTCGCGTCTCCCAGGTCCACCAGATGGCTAAGGCCGATCCGCACCCCGGGGGTTCTTCTTCTTCGCCCCAATGCAGCCAGTCCCTATCTTCTCAAGAGCATTCGTCGAAGAGGCGGTGCATAGAAGAGTCGGGGACCGTAGACCTCCTAGAGGGCGTTGTCGGGGAAAGGTTTATGTTGCCTCCTTGTCATCTCCATCGGGGGCTCTTCAGCGAGGAGAACTCTCTGATCATGCCCGCGGTAAATTCCAAAGCAATTATAGGTTTCAACAAAACGACCAGGAAAAGGCCTTTTGCAAGGACATGGCCGCTGTGATGAGGGTTTTTGAGACGGCCCTGGTCCTCAAAGATGAGACCTTCCCCTCTACCAAGCTGAAGAAGTTGCGGACGGAGCTCATGACTCTCGAAACAGAGAAGACCGTGGTGGAGAATGAATTTTTCAACTACAAGGAGAAGTACCAGATCCAAGTAGACCTTTACCGCGGGATGGGCAAGATGCGATAGAAGATGGAAAAGGCCGTCGAGGAGAAGGATTGACTCCAAGCGAGGATTACTGAGCTGGGGGCCGCTACCATGCCCACCGAGGATGAGACGGAGGAAGAGAAACTCTTGTTGACTTGGGGTGACCTAGTTTCTCGGATCAGGGGGCTTAAGCAGGATTGCCTGAGTACCCTCGATCTGGGTTTCAACACTGTGGTGCAGCAACTTTAAGTGGTTAACCCTGAGCTCCAGCTCGTCACCGAGGGGATCAACCTTTATCACCAGGTGGTCGACGACCAGGTAGTTGCTCCGGCTGTGCTCGATGGTAGCAGTGATCAAGCTGAAGAAGAGACCCGACCTGAAGAGGAGGCAGACACTTAGCTTTTTTTGTTTAGTTGTTTGGCCTACGCGCCACATTTATCTTGTACTTTGATTTTTCCTGGCCTGCGCGCCATGGTTTGTAATCTTTGAAAAGTAGGCTTTGCTCGTCTTTGTAATTGAATGTTTGATTTAGAATTCTAATGTATTTGCTTTTTCGCTATGTGTGTACGCCATTGTCTGTCGAGTACTTATTTTCCTCGTCGATGTGTATATTTGTAGCGTTCCATTTACTTTTTTCGCTAAGTGTTTGGGGCCTTCGCTCGACGCAATTTGTCACTGACTATGCAGGAAACTAGTCGGGTGATCGGAGTTGGCTTCCGATCGACAACGGAGCTAAGATCTCGGTCGAGGTCTTTGCTTCACGGCGTGAACTCCCCATCATGAGCTTTGGTGTTCTACCTCATTGGTACGACAATGGCGGAGCTCGATCGAGGTGTCCCCGTTGGGCCAAGAGTCTGCTCGCGCACACAAGGGCAGGGACTTGACCTTTTATTTCAAGTTGAGAAGCCGCGCTTGTATCTTAGCATGCTCTTATGATCGGGATGTACTTCATTGTGGTATAACAAAGTGTACCGACTACAGTGTTTAACTGTAACATTGTTTGAGCTTTTCAGCATTCCATGGTTGAGCCGGTTCTTCCCCGTGAAGGTTTTTGAGGTAATAGGCACCGTTATCCGTTTTTGCTCGGACACGATATGGACCTTCCCAGTTCGCGGAAATTTTTCCCTTGCGCGAATCTTTTTGGTTTCTTCGTCGAACAAGGCTGCTGATTTGGAATTCGCGTCTTATAACTTTGGTTTCATGTCATATGGTAATTTTTTGTTTTAACGAGGATTCACGTAGGGTTGCCCCCGACCGTATTTCTTCGACCAAATCGAGTTCCTCCCTTAGTGTCTCGTCGTTCATCTCCTCGTCGAGGGGAGATTCTGTTTGTCTGGATGGCTCTCTGATTCCCACCGAGATAATTGTCTCGGTTCCGTAAGTTAGTCGGAAGGGAGTATTCCTGGTGGTCGAGTGTGGTGTCGTCCTATAGGTCTAGAGCATGTTATGTAGCTCTTCGATCCACCTCCTCTTAGCCTCACCCAACCTTCACTTGATGCCTCGTATGATCACCATGTTCGCGGCTTCCGCATGTCCGTTCATTTTTGGGTGCTCGACAGAAGTGAAATGTTGCTTTGTGCCCAATTTGGCAACAAAGTCTTGGAAGTTCTTATCGGTGAATTGTGTCCCATTGTCGATGATGAGTGCTTGCGGGACTCCAAACCGGGAAAGTATGTTTCTCTTGTAGAAATAAAGTATGTTATGCACGACGATTTTGGAGAAGGATTCAAACTCTATCCATTTTATGAAGTAGTTGGCGCGGACTATCAGATATTTGTTTTGATATGGCCCCACGGTGAAGGGCCTGAGGATATCCATCCCCCACCAGGAGAAGGGCCACAGGGACAAGAGAGTTTTTAGCTCATTAGACGATGCTAAGTACATGTCCCTGTGTCGTTGGCACTTGTCGCACTTTTTGACATGTTATTTCGCATCCTGTTGCATGGTGGGCCAGTAGTATCCTGCTCGCAGGACCTTTCGGGCGAGGGATCGCCCTCCGAGGTGTTGGGCGTTGATTCCTTCGTGGATCTCCCTAAGTATCTGAGGGATTTTTGGTCTCCTCGAGACACTTGAGAAGAGGGATGGAGAATCCTCGTCAGTATAATTTACCCTCGATCAGGACGTAAGAGCAAGCTCTGCGCCTGACTACGCTATCCTCCTTTGAGTCGGGGGGCAGTTTCCCCTTGATAAGGTATGTGTACACCGGGGTCATCTAGCAGTCTCTATCTCCGATGGTGTTCACGTCGAGGGTCAAGGTAGATTTCTCGATGCTTGGTCAAGATAGTATCTCCTAGATAACAAACTTGTTTTCGCGCTTCTTCTTCGTGCTTGCAAGCTTTGACAAGATGTCTTCCGGGTGTTGTGTTTGTAGGGAACATGCTTCACTTTTGCAGAATCAAACTTATGCATTTTTTCTTTGACCAGTGCCAAGTACTCAACGAGATTGTCATTTTTAGCTTGATACTCTCCCCGAACTTAAGAGGCGATCAGTTGTGAATCAGTGAAGATCTTCACTTCTTTCACGCCCAGGTCCTCGGCCAAGTGTATCCTCGCGAGTAAGGCTTTGTACTCGGCCTGATTGTTCGAGGTAGGGAAGGACAATGTGATGGAGATTTCGATCAGGGTGCCTTTTTCGTTCTCAAGACTGATGCCCCCGCCGCTTCCTATCGAGATCGACGCACCGTCTACATAGGTGGCCTACTTGTGGGTTAATACTGATTCTTTGAAAGCTTTCCTACCCTCGTATTGGATGTCTAACTTGGACAACTTCAACGATCACTTGAGCATCTTGCTCGCCATGTCGGGACGACTGAGTAGTTGCCTTATGAGCTCGCTGGTCCGCACTATGATCGTGTGCGCTAAGAAGTAATGTTTCAGCGTCCTCACGATATTGATGAGGGCCAGAGCGACCTTCTTGATCTGCTGGTATCTGAGCTCGGGGCCTTGTAGGGTCTTGCTAGTGAAGTAAACAAGTTTTTGTCCCTCAGGGGTTTCGCGAATGAGGGTCGCGCTGACAGCCTCAGTTGCGACGGCGAGGTACAAGTATAATGTCTCCCCGCTTTCTAGTGGCGAGAGGACTGGGGGTTGCGAAAGAACTTGTTTCAGATGGAGGAGGGCTTGCTTGCATTCCTCCTTCCACTCGAACACGACCTCTTTTCATAGAAGCTTAAAAAATGGTAGTGCGTGTTGGGCGGATTTAGCCACAAAATAAGATAGCGAGGTGAGCATCCCATTTAATGATTAGATTGAATTCTTCGAGCTCGATGTCAGAAACCCGGAGAAAGCCCTATATATGTCGGGGTTGGCTTCGATTCCTTGTTTTGTTAGGTAGAACTCGAGGAATTTGCTTGTCCGGATGCCGAAGGTGCACTTCTCCGGATTGAACCTCATCATGCACCTCCTCGCTGTGTCGAAGACCCTTTTAAGATGGACGGTGTGGTCGGTTTCTTCTTGAGACTTCACGATCATGTCGTCCATGTAGAGCTCAAGCATGTCTCTGATCTCACCTTGGAAGACTTTATTCATCATCCGCTGGTAGGTGGCTCCGACGTTTTTCAAGATGAACGACATTACGTTGTAGTAATAGTTGCCTGACTCAGTCATGAAAGTAATGTATTGTTCTTCATTAATTACAGAGGAAAAAGAAATTAATAGAAATAAATAGTATAGGGTATACTATTAAAAATGTGGGATTGCAAAGTGACTTATAATTTGGGACAATTTTTTTTTTGCAAAGTGACTTGTATTTTAGGACAGAGGGAGTAGTTGTATTAGCAAATTATCAATCTCAGCATCTGACTTCGTTTTTTATGAATACATCATATACCTATCTATTAACTCTAGAAATCGAAATTATCCTTTCGCATCTTCTGGATCTATTCTTTTGCATCGTATGGACCTACCAAATTTGAGTAATCAATATATTAGAATAAAATATAGATAAGATATTTTAGTTGTTGAATGAATAGAAGAAAAAATTCTTATAAATAAGATCTGAGGAATATTATGTATATATGCATAATATAAATCCATATTTTAATTTTAGAATACACTCTTAGGTTATTATTATGTGTATGTGTTAAAAAATAGGTGAATTTGGATTTCAATCTCTAGTATATTTTCTAGTATATTTGATAACATATACTAGTATATTTTCTAGGTTATTATTATTTGATAACACTTATAACATAATATGTTGGACAATTTTCTAGTATATTTGATAATAAAAAGGTGAATTCAGATTTCAATCTCTATGCACACTTGAGAAATTATCTTTATCACACTTCATAGTCACTTGCGGGTTCATTTTTTTTTATGTAAGCAAAAAAATATTTATAATTTGATTAAAGAATTTTTTATAATTTCTTAAAATACAAAAAAAAAATTATATAAATTATAATTTTTTTAATTTTCATATTCTAACGGTGTTTTATGATTTTTTCATTTCCATCAACAATATATATATATATATATATATATATATATATATATATATATATATATATATATATATATATATATATATATATATATATATATATATATATATATATATATATATATATATATATATATATATATATATATATATATATATATATATATATATATATATATATATATATATATATATATATATATATATATATATATATATATATATATATATATATATATATATAACTCAATAATCATTTAATAATTTCAAGCTGCTGTGCATTCCATTTTTTACAAAATTCATAACAAATAATTGTTTTATCAACAATAACACATGCTATCAAACAAGCATAAACATTTTTTAATAAAACAGTAAAGAAACAAAAAAAAAATCTTTTGAACTTGCTATATTGAAGAAATGAAAGACTAAAATAAAATTATTGAAGAAATAAAGGAAAAAAAAACTATAATCTTTTGCATCGTTTGTTGAAGTTAAATTAAAATCAAAATTTTAAATGTTGAAGTGAAATTAATAGAAAGTAAAAGGAAAATATGTGTAAAAATTGAGGAGAAAAAGTGTCTGAGGTTTTAATTAAAGATTGGAAATACTAATAAACAAATTTAGGAAAGTTAAATTGAGTAGAAAAAAATTTAAAAAATGATTTTATTGTAATTGAATAAATGTAATTTAATGAATTAAATTAAATTTTAATGGGGATAAATAAATAATGATGTAATACTTGGAATGAAATTAAAAACTTTTGTGACGGCTTGAGCCCTCATTCCAATATACATGGTACATTTGGTAACAAAGGCTAAATTTGAATACCAATCTCCAAATACACCTATTGGACATTATATTTAGTCTATTTTTTTACACATAATATCAAGAGGTGAATTTATACTCTAATATTTGAATGCACATGAGAGACAATATTATTCGTATAAGTTACAATGGGAGTTTGCATAACATAATTCATTCATAAATCAAATTTCATTTCTAACAAAAAAAAAAAGGTGATTTTTCGTAAGGCATTTACACATTGTTATTTGCATAAACAATACATAATTCAAAAAATAGTCATTCAAAATATTTACATTAAAATACAAACTAAAACATAACTATCGGGTATATCTAATGTCATTATTCCTCCTCTACCTCATATACTATATTGCAAATCGTGTCTCTAATAATATCTTATTCAAAGTGACCCTCCTATGAGTACCTTCTTGAAACTCACCACTAGCTATGACATCTCTTTCAAACGCAACAATACGGTGATATATATGTAATATATCCACAACATGGTTTACCCTTGCCTATTCCTTTTCTAATATCTCTTGATGAGTTGGCCTAAGGGGGTCTCTTTTTGGCATTAGTGTCATATAAGGATGAGACACTCTATGCAACCATTGGAAGTATTACTGCACTCTATACACGAGGAGGTGATACACTATGTACGTCCTCTGACACCAGAAGGTCATGATAGTCAACAAATATCCCATCATCATCTTTGCGAAGGTAAGTGACATTAACAAGAACTGTTTGGTCTTTATGTATACCATGCAGATACCCAAACTGCCGCAAAAATCGTTTAGGTATATGTTGATACATATGTTTAAAACCATAACTCATCCATCAAGAGTATTAGCATATTACCTCCATAGGTCGTGTCGGACAATGCTCTCCGTACGATGAGAAAAAATATCATCCATCATAATGCAGTCAAGAGCAAGTTTGTACGACTCAGACGCTGAATTTCCCCTGAGTGGATTAATCGATCATGCATGTGATAACACTTGTGTAGTCAAAAAAATATTCCTAACAATAATACCTGAGAAATGTTGGAGGATCCATGTCTAAAAATGGTTCAATTTAAATATTAATAAGAATGTATAACAAGCAGTATACAATTAATAAATGACATGTTAATCAATTACCTAAAATAAACCGTTGCGTCTTGTTATCTTCTCATCTTCCATTTTAGCCATTGAATTCCCTCTGAGTGGATTAATCGAGCACACACGAGGAAACTCTTCAATGTAGTCAAAAATACATTCCCTAATACTTAAGAAATGTTAGAGGATCCATATTCGAAAATGGTTCTGATGAAATATCAATAACGATGTAGAACAAGTAGTATAAAATTAATAAAAGAGATGTAAAACAATTACCTAAAATAGACAGTTACATCCATTCATCTTCTCGTCTTCCATTTACTACCTTAAGCTAACTTGAAGTACATGTAAGCCAAACAAATTTCCCCCCAATTGTACTTGCGAATCTGCTCTAAATCTATGGAGTACTTAAGGTACATATCATAGACACAAGTCACATTTTTGTCAACGAAAATGCTCGTGCTAACCAAAGTTAGAAAGTTTGTCTTCAATGTACATTGTCTATGTTAGACAACCTATTCATCTACACCCTCAAAATTTACAGTTGCATTTAAGTGGTCAATTTTTTGTTGTTAGGAAGAACAATTTGGCATGACATCCTGTGGTGTCTTCTTTCTCCTTTTATGTCTCACTCACATAAACTCCTAATTTTGTCATCAGTAGATCAAATGCCTCAGATTTATAAATGGTAGAGTGATCAAAATATCTTCTTGTAATCTAAAGATGGAGGAAACATGGTACATCATCCATGGTGATGCTCATCTCACCAATAGAGAGATGAAAATGACTGTGTGCTTGCTTGTCATTTATTAGCAAATGCAGACAAAAGACCATGGTCAATATAACCATATCCTGTAATACAAAAGTCCTTCATACCAAATAGATCCAATATGTCCTGAAACGAAGGTTCATATGGCCAAAGCAGCTTTGGTATCTTCCTAACATGATTCATACACTTTAGTGTGTCATAGTAGTGCAAAAAATACATCAATATTATACAGTGTAATTTGTATAAAACAAATGTTTAAAAGAGTAATTAAACATTTATTTTACCTCTTCTTCCCATACATGCCTAATAGTATGGTTTGCATAAAGTGAAAGCAGTGACATGTCATGTGGGCCTCCAAGAAACCACTAGGTGCGGCAATAACATGTTTGATTGTAGGATGTGGGTCATGCCCATATAAAGGGAGCAACGGGTGTTGCTGTAACACGGTGGGAGAACTGACTTTAAACAATGTTGCGGATAGCAAGAGTCGCCACCGACTTTTATTTTATCCATAAGGAAAGGTTATAAAAGAACAGGAAAGACCTTAGAGAATATTTTGGGTCCGGGGGGTAGGTTATGAAAAGGGAAGGTGTTAGCACCCTTTTCATCCATGGTTATCCATGGGCTCTTAGGTACTTAAGCTCACTTTTGAATTGTTTTGAAAGTGTAGTGTGTGAATAGAAAATTTTCAGAATAGTTAATAAATAATCCATGTAAGGATGTGTTAAGAACTTGTTTGAAAACTTGTTGAAAATTTGTTTAAGTGTGAAACAGTTTTGAAGTGAGCAAGCACCTAGGAGTAACCTACCCTAATGTTTAAAGGTCTTTCTTATTCTTCATTCTTTCCTTTAGTAAGACTATCCCTACTATAATGGAGTAGGTAGTCCTTACTTTGGATGTTAAGGGATATGTGAGGGACAATTTGACTTTGAAGGCCATCGTGGGATGTAATAAGCACATATAAGGGACCATCATCATTTTTCGAAAGGGACTCGATTCGTAAAGGCAACCATAAGGGACTTTGATGATTTTTCTATTTGAGGGACTTGCTTTATACACCCCACTTAACCATTATTCGTAGGCAACTTGAGGGATATCCTTAGGAAGTGAGACGGCGATTAAAATCGACTTACGTGTGTGACGTGTTTATTTTAATTATCTTATATTAAAATGATCTAATTTTATTTTAATATTACATACATGTTGTTACACTCCCTAATTACTAACCATAATAATAATTAAATAATTAAACAACTTTACATCCAAGAAACAATTACAAAATAATAAGCAAAATAATTAAATAGCAAAGATAAATAAAATATAAATAAGCCATAATAAATAATAAAGGAGGTTAATTCTAAGTTTACTCGGCAAGACATCGCATCTTGTGCCTACGTATCCTTACGGGAGTGGAATCAGAGTAATCGTAGTTCCCCTCAATAGGGAGGTTAGAAACTTCTTGACTGTGGTCAAGGTCTCAAGGGGAATAAACGCATCTTAAGGACACGCTTACGTGGAGTGTAGAAACTCCAAATCTCTACGTTGAAATGTTAAGTTGTAATTAGGGTTAAATTAGGGATTCCACGGCGGGAAACCCTAAAATGAGCGCGGCGGCTCTTTGACCTAATGCTAAGGGTAAAATTGTAATTTTGCCTGCGGCGAGGCATTTGTGAAAATTAGGGTTTGTAGTTTGTAGTTTTGAGGATTTGAAATTGAATGTGTGAAGTTTTACGGACTATTGGCGCGGCGGCCAAACAGTTAGACCTAACCTTCGGATGTGTGCAATGTGACAGAAATAATAGTAAACGCGTGAGATAATTGAATCATGCAAACAGAGAGATAATGTCATAATTTAAACCATGCAAGCAGAAATTTAAAGGCAGAATTTAAAGAGCGATTGTTAAGTTCGCGAGGTTACATGAGAGGAGCAGATACAATATGATAATGAAATTTGAATTGAACAATAATAAAATAAAATAAATAACGGTTCTAGTTATTATTTTAAAAAAAGGATTTTAGTTATTATTTTAAATTTATCTAAAAAAAAGTTTTTCTTAAAAATAATAGGTTTTCATATTAATTTGGAAAAGATGTTAATGTTATTTATTTTAAAAAAACAGATTTTTATATTATAACAAATTTTAATAAATTAATGATAACAATAATAATAATAATGGTAATAATAATGATAATAATGATAATAATAATAATAATAATAATAATAATAATAATAATAATAAAGCAATAATGAATTTTAAATGTGCCAAATAACCCAATAATGTTGCTAACGCAGAAATGCGCTCATCGCAACCAGATCTAAATCGGACGAAACAAAATTTATCGCAAAGAAAAAGAAATTAAGCAAAAAATAGTATTATTGCTCACACAAAAATGCGATCATCGCAACCAGATCGAACTAACACAAATGTCACGCGTCATGCACACAAATGTGCAAACATCGTATCGACATAATTCGATCAAAAATCTTATATATATAAACTCTAACAATTTAAAAATTATATATATATAAACGTAACAGTAATAGATAAAGAAAAAGAAATAACGGTAATAGATGAAGAAAAAGAAATAACGGTAAAAGATGAAGAAAAAGAAACAACAGTAATAGATGAAGGAAAAGAAATAACGGTAAACGATGAAGAAAAAGAAACAATAGTAATAGATGAAGAAGAAAACTAAATAACGGCAAACGGCACTCACTCCTCTTAGGTTTTTTTTCATTCTCCCCTCTTTTTTCCAACAAGGCAACACATGTATATATAGGGAA
Organism: Lathyrus sativus; assembly: GCA_963859935.3. Classification (NCBI taxonomy): domain Eukaryota; kingdom Viridiplantae; phylum Streptophyta; class Magnoliopsida; order Fabales; family Fabaceae; genus Lathyrus; species Lathyrus sativus. Next base: position 565,446,583 of record OZ012737.1, on the reverse strand, counting down.
CAAATTAGGGTTAACACCAAATTGTCAATAATGTCCCTAAAGCCCATTTTAAAGCCCAAACTAAATAATTAGTTAAGAAAAAATAAAATTTAAATAATTTAAAATAATTAAAATAAACTTAAAATAAAAACTAATAATCCTATTGATTCCTAAAATAAAAAATATTATAAAAAGAACAAAATTTTTTTCAATATTTTTTTTTTTATGATTTTTTGGATATTTTTATGAATAATTTAGAAAAAAGTGAAAAAAATAATATTTTAAAAAATGATTTAATTAAAATACGAAAATAATAATTAAATAATAATAAAAAACTATTTTTGTTATTTTTTTAATGAAAGATAGAAAAATTTAGAGTAAAAATAATAAAAAACAAAAAAAAAAGTGACAAAGGTGAGATTCGAACTCTCAACCTCTCACACTCATAACTCCTTACACATGTTCTCCTGCCAATTGTGCCATTTTTACTTTTTAGAAAAAAAATGCATGCCATATGATATTTACCTGCAAAAAGTCAAACGACTACACAAATTTGTTAGTAATTGATTAAATGCAATGAAATGCGACGACAAATCTTAGGGCAAAATTTGGGGTATTACAGTTATTATGATAATATTTCTCACCCAACCTCTCTTTGATGTTGGCAAAAAAAAAAAAATCATGAAGTTTGACTTTGGTTTGACCACAGTTGACCTCAGTTTGACCTTTTAACTGCATTGACTGCTTTTGACTTATCTGATCATCTGACTGAGCAAACTTTTGAGAAAAGTCTTGAAACTTGACATGGGGGTTCTTATACACATATAAGATGTTATGAAGCTCACTTGAAGTCTTGGAAGTCCATTTAGCCTGATTAAAGTCAAAACCCTAGTTTTGGATGCACTGCTTAGGAGGTGCATTGTCTGAGGGAATTGTCAACTCTTCTGACCAATTGTGAATTTTGTGAACCTTGTGAACCTTCTTGGAACACAAAGTCTTGTATTGTGAGGGCAAATTTTGGGGTGCAACAGCTGCCCCTGTTCAATTTTCTGAAACCTGAGGGGTTAGATTGGTATATTTGCCAGTCGTAACCTGGAAGGTTGAAGGGGATTGAACACAAAAGCCCAAAAATTTGCACTCACCAGTGCATGGAGTGATATTGATGGTTGGTTGAACATGATTGAGTGGGCTTAAAGATGCCACTAGGGGAAAGTTCTTCAGTAGTATAATGAGAACTGTCAGGAGTCTGGAGTAATACTGATGTAACAGCATGTCTTCATGAGGATAGAGCAATCAATAATGATAACCCTAAAGCAGTCTTGAAGTGATAAATCTGACCTCAGGAGGATAGAGCAATCAATAGCTCTAAAGCAGTCTTGAAGTAATAATGGCTTCAGGAGGATAGAGCAATCAATAGCTCTAAAGCAGTCTTGAAGTAATAGAATGGCTTCAGTAGGATAGAGCAATCAACAGCTCTAAAGCAGTCTTGAAATAATAATGTGATATGTCTTCAGGAGGATAGAGCAATCAATAGCTCTAAAGCAGTCTTGAAGTAATGATTTCAGGAGGATAGAGCAATGGATAGCTCTAAAGCAGTCTTGAAATAATAATGTAATTTCAGGAGGATAGAGCAATGGATAACTCTAAAGCAGTCTTGAAATAATTAGATGGCTTCAGGAGGATAGAGCAATGAATAGCTCTAAAGCAGTCTTGAAGTAGTAATATGACCTCATGAGGATAGAGCAATGAATAGCTCTAAAGCAGTCTTGAAGTAATAGGATGATTTCAGGAGGATAGAGCAATCAGTAGCTCTAAAGCAGTCTTGAAGTCATGAGAGGCTATCAGGAGGATAAAATAACCCTGAGGTTACAATAAAGCAGTCCCAAAGTAATAAGAAGCTCATCAGGAGGATAAAGTAACCCTGAGGTTACAATAAAGCAGTCCCAAAGATCATAAGATTGTTTGTTGGATAATTAACCTGAAAACAAGGTAGCATTCTGTATAACAACATTAGTTTATGCTTTATGTATGCATGTATGACATGATGCACTTAGGTAATGTACTATAGACATATATGTTATGGTATGATGTAAATGATGTATGTATGCTATGACACTGCTGGAAGTGTCTGGATATCCTTGTATAACAACTGCTGGCCAAGGAAAATAAATCCCGATTCGTTGTTGAAGAATATATAACCCTCCGTCTGCTGGGGATAACAAGGTATAGATAACCTCCCGTTGTTGGGGATAACAAGGTATAGATAACCTCCCGTTGTTGGGGATAGTAGGGTATAGATAACCTTCGTTTTCGTTTGATAGTAGGATAAGTATAACATCCCGTCTTCGTTCATCGTGCCCTTATTGGAAAGTAATTTCCCGTATATCCGTATGAGGATAAAAGAGATGGATATAAATTCCAGGGGAGATTAGACTTTGTGAAAATGGATTAGTCCTACTGTCTTGTAAAGATGAACCGGCGAAGCTTCGTTGAAATCCTTCCCTCGTTCGTCCTTAGTAAATACTATTACTGCATTTTCATGCATTTCTGGTAAACATCAATCATATTAAAAGCATACATGCATTTCTGGTAAACATCAATCATATTCAAAGGCATACATACATTCAAACACAACCAATGGACGTTTCGCTTATGTAAATAGGGTAAAAGTAAATCTGGATTCAAAAGATGGAATTTATTTATATCAAAAGTGACCCATACACGGGTAAGTTTGTACAAGGAGACATAAACCCTAGTAAGAGAATTTTGTCATGAAGTTTTACAAAAAGAATCAGCTATGTGGGAAATAATCCTATTGAGTTTCAATTCTACTATTGCCACTCAAGTATCTCATCTTCTTGCTGTTGAGACGGAAACGATTGGATTGAGCTTTATCTGTTTGAGCTTGAGTAAGTAGTACAACTGGTTGCAGTTTCATGAGTGATCCAAACGAGACATAGTCATACGCTTTAATCCCTAACTTTTGCCTGGATTGCCCTTTCAGGTTTTCAATCCACCGGGATACCCTTTTTTGCCCAAGCCGCCTTTTCAGGTTTTCGACTTGCCGGGTGTACATCTTTTTATATATATATCCCTAATTTTTGCCCAAACCCTTTTGGTTTGCCGGGATGCCCTTATTTTTGCCTAGGCCTGTCAACCTAGCGGGTCTCTTTTTATGCGTAGTATTTTTTAACTATGTCTGCGTTTACAGGTTGTGGGAAGTCTTCACCATCCCAGCTGATCTCACACATAGATGCCATGGTGGCCAATGCGTCTGCCAACTGATTCTCTCTTCGTGGAATATGTCCAAAAGTAATCTCTTTGAAATGTGGGATCAAAGACAACACATGTTCTCTGTAAGGAATGAGATTATCATGCTTTGTATCCCAATCTCCTTTAATCTGACTTACTACCAGAGCTGAATCTCCATACACCTCAAGGCACTGAATCTTCATATCAATAGCAACTTGCATACCCATGATACATGCCTCATACTCAGCCATGTTATTGGTACAATAGAAACAAAGTCTGGCAGTAATCGGGGTATGACAACCTTCAGGGGAACTAATCACAACACCAACACCATTACCATGTGCATTGGAGGCACCATCAAAAACCATAGTCCATCGGGATCCTTGTTCAGGTCCGTCATATTGTCCAGGTTCTTTGGTAACAGACATAATGTCTTCATCAGGGAACTCAAAATTCATTGACTGGTAATCACCTACTGCTTGATGAGCCAAATGATCAGCAACAACACTCCCCTTAATGGCCTTCTGAGTAGTATACTGTATATCATATTCCGTCAAGATCATTTGCCATCTTGCAATTCTTCCGGAGAGAGCAGGTTTCTCAAATATGTACTTGATTGGATCCATCTTCGAAATCAACAAGGTGGTATGGGTCAACATATACTGTCTTAGTCGGCGAGCAGCCCATGCCAAAGCGCAGCAAGTTTTCTCGAGCAGTGAGTATCTTGTTTCACAGTCGGTAAACTTTTTGCTAAGGTAGTATATTGCCTGCTCTTTTCGACCAGACTCGTCATGTTGCCCCAATACACACCCCATTGAGTTGTCTAATACTGTTAAATACATAATCAAGGGTCTTCCATCAACTGGTGGCATTAAAATTGGAGGTTCTAGCGAATATCTCTTGATTTCATCAAAGGCAGTCTGGCACTCATCATTCCATTCCATCACCTGATCTTTCTTCAACAACTTGAAGATTGGCTCACAGATGGTAGTTAATTGGGAAATAAATCTTGCAATGTAGTTCAATCGTCCCAAGAAACCTCTAACCTCCTTCTCAGTACGGGGAGCTGGCATCTCTCGTATAGCTTTCACTTTTGCAGGATCCACTTCAATACCTTTTCCACTGACAATGAAACCCAGGAGCTTTCCAGATCTAACTCCAAAAGTACACTTGTTTGGATTTAATCTCAACCTGTATTTCTTCAACCTCTCAAACAACTTGTGCAGATGATCAAGATGTTGTTCTTCATTCTGAGACCTGGCTATCATATCATCTACATATACCTCTATCTCATGATGAATCATATCATGAAACAAAGCCACCATAGCACGCTGATATGTTGCCCCTGCATTCTTCAAACCAAATGGCATTACCTTATAGCAAAAGGTGCCCCACTGTGTCACAAATGTAGTCTTCTCCATATCTTCAGGTGCCATCTTGATTTGATTGTAACCAGAGAAACCATCCATAAAAGAGAATACCTTATGCTGAGCAGTGTTGTCTACCAGAATATCAATATGAGGAAGTGGAAAGTCATCTTTAGGGCTAGCCTTGTTCAGATCTCTGTAGTCTACACACATACGTACCTTACCATCTTTCTTAGGAACTCGTACCACATTTGCAACCCACTGAGGATAAGAAGTTACGGCCAAGAACCCTGCATTGAACTGTTTCATTACCTCTGCTTTGATCTTTTCTGACATTTCAGGACGCATACGACGAACCTTCTGCTTCTTTGGACGACAATCTTCTTTCACTGGCAAACGGTGAACCACAATGTCCGTATCCAACCCTGGCATATTTTCATAAGACCAAGCAAAGATCTCCACATAGTCACGTAGCATCTGAACCAACCTGCTCTTGACACTGTCCTCTAAATCAGCCCCTATCTTGACCTCTTTTCTGTTTTCTTCAGTTCCCAGATTCACAACTTCGACTGGCTCTTCATGTGGCTGTATAGCTTTCTCTTCTTGTTGTAACAACCTAGCAAGCTCTACAGGTATTTCACAATCGTCCTCGTCTCCGTCTTCAGTTTGATAGATCGGATTCTCGAAATTGTAATTGGCAATAGTAGAACTGTTATCAACTGGATCCAGAGTGGATGAGGATCTGTATTTTAGTGACGTGGGTGTGTGTAAGAACACATAGCTGATAAAGCAAAAATAAAAGAAAAAGAAAGACAAGGAACACAATATTTACGAAAACGAAACGTCCACTGATTTTAATGAATGAAGTATGCAAATGAAATGATGACCCGTAACAAGCACACCATTGTGCCCCGGGTAAGGCACATGGCTTGAAAGTTTTAATTGTTCCAGAAATTATAAATTTAAACACAGTAATAGTATTTACTCCTGACTAAAGGAGATAGGGATAACATCTTCAGCTGTTCAATTATTGAGTCCAGCACCCACAGTAGAAAAAATCCATGCCTCCAAGTTGTAGTCTTCATCTTGATCTCCCACAGCATTGATAACCCCTTGATTGGTGATACGAACAGCACGGGCACGACGGACAGCCTTCTGGGACTCTGCAGTGAAACCCAAACCAAACTTGTCAGACTTGCATGGAATATCAGGAAGCTGACCCCAAATAGTACAACCACCTTCTTCCACCACAGCTTTTGCATCATTGAGGGAGGCCATTGCCATTGTTGGAGGGTTTCTGATGACCACAGGAACCTTCTTCACAGCAGGAGGAGTCACACAATCCTTAACAGCCCAGGGAACCACTTCAAATGACTGACATGGAGTTTCAATGTATTCACCTTCTACTTCCAGATACTTGAAAGTGTTTACATGGCTGACAAAGTATTCTTCCTCTCCAAAGACAGTAACAACTTTTCCATTCACCGGATATCTCAACTTTTGATGTAATATGGAGGTCACAGCACCTGCCCCATGGATCCAGGGACGACCAAGCAGACATGAGTACGAAGGACGAATATCCATCACATAGAATGTAGCGGTAAACACCTGAGAGCCAACCTTGATTGGAAGATCAATTTCCCCATGCACTACTCTTCTAGAACCATCAAAAGCCTTTACCACAATATTACTGGGCTTCAATACCGTATCTTCAGGACTCAGCTTGTTCAGGACTTCCTTAGGCAACACATTCAGAGAGGAACCATTGTCTATCAGCACATGAGACAGGGTAGTGCCCCTGCATTCAATTGAAATATGCAAGGCCCTGTTATGATCCCTCTTGGCAGGGGTCAAGTCAGCATCAGAAAATCCTAACCCGTTGTCATAGGTCAGGTGAGCAACACAATTCTCAAACTGGTCCACAGAAATTGCACTGGGTACATGAGCCATCTTTAGAAACTTGATCAATGATTTGGCATGAGCCTCAGAACATAATAACAGGGAGAGCATAGAAATCTTTGAGGGAGTATGCCCCAGCTGCTCAACAATATCATAATCACTCTTGCGAATGATTTTCAATACTTCTTCCATCTGCTTAGAGGGGTCATCAGCAGCTGGCACATCAGTAGATACAGGCTCAATAACAGGACCCTTGCCCCGAGCATCAGTGGTGGAAGTAACAGCAGGAGTAACTGCACTCTTAGAAGCAACTGGAGGAGAGAAGATTCTTCCACTACGAGTGATCTTGCTAGATCCAGCAATATTATCAATGTCAACAGGCATATCAGGTAAAGGCTCCTGCTTGACACCATGGATGTAAACATCAAACCCATAGTGCCAAGGCACAGCTTTGTCAGATGTATAAGGAATAGGACCAGGAGTGGTAATGATCAGAGGAGCTACTCTGGCTTCAGCAACAACTTTCACAGGACCTTCAGCAGTAATCTTGATTGGGCCCTGATGAGTGATTTTAATGGGACCCTTTGAAGTGATTCTTAGTGGTACTTTGTCAACCATGTCAACCTCTTCAATCTTCTTACCCTGAGTCAGATGATCCACCATACTTTCTACAGATGCTGGTCTTCTTTCAAACACTATAGTATATTTATCCATGAGACGTTGAATCCCATCTCTCAAAATGAAGCAACTATCCGGCTGATAGGTACAATATAGACAATCTTCATGACAACCTGGAAAGATCCCAGCTTGTACTAACCTCTTTTTGATAACAGACAATGGTGTGCTCAACTCCATAACTGAATAGACATGCAGATCTTCATCAATATCTTCATCAATGGCGTTGACAGTCTTCTCGTGGTTTGGCATTGGAGCTGTAATCCCATTTGGAGTACCTGGTGGATCAAACTCAATTTCTCCAGCATCAATCATATCCTGAATTTTGTTCTTCAAGACCCAGCAGTTATTAGTATCATGTCCTGGACAGTTTGAATGATATGCACATCGTGCATTGGGATTGTACTTGGGAGAGGTAACATTGGGATTCTGAGGAGCCTCCCTCAGGGTAATAAGTTCAGCCTTCAACAAGTGTTGCAATGCCTGAGCCATTGACATGTTGATCTTCGTGAACTGTCTTCTAGCCCTCTGTTGGTTGCCTTGGGGCTGCTCTGTTGTTGCAGGAGTTGGATTTGAAATATGAACTGCACTAACAGACTGATGCCTTCTGTTACGATCAAGCTGACCATACACAGCATTAGATTCTTTCTTCCCAGTGGGAGGCTTCTTTGCAGCACCTGATGAAGAATTGCCCACTTGGATCTTACCACTCTTGATACCATTCTCTACTCGCTCTCCTGTCATGATCAACTCAGTGAAGCCAGATGATGAGCTTCCAATGAGATGACTGTAAAACGGACCATTCAGCGTACACATGAACATATCAACCAACTCCCTATCAGTCAAAGGGGGTTGAACTCTTCCAGCTAAGTCTCTCCACTTCTGAGCATACTCCTTAAAGCTTTCTTTGGCACCCATAGACATGCTTTGAAGCTGCATGCGAGTGGGGGCTAAGTCAGCATTGTATTGATACTGCTTGTAGAAAGCTTCAGCAAGGTCATTCCAATCTCTGATGTTGACACTCTCCAACTGATAATACCACTCTAGCTGAGCTCCAGATAAACTCTCTTGAAAGAAATGGATCCACAACTTTTTATCAGCAGTGTGGGGTTGCATTCTTCTGACATAAGACCTCAGATGCAATTTGGGACAAGAGACCCCATCATAGACAACAAATGTAGGAACTTTGAACCCAATGGGTATGACCACCCCAGATATCAAGCTCAAATCCTCAAAATCCAGCCCAGATGATTTCTGTAATTCCATAGCATCCATTCTATCCACCAGCATCTTGAATTTGTCTTCGTTAGGCTCATGGTAGTAGTTAGCCTCAGAATCAGAGTCCCCCATAGTGTTGTGGAGACTGCCTCTCTCCTGCTCAGATTCTTCAGATTCATAGTCTTCAACCTGTTCCTTGGTCTTGTCAGGACCTTTGAACCTTCTTCCCATGTTGAGCAACCCAGCAGACCTTCTAGCCTTCTTAGTCTTCTTGGCCAGCAGTGTCTTCAATTCATCCTGCCCCTTGGATAGGTTCAGGATCAGCTCTTGGAACTGTGCATTCTGTGCCTGGAGATCCTTAACTGATTGTTCAAGAGCCATTGCTGAAATAAACAGCGAGGAGATGAGAAACCTGTGCACAATTATAAACCTGTGATGCAATGATATGGGAATGCATATGCAATGTTTTCAAGGACCGCAGGATTTAAATTTGCTTAAACAAACAAGAAAGTAACTTTTTATTAGTAATAACTTGTTTTGCCTTTTAGGCTTAAAAAATGAAAACGAAATAAGTACAAAAGATGGGGTTTTAAGTCTCCCATGGACGTTTCCTCTTTGTGTTGAGGTATGAGTTGAGGTTTCGTTCCTCATGAAGTAGCTTTGTTAGCTCTAGGATCCTTGCTTGGCTTGCTTTGTAATGAGCCTCGAAAGTATCCCTTTGCTCTTTCAGTTGGATCCATGATCTCTGCAAGTCTTCCATATCAGTAGTGTCGCGGTGAAATTTGGATACCAAACTATTGATTAGCTTGAATCTTTAATTCATTTTGCAACCGAACTTTGATTTGTCCAAAGGAAGGGATAAAGATCGGAATTCCCACAATGCAATGCAAATGCAAGCTAGATTGTTTTAGGTTCGGGGGTTGGTTAAACTTAGGGAAGGTACTAGCATCCTAAGTTTCTGTAGTACTCTACAGGAACCTCTTGTTTTATGTTTGTTTATTGCTAAGTGTTTATCTGCTTAAAGGATTAGAGACCCTAGTGGTTTATATCTAAGTATACTCGATAAGGCATCGCACCTTGTGCCTACATATCCTTACGGGAGTGGAATCAGAGTATGTTGTAGTTCGCCCTAAAGGGTTAGAGGAGTTCTTTGACTGTGGTCAAAGTTCCTACGGGTTTAGGGTAGTTGTTTTGATTGGGTTTAGGAGAAGAGATGAGTCTTCATTTTAAGGGAGAGATAACCACCACAAATGTAGAAAAGAGGGCGTAGGAAATGGTCTTTGTGTTATCTTAAGAAAAGGTCTTACATACTCGGATGGTCGCCAAGTATGCCTTTGTCGTTCTTAAGGCAAAGTCCCTACATGTTTGATTGTATTGTTTGTGGGGGTGGAGATTATATCTCACTTAAGATGATTAACATCTATTCTCTGTTTGTGTTTGAAAAAGTTGTATTGTTGATTATGTTTGTCTAAGTTGTAAAGATTAAGGTCCTTCCTATGGGGTAGGATCTATCCTAAACGATCAACTTGAAGAATCAAGGATCTAAGGGAATATGATGCATATGATGTGCAACTACACACAAGTGTTGACTCATGTGTAGGTTTTTCCTTTGGACGGATGCGATGCGATAATATAAGTACGATAATGTAAATTGCGATAAGTAGATAAATTGCAAAAATGTAAACCATACACATACGCATGAAAGCGCTAAGTGAGTGTGTGAATTGTGTATGTGATTGCGGGAATAAAGTATACGCATGAAAGCGCTAGGTGTACAAGTGTTGTGTCGTGAATGTGCACGATTGATTTTATGCGAAGTTGATTTGATTTTAAGTAGTGTTAAGTTGATTTTAGGAAAAAAAAAGTTGTATTATCTTGATGAGATTGATTTTAGTTTGGACTATGGGAAAATGTTTGATTGATTTTATGAGGAAGTGTTCTAGTTGGGTTAATTTAGTGAGGTTGATTTTATATTGTCATCAGTTTCGATAAAAGTTGATTTTATTGATTGGAATTGATAAAAAAGAAGTTGATTTAATTTAATTATCTAAAAGAAAATCTAGACGTGAGTTAATTTTAATTAAGTAGAAATTCATTAAAATGAAGTTTGTATTTATTAATATGAAAGGTTATTGTAATTATTTTAAGGTTAACAAAGGTTTACTAATTATTTTTTTTTAATAAAAGGTTGATTATAATTGAATTATTAAATTAAATTATTATATTAGTAATTCAAAAAGGCTATTAAGTTAAATTAATAAAAATAAATTTTATTAAATTATATGTTTTTGGATTTAAAATTAATCAGACAGAAAATAATTAATTAAAAGTCTTTAATTATTTTTAAAGAAAAGTTATATGCTGACCTAGAGAAAATTAATTAGGAATTTAGTTTAAAGGTTAATTTAGAAAAAATTAAAATAGTTAACGGAGGTTAAGGGTTAATTAGTGTGTGCAGGTGATATGTGGTGAGTGTGGTTACTAAATTAACAAATTACAAAATAATAAAAAACAAATAAATAAAAAACAAAAAAAAGAAAGACGGGAACCCTAGGTCCCAAATTGGTCCTCTTTCCCCGTCGATCACGTCTCCGCCTCAATCTCCCATGCTCGTTTCCGTCTCAATCTTCTCCATCGATTGTTTTCTCCGATCGTCCCTTCTACTTCTCCTTCCATGAAACCTAGCTGAAACACAAAACACAAATCAATCACATAATAAAATATCACGTGAAGAAGACATTACCCATGATAGTTATGGTTTCGCCGGTGACTTTGCGACGGACGGAAAGGGTTTGGACGGGGCTTTTGGTGACGGATGAGTCGCGATTGAGTTCTTGAAACGATCGGGACTTCTCTTTACGATTTCATGGTTTTGAAACGACTGGAAGTTCGTCGGCTGAGGTTACGGATTCGGTTTCATGGGGTGAACTCCGAAGTGAAGGAATCGCGAGAAAGATAAGTGTTTCTCTATGATTTTTTTTTCTAGGTTTTGAAGTGGGATCATTTGTGAATTTTCTGTGTATTTTTTGAATCGGTTTTTCTTCTGCGTCTCTCCCCTAAAATCTTCTGTCACCGTTCCCTATTTTATAGGTCCAAACATCTTAACTTGAATTGAATACTATGGATCCTCGTATAATTTCACATTGAATGCTTTTCCAATTTCGGATTTGTGATAATGACTGCAATAACAAGCTTCCATTTGAGGCATTATGATGTTGAAAATCTTTCCATTCTTGCTGATTCTTGTTGATTATGGTTTGAATACCTGATTTGTTGTTTGATAGTTTCCTAATCCGTTAAAGCATGTTTACCGGCTGTTTTGGAAATAGGATGTCAAATTGGAAGGTTTTAACTATTGTTGATTGTGATGCAGGTGTAAATGTGATTCAAAGTTCTTTCCTCCTTTCAAACGGGACAGGCTTGGCTGCTTTAGGAAAGAAAATAACTATGCCCTGAGCGTGTTCTGGACACGTTCGAACTTGTAAGGGAAGAATTGTGACCCTTGTTCCCTAAGACTGACTTCCTTTGAAACATGCTCTTGTTTTCATACAGTTGAATATACTTCTGAACTTCTTTCTTGACAGGTACCATATGCTGCATCAAAGGATTGTCTGGACCAGAAGAAGCCTTAGAGTTCCATGTTAGCATGATGTAACCCCTTTATTAAACATTGGTATGCATATTCATTGGAAATGCCATTGCTGATTGCAGAAACCAAACCAGCTACCAGAGGTACTTGTTAATGAATTGATGTTGGTTTGTAACAATGTTTTGTTGAGATAAAGTCAATGGCCTATCTTAGTTGTCAATATTGAGGCTTCACAATGATTTTGTAGGTTCAGGTCCTTCAAAGAGAGCAGTGGATTGTTCTTGGCTCACATCAGGAATTTTAATGTATTTGTTTGACAGGTTCTGATAAAGCGACAGGTCTGGGCAGGGATTAGTACAATCATGCGAATTTGTTGAAGTCATGGTAAGGCGAAAACTCTTCCTTGCTCGTTAACATAACCTGTATTAGTGTTAATCTCTGGAAAGCATTCGACTGTTCCCAGCTGCTTCAAAATAGTTCAATGTAGAGCATGTTTGCATCACTCGCGCTTCTCATATGCCAACTTGATTACAGGTATTATTCTATGATGAATTGGAGTTCTGCTGGTTCAATCTCTTTAGCAACAAATGCTAGCTCTGAGATGGAGTGCGGCTGATTGCGCAGGAGAAAAGGAAAAGAGTGATATCTCTGAAAGTGTCAAGTGATAGCGTGGTAAAGTATTGTAGTATGCTCTTGTTATTGAGTTGGAGAAAGAACCAACTCAGTTTTCACTTTATAATTTTACTGTCATGCAGGCCAGCATTGGAAGCTGCTAACTTTCTGAAGCTTCTTCAGCATCTCCAGCAGCAGGTTCAGATCAGCTCAAAAGATATTCCTCTTTGTATGTCGAAATGCTTATATGATGGAATTCTTAACAAACTCTAATTGCTGTCTTGACAAGTACGGTGGTGCAGGAAACCGGTGAGTAGCTCATGGCACGGAGCAGAGAGAAAGAACTTAAGCCGGTAATCTTCAACTCTTGTGGTCATTATAGACTTGTTTAATGGGTTTATCAGAACCAAGAAACGGCACCGTAACGATATTGAGAATACTGATGTGATGTGCAGGTGCTGCTGGTGAATGATGTTGTTGCTTGCTCTCGCTTTTCTACTTGTATTCATAATAACTGCTCATGTACGCTGGCTTACGTTTGGAGTTTTGATCACGAGTTCAAGAATGCTTAGAATGAGGGTATCATGAAAATCCCTGGTACTGGCTTGTAAATTGATGTAGATGCTCTGATGCTAGTGTTGATAAAGTGCTGATACTGATGCTGCTATTGATATGTTACAGATGCTTGCAGATGATGTTGCGGAAATACTTGTTATGGCTGCTTGCGAATGATGCTGTTGCTTGCTGCTGATACGGTTGCAGCTGATGCAGAAATACCGGCAGCCGACGTTTTGCTGTTGAATGCTTACCGTTGCAGGGTATTAACCGTGATGGTTTTGAAGTAGGCGCTGAAGGCCTAGACGGTTTGGTTATTGACAACATTGTTGGCCTTCCAGATGGAGTTAAAGATCTTGAAGTAGCAGGAGATGGACCTCGCGACGATTGGAATTCTCTTACTGCTATTTGTTGAAGAAACTAGCCTTTCTTTTAATTGATTCCCCTGCACTTTATGTTGGGTTACAAATGTGTGAAACACTGGTGATTTGACTCTTATCTCGTGCATATTGATGCAGGTGTTGACGGATCAACTCAACTTCTACGAATCGCTGCAGCTGCTAACCACGTCCAAGCAATCGCATATCCTAACTAGAAGAATGTGATGGCATACTTGGGGTAATCATGTCTCAATGTCGAATTTGTTCTCGAATCTGTAACGGTATAATCGTTCAATGATTTCTTTTGGTTTCGTTGCAGATTATCGAAGGGGGGCAGTTTCACTTGCTTAATCATGTTCAACACAACTTGTGCTGTATCATCAACTCAAAATGTGTCCCATTTAAGTCAATGGTTGCGAGAGATTCAATTAGATTCCTGAAGAATGAGAAGAGGAAAGGCAAGCAAGATATGGATAAACCACCGAATAGTGTGTACGTAGCCAGAGTACTGTAGTCGACACTTGTATCATTATTGTAGTCACGCATAGATAGAGCAGCTAGTAAATTGTAATTGCTTTGAAAAAAACTAGACGAAACCTTTACTTTGCGGATGTCTAATAAATGAGCATCCCCTTCCACCGATGTCCTCAAACTTACCTCCCTTGTTTTTGTTTTTCCTTCATAATGCAATGTTTAATATAGATAGTGGCCTACGCACATCAGCGTCCATCTCCTAATGGTCACGTATGATGCTGCCTTCCAAATACTCTTGGCCCCATTTTTTTTAATATGATGTTTGCTGAGAGAAGTCACACAAACCAACGTACCATCGCATGAATCAAAGCCAAATCTTATATTGAAAAAGAGAAACTTATGAAACCGAGGACTTATGGATCAAATAATCATCTTAGTCCTTGATGCCTTCAAATTTTGCAAGCTCCTCTTTCCCTTGAAAAGAGTGTTTCGTGGATTTTAAAATCAGCTATGCACCTTGTTTTAGATTTTAATCCTGTGAGTTCCTTATTTGACATAGGGCTTGAACATGGGCCTTGGAAAATTGATGATTTTGAACCAATTGTTTCTCCATCCAAAAAGAAATATTAATTAATGCGACCTCAACAAGTTCAATCAATGATTTGGATTTTAAATGAATCTCGATTCTGGTTTTGGGGATATCTTGCAAAAGCTCGATTCAGCATTTCGGACTTTGCCGCTTCAAAGCAAATATCATCCTCGAGTCATCAATCCAGACTATTCACCTGATATCCACCCTTAAGATGCAACCTGCGATACTGCTTACCGCACAACCATGATCAGTCCTTGAGCGACTATACTCAACACCAATGGAGAGAAATGATATAATCTACACTTGAAATCTGTTACACCTGCATAAAGCTGGTTAGTCGCAAGAACAACTATTAAGTCAAAGTCAAGCAAAAATAGCAACACGCAAAAAGGGGTGGGACCTTATGGTCAAAAATTAGGGTGCAACAAGTAGGCATGTCTGGGTGAAGGATGGTATAAGCTGTGTCTCCTTCAGCAACAGGTTCCATGGTAACTGGTAGGATGGCAGGATATGGCATCATGAGTGTCTGAGCACGAAATCGTACCCATCTGAGATAAGCCTCCATAGGAATGGTGTACTTAGGCTCCAGTGTCTTGCTGTCAATCCTGTTTACCTTTCCCCAAGCTCGGATGAATCTCTGACGGTAACCCTGAAGATCGTTGTCGTAATCAAACACAATGCCCTGAATCAACATGTCATGTGGACCATCGCTCCGGGCGTAACCAAACTGTCGTAAAGCTAGAGATGGGTTGTAGGTGATGCCTCCTCTTATGCCTAGAAGTGGCACATTAGGAAACTCCCCACAACGGTCAATGATGGTGACATTCTCCATAGATCTGGAGCACCAATGGATGTCTGAGTGAGAAAGTGACATGATCCTCTTGGACCATCTGAACCCTTGCTCATTCTTCATTACTGAGCGAGGAAGGTGAGAAATAAACCACCTAGAAAGTAAAGGTATGCGGCACATCAAAGTTCCTCTTGCCCTTGTAGTACGGGTGTGAAGAGAATGTAGGATGTCTCCAAGTAAGGTAGGCACTGGATTGTGACTCAGGAATATGTTGATGGCATGAATGTCTATGAACTGATCAGGATTGGGGAACAACACTAAGCCATAAATCAATAAGGCTAAGATCTCCTCAAAAGCCTCGTAGCTCATAGCCTTCAAGAACATTTGAGCTTTATCCACTAATACCTTGGCAAGAATACCTTTAACTCCACTTCTCGTCTCTAGAACAATGTCAGACTTCTTCAGATGTAGAGCTGCAGCAATAACTTCTGGTTTAAGCTCCTTCTCTAAGCCTGTGAATGGCTTCTGATCAAGAACAGGTATACCCAGAAGTTTAGAGAACTCCTCCATGGTTGGAACCAGCTGATAATCAGGAAATGTAAAGCAATGGTGTTTTAGGGTCGAAGAACTGAAACAGCACACTCATCATGTCTTCACTGAACCCTGAAGTAACTAGATCCAATAAGTGACCATGTCTCTTGTTGAACTGGGAATGATCAAGCACTAGGGAAACCAACTCCTTGAGCTTAGCAGGTATCCCTACAAAGTTGATCCTGATGGTGTTTCTACGAGCAGAAGCCATGACCTGCAACAAAGAACAAAGATAAATCCTTTGGTCCTTGAAATGGTTAGGGAAAATGATATGCTTATGATGCATGATGATGTCATGATGTCATGCTCAATCACAAACATGTGGCACACACAAACAAGTCACACCATAGCCCTATGTTTAAAGGCTTGCATGAGGTTCAAAGGCAAGTACCCTCCCCTGAAGTTAGATGGTTCATCCTGTCCTACAAAAGTAACCGGGTTCTAAGGGATCTCAATATCATTGATCCTTCACAAGGGTGGTTGTTCAGAAGGCAACTTACTTGCCAACCAAAACCCTCCAAGTTTAAGATCTCAATGAGCGTAGTATCGAGTGTCAACCAACTTCAGTCTGCACCAAAGCCGGTTACCTCACTACTTTCTAAAGGCCAAGATGAGTTAACTAGGGTTCTAAAAGTCAGTTAGTGCATTGACAACATATGGCAGCCTCAATATTATCCTCAACTTGACTTAAGGAATATAAGCACCAACCAAGAAGTCGCACTAACTATGGCCACCAGATCAACCGTATCGATATACGTCGTACAGTTTCCTTGGTCTATTGCCATTTACCTAAGGTACACTAGATCCGGGTTAGGACCTTTCACACATAAGAGCACCCCAACAATATAGTAATAAAGCAAACAAGGCAAACAATTTAAAGTGATCTTAATTCCTAAGGGTACCCCTCTTAAATAGGTCCCCAGCAGAGTCGCCAGTTCTGTAACACGGTGGGAGAACTGACTTTAAACAATGTTGCGGATAGCAAGAGTCGCCACCGACTTTTATTTTATCCATAAGGAAAGGTTATAAAAGAACAGGAAAGACCTTAGAGAATATTTTGGGTCCGGGGGGTAGGTTATGAAAAGGGAAGGTGTTAGCACCCTTTTCATCCAAGGTTATCCATGGGCTCTTAGGTACTTAAGCTCACTTTTGAATTGTTTTGAAAGTGTAGTGTGTGAATAGAAAATTTTTAGAATAGTTAATAAATAATCCATGTAAGGATGTGTTAAGAACTTGTTTGAAAACTTGTTGAAAATTTGTTTAAGTGTGAAACAGTTTTGAAGTGAGCAAGCACCTAGGAGTAACCTACCCTAATGTTTAAAGGTCTTTCTTATTCTTCATTCTTTCCTTTAGTAAGACTATCCCTACTATAATGGAGTAGGTAGTCCTTACTTTGGATGTTAAGGGATATGTGAGGGACAATTTGACTTTGAAGGCCATCGTGGGATGTAATAAGCACATATAAGGGACCATCATCATTTTTCGAAAGGGACTCGATTCGTAAAGGCAACCATAAGGGACTTTGATGATTTTTCTATTTGAGGGACTTGCTTTATACACCCCACTTAACCATTATTCGTAGGCAACTTGAGGGATATCCTTAGGAAGTGAGACGGCGATTAAAATCGACTTACGTGTGTGACGTGTTTATTTTAATTATCTTATATTAAAATGATCTAATTTTATTTTAATATTACATACATGTTGTTACACTCCCTAATTACTAACCATAATAATAATTAAATAATTAAACAACTTTACATCCAAGAAACAATTACAAAATAATAAGCAAAATAATTAAATAGCAAAGATAAATAAAATATAAATAAGCCATAATAAATAATAAAGGAGGTTAATTCTAAGTTTACTCGGCAAGACATCGCATCTTGTGCCTACGTATCCTTACGGGAGTGGAATCAGAGTAATCGTAGTTCCCCTCAATAGGGAGGTTAGAAACTTCTTGACTGTGGTCAAGGTCTCAAGGGGAATAAACGCATCTTAAGGACACGCTTACGTGGAGTGTAGAAACTCCAAATCTCTACGTTGAAATGTTAAGTTGTAATTAGGGTTAAATTAGGGATTCCACGGCGGGAAACCCTAAAATGAGCGCGGCGGCTCTTTGACCTAATGCTAAGGGTAAAATTGTAATTTTGCCTGCGGCGAGGCATTTGTGAAAATTAGGGTTTGTAGTTTGTAGTTTTGAGGATTTGAAATTGAATGTGTGAAGTTTTACGGACTATTGGCGCGGCGGCCAAACAGTTAGACCTAACCTTCGGATGTGTGCAATGTGACAGAAATAATAGTAAACGCGTGAGATAATTGAATCATGCAAACAGAGAGATAATGTCATAATTTAAACCATGCAAGCAGAAATTTAAAGGCAGAATTTAAAGAGCGATTGTTAAGTTCGCGAGGTTACATGAGAGGAGCAGATACAATATGATAATGAAATTTGAATTGAACAATAATAAAATAAAATAAATAACGGTTCTAGTTATTATTTTAAAAAAAGGATTTTAGTTATTATTTTAAATTTATCTAAAAAAAAGTTTTTCTTAAAAATAATAGGTTTTCATATTAATTTGGAAAAGATGTTAATGTTATTTATTTTAAAAAAACAGATTTTTATATTATAACAAATTTTAATAAATTAATGATAACAATAATAATAATAATGGTAATAATAATGATAATAATGATAATAATAATAATAATAATAATAATAATAATAATAATAATAAAGCAATAATGAATTTTAAATGTGCCAAATAACCCAATAATGTTGCTAACGCAGAAATGCGCTCATCGCAACCAGATCTAAATCGGACGAAACAAAATTTATCGCAAAGAAAAAGAAATTAAGCAAAAAATAGTATTATTGCTCACACAAAAATGCGATCATCGCAACCAGATCGAACTAACACAAATGTCACGCGTCATGCACACAAATGTGCAAACATCGTATCGACATAATTCGATCAAAAATCTTATATATATAAACTCTAACAATTTAAAAATTATATATATATAAACGTAACAGTAATAGATAAAGAAAAAGAAATAACGGTAATAGATGAAGAAAAAGAAATAACGGTAAAAGATGAAGAAAAAGAAACAACAGTAATAGATGAAGGAAAAGAAATAACGGTAAACGATGAAGAAAAAGAAACAATAGTAATAGATGAAGAAGAAAACTAAATAACGGCAAACGGCACTCACTCCTCTTAGGTTTTTTTTCATTCTCCCCTCTTTTTTCCAACAAGGCAACACATGTATATATAGGGAACAAATTAGGGTTAACACCAAATTGTCAATAATGTCCCTAAAGCCCATTTTAAAGCCCAAACTAAATAATTAGTTAAGAAAAAATAAAATTTAAATAATTTAAAATAATTAAAATAAACTTAAAATAAAAACTAATAATCCTATTGATTCCTAAAATAAAAAATATTATAAAAAGAACAAAATTTTTTTCAATATTTTTTTTTTATGATTTTTTGGATATTTTTATGAATAATTTAGAAAAAAGTGAAAAAAATAATATTTTAAAAAATGATTTAATTAAAATACGAAAATAATAATTAAATAATAATAAAAAACTATTTTTGTTATTTTTTTAATGAAAGATAGAAAAATTTAGAGTAAAAATAATAAAAAACAAAAAAAAAAGTGACAAAGGTGAGATTCGAACTCTCAACCTCTCACACTCATAACTCCTTACACATGTCCTCCTGCCAATTGTGCCATTTTTACTTTTTAGAAAAAAAATGCATGCCATATGATATTTACCTGCAAAAAGTCAAACGACTACACAAATTTGTTAGTAATTGATTAAATGCAATGAAATGCGACGACAAATCTTAGGGCAAAATTTGGGGTATTACAGTTATTATGATAATATTTCTCACCCAACCTCTCTTTGATGTTGGCAAAAAAAAAAAAAATCATGAAGTTTGACTTTGGTTTGACCACAGTTGACCTCAGTTTGACCTTTTAACTGCATTGACTGCTTTTGACTTATCTGATCATCTGACTGAGCAAACTTTTGAGAAAAGTCTTGAAACTTGACATGGGGGTTCTTATACACATATAAGATGTTATGAAGCTCACTTGAAGTCTTGGAAGTCCATTTAGCCTGATTAAAGTCAAAACCCTAGTTTTGGATGCACTGCTTAGGAGGTGCATTGTCTGAGGGAATTGTCAACTCTTCTGACCAATTGTGAATTTTGTGAACCTTGTGAACCTTCTTGGAACACAAAGTCTTGTATTGTGAGGGAAAATTTTGGGGTGCAACAGTTGCGTCATGATTCGTAGATACATTACCATGGGAAAATGATCCCTCATTTATACGAGATGATTCTCCAACTTGCAGTGATTTGGATCTCTCCCTAGGTACTGAAGCATGTTGAGTCAGACAACCATGCGTGTACCTTGGTTGTTCATCAACCATTTTTCTATAATCACACAAGACATGTATATCATTAGTAAACACAAACATAATAACAAAAAGAATAACAAACATAAAAAAATTGGTTTTTGTTATCCATGTTATGGTTAGAATTTTGAAATTCAGATTTTCGTAGGGGTAAATACGAATTTTGAAATCCAGATTTCTTGTATCTGTGAGAAACACCAACACCCTATAACCCCAATGCAAAATTATTCAAACGAAGGATGTAACATAATATAACTTAAACAGTTTCTATTAGATGTAACCTAATGGATTTTAATTAGAATCATTTAAGAAATTGCATCACATACATCAAAATAAAATAAAAAGAATAATAATAGAAAATATACCAAATGTGAGATATGAAGCTACTTGTCTTGAATAGACAAAAGTATAAGTTGATGAAGTTGCTTAGTTTGAATGAATAAAAGTAGATATTAAGAGAGAAATGTTGAAAAATATGTTGGACTTAGATTTGTGAGAGCTCAAGTGCTATTGAGAGATTTTCTTTTTTAATTTGAAATTTAAGGAAAGGGTGAGAGAGTGTCTGCCCATGCCACTTAAATGGCAGCGTTCGTTTTTCAATGTTTGTATGGTGCATCTAGATTTTGTAATTCAGACATATTTTTTTCTTGCCTTTGGCATGATCCTGATATTAAGTTTGTAGTGTTGTGGTGCATTTGGATTTTAAAATCCGAATGGTGCAAAAGAGGTATTTTTGAATTTTCACCAGAGTAGGTGAGCAATGGTATGAGGTATAGTGAACAGTTCCCCATAATTTTTAAATAAAGCTAGTAGCAGGCCTAATCATAGAACTTTCTACAAGTTTTGTATCGATATTTATGGTTTAAAGTTTTTTCAGTACAAGTGGGAAATGAAAAAGGAAAAGGCAAGAAATTATCTAGAAAAAAAAGTCTCACTAGCATCAATTAGCAATAGATTGATTATTCCTTCGGGAGACTTTGTAAAAGATTATGCCATATCATTACCAGCCTCATGTTTTTCTAGATAGTCAACACAACCATAATAACACATTAGGTCTTTGATGCCAAGTTCCCAGGTCATACATAAACCATGATATAACGCCACCAACTCAACATGAAGAATATTAGAATAATCAATATTACATGTAAAACCATGAACCCAAACACTGTCATCATTTCGAATCAATCTACAAAAACCCGAGATGCCAGGATTAACGAGGTTACTACTATAAACATTCAAAATTATACAACCACCTTAGTATGCATTCCTGTGATTGTTCTCGTTGTATGAGACACATTATGCTTGAGAAAACACTTAGCTAACAAATTAACATAATTCACTATGATGAGTTTTAAAGTATATGAAGATACCACTTCATTCACGAGACACATATTGTTCCTAGTGCGCCACAACCACTAACAAGCAGCCAAAAGATAGAACCATCATCGATGTCATGCATAATCCAATCATATAACCTATCCCCAGGGAGTAGGTCCCAAAAGATGATAGAAATCATCATTACGTAATTTTAATTAGCAAATTCAGATGAAAACATTGAAATAATGAGCAAAAATCATGCCATATTGAAGCATTTAACCCTTTCTCTTGCAGGATCCATATTTCAGATGACACCGATCAAGAACTCCCTATGACTCGCTTCGACTTTAGGCATCCGATATTTCAAGCCGAAAAAGAGATTGCTGAGGACGACAACTTACCGGAAGAGATGACTCGACTTTTGAGACAAGAAGAGAGAATCATTTTGCCTCATCAGGAGGATATTGAGATCATTAATTTGGGTTCCGAAGAGGTTGTCAGGAATGTCCGGATAGGGGCTGCGCTGCAAAGCGATATCAAGCAGAGACTTGTCGAGATGCTTCAAGAGTATAGTGACATCTTTGCTTGGTCTTATAACAATATGCCGGGGCTAGACACTGATATTGTGGTCCACCACTTGCCATTGTGTGAAGACTGTCTGTCGGTCAAGCAAAAGCTCAGGAGAATGAAACCAGATATGGCCGTAAAGATCAAAGAGGAAGTGCAGAAACAGTGGGACGTTGGTTTCCTAGCTGTTACAATTTACCCTCCTTGGGCGCCAATATAGTACCTGTACCAAAGAAAGATGGTAAGGTACGCATGTGCGTTGACTATCGGGATCTGAACAAGGCGAGCCCTAAGGATGACTTCCCGCTTCCTCATATTGACGTGTTGGTCGACAACACTGCTTAATTCTCTGTGTTTTCCTTCATGGACGACTTTTCGGGCTATAATCAGATTAAGATGGCGCCGGAGGATATGGAGAAAACAACTTTTATTACCCCGTGGGGAACATTCTGCTACAAAGTGATGCCTTTTGGTTTGAAGAACACGGGGGCAACATATCAGCGTGCTATGACTACACTCTTTCATGACATGATGCATAAAGAGATTAAGGTCTATGTTGACGATATGATTGCCAAATCCCAGACAGAGGAAGAACATCTGGTGAATCTTCTGAAATTGTTTGAGAGGCTTAGAAAATTCAGGCTGAGGCTGAATCCTAACAAGTGCACCTTCGGGGTGAGATCTGGTAAGCTACTAGGGTTCATTGTTAGCGAAAAAGGAATTGAGGTTGATCCTGTTAAAATAAAAGCGATACAAGAAATGCCAGCGCCAAAAAAAGAGAAAGAGGTTTGTGGCTTTTTGGGGAGGTTGAACTACATTGCCCGGTTCATATCTCACCTTACTGCCACGTGCGAGCCCATGTTTAAACTGTTGAAAAAAGATCAGGCAATTGTCTGGAACGAAGATTGTCAAAAGGAATTTGAAAGAATAAAAGAATACTTGCAGGAACCTTCGGTATTGATGCCGCCAGTAGCCGGAAGACCACTGATCATGTACTTGACGGTTCTTGAGAACAGTATGGAATGTGTTCTCGGTCAACATGACGAGACTGGACGAAAAGAGCATGCGATCTATTACTTGAGTAAAAAGTTTACAGACTATGAATCTCATTACTCAATGCTCGAAAAGACGTGTTGTGCACTTGCTTGGGCTGCCAAACGTCTGAGACAATACATGCTAAATCATAAAACCATGCTGATTTCGAAGATGGATCCGATCAAATACGTATTTGAAAAGCAGGCGCTTTCAGGAAGGATTACTCGATGGCAGATGGTACTGACAGAGTACGATATACATTATGTCTCGCAAAAGGCTATCAAAGGTAGCATGCTGTCAGAGTACTTGGCCGAGCAGGCAATCGATGATTACCAGCCAATGGAGTTTGATTTTCCGGACGAGGATATCATGTACTTAAAGATGAAAGACTGCAAAGAGTCGTTGCACGGTGAAGGTCCTGAGTCGGGTTCCCAATGGCAAATAATTTTTGACGGTGCTGTTAATTCATATGGAAGTGGAATTGGGGCTATCATCACGACTCCCCATGGGACGCACATCCCGTTCACTGCTAGACTGACATTTCCAGTTACCAACAATGAGGCTGAATATGAGGCGTGTATCATGGGTCTCGAGGAGGCTATTTATTTGAGGATTAAAAATCTTGATGTATATGGATACTTCGCGCTAGTCGTGAACCAGATCAAGGGAGAATGGGAGACTCGTCAGCCCAATCTGATACCGTATATGAATTATGCGAGGAGGCTGTTGCCTTTCTTTGACAAAGTAGAATTTCACCATGTGCCGCGGGCAGAAAATCAGATGGTGTTGCACCCCAAAATTTGACCAACCGATTCCCACATCTAGTTCATGTTTCGGCTCATTTTGCATTCGCATTCGCATACCGCATACATTGCAGATTCTCAATCATACTGGTGTTATCGGGAATACACCCCGTTTCCATATTTTGGACGTCTCAGACCAGTCCGGATGATCGGAGTTTCATTTTTGGGAAATCAGGCGCTCCTCGGCGTTTTCAGCTTACATTGTGGTTGTGAGGGTATTTCGGTGTCTGGGGTTTACCGTTTATTTCCGTCTGGTCTCGCGTTCCTTTTATTGGAGTTATTTGCTTTAATAGCACTTTTTAGGATTTTATAGAATTTTCTAGAGGTTAAATAGATTTTAATAGATTTTAGATAATAGTTCTTTTTGATATTAAATAGAGTAATATAGGATAGTTTTTTTTAATATAGAGTTTAATAGATTTTTATCTAGATTTTACTAGTGTTAATATAGATTTTAATAGTATTTTGGTATAGGTTTTATTCCTTTTAGATAGTTGTAGAAAATATAGATTGATGTGTTTTTAGATTTTTCAATAGATTTTATAGAATATAATAGTTTTACTAGTTAATAGCTTTTTAGTATTAATAAATAGTGTTAAGAGATTTTAATATAGAATTTTAATAGGCTTTTATTATTAATTAGGGTTTAAGTAGAATATTATAGTTTTAATAGAATTTTAATAGATTTATTATTTTTCTAGGTTTAATTAGAATTTTTAAATAGGTTTTAATAGGATTAATAGATCTGTTTCTGTTTTTTTAATAGGTTAATTATAGTTTACTTTTGTTTTGTTAATTAGGATTAATTAGAAGTTTGATTAGTTTTTTTTTTAATTAATTTTGTTTTGTTAATTAGGCTTTAATTAGGCAGTTCATTAAGTCTTTAGTTTTAATTCATAGTTAATCCAATCATTAGCATTTAATCCTTAGGTTAATTTGAGTTTTTGTCTTAATCATCTTCATTAAGTCTTTAATCAGAGTCTGCATAATGGGCCAGCTGTCCAATTTCGTGGGCCCAAGTCAAAGGTCCAAATGTTGCCACATGTCCTATAAGTAGTAGCGCCACGCGTGTCATCATTTTTTGGCTTCCACTTCACGTTTTTGCTGACAGATCATAATTCCACTATCTTTCTTCTCTCCCACGTGTCCCTTCTCCCTCTCCCCTCAGTGTCACGCGTTCCTCCCTGACTCCACCACCGCCACCCCTCACTGCATGCAACACACATGGAATCCCACTCAACAACCCTCGCCGCCGGCCAGTCAAACGGCCGGAGACGTCGCCAGAGAGATTTTTCGCCGCTGCAACTGACTGCCGGAGACTGTTAACCCACCGGAAACTGAAATTTTCCAGAAAATTCATGCAAACATCTTTCAATCTTCTTCATCCATATCCATCAACCACTCGCCGGAAGACACATCTTCGCCGAAATCTGCAATCTTCATAAACGATTTGCCCAAATCTTCATCTCAGCATCAATCTTCCATCATCATCGTTCGTTAACAATCTTGTTCATCCGTGTTTTTCCAGAAGAAACTGCAAACCTCAAGAATATCAACGAAGCAGATTCAGTGTTCGTTCGTTTTTTCAGAAGTACATTCATCTTCATCAAGATCCGTCACCGATCCTCATCAATTTCTCCCGATCTCTCATCAATTCTCACCGTGAGTCCATCAACGTGCTACGAGTTGCAACGATTCATCCAAATCTTCATCAGCATTACAAGAATCCTTCATCAAGTTCATCATCGTCCTTCAAGCTCCTTCGTACATCTCCAAAAACAAATCTTCAAGAAGTTCTTCCAGAGAACTCATCACATTCGTCGCATCTCCAGGTTCTTTTTTCGCTCTGAACTTGTTAATCTTCGTAGTTTGTTTGTTAGCTGAAGAGCTAGGGTAGAGCGAGTGTTAGTTTGTGAAACGAAGTTAGGTTAGGGAAGTCACTCTGAACTGAGATATTGGAAAGGTGGTTTGTGATAGCGATTGAATTTTGTGAAGCGTTTAGGTGAGGTTGATGAACAAGTTTGTGAGGGTGAGGAATTTGAGCAAGGTTTGAGATTTTCAGAGAGAGAGGTTTGAGAGAACGCATTTGCGGCGCTAGGGTCTCAATGGAGGGAGTAATGAACAGTGTGAGGGAAAATTAGGAGAGCTAAAGGTTTTGTTTACTGATGGTAGATGATAGTGGATTCGGGCTTTAGGCCCAACGTACCTCTTACTGAGCATATCCCTATTTGCCTCATCACACACCCTCCCCTTGTGCAAATTGTAGATGGCGGGCCGGGCCTAACATTGTTTTTGTTTTACTGGATATACTCCCTTTTTGCCCGTTACGCCCCCATTCCTGTGTGTATTTGGCCTATCCTGGGTTGGGCCTTGTTATCTCCTGCTGAGTATCTCTGTAGATTATTAATACCCCCCCCCCCCCCCCCCCCCCCCCCCCCCCCCCCGCACGTATTTTGCTTAATATTTTGTGTGTCTTTTTTTAAAATTGCAATTTCTGTTTTAGATATAGTTTAAATGTGTTAGTTTTTTTAAGATAGGATTAATGATAGTTTAATTTCTTATAGTTTAATATAGTAAAAAATATTAGAATATTAGTTAGAATGTTTTAGAATATTAATAGGTTAATTGTTTTAGGATTTTCCTTTAGGTTAGTGTGATAAAAAAAAACATTAGAATAAAAATGTAGTTAAAAAAATATTAGTATGTAGTTTAGAATATATTTGTTTTTAGGAACTTCGTAATATTTTAGGATATTCATAGGGATATTTCATTAAGATTTAGGATTTCTTAGCATAAAAACTTAGATATTTTTAGGATGTACTTAATTTAGTATAGTTTTTTTTAGGACTTAATATACATTGTGCATAGAAAATTATAGAGTAGAATTAATTAGTTATAGTTTATAATATAGTTGGGGTACTTAGTATTTGATTTAGGTTTTAGGGAATATATGGGATATGGGGTATAGGTTAGGTTCCCTTAGAAATTTAATTAGGATTTTATAGTGAGGTTTACTATTTTAGTTGATTTTTGCAATTTGGTTGATATTGGTGTGTTTCCCACTTGGGATGTTGCTTTATTTGTTGGATTTGGGGCATTTCAATTGGATGTTGGGATTGGGTTTGGTTTGTTGGAGCTAGTGAAGACCTTGGATGATGATTGAAAACAAGGGATAGAGCTTGATGCATGAAGATTCCTTTCCTGGCAGATGGTTTGCGAAGACTTAGGAGATAGGAGAAATAGGGAGAGCTTTAAATTAGAATGATTTCTTCTTACAAATATAGAAAGCCTCTTGTGCTTCTATTCCTCCCTATGACATAAAGTCCTTCTAAGGTATTCACATCCCTCCTTTGGAGGGATAAGTGGCTTATTTTAGAAGTAGAACTTTGAGGGATCCTTTCTCTTATAATGTTAAACACTTGTAGGCTTCCTTTGGTTGTCAATAAGCTGTTTAGCATTTCAACTTAAGGGATTCTCTCCTGTGAATGCTTGCCTTGAAGATATAAATCCATTTAAGATAAGAAGTGCATTGAAGATTGATGAAGAGGAAGCTTGTGCATGTCAAAGCTGGATATCTGTTGGAATTAGGGTTTTGCTGCTGTTTGGAGCTATTTATTGGGGTTCATTGCTTGCTAAAGCTTGGTGTTTTTTTGGAGATGGAGGGCTTGCCTTGAAGCCTAGGGGATCATTGAAGATGGAAAGTGGAGTCTCACTTGGAGGTGTTACTGTCTTTCTGTTAATCAACTGTCAGAGTTTGCTGTTTTTCAGAGCTGTTGCTGTAGAAGCTGGTGTTGCTGTTAGAGCTGGTGTGGGGTTTATTTTCTTTGCTGTATTGTTTGCCAGTTTTCCCCTTAGGTTTAAAGTGAATTATGTTTCACTTTTGCCTGTTGTTTTCTCAGGTTCGAGGTAGAGCATGACTCCCTTGCCTCGCTTGTCTTGCTGCATCTCATGCATTTTACTGTTTACTGTATATATGCTGTTTCTTTTCCGTCTATCCCCTAGGAACTCAGTTTCTCTCTGTGCAAGAGAGAAATACGACAGACATTAGGTTTTAACCCATGCATGACGACATTAGGGTAGTTTTGCTTCCCCTTTTTAACCATAGGTTTTTAGAACGTCGTTTCTCTTCTCATCTTGAAACAAATAAAAAACACACTAACATGTCAAACATCAATAAAAGACAGTTCTTGCGTAAAATACTGGAAACAAAACAAAACGTCATTTTTGTCCTCTTGGACTCTTAATCAGGAGAAAACCTTTTTCAGAAGGATAAAAAACAGTCAAGACTAATCTGTATCGTACGTGGCCCGAACTACGTTTGCTCTGATCTTTCATGCTGTATGGAAGTACGTAGGCATAGGATGCGATATCCTAGCGAGCAACCTTTCCCCTTCACCCGTAGGTAGGCGAACTACGTTGACTCTGATTTCTCGTTTCAGACGGGAATACGTAGGCATAGAACTGCTGTGTTCTGCCGAGTCATTTCTTTCCTTTTCTTTTTGTCCCTTGACCCTTTAGAGTAGATAGAATAACAATCCGTACAAGAAAACAAGCGTGGATCCCGTCGAGTACGACGAACGTGAGGGGTGCTAATACCTTCCCCTTGCGTAACCGACTCCCGAATCCAGGAATTTGGTTGCGACGACCATTCCTTTCCCGTCTTTGCGGTAGGTTTACTTCGAGCGTTTCCTTTCCCTCTTTTGGGATAAATAACGCACGGTGGCGACTCTTCTGTTCAGCCGGCGCCGATTTTCGCAGTAGCGACAGCTGGCGACTCTGCTGGGGACTCCAACAGTTCCCTACGCGAGTCAATCCTAGCGCTTGTTTTCCCGTTGTGGGTTTTGTATGGATTTACATTTCTGCCTTTAATTTTCCGCATTTTATTGTCAGCTTTATATTGTTATTGCTGTTATGGGGATGGGATGATCTATTGAGAGATAAGTCGGACCTGGGCTTGAGTGCACCTAGAATTAGTTGTAGAAAGTAGTGGGCGCGTGCATGCTTTGCATGTACCAGTGTCCCGCAAAATCCATGCTCGAACGAGGTTCTTCTAGTTGACTTCTTTTTCAACCCTTTGGGTTGAGGGGGCTGTTGGTTAGTTGGATTGTCGACTCCGGGGACCGATCATTTGGAAGTTGGCTAAGTGAGGCCTCTTCAGGACATGATGATGCCACACCTTCTGGGTATCGTATCATCACTCTTGAAAGTCTGTGACGCCAACGACCGCATAGGAGGCCATACCTTGTGTCAGTTGATAGGACACCTACCTGTGAGAGGGGTTGGGGCATGCAGGTAACTTGACCTCCAGACTATCGGGCTTCTTGATTGAGATTCAGTGGTATTTGAGGACAGTGTTATTGGGTCTGTTGGAGACCAGGTTGGAGCAGTGTTTTGGTTTGTTGAGACCAGGTTTGAGCAGTATTATGGGTCTGTCTAAGATCAGTATTGTGGATTGGGCTTCTCAACAGCACACTTGGTCCCTTGTGTGTGCATTTTGCATTTTGCATGACTATTTGCATTTGCATTTCATTTTGCATATTCATCCTCGGCCGGAACAGGGAGCTTACCCGTTTTTGTCCGCTTCGTCAGTTGATTTCCCGACATTCGCATTAGACTTGAGTTAGCATCTGGAAAGATCATGGCTTCAGGAGAGCAGAACTTGGTTGTTACTCGGGCGGAGTTTGAATTCTTGAAGCACCAGTTGAGTCAGTTCATGGAAGCCATAACAGCGGTGAATCGAGGAGAGAATAACGTTCAAAGAACTACAGTGAACAATGTTGCTTAGCCGGTGCAAACCTCTGTCGGAGGTCCATATTCTCTCAATGACACAGAGAATCACAATTTCACTTTCTATACGCCAGATTCTCCAAGGATTGTTCCATCTCCAAGAGTTGTTCCACAGGTTAATATTCAGAACCCAAGGACTGTTGAGTATATGAGAATACTTCAGACGTTGGAAGATCAGATTGCTGCCCTGATGAATAAGAATACTCTTGATCTGAATGCTGCGAGCATGTGTTTGGTGCCAGGTCTTGTGTTGCCTCCGAAGTTCAAGATGCCCAATTTTGAGAAGTACAAAGGGGATAGTTGTCCGAAGCTACATTTGGTTATGTTCTGCAGAAGAATGACTTCACATATTACCAATGACAAGCTCATGATTCACTGTTTCCAAGATAGTTTGATCGGAACATCTTTGGACTGGTACATGCACTTGAAGAGTGATAGTATTAAATCATGGTCAGATTTAGCCGATGCCTTCGTGAAGCAGTACGACTACAACCAGGAAATGGCTCCTTTTCGCGTGCAGTTGCAAGAATTATCTCGGGCGGAGAATGAATCCTTTAGGGGGTATGTACAAAGATGGAGAGAATTGGCTGCTCGTGTTCAACCACCGATTCAGGAGAGAGAAATGGTTAGCCTCTTTTTGGATACTCTGAAGGGCCGTTATTATGGCATGATGTTCAGTTGTACAAACTTTGAGGGCTTGATGAGGATGGGAGAGCTTGTTGAGAGAGGACTCAAGAATGGAAAGATTCGAGAGGCTCCTTATATCCCAGTTGATAAGAATGAATCAGTTCTCAGTTCTCAAGAGGAGTGGGAAGAAGGAAGCGATGTTGTCTCAGAATCTCTAGCGTCTCAGGCTCAGTTTTCAGACACTTCAAACCAGCAGTCATATTATCGTCAGCCGCGTCATCACGCCCGACAAAGACCAAGGAAGCCTGAAAGGCAGTTTACTTGGCTACCGGTGTCGTACAGCCAGTTGTTGCCAGATTTGGTCGAAAGTGGATTAATAGTGCCGAAAGAGGCTAATCCAATGATCCTGCCTTATCCTTCAGGTTCTGATGCCAGCGCCCGCTGTGAGTACCATGTTGGGGTACAGGGGCATTCGACAGATGATTGTAAAGTGCTTAGAAGCCAAGTTCAGAATCTGCTAGACTCTAACAAGATCTTCATCACACCTCAGGGTTTGGTTCAGATTATTGATTCTCCTTAATCTAGTTGTGTGGGTTCGTCAGTCAATGTCATGGAATACTCCACTGAGAGTGCATGTTTGGAAGAATGTCCAACTGAGAGCTTAGTTGAATATGGAGGAAGTTACTAGAGGTTTCTGTGCCGGGTGTCGCATATGTTTTCTCTGCTGACCTGTTTAGCTTTCGTGCATTGTTGTTTGCTGACCACCACCAGGCTTGTTGGCTGGGGTCATTGTATTTTATACTTGGTTGTGCTTGTTTGCTGCTCTTGTTGGCTTTACATAGTGGTGTGAGGTGTTTATCTTCGTGCTTATAGCTTGGGGTTCCTTTGTCTTGTCGTGAATATGTGTTTGCTTTCTGCATTGCATTCTCACATAACAGGTACATCAGAACCGTGGGTTTTATTTCCTGATCTCCAGTTTGTTGCAGGAATTCCCTCAGAGATATGGAACAGAATCAGGCTGAATTGATTGAAGTCCGAAGCCAGCTAGGACAGATGATGAAAGACATGCAAGAGTTACGTCTGGATCAGAAGATACTCAAAGAGGAAAATAATCAGCTAAAGACCCAAATGAGCTTGATCATGGAAGTCGTCAAGAATGTGCTTAGGAAAGAGGGTGGTCAGCTGTCTGAAGCCGCAGCGAAGGAGCTTTCTCCACCTGTGCCCGTGGAACCCGTGCCTGTGGAAACTGAGCTTAAAAAACGGGTTGATCAACACCAGCAACAACAACAAAGGATGCATCCGGCTCAGCGAAGAATTCAGGAGGGGAGGCCAAAGAGGGTATTTGAGGCGCCGTCTTCCATGTATGCTGAGCTCTTTCAGACGTTATTAGATTTGAAGTTGGTTGAAAAAAGAACGTTGGTCCCAATCAAGGGAACAATACTTCCTTATGGGTATGACGCTAGTAAGCAGTGTGAATTTCATTCCGGGGCACCCGGACATGATATGGAAAGTTGTCACGCTTTTAAGCACAACGTTTAGGACTTGATTGACGCAAAAGTTATTGAATTCACGCCGGGCGGCGTAATTGTACCTAATGGTCTTATCCCAGTTGGTGCTAAAATGATGGACGTTCCCGAAGCTGCCGTAGATCAGAAGTATATTCTGCAATCATTGGTGTCAGAATCCCCCTGTCCTCAGTTGCTGCCTAGACCAAGCCTGAGGATGAAAGCGCTTGAACAAAAGGAGTCCCTGATAATTCAGACTCGACCTCCAAGTGGTTCAACTGTTCAAAGTCAACAATCTGTCCAGTCTTTGCAACAGACGTCAGCTCCTTTCCAGAGTCAGCAGCCTTCTCGTTATCGATCAAACCTGTGTGCTAGGCAAAACCCAATGAAGTCAGAGAGACAGTTCACCCGGTTGCCGTTTTGAGCAGAATGGTTTCAATAAGCAACTTTGAAAGTGGTTGGTTCAGCAGCAAGTCAGATGTGAAAGCCTGGTTCTCGGAAGCTGACATTTTCCTGTGTGTTATCTTGTCATTTCTTTATGTTTGTAGTTTCTTTCCTGTTTAAATTGCAATCTTGTTTGTAAAACTTGTTGTTTCCATTCAATTGATGATAATGAAATGAGTATGCATGTTTTGATTAAATCCATTCGTGTTCACTAATTGATTTTTACAGATACCCAACGCTTGGTTAAGCGGAATCCGGGGAGGATGACGAAAATGAACGACATGCAAGCTTCCGATATTGTATGCTCTTGAAATAAAACCTGCTGATGATGTACATGCATTGCTTCAAATCCCTAAACACCGAAGATATAAGGAAGATAATCCTTTGTCAACCCCTTTGAGCCTAGTAGTAGGATTTTTTCTGAAAACGAAAAACCCTTAATCTTAACTTGGGGTAGGGTAGGTGTTAGCTAATTTGACTGAGCATCCAAATCGCAGAAAGAAGTGTCCGTTCGAGGATCAATCACACCTCTAGAGGTCGTGCATAAAAAACCGCGGTGGTCAAACGTCAGGAGTGAGACAGTCATATCCTTCTCCAAAGAGTCAGACAACCAATGTCACACGACTTGTTCAAAGAAGAAGGAAGGAAAAAGAATCAAAAGCCCGCTAAGTCAAAACTTGAAAACAAACGACTTAGGCAAAAATAAGGGCATCCCGCTGGACTTGAAAATCAAAAGAAACTCAAAAGAGTCAGTCCAGGAAAAAGTTAGGGAAAGAAAAAGAAAGATGAAAAGGATTACAAAAGAAAAATCCTCAAATGAAATACGG
Source organism: Lathyrus sativus (assembly GCA_963859935.3). Taxonomy (NCBI): domain Eukaryota; kingdom Viridiplantae; phylum Streptophyta; class Magnoliopsida; order Fabales; family Fabaceae; genus Lathyrus; species Lathyrus sativus. The sequence continues at coordinate 565,413,263 of OZ012737.1, read as the reverse complement.
GTCGTGCGACCCCAAGTGTCAAAGACGAAGAGCAAGTGACTGTCACTCCCGAAAATCATAGTTTCTCGAACTGTCACTCCTATCTTTCAACCTCTAAGAGGTGAGCGCTAAGGTTGAATTAGCTGAACATAGGACCGGAGAACATCAAGGAGAATGGGTGGGTTAAAATAAACTTTGAGCCTTTATCCTTTCTTTCAAAACCGTGAACCTGGCCACGTTAAAACCTTCAAAAGTCCTAATTGAAGCAGGTTTGTTTCGAGAGCATACTTCGATAAAGATCGCGTCGAAACTGACTCCTAAAACGGTTCTTCTTACCATGTTGGTACTGGTGTTGATATTCTGATAAATGATTTGTGCATTATGTGCCATAAACTGTTTTTTCCATTTTTCCAGGGAACAGATTGGATGTCAAAACTGTCATATGCGTTGCATTAATATGTCTTTTATGCAGAACAACTTGCTTTACTTGCGAGTAAGCGCTTGACAGCAGGAAAGTTTCCTACAGTGGAAAGTCCGATCAGGATAGAATGCAGAATGCCCGAATGTTCCGTGAGTCGAGGCAAGCTATTATCAAATGAACCCCAGTGAGGTCAGCCATCTGAAGTCATTATTCTGGGGCAATCAGGTCAAGATTCGATAAATCTCTCGTAGCTAGAGTCACTACACCGAATCAGCCAATCAGGGGCAAAGTCATTGCAGACCGGGGCAGGCTATCCTAAGAGCGCAGAAGTTATTCTTTATTCGAGAGGCATTTGATTTGAAGTATATCTCAGAGGTTCAGAATGCTGGGGCAGTCCATGTCAGATCACCAGGGTACAGATTTTCAGATTTCCATTCGAGGAGTATCCCCTCAGAGATCCCACGGGCTGGGGCATATCAAAAGCGAAGGAATTGTTCTTCTCCGTGTCATCAGAGTTACTCAGAGCTACTCGAGCAGATTCAGCCAATCTCTAAGTTTGAGGCGAATGTCGGGAAGTCGTGTTACCGTCCCGTGACTCTTCCACCAGAAAACCTATGAATTTAGACATGATGTTGTTCAGCGTCAATTATATATGACCCATCACGGATAGCCTAAAGCCCAATCCTTATTGGCAATTTTCAGGAAATCCAATCCTTATTGGAAATCACTGTGAGGCCCAATCCATGTTGGCGCATCATTTCAAAATCCAACCTTCACCGGTACGCAGGAAGACTTCGTCTGTTTTCCCCTGCAAAGGTCCAATCTTCATTGGCACGGGTAAGCTATCCCTAACAGTAGTCCAATCATGCTTGGCACGTTCGGTTGTTCCCCAGCGAAGTTGGTTTCACCTTTCCAACATTTATTTTGTTGGAATGATTCTGTGATACCCGGTTATCCCCAGCGGAGTTGGCTTTGTCTTCAGCATTTATTTTGCTGAAGCGGTTCGTTGTGTCCAATTTCTCCAGCAGCCCGAGCCTGCATTTGCATCTTGCATATATCATCATATTTGCATCATATCTGCATTTCATCCTCAGATGCATCGCATTTCCATCCTATATGGAGCATTACGCCATAGAAAAATTCAAAACATACGCATATGCATACGAAGCATAAGCCAGTTTTTCTATCAGTCTTCCGTAGCAACGTGAGGTACTCCGTAATCAGTTCAGGGGCATTTATCCAGCAGCTGCATTCCGACAGCTCATTGGTTTATTTGATTTTTAGATCATACAACGGTTACGCTTTACTCATCAGTCATCTGATATCGACAGACTTCTCTTCCCGTCAATTCCTATTGATGATGTGTTTCTCCAGCAAGTGGTTTTCTCCGTCTATCCTTAGACGTCCTGAGTTTGGGTATGGTCTTCTTCGTCTATCATTAGACGTCGTGAGTTCGAGTATGGTTCTCTTTCCGTCTATCTTTAGACGACGTGAAGTTTCAGCTGATTGTTCAGCAGGTCTTACCGTCAGTTCATATTGACAATGTGTCTCCCCCAGCGAGTTTTCTCCGTCTATCATTAGACGTCGTGAGTTTGGATATGGTTTTCTCCGTCTATCTTTAGACGTTGAGAGGTTTCAAGGCGATCTTTCAGATATCGGCTTTCTTTCTGTTTATTGGATGAGATGACATTTCAAAAGGGGGGTTTTTATGACCGTTGATCCTTATTGACATCGAGGCTCTTTGAAGAATGTTTGGTTTTCCTAGTTGTTGACCCTTATCGACGACATGGCTCTTTGAAGGTGGTTTTTCTTCCTGTCGGTTATTACTGATGATGTGGCCCCTTTGAAGGTATTGTTCTTTCCATCAATTCCTGTAGACGAAAAGATTCTGAAATTTGACGAATAGCGATGAAGTTCATATGGTTCTCTTTCCGCTAGTTCTCATGGACGATGTGTTTCTCCGGCAAGTTTTATTTCCGTCTATCTTTAGACGATGTAGGTATGGATTATTGTTTTCCTTCGGGATGGTGTCTTTCTGTCTATCTTTAGACGATGTGAGTATGGATATTGGTTTCCTTCGGGATGGTGGCTTTCTGTCTATCTTTAGAGGATGTGAGTATGGCTATTGTTTTCCTGCGGGATGGTGTCTCCCTGTCTATCATTAGACGATGTAAGGTGATCAAGTGCATGTTGATCCAACCTTCGGGTTTGTTATCTGTGGTGTCACACAAGTAACTGGTGCTAAAGTCAAATCTCTTTATCAGGTGATTGATCAGTTTGCTGCCATAACAACTGGATTCAGTTCTCTGGATATTTCTCCCCAAGCAAGTATGCAGTTTATTTCTTTGGTTGGCAAATTTTCGGGTTTATTTAGTATTCAACCGTCTTCTACCTTTGAATGTTTGAAAGTTGTTCGCTCTTCAACCCTTTAGGTCCAAGCCGCTTGAATAGGGGCAACTGTTGCACCCCAAAATTTGACCAACTGATTCCCACATCTAGTTCATGTTTCGGCTCATTTTGCATTCGCATTCGCATACCGCATACATTACAGATTCTCAATCATACTGGTGTTATTGGGAATACAGCCCGTTTCCACATTTTGGACGTCTCAGACCAGTCCGGATGATCGGAGTTTCATTTTTGGGAAATCAGGCGCTCCTCGGCGTTTTCAGCTTACACTGTGGTTGTGAGGGTATTTCGCTGTCCGGGGTTTACCGTTTATTTCTGTCTGGTCTTGCGTTCCTTTTATTGGAGTTATTTGCTTTAATAGCACTTTTTAGGATTTTATAGAATTTTCTAGAGGTTAAATAGATTTTAATAGATTTTAGATAATAGTTCTTTTTGATATTAAATAGAGTAATATAGGATAGTTTTTTTTAATATAGAGTTTAATAGATTTTTATCTAGATTTTACTAGTGTTAATATAGATTTTAATAGTATTTTGGTATAGGTTTTATTCCTTTTAGATAGTTGTAGAAAATATAGATTGATGTGTTTTTAGATTTTTCAATAGATTTTATAGAATATAATAGTTTTACTAGTTAATAGCATTTTAGTATTAATAAATAGTGTTAAGAGATTTTAATATAGAATTTTAATAGGCTTTTATTATTAATTAGGATTTAAGTAGAATATTATAGTTTTAATAGAATTTTAATAGATTTATTATTTTTCTAGGTTTAATTGGAATTTTTAAATAGGTTTTAATAGGATTAATAGATCTTTTTCTGTTTTTTTAATAGGTTAATTAGAGTTTAATTTTGTTTTGTTAATTAGGATTAATTAGAAGTTTGATTAGGTTTTTTTTTAATTAATTTCGTTTTGTTAATTAGGCTTTAATTAGGCAGTTCATTAAGTCTTTAGTTTTAATTCATAGTTAATCCAATCATTAGCATTTAATCCTTAGGTTAATTTGAGTTTTTGTCTTAATCATCTTCATTAAGTCTTTAATCAGAGTCTGCATAATGGGCCAGCTGTCCAATTTCGTGGGCCCAAGTCAAAGGTCCAAATGTTGCCACATGTCCTATAAGTAGTAGCGCCACGCGTGTCATCATTTTTTGGCTTCCACTTCACGTTTTTGCTGACAGATCATAATTCCACTATCTTTCTTCTCTCCCACGTGTCCCTTCTCCCTCTCCCCTCAGTGCCACGCGTTCCTCCCCGACTCCACCACCGCCACCCCTCACTACATGCAACACACGTGGAATCCCACTCAACAACCCTCGCCGCCGGCCATGCAAACGGCCGGAGACGTCGCCGGAGAGATTTTTCGCCGCCGCAACTGACTGCCGAAGACTGTTAACCCACCGGAAACTGAAATTTTCCGGAAAATTCATCCAAACATCTTTCAATCTTCTTCATCCATCTCCATCAACCACTCGCCGAAAGACACATCTTCGCCGGAATCTGCAATCTTCATCTCAACATCAATCTTCCATCATCATCGTTCGTTAACAATCTTGTTCATCCGTGTTTTTCCAGAAGAAACTGCAAACCTCAAGAATATCAACGAAGCAGATTCAGTGTTCGTTCGTTTTTTCAGAAGTACGTTCATCTTCATCAAGATCCGTCACCGATCCTCATCAATTTCTCCCGATCTCTCATCAATTCTCACCGTGTGTCCATCAACGTGCTACGAGTTGCAACGATTCATCCAAATATTCATCAGCATTACAAGAATCCTTCATCAAGTTCATCATCATCCTTCAAGCTCCTTCGTACATCTCCAAAAACAAATCTTCAAGAAGTTCTTCCAGAGAACTCATCACATTCGTCGCATCTCCAGGTTCTTTTTTCGCTCTGAACTTGTTAATCTTCGTAGTTTGTTTGTTAGCTGAAGAGCTAGGGTAGAGCGAGTGTTAGTTTGTGAAACGAAGTTAGGTTAGGGAAGTCACTCTGAACTGAGATATTGGAATGGTGGTTTGTGATAGCGATTGAATTTTATGAAGCGGTTAGGTGAGGTTGATGAACAAGTTTGTGAGGGTGAGGAATTTGAGCAAGGTTTGAGATTTTCAGAGAGAGAGGTTTGAGAGAATGCATTTGCGGCGCTAGGGTCTCAATGGAGGGAGTAATGAACAGTGTGAGGGAAAATTAGGAGAGCTAAGGGTTTTGTTTACTGATGGTAGATGATAGTGGATTCGGGCTTTAGGCCCAACGTACCTTTTACTGAGCATATCCCTATTTGCCTCATCACACACCCTCCCCTTGTGCAAATTGTAGATGGTGGGCCGGGCCTAACATTGTTTTTGTTTTACTGGATATACTCCCTTTTTGCCCGTTACGCCCCCATTCCTGTGTGTATTTGGCCTATCCTGGGCTGGGCCTTGTTATCTCTTGCTGAGTATATCTGTAGATTATTAATACCCCCTGCACTTATTTTGCTTAATATTTTGTGTGTCTTTTTTTAAAATTGCAATTTCTGTTTTAGATATAGTTTAAATGTGTTAGATTTTTTTAAGATAGGATTAATGATAGTTTAATTTCTTATAGTTCAATATAGTAAAAAATATTAGAATATTAGTTAGAATGTTTTAGAATATTAATAGATTAATTGTTTTAGGATTTTCCTTTAGGTTAGTGTGATAAAAAAAAACATTAGAATAAAAATGTAGTTAAAAAAATATTAGTATGTAGTTTAGAATATATTTGTTTTTAGGAACATTGTAATATTTTAGGATATTCATAGAGATATTTCATTAAGATTTTAGGATTTCTTAGCATAAAAACATAGATATTTTTAGGATGTACTTAATTTAGTATAGTTTTTTTTAGGACTTAATATACATTGTGCATAGAAAATTATAGAGTAGAATTAATTAGTTATAGTTTATAATATAGTTGGGGTACTTAGTATTTGATTTAGGTTTTAGGGAATATATGGGATATGGGGTATAGGTTAGGTTCCCTTAGAAATTTAATTAGGATTTTATAGTGAGTTTTACTATTTTAGTTGATTTTTGCAATTTGGTTGATATTGGTGTGTTTCCCACTTGGGATGTTGCTTTATTTGTTGGGTTTGGGGCATTTCAATTGGATGTTGGGCTTGGGTTTGGTTTGTTGGAGCTAGTGAAGACCTTGGATGATGATTGAAGATAAGGGATAGAGCTTGATGCATGAAGATTCCTTTCCTGGCAGATGGTTTGCGAAGACTTAGGAGATAGGAGAAATAGGGAGAGCTTTAGATTAGAATGATTTCTTCTTACAAACATAGAAAGCCTCTTGTGCTTCTATTCCTCCCTATGACATAAAGTCCTTCTAAGGTATTCACATCCCTCCTTTGGAGGGATAAGTGGCTTATTTTAGAAGTAGAACTTTGAGGGATCCTTTCTCTTATAATGTTAAACACTTGTAGGCTTCCTTTGGTTGTCAATAAGCTGTTTAGCATTTCAACTTAAGGGATTCTCTCCTGTGAATGCTTGCCTTGAAGATATAAATCCATTGAAGATAAGAAGTGCATTGAAGATTGATGAAGAGGAAGCTTGTGCCTGTCAAAGTTGGATATCTGTTGGAATTAGGGTTTTGCTGCTGTTTGGAGCTGTTTATTGGGGTTCATTGCTTGCTAAAGCTTGGTGTTTTTTTGGAGATGGAGGGATTGCCTTGAAGCCTAGGGGATCATTGAAGATGGAAAGTGGAGTCTCACTTGGAGGTGTTACTGTCTTTCTGTTAATCAACTGTCAGAGTTTGCTGTTTTTCAGAGCTGTTGCTGTAGAAGCTGGTGTTGCTGTTAGAGCTGGTGTGGGGTTTATTTTCTTTGCTGTATTGTTTGCCAGTTTTCCCCTTAGGTTTAAAGTGAATTCTGTTTCACTTTTGCCTGTTGTTTTCTCAGGTTCGAGGTAGAGCGTGACTCCCTTGCCTCGCTTGTCTTGCAGCATCTCATGCATTTTACTGTTTATTGTATATATGCTGTTTCTTTTCCGTCTATCCCCTAGGAACTCAGTTTCTCTCTGTGCAAGAGAGAAATACGACAGACATTAGGTTTTAACCCATGCATGATGACATTAGGGTAGTTTTGCTTCCCCTTTTTAACCATAGGTTTTTAGAACGTCGTTTCTCTTCTCATCTTGAAACAAATAAAAAACACACTAACATGTCAAACATCAATAAAAGACAGTTCTTGCGTAAAAGACTGGAAACAAATCAAAACGTCATTTTTGTCCTCTTGGACTCTTAATCAGGAGAAAACCTTTTTCAGAAGGATAAAAAATAGTCAAGACTAATCTGTGTCGTACGTGGCCCGAACTACGTTTGCTCTGATCTTTCATGCTGTATGGAAGTACGTAGGCATAGGATGCGATATCCTAGTGAGCAACCTTTCCCCTTCACCTGTAGGTAGGCGAACTACGTTGACTCTGATTTCTCGTTTCAGACGGGAATACGTAGGCATAGAACTGTTGTGTTCTGCCGAGTCATTTCTTTCCTTTTCTTTTTGTCCCTTGACCCTTTAGAGTAGATAGAATAACAATCCGTACAAGAAAACAAGCGCGGATCCCGTCGAGTACGACGGACGTGAGAGGTGCTAATAACTTCCCCTTGCGTAACCGACTCCCGAATCCAGGAATTTGGTTGCGACGACCATTCCTTTCCCGTCTTTGCGGTAGGTTTACTTCGAGCGTTTCCTTTCCCTCTTTTGGGATAAATAACACACGGTGGCGACTCTTCTGTTCAGCCGGCGCCGATTTTCGCAGTAGCGACAGATGGCTGACGCTCTTGCGACATTGTCTTTGATGTACAAAGTTAACTTCTGGAACGATGCTCCCAGAATCGTTATCTCTCGCCTTGATAGGCATGCCTTCATATTCGCCATTGAGGAAGCTTCCGATGGCAAGCCGTGGTATTTTGATATCCAGAATTTCCTAAAGAGCCAAGAGTATCCGACTGGGGCATCCAACCACGATAAGAAGACTCTTAGAAGATTGGCTGGCAGTTTCTACTTGAATCCAGATGGTGTTCTGTACCGGAGAAACCATGATTTGGTGCTTTTGCAATGTGTTGATGAGAAAGAGGCTAATCTGCTCATGGAGGAGGTCCACGAGGGAACCTTTGGCACGCACGCCGGCGGACATGCTATGTCTCGAAAGTTATTACGGGCAGGGTGTAATACCCCAAATTTTACCCTTATATTTAATCAGTCATTTTCGCATAGCATCTCATATGTACATTTGCTAACCACTAACAAGTTATGAAGGGGTTTTGTTTTGCAGATTTGGTCCCAGGGGTATTTCGGTCATTTTGCGCAAATTCTATCAATTCCTGGAAGACGGGCTGTTATTAAAATTCTGAGGCATCTGATACGTATTGGTTTTGAGGCATTTATCTACCACCAGTTCTGATCATATTGAGATTTTAGCGGTTTGGTCAGTGGAATTTAATTACGATTAGTTTTACTGTTGATGCTGAAAATGTTGTGATTACGGTGCCCCTATGTGTTTGGTTATGAAACAATTGGTTAACATTTTAATCGGATGATGAGATCAGGATCACAAATACCACTTGGGGTTATTTATGTTTTATGCCTATTGTTAATGAATTTAAATACTTGTGGATTTATTCACAATTGTTTATATTTTTAACTAAGAATAAAATATAAATAAATTCAAAACTTTGAGAATTTTATTCCATAAATAATGCTATCATACAAGAATGTGGAGGTTGCTTCATATTTTACAAAGTACTGTTACAAGGAAGTACATTAAAATTCTCAATCCTAAGGCATCTATCCTAAATCCTAAGAGTATCTAAAGTTCTTCATGTTGTACTTGAACTTCTCCATGAATCCTCAGCTAACCTGCACATCAAAAGAAAACAGACAGTATAGAAAAATGTTAGAAGTTTTTTTTCGACACTCTCAGAACAATGTCATCATCGAGTGCCGGGAGTGGCACAACCGAAGCTGCGTCCTACCCCCGTTACCGATCCGCGCCGTGGGCGTCAGATAAGGTAATACGTGTTCTTATCCATATGGGACATCCGAGAGATAGAAAAAATAAATGAGGTGGGACTGATTCGTTTTGCCACGATTTGGATTTCCAAACTGATACGAAAATAAAGCAACATAGGCAAAGTTCTGGCCCAGACCCGGATGCCGGCAGGTCTGAGCCTCCTTGGTTTTAAAACTTCCCACACCTGAAAAATCCACGAACACATCAATATCAGTTTCAGCATTCAAAACTCAAAATGATTCATAAGATGCCATAAGCCAAAACCGCATCAAACTGCATTAATTCTAGGCAAGTTCATGAAAAACCAAGTTCAGACAGAACAAGAAGAGTGAAACGAAAGCCAAGCTGCCCCAAATGAACTCATAAAGGAACTCCAAGTATCAATGGATAACCACAAACAATAGTGCTGTCAAAGGCATCATGGTGTGGCCAAGCTGCGAAAAAGTTCGAGCCAAGGGACAAAAGGCATCAAGCCTAACGTCTGCAGAAAGAGAATCAAAACAATGCATCAGAAGGCAAATTTATGCGCAAGAAGACATAAGAAAAGTCCTACAAATCTGTCATGACAGAAAAATATTCAGCAGGCCCCAAAGACGCACAACAGCATCAAACACGGTTTAGCAGCATATTCAAAAATCAGATTATAGCGAAACCATACCAGAAAAGGAACAAAGATGAGTTCAAGAAATCGCAGCGATACATCACGTTTAGGTTGGGTCCCGAATGTGCAAAGCACATCAGAAACAGAGCACCAAACAGGGGCTCAGTTATGAACATCATCGCCCCAACAAACAAAGTCACCGAAAACAAGTTATCAAAACCATACTCGGTCCATAAAACAAACAAATACGTGGCTCAGTTCATCGACATCATAGCCAATCATCATCACCAATTCAATCAGAAGCAGCAATATGATCAGAAGCTAGGACGTAGTATCTTGCTCCATCAGGCTCAGACAAGCTGTCATCATCGCCACGTACCATCCTCGGCGGCGTTTAACTCAACCAAAGCGTAGTACCTATCCTGGAAAAAAGAATAGAAAAGCGTAAGTGAATTCCAACTGATAACCAAACTGAACGAAGCAAGTTCAGAACAAAACTAAAACATATCAGTTCAGAGCGAATCATGATCAAATGTGCAAGGCACATTGGAAAAACAAAGCGCAAAGTTTAGGGCTCAGTTCACCATACAGGAGACCCAGGCTCACATTTAAAGAAATCATCAACACCTGCGAAACAGGTTCACATAACCCTGTTAGAAGAAAATGACACGAGGTCTCCAAACCATATCAGAAAAATAGGGAACAAGGCTGACAACAATCCATATCATAGGGAGCCATAGAGCCAATATCCCAAAGACATGATGTAATCAGGTTGCATCGGTAAATCCACGTCAGTAAAAATACCGGATGTCACAGAGTAAATCCAGAATCCAACATCAAGACTGGATGACCGAAGTGAAAAATCTGCACCAGAAGATCAAGGGGATTAAAAGCCTAAGCAGATATCCAACAAAATCCAAAGGTCAAACGGTATCAGAAAAATCCAGGAAGTTGCAAAATCCAATCCGAATCACAAATTCGAAATCGAGATATATCAGAATGCAAATCAAAACGAACTGAAAATCCTGAGTTTGAAAAGGGAAAGAATCCCAAATCAATCCAAAGTGGATTCAATCAAATAATTCTGAAATCAAATCAAATCAATTTGTATCAGAAATCACAAAAATAAAACGCAAATCCAACACCTTGAAAAGGCCCACGAAAGTCAAAAAAAGATATAAAAGGAACAGACACAACCTGATAAAGGAGGCCGAAAAAAATCACTGAGCAAGGAAACCCTAGAGAATACGGAGAGTACCAGAAACGGCGAAGAACCCGCATGCGAAAACCCTAAACGGCGCGAACTCAGACGAAGAACGATCGTCATCATCGTTCAAAACATCACCGCGCATCAATATCATCTGAACAATCAATATCATCCGCGAAGCACCGACGAAAATCGCCTTCGCCGTTGGCGGGCAATCAACGCCAAGCCTCAGATCACCTCATCATTGGCTGTTTCGTCATAAATGTGAGCTGAGAGACATTTTCATCACCATGTTCATGTTTTATTTCAGGAATGAAGAAAATCGGAAGAGGATTGCGAGAAAGAACGGAGAATCGAAGAAGAAGGATGAAAGGAAGAAGAACGGCGCCGCAAATGGTGTTAGGGTTATGAAACCCTAAAAGAAAAAACCAAATCCTTTGTCATTTTCGTTTCCACCGGGTTGGGTCCGGGTGTGATGACCGGCCCAACCCCTTTATGTTTTTTTATTTTATTTTGTTTTTTTATTATTTGTTTTAATTGTTTTAAATTGTTTTTATAATTTAAGAAAACTGTTTTAAAAAAAAAACCTCCTTTGTGAAAATATAATAGAATCTTAAAAAAAAAAAACCTTTTTATAGTAAGATGAAAAAACCTCCTTTTTAAAAAAAATTAAAATTAAATTTTTTTTATAAAATTAAAACTTTTAAAAAAAAAAATGAAAAAAACTTTTTTAAATAAAATAAGAGAAACCTTTTTTTAAAATACAAAAATAAATTTTTTTAAATTTCTTTTGCAAGCTAACATTTAATTATTAATATTTTTCAAATAAAACAATAATAAAATCTCAAATTTGCATCTTTTTCTTAACTCATTCGATCACCGCCTAACTCTGCCTACTAATGCCGTTTGTTCATTTTGCAGCTTATTACCTTTACCGTTACTTATCACATTTTATTACTATATTGTAACTGCTTCTCATATGTAACCCCGCGAACCAATAATCTCGCTTTAAGTTTCTGCCTTTAAATTTCTGTTTGCATGGCTTTAATTTCTGTCTTATTCTCTGCTTGCATGATTCAATCACCTCAGCTCAGTATTCTGTCACCTTACATCCGAAGTTTAGGTCTAGCCGTTTGACCGCCGTGTCAATAGTCCTCAACCTCAAAACTACAACCTTACAAACCCTAATTTTCCATAAATGTCTCGCCGCAGACAAAGTTACCATTTTACCCCTAGCATTAGGTCAAAGAGCCGCCGCGCTCATTTTAGGGTTTCCCGCCGTGGAATCCCTAACCTAACCTAACCCTAATTCAACATAACAATTCAACGTAGAGATTTGGAGTTTCTACACTCCACGTAAGCGTGTCCTTAAGATGCGTTTATTCCCCTTGAGACCTTGACCACAGTCAAGAAGTCTTTAACCTCCCTTTTGAGGGGAACTACGATTACTCTGATTCCACTCCCGTAAGGATACGTAGGCACAAGATGCGATGTCTTGCCGAGTAAACTTAGAATTAACCCCTTAGGTCTCTTTTCTCACTTTTAATCCTTTGTACATATACCTTAAGCAAATAAATAAAGCAAATAGTAAACATCTGAACAAAAGGTTCCCGTAGAGTACTACAGAAGTTTAGGGTGCTAATACCTTCCCTAAATTTAACCAACCCCCGAATCCTAGAATCTCCCCGCATTGTGTTTACGATGCAAAATAGGTTTTCCCTCTTTTGACCTTTTCCTTCGGATAAATCAAAGAGCGATTGTGAATTGAATTGCGATTCAAACTCATTAATAGTTTGTGATCCTATTTCCACCGCAACAGAAAATGGCGACTTCACTGGGGAGTCCTAAACTTTTGAGGGTTATCCCTAACTTGTTCATATTTATTACTATTTGTGTTATTATTCATTTGCATATTTGTGCTTTGATTTTGGGATTGTTCCTCGTGTTGTGAGATAAAGTCCTACGCCCGGACTAGTGACATTATTATAGGATGGGGATATATTCGATGAGGCTTATAGGGAGTTGAATCCCGACCAAGCTGATTCGAGAATCTCCGCTCAGTTGAGACCCTTTCGAAAATGGTTCGGTTGAACGAGTAATCGCGAAAACTTTTTCCATGGTCGATTGGAGTCTGTGATATTGAGGACCGTAGTACCTTAACACCACCTCGGCCTTATTTAGGACGTAGTGCGGGAGCTATGTAGGAGTAATCTTACAATGGCTGCTACGCGATACTACACTCAAAAGAGGTTCTCTTGAGAATATTATTCACCCCCGAGTCAGTCGGAAGGTTGATAATATCCGAAAGATGGGCTGATGACTTTGGGCACTTTGTAGAACCTTGTTCGGCAGGTACAACTAACCTATAGTACACTCCTTTTGGGATGGGTAGACCTTGACTCCGCTCACGTTCCTTTAACCTAGGACTTTGTGTGTTTTCATGCATTGCATCCATAAAGCATCTCATTGCATTGTATTTCATGGAGTTCAAATATCATTTATGGATATCGCGGGATACCATAAATAAAAAAAAATAAAATAAAATGAAAAAAAACAAGAAAAAGATTTCCTTGGTACCCCACGACATTCGTAAATGTTTGAATTCCATGAAATCTTCATTTACATTCACATTTTAGCATCATACTTTTGCATTGCATGTGTCTCCCGATTTCTCATACTCGGTTCTCTCACCTTCCAGTTTCGTCACCCTGAGTTCTCGGCACCAATACAACACCAGAGCTCAAACTCGGAAAAGAATGGAGGATCAGGCAAAAGAGATTGATCGCCTCAGCAATGAACTTGAAGACCTTCGAGGGGGTATGGGGCGTATGATGGAATTGTTACATGTCATGAATGCTAAGATGGATACCCAGCCCACTGTTGTTTCTGAGATTACCGGCGTTACTGTGGACCCTCCACCAAGTGTGACCGTAGCAAGGGACCCACCTTATGGTCTTGCTCCAGGTTTTGTGCCTCCTCAAGCCACTGTTCCGATTAATCAACCTGTTCAGCAGGCCGTGCCCTTGTTTTCTGAAGTTTCTAGGGGGGCTCCTATCTTTGCACCACCTGTTGTACACACTCGTGCGCAACCGTACTTCAATGAGACAGTTTTTGATAATCTTGATGAGAAGGTTGAGGGTTATGAGAAACATGATAAGCTTCGTGAGGAAGTGAACACCATCGTCCAGAGATTGAAAAAGGTAGAGGGTGATCAAATTTTTGGGACTGCTGCAAGGGATGTTTGTTTGGTCTCGGGTTTGGTTATTCCCCCGAAGTTCAAAACTCCGAACTTCGATCGCTATGAAGGTGCCACCTGTCCTAAGAGTCATCTGATCATGTACTATCGCAAAATGGCGGCCCATGTTGAGAATGATAAACTGATGATTCATTGCTTCCAAGATAGTTTGAAGGGTGCTTCCTCCAAGTGGTATTTAACTTTAGACCAGTCTCGCATTAAGAACTTTCAAGATTTATCTGACGCCTTCATCAAACACTACAAGTACAATATGGATCTGGCTCCTGACAGAAGACAGTTGCTGAGTATGTCACAAAAGAGTTCTGAGTCATTCAAAGAATACGCCCAAAGGTGGAGAGAGACTGCTTCGCAGGTAGAACCTCCTTTAACCGAGAAGGAGTTAGCTGATTGGTTTGTCGACACGGTCCGTCCAGAATTTTACGAGAGAATGGTGGGCAGTGTGACTTCAAATTTCTCCGACATCGTTGCTGTGGGTGTCAAGATTGAATTGGGTATGAAAAGTGGTAAAATGACAAATAATCATGGTGCTTCTAAGGATCAGCCGAAGAAACCTCCGTATAGCTCCCAGAAAAAGAAGGAGGGTGAGACTAATGCTATATCCTCTGGTAGACCAAGGGAACGCTTTTATCGGCATCCGCAAGGTTATGCTCAACCTCAAGGGTACCCAGTCCAATATGCTCAACAACCCTATGTGGCAGCTATTACACCTTCTTTCAATCAACAGGTTCCCATGTATCAACCTATGCAACAACCTCCTGTTTATCCGCCTCCTGTCAACTACCTGCAGGCGCCCAATACTCCTGCTCCTCAACAGCCAAAGAGTCCGGCTCCTCGCCAGAATATGCCGAACAGAAGAACGTATAAACCTTGTCCGCCGATTCCAATGACTTTTACCGAGTTGTATCCCTCTTTGGTCAAGCAGGGGCTCATCACCACTCGGGCTTTGGGTCCGCCTCCTAATCCATTACCCGCTAATTACAACGCCGCCGCTCATTGTTTATTTCATGAGGGTGCGCCTGGTCATGATCTGGAGAATTGTTATGCTCTCAAAAATATTGTCAGGGATCTATTGGAAAAGAAGATTTTGTCATTTGAAGATCCTCAACCAAATGTTAAGAAGAACCATTTTCCTAACCATGAGAGTGTCAATGCCGTTAGTGTTGATTCGGGGGAAGGTCATGCCCTTGACGTTGAACAGATTAAGACTCCTCTCAAGATGTTCCATTCGAAACTGTTTGAAGCTGGTTTGGTAGATACTTCCCACGTTGCATGCGTAAGTTGTGAAGCCAGTACTAAGGGTTGCGTGTTGGTTCAGAATGATGTTCAGAGGTTGATTAATGAGGGTGTTTTACAAGTGACAAGCCAAGCCAAGAAGGATGTAGTTGCTGTGGTTGAGCCTGTCTTCCATCGGCCTGAATCAAAGGGTAAGGTACCAGTGTTTGATCTATCAGGGGCAGGCTCCGCCAATCTCGTGTTCGATATACCGAGGTCGTATATCCCTGAAGTGAATCAGCCTAAGCCTATAGTTATTCGAAGACCGAGTCCGTTTCTTTTCAGTGATCCTAAAGCTGTGCCTTGGAAATATGACGTGACGATGATTGACAAGGAGTCCGGGAAGGTTATTCCAAATGAAGAGGTTAAGGGCACGGTGACCAATATCGCAGAGGTAAGCAGGATGACTCGCAGTGGCCGTGTGTATACTCCCCATTCCAATGAGGTCCCACCTAAGGAAACGACTAGTACCCCGATGCCTGCCAAAGACAAAGGTAAAGGAGCCGTCACGAATGATGAAGATGCCGAATTTTTGAGGATCATCAAGAAAAGTGACTATAAAGTTATCGATCAACTTCATCAGACTCCTTCCAAGATCTCGATTCTATCTCTGTTAATGAGTTCACCCGCTCATAGGATGGCCTTACAGAAGGTTTTGACTCAAGCACATGTGGATCAAGATATTAGCACCAGTCGGTTTGATAGTGTGATTGCCAATTTAACCGCTTGTAACACCCTCAGTTTCAGCGATGAAGAGTTACCGAAGGAGGGTCCGAACCATAATCGTGCTTTACATATATCGGCAAAATGTCAGGAGGACAATCTAGTGAGAGTGTTAGTAGACACTGGCTCTTCTCTGAATGTTCTACCCAAGAGGGTTCTTAATAGGTTGGCTTGTAAAGAGACTGCGCTGAAACCTACACCTTTGGTTGTCAAGGCTTTCGATGGCTCTCGTCGATCGGTAATGGGGGAGGTTGAGCTACCTATCCTGATCGGTCCGCAAGTTTTTAGTATCACATTTCAAGTCATGGACATTAACCCCAATTACAGTTGTTTACTTGGAAGGCCGTGGATTCATGCCGCTGGGGCAGTAACCTCAACTTTACATCAGAAGATGAAATTCGTGATCGATGGAAAGTTGGTTATTATACACGGCGAGGAGGATCTGATGGTCAGTAACCTGTCTTCATTCCGTTATATCGAGGCCGATGAGAATGCTTTAGACATCTCCTTCCAAGCACTTGAGATCGCCAATGCTGTTCTGCTAGAAGTCGAAGAGACAGTGGGTCAGGGTAATCCATCTTTTGCATCTCTGAAGAGTACCAAAGCAACAATTGACAGGGGCATTCCTGAAGGTTGGGGAGAGGTAATCGACGTCAAGACCAAGACTGATCGCTCTGGGTTGGGTTACAAACCAACTCAGAATGGAGCTACCACAACTGTTGAAGGGCGTCCTAAGGTTATCCAAGAGGTATTTGTCAGCGGAGGTTTCCAAGTCAATGCCATCAACGACTGCGAGGAAAATGAAGAGCTGAGCAACCTGGTGTTTAAGGGTGATGCAGTTTTGAACAACTGGGAGGCCGTAGAGATCCCTGTTATCTTTCCCTTGTCAAAGTAATTGTTTTTTTAAAGTTTCATTTACATTTTCAAAAAAAAAATTCCGTAGCTCTGCCCAAGGCTATAGGGTCGTTTTATCGGGCCACCTTTCATTTCTAAAAAAGATATTAATAAAAGCATTTTGTTCAATTCCACTTTGGTTCATTTGCGTTTTTCGTTTTCACCTTTAAAAATGAAATTGGCAACCTTTTTTCCCGAAAAAATAAAAAAAACAGCATTCCATTTCTTGTCTTGCATATCTTTGAGCATCTTAATTAAGTAAGCCTTCCATCATGCAGAGATATCGTAAACCTTGTTGGATCCAATGACTTTACTGACACTCCTGACTGAGATGCACCCATCAATCAAGCTGAGGACGAGGGTGAAGAAGATTTCGAAGTACCCGCGGAACTGACAAGATTGATTGAGTACGAGTACACAGAGCTTCAACCGCATAAAGAGCAGGTGGACCTAATTAATCTCGGTACGGATGAGAGCAAGAAAGAGGTCAAGATTGGTGCAATGCTGGGGACGGAGATTAGGCTGAGGTTGATTGAGTTGTTAAAAGAGTATATTGATGTGTTTGCATGGTCGTATCAAGATATGCCGGGCCTGAACACAGATATTGTTGTTCACAAGTTGCCACTTAAGCCAGATTGTCCACCTATCAAGCAGAAACTCCGAAGAACGAGACCCGACATGGCTTTGAAGATTCGAGATGAGGTTAAAAAGCAGTTGGATGCAGGTTTCTTGGCAGTCGCAAAATATCCAGATTGGGTTGCCAACATTGTGCCAGTACCTAAGAAGGACGGTAAAGTTAGGATGTGTGTAGACTACAGGGATCTGAACAAAGCAAGTCCAAAAGACGACTTCCCACTGCCACATATTGACACACTGGTAGACAATACGGCCAGTTTTGCGTTGTTCTCATTTATGGATGGTTTCTCTGGCTATAATCAGATCAAGATGGATCCCGATGATTGAGAGAAGACTACTTTCATTACTCCTTGGGGAACCTTCTGCTACAAAGTCATGCCTTTCGGTTTGAAGAATGCAGGAGCAACTTATCAACGCGCTATGACCACTCTTTTTCATGATATGATGCACAAAGAGATTGAGGTGTATGTGGACGATATGATAGCCAAATCTCAGAGTGAAGAGGAGCATCTAGACCATTTGGTGAAATTGTTTGAACGACTCAGGAAATATCAGCTGAAATTGAACCCTGCTAAATGTACCTTCGGTGTCAGATCTGGAAAACTGCTTGGTTTCATTGTTAGCCAGCGAGGGATTGAGGTGGATCCTGACAAAGTCCGAGCCATTCAAGATATGCCGGCTCCGCGAACCGAGACGCAAGTTAGGGGTTTTCTGGGACGTTTGAATTATATTTCCAGGTTTATCTTTAATATGACCGCTACTTGCGAGCCGATATTCAAGTTGCTTTGCAAGGGGCAGACAGTTGAGTGGAACCCTGATTGTCAGAAAGCGTTTGAGAAGATTAAGGGTTATTTGCAAGATCCCCCTATTCTGATCCCTCCCGTACCTGGAAGACCGTTGTTTATGTACCTTACTGTTCTCGAGAAGTCTATGGGTTGTGTGCTTGGGCAACATGATGAGACTGGGAAAAAGGAACATGCGATTTATTACCTGAGCAAGAAGTTTACCGATTGCGAAAACAGATACTCACCATTAGAGAAAACTTGTTGTGCATTGGCATGGGCCGCTAAGCGCCTTCGGCAATATATGGTCTGTCATACCACGTTATTGATTTCTAAAATGGATCCGATCAAGTATATTTTTGAAAAACCTGCTCAAACCGGGAGGCTAGCCCGTTGGCACATGTTGTTATCCGAATATGACATCCAGTATGTACCCCAGAAGGCGATTAAGGGTAGTATCTTATCTGATTATCTCGCAGACCAGCCAGTTGAAGATTACGAACCTCTTAAGCTCGATTTTCCTGATGAGGATATTTTGTTGATTAAAAGAGATTGTGAAGAGCCAGATCCAAGCGAGGGTCCAGAACCAGGTCTTTGGTGGAAGATGATGTTCGATGGCTCCTCGAATTTCAATGGACATGGTATAGGCGCCATTTTGATGAACCCAAAGGGCGGATTCACTCCATTTACAGCGAGATTGGACTTTGAGTGTACTAACAACGTCGCAGAATATGAAGCATGTATTCTTGGCCTCGAAGCAGCGATTCACCTCCGAATCAAACTTCTTAAAGTAAGTGGCGACTCAGCCTTGGTTATTTACCAGGTACAAGGCAAATGGGAAACGAAGAATGAGAAGCTGATCCCTTATAAGGACTACATTATTGAGCTGATCAAGCATTTCGACGAGATAGAATTCGAGCATTTTCCTAGATCCGAGAATCACGTAGCTGATGCTTTAGCCATGTTAGCATCTATGTGGAAAGTTAAATTCGTTAATGAAGCACCTCTTATCCATATTGAGCGCAAGGTTGAGCCCGCTTATTGTCAGATGGTCGAAGAAGTTGAGGTGGATGAAAAGCCTTGGTTTCATGATATCAAGAACTATCTCGTCAAGCAGGAATATCCCGATGGTGCCACTGGTCTGGACAAAAAGACATTGAGAAGATTGGCGTCCAAATTCTTTATCAGTAATGGTGTGTTGTACAAGAGAAATCACGACATGGTCCTGCTCAGATGTGTTGATAAACGGGAAGCGGACATGTTACTACAAGAAATTCATGAGGGGACCTTCGGAACTCATGCCAATGGTTATGCCATGTCCAAGAAGATGTTAAGGGCTGGGTACTACTGGTTAACCATGGAAGCCGACTGCATCCAATACGCCAGAAAATGCCATAAGTGCCAAATTTATTCTGATAAGATGCACGTACCTCCGTCACCATTGAATGTTTTGTCTTCACCATGGCCGTTCTCTATGTGGGGCATTGACATGATCGGGGCCATCGAGCCGAAAGCTTCTAATGGTCATCGTTTTATCCTTGTTGCCATTGACTATTTCACCAAATGGGTAGAGGCTGCCTCCTACACCAACGTGACCAAGCAAGTGGTTGCCCGTTTCATCAGGAAAGAGATCATCTGCCGTTATGGAGTCCCAAGCCGGATAATAACTGACAATGGCACCAATCTGAATAACAAGACTATGAAAGAGCTATGCGATAGTTTCAAGATCACTCATCATAATTCTTCTCCGTACCGTCCTAAGATGAATGGAGCTGTTGAAGCTGCAAATAAGAATATCAAGAAGATCCTGCAAAAGATGGTTGTGACTTACAAAGATTGGCATGAGATGTTACCGTTTGCTTTACATGGATACAGAACCTCGGTGAGAACTTCGACAGGGGCAACACCTTTCTCACTGGTATATGGAATGGACGCCGTGCTCCCCATCGAAGTAGAGATACCTTCGCTAAGAGTGTTAATGGAGGCTGAACTTGAGGAAGCTGAGTGGGTTCAAGACAGATTGGATCAGTTGAATCTCATTGACGAGAAGCGTTTGACAGCCATGTGCCATGGGCAATTATATCAGAAACGGATGAAAAGAGCGTTTGATAAGAAGATTCGTATCCACGAGTTCCGTCAAGGAGAGCTCGTACTCAAAAAGATCTTACCAGTACATAAAGATATGCGTGGAAAGTGGATGCCCAATTATGAAGGCCCATTCGTTGTAAAGACTGTCTTCTCCGGAGGGTCTCTAATACTTACGACAATGGACGGTGAAGAACTAGCACATCCCGTGAATTCTGATGCAGTCCGAAAATATTATGCCTAAAAACCCGCTAAGTCGAAAACCTGCAAAAGGCGACTTAGGCAAAAGTAAGGGTTGAAAAAAAAAAGAAATAATAATAAAAAGCTCGCTAAGTTGAAAACCCGAAAGGGCGGCTTAGGCAAAAAAGAGCGTCCCGGTGGATTGAAAACCCGAAAGGGCGGTCCAGGCAAAAGTTAGGGACAAAGGCATTTCGTTGCATCAGAGGACACTGATCATCTCGAACACACTTTCCACATGAGAGCCATGTTTCAGTTCTTTCATCCTCGCCCAAAGCAGGATTCTGGATTAGTCTTAGTTATTAGTGTCAGTAGGTGTCATTGGATTCGATGTAACCTTTCCCATGTTGCCAATTTCAAAACATAATCATCTGTGGAGCTATGCCTTCAGCGAGCTACCGCCCTTTAAATAAAAGAAACCATCTCGTTACTTACATTCTTTGGTGCATTGCTCTTTGTTTTCTATTTGTTATGCAAAATGCGTTTATTCCTAAAATTTGAAAATGAAAGGTGCATTGTAGATTTTTCAAAACTGTTTTTCAAAAACAAAACAAATTTGAAATGTAATAAATTACTTTGACTAGTGGAAATTCCGAAAGGATCTCTTCATTCCCCGGAAATATCATTATTGCAGAAACACTTTCAAACCATTGCCTCATCACAGTCCCCAGAGAGACTATAAGCTGACAACCTTTTTCTTGGGTAACTCAAAAGTGTCCCTCAGGTTTTCTTCTCCCCATGTGAAGACGTGATACTGTACACCCAAGCAGATTACCTTCTCCCCAGAGAATTCAGAACTTTAAAATCAGATTTGGTTCTACCATTGATCTTTCTTACCCATGATTGACGTATTGGTTGCAGAGAACGCAGGGTATTTCCGTCGAGATGTTTATTTCATCTCTCGTCCCGTCTCTAGTCTGTTTCGTCAGCATACGCAGGGGCATAAGCATCACATGCCTATTTCATTACATATTCATTACATATTCATTACATATTCAGTGCATATTCATTACATATTCATTACATATTCATTACATACTCATTTCATAACATCCTGCATGATTAACTGCATAGACATTAACATACATTCATATTAACATATTCATTAACATATGCATTAGCATTCGCAGGTTCATTGTGTTTCACCATCATTTGGTTGTTACCGCCGAGTAACTGGGTTCGTCCATTCTCTCCAAATAGATTGTCAGCCCTAAGCATAAAATACTTACTTGTTTCCAGTTTCCCCACGGAGCTCGATCCTCGTGGATGACGGTTACTTCAGCTATCTTTCCTCTCCAGGATAAGATATCTACCCTTCGAGATCATTCCCTCGATGGAGTCTTGATTACCAGTCTTCTTTCTAGCTCGATCCTAGATTAAATCTCAGTCATGTCGGTAGTCAAGCCCAACCGGACGTGCATTTATTTTGCACCATCTAAAAAACTTCACTATACCATGGCAGATACGCGACTGTTCTCGCCCGAGAAGTTTACCACTGTACCCGGATGTGCATTTATTTTGCACTATCTTTCAAGAAAATCAACTACAATCCTTTACAGATACACGCCAGTTCACGCCTGGAAAATATATCAGTACCACACTTTACAATCCTACATGTTACAACCCTTTACACTTTACATCTTACAGCATCAACATACGACATTTCTCACCTAAGAAGTCGATCCTATCCTCGTTATGACTCGCAGCAAATGGCCATCTCCATGGAGCAGTTGGGCTTCCATTTACCTGCCGTCTTGAGGTATGAACCAAATCGTATTCAGGAGAGCACGATCTTGAGTTACGGGAAGGTTTGAGCGAAATCATATTCAGGAGAGCACGATTCTGAAGTTATGAAGAAGTTCATTTATCCTTTAGTAAAAGAAGGAGCGGAATCATATTCAGGAGAGCACGATTCTGAGTTATGAGGAAGTTCAATTGGTCGTTTTTCAGGAGAGCACGATTCTGAAGAATGAAGAAATTTCAGGAGCCGAATCATATTCAGGAGAGCACGATTCTGAGTTATGAGGAAGTTCGATTATCCACTTTCATATTCAGGAGAGCACGATTCTGAAGTATGGAAAAATTCATTTACAACCGAATCATATTCAGGAGAGCACGATTCTGAGTTATGAGGAAGTTCAATTAGCCAGTTTCATATTCAGGAGAGCACGATTCTGAAGTATGAGTATATTCAGTCATCCAGTTTCATATTCAGGAGAGCACGATTCTGACGTATGAGGAAGTTCAGTTTACCCGTTTCATGTTCAAGAGAGCACGATCTTGAAGCAGTTTATTTATCCTTCAGTAAGAGAAGAATCAGAATCGTATTCCAGGCGCCGACCTTAAAATGCGAGAAGATTTATTTATCAGATAAGCAGCAACCTCTTTATTTGAGTGCTTATCCATTTTTGCACATAAGTCCCTTCCAACGATAAGTGATAGTTCTCCCTCGAGCAGCTTATCAGGGCATTTCCCATTAAAGTCCATTTATTTTGGCATACAGCCGGTCTTTACCCTGTATATTTGATACGGATTTCCGAAAAGTCCATTCGATCCCATCACGAAGGATAGTTTATAGAAGCTTGGATGTTATTCTTCGCTCAATGCTCCAGCAGTCTGTAATCGATCTTGCAAGCCGTGTAGATCCTGTTATTATTAAACATTCCCAGTGGAGGCCGTCTCGTAGGTACCATCTCCATTTGAGGATCTCGTTCCTTTTCTAAAAGTGACAATTGGTCATTCGCACCAGTTGACTATCATTTTTAGATTTCCCCAGTGTTGTACTGTGTCTCAGCGCGTCATTTTCCCCAGTAGGTTCTCCTCGTGGCGTCTGTCCCGGTGTCGTCATGTTCGTCATCATTTTCGCATTCATACGCATCATACCATATTCATGGCATCATCTGCATTAAGTTGTTCCCGTTTTGTCCATAGCATGGCATATCGTCGCATATAAGGGCAAAATTTTCGGTTATCTATATTTAAATCTCTCCACCACGATTCCTCGAGTCTCTGTCACTCAAATCGTCCGGTGTAGCTATTTAAATAGGGGCAACTGTAATACCCCAAATTTTACCCTTATATTTAATCAGTCATTTTCGCATAGCATCTCATATGTACATTTGCTAACCACTAACAAGTTATGAAGGGGTTTTGTTTTGCAGATTTGGTCCCAGGGGTATTTCGGTCATTTTGCGCAAATTCTATCAATTCCTGGAAGACGGGCTGTTATTAAAATTCTGAGGCATCTGATACGTATTGGTTTTGAGGCATTTATCTACCACCAGTTCTGATCATATTGAGATTTTAGCGGTTTGGTCAGTGGAATTTAATTACGATTAGTTTTACTGTTGATGCTGAAAATGTTGTGATTACGGTGCCCCTATGTGTTTGGTTATGAAACAATTGGTTAACATTTTAATCGGATGATGAGATCAGGATCACAAATACCACTTGGGGTTATTTATGTTTTATGCCTATTGTTAATGAATTTAAATACTTGTGGATTTATTCACAATTGTTTATATTTTTAACTAAGAATAAAATATAAATAAATTCAAAACTTTGAGAATTTTATTCCATAAATAATGCTATCATACAAGAATGTGGAGGTTGCTTCATATTTTACAAAGTACTGTTACAAGGAAGTACATTAAAATTCTCAATCCTAAGGCATCTATCCTAAATCCTAAGAGTATCTAAAGTTCTTCATGTTGTACTTGAACTTCTCCATGAATCCTCAGCTAACCTGCACATCAAAAGAAAACAGACAGTATAGAAAAATGTTAGAAGTTTTTTTTCGACACTCTCAGAACAATGTCATCATCGAGTGCCGGGAGTGGCACAACCGAAGCTGCGTCCTACCCCCGTTACCGATCCGCGCCGTGGGCGTCAGATAAGGTAATACGTGTTCTTATCCATATGGGACATCCGAGAGATAGAAAAAATAAATGAGGTGGGACTGATTCGTTTTGCCACGATTTGGATTTCCAAACTGATACGAAAATAAAGCAACATAGGCAAAGTTCTGGCCCAGACCCGGATGCCGGCAGGTCTGAGCCTCCTTGGTTTTAAAACTTCCCACACCTGAAAAATCCACGAACACATCAATATCAGTTTCAGCATTCAAAACTCAAAATGATTCATAAGATGCCATAAGCCAAAACCACATCAAACTGCATTAATTCTAGGCAAGTTCATGAAAAACCAAGTTCAGACAGAACAAGAAGAGTGAAACGAAAGCCAAGCTGCCCCAAATGAACTCATAAAGGAACTCCAAGTATCAATGGATAACCACAAACAATAGTGCTGTCAAAGGCATCATGGTGTGGCCAAGCTGCGAAAAAGTTCGAGCCAAGGGACAAAAGGCATCAAGCCTAACGTCTGCAGAAAGAGAATCAAAACAATGCATCAGAAGGCAAATTTATGCGCAAGAAGACATAAGAAAAGTCCTACAAATCTGTCATGACAGAAAAATATTCAGCAGGCCCCAAAGACGCACAACAGCATCAAACACGGTTTAGCAGCATATTCAAAAATCAGATTATAGCGAAACCATACCAGAAAAGGAACAAAGATGAGTTCAAGAAATCGCAGCGATACATCACGTTTAGGTTGGGTCCCGAATGTGCAAAGCACATCAGAAACAGAGCACCAAACAGGGGCTCAGTTATGAACATCATCGCCCCAACAAACAAAGTCACCGAAAACAAGTTATCAAAACCATACTCGGTCCATAAAACAAACAAATACGTGGCTCAGTTCATCGACATCATAGCCAATCATCATCACCAATTCAATCAGAAGCAGCAATATGATCAGAAGCTAGGACGTAGTATCTTGCTCCATCAGGCTCAGACAAGCTGTCATCATCGCCACGTACCATCCTCGGCGGCGTTTAACTCAACCAAAGCGTAGTACCTATCCAGGAAAAAAGAATAGAAAAGCGTAAGTGAATTCCAACTGATAACCAAACTGAACGAAGCAAGTTCAGAACAAAACTAAAACATATCAGTTCAGAGCGAATCATGATCAAATGTGCAAGGCACATTGGAAAAACAAAGCGCAAAGTTTAGGGCTCAGTTCACCATACAGGAGACCCAGGCTCACATTTAAAGAAATCATCAACACCTGCGAAACAGGTTCACATAACCCTGTTAGAAGAAAATGACATGAGGTCTCCAAACCATATCAGAAAAATAGGGAACAAGGCTGACAACAATCCATATCATAGGGAGCCATAGAGCCAATATCCCAAAGACATGATGTAATCAGGTTGCATCGGTAAATCCACGTCAGTAAAAATACCGGATGTCACAGAGTAAATCCAGAATCCAACATCAAGACTGGATGACCGAAGTGAAAAATCTGCACCAGAAGATCAAGGGGATTAAAAGCCTAAGCAGATATCCAACAAAATCCAAAGGTCAAACGGTATCAGAAAAATCCAGGAAGTTGCAAAATCCAATCCGAATCACAAATTCGAAATCGAGATATATCAGAATGCAAATCAAAACGAACTGAAAATCCTGAGTTTGAAAAGGGAAAGAATCCCAAATCAATCCAAAGTGGATTCAATCAAATAATTCTGAAATCAAATCAAATCAATTTGTATCAGAAATCACAAAAATAAAACGCAAATCCAACACCTTGAAAAGGCCCACGAAAGTCAAAAAAAGATATAAAAGGAACAGACACAACCTGATAAAGGAGGCCGAAAAAAATCACTGAGCAAGGAAACCCTAGAGAATACGGAGAGTACCAGAAACGGCGAAGAACCCGCATGCGAAAACCCTAAACGGCGCGAACTCAGACGAAGAACGATCGTCATCATCGTTCAAAACATCACCGCGCATCAATATCATCTGAACAATCAATATCATCCGCGAAGCACCGACGAAAATCGCCTTCGCCGTTGGCGGGCAATCAACGCCAAGCCTCAGATCACCTCATCATTGGCTGTTTCGTCATAAATGTGAGCTGAGAGACATTTTCATCACCATGTTCATGTTTTATTTCAGGAATGAAGAAAATCGGAAGAGGATTGCGAGAAAGAACGGAGAATCGAAGAAGAAGGATGAAAGGAAGAAGAACGGCGCCGCAAATGGTGTTAGGGTTATGAAACCCTAAAAGAAAAAACCAAATCCTTTGTCATTTTCGTTTCCACCGGGTTGGGTCCGGGTGTGATGACCGGCCCAACCCCTTTATGTTTTTTTATTTTATTTTGTTTTTTTATTATTTGTTTTAATTGTTTTAAATTGTTTTTATAATTTAAGAAAACTGTTTTAAAAAAAAAACCTCCTTTGTGAAAATATAATAGAATCTTAAAAAAAAAAAAACCTTTTTATAGTAAGATGAAAAAACCTCCTTTTTAAAAAAAATTAAAATTAAATTTTTTTTATAAAATTAAAACTTTTAAAAAAAAAAATGAAAAAAACTTTTTTAAATAAAATAAGAGAAACCTTTTTTTAAAATACAAAAATAAATTTTTTTAAATTTCTTTTGCAAGCTAACATTTAATTATTAATATTTTTCAAATAAAACAATAATAAAATCTCAAATTTGCATCTTTTTCTTAACTCATTCGATCACCGCCTAACTCTGCCTACTAATGCCGTTTGTTCATTTTGCAGCTTATTACCTTTACCGTTACTTATCACATTTTATTACTATATTGTAACTGCTTCTCATATGTAACCCCGCGAACCAATAATCGCGCTTTAAGTTTCTGCCTTTAAATTTCTGTTTGCATGGCTTTAATTTCTGTCTTATTCTCTGCTTGCATGATTCAATCACCTCACCTCAGTATTCTGTCACCTTACATCCGAAGTTTAGGTCTAGCCGTTTGACCGCCGTGTCAATAGTCCTCAACCTCAAAACTACAACCTTACAAACCCTAATTTTCCATAAATGTCTCGCCGCAGACAAAGTTACCATTTTACCCCTAGCATTAGGTCAAAGAGCCGCCGCGCTCATTTTAGGGTTTCCCGCCGTGGAATCCCTAACCTAACCTAACCCTAATTCAACATAACAATTCAACGTAGAGATTTGGAGTTTCTACACTCCACGTAAGCGTGTCCTTAAGATGCGTTTATTCCCCTTGAGACCTTGACCACAGTCAAGAAGTCTCTAACCTCCCTTTTGAGGGGAACTACGATTACTCTGATTCCACTCCCGTAAGGATACGTAGGCACAAGATGCGATGTCTTGCCGAGTAAACTTAGAATTAACCCCTTAGGTCTCTTTTCTCACTTTTAATCCTTTGTACATATACCTTAAGCAAATAAATAAAGCAAATAGTAAACATCTGAACAAAAGGTTCCCGTAGAGTACTACGGAAGTTTAGGGTGCTAATACCTTCCCTAAATTTAACCAACCCCCGAATCCTAGAATCTCCCCGCATTGTGTTTACGATGCAAAATAGGTTTTCCCTCTTTTGACCTTTTCCTTCGGATAAATCAAAGAGCGATTGTGAATTGAATTGCAATTCTAACTCATTAATAGTTTGTGATCCTATTTCCACCGCAACACAGGGTATTATTGGCTGACAATGGAAAGAGATTGTTTCAAATTTGCAAAGAAATGCCATAAATGTCAGATTTATGCAGACAAGATTCAGGTGTCGCCGAGCCCTTTGAATGTTATGGCGTCCCCGTGGCCTTTCTCCATGTGGGGCATCGATATGATCAGAAAAATTGAGCCCACCGCATCCAACGGACACCGGTTCATCCTGGTAGCTATTGATTATTTCACCAAATGGGTTGAAGCAGCGTCTTACGCCAATGTCACCAAGCAAGTAGTAGCCCGGTTTATCAAAAAGGACATCATTTGTCGCTACGGCATTCTTGAAAGAATCATTACTGACAATGGTTCGAACCTGAATAACAAGATGATGAAGGAATTGTGCCATAATTTCAATATTGAGCATTACAATTCATCTCCCTATCGGCCCAAGATGAATGGCGTTGTCGAAGCGGGCAATAAGAACATCAAGAAGATAGTTCAGAAGATGGTTGTAACATACAAAGACTGGCACGAGATGTTGCCCTTCGCTTTCCACGGTTATCGTACGATGGTACGCACATCGACCGGGGAAACACCTCTCTCACTGGTGTATGGTATGGAGGTTGTCCTACCATTAGAAGTTGAGATCCCTTCCTTGAGAGTATTGCTCGATTTCCAACTCGATGAGGCATAATGTGTAAGGAATAGACTGAATCAGCTCAGTTTGATGGATGAGAAGAGACTTGCATCTATCGCATATGGTCGGTTATACCAGAGCCGGATGAAGAAAGCTTACGACAAAAAGGTGCGCCCTCGAAGCTTTCAGACAGGCGATCTTGTGCTAACGAAGATTCTCCCACCATAATCGGATCACAGGGGCAAATGGACTCCCAACTATGAAGGTCCATATATCGTTCGAAAGGTCTTCTCTGGAGGAGCCTTGCTGTTGTCCACCATGGATGGCGAAGATTTTACATCCCCTGTGAACTCGGACACAGTTAAAAAATACTTTGCTTAAAGAGACCCGCTGAACAGAAAAAAAAAGAGTCCAAGCAAAAATGGGGCATCTCGGCGAACCAAAAAGAAAAAGAAAAGGTTCAGGAAAAATTTAGGGATAAAATTGAAAAGATGTACACCCGCGAAGTCGAAAACCTGAGAAGGCGACTTCGGCAAAAAAAGGTATCCCAGTGAATTGAAAACCCGCAAAGGGCGATTCAGGCAAAAGTTAGAGATTGAAAAAGCAAATGACTGCGGTCCGAGTTTGATACTGCATTGCTTAGTGGTTTGGGAGAACCTGAGGGTCGACTATTCAAGTCAATCTCTTCCGAAGACGGAGTATCGGGAAAGCGTCGGAGTCAGGCAAGTCATAGGAGGATCAGCTCATGGTGTTTGTCTGTACCCCGTTGCCGACATGTATACAAATTTCTTTGTACCTCTGTACATATCTGTATTTATCTTGTAACTTCCTCTTTTCAGGAGTTGCATTCATTGTAAAAAAAAACTTCACCTATTTACAGGTCTGTTATCAATAAACGCATATTATTCAGTACTTGATGTTTGTTTTAACTTTTACAGTTTTGTTTATGGAAAACGCCGATGTTTTTGATAAACTTGCACGTGCATAAACTTGCAAGCCTCAGCCAATAATTGTTAAAACTTTGAATTGACTGAACAATTGTCACGGATATTGACCAAGATAGTTCCTTTTGTGTAGAGTTGTCTTGTTTCGTTCATATTTTTGCAGGGTCGTTGCCTTCACAGCAAACAACTAAGGGATCGTGTGTCCCCCAGCCAGGGTCCCTTAACGTGGGAGCAGGCTCTATGTGATTTTATTCCTCTCCAGCAGATGGAAGTTGCATCTTTATCCCCATAAGAGTTGAATGTGAGCTAGCAAGTGATCAGGCAGTAATGTGCATCCCCAGCGGTGGTCGTGTGTACATGTAATCCACAGTGAAGTCCTCACAGGGCACAACCAGGTTGTCCATGGTTTGAAAAGTTCATCCCCGCGCAGGATGGCTTTTTTTGTTTCGCTAGCAGGTTGTATTTCCTTCAACAGGTTGATTATCCTCAGTAGAGTTCTTAACTCCGAATCGTAAAACTATCCCCCAGCAGGATTGTTTCTTTCCCCCGTGGAGCCGGTTCACCTTTTCAGCATTTATTCTGCTATGATATCTGGTTATTCCCAGCGGAGTTGGCTTTATCTTCAGCATTTATTTTGCTAAAGCGGTTCTGTATCCAGTTTTCTCCAGCAGCCCGAGCCTGCATTTGCATCTTGCATATATCATCATATTTGCATCTACCCCCAAATGCGT
This sequence comes from Lathyrus sativus, assembly GCA_963859935.3. Taxonomy (NCBI): domain Eukaryota; kingdom Viridiplantae; phylum Streptophyta; class Magnoliopsida; order Fabales; family Fabaceae; genus Lathyrus; species Lathyrus sativus. Next base: position 565,382,919 of record OZ012737.1, on the reverse strand, counting down.
AGAATTCCATCTTATATGGAGCATTACGCCATTTTCAAACATGTTCACTCTGAAACATAAGCCAGGTTGGTTGCCTCTTTGTTTCCAGGTGTTCTTCCCTGCTGTAACGCCCCATATTGCTTTCAGGATTACCGACTGACCCCACAAACCAACACGGGTCTTTTCAGCATGCTTTTTCCTCACTCACACGCTTTCTGGGAAACTTCCCAGAAGGTCACCCATCCCAGAATTGCTTTAAGTCAAGCACGCTTAACTGTGGAGTTCTTATGAACGGGCTACCGAAAAGAAGATGCATCTTGTTGGTATAGGTAGTACCAATTAATTCTTATAAGCCTTCATTCAACCATGCAGTCCCATACTTGCATAGCCTCAGGATCCCTCTCATTTGGATGTGAATTCGGTTTTCCCCTAGAAGCTGCTAGGAGTGTCTCATTGTCATGCCTCATGACACCGACAACCACTCCCTCGCCCACGGGTGTTACATGTAACCACCGTCCTCTTTCACCTCAGGTGTTACATGCCCACCAGCTTCCGCTTGGTTCGTCCCCGAACCACATCATACTGGGAGAGGTATGGCTCTGATACCATTTGTAACGCCCCATATTGCTTTCAGGATTACCGACTGACCCCACAATGCAATACGGGGCATTACACCTGCAGGTAGTTGGAATTCTTGTTCAGGGTGGTTTTCTGATATTCAAATTTGTGGCATGAGATATGTGATGATAACGTTCGTCCTATCATGTGTTCCCTCATCAGAGTTACTTGGTTAAGTTTCTCTTCTTCCCTGGCGGAGTTTTCTTTACACGGCTTCATAATTAGACTTTGGAGTTGTTGTCAGAAATTCCCCAGCGGAGTTTTCCTCAGACTGCTGTTGCGTCAATATTTCAGAATAAAACTTCAGGGATTAGACGGTTAAGGTCAGTACTCATCGTCAAGGTTAATGTCTGGCAGTTGACGTCAGAATTTCCCCGACAGAATTCTCCTCAGGTGGCTATTACGGCAGCGTTTCAATGGCTTCATAATTAGACTTTGGAGTTGTTGTGGGTTCTAAACAGCTTCATAATTAGACTTTGAAGTTGTAGCCAGCACGGAATAGCTTCATAATTAGACTTTGGAGTTGTTATCAGCATTCAATGGCTTCATAATTAGACTTTGAAGTTCGACAGAGTTTTCCTTGAATTGCTATTACGTCAGCATTGCACGACTTCATAATTAGACTTTGAAGTTGTTGCCAATATGGAATGGCTTCATAATTAGACTTTGAAGTTTATTATATCAGCGCTACACAACTTCATAATTGGACCTTGAAGTTATCGTCAGCATTCAATGGCTTCATAATTAGATCTTGGAGTTATTGTCAGTTCTCAACGGCTTCATAATTAGACTTTGAAGTGGTTGTTAGAATTCCCTGGAAGAGTTTTAAACGGCTTCATAATTAGACTTTGAAGTTGTTGTTAGAAATTACTCAGAAAAGTTCCTGCAGACTTCATAATTTGAATTTGAAGTTCGGCAGAGTTTTCCTTGAGTAGCTATTACGTCAGCATTGCAGACTTCATATTTTGACTTTGAAGTTCGGCAGAATTTTCCTCGAGCAGCTGTTACGTTAGCAATGCAGACTTCAGAACTAGACTTTGGAGTTTGTTATCGGCATTACGCAGCTTCATAATTAGACTTTGGAGTTCGTCAGCATTGAATGGCTTCATAATTAGGCTTTGGAGTTGTTGCCAAAATTTCCCCGCAGAGTCTTGTTCAAGTCTTCAGATGCCTGATATCGTGCTTTTATCTAGTGTGAGGCTCGATCCCGGATAGTACAGGGATGACGCGCTTTATGTAGTGCCCGCTTATTGTAGCGTATGTTTGAAGTTGATTGTGGATTCGACACCTGTGGTGTCACACAGGTGGTTGATGTTGAAATCAGGTTCTTTACCGGATGATTGATCAGTTGTTGCCGTGACAACCATATTCAATTGTATGGATGTGTTGTTCCCCAAGCAATTGTAAAGTTTATTTCTTCGGTTAGCAAATTTACGGGTTCTCTGGTATTCAACCGTCTTTTACCTCGATTTCCTGAAAGTCGTTCGCTTTTCATCCAGTCAGGTCCAAGCCGCTTGAATAGGGGCAGCTGTTGCACCTCAAAATTTGCCTAACCTTTTCTTACTTGGTTTATGTTTCATTGCATTAGCATATCATTGATCTAACATTCGCATATCACAACATTGTTCATTTTTTCAGGGGATCAAGTATGGTTTATTTCTAGAGGAGCCTATCTAGAGGTCTTATTCAAGCTTAAGAAGTCACCATAGTCATCAGGAAGAGGGTTGGGTTCTTGAGAAGTTCAGTTGTTTGTATGTGGTTAATCTCCTAAGCTGAGGACCAATTGAAGACCATCAGTGGGTTGTAGAGCCTTGATCAGGGATAGAGTGAGCTCATAGAGTGCCTTGAGGTTCATGGTGGAGCTCAATCATGTCATTGTGTCAAGTGTGAAGAGCCATAGTTGAGGTTGCTGCAATTAGGGTTTTCATCTGAGTAACCCTAAGTCCATTGTGCAATTGAAGAGGATCAAAGCTTAATTCTAAGTCTTTGTAATCATGGATATTTGTGTTGAGATACATGAGATGATATTCCAAGATCTATTCAAGAAGAATTCAAAGTGTGAGGAGTTGCTAAATTAGGGTTCTCAGGGTAAAATCCCCTATTTAGTGCCTAACTTCAAGACCACTTATCTCAAGATGCAAGTTTAATCTCCACTTTTGGATAACATGAAACTTGTAGAGCATGCTCTTAGCTTTAATTTGAGTACTAGAAGTCCTCGATTGGATTTATAGAACTCAAGTTATGATTCAGACAAGTTACAGGTCATCTGAGGAATGTGAAATTTGTCTGTGAAAGTCAACCAACTTCCAAGGAACTTTTGACCTAGAAGCGTATTTATCCTAAACTTTTTGCCAACATTAAAGTTGTAGGTCTTGATCTTATATTTCCAAATTGTACTAGAAGTCTTCCATCGGATTTGTAGAACTCAAGTTATGAGGTTTACAAGTTAGGGGTATTTTGGGAAAGTAAGATTATAGGTCATTTGGCATTATAGGTCATTTTCTCTATCTTGCAAGTTTCAAATGAAGTTTTGTTCAATACAAAACTTGCTCAAAATGATGTTTTTAGGTTAATCATGTCCTCATGATGAATTGATTTAGCCTAGGGTGAGACTTGGTTTGAGAAATTTGGCAAAAGGGGGAAGTAAAAGGCATTAAACTTCAAAAATTCAAAATAAATTCCATGTGCTCAAACAAGACCAAGTTAGGACATATTTTGAGTGTAAAAGGCATTCTAAACACATTGGAAATATTATATTTTTCATTTGAGGTCTATTTTATGGTGCTTTAGTTTGTTACTTCATGAATAAGCTACATATCAAAAATCATTCACAAGGCACAAACAAGGATTCCTCTTGATCCAAACTCCTTCGCCAGATCATATGCAAGATGAATGAAGATTCTAGAAGGTGGAAGCAAGACCAATTCGTTTTCACCATTGTTGCATTTTGCAAGAAAAGTGAAAAGTTGGATATCTTAAATTGGGCCTCCAATGGGCCTTCAAATCATTCCAACAACTTCTATATAAACTCTATGATGATTCTAGATCATTTTGGACGGTTATTTGGTGCAAGAAACGATTATGGAGGATTGAAGCTTCAAGAGCAAAAGTGGAAAATTGAATTTCATTTCAAGAGCTTCTCAAGCCAAACCAAGGATTCCACAAGCTTCAGCATGCTGTACTGAAAGAATCTGCACGAGATTGAGCCAAGAACCACACTGCAAGTGCTCCAATTTGAAGCTCCAACTCAGGTTTTTGCATTTCAAAATTGTGCCCAGTTGAGATGGAATTAAGGTAGAATATGCATGTGGTTAGGTAGAGTATAAACTCTAGATGGAATTAGGATCAAAATTTGGGAGTTTAAAGACAAATTAAGTTTGGATACGATGTCTAGTTGGTGATGAATCTCTCTGTTCTTGGAGTTTTAGCATGAATAAATAGGATATTCTTAATCCTCATGAAAAATCCTCCAAGTTTCATCCAAAAATCGCGCGATTTCGTTGAGAAACGAGAGAGATAGGTGCTTGAGGACATCGCCGGCGAAGCCTCATGGCCGTTCACTGTGCACGCTGCGTGTTCCCTCCCTGTGAATTTCAAATCGGAGAAGACGAAGTCTCCACCGTCTGATCGCGCCCCAACCATGGACTTGTTATGCGAATCATGCGGTCCAGATCTATTGCACGTGTGGCACTTCAATTCCAGCAGCCATACGCTGCGTTTAGTTAACATGGAGCTGAGTTTTTAATTGATAACTCTGGGCCTTGATGCAGTACGCTATCCACACTTCCACGCAGGGCCCAAATCCAAGTTCACACATGAAAACGTACTTCATGCACCTCCAGGCATGTTTCTAGTTATTGAACATGAGCTGAGTTTTCTTTCATTTCAGCCGGGCCCAGCGTAATAACGCTCTCTGCACCTCCCAACGCATGCCCAAACGGATGTACACACGTGATAATGTCACTTAATCCACCCCCTGGTTTATTTCATCTGACTAATAACAAAACTAAATTAATATTCAGCCAGGCCCATACATAAGCGTTGTTCGCACCCCCACGCGAAGCCCATTAACCAAATAACACGTGAACTCTGTTCTATCTGCACCTCCTCCTGTTTTTTTTAATTTCTTTTTTTCCTTAATTTTCTGTTTTAATGCTTGTTCATTTTAATTCAATAAAAATAGTAAATCACTTCATAAAATCCTGAAATAAATCATGTCAATGCTTTGACATGTTTAGAATTTTATCATGTTTTTTATTTTAATTTTCCATGCATTTTCCATTTATTTCATATTTTCCATTTTTAGAGTATTTTTAATAATGGGATAATTGTATGTTGAGTTTGTTGATTTTATTTCTCATTCATGCTTTTGATTTTGGTATTCAAATTTTGTGTGCTGGTTGTAGACATGCTAGTGATGTTATGAGATTTTTGTTGTGATTTTTAAATCATTCTAAATAAGATTTTAGGGTAGTTGTTTAGGAGTGTTCTTTAATGGATCCCTTTAGTGTACCCTTGAAGTTTTGGATTTAATTTGGGCCTTTTGGTTTAGGTGTAGCCCCTGATTTTTGCACCATAGAATATTGACACATATAGGATGATGTAGTATTTTCGTTAGAATTTTTAGGAATGATTTTCCCTTAGTTCCCTATTTTACAAATTGGCCTTAATTTAGGTAATCCTAACTAGTTAAGTGCATAGATTAGTTTTGCAAATGACCATTGGATGATCTTTAGTGTAGATACCTCTTGTAGATCCCTTGAACCCTTAATATAGATGATCATTAGAAGGTAACATTTGAGGTTCTTTAGAGATTCAAGTAGGTGGATGATCTTTCCCTAGGGTTAGTTTCTCTCCCAATTTTCCTTGCTTGATAGGAATCCTCCTTATGAGCATGATTCCTCCTGTGGAGGAATTCATTACAATATCATAAAGGGGTTGAGTCCATGAAAGCTCTCTCTAAGGAAGTGGAGTTGGTTGAGTGCCTGTGGTAAGTTGCTTCTCAGCTCCATTCTCCTAATACTCTCATTCCTTTCTTTTAGGAACCTTCTTAGGGTAGCATAGTCCCTGCTGTGGGGGGAATGTTGCACACCTCTTGAAGGAGCCAAACCTTTAGGATTCCCCCAAATCTCTTTTAGTTAGTTGAGTGCCTGGGATAAGTTCCTATGGACCTTACCCTAGCCTCCCAACACTCAATTTCTTTCCTTAGGATAGAAGCCTTGTTTGATTACTTGTGGATTGAATCCATTACCTGTCATAAATCCCTTTTCGCATTCATTGATTGATTGGTGCGTTGCATTAGGATAGTGCATGTTTAGTATAGCCTAAGTATAGAAGCATGAATGCATTAAGAGGTTGAGTGGGTCTCCCTCTGCTTGTTTTCCTTAAGGGTTGAGGTGGTTCTCCCCTTGCTTGTATGTTGTTTTCCTTTTCTAACTGACGTATTTGCATAAAGAGGTTGAGTCTGTCTCCCTCCGCTTGTCTATTTTGTCTGTTTTCTTTTGCTTGATTGCTAAGAAGTTGAGTTTGTCTCCTTCTGCTTGTATTGTTGCATTGCATGCATTTTACTTACAGTGATTTCTTTACAGTATTTGCTTTGTCTGTTTCTGTATGCCATTGTCGTATTCCCTTAGGAACTCTGACTTCTATTGTTCAAGAGAAGTTATGACAGACATTAGGGTTCTAACCATGCATGATAACATTAGGTAGCTCCCTCCTAACCTCAACCATAGGATTACTTTGGCATGACAACATTAGGACTGTACAGTTTCCCCATAGAGTTCGTTCTCTTCTTATCTCAAACAACAGTAAAAAAACATAATAAAGGCAAGTTAGTACAAAGCGCGTTACGAGCCCTAAGCTACTTGGGAAGTGATGATTGAGCGGTCTCCTCTCAATCATCTAGAGTGTTTAGCATATGTCCTTTAGACGATATGCGACACATTCGCTCCTAAGTCATAGTCTCTAGTGCTGTACAAACTACATACCACTAAAAAACACTTCTCCCTAAAAAAAGAATAGAAAACAAAGATCAAACATCTTTTTGTCCTCTTGGACCTTTAATTCAAAGGAACCCTTTTCAGAAGGAGAGTTTTGTTAACTCTCGGTTCTACCACAAACGGTAACGCCTAAGTCTCCAATGGTCGAGCTGTATACACCAACTGCTGGAACCGTTTGTTAACCCTACTCGGATAAAAAACAGTTGAACAAACCTGTGTTCCGCCGTTTTCCCGAACTACGTTCGCTCTGATCTTTCACGCTGTGTGAAAGTACGTAGGCACGAGATGCGATATCTCGGCGATCAACCTTTCTCCCGTAACCCATAGTTAGGCAAACTACGTTGACTCTGATTTCTCGTTCCATACGGGAATACGTAGGCATAGAGCGCGACGCTTTGCCGAGTCATTTTCTTTTCTTTTCAGACCAGACCTTTAGCGTAGATAGATTAATCAACTCGTCAGATAAACACAACAAGCGTGGATCCCATCGAGTACGATGGACGTGAGGGGTGCTAATACCTTCCCCTTGCGTAACCGACTCCCAAATCCAGACAATGGTTGCGATGACCTTGTCTATAACTTTTCGTCAGGTTTTTTCGATCGTTTCCTTTCCCTTTCTGTGGGATGAATAACGAAAGGTGGCGACTCTTCTGTCTTGCCGGCCTCGTTTTTCGCAGTAGCGACACCCGCCTACCATTTCCAGGGTGGTTAGGTGGGTCTTTAGGATGTTCCACACGTACTGATAAATCTGCCATCTCTGCGATCAAGCCTGACATGCTACTTTGTTCACTTTGTATCTGTCGGAGGATCTGCATCATCTCGGCTTGCTGGGCTTCAAAGTTCTGAATTCTATGATCGCACTGAGCGTCTAATTTGCTCCATCGTAGCATCTCAGCATATATGTCATCGAGAGTGGAGGGTGTGTCTTCACTTCTTCTCGGTCTGCGCCTCGAGGATGTACCTGCAATATTTTCAGAAGCAACACATGTAGTGTGTGGAGGTGTGTCAGTATAAAGATAGAAAAATTTAGCTTCACTTACCTTATTAGAACTGGACCTACCGAAAATAGTACAGGCCAATAGTTGGCACAAATAGCGTACAGACGAGTTTTGGATTAGGGAAGCTCTATTGCCTTCGAAATTATGGGTGATTGCCCCTGTTATCGCTCTCCAAAAATATTTATACGCGTTTAGCCAGTTGGTACCATCCGACACATCGTATTTCACTTCATCTTCGTAGGGAAATTGTAGTAAGACAGCTAATCCGTCAAAAGTGAACGTGTATTCTACGTTAAACAAACGGAAGTGAAGGTTTCCATTAAGATCATAAATGAACGAGCTTAGAAATTCGAGAGTGGGTTGAACATAGACAGGATCTTTAAATGATAAAAAGTAAGTTGAACCCAAGTTCTCTAGCATAAAATCTACACTATCTTTGATTCCTAATGCTTCTAAACAAAGTATATCAGCATACCTCGTGGATTCTACTTCTCTGTTTAGTAGTGTTGCGAAGAGTTTGGCTTGTTTTTCACCTACTTCACCTTCTATAAAGATTACTTGGTAGCTCGCCATGGCAGTAGCTTACAATGAACAATATTTTTCTTTCTTTCTGATTTTGAACGAGTAGTGTATTTTGTGTTTTGAAAAGTTGGTAAGAGAGGTATCAATAATGAAGTTACTGCGAATTAATGTGGTTAGTGTGGTTGGTTTGCCTTTATGATGGTCAACAAAATCAGAGGAAGGAAGATAAGTGGAAAGCATGCATGATGGTGAATGGCATGTTGGAGTATGCAAGGTGTAGGTGGGACTTAGGTGGCAGACATGCATATAAGGTGGGGATATTTGAGTGGCGGGTGCCACTTCTTTGTGAGTGAGTGTGTGTGGCGAGTGCCACAGTGAAAGGGTGGCAAGTGCCACTTCTTATAAAGGCATGGGTGGCGAGTGCCACCTTGTTTGGTGAAGAAAAAGACAAAAAAAAATTAAAATTTTAAAATTTTGGAGAAAAAAAATGGTATTCTTAATTTAATCTCTAATGAAAATTAGACATGAATTGAAAATGAAATGTAAAATTGAAATGGAATACTAGAATTCTGAAAGGAAATTAAATTGTACTGACCAGAAGAAATAAAACAAAATGTCTCAAATGAAGACAATTAAAAAAAACGATAGACTGCGAAAACAACAAAATAAAATTTGTTCGAAAATAAATAAAATTGTCCAAAAATAAAGTCCCCATCCCAAACTTAAAACAAACAGTGTCCCCATTGTTTAAAAGTGTAAAGATAAGAATGCAGCAATATCCAAAAAGTTAGCCACGAGGAGAAGGATGAGGAGCGATAGAGAAAAGATGTTGATAAATGTAATCCAGCTGCTCTGTCACCACATCCATAAATCCATGAAAATCCACACGTAGAGTTGATATTTCTCCTCTAAGATCAACGACGTTCGTCTCTAGCGCGTGAATGGTAGCAATGTGATCTATTCGTTGGGCGGAAAGCACAGCAGGGGTGCTAGAGCCAGAGTCAGAGAGATGGTCATCATAATGGTCATGGATTTGGGGAGTCTCAGGAGGTGAAGGTGGAACTTCTGGTTCATCTAAATCATAAAGCCAATTATTTAGGTTGTGGACACTAGCTCTTTCATAGTTTGGTAAGGTAGAGAGATGGACAATCTGGCTATCAATCAAAAGTTCAAAGGTGTCTGGGCCGAGGTTTCTAATGATGTCACGGTTAAGGCAAAATTGAATGTCCATAGGTCAAATAGTACATAAGGGGTTAAGGCTGAGAAGCGGTTGCCTCAATCCGATGGCATTGGTAATCATAGTCACTAGGCCTCTTATAATGATTGGTCTGTGGTCGGCTTGTGCTATAAGTCTAAAGTTGACTATCATAAAGGTAGCGCCATTAACGGGTCGGCCTTGGGAAGCACAATAAAGCATAAAAAGCTCATCTCTTGACACAGAGTAAATGTTTTCTTCTTTTCCAAATAAGGTGTATGCAAGAAAATTATGAAGATAGTGGGTGGAAGGGTTATGGATGCTTTCAGAGTACATAGCGTTGGGTTCATGATGATTATTTTCGGTGATGCTTCCCCAAAAATAATCTAGCTCAAGGTTAGTGACTAGTTCCTCTTGGGCGATGGTAAAGGAATCAGGGACGCTTGGAAATTCTAGGAGGTCAGTGATCTCTCGGTGGTTAAAATGGTAGTCCATTTCAAACATCATAAAGCTGATGGGGCCGCTACTGAGTCCATACCCGTGGTCATGTTGGTAAACTAGTAAGCTAAGGAACTCTAGGGTGAGCCTATGGTAGGAACTAAATATTATGTTGATAGAAGAATGTTCCCAACCAATTTGGTTGAGGAGATACATAACAATGTCTCAGATACCTATTCTAGTCATGGTAGGTCCATTAGAGTAGATAGTAAGTGACATCTCTCTCTGAGCAAGGGCTTAACAAGGCCTCCTCTGAGCTCTGCCTCTGCAAATAATTCTCATACAGTAAACTCGGTTCATCGCTAAAGTTAGTAACTAATTAGTGTTAAGTTAGCCTGTATACAAGTGAACAATGAAACAAGTTAGTAATGACTAAATAAAGCGAATAAGATTGCATGACAATTCTTGGAAAAGAAAAATCAAAAGCATATAAAAGAAATTTAAATAACTAAATTAGAAAAATAAACATTAAAACTAAAAAGTGGGTTGTCTCCCACCAAGCGCTTTGTTTTATGTCGTAAGCTCGACATAATTTTAAATTTCACTAATTTTGGGGATGAGTGTGCAACTCAACAAGCTTTATACTGGCGGAGTAGTCTCTGTTTTCAACGTTATAGTAATGTTTCAGGCGCTGCCTGTTAACGATGAACAGTTCACTAGATTTTCCTTTTATTTCTACTGCACCATTTGGAAAAACTTTTGTTATCTCAAAGGGACCAAACCACCTAGAACGTAGTTTTCCCGGGAAGAGTTTAAGTCGAGAGTTAAATAGAAGTACTACATCACCCTCAGTAAACTCTTTCCTCGATATGCACTTATCATGCCACTTTTTATTTTGTTCTTTATAGATGCGGGCATTCTCGTAAGCGTCTAACCTAAGCTCTTCTAGTTCATGGATGTCTAAAATTCTTTTTTCTCCTACGACAGTAAAATCTAAGTTAAGGGTCTTAATATCCCAATACGCTTTATGCTCTAATTTTACTGGCAGGTGACATGATTTGCCATTAACTAGCTTGAATGGTGTGGTTCCTATTGGGGTCTTATAGGTTGTCCTATATGCCCATAGAGCTTTGTGTAATTTGGAAGACCAATCTTTCCTAGAGGTCGCAATTGTTTTTTCTAGGATTTGTTTAATTTCTCTATTCGAAACCTCTATTTTCCCGCTCGTTTGCGGGTGATAGGGTGTTGCTACACGGTGTCGGACTCCATATTTCGTTAATAGTTTTTCAAAAATCCTCGAAATAAAATGAGAGCCACCATCACTGATGACGAGTCTCGACACATCGAATCTAGGAAAATTTATGTTGTTGAAAAGCCTGATCACTACTCGTGCATCATTTGTCAGAGAAGCTATAGCCTCGATCCATTTCGACACATAGTCAACAGCAACGAGTATGTGCTTGTTACCAAAAGACGACGGGAACGGTCCCAAGAAATCAATTCCCCACACGTCAAACACTTCTACTTCCAGGATGCCTTTCATTGGAAATTCTTCGCATCTAGAGATATTGTTGGTGTGTTGGCACCAGTCGCAGTTTATGATCGCGATATGGACATCTTTCCATAGAGAGGGCCAAAAGACGTCGGGTTGTAAGATCTTAGCGCAAGTCTTTGAAGTGCTTGCATGTCCTCCATAGGGAGCAGAATGACAGTGAGAGATTATATTTTCAGCTTCGTCTTCGGGAACACATCGACGGAAGATACCATCGGCACCTCTCTTGAAAAGCAGAGGTTCATCCTAATAATAATGTTTAAGATCGTGGAAGAATTTTTTATTTTTTTGGCAAGTTAAATCTGGTGCAAGAACTACAGCTGCTAAGTAGTTGACAAAGTCAGCATACCACAACAGTGTGGTTTTAGTAAAGATCGCTTCCACGACTTCTTTTGTTTCAGTCTCATTGTATGTTAAAGATCGTTCAATCGTGTTTTCTAACTGAGCTATGAGTCTCTCATAAGGAAAATTATCATTGATAAGCACTTGCTCAGGCTTAATATCCTTCATTCTTGAATAATGACCAGCTACTACATTTTCAGTACCTTTCTTGTCTTTGATCTCTAAATCAAATTCTTGCAGTAATAGTATCCATCTTAGGAGTCTTGGCTTGACGTCTTTTTTACTCAATACGTACCTGTTGCTACTGCGAAAATCGGCGTCGGCTATGACAGAATAGTCACCACCGTGCGTTATTTATCCCAATGGAGGGAAAGGAAACGCTCAGAGTAAACCTAACGCAAAACGGGAAAGGAATGGTCGTCGCCACCAAATCCTGGATTTGGGAGTCGGTTACGCAAGGGGAAGGTATTAGCACCCCTCACGTCCGTCGTACTCGACGCGATCCACGCTTGTTTTCTAGGTACGGATTGTTATTCTATCTATACTAAAGGTCTGGGTCAAAAAAGAATAGAAAATGACTCGGCAAAGTATCGCACTTTATGCCTACGTATTCCCGTCTGGAACGAGAAATCAGAGTCAACGTAGTTCGCCTACCTACGGGAAAGGAGGGGAAGGTTGCTCGCTAGGATACGGCATCCTATGCCTACGTACTTTCATACAACATGAAAGATCAGAGCAAACGTAGTTCGGGCTACGGAAGACACAAGCTTGTCTGACTGTTTTTTTATTACATTATGAAAGGGTTTTTCTTGATTAAGAGTCCAAGCGGAAAAAAATGACACTTTGATGTTTGTTTTGAATCTTTTACGAAAGAAGTGTTTTTTTAGTTTGTTTGCAATCTCTGACGCACTAGAGACTATGATTCGAGAGTGACTACGTCGTGTGTCACCCAAAGGGTACCACACTAAGCAGCCAGACTACTGGAAAGAAGCTCTCCAGCAACCCTTTCTCGAATAGCTTAAGGCTCGTAACATACGACATTGATTAACCTTATTACTGTATTTTTGAGTTGTTTTGAGATAAGAAGAGAAAGAAGCTCTTAAAAACCTAGGGTTGAAAAGGGAATAAAAACTAACCTAATGTTGTCATGCATGGATAAGAATCTTAATGTCTGTCATAATTCCCTCCTGCACAGAGGAAATCAGAGATCCTAGGGGATAAATAGAAAAGAAAGCAAGCAAAATACAGTAAAATGCATGCAATGCAACAATACAAGCGAGGCAAGGGAGTCCCACTCAACCTCGAACCTGGGAAAACAACAGGCAAAGTGAATCGACATTCACCTCAAACCTAGGGGGCAAGCTACACAAGCCAACAAACAAATACAGAAAACAAAACCCAAAGGAGGCAGCCCAAGCAGCAGCACCAAACTCCTATAGCAAACAGCAGCTCTGACAGCAACAGTTGGTTAAACAGCAAGAAGTTGACAGCAACAACTTTCATCTTCAAACTTCAATAAACTTAAATATCCAACTTCCAGGGAAGAGAAAGAACACTTCAAATAAGGCTCTTCAATACCTAAACAATTAAGCTCCACAACTACAGAAAACTCCAGCTCAAAAGCAACAGTAAACCCTAGCTTCAATCCTCCAGCAAGCTCTTGACAGCAAAGTTGACAGTAACACAACTCCATCTTCAAGAAAACCTTATGAAAGGCATCTTCAACATCTTAGATCTTCATCCCTAAGCTCTAGCAAGCTCCACCAAGAAAGATTGGTTACTGAGATCAATTTATAATGAATGGGAACCAGTGAAAACCAAAGGAAATCACTAGGAACCATCATCTGCAAAGAAGGGTATCCTCAAAAGTTCTACTCTTCAAGGCATACCACTCATCCCTCCAAGGGAGAGATGGGGATTCCTTGAGAGGACTTTGAATCATAGGATAGGATGGAAGCAAACAAAGCATCCCATGTTTGAGGAAAGATATGAACTAAGTCTAAAAAGCTCTTCCTAAAACCCTAATTTTCCTAAGCTCCTGACAAACATCCCCACAGATGAGAAATCTTCAACTCCAAGCTCCTTCAAGCTATCCAAAGCATCTTCAATTTATATTCACTTCATCCAAGTAGATTCTAAGTCAAAAGCTCACCCAAAATAGCCCCACACAAATTGAATAAACCAAGCATCCAAGGGAGAAACCCACAAACATCACATCAATTATAAAATACAAATAAAATGCTAAAATAAATCATAAAATCCTAATTAAATTCCTAAGGGAACCTAAGCCTATACCCAATACCCCATATAAGTCCCAGGACCTAAATCAAACACTAAGTCCCCAAACTATGCCCTAAACTACAACTAGTTGTTTTGAAACCCTAAATCTAACACTCCTTATGTTCAACACTAAAATTGGCCTAAAGTTTATTCACAAAAATATGATAAAATTTATAAGGGAACATTCTTCTCTAATCTAACTAATCCAACAAGAATCAACTCAAAATCATACACCAATTGGTCACAATAAAATCAACAAAATCATGTATCAACCAAACTCAAAATAAAAGCAATTAAACTATAAAAAATGAAATTAAATTCCAAAATGCATGAATCAGTAATTTATTAATCCTATAAAATTCTAGACTCTCTAAGTAGTCAGGGAAAAAAACCTCATCTTAAAAGAGTTAATTTTCTATTTATTATGATTTATTTTCTAACTATATGCAAAACATGAAAATAAAAGAAATCACATAAAAATAAGAAAAATCAAATTAAATTGAAAAAGGCATGAAAATGGGATTTCTTGATTTCAGAAAATCATAATTAAATCCAAGATCATGGAGATATTTTTAAAATATTTTTTGGATCAAAATTGGATTTAATATGGATTTTAGAAATCAAATGAATTAAAATAAATCCAAAAAGAATAAAAAGAAAATAAAATGCTGAATTAAAGATGAGCCAATGGATTGATTGACTGGTAAACGCATCCAACGCTCCAGAGCGTATCTACGTGAGGATGAGGTGGCTGGTGACTCACAAGCTGAGTCACGTTAATGAAACGCTGCGTATTGATCTATAGAGGGAGAGCTGAGTTTAAATGGTGACCACACGATCTGCGTACAAAGTCCATCTAAAGGACTGATCCAAGGGTCCAGACATTATCTTCTTCACAAACTCAGGTGACCTGAGACTGTTGTCAGGCGGTGGTCCATGGTGGAAAACACCGTCTTCTCCGGTGAGGTCCCAAACTCAGGTGACCAAAACTGAAGAACCTTATATCTATCTTGACCAGAAAATCACAAGGATCTCAAATCTCCAATCCATTTCAACCAACTCTCAACAGAAATCGAAACACGGATCAAAGTTCAGAGGGTGTCACATTTTCGATCCTCACCATTCGCAAAATTGAAACTATAGAAATGATCATCATCCTTCAGTGATCATCATGAGCTATATATCTTAATTTGAAACCACAAAAACATGCATAACCGTCCTCTAACAGAAATTGATCATCAACCCTAATTGTCATTAATCAACTCCAAACCAATCCAGAAACGTTCCCTAATCATCCTAGGTCCTAACCACATGCACATTGCTAACTAATTCAGCCTAGATCAAGAGGAAATTCAAGAATTACATACCTGTGAAAATTGGATCAACAGAGATAGAAAATGATGGATCCAAGCTCCACAACTCTTCAAACACGATCAGTGAAGTAAGAGGAAGCTTTTCCAACCCTCAATTTGGCTTGAATGTGCCTTGAACTCCAAAACCGTTTTCAGTTAGAAACCTTGAAACTCAACTTGCTATCTTCACTCTCTCCACGAATTCTGCACCAAACTCAATCTGGAATCATTGGAATGAATATATAGAAGCTTCTCATGGGCTTCTGAGTCCAAATTAAGGCCCAATTCAGTGATCCAAAGTTTTTGATTTACACTTAAAAATCCAATGCACCAGTCACGATTTGCTTGTTACAGTTGGCTCTAGAATGATCTATTCAACTGCAAATTGGTTTGTGAGTGCGTTTGGATAGCTAGCTTGTCCTGAAATACCCTGATTCTTATTTTGGAATTGTAACTTGTAAATGAAGTAATCACTTTTCAAAGCAACTCATGAAATTGAACCTCAACTCAAAATTGTGACATTGCCAATGTGTTTGAAATGCAATTTCTGGTCAAAATGACTACTGTCGCTACTGCGAAAATCGGCGCCGGCTGACAGAAGAGTCGCCACCGTGCGTTATTTATCCCACGGGAGGGAAATGAAACGCTCAGAGTAAACCTCGCACAACACGGGAAAGGTATGGTCGTCGCAACCAAAACCTGGATTCGGGAGTCGGTTACGCAAGGGGAAGGTATTAGCACCCCTCACGTCCGTCGTACTCGACGGGATCCACGCTTGTTTTCGGGTATGGATTGTTATTCTATCTAAACTATAGGTCAGGGGTTAAAAGAAAAGAGAATGAAAATAAAATGACTCGGCAAAGTATCGCACTTTATGCCTACGTATTCCCGCCTGGAACGAGAAATCAGAGTCAACGTAGTTCGCCTACCTACGGGAAAGGAGGGGAAGGTTGCTCGCTAGGATATCGCATCCTATGCCTACGTACTTCCACACAGCATGGAAGATCAGAGCAAACGTAGTTCGGGCCACGGAAGACACAGGTCTGTCTGTTGATTTTATTCCTTCTGAAAAAGGTTTTTTTGATTAACAGTCCCGGCGGACAAAAATAACGTCTTGATGAGTTCACATTCTTTTACGGAAGAAGTGTCTTTTATTATATTTGAAATCTTTATGGTATTTTCCTGTTTGTTTTGAGGAAGAAGAGACAGAACTCTATCCTATGGTTGCGAAGGGAATCAAACTAACCTAATGTTATCATGCATGGGTTAAGACCTAATGTCTATCATGCTCCTCTCTTGCACAGAGAGAAACAGAGATCCTAAGGGAATAGACAGAAACAGAAACAATATCAGATATATATACAGTAAAGCGGTAAAAATGCATGGATGCAACAATACAAGCGAGGCAAGGGAGTCCCACTCAACCTCGAACCTAGAAAACAATAGGCAAAAGTGAACGGCTTCACTTTCAACCCAACAGGGTAAACAGCAAACAATACAGTCAGGAAAACCAATCAATACATCAAGAAATGAAATACATCAAAATAAACAGCCACAGCAGCTCTGCATCAATATCCATCTTCAAGTCCTCTCTAATCAGCTACAAGCTTCAGTCAGCAGCAGTCTCTATCTTCATGGCCTTCAGGTAAGGGCTTTGATCATCTACCTTCCATCTGCAATGGCTTTTTCTTCAAGTCTCAGGCTCTAGGATGAACATTAGTCAACCAGATGAGGTGAATGAATGTTAGACAGTTAATTACCTACCAAGGGTGGTTCATCAACTGTTAACATTAAACAGAAAGTTTCCTCTCAAAAGTTCTATCTTTCAAATATATTCACTGATCCTTACAAAGGAAGGAGGTGGATATTTGAAAGAGACTTTGAATCATAGAGAAAGGATAGAGGCAAACAAAACCATCTATGTTTGAGAAGCAAGCTTTCTAATCTAGAGCTCTGCCTAGCTCCTAGACCCTAGTCTCCTCAGCAGCTGCTAGCAATAACCTCCTATTCAACTCTGGCAGTTGATCTTCAATCTCTGGATCTCCAATGGCCTTCATCTCCTCAAGTCTTCAGCTCCCAAGTCCCCAGACAATCCCAATACCCAAGCAAGCAAGCAATAATCCCCAGAGGGCACACCATACCAGTCAATCAGATATACAGCATGTTAATAGCAGTAGGGGAATCCTGACTTTTCTAAGGGGATCTAATAACTACCCATAGCCCCTATAGTCCCATAGCTAAACTAATCAAACCCTAAGTCCTAAGGGAAAGAATCAAGCCTCCTAAGTCATCACCTAAAACCCTAATTTTATCCATGTTGTTCAAGCTTACATTAAGCACCTAAATTTAATTTCTAAAAATGGGAACTAAATTGAATCTACAAGCTCAATGTCTAACCTAAACAACCTAAAAAAAATGGATGAAAAATATGAAAGTATCTAATAGAACAAAAATTAATAAAATCATGTATGAAATGAAACCATTTAAAATGTCATTTATTTAGAAAATATGGGAAAAATATCAAATTAAAAATAAAATGCAATTTTTATTTTTTATAATTTTCTAGACATCCTAAAGAAAATAATGCAAAAAGAATGAATTAAAAATGATGATTTTGCTATTTATTATGAATTTTAGAAGATGCATGAAAAAATTAAAGAAAATAAAAGAAAATATAAAGAAATAAAATGGAGGGGGTGAGAAAAGCAAGAAAACCAAGTTAAGCGCGTTGGGCTTATGAAATTGGGGGGTGTGGATAGCTATCTGAGCCCAATCCCCCCAATTAATGAAACGGTGCGTTTGGGATTTCAAATTCTCCCACCAAAACTCAGATCAAACGTGGGCCGTTGGATGATACTCCCAGTCAAGAGTCCAACCTCCATCGTACGGTTCTCCACCCTTCTTCAACCTCCAGCGCCTAGGGTTTTCAGTCATGCACTCCATGCACGAAGGTTCCACCCGCTCGTTCTCCATGCTTTCTTGATGAAAAATAACAACTCCAGCCCTAAAATACTCTACAAAACTCAAGGAATCCATATCTAATCCTAGTTTTCCCTAACTCTCATTGTACACTCCAAACAGAGAGCACGAAATTCAGGGCACACCATGCTTGCCTGAGGTCAAAGTTGCCAGAACTCAAACCTGATGATCCACAGATATTCTACATGCTTGCCTCATCATTCTATGCTTCATCACATTGATTATAACTCAACACACAGCTTATTCTCGAAGCCAACAGAAATGGCAACCTGTCATGGATCTCCATGAATCTATCCCTAAGCTTCAAGAATTGATCCTCTAGGGTTTCTAAACAACATTATCCTAACCACATGATCTCTACCAGCCAGAATAGTGAGATTCGAAGAAGTTTACATACCTTGCA
Source organism: Lathyrus sativus (assembly GCA_963859935.3). NCBI lineage: Eukaryota > Viridiplantae > Streptophyta > Magnoliopsida > Fabales > Fabaceae > Lathyrus > Lathyrus sativus. Next base: position 565,364,262 of record OZ012737.1, on the reverse strand, counting down.
CTTGATGATGGTGATGGTAGTTAGACCTCAATTCAACCTTTGATACTTGCTGAAAACGATCTCCAATGAATGAATATGCTTCTGTTTGCAATGATTTGTGCTTAATCCTTGTGAATCATGCTATTCCATCCTTCATGTAAGTTGGAGAGAAGAAGATGATAGGTATAATCCTTGATCAATTCAACCACTTCTTGATGTGAATCCTAGGGTTTGAATGATGATGATGATGATTCAATCCAAATTTGTGAGAATTTTGAGAGGTTTGTGAGAGTTTGAGTATCTTATGGAAGAATAAGAGAATGGATGAAAATGGAGATTTTTGACAAATGGGAACACCAACCCTTGCATGAACCAGCTTGCATGAATATATAGATTGCATTAGAACCTCCTAGAACATTGGAGAAATTTCCCTTACACTTTTCCCTTTCAATTTGGATTATGTTACTTTCAATTCAAGCAACCATGGATAACTCACAAATTATGACCTAAGCTCAAAATTACACTTTAGCCAATGTCTTTATAATGCCTTTTCCATTCAAAATGACCTATAATTTTGCATCATTTGGCCAAGATATGAAAAATACCATTTTTTAAGCCATTTTCCTTCATTAAATTCACCAATTTTGAAACCTTGTGCTATGGACATTTCCAATCTCTCATGGTCACCTTTCTAGACTCAAAATGTCATTTGGAGCAAGTTTGATGTTGTAAGTTTTTCCATTTGAAGCCTCCTTGTATGAGTTGTGGGCATAGGTTAAAATGACCTGTAATTCACAAATGACCAAAATACCCTTTGCTTGCCAAGACCATAAGTTGAGTTCCACACATCATATGAAGGCATACCATACCATTATAGAAAGCTAAGACAATGAGGAACAAGTCTTATGTTGACCAGAAATTCATTTGAAATCTCCTTGAGGGGTAAAACTAGCTTGGAAGTCAAGTCACTTTCACAGACAAAATTTCAGATACCTCTGATGACCTGTAACTTGCAAGGACCATAACTTGAGTTCTATAAATCTCCTTGATGTCTTCCACCACTCAAATTAAAGGTCTTGAGATCCTCTACAAGTTTCATGTTGGCCAAGAAGCCATTTGAAGCTTGTATTTTGACTTATCTTGCTTGGAAATTTGACCTAAACTAGGGGATTTTACAGAGAAACCCTAATTTAGAAACTCCTCCTCTCCTTGATTTCTCTTTGAATTCTTCTTAGCACAACACCATATCCTTATTCTCTATGTCAAATGATGGACCCCACATCTCTCCAATAGCCCTTAATGCCTTTCAATCAGTCAATTGCAATTCTTGTGGTCACCTCAACAACTTGTTTTCCTCCCCAAATGACTTTCTAAGCCTCTCATGATGTCTAGATGCTCTCCATGCCTTCCATTCACAGCTCACAACCCCCTTGTTGACCCTCAGATGCCCTCAGATAGGGGATAGGCTCAAGGCTTGATCTGCTGAACTCTCTGCTCTCAAATTCTTTTCTGATGACTTGAATGAGATGGAATTAGGATAATAACCTCTTGATAGGCCTCTAGAGATGAGAATAATGATTGGTCCCCTTTTGAATGTCTTGCTATGCTTATGCTATGCAGATGGTTAGTCTATGTACTTGACTCTAGATGCAAATGCTAATGATAATGAAACATAAACCAAGTGAATAAGGTTGGGAAAATTCTAGGGTGCAACAGCTGCCCCTATTCAAGCGACTTGGACCCGATTGGGTGAAGAGCCCGGAGCCTTCAGACATTCGCGGTACGATACGGTTGAATACTAAGAAACCCGGAAATTTGCCAACCGCAGAAATAAACTGCACCCCTGCTTGGAGAATGACACTCATCAGCTTAATCTGACTGTTACGGCATCCCACTGATCTCGTGCGACCGTGCTGAGGAATCATCGGAAACTTCGTCCTTTGCTTGTCCACGTCAGGACTCTATCTGCTGTCAACTCGGAAAAAACTTCAACAACTTTGCTGGGGACGGCTTGTCTGCCTCCTCGTTAGAGATAAATCATCCACGTTAGGAATAAACTCTTCCACGTTAGGAATGCACCATCCACGTAAGGAATCATCTCTTCTGTATCTGTCCACGTCAGGACTACACCTTTCATCTTTCCACGTCAGGAAGCAATCTTCTTTCCGCATAAGGAGAACTATATCAATCTGTCCACGTAAGGACCCCAATACCACTTGACATGTCCGCGCCAGGACTCCAATCTTTCCACGTAAGGAATTCACCTTTGGTTCTGAACCTGCCCACGTCAGGACTCAACTTTCCCCGTAAGGAGTACATCATTCTTCCACGTCAGGAATCAACTTTTCTTGAATCCGTCCACGTAAGGACCCCAATCTCTCCACGTAAGGAATCTATCTTCTTCTTCCACGTTAGGAATAACTCCTTTGATCTGTCCGCGTCAGGACTAAACTCTTCCACGTCAGGAATAATCTCTTTCTTTCCACGTCAGGAATCAATCTTGATATGTCCGTGTGAGGACTCAATCTTTCCACGTAAGGAAACCCATTTTTCCATGCAAGGAATCTCATCTTTCCCCGTTAGGAATAAACTCGTCCACGTCAGGACCCATCTTTCGTCTTGATTTGTCCACGTCAGAACTCAGGCATCTTCGACCCGCTGGGGAAATAAAACTTGTCCACGTCAGGACTCCCATCTCCTCTGTTGAGAAAGCCAAACTCGTCCGCGTCAGGACTCACACCTCCGTCTGATCTGTCCACGTCAGGACCCATGTTTCGCCAACACGAAGAAAGATAACTGCTGAGAGTAAATGGTCCACGTCAGGACACCAGCACAAAGAGTAATCAGTTTTGTCAACGTCATGACTCCACATTCCATCAATTCCGGGAACCCGATTCTGTCCACGTTCGGACTACCACATCTCATCAACCCGGGGAAATAAATCTGTCCACGTTAGGACACCCACTTCTGAAGAAATCCCGTCACTATAGGGATAAATTGTCCACGTCAGGACTTAATTCTTCATTGATCCCAACCCACAAACTTCTTTAGCACTGTCATGGCAGCGACTTTGGGGCGGACTCTACTGGGGATATCTGGAAACCAAACTACTGGATGCCTGTTCTGATGACCGGAGGCAACTTCTGAACTTCTGATTCATGAAACCCCTTTTGATGACAAATAACTCTGCTTGGGAATAAAGAGAAACTCATCCTGCTGACTCTGTGGGGAATACTGCCGAAACTGACATTATTACTGGATGTCCCATGCCGAGATCTTGAATGTTTGGTAGTTCATTTGAGCAAGAGCTCTCTCTACCTGAACTGCTAAAATACAGGAACTTGTTTCAGCAAAATGAATGCTGAAGATAATGCCAACTCCGCTGGGGATAGCCAGATGCTACAGAGTTATTCCAGCAAAATAAATGCTGGAAGGGCGAAGTCGACTCAGCTGGGAAACTGGGAACTCAAACCAAACACCCTGTTGAGGTAACCCCCTGCTGGGGAATAGCAGTTGTGCACGGTACATTGGATTTCTGCTGGAGAGTGAACTGCTATTGCACAGTATCCATGACAAAATAACAGGACCCACCACCCACTCTGCTGGGGAAAATCTTGATCTTCGAGTTCCACCGAGAGGAAAAACATTTGCTGAAAGGAGAGAACTCCGCTGAGGGAAATCCACTGACTCTGCTGGGGGAGAGTGAATGACCCTGCGGGGAAATTTGAACCTGTCTGAATACAACCTTACGATCTTGGAATCGTCAATCCTTTTTTGCACAAGCTACGACTAGCTGGAGAGTTCGGTCCTTCTTCGGGAAGAACCTGCATGACCTGCGCGAAGGCTGAGTCTTTCGTTATTGCAATCTTTCGATCATCTTCCTCGTACGGTTATGAAACCTGCAACAACACAAACAAGACAAGACAAGCCTATGCAACCAAATCAACTCAGGTTAGTGACGTTATTTTCAGTTAATTCAAAGCTCTAGCAACTGTTGGCAAGGGCCAGCGACGTTATACTCATGCTAGTTTCATCAAACTTAGGCGTTAATCATGCACAAAACAGTAAAGAACAGTGTCAAGTACTGAATAACGTATTTTATTGATCGGGCCCCTGAATGGGCGGAGTTTTGTACACGGGATGTAACTCCTGAAATGAGGAAGCTACACAAAGCAAATATACAAATATAGAAGTATGCACACGAAGCATAAATATTGACAGCTTAAATTTGTGCACATGTCGGCAACGGGATACAGATGAACACCACGAATTGATCCTCTCATGACTCGCCCGACCCTAATGCTTTCCCGGTATCCCCACTTCTGAAGAGATTGTATCCGATAACTGGCTCCTCAAATGTATTCTCCCGCATTGATGCTTATTGCAATTATCAAATTCGGACCGCAGTCATTTGCTTTTCAAATCCCTAACTTTTGCGTGAACCGCCCTTTACGGGTTTTCAGTTCACCGGGATACCCTTTTTTGCCGAAGCCGCCCAGTGTAGGTTTTCAACTTCGTGGGTGTACATTTTTTCAATTTTATCCCTAATTTTTGCCCGAACCTTTCATTCTGTTTTTGGTTCGCCGGGATGCCCCATTTTTGCCTGGACTCTCTTTTTTCTGTCCAGCGGGTCTATTTTAAGCAAAGTATTTTTTAACTGCGTCCGAATTCACAGGCGACGTGAAGTCTTCTCCGTCCATGGTGGACAACAACAACGCTCCTCCTGAAAATACTTTCCTGACAACGTATGGCCCTTCGTAGTTGGGGGTCCACTTGCCCCTGTGATCTGCTTGCGGCGGGAGAATCCTTTTCAGCACAAGGTCGCCCGTCTGAAAGCTTCGCGGATGTATCTTCTTGTCGTACGCTTTCTTCATTCGGCTCTGGTACAAACGATCGTATGCTAGAGAAGCTAGCCTCTTCTCATCCATTAAGCTCAGTTGGTTCAATCTGTTTTTTACCCATTCTGCCTCGTCTAGCTGAACGTCTCGCAACACCCTCAGAGAAGGGATCTCAACTTCCAATGGTAATACCGCTTCCATTCCATATACTAACGAGAACGGAGTTGCCCCGGTTGATGTGCGTACCGTCGTACGATAACCGTGCAAAGCAAAAGGTAGCATTTCATGCCAATCCTTATAGGTCACCACCATTTTCTGAACGATCTTCTTGATATTCTTATTGGCCGCCTCAACAGCGCCATTCATCTTGGGTCGGTAAGGGGAGGAGTTGTGATGTTCAATCTTGAAATTCTGACATAGCTCCTTCATCATTTTGTTGTTCAGGTTTGAACCGTTGTCCGTGATTATCCGCTCGGGAATCCCATATCGGCAAATGATATCTCTCTTGATGAACCTGGCCACCACTTGCTTTGTTACATTTGCATAAGACGCCGCTTCCACCCACTTGGTGAAATAATCGATTGCTACTAGGATGAACCGATGCCCATTAGAAGCTGTCGGCTCGATCTTCCCAATCATATCGATTCCCCACATCGAGAATGGCCATGGCGATGACATCACATTTAGAGGACTCGGAGGTATATGGATCTTATCAGCATAGATTTGGCACTTGTGGCACTTCCTCGCAAACTTGAAACAATCAGTTTCCATAGTCAGCCAAAAGTAGCCTGCCCGCAGCAGCTTTCTTGTCATAGCATGCCCGCCTGCATGCGTACCAAAGGTACCTTCGTGTATTTCTTCCATGAGCAACTTTGCCTCTTTTTCGTCCACACAACGCAACAGCACCAAATCGTGGTTTCTTCTGTATAAGACGCCATCCGGGTTCAAATAGAAATTACCCGCTAATCTCCTGAGAGTCTTCTGATCTTGGCTGGATGCCCCAGCCGGATACTCTTTATTCTTCAGGAAATTAAGGATATCGAAATACCATGGTTTGCCATCAGATGCTTCATCAATAGCAAATACATAAGCTGGCCTGTCCAGCCGAGAGATAATGATTCGGGGAGCCTCATTCCAGAAGTTGACTTTGTACATGGAAGACAAAGTGGCCAGGGCGTCAGCCATTTGATTCTCTGCCCGCGGCACATGATGCAATTCAACCTTGTCGAAGAAAGGCAACAATCTCCTTGCATAATTCATGTAATGTATCAAATTGGGCTGACGTGTCTCCCATTCCCCTTTGATCTGATTCACTACCAGAGCTGAGTCCCCGTATACGTCCAGATTCTTGATTCGCAAATCAATGGCTTCTTCAAGCCCCATTATACAAGCTTCGTATTCGGCCTCATTATTGGTAACAGCAAAGGTCAGTCGGGCGGTAAACGGGATGTGCGACCCGTGTGGCGTGGTGATGATTGCCCCTATTCCGCTACCGTAAGCATTCACAGCTCCGTCAAATATCATCTTCCATTTGGAACCCAACTCTGGTCCCTCGTCTGGCAACGGCTCTTCACAATCTTTCATCTTTAGGTACATGATATCCTCGTCAGGAAAATCAAACCTCATCGATTGGTACTCTTCAATAGGCTGCTCCGCCAGATACTCAGACAGCACACTCCCCTTTATAGCCTTCTGCGAGACGTATTGAATATCATATTCAGTCAAGACCATCTGCCAACGGGCAATTCTACCTGACAACGCCTGCTTTTCAAACACATATTTGATAGGATCCATCTTCGAGATGAGCATGGTTGTATGATTCAGCATGTACTGCCTCAAACGCTTGGCGGCCCAGGCTAGCGCGCAACAAGTTTTTTCCAGCATTGAATATCGAGATTCGCAGTCTGTAAATTTCTTACTCAGGTAATAGATCGCATGCTCTTTTCTCCCCGTCTCGTCGTGTTGACCGAGAACACAACCCATGCTTCCCTCAAGAACTGTCAAATACATTATCAAGGGTCTCCCTGCCACTGGGGTATCAAAATAGGAGGCTCCTGCAAATACTGCTTTATTTTATCGAACGCCTTTTGACAATTTTCGTTCCACGTTACAGCTTGATTTTTCTTCAACAGCTTGAATAATGGTTCACACGTGGCAGTTAGGTGAGATATGAACCGAGCGATGTAGTTCAACCTCCCTAAAAACCCGCGCACCTCTTTCTCTGTTTTGGGCGTCGGCATTTCTTGAATTGCTTTTATTTTAGCAGGATCGACCTCTATTCCTCTTTCGCTTACGATAAACCCCAGCAGTTTACCCGATCTCACCCCGAAGGTGCATTTGTTAGGGTTCAGCCTCAGCCTGAACTTCCTAAGCCTCTTAAACAACTTCAGCAGATTCACCAGATGCTCTTCCTCCGTCTGGGATTTGGCAATCATATCGTCAACATAAACTTCGATCTCTTTATGCATCATGTCATGGAAAAGAGTCGTCATCGCACGCTGATATGTTGCCCCAGCATTTTTCAAACCAAAGGGCATCACTTTGTAGCAAAATGTTCCCCAAGGCGTTATGAAAGTGGTCTTCTCCATATCCTCTGGCGCCATTTTAATCTGATTATAGCCTGAAAAGCCATCCATGAAGGAGAATACGGAGTATTGAGCAGTATTGTCAACTAACACGTCAATGTGCGGAAGTGGAAAATCATCTTTTGGGCTTGCTTTATTCAAATCTCTATAATCTACGCACATTCGAACCTTGCCGTCTTTCTTTGGCACTGGTACGATGTTGGCAACCCATGAGGGATACTTTGTCACAGCCAGGAAACCAGCGTCCCACTGTTTTTGAACTTCCTCTTTGATCTTCATTGCCATATCTGGTCGAGTTCTGCGAAGCTTTTGTTTGACTGGCGGGCAATCTTCTTTCAGTGGCAGGCGATGCACAACCATGTCTGTATCGAGCCCTGGCATATCTTCATACGACCAAGCGAATACATCACTATACTCTCGGAGCATTTCAGCCAGTCTTCGCTTGATATCACTCTGCAGTGCGGCTCCGATACGAATATTCTTCTCAACCCCTTCCGACCCCAAGTTGATAATTTCGATGACCTCGTCGTGAGGCAGAATGGCTCTTTCCTCTTGCCTCACCAACCAAGACAGTTCTTCAGGAACGTCACTATCTTCGACAACCTCTTCTTCAGCCTGAAACACCGGGTGCTCAAAGTCGGGACGAGTCATAGGGGGTTCAAGGATGTCATCTGAAAATGTTATCCTGCAAAAGGAACGGTTAAGCGCTTCAAAATGCGTATAAAGCGAACGACCACGTTGCCATTTTATTGAAAAAATATAAAACAAGAAAGACAGGGATTACAGTATTTGCACATGAAAGAACGCCATTTATTCAATGATTAACACGCAATGTTTATAACAACACAGCCCTAAGCAAATCTTGATGCCCCGGGCAAGACATCAGATTATTCAACAATTAATAAAGCAAAGCATTACTGTTTAAAAGTCACAGGAACAAGCTCCTGAATAGACCAGTTGCACAGTCCTTGTCCTGGCGTGCTTGGCTGAATCCAGGCATCCATATCACAGTCGCTGTCTCCTTCGTCAGACTCCGAAGCAGCATTGACAGTTTCGTGGCACACTCCACTGGCAGAGATGGTGATTGGCTTTCTGAAACGGGGTGCCCCCAAGGAAGGAGTGGATGACGACGGTTGGTATCCCAGCCCGAACCGGTCCATCTTCACAGGAATGTCCAGCACTTTGCCCCAACCCTTTGCTTCTCCTGCTTCTACTAGAGCTTGAGCTTCTTTATACGATGAGACAGCTATCTCTGGCACTTTGCTCGGCCCGGGACCTTTGTCCTTGATGTGCAAACCTTCGAATGCCTGGCAGGGTGTTTCGTGGATCTCTCCGTCGACCTCCACATATTTAAATGACGACAGATGGCTGACCAGGATGTCCTCCTCTCCGCACACGGTGACCACGCTGTCTCCGACCATATATTTTAACTTCTGATGCAGGGTGGACGTGACTGCCCCTGCCCCATGAATCCAGGGCTTTCCAAGCAAGCAGCTGTACGCAGGCTGTATATCCATGATATAAAACTCAGTTGCAAACACTTCCGGCCCCACCTGCAGAGGCAGTGTAATCGATCCAAAGACTGTTCTCCGCGTGCCGTCAAACGCTCTAACTACCAAATCGCTGGGTGTGCACAAGATTCCTCTAACATCCAACTTCATCATCGCTTTCTTGGGCAGCACATTCAAAGATGACCCGGTGTCAACCAAGACGTGTGACATTACTGATCCTCTACACTCAACAGATACGTGTAGTGCCATATTATGATCTCTCCCTTTCGGAGTCAAGTCAAAATCAGTAAATCCCAGACTGTGGCCTGCATTCACATGTGCCAACACTCCTTCTAGCTGATTTACGGAGACGTCTTGGGGTACAAAAGAAGTGTCCAGGACTTTCAGCAAAGCATTTCGGTGGGCTTCCGAACACAACAACAATGACAGGATAGATATTTTGGACGGCGTCTGCTGCAGATGCTCCACAATCTTATAATCACTTTTCCGAATCAAGCGCATGAACTCTTCTACATCCTTCGATGCTGCTTCTTTTTCACTCGCTTGCACCGGAACATTCTCAACTGCTTTCCCCTTTCCTTTCGCTAGTCTTTCGGCCTCCACTTCGGGGGATATAAAGATCCTACCACTCCTCGTCATACCTCCCGAACCAACAACGTTATCCACAGTCTCGGCTGGCTGCTTGTTAACATCAATTTTTATTCCGTCACAATATACTTCCAACCCATACGACCATGGGACTGCTTTCGTGTTCTCGTACAGGATTGGCCCGGCCTTAGTTATGGTGATCGGTGGGCGCTGAGCTGGTGCTGCAATAGTGATCGTCTTCCGAGGAATCGTTACCGTGGCCACCTCACTCTGATTATCCGCTACTGCCCCTGCAGGCTCTTCAGTTGCCGCTTGGCCCAACTGCAATATGCCCTCATCAATTAAAGCCTGAATGCCTTTCTTCAAATCCTCACACCCCCCAGCTAGGGTCCAACATTCTAAGCAATACTCGTTACATCCTGGGAAAACACCCCCTTGCAACAGTCGGCTCTTTATCTCGCTCAGCGGCGTCTTCAAATCTTCAACATTCATAATCAGATTCAACCCTTCCTCAGTCAGAATGGTGTTTGCCCCATGATTAGGCATGGGTTTCTGCACTATATTCGGACCTGCCGTTCCGAAATTGATAGTCTTATTATCCAAAAGATCCTGCACAACATGCTTAAAAGCGTGGCAACCCTCTATATCGTGACCCGGAGCCCCAGAATGAAACTCACAGTGCCTGCTTGCATCGTAACCAAACGGGGGAGCTCCCGTTATCGGTGCCAGGGTTCTTTTCTCTACCAGGTTTAATCCCAACAATGTCTGCAATAAATCGGCATAGGTTGAGGGAGGCTTCTCAAACACTCTTCTCGGTTTACTACCCTGGAATCTTCGCTGTGCCTGCTGTGCCCCCTGCTGAGGCTGCTGCTGCTGCATTGGCTGTTGTTGAACCGGTGGTTGTTGCTGGAGTGGTGTTTGTTGATACGGGATAGTAACACTCGCCACCTGCTGCGGCTGACGATATTGACCTCGTCCCCTGCCTCGGCCCCGGCCTCGGCCTCCGAACACTGCGCTTGCCTCGCCCTGACGGCGCCCACCAAAAGCTTTCCTATTACTGCCAGATGCAGTTGATTCCTCGACTTGGAACTTTCCTTGCTTGATGTTACGTTCAATCTTTTCTCCCATCAGAATTAGGTCTGAAAAACTGGCCAGAGACGTGTGAAACAGCATATCATGAAACAGACCTGTGAATGTGCCGACAAACATGTCATTCATTTCCTTATCTTCTACCGGAGGACGGACCCTGGCAGCCATATCGCGCCACCTTTGCGCGTACTCTTTAAAGCTCTCCCCTTTCTTTTGCGACAGCCCGGCCAATTGGACCCGATTGGGTGCCAAGTCGCTGTTATACTTGTAGTGAGCTACAAATGCCTCTGCTAATTGCTTCCATGTCTTGATATCAGTTGGCTCCAACCCCATGTACCACTCTAGGGAAGGACCCGACAGACTATCCTGAAAGAAATGCATTAGCATTCTTTCATCAGTTGAGTATGCCGACATCTTTCTGTAATAAGCTCGTACATGCACTTTTGGACATGTGTCTCCTTTATACTTGTCGAACGCAGGAGCTTTGAATTTGATTGGCACCCTCAAACCAGGTACCAGTCCCATTGTTGCCATGTCCAAACCCACAGCACTTTGGTTTAGGACTCCCCTCATTTGCTCCTCCAGCATTCTGATCTTCTGGGAGTCATCCATCGGCCCTTCGAAACCTCCTCCGGAGAAAGCGTCCTCCTACTGATCTTCTTGCCACATACCATTTCCAGTCCCATACCCATCATATCCATTATTACGTCCAGCTCTGATCTGATTCATCCCCGGACCTCGGCCTCTGTTGCCGTACCCTTGAACACCTCCAGCAGGGCCAAAAGCCATAAGCCCTGCGCCGTTTCCATTTCCAAAGCCTCCGTAGCCCTGATTGGCCACACTATAACCATCTTGCCCAAAGCCTTGAGCATTAAAGCCATACTTCCCAGTGTTATCGAATCCCTGATCGTTGAATCCGAATCCAGTATTGACAAAGCCGTTGCCGCCTAGATTATCTCCCAAATTGACATCACCTAGCCCAACATTATGGATAGCAGTCTCATTTCCAACTTCGACGTTACCATTTGCAGCAGCGGTAGCGTTGTTGACATTAGCAGCAGGTGTATTGATTACAGGCGGAGCCACTGGCGTGGGAGTGCCGTCTCCGTGAACAGTATCGACCCGTACAGACTGATGATCTTCATTACCGTGACCAGCATTTCGAGCCAACAGAGGCTGGACCATGGCCTGCAAATTCTCCTGCCCTTTCGCAATAGCTTCCATGGTCTGCATAAAGAGAGCGAGCTTCTCGCGCACATCTTGCATCTCGTTCTGCATTTGATCCATGATTCTTCGACAGTTGGTGCGGGTAGAATAGCGGTGAGGGTGCTGGTCTTCAATCCTGAAAAGTACCCTGTTACAGAGCAGGACATAAGACACTATTCAAAGATTACCTGTAATGCAATATGAACATGAATGCAATGTCATGTGTCTGTGCATTAGGGAAATTCATTCCCCCAGTTCTAGTGTGAAGGTGCCTGTGCAGTGACAGTGTTGACAACAAGAATATTGGAGCCGAATCATAGAAAGCCTCATATATTGCTGAGAAACCCGAATACAATGTCGCTGAAAGCACTATAAGAAGGCATGACCTCAACCAACAATCCTGGTGATGGTCAGCACTTATGCAAGTAAAGCATACAAGTCACTACAAGTTACTACATGAAATGATCAAATCCTCCCGAAAGTCTGGTACTCTTCTATCAACTTCTTGGTCTCTGGGTGACTTGGTCGATCAAGTAGCCCTTCAACAAGTTGGTTTCTCTTCTTAAGAACACGGCGCACGTCTTCAGCAGTTTCTTCCCATGTTGCTTCTCCGAAGCAATCTTCTAGCTTTCGCTTCTGAGACACCGCTTCATCTCTGGATTTGATTGCCTTGTTCAGTGCATGCTGGACACTATACCGGGTCATCACTTCCTCCTCACACTTCTTGATGCTAGACTTCAACTTCTCTTCGAGGTCGGAGATTTGCTGTTTCAACTTATCTTCCCTCTTCTTATTATTGGTGAGTGTAGCATTCCAAGTTTTATTGCAAGAGGAGATTTCTCGGTGAGCTGCGTCGAGCGCCTTCTTTTTGGCTTCCAGCATGTCATGGGAGCTTCTGAACTCTTGCCCCAAACGTTCACGCTTTTTCTTTTCCTCAGTCAACTCAGCCCCTAACATGTTTAGCAGCTCGATTTGTTGTTGGAAAGCATATACGGCCTTGTTTTTCTCACTGCGTATCTGGGCTAGCTCCTGCTCTAACCCTTCATTGATCTTCATCAAGGTTTCTTTTTCTCTCACTACTTGCTCATAGGCTTCCCGAGAAACAGTGGTTGGCTCTGCTACCGGAATAGGAACAAGGATTGGTGCATCTGGAAACGGCATCCTCAACTGACTTGCTCTTTCCTGGATCCAAACCTTGTAAGGGGCATAGGCTTGACAGTCATTCTTTCCTAACAACGGCTTCCCTCTGCGGTTAATACGCGTCCAGGCATGTTGCAACTTGGCTAATAACTCCCCCTTCACGTCACCTGTGAAGTACAGAGATTCCTGTACTTCTTCCTCCTGAGGTGGATTCTTCAGCGCATATCCAAACTGACGAATGAATAGAGAAGGGTTGTAATTGATACACCCTTTTCTTCCTATCAACGGCACATTAGGGTACCCAGAACAACTGAAGATGAGCTCAGAGCCCAACAGGTCTCGATCAAACCACACAACGTCTTCAGAATCTAGCCTCATCAGGCGCTCTGACCAACTGGCTGAGGTTGCACTGTCTACAAATGGTCCCTTCATGGGGAGATGACTTTTGAACCACATATTCAATAGAGGAGTACAGCAGTAAACAACTTTTCCCCTTCGGTTTTCGTTCTTGTAGTGCAATGAATGATAGAAGTCTCCGATCAACGTTGGCACTGGGTTGCCTGCAGCAAACAGATAGAAAGCATCCAGATCTACAAAGTTGGGCAAGTTAGGAAACAGCACGATTCCATAAATGCATAAAGCCAAAATAGCATTGAAAACCACCCAACAACCGTTCTTGGCGTACTCTTGAGCCTTGCCAACCAGAAAATCTAGAGAGAAACCGGGAACCCCAAGCCAAGAAGTCACCAATAGCTCAGCAGCATTCATATGCAAGGCTTTGGCTAAATCCTCCAACTTGGGCTCAGCAGCAGAGCGAATAAAGGGAACCTTGTTCTGCACGGGAAGCTCAGTAAACTCCACATACTCCTCAATGGTAGGCCCTAGAATGAAGTCAGCAAAAGTAAAGCATCTCAATGCGGGGTCATAGAACTGCATCAAGGTGTATAGCCCGTTCATCTCATCAGCCGTGGGCTTGCAGACTAATCTCAGTAATCTCCCATGACTCATTCTAAAGCTTCTCCTAACCTCCTCATCGGCGAGAGATATCAGACCAAGCAAAGAAGCAATATCAGGTGAAGGCAGCTTATACGCAACTGTTTTCCTCAAACCAGCCATAGTCAATACTCAGAAGTCTGGGCACTAGAACCGGGGAATATGCAAATGCACCTGCAGCACAGCCACATGTTAGTAAAATGCAAGTGACGATGGATATGCAGGCAATGCAATGCAAGTAACATGCAACAGGGACCAAAGCTGTAGCTGAATAGCCTGAACCCTATCAAGAAAGGTCTCAGATAGACCGTCCAGAAGTCATCAAACCCTGGTCTCAGATAGACCTAAAACAAAGCTTCAACACTGGTCTCTGACAGACCTCAAACCATAACTCCAACTGGTCTCTGGTAGACCTCAAATCACATCTCCAATTGGTCTCTGACAGACCTCAGAACACTCAAACTGGCCTCTGACAGACCTCAGAACACATCTCCAAATGGTCTCTGACAGACCTCCTAACTCTCCAAAAATACCCAGGATCTCTGATCAAGAAATAACCGGTAGTCTGAAGGGCTAGTTACCTGCATAATCCCAAACCCTCTCACAGGTGGATGTCCTAGTAACTGACAAAGGTATGGCATCCTATGCGGTCGTCGGCGTCACAGACTTTCAGGGTTGATGATACGATTCCCAGAAGGAGTGGCATCATCAAATCCTGAAGAGGCCTCACTTAGCCAACTTCCAAATGATCGGTTCCCGGAGTCGACAATTCAGCTGACCAACAACCCCTTCGACCCAAAGGGTAGAAAAAGAAGCCAACCAGAAGAACCTCGTCCGAGTGTAGATTTCATGAGACACTAATGCAAGCAAAGTCGGCACGCGCCCACTACTTTCTACTCTAATTCTAGGTGCACTCAAGCCCAGGTCCGGCTTATCTCTCAATATCAGAACACCCGTCACACCCCAATATAGCAATAATAAACAATACATATAATGCTGAAAATAAAGGTCAGAAATATAAATCCACACAAAATCCTCGACGGGAAAACAAGCGCTAGGATTGACTCTCTCAAAGGGACGTTGGATCCCAAATGCATAAGAACTATCGCAGTCCTTAGCAGCCAGGGGACGTTGGATCCCCAGCAGAGTCGCCAGCTGTCGCTACTGCGAAAATCGGCGCCGGCTGACAGAAGAGTCGCCACCGTGCGTTATTTATTCCACGGGAGGGAAAGGAAACGCTCAGAGTAAACCTCGCACAACACGGGAAAGGTATGGTCGTCGCAACCAAAACCTGGATTCGGGAGTCGGTTACGCAAGGGGAAGGTATTAGCACCCCTCACGTCCGTCGTACTCGACGGGATCCACGCTTGTTTTCGGGTATGGATTGTTATTCTATCTAAACTATAGGTCAGGGGTTAAAAGAAAAGAGAATGAAAATAAAATGACTCGGCAAAGTATCGCACTTTATGCCTACGTATTCCCGCCTGGAACGAGAAATCAGAGTCAACGTAGTTCGCCTACCTACGGGAAAGGAGGGGAAGGTTGCTCGCTAGGATATCGCATCCTATGCCTACGTACTTCCACACAGCATGGAAGATCAGAGCAAACGTAGTTCGGGCCACGGAAGACACAGGTCTGTCTGTTGATTTTATTCCTTCTGAAAAAGGTTTTTCTGATTAACAGTCCCGGCGGACAAAAATAACGTCTTGATGAGTTCACATTCTTTTACGGAAGAAGTGTCTTTTATTATATTTGAAATCTTTATGGTATTTTCCTGTTTGTTTTGAGGAAGAAGAGACAGAACTCTATCCTATGGTTGCGAAGGGAATCAAACTAACCTAATGTTATCATGCATGGGTTAAGACCTAATGTCTATCATGCTCCTCTCTTGCACAGAGAGAAACAGAGATCCTAAGGGAATAGACAGAAACAGAAACAATATCAGATATATATACAGTAAAGCGGTAAAAATGCATGGATGCAACAATACAAGCGAGGCAAGGGAGTCCCACTCAACCTCGAACCTAGAAAACAATAGGCAAAAGTGAACGGCTTCACTTTCAACCCAACAGGGTAAACAGCAAACAATACAGTCAGGAAAACCAATCAATACATCAAGAAATGAAATACATCAAAATAAACAGCCACAGCAGCTCTGCATCAATATCCATCTTCAAGTCCTCTCTAATCAGCTACAAGCTTCAGTCAGCAGCAGTCTCTATCTTCATGGCCTTCAGGTAAGGGCTTTGATCATCTACCTTCCATCTGCAATGGCTTTTTCTTCAAGTCTCAGGCTCTAGGATGAACATTAGTCAACCAGATGAGGTGAATGAATGTTAGACAGTTAATTACCTACCAAGGGTGGTTCATCAACTGTTAACATTAAACAGAAAGTTTCCTCTCAAAAGTTCTATCTTTCAAATATATTCACTGATCCTTCCAAAGGAAGGAGGTGGATATTTGAAAGAGACTTTGAATCATAGAGAAAGGATAGAGGCAAACAAAACCATCTATGTTTGAGAAGCAAGCTTTCTAATCTAGAGCTCTGCCTAGCTCCTAGACCCTAGTCTCCTCAGCAGCTGCTAGCAATAACCTCCTATTCAACTCTGGCAGTTGATCTTCAATCTCTGGATCTCCAATGGCCTTCATCTCCTCAAGTCTTCAGCTCCCAAGTCCCCAGACAATCCCAATACCCAAGCAAGCAAGCAATAATCCCCAGAGGGCACACCATACCAGTCAATCAGATATACAGCATGTTAATAGCAGTAGGGGAATCCTGACTTTTCTAAGGGGATCTAATAACTACCCATAGCCCCTATAGTCCCATAGCTAAACTAATCAAACCCTAAGTCCTAAGGGAAAGAATCAAGCCTCCTAAGTCATCACCTAAAACCCTAATTTTATCCATGTTGTTCAAGCTTACATTAAGCACCTAAATTTAATTTCTAAAAATGGGAACTAAATTGAATCTACAAGCTCAATGTCTAACCTAAACAACCTAAAAAAAATGGATGAAAAATATGAAAGTATCTAATAGAACAAAAATTAATAAAATCATGTATGAAATGAAACCATTTAAAATGTCATTTATTTAGAAAATATGGGAAAAATATCAAATTAAAAATAAAATGCAATTTTTATTTTTTATAATTTTCTAGACATCCTAAAGAAAATAATGCAAAAAGAATGAATTAAAAATGATGATTTTGCTATTTATTATGAATTTTAGAAGATGCATGAAAAAATTAAAGAAAATAAAAGAAAATATAAAGAAATAAAATGGAGGGGGTGAGAAAAGCAAGAAAACCAAGTTAAGCGCGTTGGGCTTATGAAATTGGGGGGTGTGGATAGCTATCTGAGCCCAATCCCCCCAATTAATGAAACGGTGCGTTTGGGATTTCAAATTCTCCCACCAAAACTCAGATCAAACGTGGGCCGTTGGATGATACTCCCAGTCAAGAGTCCAACCTCCATCGTACGGTTCTCCACCCTTCTTCAACCTCCAGCGCCTAGGGTTTTCAGTCATGCACTCCATGCACGAAGGTTCCACCCGCTCGTTCTCCATGCTTTCTTGATGAAAAATAACAACTCCAGCCCTAAAATACTCTACAAAACTCAAGGAATCCATATCTAATCCTAGTTTTCCCTAACTCTCATTGTACACTCCAAACAGAGAGCACGAAATTCAGGGCACACCATGCTTGCCTGAGGTCAAAGTTGCCAGAACTCAAACCTGATGATCCACAGATATTCTACATGCTTGCCTCATCATTCTATGCTTCATCACATTGATTATAACTCAACACACAGCTTATTCTCGAAGCCAACAGAAATGGCAACCTATCATGGATCTCCATGAATCTATCCCTAAGCTTCAAGAATTGATCCTCTAGGGTTTCTAAACAACATTATCCTAACCACATGATCTCTACCAGCCAGAATAGTGAGATTCGAAGAAGTTTACATACCTTGCACTTGATGATGGTGATGGTAGTTAGACCTCAATTCAACCTTTGATACTTGCTGAAAACGATCTCCAATGAATGAATATGCTTCTATTTGCAATGATTTGTGCTTAATCCTTGTGAATCATGCTATTCCATCCTTCATGCAAGTTGGAGAGAAGAAGATGATAGGTATAATCCTTGATCAATTCAACCACTTCTTGATGTGAATCCTAGGGTTTGAATGATGATGATGATGATTCAATCCAAATTTGTGAGAATTTTGAGAGGTTTGTGAGAGTTTGAGTATCTTATGGAAGAATAAGAGAATGGATGAAAATGGAGATTTTTGACAAATGGGAACACCAACCCTTGCATGAACCAGCTTGCATGAATATATAGGTTGCATTAGAACCTCCTAGAACATTGGAGAAATTTCCCTTACACTTTTCCCTTTCAATTTGGATTATGTTACTTTCAATTCAAGCAACCATGGATAACTCACAAATTATGACCTAAGCTCAAAATTCCACTTTAGCCAATGTCTTTAGAATGCCTTTTCCATTCAAAATGACCTATAATTTTGCATCATTTGGCCAAGATATGAAAAATACCATTTTTTAAGCCATTTTCCTTCATTAAATTCACCAATTTTGAAACCTTGTGCTATGGACATTTCCAATCTCTCATGGTCACCTTTCTAGACTCAAAATGTCATTTGGAGCAAGTTTGATGTTGTAAGTTTTTCCATTTGAAGCCTCCTTGTATGAGTTGTGGGCATAGGTTAAAATGACCTGTAATTCACAAATGACCAAAATACCCTTTGCTTGCCAAGACCATAAGTTGAGTTCCACACATCATATGAAGGCATACCAT
This sequence comes from Lathyrus sativus, assembly GCA_963859935.3. Classification (NCBI taxonomy): domain Eukaryota; kingdom Viridiplantae; phylum Streptophyta; class Magnoliopsida; order Fabales; family Fabaceae; genus Lathyrus; species Lathyrus sativus. The sequence continues at coordinate 565,345,513 of OZ012737.1, read as the reverse complement.
ACCATTCTAGAAATCTAAGACAATGAGGAACAAGTCTTATGTTGACCAGAAATTCATTTGAAATCTCCTTGAGGGGTAAAACTAGCTTGGAAGTCAAGTCACTTTCACAGACAAAATTTCAGATACCTCTGATGACCTGTAACTTGCAAGGACCATAACTTGAGTTCTATAAATCTCCTTGATGTCTTCCACCACTCAAATTAAAGGTCTTGAGATCCTCTACAAGTTTCATGTTGGCCAAGAAGCCATTTGAAGCTTGTATTTTGACTTATCTTGCTTGGAAATTTGACCTAAAATAGGGGATTTTACAGAGAAACCCTAATTTAGAAACTCCTCCTCTCCTTGATTTCTCTTTGAATTCTTCTTAGCACAACACCATATCCTTATTCTCCATGTCAAATGATGGACCCCACATCTCTCCAATAGCCCTTAATGCCTTTCAATCAGTCAATTGCAATTCTTGTGGTCACCTCAACAACTTGTTTTCCTCCCCAAATGACTTTCTAAGCCTCTCATGATGTCTAGATGCTCTCCATGCCTTCCATTCACAGCTCACAACCCCCTTGTTGACCCTCAGATGCCCTCAGATAGGGGATAGGCTCAAGGCTTGATCTGCTGAACTCTCTGCTCTCAAATTCTTTTCTGATGACTTGAATGAGATGGAATTAGGATAATAACCTCTTGATAGGCCTCTAGAGATGAGAATAATGATTGGTCCCCTGTTGAATGTCTTGCTATGCTTATGCTATGCAGATGGTTAGTCTATGTACATGACTCTAGATGCAAATGCTAATGATAATGAAACATAAACCAAGTGAATAAGGTTGGGCAAATTCTAGGGTGCAACAACTACCCACATGACATGTTTATGACTTATAATTCAAAAATCCCAATTTCCCTCCTTTGAATCATTTGAAAAATCCCTCTTTTTAGGCCATTTTGGATCATTTTGTGAAGCAAGCCAATTAAATCCCTCATGACTTCTTATCTGACCTAAAAACATCATTCTAAATACATTTCATGTTGAACAATTTTCCATTGGAGGAGTGGAAGGTAGAGATTTTGACCTATGTTGAAAAAGGACCTATAATTAAACTTTCCCAAAATACCCCTGGATTGCCAAGATCGTAACTTGAGTTCCACAAATCTTCTTGAGGACTTATAGTACTCAAATTAAAGATAAGATCAAGACCTACAACTCTTATGTTGGCCAAGAATCCATTTGAAAACTCCTTGAGGGGAAAAAGTTGCTTAGAAGTCAAGTGACTTTCATAGATAAATTTCAGATACCTCTGAGGACCTCTAGCTTGCAAAGACCATAACTTGAGTTCTATAAATCCCCTTGAGGACTTCTAGTACTAAAATTAAAGGTATTGAGAAGCTCTACATGTTTCATGTTGGCCAAAGATCCATTTGAAACTTGTATTTTGACTTATGTGGCTTTGAAGTTAGGCACTAAACAGGGGATTTTACACTGAAACCCTAATTTAGCAACTTCCCACATTCTTGATCTTTCTTTGCTAAATCTTGGCACAACACCACACATGTATCGACATACCAATTTATAAACCCCATGAACTCAAGGTAGGCTTTGATGCTCTCCAATTACTCAATTGACCTAGAGTTGACCCAGATGAAACCCTAGTTGACTGCACCTCAACTGTGGCTCTTGTACTTGAATCAATGACTTGTCTCAACTTCAATAAGGCCCTCTAGACATCCCATGAGATCCATACACACCTCAAGTTCACATTCCATGTTGATGATCTTCAATACACCTCAAGTTAGGAGAGAAATCCACCTGTGGGCACTCAAACTTCTCATGACTTCAACCCTTCTCTGATGACTTGGATGGGCTTTCAGGCTCAGAGAACACCTCTAGATAGGCTTCTTTTGACATAAATGGCACTTGATCCCTTATTGGATGACTTGATATGCTATGATAGGCAAATGATTGAACTATGTACATGATGTAACTATGCAAATGAAATGCAATGAAACATAAATCAGGCAAGAAAAATTTAGCAAATTTTGGGGTGCAACAGCTGCCCCTATTCAAACGGCTTGGACCCGACTGGATGAAGAGCGGACGTCCTTCAAACGATCGAGGTACGAGACGGTTGAATACCAAGAAACCCGGAAATTTGCTAACCGCAGAAATAAACTGCACAACTGCTTGGGGAACGACATCCACCAATTGAATCTGGTTGTTACGGCAACAACTGATCCAACGTCTGATAATAATTCTGATTTCAACTTCAACCACCTATGTAACGCCACAGGTACTGAACACCTCCGTCCACAACTGGACTAACCTTGTCAACACAAGAAGAGAAACAAAATCGTCAACACGAATATAGATTCCTTCATCACAGGAATAACCTTGTCAACATCGGGACCCAACTTTCGTCAAATCACGAATAAACACCAATTTGTCCACGTCATGACTCACATTTCGTCAACCCGAAGAAATTTCACCAACACAGGAACAAAACTTTGTCCACGTTAGGACGCTACATTCCGTCAACACGGAGAGATCCCGGCTACTCCGCTGGGGATGAGTTGTCCGCCTCTTGCCAACACGAGGAGGTCCTATCAATCATAGGCACTAAATTTGTCGACTTCACTAGGAAACATTTCTGTCCAACCACAGGAAACTCCATCCGCCTATCCATATGGGAACACCATCTGTCTAAACACAGGAAACTTCATTCGTCTATCCATACGGGAAAATCATTTGTCTAAACACAGGAAACTCCATCCGTCTATCCATACGGGAAAATCATCTGTCTAAACACAGGAAACTCCATCCGTTTATCCATACGGGAAAATCATCTGTCTAAACACAGGAAACTTCATTCGTCTATCCATACGGGAAAAATCATCTGCCTAAACACAGGAAACTTCATCCGTCTATCCATACGGGAAAATCATCTGCCTAAACGCAGGAAACTTCATCCGCCTATCCATACGGGAAAATCATCTTCCTAAACACAGGAAACTTCATCCGTCTATCCATACGGGAAAATCATCTGCCTAAACGCAGGAAACTTCATCCGCCTATCCATACGGGAAAATCATCTTCCTAAACGCAGGAAACTTCATCCGCCTATCCATACGGGAAAATCATCTGTCTACACACAGGAACACTTCATTCGCCTATTCATACGGGGAAATCATCTGTCTAACCACAGGAAACTCTGCTTATCTCTGTAGTAGCTAACTCCGTTGGTCCCAACCCACAAATGGCTTTGAGGAGGACTCTACTGGGGATAATAATATTTCGTCAACACGAAGAAATCATGGCGACTTCATTGGGGATCGAATTCTCCCACCCAATAGTAGTTCAATTCAGTCAATCGTACTGGACAATAACTCCGCCTTATCTTTGCAGTAACCAAACCCACTGGGGATGCTCTGAAATTAACTGCCAGGCACCTATTGGACAACAAGCGACAACTTCTGAAATTTTGATTATGAAACCCTGTGACGCTGACGAAACAACAAACTTGAAGAAAATACTCCAATGGCCGGATAAGAGAAACTTCAACAAGCAACTCTGTGGGGAAAAATCTGGCAACAACTCCAAAGTCTACTTATGAAGCTATTCCATGCGGGCAAAACCTTCGGACAACAACTCCAAAGTCTAATCATGAAGATGCGGTACCGCTGAAGAACTCCAAAGTCTAATTACGAAGTCGTTTGATGTTGACGACAACTCCAAGGTCTAATTATGAAGCGGCTCAATGCTGACGCAACAACTGCTAGAGAAACTCTGTTGGGGAATTGCTAACGACGACTCCAAAGCCTAATCGCGAAGCCGTGTAACGCTGACGTAACAACCACTCGAAGAAAACTATGCCGATCTCCAAAGTCAAATCATGAAGTCTGCAATGCTGACATAACAGCTACGCGAGGAAAATCCGCTAAGGAACTCCTAACAGCAACTCCAAAGTCTAGTCATGAAGTTGTTTAACACTAACAATAACTCCAAGGTCGAATTATGAAGTCGTATAAACTAATAATAACTCCAAGGTCTAATTATGAAGCCATCCACTGCTGCTAACAACTTCAAACTCTAATTATGAAGCAGTGACACCAAGTAACGATTTCAACCGTCTAATCGCTGAAATCTCCCTTTAAAAATGCCAACAACAACTTCAAAATCAAATCATGAAGCCTTATAGCGCTGATGTAACGAACTTCAAAGTCTAACTATGGAGCATCCCACGCTGACGAACTTCAGAATCAAATTACGAAGCCGTAACAACAAGTAATGACTTCAAACGTCTAATTGCTGAAATCTTCCTTTTAAAAATGCCAACAACAACTTCAAAGTCGAATTACAAAGCTGTAACAACAAGTAACGAATTCAAACGTCTAATTGTGAAGCCATATCATGATGGTAACATCTTCAAAGTCTAATTATGAAGCCATAACAACAAACCGGGAAGAACCCTGCCGGGGGAATTCTGACGTCAACTGCCAGACATTCAACTTGATGACGAGTAATGACCTCAGATGTCTAATCCCTGAAATCTTTTCTGAAAATACTGACGTGACAGCAACCCGAGGGAACACTCCGTTGGGGAATTTTTTTGACAATAACTCCAAAGTCCAATTATGAAGTCGTGCAAAGAACACTCCGCTGAGGAAGAAGGGAAGTTAATCAAGCACCTCTGATAAGGGAACATATGGCAGGATGAACAATATCATCACATATCTAACGCTGCAAATCTGAATATCTGAAAATGATCCTGAACAAGAAGTCCAATTACCTGCAGGGAAGAACACCTGAAAACAAAGGGGTAGCCAACCTGACTTATGTTTTAGAATGCATATGTTTGAAAATGGCGTAATGCTCCGTACGGCATAGAAATGCTACGCGTTTGAGTAGATGCAAATGTGACGATATACGCAAATGCAAATGCAGGCTCAAGCTGTCGGGGAAACTCTGGTAGTATTGTCTCAACAACATGAATGCTGAGGATAAAGCCAACTCCGCTGGAGAGAACAAGTATCATAAGGTATTCCGGCAAAATAAATGCCGGAAGCACAACCAACTCTGCCGAGGAGCGATTAAACATCAATTTCCACTGGGAGGAATGAACACACACCCTGCTGGTGAACAAACTTAGCTGGGGAAGAAGCACCCCTTCTAGGAAAAGCACACTGTCTGGGCACAGTTTACAAACTCGAAGCCTCGGACTTTGTTGAGGATCAACATCCTGTCAATGGCATGACGACCTGTGGGGGAGCAAGAGAAACCCATCCTTCACGGATATAAACCTTTTGGACCCATAACTTGGTTAAGTATTACGGGAGTCTCCCATGCTGGAGATTGAACGTGCACACCTTCGATTCACTGGGGGCGCACCCTCTGCAGGGAACATTGACTTTGACTTGCTGGGGATATCCTGTGGACAACTTCCCTGAGGAAACTCTTCTGGGGAGAATAATCCCTCATTCGGTAAGGAATAACGTCATTCCAACTCTCCGGGAATAAGCTGCGACTAGCTGGGGAATGACATCGACTGGAGTCAGGTCCTATGTCAAGAGATCTTGGTTGGGGAATACAATCCCTGACTGTTTGCTCCAAAGGTAAGAACTCTGCAAAACACAAATGAGACAAAACAGACATATACAACAGAATCTACCCGGGTTAGCATCCGTGACATTACTTCAGTCAATTCGAAGTTTTAGCAATTATTGGCGAGGGCCAGCAAGATTATGCAAGTGCAAGTTTATCAAAAACATCGGCGTCTTTCACAAACAAAACAGTAAAGAACAAGCATCAAGTACTGAATAACATGTTTTATTGATAATGGGCCTCTGAATAGGCAAAGTTTTGTACACTGGATGCAACTCCTGAAAAGAGGAAGTTACGCACACATACATACATACATATATGCACAAGAAGCATAAATAAAATACAAAACAATATTTGTATACATTTCAGCAACGTGGTACAGACAAACACCATGAGCTGATCCTTCTATGACTCGCCTGACTCTGCGCTTTCCCGGTACTCGATCTTCGGAAGAGATGGTTTTTTTTGATAGACGGCCCCCCAGGTACTCCCAAACCACTAAGCAATGTTGTATCAAATCCAGACCGCAGTCATTTGCTTTTTCAATCCCTAACTTTTGCGTGAACCGCTCTTTGCGGGTTTTCAATTCACCGGGATACCCTTTTTTTGCCGAAATCGCCCTTTTCAGGCTTTCAACTCCGCGGGTGTACATCTTTTCAATTTTATCCCTAATTTTTTCTCGAACCTTTTATTCATTTTTTATGGTTCGCCGGGATGCCCCATTTTTGCCTGGACTCTCTTTTTACTGTCCAGCGGGTCACTTTCAAGCAAAGTATTTTTTAACTGCGCCCGAATTCACAGGAGACGTAAAGTCTTCACCATCCATGGTGGATAGTAACAAGGCTCCTCCAGAGAAGACTTTTCTGACAACATAGGGACCTTCGTAATTAGGAGTCCACTTGCCCCTGTGATCTGTTTGTGGTGGGAGAATCTTCTTCAAAACGAGATCGCCCGTCTGAAAGCTTCGAGGGTGCACCTTCTTATCATAAGCTTTCTTCATCCGGCTCTGATATAACCGACCGTATGCTAAAGAAGCCAGTCTCTTCTCATCCATTAGACTGAGTTGATTCAGTCTATATTTAACCCATTCTGCCTCGTCAAGTTGGACATCACGTAAAACCCTCAGGGAAGGAATCTCGACCTCAAATGGTAACACTGCTTCCATCCCGTATACCAATGAGAAAGGGGTTGCCCCGGTTGATGTGCGTACCGTCGTACGATAACCGTGCAAAGTGAAAGGTAGCATCTCGTGCCAATCCTTATACGTCACAACCATCTTCTGAACAATCTTCTTTATGTTCTTATTGGCCGCTTCAACAACGCCATTCATCTTGGGCTGGTAAGGAGAAGAGTTGTGATGTTCAATCTTAAAATTCTGACACAGCTCTTTCATCATTTTGTTATTCAAATTCGAACCGTTGTCGGTGATAATCCACTCAGGGATTCCATATCTGCAGATAATATCTCGTTTGATAAATCTGGCCACCACTTGCTTGGTCACGTTGGCATATGATGCTGCTTCCACCCATTTGGTGAAATAATCGATCGCCACCAAAATGAACCGGTGTTCGTTTGATGCCGTAGGATCAATCTTGCCAATCATATCAATTCCCCACATCGAGAAAGGCCACGCTGATGACATCATATTCAGAGGACTTAGAGGCACATGGATTATGTCCGCATAAATCTGACATTTATGACACCTCTTTGCAAACTTGAAACAGTCTGTTTCCATAGTTAGCCAATAATAACCTGCCCGCAGCAGTTTTATCGTCATAGCATGCCCACCAGAATGTGTACCAAATGTACCCTCATGGATCTCTTCCATGAGCAACTTCGCCTCTTTCTCATCTACACAACGTAGCAACACCAAGTCGTGGTTTCTTTTGTATAGGACACCGTCCGGGTTCAAATAGAAATTGTCAGCCAATCTCCTTAGCGTCTTCTGATCTCGACTGGATGCTCCAGCCAGATACTCCTTGTTTTTTAGGAAATTTTGGATGTCAAAGTACCAGGGTTTACCATCGGGAGCCTCATCAATGGAAAATATGAATGCAGGCCTATCGAGCCGAGAGATAACAATCCGGGGAGCCTCGTTCCAGAAGTTAACTTTATACATTGAAGACAATTTCGCCAGGGCGTCAGCCATTTGATTTTCCGCTCGTGGCACGTGATGCAATTCCACCTTGTCAAAGAAAGGCAACAATCTCCTTGCATAATTCATATATGGTATCAAATTGGGCTGACGTGTCTCCCGTTCTCCTTTAATCTGATTCACCACTAGAGCTGAGTCTCCGTATACATCCAGATGTTTGATTCGCAAATCAATAGCTTCTTCCAGACCCATGATGCAAGCCTCATATTCAGCCTCATTATTGGTAACGGGAAAAGTCAATCGGGCAGTAAAGGGGATGTGCGACCCCTGAGGCGTAGTGATAATTGCACCTATTCCGCTACCATAAGAATTCACAACTCCGTCAAATATCAACTGCCATTTGGAACCCAACTCTGGTCCTTCGTCCGACAATGGTTCTTCACAATCTTTCATTTTCAGGTACATGATATCCTCGTCAGGAAAATCAAACCTCATCGATTGGTAGTCCTCAACAGGCTGCTCCGCAAGGTACTCTGACAGAACGCTACCCTTAATAGCCTTCTGCGAGACATATTGGATATCGTATTCGGTTAACACCATCTGCCATTGGGCAATTCTTCCGGAGAGTGCTTGCTTCTCAAACACATACTTGATTGGATCCATCTTTGAAATTAGCATGGTTGTATGATTCAGCATGTATTGCCTCAAACGTTTGGCAGCCCAGGCTAGCGCGCAACATGTTTTCTCGAGCATTGAGTATCTGGACTCACAGTCGGTAAACTTCTTACTCAAATAGTAAATCGCATGCTCTTTACATCCGGTCTCGTCGTGTTGACCAAGAACACAACCCCTACTTTCCTCAAGAACCGTCAAATACATAATCAAAGGTCTCCCGGCCACTGGGGGTATCAAAACAGGAGGTTCCTGCAAGTATTCTTTTATCTTGTCGAACGCCTTTTGACAATTTTCATTCCAGGTCAACACCTGATCCTTTTTCAACAACTTGAATAACGACTCGCATGTCGCAGTTAGGTGAGATATGAACCGAGCGATGTAGTTCAACCTCCCTAAAAACCCACGCACTTCTTTTTCTGTTTTAGGCGTTGGCATTTCTTGTATAGCTTTTATTTTCGCAGGATCAACCTCTATTCCCTTTTCGCTCACAATAAACCCCAGCAGTTTACCCGATCTCACCCCAAAGGTGCACTTGTTAGGGTTCAGCCTCAACCTGAACTTCCTAAGCCTTTTGAACAGTTTCAACAGATTAACCAAATGCTCCTCCTCCGTCTGGGATTTGGCAATCATATCATCAACATAAACCTCGATATCTTTGTGCATCATGTCATGAAAGAGAGTCGTCATAGCACGTTGATATGTTGCCCCAACATTCTTCAGTCCGAAGGGCATCACTTTGTAGCAAAATGTTCCCCGGGGAGTAATGAAGGTAGTCTTCTCCATGTCTTCTGGTGCCATTTTGATCTGATTATAGCCTGAGAAGCCGTCCATGAAGGAGAATACGGAGAACTGAGCAGTGTTATCAACCAGCACATCGATGTGAGGAAGTGGAAAGTCGTCTTTCGGGCTCGCCCTATTCAAATCACGGTAGTCTACACACATTCGCACTTTACCGTCTTTCTTCGGCACTGGTACTATATTAGCGACCCATGACGGATAAGTTGTAACAGCTAGGAAACCAGCATCCCACTGTTTTTGAACTTCCTCCTTGATTTTTACAGCCATGTCTGGCCTGGTTCTTCTGAGTTTCTGTTTAACAGGCGGACATTCCTCTCGCAGTGGTAGACGGTGCACAACCATGTCCGTATTTAACCCAGGCATATCCTCGTACGACCAAGCAAATATATCCCCATACTCTCGTAGTATCTCAATCAGCCTTTGCTTGACGTCGCTCTGCAGCGCAGCCCCTATACGGATATTTCTCACAACTTCTTCCGACCCCAAGTTAATAATCTCAATTTCCTCCTAATGAGGCAGAATGATTCTCTCTTCCTGTTTCAACAAACGAGTCAGCTCCTCTGGCAGGTCGCTATCCTCAACAATCTCTTCCTCTGCTTGGAATACCGGGTTCTCGAAGTCGAAACGAGTCATAGGCGGTTCGTATGAGATGTCATCTGAAATATTAGCCCTGCAAAGGAAATGGTTAAATGCTTCAACACGCAAACAAAGCAAATAACCACGTTGCCATTTATTGTTAAAGTAAAAACAAGAAAAACAGGGATCACAATATTTGAATATGAAAAACGCCTTTATTTCATGATTAAACAGTGCAATACACATAATCAAGTAGCCCTAATGTAACATCACTATGCCCCGAGTAGGACATAGGATTATTCAACAATTGATAAAACAAATCATTACTGTTTAAAAGTCACTGGGACAGTTTCCCGGATGGACCAGTTGCAGAGACTTTGTCTTGGCACGCTTGGCTTGATCCACGCGTCCATATCGCACTCGCTATCCCCGTCTTCGGCGTCAGAAATAGCGTTGATAGTCTCAAAGCACACCCCGCTTGGCGTAATCGTGACCGGTCCCTTGAACCTGGGCGCTCCTGAAGATGACGCTGACGACGTCGGTCGATACCCTAGCCCAAACTTGTCATTCTTCACGGGAATCTCCAATACCTGCCCCCAACCTTTAGTCTTACCAATCTGCACTAAAGCCTGAGCCTCTTTGTAAGATGACACTGCCACATCTGACATCTTGCTGGAACCCTGAGCTTTGTCTTTAATTCGCAACCCCTCGAAGGCTTGACAAGGTGTCTCGTGTATTTCTCCGTCGACCTCCACATATCTGAATGATGACAGGTGACTGACCAAAATATCCTCCTCCCCGCAAACGGTAACAACACTATCGCCCACCATGTACTTCAACTTCTGATGCAATGTGGACGTTGCGGCCCCTGCAGCATGGATCCATAGGCGCCCAAGAAGGCAGCTATAAGCTGGATGGATATCCATGATGTAGAATTCGGTATCAAAAATTTCCGGCCCCACCTGCAGCGGTAATGTTATTGACCCAAACACTGATCTTTTCGTCCCGTCAAACGCCCTCACAACCAAATCGCTGGGCGTGCAAATAAATCCTCGTATGTCCAATTTCATCATGGCTTTCTTTGGCAATACGTTCAAGGACGATCCAGTATCCACCAATACTCGCGACATTACGGTGCCTCGGCATTCCACCGATATGTGCAAAGCCATGTTGTGCTCTCGACCCTTGGGTGTTAGGTCAAAATCTGTGAAACCCAGGCTATGTCCAGCATTGACATGTGCCATTACCCCCTCTAACTGATTTACAGAAACTTCTTGGGGTACGAACGACGTATCCAATATTTTCAGCAAGGCGTTCCGGTGGGCCTCGGAACATAATAACAACGACAAGATAGAAATCTTCGACGGCGTCTGCTGTAGGTGTTCAACAATTTTGTAGTCGCTCTTACGAATCAGTCTCATGAACTCCTCTACGTCCTTGAGTGACGTATCCTTTTTTTCGACTGAGAAGGCCCGTTTTCACTTACTTTGGCTTTACCTTTGGCCAACCTCTCTGCTTCTATTTCAGGTGAGGTAAAGATCTTTCCGCTACGGGTCATGCCCCCCGTTCCAACAACATTATCAACAGCCCCAGCTGGCTGGCTATTCACCACAATCTTTTCACAGTTGCAATATGCTTCTAATCCGTATGACCACAGGACATCTTTCGTACTTTCAAAGGGAACATGCCCTGCTTTGGTAATCGTAATAGTTGGCCGCTGGACGGGCGCCGTTATCGTTATAGTCTTCCTCGGGATCGTCACCGTTGCAATATCATTCTGCTCGTCACATAACGCCTTCACAGGCTTCTCAACCGCAGTTCGATCAAATTGCAAGGTCCCTTCGTCGATCATGGCCTGAATGCCCTGCTTCAAATCATTACAACCCTCTGGCTGGGTCCAACACTCTAAACAACATTCATCACAACCGGGAAACACTCCCTCTCTGAGCAACCTGCTTTTCACTTCACTCAATGGTGTCTTCAATTCGTTAACATCCATCACCAAGTTCAAATTTTCTTCTATTTAGATGGCATTTGCCCCATGATTGGGCATAGGCTGTTGTACAATATTGGGCCCCACTTGGCCAAAGTTGATGGCTTTACTGTCCAACAAGTCTTAAACCTTATGCTTGAACGCATGACAAGATTCTATATCGTGTCCGGGCGCCCCGGAATGGAATTCGCACTGCTTATTAGCATCATACCCCCTGGGAAGTACCGGTCCAGTAGGTGGTTCCATTGTTCTTTTCTCGACCAAATTCAACCCTAGCAGTGTCTGAAGAAGCTTTGCATATGTCGACGGAGGCTTATCAAATATCCTCTTCGGCCTTGCATTCTGAAACCTTCCCTGACCTTGATTCTGCCTTTGTTGCTGCTGCGACTGTTGTTGCTATTGTTGTTGTGGTTGTTGTTGTTGTTGAGGAATTGAAATAGTAACACTGGCTATCTGTTGAGGTTGAATGTACTAATTTCTGCCTCTGCCCCGGCCTCTGCCACCGAACACAACGCTAGTATCACCCTGTTGTCTTCCACCGAACGCTTTTCTCGCACCCCCGGCTGAATTAGATTCGCCTGCCTGAATCTTTCCAATTTTAATTCCATTTTCGATCCTTTCCCCCATAAGAATCATATCGGAGAAGCTACCCATCGAAACATTGAGTAGCTTGTCATAGTACATTCCTGTAAACGTCCCCATAAACATGTCATTCATCTCCCTTTCCACCAAAGGAGGGTGCACTCGAGCGGCCATATCGCGCCACCGCTGCGCGTACTCTTTGAAACTTTCACCACTTTTATGCGGCAGGCTCTGCAACTGAACCCTGTTTGGCCCCAAATCACTGTTATATTTGTAATGCATAACAAAAGCATCAGCGAACTGCTTCCAACTTCTAATCTGGGTGGGCTCCAATCCCATGTACCATTCCAATGATGGTCCCGATAAGCTGTCTTGAAATAAATGCATGGGCATCCTTTCATCATTGGAATACGCAGACATCCTTCTATAATAAGAACGTACATGGACCTTTGGGCAAGTATCCCCTTTGTATTTGTCGAATGTTGGAGCCTTGAATTTCAACGGCACCCTCAGCCTTGGTACTAACCCCATAGTAGTCATATCCAACCCAGCGAAGTTCTGATCAACCACACCTTTCATCTGCTCTTCTAGCATTCTGATCCTCTGAACAGGGTCAATAGGGCCTTCGGGTCCCATACCTCTTCCTGAAAATGTGTCCTCCTGTTGATCCACATTCTAGTCATTGCCATACCCATCGTAACCCATGTTACGGCCAAATCCTTGCTGATTGAACACAGGACCCTGTCCTCGGTTGCCGACCCCCAGATTGACCCCAGCAGGTCCAAACCCATTGTTGAAAGGAAATGCTCTAGCGCCGTTCACATTCACATTACCGAATCCACCATTACCGTAGCCATACCCCTGATTGTTGTCGTAGCCGTCATTACCGAAGCCTTGATTGTTGAACCCGAAGTTCCCGTCCTGATTGAAATTGCCATACCCATTGTTTCCAAATCCAACATTGTCAACGAATTCTTGATCGGCATCCACAGTGTTGCCTTTGTTGTTAACAACATGCCCATCACCACCATTCCCAGTATTGCCATTACCAGCGCCAGCACCCGCACCAGTACCCGTGTTTCCGTTGACAGTCACAACAGGTGGAGTAACAACTGCCGGTATCTCATCCTCCTGACGAGGAGTTTCAACAGAAATGTGGTCAGTATTGCCATTTCTGTTTGCCCGCGTCAGCAGCGGCTGCACCAAGGTCTGAAGATTCTCCTAGCCCTTGGCCATGCTCTCCATGGCTTGCATGAACAAAGTCAGCTTCTCACGGATTTCCTGCATCTCGACCTGAACTTGATCCATTATCTTCTTGCAGTTGTTTCTGGTTGAATAGCGGTGGACTCTTTGTTCGTCAATCCTGAAAAACCTGAGAGATGCAGGAAATAAGATACAGATTCAACAAGTAACTGGAAATGCAAAATGAACATGCAAATGCAATATGTGTCTGTGCGTTAGGGAGATCAACCCTTGATTCTAGTGCCAAAGTGCCAGTGTAGTGACAATGACAGTGATTAGAAGCTTGAAATCCACTCATGGAAAAACATATCATATATTGCTGCGAAGAGCCCATCAAGTCAGAAATACAATATCACTGAGTGTATAATAAGAAGGCATGACCTCAACCAACAATCCTGGTGATGGCCAACACAATGCAAATAAAGCATATACAACAGTACATAAGGTAATCAAGTGCGACCATATGCCTGATACTCCTCTAACAATCTCTTAGTCTTGGGATGATTCGGCTGAGAAAGCAACCCTTCAACGAGCGAGTCTCTTTACCTGATAACACGCTGGAGATCACCAATGGATTCCTCCCAAGCACCTTCTCCAAAGCATTCCTCTAGCTTCCGCTTCTGGGATGCAGACTCTTTCTTACGCTTGATGACTTTGTTCAAGGCATTCTGAACGTCATATCTCCGTATAACCTCTTCTTCAAACTTCTTCTGGCTAGCTTTCAACTGGCCTTCTAGCTTAGAGATCCGCAACTTCAGTTTGTCTTCTCTTTCCTTATTGCCGGTCAACGTGGCATTCCAGGTTTTGTTGAATGCGGAGATCTCCCGGCAGGCTACATCAAGTGCTTTCTTCTTGGACTCCAGCATGTCGTGAGAGCTCTTGAAATCTATCCCCAAACGTTCACGCTTCTTTCGTTGTTCAGTCAGTTCTGTGCCTAGTTGATTCACCAGCTCTGTTTGCTGCTTGAAGGAATATACGGCTTCATTCCTTTCGCTTCTGAGCTGCACTAGCTCTTCTTCCAACTTCTCGTTGTCTTTCACCAACTCTTCTTTCTCCTTCACAACCTGCTCATACCTCTCAATAAACACAGTAGTCGGCTCCTCAATCACGGGGGAAGCAGGAGGTAATACTGCAGGAAACGACATTAGCGCTTGCTTTGCCCTACCTTGAATCCAGACTTTGTACGGAGCATAGGCTTGACAATCATTCTTACCCAATAACGGCTTACCCCTTCTGTTGATATTATTCCAAGCATGCTGAAGCTTGGACAATAATTCTCCATTCAAATCACCTGTGAAGTACAGAGATTCCTGCACTTCCTCCTCTTTTGGCAGGCTTTTCAAAGCATAACCGAATTGCCTGATCAACAATGATGGATTGTAGTTAATGCACCCTTTCCTCCCAATCAGAGGGACGTTAGGATATCCGGCGCAGCTGTAGATAATCTCGGATCCCAGTAAATCTCTATCAAACCAGACAACATCTTCTGAAGAAAGTCCCATCAGATGCTCAGACCAATCCACCGTATCTGTAGACTCAGCAAAGATACCCTTCTTGGGCAGGTGACTATCAAACCACATATACAACAAAGGCACACAGCAAGAGACGTTATTGCCCCTCCTATTCTCGTTCTTATAATGCAGTGAATGATAGAAATCTCCAATCAGAGTAGGCACAGGATTGCCTGAAGCAAATATATAGAATGCATCCAAATCGACGAAGTCAGGCATCTAGTTTTGAATGGTTACCTCCAAGATCTCAGCATATTCCTCCATAGTCGGAGCCAGAATGAAGTCGGGGAAAGTAAAACACCTCAACGGGGGGGGTCATAGAACTGCATCAGCGCGTACAATCCGTTCCGCTCATACATGGATGGTTTATAAACCAACCTAAGCAGTTTCCCATAACTTTTCCTGAAGCTTCTCTTCACATCCTCATCAGCTAGAGATATCAAACCAAGCAGAGAAGAAACATCTGGAGTAGGCAACTTGTAAGCCACAGTCTTCTTCAGAGTATCCATAATAGCAGACAGAAATTCGAGCAACTAGAATCAGAAGGTATGAAATGCACTTACAGCATAGACACACGTTAATGATATGCAAAATGAGTATGCAACAATGCAATATGCAAACATGCAACAGGGATCAAGTGATATATTGCTGAAGAGATCCATCCATAATATTTGTCTCGACAGACCCGCAGTACTGCTCAAACCTGGTCTCAACAGACCCATAACAATGCTTCAACCTGGTCTCAACAGACCTGTAACACTGTCCTGATGAAGAACCCCAAGTAACCACACATACTGATCCAATATTAAGAAAACCGGGTAGTCTGGAGGTCAAGTTTCCTGCATGCCCCAATCCCTCTCACAGGTAGGTGTCCTATCAACTGACACAAGGTACGACATCCTATGCGGTCGTCGGTGTCACAGACTTTCAAGACTGATGATACGATACCCAAAAGGTGTGGCATCATCATGTCCTGAAGAGGCCTCACTTAGCCAACTTCCAATTGATCGATCCCCAGAGTCGACAATCCAACTAACCAACAACCCCCTCAACCCAAAGGGTTGAAAAAGAAGTCAACCAGAAGAACCTCGTCCGAGCGTGGATTTTGCGGGACACTAGTACATGCAAAGCATGCACGCGCCCACTACTTTCCACAACTAATTCTAGGTGCACTCAAGCCCAGGTCCGGCTTATCTCTCAATCTGACCCCTACCCAGTATAACAACAATAATATAATGTTGAAAGTAAATACAGAAAAGTAAATCCATACAAAACCCACGACGGGAAAACAAGCGCTAGGACTGACTCGCGTAGGGAACCGTTGGAGTCCCCAGCAGAGTCGCCAGCTGTCGCTACTGCGAAAATCGGCGCCGGCTATGATAGAAGAGTCGCCACCGTGCGTTATTTATCCCAACGGAGGGAAAGGAAACGCTCAGAGTAAACCTAATGCAAAACGGGAAAGGAATGGTCGTCGCCACCAAATCCTGTATTCGGGAGTCGGTTACGCAAGGGGAAGGTATTAGCACCCCTCACGTCCGTCGTACTCGACGGGATCCACGCTTGTTTTCTAGGTACGGATTGTTATTTTATATATACTAAAGGTATGGGTCAAAAAAGAATAGAAAATGACTTGGCAAAGTATCGCACTTTATGCCTACGTATTCCCGTCTGGAACGAGAAATCAGAGTCAACGTAGTTCGCCTACCTACGGGAAAGGAGGGGAAGGTTGCTCGCTAGGATACGGCATCCTATGCCTACGTACTTTCATACAGCATGAAAGATTAGAGCAAACGTAGTTCGGGCTACGGAAGACACAAGCTTGTCTGACTGTTTTTTTATTACCTTATGAAAGGGTTTTTCTTGATTAAGAGTCCAAGCGGACAAAAATGACACTTTGATTTTTTTTGTGAATCTTTTACAAAAGAAGTGTTTTTTTAGTTTGTTTGCAATCTCTGACGCACTAGAGACTATGATTCGAGAGTGACTACGTCGTGTGTCACCCAAAGGGTACCATACTAAGCAGCCAGACTACTGGAAAGAAGCTCTCCAGCAACCCTTTCTCGAATAGCTTAAGGCTCGTAACTTACGACATCGATTAACCTTATTACTGTATTTTTGAGTTGTATTGAGATAAGAAGGGAAAGAAGCTCTAAAAAACCTAGGGTTGAAAAGGGAATAAAAACTAACCTAATGTTGTCATGCATGGATAAGAATCCTAATGCCTGTCATAATTCCCTCCTGCACAGAGGAAATCATAGATCCTAGGGGATAAATAGAAAAGAAAGCAAGCAAAATACACTAAAATGCATGCAATGCAGCAATACAAGCGAGGCAAGGGAGTCCCACTCAACCTCGAACCTGGGAAAACAACAGGCAAAGTGAATCGACATTCACCTCAAACCCAGGGGGCAAGCTACACAAGCCAACAAACAAATACAGAAAACAAAACCCAAAGGAGGCAGCCTAAGCAGCAACACCAAACTCCTATAGCAAACAGCAGCTCTGACAGCAACAGTTGGTTAAACAGCAAGAAGTTGACAGCAACAACTTTCATCTTCAAACTTCAATAAACTTCAATCTCCAACTTCCAGGTAAGAGAAAGAACACTTCAAATAAGGCTCCTCAATACCTAAACAATTAAGCTCCACAGCTACAAAAAACTCCAGCTTAAAAGCAACAGTAAACCCTAGCTTCAATCCTCCAACAAGCTCCTGACAGCAAAGTTGACAGTAACACAACTCCATCTTCAAGAAAACCTTATGAAAGGCATCTTCAACATCTTATATATTCATCACTAAGCTCTAGCAAGCTCCACCAAGAAATATTGGTTACTGAGATCAATTTATAATGAATGGGAACCAGTGAAAACCAAAGGAAATCACTAGGAACCATCATCTGCAAAGAAGGGTATCCTCAAAAGTTCTACTCTTCAAGGCATACCACTCATCCCTCCAAGGGAGAGATGGGGCTTCCTTGAGAGGACTTTGAATCATAGGATAGGATGGAAGCAAACAAAGCATTCCATGTTTAAGGAAAGATATGAACTAAGTCTAAAAAGCTCTTCCTAAAACCCTAATTTTCCTAAGCTCCTGACAAACATCCCCACAGATGAGAAATCTTCAACTCCAAGCTCCTTCAAGCTATCCAAAGCATCTTCAATTGATCTTCACTTCATACAAGTAGAGTCTAAGCCAAAAGCTCACCCAAAATAGCCCCCACACAAATTGAATAAACCAAGCATCCAAGGGAGAAACCCACAAACATCACACCAATTGTAAAATACAAATAAAATGCTAAAATAAATCATAAAATCCTAATTAAATTCCTAAGGGAACCTAAGCCTATACCCAATACCCCATATAAGTCCCAGGACCTAAATCAAACACTAAGTCCCCAAACTATGCCCTAAACTACAACTAGTTGTTTTGAAACCCTAAATCTAACACTCCTTATGTTCAACACTAAAATTGGCCTAAATTTTATTCACAAAAATATAATAAAATTTATAAGGGAACATGCTTCTCTAAGATAACTAATCCAACAAGAATCAACTCAAAATCATACACCAATTGGTCACAATAAAATCAACAAAATCATGTATCAACCAAACTCAAAATAAAAGCAATTAAAATATAAAAAATGCAATTAAATTCCAAAATGCATGAATCAGTAATTTCTTAATCCTATAAAATTCTAGACTCTCTAAGGAGTCAGGGGAAAAAACCTCATCTTAAAAGATTTAATTTTCTATTTATTATGATTTATTTTCTAACTATATGCAAAACATGAAAATAAAAGAAATCACATAAAAATAAGAAAAATCAAATTAAATTGAAAAAGGCATGAAAATGGGATTTCTTGATTTCAGAAAATCACAATTAAATCCAAGATCATGGAGATATTTTTAAAATATTTTTTGGATCAAAATTGGATTTAATATGGATTTTAGAAATCAAATGAATTAAAATAAATCCAAAAAGAATAAAAAGAAAATAAAATGCTGAATTAAACATGAGCCAATGGATTGATTGACTGGTAAACGCATCCAATGCTCCAGAGTGTATCCACGTGAGGATGAGGTGGCTGGTGACTCACAAGCTGAGTCACGTTAATGAAACGTTGCGTATTGATCTATAGAGGGAGAGCTGAGTTTAAATGGTGACCACACGATCTGCGTACAAAGTCCATCTGAAGGACTGATCCAAGGGTCCAGACATTATCTTCTTCACAAACTCAGGTGACCTGAGACTGTTGTCAGGCGGTGGTCCATGGTGGAAAACACCGTCTTCTCCGATGAGGTCCCAAACTCAGGTGACCAAAACTGAAGAACCTTATATCTATCTTGACCAGAAAATCACGAGGATCTCAAATCTCCAATCCATTTCAACCAACTCTCAACAGAAATCGAAACACGGATCAAAGTTCAGAGGGTGTCACATTTTCGATCCTCACCATTCGCAAAATTGAAACCATAGAAATGATCACCATCCTTCAGTGATCATCATGAGCTATATATCTTGATTTGAAACCTCAAAAACATGCATAACCGTCCTCTAACATAAATTGATCATCAACCCTAATTGTCACTAATCAACTCCAAACCAATCCAGAAACGTTCCCTAATCATCCTAGGTCATAACCACATGCACATTGCTAACTAATTCGGCCTAGATCAAGAGGAAATTCAAGAATTACATACCTGTGAAAATTGGATCAACAGAGATAGAAAATGATGGATCCAAGCTCCACAACTCTTCAAACACGATCAGTAAAGTAAGAGGAAGCTTTTCCAACCCTCAATTTGGCTTGAATGTGCCTTGAACTCTAAAACCGTTTTCAGTTAGAAACCTTGAAACTCAACTTGCTATCTTCACTCTCTCCACGAATTTTGCACCAAACTCAATCTGGAATCATTAGAATGAATATATAGAAGCTTCTCATGGGCTTCTGAGTCCAAATTAAGGCCCAATTCAGTGATCCAAAGTTTCTGATTTACACTTGAAAATCCAATGCACCAGTCACGATTTGCTTGTTACAGTTGGCTCTAGAATGATCTATTCAACTGCAAATTGGTTTGTGAGTGCGTTTGGATAGCTAGCTTGGCCTGAAATACCCTGATTCTTGTTTTGGAATTGTAACTTGTAAATGAAGTAATCACTTTTCAAAGCAACTCATGAAATTGAACCTCATCTCAAAATTGTGAAATTGCCAATGTGTTTGAAATGCAATTTCTGGTCAAAATGACTACCCACATGACATGTTTATGACTTATAATTCAAAAATCCCAATTTCCCTCCTTTGAATCATTTGAAAAATCCCTCTTTTTAGGCCATTTTGGATCATTTTGTGAAGAAAGCCAATTCAATCCCTCATGACTTCTTATCTTACCTAAAAACATCATTCTAAACACATTTCATGTTGAACAATTTTCCATTGGAGGAGTGGAAGGTAGAGATTTTGACCTATGTTGAAAAAGGACCTATAATTCAACTTTCCCAAAATACCCCTGGATTGCCAAGATCATAACTTGAGTTCCACAAATCTTCTTGAGGACTTCTAGTACTCAAATTAAAGCTAAGATCAATACCTACAACTCTTATGTTGGCCAAGAATCCATTTGAAAACTCCTTGAGGGGAAAAAGTTGCTTGGAAGTCAAGTGACTTTCACAGATAAACTTCAGATACCTCTGAGGACCTCTAGCTTGCAAAGACCATAACTTGAGTTATATAAATCCCCTTGAGGACTTATAGTACTAAAATTAAAGTTATTGAGAAGCTATACAAGTTTCATGTTGGCCAAAGATCCATTTGAAACATGTATTTTGACTTATGTGGCTTTGAAGTTAGGCACTAAACAGGGGATTTTACACTGAAACCCTAATTTAGCAACTTCCCACATTCTTGATCTTTCTTTGCTAAATCTTGGCACAACACCACACATGTATCAACATACCAATTCATAAACCCCATGAACTCAAGGTAGGCTTTGATGCTCTCCAATTACTCAATTGACCTAGAGTTGACCCAGATGAAACCCTAGTTGACTGCACCTCAACTGTGGCTCTTGTACTTGAATCAATGACTTGTCTCAGCTTCAATAAGGCCCTCTAGACATCCCATGAGATCCATACACACCTCAAGTTCAAATTCCATGTTGATGATCTTTAATACACCTCAAGTTAGGAGAGAAATCCACCTGTGGGCACTCAAACTTCTCATGACTTCAACCATTCTCTGATGACTTGGATGGGCTCTCAGGCTCAGAGAACACCTCTAGATAGGCTTATTTTGACATAAATGACACTTGATCCCTTATTGGATGACTTGATATGCTATGATAGGCAAATGATTGAACTATGTACATGATGTAACTATGCAAGTGAAATGCAATGAAACATAAATCAGGCAAGAAAAGTTGAGCAAATTTTGGGGTGCAACAGTACCTGATTGCGGCATGATCGGTATAGATAATTATCTTCGCTCCTACTAAGTAAGAACAAAGTTTATCCAAAGCGAACACGACAACTAGAAGTTCTTTTTCTGTGGTGGCGTAGTTCATTTGCGCAGGGTCCAAGGTTCTACTAGTGTAATAAATCGCATGAAGATTTTTATCTTTTCTCTGTCCTAGAACTACACCTACGGCATAATCACTAGCGTCACACATGATTTCAAATGGTAACCTCCAATCAGGTGGTTGCATGATGGGTGCGGTAATCAGAGTTGTTTCTAATTGCTCAAATGCTCTCTGGCATTTGTCATCAAAAATGAATTCAACGTCTTTCATTAATAAGCCAGTCAGTGGTTTAGTGATTTTAGAGAAATCCTTAGTGAATCGTTGGTAGAAACCGACGTGTCCTAAGAAACTTTGTATTTCTCTTATGGTTTTAGGAGGTTGAAGGTTTTCTATAATTTTTATTTTTGCTTTATCTACTTCAATCCCCTTATCAGACACTATGTGTCCAAGTACGATTCCTTGTCGGACCATGAAATGGTATTTTTCCCAATTTAACACGAGATTTACTTTTACGCATCTTTCAAGTACCATTTTTAGGTTCGATAAGCATCCTTCAAAACTCTGCCCACAAACAGAAAAATCGTCCATAAATACTTCCATGACGCCGTCTATAAAGTCAGCGAAGATTGACATCATGCATCTTTGGAATATTGTGGGAGCGTTACATAATCCAAATGGCATTCATCGATAGGCAAATGTACCATAAGGACAAGTGAAGGTTGTATTTTCTTGGTCATCAGGATGAATAGGGATTTGAAAGAATCATGAATAACCGTCTAAATAGCAGAAGTATGAGTGCTTAGCTAATCGCTCAAGCATTTAATCAATGAAGGGAAAAGGGAAATGATCTTTTCGAGTAGCTTTGTTCAATTTCCTATACTCAATTCACATTCTAGTTTCGGTCACAACTCTTTGTGCTATAGATTCACCTTTTTCGTTCTTAACAACTGTAACACCTCCTTTATTTGGTACGACATGCATCGGGCTAACCCATTGACTATCAGAGATCGGGTATAAAATTCCTGCTTCTAACAACTTTTGTACTTCTTTCTTAACTATGTTGATCAGAATGGGATTTATCCTTCTTTGATGTTCTCTAGAGGTCTTACAGTCTTCCTTTAGCATATTGCGATGCATGCAGATAGAAGGACTTATTCCTTTTAGATCAGAAATGTTATAGCCTAGAGCATATGGGTATTTTCTTAAGATATGCAGTAGTTTATCAGTTTCTATTTGTCTTAAGTCTGCATTGACTATTGTCGCTACTGCGAAAATCGGCGCCGGCTGAACAGAAGAGTCGCCACCGTGCGTTATTTATCCCACGGGAGGGAAAGGAAACGCTCAGAGTAAACCTCGCACAACACGGGAAAGGTATGGTCATCGCAACCAAAACCGGGGTTCGGGAGTCGGTTACGCAAGGGGAAGGTATTAGCACCCCTCACGTCCGTCGTACTCGACGGGATCCACGCTTGTTTTCGGGTATGGATTGTTATTCTATCTACGCTAAAGGTCTGGGGTTAAAAGGAAAATAAAATGAAAATAAAAATGACTCGGCAAAGTATCACACTTTATGCCTACGTATTCCCGCCTGGAACGAGAAATCAGAGTCAACGTAGTTCGCCTACCTACGGGAAAGAAGGGGAAGGTTGCTCGCTAGGATATCGCATCCTATGCCTACGTACTTCCACACTGCATGGAAGATCAGAGCAAACGTAGTTCGGGCCACGTACGACACAAGTTTGTCTTGGTTGATTTTATTCCTTCTGAAAAAGGTTTTCTTGATTAACAGTCCCGGCGGACAAAAATGACGCTTTGATGAGTTCACATTCTTTTACGGAAGAAGTGTCTTTTATTGTGTTTGAAATCTTTATGTGTTTTTCTGTTTGTTTTGAGAAAGAAAGAGACAGAACTCTAACCTACGGTTGCGAAGGGAATCAAACTAACCTAATGTTATCATGCATGGGTTAAGACCTAGTGTCTATCATGCTCCTCTCTTGCACAGAGAGAAACAGAGATCCTACGGGATAGGCAGAAACAGAAACAATATCAGATATATATAGTAAAACAGTAAAATGCATGGATGCAACAGTACAAGCGAGGCAAGGGAGTCCCACTCAACCTCGAACCTAGAAAACAATAGGCAAAAGTGAACAGGCTTCACTTTCAACCCAACAGGGTAAACAGCAAACAATACAGTCAGGAAAACCAATCAATACATCAGCAATGAAATACAGCAAAAGAAACAGCATCAGCAGCTCTGAATCAACATCTAGCTTCAAGTAATCTCCAATCAGCTACAGGCTTCAACAAGCATCAATCTCCATCTTCATGACCTTCAGGCAAGGGCTTTGATCATCTGTCTTCTATCTGCCATGGCTTTTCTTCAAGCTCAAACCTCCAGGATGAGGGATCAGTCACAAGAGTGAATTGGGTGTTAAGCAATCAGCTGACTACCAAGGGTGGTGAACAGACTGCTTCTAACACAAAAGACATTTTCTCTCAAGAGTTCTATCTCTTAGACACTATCACCAAGCCTTCCAAAGGAAGGGGGTGAGTGTCTTAGAGAGACTCTGAATCACAGAGAAGAATGGATGCAGACAAGGCAATCCATGTTTGAGAAACAAACTTTCTAACCTAGAGCTCTGCCTAGCTCCTAAACCCTAGTCTCCTCAGTATCTGCTAGCAAGATTCTCCTCTCCCACTCTGGCAGTTGATCTTCAATCTTTGGATCTCCAATGGTCTTCATCTCCTCAAGTCTTCAGCTTCCCCAGGTTCCCAAACAATCCCAATACCCAAGCAAGCAAGCAATAATCCCCAGAGGGCACACCACACCAGTCAATCAGATATATACAGAGTATTAATAGCAGTAGGGGAATCCTGACTTTTTCTAAGGGATCTAATAACTACCCATAGCCCCTATAGTTCCATAACTAAACTAGTCAAACCCTAAGTCCTAAGGGAAAGAATCAAACTTCCTAAGTCATCACCTAAAAAACCCTAATTTGTTCACATTGTTCAAGCCTACATTAAGCACCTAAAATTAACTTCTAAAAATGGGAACTAAATTGTTTCTACAAGTTCAATATCTCATCTAAGCAACCTAAAAAGAATGAACAAAAAATATGAAAGCATCTAATAGAACAAAAATTACTAAAATCATGCATGAAATGAAGCTATTTAAAATGACATTTATTTAAAAAATATGGAAAAAATATCAAATAAAAATAAAAATGCAATTTTATTTAATGACAATTTTCTACACATCCTAGAGAAAATAGTGTAAAAAGAATGAATTAAAAATGGTTTTTTATCTATTTATTATGAATTTTTAAAATGAATGAAAATTAAAGTGGAATTAAAACAATTAAATCAATTAAAATGATAGGGGGGGGTACTAATAGAAAACACGCCTAGTTGAAATCAGGATGGGCCAAGCAGTGGTGGGGTGCGCGTAGCAAATTGGATTAGGCCCAGAACCACTTCAGAATTATTGAAAATAAAAACACGCAGGGGGTGAAAATAGCATAGGATTCACGCTCAAAACTGATTGGGCTTAAAATTGGGGGGTGGTGATATCACTCACTTAGGCCCGCCCGTTTCAATTAATGAAACGGTGCGTTTAGGGCACCACAGCTTCCCTCCAAATCTCAAAATCAAATCTCAGCCACACGATGGCTCCTCAAGTCAATGGTCTAACACAAAACGGACGGCCATGATTTCGTCTTCCTCCTTTGATTCATCTAGGGTTTCTGAAACCCTCACGCGCATGCCATGAACGTCCAAGTTCAAGCTCTCGGTTCTCTCTCTCCAGGCCATGAAACGCCACGATATAAACATGAAACTTACTCTAAATCTCTCCCTCTATACGCCTATGGTCTTTGTTTGCTTTGAAACTCAGCCAATCAATAAACCCGATCGAGACCAAATTCTGACTCCATGAAAATACACTGAGATGCATCACAACAATTCTCAACCAAACCTATACTAATCTACTCTATGCATAATGGTGATCATCCTGCGCTAACAACCTAAGATTATAATGCACTATGCTGCAAGTTCTAAGTCCTAACAGTTTTTACAACCTGCTAACAATCATCACCAAACTACTCCAAACTCATCCTAATTGCTCTACTTGAAGGTGAGAAAATACTTAGAAGGGGGGGTTGAATAAGTATGACAGAAAATAATCAAAGATAAAACACAAGTATTTTTATCCTGGTTCGTTGAACTCAACTACTCCAGTCCACCCTTTTCAAGAGTGATTTGCCTTTCTCAACAAGGACTTAATCCACTATTCAAATCAACTGATTACAAATAGCACACCTAAGAACAATTGTTCTTAGTCTTCTTAAGAGCTACTGATCTAACCTAGATCCTCTTAAGGAAAACTTCCTTTACAAATTAATGTAATACAATGAAAGAGTAAGAAATTGCTTCTATGAAAGCTATAAACACAACTGTGTTATTTCTCTAAGTTTAGAACAATGTATGAACAGTGAAGAATATGAGAGCTTTTAGCGTGAGAGAGTTCTTGCAATAAGTTCGTCAATTTTCGTCTTAATTCGGCACTTGAAGAATGAGCTATGATGTCCTTTATATAGCCACTTGAATATTGGAGAGAATATTTTACCGTTAGAGAAGATATTTCCAATATCAAAATAGTACTGTCCTTTGTACTATTGCAGCAGAGAGACGGCGCACAAAATGTGGGTGTAGCAATTGTCTGCTGAGCTGTGATTATACCATATATGGAATGTACCAGAGGAATAATATTCTTGCAGAGAATTTTGTCTATCCCAATTAAGGAAAGATTTGCTGGCATATTCCAACGGATATATTAAAATAATCTTCTTCAAATAATTCTTCAGATAGTTCAGATCAACAATCAATATCAGAGTCTTCAGTCTTCAGAACCTTCTGGAAACTTCAGAGCATAAGATGTTCTTCAGATGTTGATGAATCAGAGTCTGGTGCAGCTGTGTGCTTGAAGCGTAACATGCTCTTAGATCAGAGTCTTCACTCAGATCAGAGTCTTCTCTCATTCAGAGTCTCTTCACTCAGAGTCTTCTTTCATTCAGATTCTTGATAATACATGCAGCGTGTTGTATCTTCAGAATCTTGATAACTAAGCTCTTATACTTCAGATTCTTCTAATCTTCAGATGCTCTTGAGCCATTCAGAATTCATTGTTCACATCAAATTTGCTCTTTAAGATTAAAATCTTTTGTGCCTGTAGAAAACAGTTTAGAACAAATTTAGAGAGTATAATTCTTGTATACAAATTATCATTAATGTTATCATCAAAACATAGAGGTATCACTAAGACACAATCTGTGCTCTTACAATCTCCCCCTTTTTGATGATGACAAAACATGAGCAATTTGTTCAATAAGAATATGAATTAAAATTACTCCCCCTGAGATTAACAATCTCCCCCTGAAATGAATACTCTAATGGAATTAGATACTTCCCTTTCTGGTTGAGTATATTTCAGATTCAGAGCCTGATTGCATTTTGGGTTCAGAGCCTGATTAACATCCTGATTGAAGCCTGGTTGACAAATCCTGGTTGACATATCCTGGTTGACATATGTTTGACTTCTAGAGTCAAAGCTTGATGCCATATTAAAGCTTGATGCCAAAGCTTGATGTCATATTAAAGCTTGATGCCAGATGAACAACTTCAGAACACTTGGTTGTTTATCTTGCCATTTCCTGTCTTGAGTTATCTTTTAGAACAAAGTACTCAAGGTTAAATATCAGAGTCTGGTTTTTAGATATCAGAGTCTGGTTTACTCAGATTTAGCTATATTTGATCAGGTTCTGAAAAGATAGATCTCAGGAAAAACTTCAATGAAATTTGTCAGAGTCTGGTTAGATAAATTTGTCAGAGTCTGATTAGATTCAAAGAATGTTAGTAACATGTCTGACTTAGTTCAGATAATTGCTTATAGATTTGAACAATCAGATTCTATTTTGTTTCTCCCCCTTTTTGTCATAATCAAAAAGAATTTTAAAAGACAGTAAAGATGCAGAAGAAACACATATTCAGATAAGCAAACAGATCATTTTCATTAAGTCAAAAGAACAAAACATATCAGAAGACAATCAAAAACAAAGCAAAACATGAAAAACTTGTGCAAAACATCAAGAAGGTTTAGCAGATGAGGCTTGTTGAGAAGCAATGAGGTGCAGCAGTGCTGTAATCCTTTCAGAGTTTTCATCTTGCTTAGCCATCCAAGTTTTCATTTCTTCATTTGTTTTCTTTTGATCAACCATAAAATCCTTTAGTTCCTTGACATCCTTCTGAAGATTTGAAGATTCTGAAATAGCAGATTCTGAAACAATGGATTCTGAAACATTCTTAGTAACATCAGGTGCAGGAACTTCTGGAGGTGGAGGTGCTTCTAGAAGAAGAATAGGAGGAGGGTTTTTCTTAATCCGTTTCTGATAAGCAGCAAGCCTTACTTTTGACAATCTAAGACATTGAGTCCTGATTTTCAAAGCCTCCCTATTCAATCTGTAAAGATATTTCTTCCAGACAGCATTAGCAGCCTCTTTGTCCATAGTAGTCATGCAGACATCCATAATGTCAGCAAAGTCTGAGACATTATCCTTGTCAAAATCTCTTAACATAGTATAAACACTTGATCCCAATTCTGCTTCATCAGGGATTCTGGGTTGGGTTGGTTGTGTTTGTGGTGTTTGTTTAGAAGGTTGAGGTTGTGAGGATGGATGTTCAGATGTTTGTGGTTCAGAGGTTTGAGGTTGTGAAGATGGATGTTCAGATGTTGGTTGGTTGTTTTGTGGTTCAGATGTTTGTTGGTTGGTTGGTTCAGATGTTGGTTGTGGTTCAGATGTTGGTTGTGGAGTGTTTTGGATTTCAAGAGGTTGTGGATTGAGAGTTTGAGTTGGGGAATTATGTGGAGAGGGTGGATGTTCAGAAGTGGGAGATTTAAAAAGTTGTTTCCAAACACTCTCAGTACGAGGTTGTTTGAGATCATTCAAACATTCATTAATGAAACCAGATGATTCATCATCAGATGATGTATCAGATTGGTTAGATTTTTCAGAAGTTGAAGATAAAATGATAGAACGGTTTAAGGGTGTGATATCTAATATCTCATTAGGATTAATGAAATTTTCAGGTTGTTCAGAGTGTTCAGGGTGAACATCCTCTGGAATGGTAGATTCTGGGATGGTGTTTTGAGGTTGTGGTGTTGCTTGTTGGGTTTGTTTGGATTGTGGTGTTTGAATGATTGTTGGTTGTGGTGTATGAGTCTCAGATGGTCTAGATCTTTTAAATATGAGGGGTGAGTCAGATGGTGTGGGGGTAGCAGAATGATGAACAGGATTAGAATCAGTGTTAAATACCTGTTTCAGAGTATCTCTTATCTCTTCAAAAGTTGCTGCAGGAGGATCTTGTTGAACCTTCTTCAGCTTCTTTCTTTTCTTCTTCTTCTCAGCATCTGAATGCTTTCTTTTCTTCTGATGACCTTCTTTATCAGCTTTTCTCTTACGTCTTCTTTCCCTTGTTAGATCAGGAAGAACTTGGCCTTCCTTCTGCACAAGATTTGCAGGGATCTCAACACCATCTCTGATGCAGCAAGCAACATACTCAGCAATAAGTTCTCTGGGTTCATCTGAGGTGAATAGAGGAAAATCCTCAACAGGAATCCTTCTCCCCCTAACTTCTTCAGAGTTAGTTTTCCTTGGTTTCTCAGATAAATCTTCAACCAATTTCATCCTTCTCAGAGTTAAGCCATTTATTTCAGAGCCAATGATAAAATTCAGATCTTCTGTCAGCCCAGCCTCTTGCAGATGCGCCACAAGTTGGTTTTCTATCAGAATATCTGAAATCAGCCTTCCCATAGGAATCCATGTTCTGACTCTTCCAGTTTTATCTCTGGCAGTTTCCCTTGTTTCCTTGACGTGAGATACCAGATGATTAAACAACAGATATGGAAGATCAATCTGAATGTTTTGATGTAAACAATACATGAAGTAAAGTTGTTCAGCATTAACATAGTCAGATGAGTTTGAGGAGGGTCTATGAAAAATGGTGTTCAAGAAAATCTTAGCCCAAATCTTGTAAGTGGGTTTCAAAAACTTAACCTTCTTACAAGGTTCACCAGTAGTGCAGATTTCTTGACAAACATCTTTCAGGTCTTCACGCGCAGAAGACAGAGAGGTTACTCCATCAGTTGCCTTGAAACCTATGAGTTTCCTGATCAGATTTTCAGTGATAACAATCTTCTTACCCAGCACAGAGGAATGAACGAACTTTGGAGTAGCAAATGCATGGATCCAAAACTCCTTCACTAACTTTGGATAAACAGGACCCATAAGCCTGTCAAAATAACCGTCCCAGCCTTGTGCTTTGATTGAAGGAATCAGATCAAACCCATTTTCAGCAAGATCTTCCAAATCCACGAAACTTTCACATAGCACTTCTAGTGAATCAACAGGAGTCAGGAGAGTGCGTACTGGTTCAATGATAGTGGTGGAATCTTTGGTAGTAACTGCTTTTGAAGTGGATGCCATTGTTGATGATGAAGAAGGAGATGAAGATTTCTGGGTTCGTTTAGGGTTTGCGAAGAGAGAGAACAACAAGCAAAAACGCATATGTGTTTGAGAATGTGAAAAGTGTGAATGTGTTAAGAGAGTGGTTTATATAGAAAAATAAAACACGCATGGGAAACACAACAGACATACATAGGACACATACGCACGTTTGCATTTAATGAGAAGTAATCATTTTTAATTATGATATGACATTTGGGGGAAAATCAAGATAGATTGAGATTTTCAAAGCAATACCTTAAACGTCATAATCAGTAGGTGTACTCCATCTTTTCAGATTCTGAGTGACACGTGTTTGCTTTGCATGTGATTCTGTAACTCTTAAGAAATGAAACGTTTTCAACTTTCAGATCCTCTGAGATGGTCAGTACAGAGTTTCACACAAAAGATAAATCACAGATAAAATAAACAAGCAAAACAGATGAAATACTTCAGAGTGTTAAACACTTAGCATCTGAGAAGTTGACTCTGAGAAATATTACTCTGGACAAAAATCCATACAAATATTTTTCAGAATAAACTTAAACCTATCTTCAGCAAGGGGTTTTGTGAAAATATCTGCCCATTGATGATCTGTATCAACAAAGGCTAAATTTATTACACCCTTCTGAACATAGTCTCTGATGAAATGATGTTTAATCTCTATATGTTTGGCCTTAGAGTGTAAAATAGGATTTTTGGATAAACATATAGCTGAAGTATTGTCACAGAAGATAGAAAGATTACTCTCATAGATTTGATAATCTTCTAGTTGACTCTTCATCCAGAGCATCTGAGTGGAACATCCAGCGGCAGCAATGTATTCTGCCTCTGTGGTTGATAGTGCAATTGTTGGTTGCTTCTTGCTGTACCATGAGATCAGATGACTTCCAAGAAACTGACAGCTTCCAGAAGTACTTTTGCGCTCAACTCTATCTCCAGCATAGTCAGCATCACAGAATCCAACTAGTGAATATTTGTCAGATCTTCTGTAACACAAACCAACATTAGCAGTACCTTTCAGATACCTTAGAATCCTCTTAACAGCAGTTAAGTGTGATTCTCTAGGATCTGATTGGAATCTAGCACATAAACAAACACTAAACAGAATGTCTGGTCTAGAAGCAGTCAAATAAAGAAGAGATCCTATCATACCTCTGTAGAGTTTCTGATCTACCTTCTTACTTACCTCTTCCTTACCTAGAGTGCTTGTAGGATGCATTGGAGTCTTTGCCATTTTGCTATCCAGCATGTTAAACTTCTTCAGAAGCTCTTTAACATACTTGGTCTGATGTATGTAGGTGCACTCTGGAGTCTGATTTACTTGGATTCCCAGAAAGAATTTCAGTTCTCCCATCATGCTCATCTCAAATTCTTCCTGCATACATTTAGCAAACTCCTTTCCAAGCATAATATTTGTTGATCCAAAAATAATATCATCTACATAAATTTGACAAATCAACAAATCTTTCTTAATGGTTTTACAAAATAGTGTGGTATCCACTTTTCCTCTGATGAAATTTTTCTTCAGAAGAAAATTACTCAACCTCTCATACCAAGCTCTGGGAGCTTGTTTTAGTCCATAAAGAGATTTTTTCAGTTTGTAAACATGATCTGGAAAATTTTCATTTTCAAAACCAGGAGGTTGGTGGACATATACTTCCTCTTCTATAATTCCATTAAGAAAAGCACTTTTAACATCCATCTGATAAAGAGTGATGTTATGTTGTGCAGCAAATGAAATAAGCAAGCGTATAGACTCTAACCTTGCAACAGGAGCATATGTTTCTGTGTAGTCTATGCCTTCTTGTTGACTGTAGCCTTGAGCAACCAGTCTTGCTTTGTTCCTTTCAACTTCTCCTTTTTCATTCAGTTTATTTCTGAAAACCCATTTTGTTCCAATAACATTGAAACCTTTAGGTCTTGGAACCAGATCCCAGACTTCATTCCTTGTGAATTGATTCAGCTCCTCTTGCATAGCTAAAATCCATTCATTATCTTCCAGAGCCTCATCAACAGATGATGGTTCTATAATTGACACTAAGCCACAGAAGGAAGATTCAGAAGTTCTGAGAAATGCTCTTGTCCTTATTGGATCATCTTTCTTTCCAATTATCACATCCTCTGGATGAGAAGCTTTCATTCTGGAAGAGGATCCTCTGACTGTTGGTCTTTCAGAAATATGCAGATTGTCAAGTTGGGAAGTTAAAGGCGTAGCATCTGGGTTTTCTTCAGAGTCTTTGTCTTTAGTCTTGTTTGCCTCTGAGCCTTCAGAGTCTGTGAGAATAACTTCTCTATCTGCAAAACTTTCAACTCGCTTTGGCTTTTCAGAGCCAAGCTTATCATCAAATCTAACATGAATAGATTCTTCCACAATCTGTGTTTCAGTATTGAATACTCTGTAGCCTTTAGAGCGTTCAGAATAACCAAGCATGAAACACTTCTGTGCTTTGGAATCAAACTTGTTCAGATGATCTTTAGTGTTAAGCATATAACAAATACATCCAAATGGATGAAAATAAGCAATGTTGGGCTTTCTGTTTCTCCACAATTCATAGGGAGTCTTTTCCAGAAGAGGTCTTACAGACACTCTGTTCTGAATATAACATGCTGTATTTATTGCTTCTGCCCAAAAGTATTTTGCCAGATTTGTCTCGTTGATCATGGTTCTGGCCATTTCTTGCAATGTTCTATTTTTCCTCTCTACAACTCCATTTTGTTGTGGAGTTCTAGGACAGGAGAAATCATGTGCAATTCCTTTTTCAGAAAAATATTTTTCAAAATATTTGTTTTCAAATTCGCCACCATGATCACTTCTGACTTTAATAATTTTGCATTCTTTTTCAGTCTGGACTTGATTGCAGAAGTCAATGAACACAGAATGAGACTCATCCTTGTGTTTTAGAAACTTTACCCATGTCCATCTGCTGTAGTCATCTACAATGACTAACCCATACTTCTTGCCTCTGATGGATGCAGTTTTCACTGGTCCAAACAGATCAATGTGAAGTAATTCCAATGGTCTAGAGGTGGAAACAACATTTTTTGGTTTAAAATGAGATTTTGAAAATTTACCCTTTTGACATGCGCCACACAGAGCATCTGAATTGAACTTCAGATTAGGGAGTCCTCTGACCAGATTGAGTTTATTAATCTGAGATATACGTCTCATATTAATATGTCCCAATCTTCTATGCCAGACCCATTGCTCATCATTCACAGATAAAAGGCATTTTACATTTTGAACTTTAAGTTCTGAAAGGTTAATTTTGTAAATGTTGTTTTTCCTCTTTCCACTGAATAAGGTTGAGCCATTCTTTTGACAAACAACTTTGCAACATTTTTGATTAAAGATGATATCATAACCATTGTCACTTAATTGACTTATGGACAATAGATTATGTTTCAATCCTTCAACTAACAGAACATTAGAAATAGAGGGTAGGTTACCATTACCTATTGTACCAGAGCCAATGATCTTGCCCCTCTGGTTCCCTCCAAATTTCACGTCCCCTCCAGATCTAAGTTCCAGGCTTTGGAACATAGACCTTTCGCCCGTCATATGTCGTGAGCATCCAGAGTCCAGGTACCATGATTGGTGTCTGGATTTTGCTGCTAAGAACATCTGCAACAGGTATTATTTGACTTTTAGGTACCCAGATCTTCTTGGGTCCTTTGGGGTTAGATGTTCTGTGGTTTTGCCTAAACTTCTGTTTTTCAACATAGTGTTTATTCTGGCTAACCCTTGGCTTAAACACATAAGTACTCTTTTCAGAGCTTGTATGTTTAATATCATTTAGATGACCAAACTTGAAATGAGAATACAGAGGAGTCTTCTTGATGAAGAGTTTATCAACAGACTTTGGATTGCTTCCAGAGGAGGATTCACATCCAATGCCTCTTCTGTTATTCCCACTAACACCATAGATCATAGAAGCCATTTTGCTTCTGTCTATGCTTTTAGTGAGGAATCTTCTAAAACTGGAGTCATATTTTTCTAAAATATTTTCACTTGACTCTGTTTCAGTATCAGATTCTTGTTGAGTTGTTTCTAAATCATTTTTGAGTTTTAAATTTATTTCTTTCTGCTCAACAAGTTCTGTTCTCAAAAGATCAATCTCAGATTCAAGATTGCTTTTCAGCTTCTTGTATTTGAGTTTAATCTTGCTGTAGCTTTCCAACATGTCAGATAAACTTTCAACAAGTTCAGCTCTGGAGAGTTCAGAAAATACCTCTTCAGAGTCAGAGTCTGATTCTGACTCAGATTCAGATGATGACGTTCCTTCATCTTGATCATTTGTGTTGGCCATCAGCGCAACATTTGCACATTCTTCCTCAGATTCAGAAGATGATTCAGATTCATCTGAGTCATCCCATGTAGCCATCAGAACCTTTTTCTTTTTATCAAACTTCCTTTTGGGTTTTTCCTTTTGAAGTTTGGGACATTCACTCTTGTAGTGTCCAGGTTCTTTACATTCAAAGCAAGTGATCTCTTTCTTGCCAGATCTTCTGTGTCTAGAAGATTCTCTCTTTTGATCAGATCTTCTGAAGTTGTTGAACTTCTTCCCTTTGTGCTTCCAGAGTTTGTTGATCCTTCTGGACAGCATAGATAGTTCATCTTCTTCTTCAGAAGAAGATTCCTCAGAGCTTTCTTCATTAACCTGCAAGGCTTTAACAGATTTGTTAGATTTAAAAGCTAAGGATTTACCTTTATCTTTCTTCTGGGGTTCATCTTCCTCCAGCTCAATCTCATGACTTCTCAAAGAACTGATGAGTTCTTCTAATGAGATTTTGTTCAGATCCTTGGCCAGCTTCAATGCAGTCACCATAGGTCTCCATTTGGTAGGAAGACTTCTGATGATCTTCTTGACATGATCAGATGTTGAGTAGCCCTTGTCCAGAACTTTCAACCCAGCTGTTAGAATCTGAAATCTGGAAAACATAGTCTCAATGTTCTCAGATTCTTCCATTTTGAACGCTTCATACTTCTGTATCAGCGCCAGAGCCTTTGTTTCTTTCACCTGAGAATTTCCCTCATGAGTCATTTTGAGAGACTCAAACATATCATGAGCAGTTTCTCTGTTGGTAATCTTTTCGTACTCTGTATGAGAGATTGCATTCAGAAGTATGGTTCTGGCTTTGTGATGATTCTTGAATTCTTTCTTCTGCTCCTCAGTCATTGATTTTCTATCAATCTTTTTGCCATCCTTAGTAGGATGTTCATACCCATCAATGACTAAATCCCAGAGATCAGCATCATACCCCAAGAAAAAACTTTCAAGTCTATCCTTCCAATAGTCAAATTTTTCTCCATCAAACATTGGAGGTTTGGTGCTGATTCTGTCTCCTTCATATTTGTTGCTTGATGTAGGAATATCACCCATATTAGCAACCAAATAAATAACAGAGTATTTTTCTCACTGGATCTTTATCTGTCACGGTTAAGCGAATGCACACTCAGAACCGGAGCTCTGATGCCAACTGAAGGTGAGAAAATACTTAGAAGGGGGAGTTGAATAAGTATGACAGAAAATAATCAAAGATAAAACACAAGTATTTTTATCCTGGTTCGTTGAACTCAACTACTCCAGTCCACCCTTTTCAAGAGTGATTTGCCTTTCTCAACAAGGACTTAATCCACTATTCAAATCAACTGATTACAAATAGCACACCTAAGAACAACTGTTCTTAGTCTTCTTAAGAGCTACTGATCTAACCTAGATCCTCTTAAGGAAAACTTCCTTTACAAATTAATGTAATACAATGAAAGAGTAAGAAATTGCTTCTATGAAAGCTATAAACACAACTGTGTTATTTCTCTAAGTTTAGAACAATGTATGAACAGTGAAGAATATGAGAGCTTTTAGCGTGAGAGAGTTCTTGCAATAAGTTCGTCAATTTTCGTCTTAATTCGGCACTTGAAGAATGAGCTATGATGTCCTTTATATAGCCACTTGAATATTGGAGAGAATATTTTACCGTTAGAGAAGATATTTCCAATATCAAAATAGTACTGTCCTTTGTACTATTGCAGCAGAGAGACGGCGCACAAAATGTGGGTGTAGCAATTGTCTGCTGAGCTGTGATTATACCATATATGGAATGTACCAGAGGAATAATATTCTTGCAGAGAATTTTGTCTATCCCAATTAAGGAAAGATTTGCTGGCATATTCCAACGGATATATTAAAATAATCTTCTTCAAATAATTCTTCAGATAGTTCAGATCAACAATCAATATCAGAGTCTTCAGTCTTCAGAACCTTCTGGAAACTTCAGAGCATAAGATGTTCTTCAGATGTTGATGAATCAGAGTCTGGTGCAGCTGTGTGCTTGAAGCGTAACATGCTCTTAGATCAGAGTCTTCACTCAGATCAGAGTCTTCTCTCATTCAGAGTCTCTTCACTCAGAGTCTTCTTTCATTCAGATTCTTGATAATACATGCAGCGTGTTGTATCTTCAGAATCTTGATAACTAAGCTCTTATACTTCAGATTCTTCTAATCTTCAGATGCTCTTGAGCCATTCAGAATTCATTGTTCACATCAAATTTGCTCTTTAAGATTAAAATCTTTTGTGCCTGTAGAAAACAGTTTAGAACAAATTTAGAGAGTATAATTCTTGTATACAAATTATCATTAATGTTATCATCAAAACATAGAGGTATCACTAAGACACAATCTGTGCTCTTACACTACTAACATCCTACATCATATCTAAACTAACAAAATCATGCTAAACTAACTAATTCAAGCTGTGGCAGAGAAAATGCACCTGGTGTGAAAGCTTGTGGATGATGATGAAATTCGTGGATCTGAGGCTTTTGAGGCTTGGATCCTGATCTACAATTGCTCTACTTGATTCTGTATGCAACACTTTGAGGAGTCTTGCACTGGATCTTGAGTTCCAACTGAATTTGCAATTTTGATGTTGATGATTATAGTGCTCGAAAATGGATTGATCACACCTTGTTCTTGGTTGAATTCTGATCTATGATGATGAATCAGTATAATGAAATTGATTTTGATGGTGATTGGTGAAGAATTTGAGGAATTGAAGTGAAAATGCAATGAGAAAGAATGAGAGAATTTGGGAAATTCTTGGTGAAAAATGAATCCAACCCTTGATCAATCTTCATTTCATGTTTATATAGGGCTCAAATGAACTTTCTAGATCCATCTTACAATTTCCCTTGCCTTCCCACTTTGATCCATTTTTGAAATGTTTCTTCAAATGCAAGTAACCATGAATAACTTTTCTTTTTCCTTCTAAACTCAAAAAAGTGTTTGAACCATTGTTCTTAGAATGTCTTTTCCATTCAAAATCATATATTGGAAGTCTCCATTTGGACTTATAAATCTCTCAAACCATTTTTCATTTTGACTTTATTCAAATTATAAGCCATTTTAGTTCAAATTTGGACCAATCATGCAACTTCATGTTATGAGCTTCTCCAACAATTTGTGACCTTCTTTCTAGACTCAAAATGTCATTTGGAGCAAGTTTGATGTTGTAAGTTTTTCCATTTGAGGCCTCCTTGTATGAGTTTTGGACATAGGTTAAAATGACCTGTAATTCACAAATGCCCAAAATACCCTTTGCTTGCCAAGACCATAAGTTGAGCTCCACACATCATATGAGGGCATGCTATACCATTCTAGAAAGCTAAGACAATGAGGAACAATTCTTATGTTGACCAGAAGTTCATTTGAAATCTCCTTGAGGGGCAAAATTAGCTTGGAAGTCAAGTCACTTTCACAGACAAAATTTCAGATACCTCAGATGACCTGTAACTTGCAAGGACCATAACTTGAGTTCTATAAATCTCCTTGATGTCTTCCACCACTCAAATTAAAGGTCTTGAGATCCTCTACAAGTTTCATGTTGGCCAAGAAGCCATTTGAAGCTAGCATTTTGACTTGTCTTGCTTGGAAATTTGACCTAAACTAGGGAATTTTACACAGAAACCCTAATTTAGAAACTCCTCTTCTCCTTGATTTCTCTTGAATTTTTCTTGGCATATCCCCATATCCTTCTTTATATGTCCAATGATGAACCCCACATCTCTCCACTAGACTTGAATGCCCCTTAAATCAGTCAATTGACC
Source organism: Lathyrus sativus (assembly GCA_963859935.3). Lineage (NCBI taxonomy): Eukaryota > Viridiplantae > Streptophyta > Magnoliopsida > Fabales > Fabaceae > Lathyrus > Lathyrus sativus. Next base: position 565,307,270 of record OZ012737.1, on the reverse strand, counting down.
TAGGGTTGACCTAGGGTTGACCTAGATGAAACCCTAGTTGACTGTCTTCAGCTATAGCTCTTGTGCTCTCATCAATGACTTGTCTCCTTCTCCAAATGACTTTCTAAGTCTCTCATAATGTCTAGATACTCTCCATGCCTTCAACTCACAGCTCACAACCCTTTTGTTGACCCTCAGATACCCTCAGCTAGGAGATGGACTCAAGGCTTGATCTGCTGAACTCTTTGCTTTCAAATTCTTTCCTGATGACTTGAATGAGATTGAATTGGGATAATGACCTCTTGATAGGCTTCTAGAGATGAGAATAATGATTGGTCCCCTGTTGAATGACTTGCTATGCTTTTGCTATGCAGATGGTTAGTCTATGTACATGACTCTATATGCAAATGCTAATGACATTGAAACATAAACCAAGTGAATAAGGTTGGGAAAATTTTAGGGTGCAACAGCTGCCCCTATTCAAGCGACTTGGACCCGATTGGGTGAAGAGCCCGGAGCCTTCAGACATTCGCGGTACGAGACGGTTGAATACTAGTGAAACCAGAAATTTGCCAACCGCAAAACTAAATTGCGCTCCTGCTTGAGGAACGACACTCATCAGCTGAATCTGACTGTTACAGCAACCCACTGATCTCGTGCGAGCGTGCTGGGGATTGTCTTCATCGTTCTGAAAAGGATTCTGTCACAACAGATTGCTTGCTTGTCCATGTTAGGACTCTGTCTGTCGTCAATACGAAGAAATCTCGACTAAAACCTGTCCACGTTAGGACTCCATTTGCTGTTAACCCAGAAAAATCTCGGCAACTCCGCTGGGGATACTTCGTCTGCATTTCCATAAACTGAATCGTCCACGTTAGGAATAAAACTCTTCCACGCTAGGAATAATACCTGTCCACGTCAGGAATCATTTCTTCTGTATCTGTCCACGTCAGGACTAACCCTTTCTTCTTTCCACGTCAGGAAGCAATCTTCTTTCCACATAAGGAGAACTATATCAATCTGTCCACATAAGGACTCCAATACCACTTGACACGTCCGCGTCAGGACTCCAATCTTTCCACGTAAGGAATTCAGCTTTGGTTCTGAACCTGTCCACGTCAGGACTCAACTTTCCACGTAAGGGGTACATCATTCTTCCACGTCAGGAATCTTGAATCTATCCACGTAAGGACCCCCATTTTTCCACATAAGGAGTAAATCTTCTTTTTCCACATTAGGAATAACTTCTTTGATCTGTCCGCGTCAGGACTAAACTCTTCCACGTCAGGAATAATCTCTTTCTTTCCACGTCAGGAATCAATCTTGATATGTCCGCGTAAGGACTCTAATCTTTCCACGTCAGGAATGCTGTCATTTCCACGTAAGGAAACTATCTTTTTCCACGTAAGGGATGCTCTTAATATGTCCACATACGGAATCCAACTTGATATGTCCGCGTAAGGACTACATCGTCCACGTTAGGACCCACTTCTCCACGTTAGGAATAATAATCTCTTTGATTTGTCCACGTCAGGACTAAACTCTTCCACGTAAGGAATAAAGTCGTCTTCCCACGTAAGGAAACCGTTTTTCTTCCACGCAAGGGATGCTCTCGATATGTCCACGTAAGGACTCTAATCTTTCCACGTAAGGAATACCAACTTCTTTCCGATTTGTCCGCGTCAGGACTCATTTTTCCACGTAAGGAATGCCATCTTAATCTGTCCACGTAAGGACTCCACTCTTTCCGCGTTAGGAATCACCTCTTTTGATATGTCCGCGTAAGGACTACATCGTCCCCGTTAGGAATAATAATTTCTTTGATTTGTCCACGTCAGGACACTGATCTCGTCTTGATTTGTCCATGTTAGGACTCAGGCGTCTTCGACCTGCTGAGGAAATAAGACTTGTCCACGTAAGGACTCACACACTGGTCTGATCTGTCCACGTCAGGACACCAACACAAAGAGTAATCACTTTTGTCAACGTCATGACCTCCCATTCCACTAATTTCGAGAACTCGAATCTGCCCACGTTGAGACTAACACACCTCACCAATCCGGGGAAATAAACCTGTCCACGTTAGGGCGCCCACTTCTGAAGAAATCCCGTCAATAAATTGTCCACGTCAGGACTTAGTTCTCCAACGATCCACACCCTCAAACTTCTTAGTACTGACGTGACAGCGACTTTGAGACGGACTCCACTGAGGATGTCTGGAAACCAAACTATCGAACGCCTGCTCTGATAACCGGCGGTGGCCTCTGCAATTCTGATTCATGGAACCTCTGATGACAACTAATTCTGCCTGGGAATAAAGAGAAACTTATCCTGATAACTCTGTGGGGAATACTGCCGAAACTGACATTATCATTGGATGTCTCATGCCGAGATCTTGAACGTTTGGTAATTCATTTGAGCAAGAATTCTCTCCACCTGAACTGCTAGAGTACAGAAACTGCTTCAGCAAAATAAATGCTGGAAGGATAATGCCGACTCCGCCGGGGATAGCCAGATGCTACAGAATTATTCCAGCAAAATAAATGCTGGAAGGGTGAAGTCGACCCTGCTGGGAAATTGGGAACTCAAACCAAACACCTTGTTGAGGTAACCCCATGCTGGGGAATATAACTTTGCTGGGAAATAACAGATGTGCACAGTACAATTGGATTTCTGCTGGAGCGTGAACTGATATTACACAGTATCTCTGACAAAATAAATGACAGGACCCACCATCAACTCTGCTTTGGAGAGTCTTGATCTTCGAGTTCCACTGGAAGGAATGAAAACACCTGCAAAGAGAATTCCGCTGGGGATGGGATGATTCTCTCGGGGAAAATCCACTGACTCCGCTGGGGGAGAGTGCATGACCCTGCGGGGAAAGATGAACCTGTCTGAATACAGCCTTACGATCTTGGAATCGCCAAACTCTATTGAGGACGAATAACTTTTCTGCTCCCTTTGGGTAAGCTACGGCTAGCTGGGGAATTCTATCCTTCTTCAGGAAGAACATGCATGACCTGCATGGGGACTGAGTCTTTCGTTATCGCAATCTTTTGATCATCTTCCTCGTATGGTTACGAAACCTGCAACAACACAAACAAGACACGACAAGCCTATGCAATCAAATCAATTCAGGTTAGTGACGTTACACTCAGTTAATTCAAAGCTTTAACAATTGTTGGCAAGGGCCAGTGATGTTATACTCATGCTAGCTTCACTAAACTTAGGCGTTTTATCATGCACAAAACAGTAAAGAACAGGCATCAAGTACTGAATAACACCTTTTCATTGATTGGGCCCCTGAATGGGCGGAGTTTTTGTACATGGGATGTAACTCCTGAAATGAGGAAGCTGTAAGAGCACAGATTGTGTCTTAGTAATACCTCTATGTTTTGATGATAACATTAATGATAATTTGTATACAAGAATTATGCCCTCTAAATTTGTTCTAAACTGTTTTCTACAGGCACAAAAGATTTTAATCTTAAAGAGCAAATTTGATGTGAACAATGAATTCTGAATGGCTCAAGAGCATCTGAAGATTAGAAGAATCTGAAGTATAAGAGCTTAGTCATCAAGATTCTGAAGATACAACACGCTGCATGTATTATCAAGAATCTGAATGAGAGAAGACTCTGAATGAAGAGACTCTGAATGAGAGAAGACTCTGATCTGAGTGAAGACTCTGATCTAAGAGCATGTTACGCTTCAAGCACACAGCTGCACCAGACTCTGATTCATCAACATCTGAAGAACATCTTATGCTCTGAAGTTTCCAGAAGAATCTGAAGACTGAAGACTCTGATATTGATTGTTGATCTGAACTATCTGAAGAATTATTTGAAGAAGATTATTTTAATATATCCGTTGGAATATGCCAGCAAATCTTTCCTTTATTGGGATAGACAAAATTCTCTGCAAGAATATTATTCCTCTGGTACATTCCATATATGGTATAATCACAGCTCAGCAGACAATTGCTACACCCACATTTTGTGCGCCGTCTCTCTGCTGCAATAGTACAAAGGACAGTACTATTTTGATATTGGAAATATCTTCTCCAACGGTAAAATATTCTCTCCAATATTCAAGTGGCTATATAAAGGACATCATAGCTCATTCTTCAAGTGACGAATTAAGTGACGAAAATTGACGAACTTATTGCAAGAACTCTCTCACGCTAAAGCACTCACATTCTTCACTGTTCATACATTGTTCTAAACTTAGAGAAATAACACAGTTGTGTTTATAGCTTTCTTAGAAGCAATTTCTTACTCTTACATTGTATTACATTAATTTGTAAAGGAAGTTTTTCTTAAGAGGATCTAGGTTAGATCAGTAGCTCTTGAGAAGACTAAGAACAGTTGTTCTTAGGTGTTGCTATTTGTAATCAGTTGATTTGAATAGTGGATTAAGTCCTTGTTGAGAAAGGCAAATCACTCTTGAAAAGGGTGGACTGGAGTAGTTGAGTTCAACGAACCAGGATAAAAATACTTGTGTTTTTATCTTTGATTATTTTCTGTCATACTTATTCAACCCCCCCTTCTAAGTATTTTCTCACCTTCAGTTGGCATCAGAGCTCCGGTTCTGAGTGTGCATTCGCTTAACCGTGACAAGATAAAGATCCAGTGAGAAAAATACTCTGTTATTTATTTGGTTGCTAATATGGGTGATATTCCTACATCAAGCAACAAATATGAAGGAGACAGAATCAGCACCAAACCTCCAATGTTTGATGGAGAAAAATTTGATTATTGGAAGGATAGACTTGAAAGTTTTTTCTTGGGGTATGATGCTGATCTCTGGGATTTAGTCATTGATGGGTATGAACATCCTACTAAGGATGGCAAAAAGATTGATAGAAAATCAATGACTGAGGAGCAGAAGAAAGAATTCAAGAATCATCACAAAGCCAGAACCATACTTCTTAATGCAATCTCGCATACAGAGTATGAGAAGATTACCAACAGAGACACTGCTCATGATATGTTTGAGTCTCTCAAAATGACTCATGAGGGAAATTCTCAGGTGAAAGAAACAAAGGCTCTGGCGCTGATACAGAAGTATGAAGCGTTCAAAATGGAAGAATCTGAGAACATTGAGACTATGTTTTCCAGATTTCAGATTCTAACAGCTGGGTTGAAAGTTCTGGACAAGGGCTACTCAACATCTGATCATGTCAAGAAGATCATCAGAAGTCTTCCTACCAGATGGAGACCTATGGTGACTGCATTGAAGCTGGCCAAGGATCTGAACAAAATCTCATTAGAAGAACTCATCAGTTCTTTGAGAAGTCATGAGATTGAGCTGGAGGAAGATGAACCCCAGAAGAAAGATAAAGGTAAATCTTTAGCTTTTAAATCTAACAAATCTGTTAAAGCTTTGCAGGTTAATGAAGAAAGCTCTGAGGAATCTTCTTCTGAAGAAGAAGATGAACTATCAATGCTGTCCAGAAGGATCAACAAACTCTGGAAGCACAAAGGGAAGAAGTTCAACAACTTCAGAAGATCTGATCAAAAGAGAGAATCTTCTGGACACAGAAGATCTGGCAAGAAAGAGATCACTTGCTTTGAATGTAAAGAACCTGGACACTACAAGAGTGAATGTCCCAAACTTCAAAAGGAAAAACCCAAAAGGAAGTTTGATAAAAAGAAAAAGGTTCTGATGGCTACATGGGATGACTCAGATGAATCTGAATCATCTTCTGAATCTGAGGAAGAATGTGCAAATGTTGCGCTGATGGCCAACACAAATGATCAAGATGAAGGAACGTCATCATCTGAATCTGAGTCAGAATCAGACTCTGACTCTGAAGAGGTATTTTCTGAACTCTCCAGAGCTGAACTTGTTGAAAGTTTATCTGACATGTTGGAAAGCTACAGCAAGATTAAACTCAAATACAAGAAGCTGAAAAGCAATCTTGAATCTGAGATTAATCTTCTGAGAACAGAACTTGTTGAGCAGAAATAAATAAATTTAAAACTCAAAAATGATTTAGAAACAACTCAACAAGAATCTGATACTGAAACAGAGTCAAGTGAAAATATTTTAGAAAAATATGACTCCAGTTTTAGAAGATTTCTCACTAAAAGCATAGACAGAAGCAAAATGGCTTCTATGATCTATGGTGTTAGTGGGAACAACAGAAGAGGCATTGGATGTGAATCTTCCTCTGGAAGCAATCCAAAGTCTGTTGATAAACTCTTCATCAAGAAGACTCCTCTGTATTCTCATTTTAAGTTTGGTCATCTGAATGATATTAAACATACAAGCTCTGAAAAGAGTACTTATGTGTTTAAGCCAAGGGTTAGCCAGAATAAACACTATGTTGAAAAACAGAAGTTTAGGCAAAACCACAAAACATCTAACCCCAAAGGACCCAAGAAGATCTGGGTACCTAAAAGTCAAATAATACCTGTTGCAGATGTTCTTAGCAGCAAAATCCAGACACCAATCATGGTACCTGGACTCTGGATGCTCACGACATATGACGGGCGAAAGGTCTATGTTCTAAAGCCTGGAACTTAGATATGGAGGGGACGTGAAATTTGGAGGGAACCAGAAGGGCAAGATCATTGGCTCTGGTACTATAGGTAATGGTAACCTGCCCTCTATTTCTAATGTTCTGTTAGTTGAAGGATTGAAACATAATCTATTGTCCATAAGTCAATTAAGTGACAATGGTTATGATATCATCTTTAATCAAAAATGTTGCAAAGCTGTATGTCAAAAGAATGGTTCAATCCTGTTCAGTGGAAAGAGGAAAAACAACATTTACAAAATTAACCTTTCAGAACTTAAAGTTCAAAATGTAAAATGCCTTTTATCTGTGAATGATGAGCAATGGGTCTGGCATAGAAGATTGGGACATATTAATATGAGACGTATATCTCAGATTAATAAACTCAATCTGGTCAGAGGACTCCCTAATCTGAAGTTCAATTCAGATGCTCTGTGTGGCGCATGTCAAAAGGGTAAATTTTCAAAATCCCATTTTAAACCAAAAAATGTTGTTTCCACCTCTAGACCATTGGAATTACTTCACATTGATCTGTTTGGACCAGTGAAAACTGCATCCATCAGAGGCAAGAAGTATGGGTTAGTCATTGTAGATGACTACAGCAGATGGACATGGGTAAAGTTTCTAAAACACAAGGATGAGTCTCATTCTGTGTTCATTGACTTCTGCAATCAAGTCCAGACTGAAAAAGAATGCAAAATTATTAAAGTCAGAAGTGATCATGGTGGCGAATTTGAAAACAAATATTTTGAAAAATATTTTTCTGAAAAAGGAATTGCACATGATTTCTCCTGTCCTAGAACTCCACAACAAAATGGAGTTGTAGAGAGGAAAAATAGAACATTGCAAGAAATGGCCAGAACCATGATCAACGAGACAAATCTGGCAAAATACTTTTGGGCAGAAGCAATAAATACAGCATGTTATATTCAGAACAGAGTGTCCGTAAGACCTCTTCTGGAAAAGACTCCCTATGAATTGTGGAGAAACAGAAAGCCCAACATTGCTTATTTTCATCCATTTGGATGTGTTTGTTATATGCTTAACACTAAAGATCATCTGAACAAGTTTGATTCCAAAGCACAGAAGTGTTTCATGCTTGGTTATTCTGAACGCTCTAAAGGCTACAGAGTATTCAATACTGAAACACAGATTGTGGAAGAATCTATTCATGTTAGATTTGATGATAAGCTTGGCTCTGAAAAGCCAAAGCAAGTTGAAAGTTCTGCAGATAGAGAAGTTATTCTCACAGACTCTGAAGGCTCAGAGGCAGACAAGACTGAAGACAAAGACTCTGAAGCAAATCCAGATGCTACGCCTCTAACTTCCCAACTTGACAATCTGCATATTTCTGAAAGACCAACAGTCAGAGGATCTTCTTCCAGAATGAAAGCTTCTCATCCAGAGGATGTGATAATTGGAAAGAAAGATGATCCAATAAGGACAAGAGCATTTCTCAGAACTTCTGAATCTTCCTTCTGTGGCTTAGTGTCAATTATAGAACCATCATCTGTTGATGAGGCTCTGGAAGATAATGAATGGATTTTAGCTATGCAAGAGGAGCTGAATCAATTCACAAGGAATGAAGTCTGGGATCTGGTTCCAAGACCTAAAGGTTTCAATGTCATTGGAACAAAATGGGTTTTCAGAAATAAACTGAATGAAAAAGGAGAAGTTGAAAGGAACAAAGCAAGACTGGTTGCTCAAGGCTACAGTCAACAAGAAGGCATAGACTACACAGAAACATATGCTCCTGTTGCAAGGTTAGAGTCAATACGCTTGCTTATTTCATTTGCTGCACAACATAACATCACTCTTTATCAGATGGATGTTAAAAGTGCTTTTCTTAATGGAATTATAGAAGAGGAAGTGTATGTCCACCAACCTCCTGGTTTTGAAAATGAAAATTTTCCAGATCATGTTTACAAACTGAAAAAATCTCTTTATGGACTAAAACAAGCTCCCAGAGCTTGGTATGAGAGGTTGAGTAATTTTCTTCTGAAGAAAAATTTCATCAGAGGAAAAGTGGATACCACACTATTTTGTAAAACCATTAAGAAAGATTTGTTGATTTGTCAAATTTATGTAGATGATATTATTTTTGGATCAACAAATATTATGCTTGGAAAGGAGTTTGCTAAATGTATGCAGGAAGAATTTGAGATGAGCATGATGGGAGAACTGAAATTCTTTCTGGGAATCCAAGTAAATCAGACTCCAGAGTGCACCTACATACATCAGACCAAGTATGTTAAAGAGCTTCTGAAGAAGTTTAACATGCTGGATAGCAAAATGGCAAAGACTCCAATGCATCCTACAAGCACTCTAGGTAAGGAAGAGGTAAGTAAGAAGGTAGATCAGAAACTCTACAGAGGTATGATAGGATCTCTTCTTTATTTGACTGCTTCTAGACCAGACATTCTGTTTAGTGTTTGTTTATGTGCTAGATTCCAATCAGATCCTAGAGAATCACACTTAACTGCTGTTAAGAGGATTCTAAGGTATCTGAAAGGTACTGCTAATGTTGGTTTGTGTTACAGAAGATCTGACAAATATTCACTAGTTGGATTCTGTGATGCTGACTATGCTGGAGATAGAGTTGAGCGCAAAAGTACTTCTGGAAGCTGTCAGTTTCTTGGAAGTCATCTGATCTCCTGGTACAGCAAGAAGCAACCAACAATTGCACTATCAACCACAGAGGCAGAATACATTGCTGCTGCTGGGTGTTCCACTCAGATGCTCTGGATGAAGAGTCAACTAGAAGATTATCAAATCTATGAGAGTAATCTTTCTATCTTCTGTGACAATACTTCAGCTATATGTTTATCCAAAAATCCAATTTTACACTCTAAGGCCAAACATATAGAGATTAAACATCATTTCATCAGAGACTATGTTCAGAAGGGTGTAATAAATTTAGCCTTTGTTGATACAGATCATCAATGGGCAGATATTTTCACAAAACCCCTTGCTGAAGATAGGTTTAAGTTTATTCTGAAAAATATTTGTATGGATTTTTGTCCAGAGTAATATTTCTCAGAGTCAACTTCTCAGATGCTAAGTGTTTAACACTCTGAAGTATTTCATCTGTTTTGCTTGTTTATTTTATCTGTGATTTATTTTTTGTGTGAAACTCTGTACTGACCATCTCAGAGGATCTGAAAGTTGAAAACGTTTCATTTCTTAAGAGTTACAGAATCCCATGCAAGCAAACACGTGTCACTCAGAATCTGAAAAGATGGAGTACACCTACTGATTATGACGTTTAAGGTATTGCTTTGAAAATCTCAATCTGTCTTGATTTTCCCCCCAAATGTCATATCATAATTAAAAATGATTACTTTTCATTTAATGCAAACGTGCGTATGTGTCCTATGTATGTCTGTTGTGTTTCCCATGCGTGTTTTATTTGTCTATATAAACCACTCTCTTAACACATTCACACTTTTCACATTCTCAACACATATGCGCTTTTGTCTGTTGTTCTCTCTCTTTTCAAACCCTAAAAGAACCCAGAAATCTTCATCTTCTTCATCATCATCAACAATGGCATCCACTTCAAAAGCAGTTACTACCAAAGATGCTACCACTGTCATAGAACCAGTACGCACTCTCCTAACTCCTGTTGATTCTCTAGAAGTGTTGTGTGAAAGTTTCGTGGATTTAGAAGATCTTGCTGAAAATGGGTTTGATCTGATTTCTTCAATCAAAGCACAAGGCTGGGACGGTTACTTTGATAGGCTTATGGGTCCTGTGTATCCAAAGTTAGTGAAGGAGTTCTGGATCCATGCATTTGCTACTCCAAAGTTCGTTCATTCCTCTGTGCTGGGAAAGAAGATTGTTATCACTGAAAATCTGATCAGGAAACTCATAGGTTTTAAGGCAACTGATGGAGTAACCTCTCTGTCTTCTGCGCGTGAAGATCTGAAAGATGTTTGTCAAGAAATCTGTACCACTGGTGAACCTTGTAAGAAGGTTAAGTTCTTGAAACCCACTTACAAGATATGGGCTAAGATTTTCATGAACACCATCTTTCATAGACCCTCTTCAAACTCATCTGATTATGTTAATGCTGAACAACTTTACTTCATGTATTGTTTACACCAAAACATTCAGATTGATCTTCCATATCTGCTGTTTAATCATCTGGTATCTCACGTCAAGGAAACAAGGGAAACAGCCAGAGATAAAACTGGAAAAGTCAGAACATGGATCCCTATGGGAAGACTGATTTCAGATATTCTGATAGAAAACCAACTTGTGGCGCATCTGCAAGAGGCTGGGTTGACAGAAGATCTGAATTTTATCATTGGCTCTGAAATAAATGGTTTAACTCTGAGAAGGATGAAACTGGTTGAAGATTTATCTGAGAAACCAAGGAAAACTAACTCTGAAGAAGTTAGGGGGAGAAGGATTCCTGTTGAGGATTTTCCTTTATTCACCTCAGATGAACCTAGAGAACTTATTGCTGAGTATGTTGCTCGTTGCATAAGAGATGGTGTTGAGATTCCTGCCAATCTTGTGCAGAAGGAAGGCCAAGTTCTTCCTGATTTGACAAGGGAAAGAAGACGTAAGAGAAAAGCTGATAAAGAAGGTCATCAGAAGAAAAGGAAGCATTCAGATGCTGAAAAGAAGAAGAAAAGAAAGAAGCTGAAGAAGGTTCAACAAAATCCTCCTGCAGCAACTTTTGAAGAGATAAGAGATACTCTGAAACAGGTATTTAACACTGATTCTAATCCTGTTCATCATTCTGCTACCCCCACACCATCTGACTCACCCCTCATATTTAAAAGATCTAGACCATCTGAGACTCATACACCACAACCAACAAACATACAAACAGAAACTCAACAAACAACACCACAAACTCAAAACACCATCCCAGAATCTACCATTCCAGAGGATGTTCACCCTGAACACTCTGACCAACCTGAAAATCTCATTAATCCTAATGAGATATTAGATATCACACCCTTAAACCGTTCTATCATTTTATCTTCAACTTCTGAAAAATCTAACCACTCTGATACATCATCTGATGATGAATCATCTGGTTATATTAATGAATGCTTGAATGATCTCAAACAACCTCGTTCTGAGAGTGTTTGGAAACAACTGTTTAAATCTCCCACTTCTGAACATCCACCTTCTCCACAAAATTCCCCAACTCAAACTCTCACTCCACAACCTCTTGAAATCCAAAACACTCCACAACCAACATCTGAACCACAAACCACACAACCAACATCTGAACCAACCAACCAACAAACTTCTGAACCACAAATCAACCAACAAACATCTGAACCACAAACATCTGAACATCCATCCTCACAACCTCAACCTTCTAAACAAACACCACAAACACAACCAACCCAACCCAGAATCCCTGATGAAGCAGAATTGGGATCAAGTGTTTATACTCTGTTAAAAGATTTTGAAAAGGATAATGTCTCAGACTTTGCTGACATTATGGATGTGTGCATGACTACTATGGACAAAGAGGCTGCTAATGCTGTTTGGAAGAAATATCTTTACAGATTGAATAGGGAGGCTTTGAAAATCAGGACTCAATGCCTTAGATTGTCAAAAGTAAGGCTTGCTGCTTATCAAAAACGGATTAAGAGAAACCCTCCTCCTATTCTTCTTCTAGAAGCTCCTCCACCTCCAGAAATTCCTGCACCTGATGTTACTAAGAATGTTTCAGAATCTATTGTTTCAGAATCTGCTATTTCAGAATCTTCAGATCTTCAGAAGGATGTCAAAGAACTAAAGGATTTTATGGTTGATCAAAAGAAAACAAATGAAGAAATGAAAACTTGGATGGCTAAGCAAGATGAAAATTCAGAAAGGATTACAGCACTGTTGCAACTCATTGCTTCTCAACAAGCCTCATCTGCTAAACCTACTTGATGTTTTGCACAAGTTTTTCATGTTTTGCTTTGTTTTGATTTTCTTCTGATATGTTTTGAATCTGAATGTTCTCTTATCTTAATGACAATGATCTTTTTGCTTATCTGAATATGTGTTTCTTCTGCATCTTTTCTGTCTTTTAAAATTCTTTTTGATTATGACAAAAAGGGGGAGAAACAAAATAGAATCTGATTGTTCAAATCTATAAGCAATTATCTGAACTAAGTCAGACATGTTACTAACATTCTTTGAATCTAACCAGACTCTGACAAATTTATCTAACCAGACTCTGACAAATTTCATTGAAGTTTTTCCTGAGATCTATCTTTTCAGAACCTGATCAAAAATAGCTAAATCTGAGTAAACCAGACTCTGATATCTAAAGACCAGACTCTGATATCTAACCTTGAGTACTATGATCTAAAAGATAACTCAAGACAGGAAATGGCAAGATAAACAACCAAGTGTTCTGAAGTTGTTCATCTGACATCAAGCCTTAATATGGCATCAAGCTTTGACTCTAGAAGTCAAACATATGTCAACCAGGATTTGTCAACCAGGCTTCAATCAGACTCTGAATCTGAAATGTAATCAGGCTATGAATCTGAAATGTACTCAACCAGAAAGGGAAGTATCTAATTCCATTAGAGTATTCATTTCAGGGGGAGATTGTAAATCTCAGGGGGAGTAATTTTAATTCATACTTTTATTGAACAAATTGCTCATGTTTTGTCATCATCAAAAAGGGGGAGATTGTAAGAGCACAGATTGTGTCTTAGTAATACCTCTATGTTTTGATGATAACATTAATGATAATTTGTATACAAGAATTATGCCCTCTAAATTTGTTCTAAACTGTTTTCTACAGGCACAAAAGATTTTAATCTTAAAGAGCAAATTTGATGTGAACAATGAATTCTGAATGGCTCAAGAGCATCTGAAGATTAGAAGAATCTGAAGTATAAGAGCTTAGTCATCAAGATTCTGAAGATACAACACGCTGCATGTATTATCAAGAATCTGAATGAGAGAAGACTCTGAATGAAGAGACTCTGAATGAGAGAAGACTCTGATCTGAGTGAAGACTCTGATCTAAGAGCATGTTACGCTTCAAGCACACAGCTGCACCAGACTCTGATTCATCAACATCTGAAGAACATCTTATGCTCTGAAGTTTCCAGAAGAATCTGAAGACTGAAGACTCTGATATTGATTGTTGATCTGAACTATCTGAAGAATTATTTGAAGAAGATTATTTTAATATATCCGTTGGAATATGCCAGCAAATCTTTCCTTTATTGGGATAGACAAAATTCTCTGCAAGAATATTATTCCTCTGGTACATTCCATATATGGTATAATCACAGCTCAGCAGACAATTGCTACACCCACATTTTGTGCGCCGTCTCTCTGCTGCAATAGTACAAAGGACAGTACTATTTTGATATTGGAAATATCTTCTCCAACGGTAAAATATTCTCTCCAATATTCAAGTGGCTATATAAAGGACATCATAGCTCATTCTTCAAGTGACGAATTAAGTGACGAAAATTGACGAACTTATTGCAAGAACTCTCTCACGCTAAAGCACTCACATTCTTCACTGTTCATACATTGTTCTAAACTTAGAGAAATAACACAGTTGTGTTTATAGCTTTCTTAGAAGCAATTTCTTACTCTTACATTGTATTACATTAATTTGTAAAGGAAGTTTTTCTTAAGAGGATCTAGGTTAGATCAGTAGCTCTTGAGAAGACTAAGAACAGTTGTTCTTAGGTGTTGCTATTTGTAATCAGTTGATTTGAATAGTGGATTAAGTCCTTGTTGAGAAAGGCAAATCACTCTTGAAAAGGGTGGACTGGAGTAGTTGAGTTCAACGAACCAGGATAAAAATACTTGTGTTTTTATCTTTGATTATTTTCTGTCATACTTATTCAACCCCCCCTTCTAAGTATTTTCTCACCTTCAGAAGCTACGCAAAGCAAGTCTACAAATATGCACAAGAAGCATAAATATATTGACAAATTAAATTTGTACACATGTCGGCAACGGGATGCAGATGGACACCACGAAATGATCCTCCTATGACTCATCCGACTCTAATGCTTTCCCGGTATCCATTTTTCTGAAGAGACTGTATCCGATAGTCGACCCCTCAAGTATATTCTCCCGCATTGATGCTCATTGAATTCGGACCGCAGTCATTTGCTTTTCAAATCCCTAACTTTTGCGTGAACCGCCCTTTACGGGTTTTCAGTTCACCGGGATACCCTTTTTTGCCGAAGCCGCCCAGTGTAGGTTTTCAACTTCGCGGGTGTACATTTTTTCAATTTTATCCCTAACTTTTGCCCGAACCTTTCATTCTGTTTTTGGTTCGCCAGGATGCCCCATTTTTGCCTGGACTCTCTTTTTCTGTCCAGCGGGTCTATTTTAAGCAAAGTATTTTTTAACTGCGTCCGAATTCACAGGTGACGCAAAGTCTTCTCCGTCCATGGTGGACAACAACAACGCTCCTCCTGAAAAGACTTTTCTGACAACGTATGGCCCTTCGTAGTTGGGGGTCCACTTGCCCCTGTGATCTGCTTGCGGCGGGAGAATCCTTTTCAGCACAAGGTCGCCCGTCTGAAAGCTTCGCGGCTGTATCTTCTTGTCGTACGCTTTCTTCATTCGGCTCTGGTACAAACGACCGTATGCCAGAGAAGCTAGCCTCTTCTCATCCATCAAACTCAGTTGGTTCAATCTATTCGTTACCCATTCTGCCTCGTCCAGCTGAACGTCTCGCAATACCCTCAGAGAAGGGATCTCAACCTCTAATGGTAATACCGCTTCCATTCCGTATACCAACGAGAATGGAGTTGCCCCGGTTGATGTGCGTACCGTCGTACGATAACCGTGCAAAGCAAAAGGTAGCATTTCATGCCAATCCTTATAGGTCACCACCATTTTCTGAACAATTTTCTTGATATTCTTATTGGCCGCCTCAACAGCGCCATTCATCTTGGGTCGGTACGGGGAGGAGTTGTGATGTTCGATCTTGAAATTCTGACAGAGCTCCTTCATCATTTTGTTGTTCAGGTTAGAACCGTTGTCCGTGATTATCCGCTCGGGAATCCCATATCGGCAAATGATATCTCTCTTGATAAATCTAGCCACCACTTGCTTCGTTACATTCGCGTAAGACGCCGCTTCCACCCACTTGGTGAAATAATCGATTGCTACTAGGATGAACCGATGCCCGTTAGAAGCCGTCGGCTCGATCTTCCCAATCATATCGATTCCCCACATCGAGAATGGCCATGGAGATGACATCACATTTAGAGGACTCGGAGGCACGTGTATCTTGTCAGCATAGATTTGGCACTTGTGGCACTTCCTCGCGAACTTGAAACAATCAGTTTCCATCGTCAGCCAAAAGTAACCTGCCCTCAACAGTTTTCTCGTCATAGCATGCCCACCAGCATGCGTACCAAAGGCACCTTCGTGAATTTCCTCCATGAGAAGCTTTGCCTCTTTCTCGTCTACACAACGCAACAACACCAAATCGTGGTTTCTTCTGTACAAGACGCCATCCGGATTCAAGTAGAAATTACCCGCTAATCTCCTGAGAGTCTTCTGATCTTGACTGGATGCCCCAGCCGGATACTCTTTATTCTTCAGGAAATTAAGGATATCAAAATACCACGGTTTGTCGTCAGATGCTTCATCGATTGCAAATACATAAGCTGGTCTGTCCAACCGAGAGATAGTGATTTGGGGAGCTTCGTTCCAGAAGTTGACCTTGTACATGGAAGACAAAGTGGCCAGGGCGTCAGCCATTTGATTCTCTGCCCGCGGCACGTGATGCAATTCAACCTTGTCGAAGAAAGGCAACAATCTCCTTGCATAATTCATGTAATGTATCAAATTAGGCTGCCGTGTCTCCCATTCCCCTTTGATCTGATTCACTACCAGAGCTGAGTCTCCGTATACGTCTAGATGTTTGATTCGCAAATCAATGGCTTCTTCAAGCCCCATTATACAAGCTTCGTATTCGGCCTCATTGTTAGTAACGGCAAAGGTCAATCGGGCAGTAAACGGGATGTGCGACCCGTGTGGCGTAGTGATAATTGCCCCTATTCCGCTACCGTAAGCATTCACAGCTCCGTCAAATATCATCTTCCATTGGGACCCCAACTCTGGTCCTTCGTCTGGCAACGGCTCTTCGCAATCTTTCATCTTTAGGTACATGATATCCTCGTCAGGAAAATCAAACCTCATCGATTGGTACTCTTCAATAGGCTGCTCCGCCAGATACTCAGACAGCACACTCCCCTTTATAGCCTTTTGCGAGACGTATTGAATATCATATTCAGTCAAGACCATCTGCCAACGGGCAATTCTACCTGACAACGCCTGCTTTTCGAATACATATTTGATAGGATCCAT
The DNA here is from genome assembly GCA_963859935.3 of Lathyrus sativus. Taxonomy (NCBI): domain Eukaryota; kingdom Viridiplantae; phylum Streptophyta; class Magnoliopsida; order Fabales; family Fabaceae; genus Lathyrus; species Lathyrus sativus. Next base: position 565,290,433 of record OZ012737.1, on the reverse strand, counting down.
CTTCGAGATGAGCATGGTTGTATGATTCAGCATGTACTGCCTCAAACGCTTGGCGGCCCAGGCTAGCGCGCAACAAGTTTTCTCCAGCATTGAATACCGAGATTCACAATCTGTAAATTTCTTACTCAGGTAATAGATCGCATGCTCTTTTCTTCCTGTCTCGTCGTGTTGACCGAGAACACAACCCATGCTTCCCTCAAGAACCGTCAAATACATTATCAAGGGTCTCCCTGCCACTGGGGGTATCAAAATAGGAGGTTCCTGCAGATACTTCTTTATTTTATCGAACGCCTTTTGACAATTTTCGTTCCACGTTACAGCTTGATCTTTCTTCAACAGCTTGAATAATGGTTCACACGTGGCCGTTAGGTGAGATATGAACCGGGCAATGTAGTTCAATCTCCCTAAAAACCCGCGCACCTCTTTCTCTGTTTTAGGCGTCGGCATTTCTTGAATTGCTTTTATTTTAGCAGGATCGACCTCTATTCCTCTTTCGCTTACGATAAACCCCAGCAGTTTACCCGATCTCACCCCGAAGGTGCATTTATTAGGGTTCAGCCTCAGCCTGAACTTCCTAAGTCTTTTAAACAACTTCAGCAGATTCACCAGATGCTCTTCCTCCGTCTGGGATTTAGCAATCATATCGTCAACATAAACTTCGATCTCTTTATGCATCATGTCATGAAAAAGAGTCGTCATCGCACGCTGATATGTTGCCCCAGCATTTTTCAAGCCAAAGGGCATCACTTTGTAGCAAAATGTTCCCCACGGCGTTATGAAAGTAGTCTTCTCCATATCCTCTGGCGCCATTTTAATTTGATTATAGCCTGAAAAGCCATCCATGAAGGAGAATACAGAGTATTGAGCAGTATTATCAACTAACACGTCAATGTGAGGAAGTGGAAAATCGTCTTTTGGGCTTGCTTTATTCAAATCTCTATAATCCACGCACATTCGAACCTTGCCATCTTTCTTTGGCACTGGTACGATATTGGCAACCCATGAAGGATATTTCGTCACAGCCAGGAAACCAGCGTCCCACTGCTTCTGCACCTCCTCTTTGATCTTCATTGCCATATTTGGTCGCGTTCTGCGAAGCTTTTGTTTGACCGGCGGGCAATCTTCTTTCAGTGGCAGGCGATGCACAACCATGTCTGTATCGAGCCCCGGCATATCTTCATATGACCAAGCGAATACATCATTATACTCTTGGAGCATTTCAACCAGTCTCCGCTTGATATCATCCTGCAGTGCGGCTCCGATACGAATATTCTTCTCAACCCCTTCCGACCCCAAATTGATAATTTCGATGACCTCGTCGTGAGGCAGAATGGCTCTTTCCTCTTGCTTCACTAACCAAGACAGTTCTTCAGGAACGTCGCTATCTTCGACAACCTCTTCTTCGGCCTGGAATACCGGGTGCTCAAAGTCGGGACGAGTCATAGGTGGTTCAAGGATGTCATCTGAAAATGTTATCCTGCAAAAGGAATGGTTAAGTGCTTCAAAATGCGTATAAAGCGAATAACCACGTTGCCATTTTATTGAAAAATATAAAACAAGAAAGACAGGGATTACGGTATTTGCACATGAAAAAAACGCCATTTATTTAATGATTAACGCGCAATGTTTATAACAACACAGCCCTAAGCAAATCCTGATGCCCCAGGCAAGACATCAGATTATTCAACAATTAATAAAGCAAAGCATTACTGTTTAAAAGTCACAGGAACAAGCTCCTGAATAGACCAGTTGCACAGTCCTTGTCCTGGCGTGCTTGGCTGGATCCAGGCATCCATATCACAGTCGCTGTCTCCTTCATCAGACTCTGAAGCAGCATTGACAGTTTCATGACATACTCCACTGGCAGAGATGATAATCGGCTTTCTGAAACGGGGGGCCCCCACGGAAGGAGTTGACGACGACGGTCGGTACCCCAGCCCGAACCGGTCCATCTTCACAGGAATGTCCAGCACTTTGCCCCAGCCTTTGGCTTCTCCTGCCTCCACTAGAGCTTGAGCTTCCTTATACGATGAGACAGCTATCTCTGGCACTTTGCTCGGCCCGGGACCTTTGTCCTTGATGCGCAAACCTTCGAATGCCTGGCATGGTGTCTCGTGGATCTCTCCGTCGACTTCTACATATTTAAATGAAGATAGATGGCTGACCAGGATGTCTTCTTCTCCGCACACGGTGACTACGCTGTCTCCGACCATATATTTTAACTTCTGATGCAGGGTAGACGTGACGGCCCCTGCTCCATGAATCCAGGGTCTTCCAAGCAAGCAGCTGTACGCAGGCTGTATATCCATGATATAAAACTCCGTTGCAAACACTTCCGGCCCCACTTGCAGAGGCAAGGTAATCGATCCGAAGACCGTTCTCCGCGTGCCGTCAAACGCTCTGACTACCAAATCACTGGGTGTGCACAAAATTCCTCGAACATCCAGCTTCATCATCGCCTTCTTGGGCAGCACATTCAAAGATGATCCGGTGTCAACCAATACGTGCGACATTACTGATCCTCTGCACTCAACAGATACGTGTAATGCCATATTATGATCTCTCCCTTTCGGAGTCAAGTCAAAATCGGTAAAACCCAAGCTGTGGCCTGCATTCACATGTGCCAATACTCCTTCTAGCTGATTTACGGAGACATCCTGGGGTACAAAAGAAGTATTCAGGACTTTCAGCAAAGCATTTCGGTGAGATTCCGAACATAAGAGCAATGACAAAATGGATATTTTGGACGGCGTCTGTTGCAGATGCTCCACAATCTTATAATCACTTTTTCGAATTAAGCGCATGAACTCTTCTACATCTTTCGATGCCGCTTCTTTTTCACTCGCTTGTACCGGAACATTCTCAACCGCTTTCCCTTTTCCTTTCGCTAGTCTTTCAGCCTCCACTTCAGGAGATATAAAGATCCTGCCACTCCTCGTCATGCCTCCTGAACCAACAACATTATCCACAATCTCCACTGGCTGCTTGCTAACATCAATTTTTATCCCATCACAATACACCTCTAACCCATATGACCATGGGACTGCTTTCGTGTTCTCGTACGGGATTGGCCCGGCCTTAGTTATGGTAATCGGTGGTCGCTGAGCTGGTGCTGCAATAGTGATCGTCTTCCGAGGAATCGTTACTGTGGCCACATCACTCCGATTATCCACTACTGCCCCTGCAGGCTCATCAGTTGCCGCTTGGTCAAACTGCAATATGCCCTCATCAATTAAAGCCTGAATGCCTTTCTTCAAATCCTCACACCCCCCAGCTAGGGTCCAACAATCTAAGCAATACTCGTTACATCCTGGGTAAACACCTCCTTGTAACAGTCGGCTCTTTATCTCGCTCAGCGGCGTCTTTAAATCTTCAACATTCATAATCAGATTCAACCCTTCCTCAGTCAGCACGGCGTTTGCCCCATGATTGGGCATGGGTTTCTGGACTATATTCGGACCTGCCGTTCCGAAATTGATAGTCTTATTGTCTAAAAGATCCTGCACAACGTGCTTAAAAGCATGGCAACCTTCTATATCGTGGCCCGGGGCCCCAGAATGAAACTCACAGTGCCTGCTTGCATCGTAGCCGAACGGGGGAGCTCCCGTTATTGGTGCCAGAGTTCTTTTCTCTACCAGATTCAATCCCAGCAATGTCTGCAACAAATCGGCGTATGTTGAAGGAGGCTTCTCAAACACTCTTCTCGGTTTGCTACCCTGGAATCTTCGCTGAGCTTGTTGTGCCCCTTGCTGAGGCTGCTGCTGCTGTGGCATTGGCTGTTGCTGAACCAGTTGTTGTTGCTGGAGTGGTTGTTGTTGATATGGGATAGTAACACTCGACACCTGCTGCGGCTGACGATATTGACCTCTTCCCCTGCCTCGGCCTCGGCCTCGGCCTCCAAATACTGCGCTTGCCTCGCCCTGACGGCGTCCACCATAAGCTTTCCTATTACTGCCAGATGCAGTTGATTCCTCGACTTGGAACTTTCCTTGCTTAATGTTACGTTCAATCTTTTCCCCCATCAGAATCAGGTCTGAAAAACTGGCCAGAGACGTATGAAACAGCATGTCATGAAACAGCCCTGTGAATGTGCCGACAAACATGTCATTCATTTCCTTATCTTCTACAAGAGGACGGACCCTGGCAGCCATATCGCGCCACCTTTGCGCGTACTCTTTAAAACTCTCCCCCTTCTTCTGCGAAAGCCCGGCCAACTGGACCCGATTGGGTGCCAGGTCGCTATTATACTTGTAATGGGCTACAAATGCCTCCGCCAATTGCTTCCATGTCTTGATATCAGTTGGCTCCAACCCCATATACCACTCTAGGGAAGGGCCCGATAGACTATCCTGAAAGAAATGCATTAGCATTCTTTCATCAGTTGAGTATGCAGACATCTTTCTGTAATAAGCTCGTACATGCACTTTCGGACATGTGTCTCCTTTATACTTGTCGAACGCAGGAGCTTTGAATTTAATTGGCACCCTCAAGCCGGGTACCAAGCCCATTGTTGCCATGTCCAATCCCACAGCACTCTGATTTAAAACTCCCTTCATCTGCTCTTCCAGCATTCTAATCTTTTGGGAATCATCCATCGGCCCTTCAAAACCTCCTCCGGAGAAGGCGTCCTCCTGCTGATCCTCTTGCCACATGCCGTTTCCAGCTCCGTACCCATCATATCCATTATTACGTCCAGCTCTGATCTGATTCATCCCCGGACCCCGGCCTCTGTTGCCGTACCCTTGAACACCTCCAGCAGGACCAAAAGCCATAAATCCAGTACCGTTTCCGTTTCCAAAGCCTCCGTAACCCTGATTGACCATACCATAACCATCTTGCCCAAAGCCTTGAGCATTAAAGCCATACTTCCCAGTGTTATCGAATCCCTGATCGTTGAATCCGAACCCAGTATTGACAAAGCCATTGCCTCCTAGATTATCTCCCAAATTGACATCACCCAGCCCAACATTATGGACAGCAGTTTCATTCCCAACTCCGACGTTACCATTTGCAGCAGCGGTAGCGTTGTTGACATTAGCAGCAGGTATATTGACCACAGGCGGAGCCACTGGCGTGGGAGTGCCGTCTCCATGAGCAGTATCGACCCGGACAGACTGATGATCTTCATTACCATGACCAGCGTTTCGAGCCAACAGAGGCTGGACCATGGCCTGCAAATTCTCCTGCCCTTTTGCTATAGCCTCCATGGTCTGCATGAAGAGGGCGAGCTTCTCGCGCACATCTTGCATCTCGTTCTGCATTTGGTCCATGATTTTTCGACAATTGGAGCGTGTAGAATAGCGGTGTGGATGCTGATCTGCAATCCTGTTAAGTACCTGATACAGAGTAGGAAATAAGACACCATCCAAAGATTACCTGAAATGCAATATGAATATGAATGCAATGCAATGTGTCTGTGCATTAGGGAAATTCATTCCCCCGGTTCTAGTGCGAAGGTGCCGGTGCAGTGACAATGCTGACAATAGGAATATCGGAGCTGAATCATAGAAAGCCTCATATATTGCAGAGAGAATCAATAAGCCCAGGGTACAATATCACTGAGAGTATAAAGAAGGCATGACCTCAACCAACAATCCTGGTGATGGTCAGCACTATGCAAATAAAGCATACAAGTTACTACATGAAATGATCAAATCCTCCCAAAAGTCTGGTACTCCTCTATCAACTTCTTGGTCTCCGGATGGCTTGGTCGATCAAGCAGCCCTTCAACAAGCTGGTTTCTCCTCTTAAGGACACGGCGTACGTCTTCAGCAGTTTCTTCCCATGTTGCTTCTCCGAAGCAATCTTCTAACTTTCGCTTCTGAGACACTGCTTCATCTCTGGATTTGATTGCCTTGTTCAGTGCATGCTGGACACTATACCGGGTCATCACTTCTTCCTCACACTTCTTGATGCTAGACTTCAACTTCTCTTCGAGGTCGGAGATTTGCTGCTTCAGCTTATCTTCCCTCTTCTTGTTATTGGTGAGTGTGGCATTCCAAGTCTTATTGCAAGAAGAGATCTCTCGGTGAGCGATGTCAAGCGCCTTCTTTTTGGCTTCCAGCATGTCATGGGAACTTCTGAACTCTTGCCCCAGACGTTCACGCTTTTTCTTTTCCTCAGTCAACTCAGCCCCTAGTCTGTTTACTAGCTCGATCTGTTGTTGGAAAGCATACACGGCCTTGTTTTTCTCACTGCGTACCTGGGCTAACTCTTGCTCTAACCCTTCATTAATTTTCATCAAGGCTTCTTTTTCTCCCACAATTTGCTCATAGACTTCCCTAGAAACAGTAGTTGGCTCTGCTACCGGAACGGGAACAAGAATTGGTGCATCTGGAAACGGCATCCTCAACTGACTAGCCCTCTCCTGAATCCAAACTCTATAAGGTGCATAGGCCTGGCAATCGTTCTTTCCTAACAGTGGTTTCCCCTTGCGGTTAATACGCGTCCAGGCATGCTGCAGCTTGGCTAGTAACTCCCTCTTCAAATCCCCTGTGAAGTACAGAGATTCCTGTACTTCTTCCTCCTGAGGTGGATTCTTCAGTGCATATCCGAACTGGCGAATGAATAGAGAAGGGTTGTAATTGATACACCCTTTTCTTCCTATCAACGGCACATTAGGGTACCCAGAACAACTGAAGATGAGCTCAGATCCCAACAGGTCTCGATCAAACCACTCCATATCTTTCGACGATAGCCTCATCAGGCGCTCTGGCCAACCAGCTGGGACTGTAGTCTCTGCAACAGATCTTCTCTTAGGGAGGTGACTCTCAAACCACCTACTCAACAAGGGTACACACAGATGAACATTCTTTCCTCTTCCCTTCTCATTCTTGTAATGCAGTGAGTGGTAGAGATCTCCGAGTAAGGTAGGTACAGGATTACCAGCGGCAAACAAGTAGAAAGCATCAAAGTCCACAAAGTCCGGTATATTGGGAAACAAGACTATGCCATAAATGCACAAGGCCAACACAGCATTGAAAGCAATCCAACACCCGCTCTTAGCGTACTCCTGGGCTTTACCAACTAAGAACTGAAGTGAGAAGCCTGGAACTCCACGGGAGACAGTAGTCACAAGTTCAGAAGCATCAATATGCAAGGCTTTTGCCAAATCCTCCGGCTTGGGCTTGACGTCATAATGAATGAATGGAACCTGGTTCTGCACGGGCAGCTCAACATACTCAGCGTATTCCTCCAGGGTTGGTCCCATAATAAAGTCAGAGAACGTAAAGCACCTCAAAGCAGGGTCGTAGAATTGCATCAAAGCATACAACCCATCTAACTCTACCTCTGTAGGTTTGCACACCAATCTCAGTAGTCTACCATAGCTCATCCGGAAACTCCTACGAACACTCTCATCAGCAAGAGAGATCAACCCAAGTAAAGGAACAATATCAGGCGTAGGCAATTTGTAAGCAACCGTTCTCCTTAAGCTAGTCATGATCAAAACTCAGAAGTCTGGGCACTAGAACTAGGGAAATGCAAATGCACCTGCAGCACAGACACACATTAGTGAAATGCAAATGGTAATGGATATGCAGGCAATGCAATGCAAGTAACATGCAACAGGGGCCAAAGCTGTAGCTGAATAGCCTGAACCCAATCAAGAAAGGTCTCAGATAGACCATCCAGAAGTCATCAAACCCTGGTCTCAGATAGACCTAAAACAAAGCTCCAATATTGGTCTCTGACAGACCTCAAACCATAACTCCAACTGGTCTCTGACAGACCTCAAATCACATCTCTAATTGGTCTCTGACAGACCTCAGAACTCTCCAACTGGTCTCTGACAGACCTCAAAACACATCTCCAAATGGTCTCTGACAGACCTCCTAACTCTCCAACTGGTCTCTGACAGACCTCAAAACACATCTCCAAATGGTCTCTGACAGACCTCCTAACTCTCCATAAATACCCAGGATCTCTGATCAAGAAATAACCGGTAGTCTGAAGGTCTAGTTACCTGCATAACCCCAAACCCTCTCACAGGTGGGTGGCCCTATAACTGGCACAAGGTACGGCATCCTATGCGGTCGTCGGCGTCACAGACTTTCAGGGTTGATGATACGATTCCCAGAAGGAGTGGCATCATCAATTCCTGAAGAGGCCTCACTTAGCCAACTTCCAAATGATCGGTCCCCAGAGTCGACAATCCAACTAACCAGCAACCCACGCCAACCAAAGGAAGGGGCAGGAGGCCAACCAGAGGAGCCTCGTCTGAGTGTAGATTTCATGGGACACCGAAGCAAGCAAAGCAAGCGGGCGCCCACTAATTTCTACTCTAATTCTAGGTGCACTCGAGCCCAGGTCCGGCTTATCTCTCAATATCAGAACACCCGTCACACCCCAGATACAGCAACAATAATCAATATATAAAGCTGAAAATACAAGGTTAGAAATATAAAATAACTCCATACAAAATCCTCGACGGGAAAACAAGCGTTAGGATTGACTCTCTCAAGGGACGTTGGATCCCAAATGCATAAGAACCATCGCAGTTCTTAGCAGCCAGGGGACGTTGGATCCCCAGCAGAGTCGCCAGCTGTCGCTACTGCGAAAATCGGCGCCGGCTGAACAGAAGAGTCGCCACCGTGCGTTATTTATCCCACGGGAGGGAAAGGAAACGCTCAGAGTAAACCTCGCACAACACGGGAAAGGTATGGTCATCGCAACCAAAACCGGGGTTCGGGAGTCGGTTACGCAAGGGGAAGGTATTAGCACCCCTCACGTCCGTCGTACTCGACGGGATCCACGCTTGTTTTCGGGTATGGATTGTTATTCTATCTACGCTAAAGGTCTGGGGTTAAAAGGAAAATAAAATGAAAATAAAAATGACTCGGCAAAGTATCGCACTTTATGCCTACGTATTCCCGCCTGGAACGAGAAATCAGAGTCAACGTAGTTCGCCTACCTACGGGAAAGGAGGGGAAGGTTGCTCGCTAGGATATCGCATCCTATGCCTACGTACTTCCACACTGCATGGAAGATCAGAGCAAACGTAGTTCGGGCCACGTACGACACAAGTTTGTCTTGGTTGATTTTATTCCTTCTGAAAAAGGTTTTCTTGATTAACAGTCCCGGCGGACAAAAATGACGCTTTGATGAGTTCACATTCTTTTACGGAAGAAGTGTCTTTTATTGTGTTTGAAATCTTTATGTGTTTTTCTGTTTGTTTTGAGAAAGAAAGAGACAGAACTCTAACCTACGGTTGCGAAGGGAATCAAACTAACCTAATGTTATCATGCATGGGTTAAGACCTAGTGTCTATCATGCTCCTCTCTTGCACAGAGAGAAACAGAGATCCTACGGGATAGGCAGAAACAGAAACAATATCAGATATATATAGTAAAACAGTAAAATGCATGGATGCAACAGTACAAGCGAGGCAAGGGAGTCCCACTCAACCTCGAACCTAGAAAACAATAGGCAAAAGTGAACAGGCTTCACTTTCAACCCAACAGGGTAAACAGCAAACAATACAGTCAGGAAAACCAATCAATACATCAGCAATGAAATACAGCAAAAGAAACAGCATCAGCAGCTCTGAATCAACATCTAGCTTCAAGTAATCTCCAATCAGCTACAGGCTTCAACAAGCATCAATCTCCATCTTCATGACCTTCAGGCAAGGGCTTTGATCATCTGTCTTCTATCTGCCATGGCTTTTCTTCAAGCTCAAACCTCCAGGATGAGGGATCAGTCACAAGAGTGAATTGGGTGTTAAGCAATCAGCTGACTACCAAGGGTGGTGAACAGACTGCTTCTAACACAAAAGACATTTTCTCTCAAGAGTTCTATCTCTTAGACACTATCACCAAGCCTTCCAAAGGAAGGGGGTGAGTGTCTTAGAGAGACTCTGAATCACAGAGAAGAATGGATGCAGACAAGGCAATCCATGTTTGAGAAACAAACTTTCTAACCTAGAGCTCTGCCTAGCTCCTAAACCCTAGTCTCCTCAGTATCTGCTAGCAAGATTCTCCTCTCCCACTCTGGCAGTTGATCTTCAATCTTTGGATCTCCAATGGTCTTCATCTCCTCAAGTCTTCAGCTTCCCCAGGTTCCCAAACAATCCCAATACCCAAGCAAGCAAGCAATAATCCCCAGAGGGCACACCACACCAGTCAATCAGATATATACAGAGTATTAATAGTAGTAGGGGAATCCTGACTTTTTCTAAGGGATCTAATAACTACCCATAGCCCCTATAGTTCCATAACTAAACTAGTCAAACCCTAAGTCCTAAGGGAAAGAATCAAACTTCCTAAGTCATCACCTAAAAAACCCTAATTTGTTCACATTGTTCAAGCCTACATTAAGCACCTAAAATTAACTTCTAAAAATGGGAACTAAATTGTTTCTACAAGTTCAATATCTCATCTAAGCAACCTAAAAGGAATGAACAAAAAATATGAAAGCATCTAATAGAACAAAAATTACTAAAATCATGCATGAAATGAAGCTATTTAAAATGACATTTATTTAAAAAATATGGAAAAAATATCAAATAAAAATAAAAATGCAATTTTATTTAATGACAATTTTCTACACATCCTAGAGAAAATAGTGTAAAAAGAATGAATTAAAAATGGTTTTTTATCTATTTATTATGAATTTTTAAAATGAATGAAAATTAAAGTGGAATTAAAACAATTAAATCAATTAAAATGATAGGGGGGGTACTAATAGAAAACACGCCTAGTTGAAATCAGGATGGGCCAAGCAGTGGTGGGGTGCGCGTAGCAAATTGGATTAGGCCCAGAACCACTTCAGAATTATTGAAAATAAAAACACGCAGGGGGTGAAAATAGCATAGGATTCACGCTCAAAACTGATTGGGCTTAAAATTGGGGGGTGGTGATATCACTCACTTAGGCCCGCCCGTTTCAATTAATGAAACGGTGCGTTTAGGGCACCACAGCTTCCCTCCAAATCTCAGAATCAAATCTCAGCCACACGATGGCTCCTCAAGTCAATGGTCTAACACAAAACGGACGGCCATGATTTCGTCTTCCTCCTTTGATTCATCTAGGGTTTCTGAAACCCTCACGCGCATGCCATGAACGTCCAAGTTCAAGCTCTCGGTTCTCTCTCTCCAGGCCATGAAACGCCACGATATAAACATGAAACTTACTCTAAATCTCTCCCTCTATACGCCTATGGTCTTTGTTTGCTTTGAAACTCAGCCAATCAATAAACCCGATCGAGACCAAATTCTGACTCCATGAAAATACACTGAGATGCATCACAACAATTCTCAACCAAACCTATACTAATCTACTCTATGCATAATGGTGATCATCCTGCGCTAACAACCTAAGATTATAATGCACTATGCTGCAAGTTCTAAGTCCTAACAGTTTTTACAACCTGCTAACAATCATCACCAAACTACTCCAAACTCATCCTAATTGCTCTACTAACATCCTACATCATATCTAAACTAACAAAATCATGCTAAACTAACTAATTCAAGCTGTGGCAGAGAAAATGCACCTGGTGTGAAAGCTTGTGGATGATGATGAAATTCGTGGATCTGAGGCTTTTGAGGCTTGGATCCTGATCTACAATTGCTCTACTTGATTCTGTATGCAACACTTTGAGGAGTCTTGCACTGGATCTTGAGTTCCAACTGAATTTGCAATTTTGATGTTGATGATTATAGTGCTCGAAAATGGATTGATCACACCTTGTTCTTGGTTGAATTCTGATCTATGATGATGAATCAGTATAATGAAATTGATTTTGATGGTGATTGGTGAAGAATTTGAGGAATTGAAGTGAAAATGCAATGAGAAAGAATGAGAGAATTTGGGAAATTCTTGGTGAAAAATGAATCCAACCCTTGATCAATCTTCATTTCATGTTTATATAGGGCTCAAATGAACTTTCTAGATCCATCTTACAATTTCCCTTGCCTTCCCACTTTGATCCATTTTTGAAATGTTTCTTCAAATGCAAGTAACCATGAATAACTTTTCTTTTTCCTTCTAAACTCAAAAAAGTGTTTGAACCATTGTTCTTATAATGTCTTTTCCATTCAAAATCATATATTGGAAGTCTCCATTTGGACTTATAAATCTCTCAAACCATTTTTCATTTTGACTTTATTCAAATTATAAGCCATTTTAGTTCAAATTTGGACCAATCATGCAACTTCATGTTATGAGCTTCTCCAACAATTTGTGACCTTCTTTCTAGACTCAAAATGTCATTTGGAGCAAGTTTGATGTTGTAAGTTTTTCCATTTGAGGCCTCCTTGTATGAGTTTTGGACATAGGTTAAAATGACCTGTAATTCACAAATGCCCAAAATACCCTTTGCTTGCCAAGACCATAAGTTGAGCTCCACACATCATATGAGGGCATGCTATACCATTCTAGAAAGCTAAGACAATGAGGAACAATTATTATGTTGACCAGAAGTTCATTTGAAATCTCCTTGAGGGGCAAAATTAGCTTGGAAGTCAAGTCACTTTCACAGACAAAATTTCAGATACCTCAGATGACCTGTAACTTGCAAGGACCATAACTTGAGTTCTATAAATCTCCTTGATGTCTTCCACCACTCAAATTAAAGGTCTTGAGATCCTCTACAAGTTTCATGTTGGCCAAGAAGCCATTTGAAGCTATCATTTTGACTTGTCTTGCTTGGAAATTTGACCTAAACTAGGGGATTTTACACAGAAACCCTAATTTAGAAACTCCTCTTCTCCTTGATTTCTCTTGAATTTTTCTTGGCATATCCCCATATCCTTCTTTATATGTCCAATGATGAACCCCACATCTCTCCACTAGACTTGAATGCCCCTTAAATCAGTCAATTGACCTAGGGTTGACCTAGGGTTGACCTAGATGAAACCCTAGTTGACTGTCTTCAGCTATAGCTCTTGTGCTCTCATCAATGACTTGTCTCCTTCTCCAAATGACTTTCTAAGTCTCTCATAATGTCTAGATACTCTCCATGCCTTCAACTCACAGCTCACAACCCTTTTGTTGACCCTCAGATACCCTCAGCTAGGAGATGAACTCAAGGCTTGATCTGCTGAACTCTTTGCTTTCAAATTCTTTCCTGATGACTTGAATGAGATTGAATTGGGATAATGACCTCTTGATAGGCTTCTAGAGATGAGAATAATGATTGGTCCCCTGTTGAATGACTTGCTATGCTTTTGCTATGCAGATGGTTAGTCTATGTACATGACTCTATATGCAAATGCTAATGACATTGAAACATAAACCAAGTGAATAAGGTTGGGCAAATTTTAGGGTGCAACAACTATCACTGGTCGTTCGAGCTCGGTGTCTAGGAATTCATACCTTAAATTTTTGGGTAGTGTTTTAAGTTCTAAAGTCGGTTTCTTTGGGCAAGGCATATGATTAGGTGTCAGTATCAGGCATTCACTTAGACTGTCGTCTTGGTATTCACCATGCTAATAATCATCTTCAAATATTGGAGGTATTGGAATTTTTAGGATTTCTGAATAAGAAGTTTGTTCCATCTCCATTTCTCTTACGCATTCGTCAATGACATCTAGAAGATAACATGTATCGTTTATAGCTGGTGCCTGTAAGAATTGTGTCAAAATAAATTCAACTTTCTCTTCACCCACTTCGAAAGTTAGCTTACCTTTCTTTACATCTATAATGGCTCCGACTGTAGCTAAAAATGGCCTTCCTAATATGGTAGGGGTGTTGTCATCCTCCTTTATATCCATGATTATGAAATCAGTAGGGATATAGAATTGACCTATACATACCAGAACATTTTCTAGTATCCCTATCGGGAACTTAACAGAATGATCAGGTAGTTGTACGGACATCTTAGTTGATCTTAATTCTCCCATATCTAGCCTTTCGCATATGAAAAAGGGCATTAAGCTAATAATGGCTCCTAAGTCACATAGAGCTTTGTCTATGACAAATTTTCCAATTGCACAGGGTATGGAAAAACTATCTGGATCTTTTAGCTTATGAGGCATTTTGTTTTGGACTATTGCGCTACACTCAATAGTAAGCATAACGATTTCATCATCCTCGATCTTTTTCTTATTTGATAAGATTTATTTAAGAAACTTAGAATATGAGGGAATTTGGGTGCTAACTTTTGTAAAGGGTATTGTGATATTCAATTGTTTCAGAAGTTCAACGAATTTCTTGAATTGCCCAATGCTTTTAGATTTAGCAAATCTTTGAGGATATGGAATGGGAGGTTTATAAGATGGTGGAGGCACATATGGTTCTTCTTTTTTTGTTTGAGCCTGGGTGGCTATGAAGTTTTCCATCATTATTTCAAGGTTAGATTTCCTAGGAGCATTTTGAGTAGCTACGGCAGGTTTCTGATATCCTGGTGGTACAACAGGTGCTTGTCCAGGCGCATACAGTGCATTGTTACTTTTGTACGAAAAGTTCGGATGGTTTTTCCAACCTGAGTTGTAGGAATTTGAGTAAGGGTTTCCTTGAGCATAATTCACTTGGTCTGTGGAAAGTCCTGTCAGAAGTTGACATTCAGGGATAGCATGCCCAGGAACTCCGCATAACTCGCAGTTTGGAGCTACGGTAGCCACGGTGGCTGTAAGTGTTATGGTCAAACTTTCAACCTTTTGAGTGAGAGCATCTACCTTTGCATTGACTTGGTCAAGACTGCTTATCTCGTACATACCACCTTTCGTCGGAGGTTTCTCTATTGAGGCTCTTTCACTTCCCACTGATAGTGATTTTGAGCCATACTTTTGATAAGTGTATAGGCCTTATTATAGGGTTTATCCATCACTGCGCCACCCGCGGCGGTGTCTATTGTCAATCTTGTGTTGTACAAGAGACCATTGTAAAAGGTATGGATAATCAACCATTCTTCTAGACCGTGATGCGGGTAAAGCCTCATCATGTCCTTGTATCTTTCACATGCTTCAAAAAGAGATTCATTGTCCTTCTCTTTGAATCCATTTATTTGGGCTCTTAGCATAGCCGTCTTGCTAGGTGGGAAATATCGTGCTAAGAACACTTTCTTCAACTCGTTCCATGTAGTGAAAGATGCAGACGGTAGAGACTGGAGCCAAGCTCTAGCACTATCTCTTAATGAGAAAGGGAAAAGACATAGTCTTATTGCTTCGGGGCTGACACCATTTGCTTTCACTATATCTGTGTTTTACAAGAAGACTGACAAATGTAAGTTCGGGTCCTTCGTGGGACTTCCAGATAAATTGGTTTTGTTGTACAACTGACAATAATGAAGGTTTTAGCTCGAAGTTATTTGTCTCGATGGCAGGAGCAGCAATACTGTTATGTGGTTCCTCCTGCGAAGGGATGGCATAGTACTTGAGAGGTTGATTTTGAGGTTCTCCAGCCATAGGTATTGGTAATTCTGGAAAGGGAATTTCAGATGGTGGAAGGTTATACTTAATTCGGAAATCGTTAATTCGGCGTCTTAAACTAATAAAGCGCTCAATGTTGACAATCGGTTGCTCAATCTTTTCACCTTTAGAGCAAGTGTTTGGCATGCAATCGACAACTTAAAATAGGGAAATAGTTGCCTTAGTCTATACTACGCAACACTAAAGTTTCGATATCGACTTAATTGGTCCCCGACAACGGCACCAAAAACTCGATCGCAACTTAGTTTGTCTAAATGATTCATGACTGCAAGTGCGCAGTCGGATCGCGTAGTTTTAAAGATTATCGAACCCAAAGGACCAAAAATCGATCTACCGTTATCTAATGCTACTACGCAAATCTAAGGCTAATGGAATTCTAAGTTGAGATGCAAGTAAGAAAATAAATGTAAATTGAAATCAATATATGACGGAATATCGGTATATAATTTTGTCAATCATCGGGGATCTAATAATTCATGGGCATTTGATTAAAAGGTAAAAATGTTATTTAGTAGAAAATACTCATTTAAAAGACTTTATCTCACACTCTCGTGTTTATTGACTCAGAATATACTCTTAAATCAGAATGAAGGCTCTCGCTCTCTCACTTGTATTTAAAAACACTTTTTGAAAATAAGTAGATCCTAACTAAATCTAAAGCGCTCTCACTGTATTCAGGATTAATGTTCAGTTTCAGCTATCCGGTTAAGATCTCAAACTCTCGCTTTATTGATCTTAACCTTCGTTAACTTTTTACTCTCGTAAGAAAAGTTATTAAGTTAATAAAAAGAAATCGAGACCAAAAGAATAAATTTGTTAAGTTCACGCCATGAGTTACTAAACCCCTTCCGACCGGTCGTAATTACACACTGATATTAAATAGTTTAGCCAAGACATGGCTTGCATGCTATTACAAAAATTAATCCTAATGCTAGACAGAATATAAAAGGAAAGCATAACAATGGAAGTAAATAAATGGAACCTAGCGATTACGAGTAATAGAAAAACACTTGGATTCTGGAGGCATGCTTGTAGTTCAATACAAAATCACAACCAATACGTAAATTCGAATACTAAGTGACAACCGTTTCTCAGTGTGAAAAACTATTGCCTTTTACAAAATTAGTAGAAAAACTGCTTAAAGCTAAGAATTATAAACTGATAGAAGAAAAGTGCTGAAAAGAGAAATAATGGCTCCCCCCTTTCTTCGAAAACCGTCTGTGACTTTTATGCTTGTTGCTGGTGTCCGTTACCCAAAAACTCAGAGCAAAACATGGAGAGAATGCCAGAGAAAATGTAGGAAGAAGTGGAGAAAGTGTAGGGGAGGTTTTCAGGAAGTGGCACACGCCACCTCCCTTTCTTTTAGGAGTGACATTCGCCACTCCCCCTCTCTTTTGAAGGTGGCAGGCGCCACCCTTCCTTCATCTTTGTAGGTGGTAGGCGCCACACCTATGTGGCAAGTGCCACTAGTGTGTGGTGGCCCCACCTTATTTTTTTCTTTTCTTTTCTATTCTTTCTTCCCATTTTCTTTCTTTCATTTCTTCTTCTTTTCTTTCCATTTCTTTCTTCTTTTATTTCTTTAATCCAAATTTTCAACAACCCACAAAACACAAAAAAATAGATGCATAATAAAACATAAACCAGATAAAGTAACAATAATCGTAGATGAAATTCATGTAAGTCAAGTCAAATATACGATATAATTTCGCGTTATCAGCACCAAAGAATTTAAACAAATGAGAAACGTTTTTAAATGGTCAAAAACAACCAAAATAATATTAGTATATAATGAATTGAAGTTTCAATTCTCATCCAAGTAAACACCATACTCACATTTCCAGATAATGGATATCCACATAGAGTGCAAGCTCCATAATTTTCCTACCTCGTACCAGTTGGAAAACCATATAGAGGAGTTCCCACCCGCAATCTAAAATTAAATCCATATTTAAGAGCAGAGAGAGCTTTCATAGTTGCATTCTAAGTAATTGATCCTAATTTCATTTTCATATTAAGTAACGTTTCCTCACTAATGTACTTATTCTTCACAATTTTGAACAATATGAAGTTACGATTCTGGTAGAGACCCCAAACCAACTTACCCAACATATTAGTATTTGCCTCTCTTACTTTCCAGATACCAAGACCACCAATCTTTTTGTGCTTACTGATTTTATTCCAACCAACGAGATTCACATTAGAGTTTGAATTACCTTTCCACAAAAATCCCTAGCCATCATATCAATAAAATCACAAGTTTATTGAGGTAACCAAGCAACTTGCATATAATAATTTGGGATGAAGTTCAAGACACACCTAACCACACTACTACAAAAAGCGCTTTTTACCTCGGGTGCGAAATGCATAATGCCTCAGCTAAAGAAACGATGTAATGAAGGGCGACGTGAAAACTCGTCACTTATCACCTCAATGGAATTAAAACTGAGAGGTAAAGTTATATGGACATGGGTTCAAGCCTTAGCAGTTGCACTTTTATTATTTTTAAAATGAGCTTATCTCACCTTTCGGTTTACAAATAAAACCAAAGGGTAAAATTGTTTATTTTTTTAAAAGAAAATTGTTATACGGTTTATCCATCATATTACATTGTTTACTCATAATATTACATTCTTCACACAAAAGATTAAAATAAAAATCAAATTTCCTATAGGAATCAAATTCCCTAGGTGGCTGAAGATCAAACATTGGTGCAAATATATTCTCCAAAGCTTTGCATGCATTTGATTCTAAAGCAAAAAAAAAAAAAGAGTTGGATGGATAAAATCAATATTCAAATATATGATTTTATGCTCAAATAAATATTTAAGAAAACAAACCTTAAATCCAAGTAATTTTCTGCTCTTGCAATCCATCTTAGAGAACTTTTCCAAACATCTTTATGTTTCGAGCGCTTCATGTTTCATATAGGTTAAATTTTCAATGTTTAACATGCTTTTATAATGGATGTCCCTTAGGTTTCACGTGGATCACTAATGGCAGATTCATGAGCGTTGATAAATATTAAATGGACGGCAAAGATTTGTTTAAGAGTGTTGAATATAGTAAAAAAACATTTAACTATCCTCTCGATCACGAAGAAAACCGAGGTGAATAAGCTATTATTTTAAATTACATTGTTTACACATAATATTAAAAATACATCGTAAAATCTGTTTTCCAATGAGATTTTTTGTTTTCCAATGTGATTTTTTGTTTTCCATGTCTAGGTCCCATGCAAGATGCTAAAGATCTACTTCCCAATGAGAACTTTTATTTTCTGCACTTGCAATCCATCCCAAAGATTTGTAGTAACAACTCATGATCAAATAGACAGTGATGAATATTTCCTCTCTTTGGGGCAAAGTGTTTTTATAATAAAATATGATTACTAAACACCTCAAGTTTATTATAAAACCTATGTGTTTTATTTTCTCCTTTTAACAATCACCTCGGTGATGACGAAAATCGAGGTGAATAATTTTTTTTTTTAAATTACATTGTTTACACATAATATTAAAATAAATTGTTTACTACAAATCTTTGCTCTTATTACTAAATATCTTCGCTGATATTCAGATTTAGTTGCATTCCTTTCTTTGTTCAAAGGTTAAGCTCCCTCCTTGTTGGTTAAACTCACTTATTTGTTGGTTAATCTCCTTTCTTTGTGTAACTTGAAGTAAGAATAGTTTTATGCAATTGCAATTTATCAATTGAGTACTCTTCAAAGGTTGATCTCCCTTCTTTAACTGAGGGTTATTCCAAAAATACAACAACGACAATATCAACACCATTATGTGAGATAGATTGTAAGGGCAGAAAAAATGTTTTGTTCAAGATAGAAGAACATTGAATATTTTTTCTATATTGCAATTCATCCAAAAGAATGATGCTTAGTGTAAAAAAATGTTTTAACCTTTCGATAATGAATTGCAATCTTTTGTTATAATTAGATAAATCTGTTTAATGAGTGCTTTTATAGTAAAATCTTATTATTTTATGTCTCAATTAAATAGAAAATCGAAAGGTTAAAACATTTTTTTACACTTATAAACAAATAAAATTATAAACTGTAATAGTTAGGAATCAAAGCTTGTACTGAGTTGTTTTTTCACCTCAGTGTTATGAAAAACCGAGGGAATGTATGTTGTTTTTGTTTTTATTTTAAATAATAAAAAATAACGCGCCTAGCCTTTATACCTCATTTTTTATTGTTCGGGGTGAAAGTTTCGTCATGAAAAGTGTTATTTGTTTTAGTGCCAGAGACAAACGACCAGCCTTATTTAACAATTTATGTTGCTAAGATGCTAAACTCTAACTTATTTTCTCCTATAGGAACACAAAGTTCATATGTTGAAGATGGCCATGCAACATAGTAAACTCGAGTATTTATCTAAAGTAAAAGTTCGCTTGATACTTGTGCTAGAGACAACTAATAAATTGATTTTATTCCTCTTAGTGGTAGCGGAAAAGAACACCTTTGATTTAGAAAAATTCACTTTAAGGCCATACAATATGGAAAAATGATTCAACATGTCATAAATGATCCTGGATGGGAGTTAGGAACCATCACAAAAAGAAGAACATCACCAATAAAATATAAATGCGATAGAGGGGGTCCATTACAAGATAACCTGACAGATTTCCAATGGCCTTGATAGACCACCCTGATGATAGTCTGCGATAAGAACTCCATGTAAATAATAAAGAAACAGGGTGAAAGGGGGCCACCTTGCCGCAATCCTCTAGTCGAAACATAATTTGGTAGCTGTCTCTCATTCCAAAGAATAAACATAGAGAAACTAGTTACATGGTGCATGATCAACTTTATAGTAATGGAAGGAACCTAGTTTCACTTTAAGCAAAATTCAAAGAAATCCCAACTAACATGATCATAAGCCTTTTCATGATCTATTTTGAACATTGTGTCAACTTTTTTTCATTTTAAATTTTTCACTACCACAGAAAACATATAGAACAACAGTTAGAAAAGGGATTACATCACACGTGATCTGTTGTTGTTACATAGGGTTTGGTTGTATATGCACAACTTACATTCACGGTCTTAAGACCGTTGTGGAAAACCTGAATGCGCGCTATATATGATCACAATTTCTTTAACTAACAGTGGTGGTATATACCTTTAGGCAAATAACATTTTATAATTGTTACTATAACTAACCGTTGTTGAAAGTACCCAGGATTTATTATATAATATGTAGATTGCTTGTTTTTCAATAAGCCTCACAACAACATACAACCATTCAAATTGATGAAGAAGTATATAATCTGAAAATTAAATTATTCTTGAAAACCAACTTACACAAACCATTGTTTTCCAAATTGCATGTGTCTCATCATTCATTTCCTGCTCTTTAACATATAGAATGTGGTTCAATGGTCTAAGTTCTTCATCAAATCAATTCCTTCTATAAGAGAAGATATGGACGTGTTAAAGGAATCAGGTCATTGAACCACATTATATATGTTAAAGAGCGGGAGATGAATGATGAGACGAATGCAATTAAGAAAATATTGATTGATATAAGTTGGTTTTCAAATACAACTTAATTTTCAAATTATAAGTTTCTATGTCAATATAAATGAAATGTATTTTCAGTGAAGGGTTAGTGAAGGAAACAATTTACATAACATATGATAAACTCAACTTCATACAATAACATACAACAACACAATATATTATGTAATGTTTTGAGAATTTTATAAAGAACAAAACATTGCTAAGTCACAAGAAGATTCATTCTTGTGACTCAACAATATTTTATTCTTTAAATTCTTAAAACATTAATCAACAAAAATAATATACAACAACATTTATCAACAACACAACAACATACAACAAAATAAGGTTCAAGGACAACAATAACAACATACAACAACAACAACATACAACAACATAAGATACTATGTAATGTTTAAAGAACACACATTTTTTTAAACTAATCGTGGATCTGGAACAAATTATGATTTTCATCTAGTTTGTGAAGCTATGAAGAAGAAGTACAAGGAAAATCAAGTTAATAGAATAACTTCATACTTCTTGTATTTTTCTTCATAGCTACACAAACCATACGTATCATAGCTAAAGTATACGCTTTGTTAAGGTAGTGAAGACGAATATGAAAAAATGAGAACATTCATAAAAGAAATGAGAATCCATTTTTAACAAGAAATCTAAACGAACTCGAATCATAAGTTTAATGAACGAACCTGAAATATTATTAAAGAGTATCATAGCGATTGGTGAAGACGAATATGAAGGTTTAAGAGAGTTTAAATAGTGACATGGATGTTAGGGTTATGTTATAAGAGGGAATAGTAAAATATGTTAGGTTTTCATTTGAGAGAAACGATTGTTATGTACTGAACGATAAATACTTTCGCTTATATAGTAAAAAATAGCACATTTCATCACGGTTAGAAAGAAAAACTGTGATATAATACATAGCTTTTACAACGGTTCTTTAGTAAAACCGTGGTTAAATCTCTCACGATTTATTTATTTATTTATAAACCCAATTTTTAGATAGGTATTAATTATTATTATTGTTATTTTTCATTACTGTTGCAATTGTTGTTTTTATTTTTGCTGGTTTATACTATTTTTTTGTAAAACAATAATATATAGTGATATAAATGAAAGAGTATATGTAACAATAATAAATATTTTCATTAAGAGGGCCAAGAGGACAAAGTACATAAATTATTTCAGTATATACTGTCTATGTCGGAACAATAACTCATAACAGTAAAGGAATCTTTATAATCTATGACTCTCTCCTCACTACCCCCACCAAAATCATAGTAACAAATCTTCCTAGGCACCTTTTTCTGCTTCTTCAGCTTCTTCTTTTTCTTCTTCTTGACCTTCTAACCTTAAGTGTATCACTGACAACAATCAATTCAGATGATCTTGGTGTTGTATTATGGTGACTTCAGTTGAGATATTTCTGTTAGCATTTTTAGATGGAGAACTCATGTTGCTATATGTAGTTAAGAATAATAGTTTTGAAGAAGTGAAAATTTATTATATGAAACTGTGCCTTTATACAAGAGGTTGAAGATGAAAGATATGATGATTTAATGCTTGAAATGATTACTTCCAATGATTGATATTCTTAAATGACATTGTGACCATTTTAAAAACTGAAGAAAAATTTCAATCATCGTTATAGTTGGGAAGAATGTTTCTCTATTTAGGAAAGTTCAAAGGTTGTACATATAACATTAGAACAATTAATTATTAAATCCGTATTAAATAATCTTCAATTATTTATTTATTTATGAATTTAAGTGACACACGTTTTTTATAATAGAAAAAATGGAAGAAAATAAATATAGATATCAGAAATCGAACCACGTATCACTCACTCTATCACCACGGTTGTGTCTATTAATCGTGATAAAATGAATTTCAAATAAATAAATCAGTATTAAGTGCATTCAATTTCATATATTACAACGGTGGATGGGATGACTGTGGTAATATTATGTTACCGAATGCCTATTTTGTAGTAGTGCATGCATAAAATGAATTGCTTATTGGAGAATGATGTCATTATCAGTTGTCCTTTTACTAGACAAAAAAAATACTATGGATGGGTCTAACTGTTTGATTTAGATAAGTATATAATCTGTTTACCATAATCTTCATAATAAGCATGTAAATATTGTTACATAAGGTAATGGTTATGAATTTTTTTAAAACTTTGAGGACAATCTACCTTAGGAATTAATGCGATAAGAGTCTCAAATATAGGGGAGTGAAAGCTACCTATCATAAAAGCATCTGATATAAGTTGGACAACGTCATATTCAAGTATATGCCAAAATTGTTTTAAAAAAAATACCATGGAATCCATAAAGGGCAGACGCCTTAAAAAGGTGCATTTGATTCGACACATAAGTAAATTTTTCCTTCACCCCCTGTTGAGTCAGAGAGTGTTGGGCTTCTTTAGTAAGAAATAGATTTATCGTTGAGTCACACATACTATCAAGGAGTATATAAGATGTAGAGCTAAAAATACCTTTAAAAAGAGTTAGTGCTTTTTCCTCGAGAATAGTGTCATCATTGCACCAAACACCACTGGGAAGATGAAGACCATAGACTTTATTTCTCTTTTGTCTGTTTACCGTCTTGGTATGAAAAACTTTGATATTATGATCTCCTAATTTAATTGAATCATCTCTAGCCTTTTGATACCAATTAATATCCTATTACGTAAGGATCTTATCATACTCCTATTAGACATAAACTATTTTTGCCGAATCTATTCTCTTCAAAGATCGTTGGATACCCCTGAGTTTCTTATCAATTTTGTGCTTTTATTTATTGATATTTCCAAAAGTTTCCTTATTAAAATTGATAGAATCGTGCTATGCATTTTGAGGACAAGTTACAATGCCATATGCGGATTTCCCTCAAGCAGACTAGACTATATTGGAGTATTCCAGGCGAGTGATCCAAGCTGACTCAAACCTAAAAGGAATCTGATGAAACTCTATTATTACGTAATATTCGTGAGTATTTTCTATGGAATCATTAGAGTAATGAGCAAAAGTCAAGAAAAAATAACGAACAAGCGAGGAAAATGACTAAAGGTGAAAAAAGTTTGAACTTAGAAAAAATAAGAAGAAAAAGGAAGAAACAAGAAGAATTTGCCTCAGTTTTTTTTCTTGCGGTGGTGATGCTTACATAGTGGGCACGATGACGTCAAATCATGATCGTGATGAGTGCTAACACAGTCGCGATGATGTGTTTTCCCGACACACGTGTGCAACTTTTTAAATGGAATTTTGCTACTTTTCTTAGGGTGACGAATTCCAAGGGAGAAAGTGACGGCAACGAACTTTTGTAAGCGAATTTGGAGAGCATTGAAGTCTCTAGAGAGCATATTTCCCATTGATTTTCATGTATACTTTTCATCAACTCGTGACAATTGTTAATTTCACTATGAGTAGCTAAGCTATTTTAGATTACGTCTTTTGACATAAACCTAACTTTACTCTGTTGGATCGTATAAATGTTTGAGATTATTTTAATACTTTTATGTCAATTGTTATTCAATTGTTCTTGTTGTCATTTCACTTTGTGTGTTGATGAATGCACAACATAATTTTAGATGAGTAGAGATTATTGATCGTAAGTCTACCAATATAAATTAGGACAATTGTTCAACTTAGTAATTAACTAGGGATAGATAACTATAGTTGTGGCTGTAGAATTAACGAACTTAGAAACACCTAGTTTTACTTTAAATTCACCTAAGCAATTCGGGAATTATCGTTTAAATTAGTGAGTTGCACACCAATGAATTAGGTGTAATGGTCTCGTTAATTCGTTGTATAATTATCGAGTAATTGTTATTCATCTGCTACATATTCATCAACACGTATAATTAGGGGATTCGAAAGAAAGACTTAATCATTTTTCTTAATCAAATTTTACTATTAAATTTTTCTTGTACTTGGTTTCGTACCAATCATGATTTAAAACCCCCTTTTGTTTGTTTTAAATTGAATTAGTCTAACCTTGTTTAAATTTGTAAATCATGTGGAGACGAATTATTTTATTACTTCGACGAGACTAGTACATTTGCTAGTTTAGTCATCAGACGCGTCTTGTGGTCTTTGAGGGGAAGGCCACACCTAAGGAGAAATAAGTTGTGATCAGAATGAAATTTACACAATATCTCAATATATGCATTAGGTAAAGCCATGCGCCAAGCAACGCCAACCAGGGTCTTATCTAGCTTGTGATAAACCATTTAATTACCAGTACAAGGCCTATTACAAATGAATTTTTCGCCAATCATGCGTACTTCAACTAAGTTACACTGTTTAATGACATTCAACAAATCAATTCCCCTATAATGATTAAAGTTATCTCATTTTTATTCACTTAAATGAATGATGTTATTAAAGTCTCCAATCAACATCTAAGGACCATGAATAATGCTCTTCAAGTCAATGTGGTGGATCCACATGTCAAGACAAGAAGTGTACACAAGACACACATAAATTCCAATTACATACCCTAGAGGAAGTTCCTGATGATAACTTGATAGTAATTGTATTCATAAAGACATCATGTGCGGCAATATAATTATTACTACCGTTCTAATTTAACACCCAAATGCCCTCGGGCTGACCATGCACATCACTGCAATGAACAATCACATATCTAGCTCTATCCCAGAAGGATTTAGTATTATGAAAACCAATGTATGTTTCCATAACGTTAACAAATGCTGAAGAGTGTTTTCTAATCAAATCCACCATGTATCTTTTAGCCTTATTATTATTATAGGTTTTCAGAATATTCTAGGAGAGCCCAATGCCTTATTTGAAACCTAAGACAACTAGTCAAGTTGATGGAGGTGACAAAGCAAGAGACAGTTTACGTAGCCGACTCCTATTTAGTGGGAGTTTCATGAACAATTTCCTTTTCTTTAGTAACACCCTCATCTATAACATATTGGTTATTTTCATCTTCCTAACTTGCTATCGATTCAAAATGTATAATTCTATATCGTGTGATGGTCTCCAAACCTAAATTTACCATGAGAATGATGAATGTGTATTTAGCATTGCTAGGCACACCTTTTTGTGTTGGACATGAATTAAAAATTGGCCAAGTTTTGTGAGAAGGCCTACTCATAACGAGTTGTAGTTCCAAAATAGCAGACTTAGCCTTGGCGCGTGGGTCTCCTCTGCGTACTAGCTGATGCACGACTGAGGTAAGTTCACTCTCATCAAATTCCTTATTTCTTAAAAACCACACTAAGTTAGTTGGGTCCAGCAGTTTTGCTGTTAGCGTTTATTCCTTATAAGGAAACATTAATCCCTTTGATTTTGGAACTCCCTGAATCTCTACACGCATTATTGGATAAATATTTCCGTTGATCATGAATGACTCTTTTGTTGGATATTTTCCTATGCACCACCACTTAATCTCCATGAGTTGCATGTATTTCTCCATATACTTTTGCTACAATTTTGGGCTATCTTTGCCCACTTCCTGATGCACTTTTGTTAGTCATTGCTCACAAACAACATTGTTTTACAGTGGACCTCTTGGGTTGCACCACCGTATAGACGATAGGCTATGTTAAATTATCTAGTGATTTCTTGCAATTACGGGTGTGATGTCCATAACAACCATAACAAGAGAAAATAATGTGAAGACCTTCATATTGCACGTTGTATCAATGACAATTAACATTGACCTTTCTGACAAATGGCAATGTCAGATCAATCTCTATGTAAATTTTCGCAATCCTTCCCCTTTCTAAACCTCGCCAACATCACAAAAAAAAAAATCCTCAAACACTTTAAATAGATCCCTAGCATGTAAGTGCTCTGGAAAAGACGTGAAGAAGAATGATGAAAGATAGAACATCCCACCCTCACTTTTGAAGCTTTAGGGTTATCTCAGGGTTTCAGCCTCCTATCCCTCCTTCTATTACCTGCCACTCTCCAACCACCTTCGAATGCATTACCACCAACTTCAGACATGGTTTCTATACTCTCCAATTCTATAAACTTGTTATTTCTTGCTCTTCCGGTAAATAAGTGAGGTTCCAATGTAAAAATAGAAGTTAATTATTAACCTTTTAGTATCATTAGATGCTCAAATGTTATAATTCTATTGAATGATGATATAAAATTAGTTTACAGTCACAATGCACTATCCTTAATCTCATTGGGTAAATATAATTTGCACTATCCTTAATCTCATTGTATAAATATAATTTAACATCAGTGATCAATCATTAAAAAATAAAAAAAAAGCTTAAGCGACAAATTAAAAAAAAAAAAAAACTAGTAAAAAGGTGTTTTTTTTTTTACCGAATGAAGGATTTTCCGTAAGAATCGGATTGAAAAAAGAGGACGAGGGACAAGAAAGAACCGGGTTATAACCGGGCCAACCCGAATAAATGATATAAAACCACCCTAACTCTGTTTTAGGGTTTTAAGTTTGTTCCTTGTGCTGTGTTGGATCTACTACCGCCCCAAAATCAACTTCTCGCAAACCCACTATGACTGCTCAAACTCAGGAAGAGCTTCTTGCTGCGCATCTCGAACAGCAAAAGATCCATGTAATTCACCTTCTCTTCATCTTCTATAACTTTTTCATTTTCAATTTTGTATTTTTATTGTTTTTAGTTTATTTATTGGTTGATTTTAGTTTGATTTTAAAGTACTTTGCTTCAGTTCAATGTTCTAATGATTTAGGATTTAATTTTTATATACCAGTTAATCCTTTTATTAGGACTCTGATTTAGGATTTAGGGTTTTAGATGTCAATTTTTTTTATAATTTTGATTTAGTTTACATGTTGCGTTTGATATTAGGGATTTTGGATTTGAGTGACTGTTTCATAATTGTTGATTTTATCTGCAATAAACTTTTAGGTTTTATTGGTAATGAAATGTTACTGTAATTTTGTATGAATAAAAGAGTGTATATTATTTAAAAGCTGAATATGTCATTGTGATTGCTTAGTATTCATTGAATTTAAATCTTGTGTAACTGTAGAAGCTGGATATTTTTTTGCTGCATTATTTTTAACATTTGTGATATATATTTTTTGCAGCATGATGAGCCTGTAGTTGAGGATGACGACGATGAGGAAGACGAGGATGACGATGATGATGAGGAAGATGACGATGTAGAAGGTAAGCCTGTAAATAAGATTAATTGTCAGTGCTCTTGTGATTAAGATTAATTGTTAGTGCTCTTGTGATTAAGATTAATTGTTGCTGCTCTTGTGACTTGCCCCATTTTAGCATTTGGCAAATGTTTAGTGGCATTCCTCCATTAATTTGGTAGGAATTAGTTCAAAGTTAACAAATGTGTAGTCAATTAGATTATTTTTGCCTAACTGTTCTTCAGGTGACTTATTTTAAAATTTAAAATGTGTGCTTGGAAATATTGGTCTGCATTCTTTTTTAATTTCATTTTTTATTTATTTGTGATCTTCCTTTATAAAGTGATAATAATGTTCAGTGTTAATAATATTCTTCTTTGATAGTTCAGCGGATTCTTTTTTGTTGTTTAGATTCAGAGATCACTATCAGTTTAACTCTGATGCTTCATGATTAGATAGTGGAAAT
Organism: Lathyrus sativus; assembly: GCA_963859935.3. Classification (NCBI taxonomy): domain Eukaryota; kingdom Viridiplantae; phylum Streptophyta; class Magnoliopsida; order Fabales; family Fabaceae; genus Lathyrus; species Lathyrus sativus. The sequence goes on along the minus strand of OZ012737.1, from coordinate 565,261,927 downwards.
TATAGTCATTCTATGATTCCTTCTCAGCTGTTACGTATTCAGACCCGAGTTGAGAGTTGTGATAGTTCATTGTGTCGTTAATAGATTGTATGAATATTACAAAATAGAACAAAAAAATTATCTAGATTCCTCTGTTCTCTATGTATGGCTGTTAAATTCTGCTATTGTTTTTTTGTTCATGGTTTGAAGCTACAGTGATGTATACAATCTATAAATTTTTGCCTATTTCAGGACTAGAAGGTGATGCATCTGGTAGGTCCAAACAGACCAGAAGTGAAAAGAAGAGTCGCAAGGCAATGCTTAAACTTGGGATGAAACCTGTTACTGGTGTCAGCCGTGTGACAGTCAAGAAGAGCAAGAATGTTAGCATTTGACATATTTATTTAACTTGAGTGGTTTTTCCGAGTTATCATTGTGTAGTATTTGTCTAAATTGAATGTTTGTTTTGTATTTGTTCATCAGATCTTGTTCGTCATTTCAAAGCCAGATGTTTTCAAGAGCCCAACTTCCGACACCTACATTATTTTTGGTGAAGCTAAGATTGAGGACTTGAGTTCACAGCTACAAACTCAGGCAGCAGAGCAGTTCAAGGCTCCTAATTTGAGCAATGTTGGTGCGAAGCCAGAATCCTCTGGTATTGTTCCGGAAGAGGAAGATGTAGACGAGACTGGTGTTGATCCCAAGGATATCGAGTTGGTGGTGACTCAAGCTGGTGTGCCAAGATCAAGAGCTGTTAAAGCTCTCAAAGTTGCCAATGGAGACATTGTTGCTGCCATTATGGAGCTTACTACTTAATACTCAGAATTGCCAGTGTTTTAGATTTTGGATTGTGGAGCTATTTTTCTTTGTTTGTCAAATTTTTTTGCGCATGTTCGGTTTGAAATAGTGGTTAATCTTTATATTTGCTTTGATCTATTTTCTGTGTAATTGCATTCGCAAAAAGGAAAAAAACTAGACTTTCTTGAAAACTCATTCTTAATGCCAATGCAAGGATGACAGTCTTAAGTATCAATCATCTATCTATACTCATGCCCTTCAAGACATGGTTAAAGGTAATTCTGTTTCATATCATGGTACGAAATGTCTTGTCTTTTTCCCAAAATTTGTTCAGTATCTTCAGAAATGTTTCTTTACATTGAGGGTGGAAAAACAGAATGTTTCATAGCCTCTTGCTATTATGAATCTACTCTAGGGGTGTTATTGGCTGTTTAACAAGTCAAATTTTAATAGGTTTCATTATTAAAATAGAACTAAACCAATCAAAATTGTGCTTGGTTGAATTTGAGGAATTTTATTTTGAAATAACATTTTTTAAAATAAAATATTAAGATAATTGAGTTTTTAAAAAAATTATCAAACTACTTTACTTTAAATATGTATGCCTGATATAATATGATATGGCGATAACATTAAAAATATAAATGAATTAAAAATATAAATGAATTGAAATGATGCGTCATATTATATGGATTTAAAAAAAATGAAAAGAATTATGGAGTATTTCCTTTACTAAGGTGAAGAAAAAGAATTATGGATTATTCTCTTTTTTAAGAGATGCGTCATATTATATGGATTTAAAAAAAATGAAAAGAATTATGGAGTATTTCCTTTACTAAGGTGAAGAAAAAGAATTATGGATTATTCTCTTTTTTAAGAGGAATATGATATGGCGATAACATTGAAAATATAAATGAATTGAATTGATGCGTCATATTATATGGATTTAAAAAAAAAAGAAAAGAATTATGGAGTATTCCCTTTACTAAGGTGAAGAAAAAGAATTATGGATTATTCTCTTTGTTAAGGTGATCCAATTCACTATTTGTGATTTGTAACATAAAGTTTTATGCACCTAAACATTAACTTTTTTATTTTATTGACTAATATTAACTTCGGTGAGCTATTATTTAAAGATTTGTTATTTTTTTACGGATATTTTTACAAACAGAATTAGTGAAAGCATGTCATTAGAGGTCATACATACAACATAGTTTTCCTATATTATACAAACAAATTAAATGGAGGAGGAAGAAGAAAATTTTGGCCTCTATTAATGATGTAGCTTTTGAAGCTAACTATTGAACTTTGTCGTAGGACTGTATATCCACTCCTCCACGTGGTTTCTTCAATCCCATCCATCATGTGCCAGAACTTTAACTATTTTATCAGTGCCAGAACTGACATTATCAGCCTGAAGGTGAGTGACTATGTTAATGATCCATCTGTGTTGTTGATGAGGACATAGTTAAAGAGAGAGAAAGACAACATTTTTGCATAAAATACTGCTAGCTAGTGTTTATATAGCTTTGTCATGAATTTCTAACATGTTTGATGTTATGATTGGGTTGAATATTAATCGGCTTTGTGTCAAAAATTTAGTTTAAGAATTTTAATTAATTTCTAAAAAACTTAATTAAAAGTATTAATTTGTTCAGTAAAAGATATTAGTAAATAAATTATCCTCATTAAAAATGTTAATTAAATCAATTAAAAAATATTAATAAATAAATTATTTTTATTAAAAATATTTTTTTTAACGCCATATTTACAAAGTTGAAAGAAGATCGTGATGTAAAATTCAGGGATAAAAAAATAAAATTTTAAAATGGAGAATTAAAAATTCAAAATCATCTAAATAAAGAGATCAAAAATACATTTAAATCTATAATATATTTGTGCATATTTCTAAAACATAAATAAGAGAAAACACATCATACAATATTATATAAAATGCAGTTTTGGTTATTTAGTTTGATAATTTTTAAGTTTTAATATTCAATTTTAAAAACCAACTCTTTAATCCGTCAATTTTACCCCTACATTTTTGTTAATCTCCTTCCAATTTTACAGTGGTGGTGATAATTATGATAAAATTTTATTTTAATAAGTTGTTAGGATAATTTATCATTTAATATTTTTTATAAAATAAATAAATTAATTTCACTAAATTTGTTATAAATATATTTTAAAATTATTTAATATAAAATTTTAAAAAAACTCGAAGCTTAAGTCCCAAATCTTTTTAAAACCTATATAAAGATTGACTTTTTAGTAGAAAAACAATGTGAGACTTTAAAAGGTTTCTAACTGCCACCCTCCAATTTTACTGGCACCCCTATCCCCCCATGTTTTTATCATTTTAGTCTTGAATAGGGCTGAAAATGAGTCGAGTCGAGTCGAACTCATCTCAGCTCGGCTCGACTCGTTAAGAATTGTTCGAATTCGAGTTCGAGTTCGACACGAACTTTTTTTAAGCTCAAACTCGACTCGTTATAAGTTCACGAACAGTTCGGTTCGACTCGTTAGGTTCATCTCATTAGGTTCAACTCACATGGTTCACGAACTTAAAAACTATTTTTTTTAAATATATACATTTTTTAGTATATTTGACATTTTAAATAAATAAATATATTTTAAATAAAATATTAAAATAAAATAAACGTTACCATATTGAAATTTAACTTTATCTTCGAAATCTACTAATTCAAAACCTACACAACTTTCAAGAGATACATTTGAGAGTCTAATTCAAAAACTACTAAATTGAAGATTAAATTTGTCTAAGATTTGAAGTAAATATTTAAACCTAATCTTAAAGACAGTATAATTCTTTTCATATGTAATCGAGTTGACTCATGAACCTAACGAGTCGAACTATATATAGTTCAAGTTCAGCTCATTTAGTTAACGAACTTAATTTTTCGCTCATACTCAACTCATTTGGTTCATGAACCTAGTTCAATGATTTAATTGTCGAGTCGAATTCCGAACTATCTTCGAGTTGGTTTGGTTCATTGCCAGCCCTAGTCTTGTACAATATTATGTCATTTCACAAAAACTGTGGGGAGATTTTCGAATTTTAGGAAAGCTCTGTATTTTTTGGGATATTTCAAAGAGCCAATTAGATATTTGGTGTTGATGACAAGTTTAAATTTTTACCGCATTTTATAATTTCTTCTTTGGATTTTTCATGCATTTTTATCGCATATTTCAAAAATTTCAAAACAAATTATGCATTTTTCAACACTTTTTCTAAAATCAATAAAAATGCATATATTTTTTCAGATTTTTTGAAATATGCGGTAAAAATGCATAAATTTTTCCGCAGAGTATGTATGAGGCAACCACTAGAGTATACATACTACACCTTGTAGGATGTACTATCTTAGCGGATAAGTCTTGTGTATATATATCAATGCAAAGTACATGTAGTTGTTTAACAACCTTGAGCATTGCAGCTGGGCATGAGGGTGTGTTGCATTGATTATTCTATATGTTGCCCTTGGAGAGGCGACTATTTTTGAGACCAAGCAGTTTGTTGATTATATGATTCTATTTCATGTAGCACTTAATTATTATTTCTTATTATGTTAGTTCTATTTATGACATTAATGCTTGTTATCTGAGTCTTTGTTATAGTGCAATGCTAGATATACAAGCATTTCCCGTCCAATTATGACAGGCGGGTTATTGCTACCACTGCTGGGTCCCCACAGGCCAAGAGATGGATGGGCAGGCATGCACACCTGAGAGGTGTTGTGGAGAATAAGATGAGGACTAATGCATTGATTGTAGGATGTCATATGAACACCCTACATAGGCTATAAAGTGGATAAAAGGGATGAGGAGTTCGATGATGATATACTTTTTTTTTCTTCTGGTTATCTGCGATGGGAGGGGTTAGTGGCTAGACACTTACTTGAGAGGTGTCTGCGCCAATATGGATATGTCCAGGACATCCCACGACCAGTCTCTTCTATTCCATCTGAGGGCATTGATAGCTGATTTCTGTTGGGTTTGGGCTCCCTTCCTATGTGGAGAAAGACCCAAATATAATTAGTCCATTTGTCTCACTTATTTAAGTGGAGATGATCAATTTAGGTTTGAGATAGATAGAGAAAAAAAATAAGGATTCAAAAGAGAGAAAAGATGAGAGAAACTTATTTCTGTTTTTCTGCAACTAGTCTCACAAAATCGACGATCGCCAATTCGTTAACCGTTGGATCGAACTCAAATTTGGTGGGCAGGTTTGTAACACATATATATAACTTTTGACCATTCAGAATTTCAAAACAACATCTGAGGTGAAAGATCGCTTCACACTAGAGTTGTAGATTTAGGAAATTTTTTCACCTTTTGATTCTTATTTGTAAACTAGTTTGCTTTGTGATTTGCGGTTGTTAGCACTTTTGTGAATCACTTTAAGACTCTCTTGTATCTTTAATTGATTATATTAAAGTTATTTATTTGGTCTTGACGACTCATAGTTTTTACGTGGTTTTCCACGTTAAAACTATCAGTGTTCTTTTGTGCCTCTATTTGTTCGATTTGTCTTATATTTGTTTTTGATCCTTAAGATTCCTACGAGTTTGGGGCAGTTTTATATCCCCTGCGTATTGGTTTATTATTGTGTCTTAAATTCCCATCAGTTTCGTGGTAACATTATGAGTTTCACACGTGCCATTAGAGATTGTGCAGTGGAGGTTCAGTTTCATGCGGAGTGTGTGGATGGTTATTTGGAGTGGTATCTTACGATTTCACACCCTTCATCCCATATGGGCAGCATGAAGATGGTGTTGAACCTTCTCATGTTGGACCTGAACATGCTTAATCTTCTCATGTTCATGCAGATGATAGCATTCATTATGAATAACTTTATGGGTTTAGTGAATAAAGATGACGAGATTTATAGTTTGGTAGCATAATACATAGCCCGTGGGGAGTGGATGGGTGGGTCTATTTAGACATTATTATTATTATTATTATTATTATTATTATTATTATTATAATTATATACTGTTTGTCTATTTTGTGTAATGTTGCTCAGACATTTGCACAACTATTTATTAAATACTTTGACACTTCCATTAATACGTGATGAACATAACTTAATATTTGATAACTGAGTACATAACTTAGACATATGATTTACATAACTTAAGAAAACAATAATATATAAGAAAAAGTAAACACCACTAGATGATTCTGGGCGTTTCAACATCTTGATTATGTCGTCGACAAATCTAAAAATTGTCGCATTAAACTCGATCGGTCCTTTAGCCTACGATGATATGATCTCCACATAGTTTTCAAATCTTCATCGTTCTTCATCTCACTAAGGTTGTATTTTACCCTTCAATCAATATGAATTCAATCTTCACGAAATTTGATCTTTCTCACCTTTCTGTTATATGTGTCGGGTAACAAATCATTCAACGTGGATCTCAAGATGGTGAGACAGTCGATGTCCTTCGGAGTCGAAACTTTATGAGAGGTTTCGCCCTTTGTATGTATTCTTAGATGTTTTTCTCAACAAAAAATGACCCCTATTTATACAACTGTGGATTTATTTTAAACTACACAAAACAATCGGTGTAATCACAGCCGTACAAAAGTGTCGACAAAATCTCAACCATTCAATTTTCACTCTTTTTATAACTACCAGATTTTTCATTCATGGACGAAATACGAGTAACTTCTGGATGTTTTAAAAAACTGATACTAATAAAAATTTTTAGATACTTTTAAAAATTCGATTAATCGAATTTTTCATATATACTACCAATTTTTTTTACTAGGTTTCAATTTTTTTAATTTATCCTATCGAATATTTTGTCTGAATTTTTATTTTCAATTTTCACAAAGACAATATAAATATTATTAAAATATGAGGAGCTGCCAAGTAAAATTTGAAAGTGATAAAAAAAAAATCTCATACTTCAACCACAACTAAAATCAATTCATCTTGTCAGCTACTTTGAGCAAACTCGCCCATACTTCCACCACCGTTTTTCTTAAATTCAATTCATTTTGCTTTTGATTACTACAAATATTTCTAACTATTTTCTTGTATTCGTCTTAACATTTTTCCGAGTCATTTATATATATAAGTTTAAATGTATTTTTTTCTTAAAAAAACAAATTTTTAAAAAAATATTTCTAATATTAAAATCAGTATTTTACTCAGTTTTATTAATTTGAGTTTTGGTTTTTCACGAATTTAATACATACACAATTAATTTTATATTTAATGTATTTTTCACTCATATGGTGATATTTTAGAAAAAAAAACTGAATATCCATCTATCACTCAATAACAGAATATCATATTATTTTCTCAAAATACTTTATTTTAAAATAAAAATAAAATCTTAAATAATTTCTCTGAAGGTATATGTATACAATTAAGAGATTATATGCCCTTTTACATTAGTACGTATTATTAAAAATATCTTTCAAATAATATAAAAATAAATTAGTACATCAACTCATTTGCATAAATTTTAGAAATGCATTTCTCACTTATTGTAACAAAACAATAATATCAATGATATTAATAAGATTTAAATTTTATTTTTCTCATATTTATCCATTATTAAAACATGCATTTTTTCTTTTATCCATACAAAACTTTAAATTAATATTTTATTACTAAATGAAACTTAGATAACAAGTATTTGACTCAATTCCAAACTCTTATAGTCAATAAAACAATACGTTTCATTCAAGAGCTATGTTTACTTCAATTGTAGTCCATGTCCTTAAATAAATAGACTATTTATATTCAAATAACTGTACAAAGAATAAAGACTTGTTTGTTTTTAGTTTTTAATAGTTGAATATAATAATTTATTTGGTAAGTGAATCTTACAAAAATATTTTGAATTTATTTATTAGTTTTAAAAATTAAAAATATTATAATAGTTTTTAAAAGTTTTGATTTTTAGTTTTTCAATTTAGAAATAGAAAAAAAAAATGTACTAATTTTTCATTAATGACAAACCTTGTAATATTTAGCACCTTTTAAATGCAGTTTTTTTTATGAGTTATATATATATATATATATATATATATATATATATATATATATATATATATATATATATATATATATATATATATATATATATATATATATATATATATATATATATATATATATGTATATATTTATTTATTTATTTATTGTATTTCACACAAAGAAATCAATGAAATAAAGAAAGAAAAATATATAGAGAGAGAGGTTATAATAAGAAAAGTATGATCTGAAATTGAATTTTGGTGTGAATAATGATGAAGAAGCGCCCTCCTTATGTATGAGAAAATATAGCTCAAAAAGAAAAACAATTTATGGATTTTTTAATCCACATAATCGATTATGCAGTGTATATATACAACAATTTGTGTTCATGTAGTTTAGGGATATTACACCATAACTTTTAGAGGTTCGCTCGATCTCTTAGCCTACTCTCTTCAAGAAATTATTCTTGAGAGTACCATTAACATAATATATTTGAGCTTTTTAATAGGTTATGTCTATGAATCTTTTTAAAATCGATTGAGAGATTTTAACAGGTTGATCCCTCAAACCAAAAATAGAGATTTTAACATGCTAAGCTCACGAACCAAGAACAAGATTTTACCCATCTGATCTCAAAAATCAAACAAATATTTTAGCAAGTTAAACTCGACAACCAAACAAGAGAAACACTTCAATAGAATCACACTCTTGATAAAACGATGAACATCGATACAACTTAAAACCTTAAAAATGTATTTCATTCACAACGACACCAATTAAACTTTTAGTGAAAGAAAAAATAATAGAGAAAGAGAGAGAAACGTTATTATAAAAAAAGGTTGATCTAAAATCAAATTCTGGTGTGAGTAATGATGAAGAAGTGCCTTCCTTATGTATGAGGAAATATAGCTCAAAAAGAAAAATGATCCATGGACTTTTTAACGCACATAATCGATTAATGCTATAGGGATAATCGATTATGCAGTGTATATATGGAATGTTTTCAAATTTCACCGTTATTAGTCAATTATAAGACACGATAATCGATTATGAGGCGTCAAAAATGAAATAATCAACTAGCCCTAATTACTAATTGATTATTTAGTGTAATTTTCAACTATAAAGGATTATTTCTGCTAATAACCAACTAGATACTTCATAAAATATTTTTTGGTGATTTTATCAAAATGAGAGGGTTCTAAAAAATGTTTAGTGAGTGTGTGAGAGTTGTCTTAGTAACTTATGAGTAACTCTAACATATTTACAATACTCTGATCCCTTAGACACTACCCTAAGCGCACAACTGACCATATGGGCCTCACACTTTCTTCTTTCATAACTTTAAGGCTTTAGTTTCCTTGGTACATTATATTTGACTTTAACACTTAAGTTGAACCTTAAATATTAACCATAAAGATGCTTGAGATAACTTATGGATGATCATTATCACTTGAGACAACTGGAAAGATAACATTAGAGATCAACATGATCAAACACTAAGATTCCAGCGAACTTTAGAGTCATCATTAAAACCACCATGATCAACATATGGTTAAGGCAACAACTATTGTCTTTTATACCTAAAAGTATATAGATCCACATTCTTCCCCCTTTTGATGATTGTGAGATGTTGGATCGAACTCTAGTATGGTTGAAGGGTAACTTCTGGTTCGACAGGAATTAAGCATGAGGTCGAAGTATGTTCGCATGTTGTTGTCGGAGTAATGCGTGTTGTAGTCGAAGTTTGTTCTAACATGCATTAGTCAATATTGTTAGGTTTGTTAGCATGTTGAATTAGGTCTTACTTGTAAGCCCAATTGTTTAAGTTAGCTTATACCCTAAGTTAACTTGTAATGGGTAATTGTTAAAAAGCACATTAGGTTAGTGTGCTACTTTTCTTATAAATAGGATGCTAATTTCTTAATCTTGGATAAGGAAAAATAGGAATATAAAATACTAATTTCAAGAGAGAGAGAGAGAGAGAGGTTATGTTGTTATTCTTATATGCTTGTAATCTTATTCTAAGAGTAAGGAAAGAATAACAGTTTATAACCAATCCTTGTTGTTCCTTGTTGTTGTACCTTGTTATCTTTGTTAACCTTAACCCTTGTATGTTTCTTGATCATAAAGAAACATTTTATACTTTGTTTAAAGACATCCGATTCACAAATAATTGGTGCGGTGAGCGTGGAGAAGATGCCTTCAACAAAGTATGAGATTGAAAAGTTCATCAAAGTGAACGACTTCAGTCTGTGACACTTGAAGATGAAAGCCCTACTGGTTCAGTAGGGTTATTTGGAAGTGTTGAAGGAAGAGACAGCCATAGACGTTGCGTTAACGTCAAAAGAAAAGACGGGCATGATTGAGAAAACCCACAACGCAATATTGTTGAGCCTTGGTGGTAAGGTTCTTCGATAGGTATCAAAGGAGACTACAACATCGGGATTATGGGTGAAACTTGAAAGTGTGTACATGAAGTAAGCTTTGTATTCATTCAAGATGAGTGAAGACAAAGTGTTGGCTGAGTAGTTGGATATGTTCAACAAGCTAATTCTTGATTTTGAAAATATTAATGTGAAGATCAATGATGAAGATCAATCACTATTTTTGTTGTGTGTTTTGCCCATAACACATGCTTACTTCAAAGAAACTCTCTTGTATGGAAGGGAGTCCCTGACCTTTGAAGAAGTTCAATCAGCCTTGTATTCTAAGGACTTGAATGAACGAAAGGAGCATAAACCTTCTACGGTGGGTAAAGGTTTGGCCATTAAGGGAAAATTCTTGCGAAAGGATGGTAAGTTTGACAAGAAGAAAGGTAAAAGTCAACATGAAATCTTATAGTGGCGAAACATCTGGTATTCAATGTTATCACTGTAAGAAGAAGGGTTACACAAGAAAGGTGTTCCCTGAACGCCTGAAAGATCATGGAGGCAATGGCAACGCATCCATTATTCAAGATGACTTTGACTAATTTGTTGTTCTTGTGGTTTCACGTGGCGACTCAAGAAAAGAGTGGATTATAGATTCAGGTTGCACTTGGCACATGACTCCAAACAGAGAATTGTTCAAGGAGCTATGTGATCAAGATGATGGATCTATGCTGCTAGGAAACAACAAATCTTGCAAAATTGTAGGTATTGGATCTGTGAGATTCAAGCTCCATAATGAGTCAATAAGGTTATTAACTGAAGTTAGGTATGTACCTGACTTGAAGAGAAATTTGATTTCTCTTGGTGAATTCGACAGAAAGGGATATGTTTTTCAAGGAGAGAAAAGTATCCTGAGAGTCATGAAGAGGTTGAAAGAAGTATTAAGAGGCATGAAGAAACAAGGCTTGTATACCCTTGAGGCCGAGGTTGTAAGTGGTTTGACAAATCTTGCATCCACGAAACCTGTGTCGAAGACAGAATTATGGCACATGAGATTTGGCCATGTCAGAGAAAGAGGCCTGGTCGAATTAGGGAAGCAGAACCTGCTAGGAAGTGACAAAGTCGAAAAGTTGGAGTTTTGTGAATCTTGTGTATTTGGTAAATCCTGTAGGGAGAAGTTTAACAAAGGCAAGTAAAGAACACATGGATCCCTGAATTACATTCATGCTGATCTTTGATGGTCTACAAGGAATCCTTCACACTCAGGTGCAAGGTATTTTCTATCCATCGTTGATGACTATTCAAGAAAGCTATGGGTATTCATTCAGAAGACGAATGATGAAACTTTTGAGAATTTCAAAAGTTGGAAAATTCTGGTCGAAACTCAAACTGGCAGAAAGGTTAAGAGTTTGAGAATCGACAATGGCCTTGAATTCTATAACAAAGCGTTCGACAATTACTGTGTTGAGTATGGGATTGCAAGGTACAAGACTGTAGCAGATACTTCTTAACAAAATGGCTTAGCTAAGAGATTCAATCGAACAATCCTTGAAAGGGTTATATGCATGTTGGTTAGTGCTGGATTGAAGAAGGTGTTTTGGGCGGAAGCTGTTTCGACATCATCTTACCTAATAAATAGATGTCCCTCAACTGCCTTGGAAATGAAGACACCTGAAGAAGTTTGGTCGGGACATTCACCTAATCTCGACAGACTGAGAGTATTTGGCTGTGTGGCCTATGCTCATATTAGGCAAGATAAGGTCGAACCTAGAGCTCTGAAATGCATGTTCATGACCCTGAAGGAGTCAAAGCTTATAGGCTATGGTGGCTAGAGCCAGGTCACACGAGGTGTGTCACCAGTCGAGATGTAGTTTTCAATGAAGTAGAGATGGATTTCAAGAAAACTGATGATGTTGACAAAGAGCTGGAACATGGAGAGATTCCTGTTGAGGTGGAACATGTTGATGTTGAATTACGTACCCCAGATGAAGTCAAAGAAGACGCAAAAGATGTTGTCGAAGATGAGGAGACTGATAATGACTACCTGGTAGCAAGAGACAGGTTGATGAGAGTCATCAAGCCACCTCAGAGACTTGGGTATACAGATCTTACAACTTATGCCTTAATCTCTACAAGTGAGGTTCTAGATAAAGAACCTAGAGACTATAAGGAAGTTATGAGGAGTCGAAAGAAGACCGAATGGCTAAAGGCCATGGATGATGAGATGAAATATCTTCATGATAACAACACATGGGAACTGATAAAGAAACCTGCTAGAGCCAGGTTAGTCAACTGTAAATGGATTTTCAAAGTTAAGGAAGGAATCAAAGGAGTGGCGTCGAAGAGATACAAGGCAAGATTGGTTGCTAGAGGGTTCACTCAGAAAGAAGGTGTCGACTTCAATGATGTGTTCTATCATGTTGTGAAGCATAGATCCATTCGAACGTTTCTTGCCACAATGGCACAGTTCAACATTGAACTAGAACAGATGGTTGTGAAGACTGCATTCTTGTATGGTGATTTAGATGAAATAATCCTAATGAGGCAACCTGAAGGGTATGTCTAAAAAGGGAAGGAAAATTATGTGTGCAAGTTGAATAGATCCTTATATAAACTGAAACAATCTCCTCGACAGTGGAATATGAGATTCAAAAAGTTCATGGCACGCATAAGTTTCATCATAAGTCAGTTCGACCACTGTGTTTACTTCAGATTTCGACCGAGTAATTCATTTGTTATTTTGTTACTCTATGTGGATGATATTCTAATAGCAAGCAACAACGTCGAAGAGGTGATAAGGGTGAAGGTTGAACTTAATAAGGAGTTCAACATGAAGGATCTGGGAGCTGCGTCCAGGATTCTTAGGATTGACACCCGAAGAGATAGAAAGCAGTCGAAATTATGCTTATTTCAAGAGGCATACCTACGGAAGGTTCTCGAAAAGTTTGGTATGTCGAATTCAAAGCCTGTCGTGACTCTAACAAACCCTTAACTCAAGATGAGTATAGATCAGTGTCCCAACACTGATGTTGAAAGAACTTATATGAAAAACATTCCATATGCTAATATAGTGGGTTCTTTGATGTGTGTTATGGTCTATACTAGACCCGGCATAGCATATGCAATAAGTCTTGTAAGCAGGTACATGGTGAATCTTGGAAAGGCTCACTGGAAAGCATTGAAGTGGATTCTAAGATACATAAATGGGTCTCTGAATAGAGTCCTAATTTATGGTGGATACTTGGGTGAAGATAGTAAATCAGCAATCAAAGTCTATTCACATGCTGCTGATATGATCACCAAGACGTTGCGCAATTGCAAGTTTTTCCACTGTATGCAGTTGATAAAGCTGCATAAAAAAAGCTAGTTTATTGATGTTATAGAGTTATATACAAGGTGGAGATTTGTGAGATGCTGGATCAAACTCTATTATGGTCGAAGGGTAGCTTCTGGTTCGATAGGAATTAAGCATGAGGTCAAAGTATGCTCGCATGCTGCTGTCGGAGTAATGCGTGTTGTAGTCGAAGTTTGTTCTAACATGCATTAGTTAATATTTCTAGGTTTGTTAACATGTTGAATTGAATCTTACTTGTAAGCCCAATTGTTTAAGTTAACTTGTACCCTAAGTTAGCTTGTAATGGATAATTGTTAAAAATCTCATTAGGTTAGTGTGCTATTTTTCTTATAAATAGGATGCTAGTTTCTCAATCTTGGATAAGGAAAAATAGGAAGATAAAATCCTAATTTTAAGAGAGAGAGGTTATTTTGTTATTCTTGTATACTTGTAATCTTGTTCGAAGAGTAAGGAAAGAATAGCAGTTTATAACCAATCTTTGTTGTTCCTTGTTGTTGTACCTTGTTATCTTTGTTAACCCTAACCCTTGTGTGTTTCCTGATCATAAAGAAACCGTTTATATTCTATTTAAAGACATCTGATTCACAACAATGATGATAATACATCTCTCATAGAGGTGAAAAAAACAATAAAACCAAGGTGAAAATTTGGAATGGTTAAGCTTCCCATGAGAGTATATTTCTCCCCCTTCGACATTATCATAAAGGCGGAAAAAAACACAACCAAGCACATAGATCAAGAACCTATATCTAACGAAATGGTCTCAACCTTAAAGTGTACCGAATTATTTGTGATGTTTATGGTGCTAGTGTTGTTGTATTTTATCGATATAACACAAAGATTAACCTCGTAATCACTTTACAAGTTTTTCTACAGATGATTTTCATTTAACAACTACCCATAACAATATATTGTGCCTCAGTTGTGAATAATGCTACACTTGCTTGTTTCTTGCTATGCCAAAAGACAAGCGAGTTACCAAGTATATGACACGTATCACTGCATTCCTAGGAAGTAACAAAGCTCCCCCATCTTGGATATATTGAAATCATTTTGCACCATATCAGAAAAATCCTTGCACAAGGACTCCTTAGTAGCACCAAATATAATATCATCTACATAAATTTGAACATGTAAAATATTATGCTCAGACATTTTGACAAAATGGGTTTTATCAACTTGTCCTCTCTAAAACTTGTTCATAAAATATTAGTTATAGGGTTGTACCATGATCTAGGAGCTTATTTTAGACCTTATAAGGACTTTTTAAACTTGAAGACATGATCTGAAAAGGTTGGGTTGATAAAACCTAGAGGTTGATCAATAAACACTTCTTCTTGGATGCAACCGTTCAAGAAAGAACTATTTACATCCATTTGGAAGAGTTTAAAATTCATGATGCAAACATAATCTAGAAGCATCCTCATGGCCTCAAATCGAGCTATATGAGCATATGTTTCATCAAAATATATACCATCGTGTTGATTGTATCCTTTCGCAACATGTCTTGCTTTGATTCTTAAAACTTTTCCATCTTTATCAAGCTTGTTGTGAAATATGGAACCATGTTTTGTTGGTAATCAATAAAATAAGCTCTTGATAATGTGATTTTGATGATGACAACTAAAAGAAGTGTCTGACGATGCAACCTACCTGTTGGAAACTAAAATTCCATAACAATCTTTAAAACCTACGAGGATTCAAATATCAAGGCGGTTAAAGGTGTAGGCATATAATCTAGGGTTTGACGATCACAACATACATCTTCCGATGATGGCACTTAACTTGATTAATTCTCAAGCATCATCTTCAAGGAAGATTCAAGCAAGTGTCTATATGATTGGTTTACCCAACAAGTCTTGAATCTTCAGAGTGTGAAAAAGAGGAAGCGTGAAAGCTCGTCCTACCGCGTCTGAGTGAACTGTAGTTTGTAAAAATACAAAAATATTTTTTTGAAAAGATATACGCCTAAATCACACACACACACACGCGTGCGCGTACACACACACACAGACACACACACACACACACACACACACACACACACACACACACACACACACACACACACACACACACACACACACACACACACACATTAAAACAAGTTTTTAAGCCTCTAACTCTTAACAAAATATCCCTAAAAATATTTTGGAGTTATTCCAATTGAATCAGGAATTTTCAGAATGATTTTAGACAAAATTGTAAATTTCAATCGATTAGAACTCATACCCAATCAATTGGGTTAGTGAAAAAAACGTCCTTAAACGTATGGGACAACATCTTAATGAACGAGAATATCTTTGGATATTTCCTTTCCTTCTTAACTTTCCTAATCAATTATTTTTATGGCTTCTAATCTATTGGAGCAAAGTACTAATTGATTGACACATTAAATTTGGCCCAAGCAAAATTCCTTTTTGGGACCATCTTCTAGCCTATAAATAAAGGCTCTTCCCTTCACAATTTTACATCTAGAAACATGAGTGTTATATCTCCTTTTTGGGGTTAAATTTTATTGACCCATTCTTACGTAGCCCCTTTGACCAGTAATATAAAATTCTAATCAATTATTAATATTAACGCTTGAAGCTTTCATCATCGCTCATGTCCGAGTCAACAACGTGAGATCAACCATATTACGTAATAGACAATCTCTCAGCCTATTAACCAATACATCTGTGTTAAGTTTCAAAAACAAATACAGATATTAAATCTAAATTTATGTCTAAACTTTAGCATCCAATATATGACATATATGGATATAGTGATGATCAATTCCTTTTGAATATTAAGTCATACCATGAAAATCTGTTTTAGGTAGCTAATCCAAAACAAACATGAAGAAAAAAGTATCCATCAATATTAAAACTTAATAAGAATTACATAGAAATCCATAGTCAGGATCAAAACATAAGTAACATGACAATTATATCTAATCCCAACAAAATATAAAATTAGCTATACTTACTCATCGTAGCATTAAAATTATGCCCTTGAAGAAATAAGTTGAAAATCATTCGTTGACGATTCCTTAGACAACACTTATGCCCTTGATCATCCTCTCATATTCTCTAGTGTTGTAATTTATGATGAAAACATAATTTCACCAAGGAACTACCTCGAATCCACCAATATATCTTCCAATAAACTTCCTAACACCCTTATTTATATGGTTGAAAAGGGCAGGCTTACTATGCGCACTGCGTAACACCCTATTTTCCAAATCACAAAATAATACAATAATTCAAAGTATATTTTCACCCAATGATGTCGTACATTCTCAAATAAAACATATATTGTTAATTTAAACAACTCGCAGCAGAAAAATGAAACATTCAACAACACCTTTACATATACTCAAAATGCATTAGTTATTGAAATAAAAACAATAATTCTCCAAATAAAAGAAATAACGTCTCATCCCCTGTGTTACAATATCAAAGCGACTCAAAAGTTACCAGACACAACCGAAAAACAAAGAAGAAGGCATTTACCACCATTCTTCACCATACATTATTACATGCTACGTGTATTTGCAACACGGGCATAAAAGTCATACACAAAAAAAAGGAATGAGATTAATCCTTACAAATGTTAGCGTGAAAGTAAACAACATGACAATTATAAAAATATATTGATCATCCTCACCCAATAACAACAACAATACAATTTATAATGCATATGCAAAATGCAAAAACTTCTCTTCTAATATGCCCGTGGTACCAGGTTTTTAGGCATCAGAGGCGTGCTATTGATTTATCCATACCTCTGGTTCCTCTTTGAGCTGTGTCTAGGGCTGGAAATGAGTCGAGTCGAGTCGAACTCACCTCAGCTCGGCTCGACTCGTTAAGAATTGTTCGAATTCGAGTTCGAGTTCGAGTTTGACACGAACTTTTTTTTAAGCTCAAACTCGACTCGTTATAAGTTCACGAACAGTTCGGTTTGACTCGTTAGGTTCATCTCATTAGGTTCAGCTCACATGGTTCACGAACTTAAAAACTATTTTTTAAAATATATATTTTTTAGTATATTTGACATTTAAAATAAATAAACATATATTTTAAATAAAATATTAAAATAAAATAAAAGTTATCATATTGAAATTTAACTTTATCTTCGAAATCTACTAATTCAAAACCTACACAACTTTCAAGAGATACATTTGAGAGTCTAATTCAAAACCTACTAAATTGAAGATTAAATTTGTCTAAGATTTGAAGTAAATATTTAAACCTAATCTTAAAGACAGTATAATTCTTTTCATATGTAATCGAGTTGACTCATGAACCTAACGAGTCGAACTATGTATAGTTCAAGTTCAGCTCATTTAGTTAACAAACTTAATTTTTCGCTCATACTCAACTCATTTGGTTCATGAACCTAGTTCGACGATTTAATTGTCGAGTCGAATTCCGAACTATCTTCGAGTTGGTTTGGTTCATTGCCAACCCTAGCTGTGTCCCTATCTGGACATGAGATAATCATGCTTCCTCTCTGAACCTGACCTCACTGGAACTAAGTCCTACATATTCAAACAATCATGGCAGAAAACAATGATAGCACTCAAACAATCACCAAAATCATTATCAAAATCTCATACTCAAACATATTTCTCTCTTAAATTATAAGTTTTCCAATTATGAGGTCACACTGTAATTCCTCTTAACTACTCAACTCAAAAATATTCATATAATTAATTTTAATAATTATATTATAACTAAAATAATATCAACAACTGAGTAAAAATGTATTAATGCTCACCAGCTTAAAAGTTCATCAACATACTGAAAACATCTTAATAGAGTATTTTATTATTTTATTATATACTCATAGCTCATCAATATATATATATATATATATATATATATATATATATATATATATATATATATATATATATATATATATATATATATATATATATATATATATATATATATATATATATATATATATATATATATATATATATATATATATATATATATTCAACAGAATTCTCAAGGAACTTTAAACAACTCACAACAATTCCTAAACCTCAAAAATACTCGAAAGTGCTCAAACATGCTCTATTGATAACTTTTCACAAGTGATAATTGTACTGAACTCTAAGGGGCTGACAGTTTAACTTAAAATTACGAAAAAATAACACAAAGTTAACAAAGAGGTCATCGATACAAATTTTAAAAAAAATCACTGAACTGACTCCCGAACTCAAAAATAGTTTAAAGCATTCTGATCCGCCTGACGAACCGCCATAGTCGGACCCGATTTGCTGAACCAACCAAACACCCGACCCGCCGAACCTCATGACCCGCGGCCGTATAGCAGCCGCCTTTGCGCAGGCCCTTTTCAACACCAACTAGCATCAGGCCGCCGCCAATGCGGCGCAGCTCTGTCGTCTATGCAACACCTTCCATCGACCGCCGCGACTCATCGACTATTGGCACGGAATCAAAATATCCTCCTTTTGCAATTATGGTGCAGCCTTCCGTCGTTGGTGTGACACTGTTCATCCGTACAACCGATTTCGCCCTCCGTCCTAATTTTTTTTAATTTTTTTAACGGTTTTTTGATTTTCAAACTTTTTTCATTATTTTCTATTTTTAGTAAAAAAAAGTACATTCGTAATTTTTCACGACTTCTTCATTCAACGCTCAATACACAGACCAATAGCAATTACATATATGTCATGATCTCATTACTGACAATTTCCAAAGAGAATAACCTAGATCAACACGACATCAAGGAGTTCAATTTATAGATTTCTTACATTTTCATATCATATTCATAAAAATAGAGCAATACAACAATCGTTTGCCTCAAAGGGTTTCGCCACAACCATTTAAGGCCAAAACACATAAATCACATTCATACATATTTTTCATTACAATAATATCAAACAGAGTAACAATCAATTGATAACCTCAGGGGTTTTTGGGCATACCCCTTTGGCCACCATAAAGGCCACAAATCATGAATAATGAAATGCAGAGATAGAAATATAAGGACCCATCAGCATCCTGACTGCTTAAAGCACCCATGAGTAAAGAAATTTCCTTTTACCTCGAAGTTTGATTGTTGATGAAATTCTTCCCCTTTTCTCACTATCACTCTAACACTGATCTTTCCTAATTCAGATCCCACCTTTTTTTTGGTCTTAATTTCTAAATTTTTCACATAAAAACTCTAAACCCCTCATGTTAGCATATATATATATATATATATATATATATATATATATATATATATATATATATATATATATATATATATATATATATATATATATATATATATATATATATATATATATATATATATATATATATATATATATATATATATATATATATATATATATATATATATATATATATATATATATATATATATATATATATATATATATAATCCTAATAATTCCAAATTGTTTTCACCTATTCTAATATCAAATTTTATTTTATAAAATCTTACTAAATAATTATTTAACAAAAATCTAAATCATATATTTGTTGAAATATTAGATATCATTATATTTGATTAGATTTAATATTTAAATATAATTCAAGTTGTATTAGCCCAAACCCAACTAGGATTGTATATAAATAGTCATAGTATGTATCATTATTTATAACAATTATTCAATAAATTCTTATTTCCTTATTCTCTCTCTTTCTCTCCTTACTAAAAGTACTTCACGCACTAACAAATTGGTATCTAGAGCTCTGGTTAGATTCTTAATCGTGTTATCAAGAATCACACATCAGAGGTCGTGTTTCTGGGATCGTGGATTATTGTTGATCAATCGTTGCAAAGAAAAATGGTAACAGAAATCTACCAAACTCCCTTCTAATTCTTGACAGCAAGAATCGACTTCGATGAAAAAACAAATGCAATTTCTATTTGAGTTTCATAAAACCTTATAAGTGGTTACTAATGGCGTTCCTGCGCTTGGTGAAGATGCAACCGAAGCATAGAGAACCGCTCGCAAGGATGCCAAGAAGAAGGATTGCATGGCGGCGTTCTACATCTAATCGGTGGTTGATGCAAATGACTTTGACAAAATTGCTCATGCTGAATCGGCGAAGGAGGCGTGAGATATTCTTTTCAAGTACTATGAAAGATGAGAGAAAGTTAAAGTCGTTAAGTTGCAAACAATGCGACGGTAATATGAATTGTTGTCAATGGGAGAAGATGAAAAGATTGTAGACTATGTGTCGAAGATGCAGAAACCCGTCCATCTCATGAAGGGTTAAGGTGAAATCCTAACTGGTAAGATGATAGTTGAGAAGGTAATGTGTATGTTGACCTCTAACTTTGATCACATTATCGTAGCTATTCAAGAATCCAAAGGAGTTCAAGACTCGATACAAGCACTACATGCGCAATCATAGAAGAAGAATGGTAGTTCCAATAAGTTCAAAGGCAAAATCGACAAGACTCAGGGCAAGAAGTCTTGGTTGAATCCTCACAAGAATAAGATCGATGATAGAACTTCTGAATCCTTGAAAAGAGGAGAAGGAAATTCCTATAAGAAAGACAAAGTAGAGAAAAAAGGCGTGCAATGTTATAACTGTGAAAAGTATGGTCAATTGGCCAAGAATTGTTGGTACATGAAAGATAAGGGTTCAACATAAGGCAAAGACGAAGGAGTGAACCTTGCACGTCAAGATTCATATGATTATGATGATATGATAGTTATGGCTGCAGTTGTATATGACCATGTCGAATCCAAGATCTGGTTCCTTGGATCAGGTTGTTTAAATCACACGACTGGTAAAAAATCATGGTTAGTAGATTTCTACGAGTCGAAGAAGAGTAAGGTAAAACTTGCTGATAATAACTCGTTTCCAGTAGAAGGTACTAGCAACATAGTTATTCAAATGAGTAATGGAGTAAAATCCTTGATCAAATATGTACTCTTTGTCCCTAGAATAAAGTGCAATTTGCTAAGTGTTGGAAAACTGGTCAAAAAGGGGTTCTCAGTGGTTATGAAAGATGGAGCCTTAGAACTTAGTCTTGAAGAATAGAAAATTTAAGACAATGATCAGTTCGACTGAGGTACAATGTCTGAAAAATAGTTGTCGACCACAAGAGAAGTTGGTTGTGGCATCTGAAGTTTAGCCATCTGAGCTTTAGGTTGCTAAATTAACTGATAACTCAAGATATGGTAACTAGTATACCAAGTCTTGAGATCCCCGACATACTTTGTGAAGGTTGTCTAGTCGAAAAGTAGTCCAGGAAGTCTTTCGTTTCGACTGTGCCAATAAGATCATCCTGCATACTCGAAGTTGTACATTCAGATGTATTTGGTCCTTTTGAAGAGCATACCATTGGCGGAAACATGTATTTTGTATCATTTGCCGATGAGTACAGTCGAAAGCTCTAGATCTATGTGATCAAACGAAAGGACGAAGTATTTGAAACATTTAAGAGATTCAAGATACTTGTCAAAAACCAGAGTGAAAAGAAAATTAGAGTTCTGCGAACAGATGGAGGTGGCGAGTACACATCCAAGATATTTGAAGCATTTTGTGCAGAACATGGTATTGATCATGAGATAACTGCTCCTTATACTCCTTAACATAATGGAATAATAGAAAGAAGAAACATGACCATATTGGACATGGCGAGATGCATGGTGAAGCAGAAGAATTTTCCAAAATCTTTATGGGGATAAGCTGTTTCAATTGTTGTTAATATTCTGAACATGTGCCCTACTAATAAGTTGAAGAACAAGGTTCCTGGAGAAGTGTGGAGTGGTAAACGACCATCAGTGAGTCATCTGAAGGTGTTTGGCTCTATTTGCTACAAGCATATTCCTGACGCTAGGAGAAGGAAGCTTGATGATAAGAGTGGACTTATGATTCTGGTTGGATATCATAAGACTGGAGCATACAGGTTGTTCAATCCAATTAATCAGAAGATTGTGATGAGTCGAGACTTTGTGATTGATAAATTTTTGGCTAGGATTGGAATTCTAGTAATGCAATTGACAAGCCACTTATGATCTATGATGATGTTGAAGTTGAAGATATTATTGATACTCTAGTCAAAGAAGAAGTCAAAGCAGTTGTTGACAAGACTTCAAAGTCGAAGAGGATATGGCTGGCACAAGTCAAAGACCTCATAGAACTAGAGCTCGTCCAACAAGACTTCAAGACTATGAAGTGGTTGGTGATGATGAAGTCACAATAGATAGGGAACTAGTCCATTTTGCTTTACTTGCAGGTGCTGGACCAATTAACTTTAGCGAAGACTTCATAGATAAAAATGGAAGTCTGCTTATGGTCCAAGAGTTACAAGCAATTGAAAGAAATAACACATGGGAGTTGATCGAATTGCCAGCTCATACAAAAGCTATCAAAGTAAAGTGGGTGTTTAAGTTCAAGCATAATGCTGATGGGTCGATAGCAAGACATAAGGCGGTATTGTTAGCTCGAGGATTTCTCCAGATAGCAGGACTCGACTACTCTAAAGTATTTGCACGAAACAGTTCAAATAGACCAGGCCTTGACATGCAAGCAAGGCTGGTCAAAATTTCACTTAGATGTGAAATTAACATTTTTGAATGGACATTTAGAAGAAGAGTTGTATTTCACACAACCTCCTGGGTTTGTGATTCAGGAGGAAGTAAGTAAGGTATACAAGTTGCACAAATCACTTTATGGTCTCAAGCAGGCACATAGGGCATGGAACAAGAAGATCGACTCATACTTGGTTGAATTAGGTTTCCTAAAATGCAAAAATGAGTATGGTGTCTATTTTCAAGTTGTGGCACAAGATGTGACAATAATCTGCTTATATTTCGATGACTTGCTAGTAACTGGAAATAACCTGAAGAACTTGTCGAAGTTCAAAGAGCTGATGAAAAAGGAATTCGAAATGTCAGATTTGGGAAAGTTGTCATACTTTCTAGGCATGGAATTAAAAATGTTGAAGCAAAGCATGGTGCTACATCAAAGAAAGTATGTCAAAGAGATACTCTATAAATTTAAATTGGATTATTCGACTCATGCTTCTTCACCTATAGAACTAAATTTAAAGTTGGAGAAGCATGGAGAGGAAGACAAAGTCGATGCAACTTTGTTCAAACAAATTGTTTGATCTCTAAGATATACATGCAACAGTCGACCTGATATATATTTCTCAATCAGATTAATGAGCAGATACATGAGTGAACCAAGGGTGTCGCGCATGAAAGCTGCAAGAAGAATCCTGAGATACTTAAAATGATCAAAAAATTATGAAATTTTATTTCGACGAGACTCTGAAAGCAAAGAAGGTATGGTTATTTGTTATTCAGATGTTGACTGGTGCAAACACAAGGAAGATCGAAGAAGCACTACTGAATATTTCTTTCAAGTATTTAGTGCCCCAATTTAATGGTGCTCGAGAAAGCAACATGTGGTGGCATTATCATCATGTGAAGCTAAATATATAGCAGGATCTTATGTTGCATGTCAAACAATTTAGATCAGATCTGTAATTGAAGAAATGAAGGTCGAAGTGAAGAAACCTCTTGTGTTGCAAATTGACAACAAGTCTGCCATAAATCAGGCAAAACATTCAGTTCTGCATGAAAGAAGTAAGCATATCGAAGCTAGATTTCACTTCTTAAGAGAAAAGGTAAACCAAGGTGAACTTGAAGTTAGGAATTGCTCAAGTGAAGCACAGTTAGCTGACATTTTCACCAAAGGATTGAAGATCGACAGATTCCTGAATTTGAGAAAGAAATTAGGAATAGTCCAGATCGACTATGATTAGCATAGGTTCGACAACTTGGATTATGGGGGGTATGCTAAAATATTAGATTAGATTAGATATGATTAGATTTAAAATTTAAATATAACCCAAGTTGTGTTAGCCCAAGCCCAATTAAGGTTGTATATAAATAGTCATAGTATGTATCATTATTTATAACAATTATTCAGTAAATCTTTATTTTCTTATTCTCTCTCTTTCTATCCTCACTAAAAGTGCCTCACGCACTAACAATATTAACCATAAAATAATCATTTTCAATTTAATTTGATAACTTCTCAAATTATCTCCAAATAATTATAATATCTAATTATTTGTAAATTTAATAATTATATTTTATTTCTCCGCCCTCAATACTCTATATTCCTATTATTTATAAAATAACTAAAATACCCTTCAACCCTATAAAATATATGAAATAAAAAATAATAACAAAAATTTAATCAAGACATATATTCACTCAACTAAATCTAATAACTTAAACAATTTAATAGTTTAAAATCGGGGTGTTATACACCACCCAGACTTGCTTAAGACACCTACTTTCTTGTTTGCTAAATAATGCTAGCTACCCCATAACTAGCCTTGCCACCTATGCTCGTTAAGTGCACCACCCACAATCGCTTATCCACTAAACTCGTACTTAAAAATTAACAAGGCCTTATAGGTCTAAAGTTACAATAATATATATTTATAACAAATAATGTACCCCCTCCTCCAAACTAAAGAGAAATCGTGATCCAAAACGCAGCGGAAATTAAAAATTTCCCTTTAGTGATCTTTAAAAATGGTCATGATCAATGATAGAATATGTTGTAAATGTGCCTTGAAACCTTTGCTTAAGAAGAGAAAGAAAACATATTTTGGAGATTACATTATCGCGAAAATTGGACGAAAAGTCGAAAAAGGAAATCAGTAGGTGAATAGTGATGGCCGTACAATGAATAATGTTATTCGTACGATGAATAGTGTTTTAAGTTTTTGGGCTTTTTCAATTCGGTCCATGGATCCATGTGATTTTGGACTTTGTTTGTTGGGTATTTGCTATTATAAATATGTATTTCTTATATGATTGGTGTGTGACAATCTTAGAGTTTACACCAATAAGGGAGACCAAAGGTTTAAAGGTATAGCATAAGGTTTCATCTATGCACAAAGAAAACCTTAGATTACACCTTGGATTTGAGTAATTTATATATTAAGAGTAGGAGAGGTAGGGAAACACTTGGCTAGAAAATAAGGTTGTTCTTGGGCACCTTCAGGGTTGTTCTTGGGAACCTGAAGGTGAAGGATATTTTCTTGTAACTCATTTGTATCTTGTAACAACTTTTTGAGTATAGTGAATTTGAGAGTTGCTCTCTCCCCCAGAGTAGATCGTTTGATCGAACTGGATAAACAAACCTTTGGTTTTTTCTTGCCTTATTATGTTATATTATCTGTATACGAATTATTATTGCTGAAGACCATTTATTTTGGTTGCTATTGTTCTTTGTCTCACAAATTAATATTGGATTTTGTCGTAATTAACAACAAGACTCATAACAAGTGGTGCGGTGAGCATGAAGCAAAGAGATATTGTTGACAAGTGAGCACCATGGTTAATAGATGGCAGATCGAGAAATTTTCTGGTAACAACGACTTCAGGTTGTGGAAAATTAAGATTCAAGCAATTTTAATTCAAGAGAAGTGTATCGATGCTTTAAAAAGCGAAGTATTGATGCATGCAAGGCTTACATAGGTACAGAAGACTGAGATGGTGGATAAGGCCAGGAGTACCATTATCTTATGCCTCGGGGATAAAGTTCTAAGAGAAGTCTCCAGGGAGAAAACAGTGGTTGCTATGTGGCAAAACTTGAATCATTATATATGACAAAGTCTTTGGTTCATAGGTTGTATCTAAAATAACAACTATATTCATTCCAAATTGTGGAGAACAAATCCATAGTTGAGCAACTCATAGAATTTTACAAGATTATTGATGATCTTGAGAATATTGACGTGAAGAATTTTACCCAGTTCATTTTAGCACTTTAAGGATGCCCTTCTTTATGGTAAGGAAGTTATTATTACTTTAGATGAAGTCCAAACGGCGGTGAAATCCAAAGAATTTTCAAAGTCGAAAGATTTGAAGATTGAAGATAGTGGTGAAGGCTTAAATGTGTCAAGAGGAGGAGGTGAGCGTAAAGGGATGTCCAAATCAAAGAGGTCTGATAAGTCAAAGGTAAAATGTTTTAATTTCTAAAAAATTGGTCACTTTAAAAGGGATTATCCTGAAAGAAAGGTCAGTGAAGATTCTGTTCAAGCTGTAGCTGCATTGGGTGAGGAAAGTTATGAGGATGTCGAAGCACTAGTAGTATCGAGTTTGGGAATTGAAGATAGTTAGGTTATTGACTTAGGTTGCTTTTATCACATGTGTCCAAGAATAGAATACTTTGAAACTTTGAAGATGGAGCAAGGTGGAGTAGTTCGACTTGACAATAATAAGGCATGCAAGGTTCATGGTATTGGTACGGTCAGATTTAAAATGTCTAATGATTGTGAACTTCTTATTCACAATGTAAGGTATGTTTCATAACTCAAGTGAAATTTGTTATCTATAAGTATGTTTGATGATATAGGCTATTGTACTAGAGTTGAACATGGAGTGTTGAAGATTTTGCGTGATGAATTGATTATTGCTAATGGGTCTAAAATATGCGGTCTATATATTTTAGAAGGTTCAAATGTTATTATTCATTTATCATTAACTAGTAAAGGCTTTCTTGATAATGAAGAGCTATGAGATTTGAGTTTAAGGCGTTATGAATGTCTAGAGAAAGTTTCAGAGAAGTACAATGAATTTTGCAGAAATCAAGGGATGCAAATGCATTTTACTGCTGATTTGTTAGTGAGTTTTTGGGGAAAAGTTAAGGTTAAAACAATTTACTTGGTTGGTAGAGAATTTCTTCAAAAGAAGAATAGTGAAAACCAAGGGAGAAACTATAACGAAGAAAACTTAGTTTGAGGTGGAGTTTTCTACTATGGATGCTAGCAGTAGTGAGAGAATAATTACAGAGATCTCTGATTATCATTTGACTCATGATAAGATAAGGATGGTTATTGTAGCATCTCAAAGGGACATTTATTTTAGCCTTGGATATTATGTTTTTAATGTGGCTGAAGGACTGCAAAATAAAAGAAGAAAAACCTTCAGGGAGACATTTGAAAACAGGTGGAGTCAAGGGTGGTTGAAAAATCATACTTGTAGGCTTGTTAAATTACCTAGAAGAAAAGGTTAATTGGGAACAAGTGGATGCAAGTTGCGAGATCAAGATTCAAGGGTTGCTTGAATTTGATCAAAGTTATTGATTAAAGTTTCAACTTGGTAGAGAGCAACAATGTTGTTGATTGCTAAATTGGTACCAACACAGTTTAAAGTCAAGGTGGAGATTGTTGTAAATGTGCCTTAAAACCTTTGTTGATGAAGAGAAAGAAAACATATTTTAGAGATTGCATCTACTGCGAAAATCGGATGAAAAGTCGAAAAAGGGAAAAAAAATCGGTCGATGAATAGTGCTATCCATACGGATGAATAGTGACGTCCGTACGGTGAATAGTATTATCCATATGGTGAATAATGTTTTGAGTTTTCAGGCTTTTTTGATTTGGTCCATGGATCTATGTGATTTTGAGTTTTGTTTGTTGGGTATTTGCTATTATAAATAAGTATCTCTTATATGATAGGTGTGTGAGAATATTAGAGTTTACACCAACAAAGGAGACCAAGGGTTTAAAGGTATATCATAGGATTTCATCTATGCACAAAGAAAACCTTGGATTATACCTTGGGTTTGAGTGATTCATATATTGAGAGTTGGAGAGCTAGGGAGACACTTGGGTAGAAAATAAGGTTGTTCTTGGGCGCCTTCAGGGTTGTTCTTGGGAATCTAAAGGCGAAGACTATTTTCTTGTAACTCATCGGTATCTTGTAACAACTTTCTGAGTATAATGAATTGGAGAGCTGCTCTCTCCCCCAAAGTAGATCATTTGATCGAATTGTGTAAACAAACCTTTAGTTTTTTCTTGCCTTATTCTGTTATATCATCTGTGTATATATTATTATTGCTGAAGACCATTTATTTTGGTTTCTATTGTTCTTTCCCTCACAAATTGATATTGAATTTTGTCGTAATTCAGAACAAGATTCACAACAGAATGGTTACCACTTGTGGCGATGAAACCTTTGATTCTGAATTGAAGGAGTGATCACGAGCGATGTATGATAAACAATACCTCTACTCAATCCACACGAACATATTCCTTCAGTCTCAGTGCTAGCTGCTACGATTGAAGGCTTTGAGTGAGAGAGAAAATGAAAGAAATACGACTAGGTTTTACCAACTGAACTTCATCAAGTTCGAAAAACTTCTAAACAGGGGTTGTATTTATAGAACCACTTGTGTGGGTTGCAAGTTAAAAAGCCCAACTTAAGTGCACCATATAATAATAATAATAATAATAATAATAATAATAATAATGATAGTATTATTATTATTATAATAACCAATATTATAAAAAACATATTTTATTATTATTATATTTAATAACTATTATGATAATAATAATTATAATATTAAATCTTATTATTATATTATAGGATGTTCCATATTTCACTTAAGTACACCGTACCTTACGGTGTTCCATAATTCTCTCAAGTACACCGTACCTTACAACGTTCCTTATTTATTTTATCTCTCATCAATCCGTCCTTATGTGTGTGATCCTGTAGGTTCTCGCGACGTTGAAAATTATATTAAATAATATATTTAATATAATAAACGGTGAGCGGTATCTAGAAACACATCACTGCTATCCAAGTCACGGAAATGTCATGTGATCTGACAAAACTTTTTGTGATAGTACTTGTGTGTACAATTAACCTTTTGCCCTTATGTCTATATTGAACGCAAGGCATATACTGTGTCATCCTTGTCCAAATCAATATTGGTAAATTCCATCTAGGTCACTCATGTCCCTCAGCATAACTTGTGGAGTACCCATCAACTATCTTTATGGTCATCCAGTTACGAACAATGTTAGATTAGTAATAAAGTACTCGACTCTACATCTAGGGTCTATAGTGGTTTCAGGTCGAAGGATGGTATACACCAATATCACCATGAGAGTATCTTATGACACCTTGCATAACATTCTATGTAGTACTCTCATAGCGGGTCAACCCAGTATAAATATTACTCCTAATATTCATACCAATGTTAAAACATGATAACTCGTTATCCATGATCCATGAGATGTAATCATCAGTCTATCTACATAATAGTCCTAATGCCTTAAGGTTATCCCACTTTACAATAAAGCTCGACTACAAATACTTTAAGAATAATGTCCTTATGTTTAATGTGATCTCATGATAAAGTCACACTTAATATTTAATTAAACGAACTAGCTATCCTAGGGACTTTATTATTCTGAAAAAAAACAACCATAGTAAAGAAATACCTTTTATTAATAATAAGTAATTCAATAGAAGTACCAAAAGTATTTAAATCTAGGGCTTACACCAACAATCTCCCACTAACACTAGAGTTAATCAGGCATACCCCTAATACCCATAGATCTAGTATGGACATCATGCTTCTGCTGCGCAAGAGGATTTGTTAGTGGGCCATCAACATTGTCAAGTGTAGGTACTTTGCATATCTTCACATCTCCCTGATCTATTATCTCACAAATGAGGTGAAAACTCATAAGTATGTGTTTAGATCGTTGGTGAGATCTAGGCTTCTTAGCTTGTGCTATAGCATCACTGTCATCAGAATAGAGATTAATGGGATCCACAATGCTAGAGACTATGACAACTTCACTAATGAACCATTATTTCTTAGCCTCGGTTGTAGAATGAACCACTATTTCTTGCTTTGAGCTATTCCAGCTTACAACGCCACCATTTAAGCATAACACATAACCAGATTGCAATCTGAAGTTATCCTTATTTGTCTAGAAGCTAACATCATTGTATCCAATTACAACAAGCTCTTCCTGACCTCCATATACCAAGAATCAGTCCTTGGTCCATCTCAAGTACTTATGGATATTCTTAACAGCTACCCAATGAGCATCACCGGGATCATATTGGTACCTACTTGTTGCACTTAACGCATAGGAGACACCTGGTCGAGTACATAACATGGAATACATGATAGATCCTATTGCAAATGCATATGGAATCTTATTCGTGAGATCCATTTATTCCTTAGTTGAAGGGGATTGTGTTTTTGATAGACACAAGCCATGTTGCATAGGTATGAATCCTTTCTTAGAATCATGCATATTAAAGCGTTTCAACACTTTGTCTATGTATGTACTCTGACTCAGGCCAAACAGTTTTTATGATCTATCTCTATAGATCCTGATTTCTAATATATAGGCTGCTTCACCAAGGTCTTTCATAGAAAAGTATTTCCTTAACCAAGTTTTCATTTGTTGCAAGGTAGAGACATCGTTTCCTATGAGTAATATGTCATCTACATATAATACCAGGAAGACGATCATGCTCCCACTAACCTTCTTATAGACACAAGGCTCATCTTCATTCTTTATGAATCCACATTGTTTTATAGGTTCATCAAAACAAAGGTTCCAGCTTCTGGAAGCTTACTTTAATCCAAAGATTGATCGTTGTAACTTGCATATCTTTTGGACTTCCTTTGGTATGTCAAACCCTTCAGGTTGTGTCATGTACACGTTCTCAAGAAGATTCCCATTAAAGAAAAAAGTCTTGACATTTATATTCCATATTTCATAATCATGATATGCAGCGATAACAAGTAAAATTCGAACATATTTAAGCATTGTAACTGGTGAAACGGTTTCATCATAGTCTACCCCATGAATTTATTTACAGCCTTTAGCAACCAGTCTTGCCTTATAGGTATGTATCTTACCATCCATGTCAGTCTTATGTTTGAAGATCCACTTACATCCTATAGGATTAACTCCTACAAGAGGATCTACCAAGGTTTAAACCTGGTTTGTATACATGGAATCCATTTCAGATTTCACGGCTTCTAGCCACTTCTTAAACTCAGGACCAGTTATGGCCTCTTGGTAGGTTACATGCTCATCTTAACCCATGAGTAATACATCACCTTGATCAGTTATGAAATATCCATATCTCTGTGGTTGGTGATGTATCCTGCTCGACCTACGTTGGTCTTGTTCTACTTGAGCATGTTGCTCTTCCATAACTACTTGTAATTCCTGATCTAATTCCTCCATAGGTGTATCAATACTTTGTGATTCTTGAATTTCTTCAAGCTCTACTTTCCTCCCACTGATTCCTTTGGAAATAAAGTCCCTTTCTAAAAAAACTCAAGTTTGAGCGACATACACTTTGCCCTAAATAAGATTGTAAGAGTAACACCCTCTTGTTTCTTTAGGATACCCCATAAATAAGCATTTTCCAGATTTGGGCTCAAGCTTAGTTGAAATTTGTCGTTTCACATAAAACTCACAACCCCAAATCTTCATGTAAGACATATGTGGTTTCTTACCACTCCATATCTCATACGGTGTCTTCTCAACCTTTTTGGATGGAACATGATTAAATGTGTAAGCTGTTATCAGAAGTGCATGTCTCTAAAAGGAGTTTAGAAGATCAACGTGACTCATCATGGAACGGACCATGTCTAACAAAGTTCGATTTCTTCTCTCAGATACACCATTCCATTATGGTATTCCATGAGGAGTGAGTTGGGATATAATCCCAGTCTCTTTTAGATGGTCATCAAACTCTAGGCTTAAATATTCACCGTCTTGATTTGATCGAAGAGTTTTAATATTCTTACATAGTTGGTTTTGTACTTTATTCTTGAACTTTTCAAAGGATTCAAATTTGTATTTCATTAAATACACATAACCATATCTACTTATATCATCAGTAAATATGATGAAGTATTGAAAACCTCTTATGGTTGGTATGTTTAGTGGTCCACATACATCAGTATGTATGAGGGCCAAAATATCATTAGCCCGTTCACCTTTTCCTGTGTATGGGGACTTTGTCATCTTTCCAATTTAACAAGATCTGCATGTATCATATGATTCATAATCAAAAGATTCCAAGAGTCCATCTTTATGGATTTTGGAGATGTGCCCCTCATTTATATGGCCTAAGCGACAATGCCAAAGGTAACTTGGATTTAACTCGTTAGGTTTTATCCTTTTAGTATTAATGTTATAAATTGGCATTTCAAGATCAAGGACATACAATCCATTATTCGTTTGTGCAGTAGCATATAATATATCATTAAAATAAATGGAGAAACAATTGTTCTTTATTATGAATGAAAAACCAAACTTGTCCTAACAAGAAACAGAAATAATATTCCTGCTAATTACAGGTACATAATAATAGTTCTCTAACTGAATTATTAAACTACCAGGTAAAATCAATACATAAGTACCTACAACTAAAGCAACAATCTTTGCTCCATTTCTATCTCGTAGGTCAACTTCACCTTTTGCCAAATCTCTACTCTCTTTTAGCCCCTGCACATTAGTACAAATGTGAAAACCATATCCAGTATCCAATACGTATGAGGCAGAAGTAGATAAACTTATTTCTATAACAAAAATACCTGAAGTCGAAGTCTTAAATCCATTATTCTTATCTTCCAGGTACTTTGGGCAGTTTTTCTTCTAGTGTATGGTCTTACCGCAATAGAAGCAACTTCCCTTCTTTGTTATGCCTCCTTAGGGCTTCAAAGCATGAGCAGTAGGTTTGAGTCTGGAAACTTCCTTGCCCTTCCCTTTACCAGCCTTCTTGGTGGGCCTTTTGTTCTTCTTATTTCCATTGCTGACCATCAGAATAAACTTCCCCTTTGACTTGAAATGCTGCTCAGCAGTTCTTAACATGCTTAGCAGCTCTGGAACAATTTGTCCATATCATTCATATTGAAATTCAGAACAAACTGACTAAATCTCTCTGGCAACGATTTCAGGATCAAACCATTCACAAGCTTCTTTTTTAGGGGAAAACCTAATCTTTCAAGGTTCTCTACATACCCAATCATTTTGAGTACATGGGGACCTACTAGGGCTCCCTCATCTAGCTTGCCTTGAAAAAGAGCTTTTGAAACTTCAAATCTCTCATGCCTTTCCTACTCTTGATAAAGCATCTTTAGGTGTTCAACCATATTGAACGATGCCATGTTTTCATGTTACTTTTGCAATTCAGAATTTATGGTAGCTAGCATGAGGCAAGCAATTTCATTAGCATCATCGACATGCTTCTTATAAGCATCTCTTTCAACCTTATGAGCAGAACTAGGAGGCTCCTCTTCAAGAATAGGTGTCTCTAAGACATACAACTTTTTATAATGTTTGAGGATAATCCTCAGGTTTTAGTGTCAATCCAGAAAATTTGTCCCAAACAATTTTTCTTTATCAAGGATTGATCGTAAAATGTTGTTAGAGGTGTTTGTTGTCATGGTAATCTACATAAAAAATGTGAAATTCTAAGTATTAATCGAAAAATCTCGTTGGAAGATTTTCTAGTGGATCGAGATCCATATTTCACTTTGTTTTAAGTCAGCGTTAGGCTGATTACACAAAACTCAGTTATTTAGGTAGGAACTCCTTCCAATTGTATCTAATACAATTCTCGAATATTTTTAATTGGGTGAATAACTCCTTATTCTAATCCATCATATGGATCATTTCCAACCCTTGCTTCTAAACGTATATAATCTTATTATAATTTTTTTAGTTAAGTTTGAACCATTGTTTTAAAAATTGGGTATTACACTTATCTTATCACACCTTACCAATGTAGAACATGCACCTCGCGTTAGGCGAAACCTACATTATTCGATACTAATCTTGGTGAGTTCTAAAACTTGGAAAGCATAAACTTAATATTCAATTTTGAGGGAATTTTTCAATTAGTTTGATCTCACCGGATTATTTATCATATAAGTCGTCTCTCACATGCATCAACATACATTCACATGCATCAACATACATACAAAATGAAACAGTTATGGCCCCTAGCACAATTGTTCTCCCAAGCCAATGAGAGAACCTAAGCTAAACCTAAAATAAATCTACACTTATTCAAGCAAGATCTCCAAGGTTGTCCTCATTTGATCTTGTATTCTTCTATTTATTCATAACATTGCATTATATCAAAGAATACTCGTTTTACATACGAGAGAGTGAGATAAGAAAAGAAGTTACATCAAGAGATTAAAAGAGAGGCACAACACACATGTCGTATTTTAAAATCCAAAAACAAAATAAAGCAAAACTAAGGCCATATCTGATCACCACGAGAGGATAATAATAAACACATTATTATTATTATTAATTAAAATCCTGTTAATTAAAAAATCAAATTAAATTTTGGCAAATGATCACACTCAACATCGTTTTTCACATCAACACTTGATACTTTCCATAAACATTAAATGACAACTTTTGTGCCATCGCAACCCTAATCGCATACCTCTTTGACAACACAACCCTTGTGCAATCATAAATCTAATGCAACAATTTCATACCGTCAAAACACCATGATCGAAAACTCAGTATGATTGATCGACATGCCATTGCTTCACCATATTAATGTCGGATTTTGAAGCAAATGAACATGGATCGCTCAAAGGAATAACAATAATTACGTGATTGAATGGACAAAATAGAAACAATATATCCAATATACGATCTTTGCATCAGAGTTACTTATATCACATATAAAAATTTGATCGATCACATTGGTTTAACTTAAGGACGATCAATATATCGATGCTTCACCATACTAATGTCGCATTTTGAAGCATAGTCAACATCGATCATCCAAATCATACACAACCTGATTCCAAAATTCAATTACTCGATTACAATTAATTTATTCTTTGTTTTAATCGAATTAAAACATAAAGACATAAAATAATCAGTTATTAAACACATGATTTTGTAAGTGACTCTGATACCACTGAAGGGAAATCGCGATCCAAAATGCAGCGGAAATTAAAATTTCCCCTTTAGTGATCCTTATGAATGGTCATGATCAATGATAGAATGGTTACCTCTTGTTGCGATGAAACTTTTAATTCTAAATCGAAGGAGTGGTCACAAGCGATATATAATGAACAACGCCTCTATTCAGTTTGCACGAACATATTCCTTTCGTCTCAGTGCTAGCTGCTACAATTGGAGGCTTTGAGTGAGAGAGAAAAGGAGAGAAATACAATCAGGGTTTCACCAAATGAATTTCATCAAGTTCAGAAGGCTTGTACACAAGGGTTGTATTTATTGAACCACCTATGTGGGCTGCAAGCTAAAAAACCCAACTTAAGTGCACCATATAATAATAATAATAATAATAATAATAATAATAATAATAATAATAATAATAATAATAATAATAATATTATTATTATTATTATTACCATTATTATAATAAACATATTTTATTATTATTATATTTAATAACTATTATATTAATAATAATAATAATAATAATAATAATAATAATAATAATAATAATAATAATAATAATAATAATAATAATAATATTAACTCTTATTATTATACTATACGATGTTCCATATTTCGCTTAAGTACACCGTACCTTACGATGTTTCATAATTCTCTCAAGTACACCGTATCTTACATTGTTCCTTATTTATTCTATCTCTCATCAATCTATTCTTATGTGTGTGACCCTGTAGGATCTCATGACGTTGACAATTATATTAAATCATATATTTAATATAATAAACAGTGATCGGTATCTAGCAACAAATCACTGCTATCCAAGTCATCAAAATGTCATGTGATATGACAAAACCTTTTGCGATAGTACTTGTGTGTATAATTATCCTTTTACCCTTATGTCTATATTGAACACAAGGCATATGCCGTGTCATCCTTGTCCAGTTTAATATTGGACCCTTAGACATTTATCCTGTTATCTAGAATGGACAAATTTCATATAGGTCACTCATGTCCCTCAACATGCTTTGTGGAGTATCCATCAACTGTCTTTATGGTCATCCAATTACAGACAATGTGTTAGATGCCCAACTTTGCTTATTTGATCTATCAAATGTGGGCATTTTTCACTCCTTTTTGTCAAGAAAGTGTTGAAAACCACTCTTACTTT
Source organism: Lathyrus sativus (assembly GCA_963859935.3). Classification (NCBI taxonomy): domain Eukaryota; kingdom Viridiplantae; phylum Streptophyta; class Magnoliopsida; order Fabales; family Fabaceae; genus Lathyrus; species Lathyrus sativus. The sequence continues at coordinate 565,225,463 of OZ012737.1, read as the reverse complement.
GGTTGGTTTGCAACATATTGTGTAAATGTCTTGGTACCTTTGATTTGTATGTTATTATGCAGGAATTAGGCTTGAAAAAGTGGAAATTAAGACACAAGAAAGATGACAAAGAAATCAAGACAACATGCAAACAACAACAAGTTTGCTAGGCGAACTTGCTAGCGAAGCTGCCATCAAAACATCACAAAGTTCGCTAGGCGAACTATGTAGCGAAGGCCAGGAATCAATGCACTGTTCACAACAGAGGAGAAAAGGGCCCTAAATTCACTAGGCGAAGGAGGCAGCGAAGGACTCGCTAGGCGAAGTGGTAGCGAAGCTCTAGCGAACACTCCCAGACTTGAGACAAAGGCGAAAGGACCATAAACTCGCTAGGCGAAGCTCGTAGCGAAGGCTTCGCCAGGCGAAGGATTTCTCGCCTAGCGAACCTTTGGAAAAGTCTCAGGGGCGGTTTGACTGTTCAGAGGCACCTCAGGTTCCTAATTTGTTGTTCGCTAGGCGAACATGACAGATCCTGAATGTACTATATAAGTATTTTTATTGCTTTTTAGGTCATATTCCATTATGTAATATTTTGGGACATCAGAAGTTATCTCTCTTCATTTATTTTAGAGAGAGGAACACAAAACCCTAAGAGGGAGGAGGTAAGATCTTTGATCTCTTGTTGGGGTTTGAATGTAATCTTTTGATACCTTGTGTATTTCATCTAATTTATGTTTGTGAACTAGTTTGGATTCTCTATTGATTGATTATCTTTGATTGCTTATTTGTGGGTCGTGACAAAACCTTTTCACATCTTTGATCTCATATTTTCTTCTACTAATGAACAAACTTTTGACATGGATTTGTAAATTGATATTCATTGTATCCTCTTTGGTATTGTGTTGATTAAGTAGCATGGGTAGCATGAGTAGGATCAATACGATATTATGCGGGTGCATGATAATAGTGATAAAGAACGATGTTCACAACCATTTGGCAGATTAGGTGAATACATGTAAAAAGGGTTAAACGTGTGTACGTATTCTGATCATTGTGTTTTATATGAAACAATCGTTTATCTGATATGGGTGTCGTCTTTGCTTACCTGTTTATCTTTGATTTGAACCGTGATAGAGATATACTCTTCAGATCTGGATCTAGGATGATTACCTGTTAGGTCCTAAATGCTAGAGATAGGTTTAGGCTTAGCATTTGCGTGAGTATCAGTTCGTAATGCTCTGTGTTGTGTTTTTGTTGGATGAGAGATCACCAATGAGACAACATGGTTGTTTTCTTGACGTTGCGTTAGAGATAAGCTTTGTCGTGGGTGATACGTAAGGGTATTAAACGAATGATTGCGTTGTGCTTAACTTGATCAGAAGAATGCATGTGTTATCAATTGATGAGATCCAATCCCAACAAGGCTCCATTTATATTTCAGTTTTAATTTATATTTTCTGTTTTTATTTATGGTTCCTTGAACCTTTTAAACCAAAACTTTTGAACAATAGGCTTAGAAATATGGAGAACGTTGAACAACATTCGTATCGCACCGATCCCTGTGGAGACGATAAAACTAGGTACTTAATATTTTTTGCTTGCTGCTTTACCGCACCAACACAATGTTAGATCATTAATAAAGTACTCGACTCTACATCTAGGGTTCATAGTGGTTTCAGCTTAAAAGGTGATATACATCTCTATCACCATGAGAGTAACTTATGATATTTTGCATAACATTCTATGTAGTACTCTCATAACGGGTCAATTCAGTATAAATATTACTTCTAATACTCATACATATGTTAAGACTTGATAACTCCTTATCCATGATCCATGAGATGTGATCATCAGTGTATCTACATAATAGTTTTAATGCCTTAAGGTTATCCTACTTCACAATAAACCTCGACTATTGATACTTTAAGAATAATATTCTTATGTTTTATGGGATCTCATGATTAAGTCACACTTAATATTTCATTAAACGAACTAGATATTCTAGGGACTTTATTATTCTGAAAAAATAACCATAATAAAGAAATGCCTTCTATTAATAATAAGTAATTCGATACAGGTACCAAAAGTATTAGCCTCTAGGGCTTACACCAACACAGGAAACTAATCTACTCCTTTCGGCAGGCTAGATAAATCCTTCTGAAGTCGGAGTTGCTAAAAAATAAGGAGGTCATACTTATTCTTCCAGGACTCCCCCTTTTAATAAGGCACCACAAATTAAATTATAGACTTACATAGCTAATAACCCTAAATTACTTGTATCAATAAGATTCCATACATAGGTGTAGGCGTCCTTAGACAGGAAAACCTTCACTTCCAAAGGTGTGTGGGGAATTTGTGACCCGAAGAAAGTTAGCAGTTTGTAGGAAGACATTCAACCAAGCAGAACAGTAGTAACATAAAATAATTTATAAGTTTTGAGTTTCTTCTTTGGACCTTTTTCTTGAACTCGACCCTCATCCCAATTATTCTTGTTCGTCCCGACCAAGGCACTTAATCAGTCATTATTTTTCTTGCTTTTCCTTTCCGAGGATGGACGAGTTACCTTCAACTTCAACTATTCAAATTTGTCAGATTGTGGCCCTACTGGAAAATAAGGAACCACTTTACCCGAGCTAGGGGGAGGTTTGACTTCCACAAATCCTTAATCCTTCCTTTTCCTAAAGACTCCCTTCCGAATGGCCCAGATGTTGTATGAAATTCAAGATAAGACATGTTATTAGAATGTTTAATAGAATAACAAAGTTGATAATATTGAAATACACATGAACAATCTTACCAAATAGTTCCTTCCTATATTGCAAGGAGGCCACACCCACCACCGTCCGGATACTAATAAACCACTCTCTTTGATCCAGGGGAGAAGAGTCAGACCATTCTTTAGCATTCAACTGGTCCATGTAAGCCAACAAGTCGATCTCTATTGAGCATTGAAAGACTCTAAGAGAGTTATAGAGATGTAGTAAGTGTTAGAATCATAATGAAAATGATCTAGGGAACCAACACCTCTGGATCATGACTGTGTATATAACATGCACCAATCTAGCAACTGTCAAGGAGGAAAAATTATGGCCTGGAACCCAACAAAACTTGTATTGGGCGGCCAAAATAAGAATAATCACCAAATAGTAATGATCCTTGAAATGTTTCTAACTGTAAACGTTGACATCAAAAATTTTATTGGCCTAGCGCAAAGGAATCAGTCCCCAGTCGCGACACTTATTTCTTCGACGTGCAAAAGACCTAAAAAAATATGGAAAAAAGGTTCACTGAAGCGGAAACCTCATGCTTTTTATACTCATAGAAATGCTGGATCATCTTGACAAATACCCAAGCAACATGGTGCAACTAAGAAGAAGCAATATGTAAATGCTCAATCACCCCTTTCTCAAACATAGTGAAAGGGTGTCTCAACTTTAACCTTTGGAATTAACACTTGTAGATGGGACTGGAACACCCCAAATCAAGCTGCATATTCTTTTTTCATCGTCAATGAGAGAAATAGACCAGACTGGTGACAAACCTACATTTATGAAAGCACCTTCGTTGTGAGAAACAATGTTGAAGCTCGAAGTTTTCCCCTAGAGTTCTGAATCTACCATTGATATTGAGCGGCATCTGACGCCTCCATCTGATACTCTCAACATACCATGATTGCTTGATTGTCATGTAAAAACAAGTTTATATTAGGATTGGTTGACAGGCTATAAAATTTAGCATAACCCCTATTGAAATAATCGAGACTAGGAGATATTTAAAATAAATCGCGTGTCGAATAGCACAACGAAAGATGAATTATATAGGAAAAATACAGATCACAGTATTATACACACACACACACATGTAAATACCAACACTACCCCTCAAGATTGAGCATATAAGTCGAATGCACCAAGCTTGTTACATATATAGTTAGTTCTAGGGCTTCACAAGGATCTTGTGAGCACATCCACCAATTCATCATTAGAGTTGACAAAGATTGCGAAGATGTCACCTGACTCGATCTTCTCTCTGACAAAGATATAGTCTATCTCAATATATTTGGTCCTCTCGTGGAAGACTTGATTTAAAGCAATAGGAAATGCAACTTGATTATCACAAATAAGTGTCATTGGTCTTGTTTTTTCAATTTGAAGTTCCTTGAGCACCTATTTAACCAAATAAATTTACATGTTGACATGGCCATGATCGTATACTCTACCTCAACGTTTGATCTTGCAACTACATTTTGTTTCTTACTTTTCTAGGATATAAGGTTTCCTCCAACAAATACATAATACCCAGAGGTGGATCGTCTATCAATGGGTGATCTTGCCCAATTAGCGTCAGAGTATCCAACTATCTGAGTATGTATTTTATCTTCATACATAAGACCTTTTCTTGGAGCATATTTGATGTATCTCAGAATTAGAATAACAACTTCGATGTGTTCCTGACAAGGGGAATTTAAGAATTGGCTTACCTCACTATTTGTAACAATAATTTCTGCATGAGTGATTATGAGATAATTCAACTTTCCAACCAATCTCCTATATCTTCCTAGGTCAGATAAAGGATCCCCATGATTGGGTAGTAGTTTTACACTTGGATCCATAGGAATATCACTTGGTTTAGCATTCAAAAACCATGTTTCTTCCAAAATATCCATAGCACATTTTCACTGGGAAATCACCAAACCATATTTCGATTGGGCCACCTTTGGGCCACCTTAATTCCCAAGAATTAGCAGAATTTACCAAGATCTTTTCTCTGAAATTGATTAGAGAGATGTTGTTTCACCTAGAGTATTTCCTGCTGATCACTACCAATTATGACAATATCATCTACATACACCTTTGGGTTGAGTGACGATAAAAAACAAAATGGTAAACTTCACTATGGACCATACCAAAGTGTTGTACTACAATGTTGAATCTGCCAAACCAAGCTCTTGGAGATTTCTTAAGACCATAAAGAAACCTGTGTAGCCTACAAACCATATTCGACGACCCCCCCTGAGCAACAAACCCAGTTGGTTGCTCCATATATACTTCCTCTTCAAGATCACCATGTAAAAAGGCATTTTTGATGTCAAATTTATGAAAAGGCCAATGTCGAATGGTTGCAATGGCTAGAAGAAGTCTGACAGATGACATCTTGGCTACATGTGAGAAGGTATCACTGTAATCCAACCCAAAAATATGAGTATATCCTTTGGCTACCAAGCGAGCTTTAAATTGATCAATCTTACCATCTAGACCAACTGTAAGTCGTATAGTTTTTGGATTGACTGTATTTTGGTAAAACAACATGTTGTTAGCATGATGTTGAACCAGATGTTCTGCCATGTTAGCCAGACATCATGTTTTACAAGATGTTGTGACATGTTCTAGGACATGTTATACCAGCTAGCTAGGGCAAAACTATTTTGGTAATTTGAGTGTGAATTTTGAGTGTTTTTTGATGCACACGTGGGCGACCTGTATGGGAGTATATTATGGGAGTTTCTGTAATCACAAATTCTGTTACTTTTAATAAAAAGGATCCATAAGCCTTTTTAGGAAATTTAATATTTTCTCTTATTTTTATGCAAGTTTATTTGCAGCTAGTTTATGCTGATTGCTGCTATTTGTACGTCTTATGAAGCCCAAGTCCACTAGGTCTGAAGGCTATTTAAAGAGAAAAAAAACCTTATTTTAAGAAGAGAGCATATCGTGAGAATTTAGAGAATAAGGATTAGCCGTTATTTTGGTTGGTCCCTAGGGTTTTTTGTTTGTTAATTGTATGTCACTCATGTATCTTCTGACACATTGAGTTTGAATGATTGTTAACTGTCCACTCAAAAATTTTAAGCAAATAGTGTATTGTTCTTGGGTGAAACTTTTAAGCGAACCAAGTATTGTTTTGGAAGTGTGATTGTCTGATTATTGTTTGTGTATACAGTCACTGGGATTGTGATTGTTTGATATCACTGAGATGATTAGGGAGTTCTTATATCTAGGAGTTCCTAGGTAGAAGTTACACTAGGTAGGGATTGAGTGAGGAGTTGTAAACTGGGATTGCTTAGCTTTGAATTAATGCTACTAATAGTGGATTTCCTTCCCGGCTTGGTAGACCCCAAATGTAGGTGCGTTTGCACCGAACTGAGTTAACAATTCTTGTGTTGATTTTAGTTTTTCTGTTGTTTAAATTCCTGTTTATTATTTATGCTATGTTTTCATCCCAATGTTGTAACATCTGTCTCAACATCTGGTATATGCGTGCCATAATTTCACCAACCATCACTGTATAAAGCCAACGACAACCTATTAAAGATTTCCCAGGGGTAAGGGAACCAATTCCTAAGTACCACTACTTTGAAGTGCACACATTTCATCAACCATTTCTTGCCTCCACTCAGGGTGAGATAATCCTTCACGTGGAGTTTTAGGAATAAAAATAGAAGACAAAGAAAACAAACAAGTATACTACAAAGGGGAAAGACGATGATAACATAAATCAATATGATATGGAGAAGGATTTCGTGTTTAACATTACCTTTTCGAAGGGTAATCGGAAGATCAGACTAAGATTGCAAGATCGGATATGGTGATGGTGAGAGAGTTAGAGTAGAGTATGCAATAACCTTAGGGGCAGGCATGACCTCATGGACAAGTACGATCTTAGGGATAAGTACGACAGACGTTGGTTGACGATGCTGATATGTTTGAAATGGGCGAGAAGTGAGATGGTCAACCGTATGGGTATCTAGTGGGCCTGGTTCCCTGGAATGATGGGGGCAATGGTAGATAGGACTTTCAGAAGAGGTGTGGAGGTGCTTTCCTAAAAAGGTTATGAAGTTGCTTGGCTGAACTTGAAATATGGAACAGACTTAAAGAAGGTGACATTGACTGATATGAGGTATCTTTGTAGAGTATGTGAATAATAGCGATAACCTTTTTGGGGTCAATAATAACCAAGTAAGACACACTTTAGTGATCGAGCTGATAGTTAATCAAGACAAGGAGAGAGATTGTGTACAAAACATGTGGACCCGGAGACTCAGGGAGGAATAGGGTAAATTGGAGAATTGGGAAAAAGGATTGAATGAAGGATTTTATTTTTAAGGACATATGAGGGCATGCGATTAACAAGGTAACATTCTGTTAGCACAACATCCTCCAAAAACCAATGTGGAACAATACCATGGAGTAGTAGGGTCCGATTGGTTTCTACGAGATGCCGATTTTTGCGTTCGGTTAACCCATTTTATTAAGGTGTGCGAGGGCAAGATATCTGATGGAAAATACCATTGTATGACATAAAGTTTTGAAATTGGGATAAATATTCACGAGCATTGTCACTTCTTAATATACAGATAGACACACCGAATTGAGTTCTTATTTCTCGATAAAATTGTTCAAAAATAGAAAATAATTAAGATTTATTCTTCATTAAAAGTAATCACGTGCGATGTGAAAAATCATCAATAAAGGTGACAAAATACCTATACTCAAGAGTAGAGACAATACACGATGGATCCCAAACATCAGTGTGACTACGAGTGTGTTTTTCAAATTGATATGACTCACAATGTAAATTAGATACCTTTGATAAATTTGGCACTAACTTATATAGTTTGGAAAGACTGGGATAACCTAACTGAGCATGGATAGTGAGTGGAGAATCTTAGACTGAGCATGTCTAAGATGACACTGAGAGGTGATAAAGGCCTTGAGACTCACATCCAACGCCAATCATCCGTCCTAAACTCCAATCCTGCAGGGTAATTTTTTTTATTGAAGGTGACACTACAATCAAGAGAACAAGTTAAACAACTGACTGAAAGTAAACTAAATGCACAATTAGGTACATAGATGACATAAGTAGCAAAGAGGAAAGGTAGAATTTGAATAGCACTAATTCCTTCGGACCAGGTTTAGGAATCATTGGCTGAAGTTATAGTAGGTAAGAAACTAGAGGTAGAGAGGGAAGAGAAAAGATAATTATTACCAATAACATGATCAGACGCATTCGAATCAAGGACCCAAGGTCTAAGAGAAGATGACTAACAAAAGAAAACATATGTATTACTAGTGTGTGCTATCGAAGTTGTAGAATCTGAGTTCTGATACCACCTGTGGAAATCATCATAGTTTGACGTAAAGTTCTTAGGAGTAGCCATGAGTATCTGGAAAAGAGAAAATATCACGTGAACCAGGTGAGAAAGGATCTGTTTGAATTGGATTATAATTTTATGCAAGCAGAAAATAAAATATGATACCAGATCTAGAACAGTTGTACGATAGCGAGTGGGGAGGTGGAAAATTTCCTAGATCCGCCGCCAGACGTGCTGGAACGCGTGAGCCAACGTCAATGCATGAGACCCACGCGCAGGGAGGCGAGAGGAACATTGGGGCGCATGCGTGAGTTTCTAAAGGTGGTAAAAATTGCAATGACCGGATCGGTGGTGGTGAGTCGGATGGTGGGGTCAGTTTTCTGGGATGTCGCTTGTAGTTTACTGGAACAGTAATGAAGACAGTGGCAACATGGTGGTTACCCAAGATTTTTGAAAAGTGAGAGACAAATTGAAGCGATGACATAGTTTACAAAAAGAAAATTTCTCATCGGAAGATAGTGAGTCAATCAGGTAAAGCACGATGAAGAAATAATTTCCTCTTAGAAGGCTCTAGATACCATGTTGAAATAAGCGAGACTAAGCGATATTTAGATTAACCGTGTGTCGAATAACACAATAGAAGATGAATTGTATAGGAAAAAATACATATCGTAGTATTAATTACATATATATATATATATATATATATATATATATATATATATATATATATATATATATATATATATATATATATATATATATATATATATATATATATATATATATATATATATATATATATATATATATATATATATATATATATATATATATATATATATATATATATATATATATATATATATATATATATATATATATATATATATCAACAAACCCTATCCTTTTTACTAGCAGAAACCCTTCAAATCGTCGTCCTAGGAGATCTAATAGAACATCCAATCTAGCATTCTTACTGGGCATCCAAATAAACGCCTAAATTTTAATAAACTTGAGCGAGGGAGGTAATGAGAGTAACAACCTCCCTTGCGTTAGTATCACTACCATCCTCTGCAGAATCAAAACTAGACTAAGGACTATCGTTGAGTACACTTGGGTCATAACAGAAGGATAAACCTCCAAAGGGTTCCTATAAAAAATTTCTAAAAGGTTTGGTGGTTAATATCAAACGACGAGGATGAATCTCCATTGTTAAATTCAGCCAACGCATTTACAAGAACATTCCCCAGGCTGACCATTATGGGGAAAATAAAGGTACAATATATGGGTAAGCAAACATAAAAGACCTGAAGAAAGAGGATAGGAGGTCGAAGAGGACGAAGATAATAAATGAAACTTAAGAGGCATAGTGACTCGAAGACACTAGCCATAAACTTGAAAATGGATGAAAAGAACGAAGGTCGTCGGGGTTCCCAAGAGAAACGAGGTTACAAGATAGCAACAAGTTCTATGGGCTAATGATAATAAAAAGATCTTTTAAAAGCCAATATGTTTTTATATAGGAGAACAAGCTAAAACAATCAAAGATCCAAATCACATAATTGGAGTAGATGGAAATCAACAATCAGATTTGTGCATTGGAAATGTACCGACACTTAAGTGCACTCAAGTACGCTAACTTGTAAAATGGGAAGCCATGTAAGTTGAATCATACAAAGCGACGAGACGACAAAACCAACATTTAATTCACTTATCTCCCACACCCTTAACAATAGGATTCAGAGGTCTCTCTGGTTATCAGTTATCAGCTTAACACTTTGCAGCCACCACGAATTCAAAAGAATCTTTGCTCAGCACTTCACAATAGGGATGGCAAAATGGGCCGCCCGTCCCGCCCCGCCTTAAGTCCGCTAAAAAATGGTGTGGGGCGGGCAAGCCTGCCAATGAAAATAGGCTAAAAATCTAATTCGCCCCGCCAAGGTGGCGGGTTGACAGGAGGAAGGTTTGCCTGCCTGTTTTTTATTTATTTATTTTTCATTTTTTAAAATAAATTAATAGGTTTATTTTTACATTTCAATTAGAATTTTCACTTATTTTTTAGAACAATATTTTATAAAGCATCTTTTTAATAAAATTTTACTTAAAAAAAATATTACATATATTCACAAGTAAATGTATAAAATAGAATCATCAACAAGTATTCCAAAATATAGTTTAAGTATTAACCTTCAACCAACAAAAAATGATTTTAATGCTTGATAACTACGTTGGCTGGGTAACTTGGCCTTTTTTTTTAAGACTTAAGACGGGGCGGGATCGGCGGATAAGAGGGCACAAAATCCCAACTCAACTCGCCATTTTTTGGCGGGTGTACGGGCTGACCCGTCGATTCACGACTAGTTTTGCCACCCCTACTTCACAACAAATTTGTGGGCAACTATTTTGAGTCTACCAAAGGTCCAATGAAGGAATCCCAATACCTATTTGACCCTGAAGTATGTATATTTATATGTGCAAGACTTAAGGTGAGGACTTGGATCTTAAGAGTGTGCTCTTCTCAAGTTCTCAAGTTTGAATCACGCTAGGCACAAACTATTTATATGTTTGACCAAGTCCATATAAAGCTTTGCTCTAGTTTTGAATACCCCTCCCAAAATGGACAATGGAATTAATCCTCCTAAATTAGCTGATCGCAAGATTAGGTACCGTAATTTAAAAAATAAAAATACACTCATACTTTTCATACTTTACTTTACACGACTTTAGACTCATTTAAATAACATTAAATAACTTTAACGTTGAAGTATTAATTTTATAAATCCATCCTATATTCTAGCGCATCAAAGATTTCCGATGCAATCAAGAATCCAACACTCTACTCCAAACATAATTTTAACTGCAATTCAGAAAAAATATATTTGGCAGAAGATATATGAATTGAAATAAGTAAAACATATTCTATTGTAAAATATATATTAAAGAGAGTTTTGATATCATCATTCTAAAGATTTAATTCATATACACTCATAAGTTATATATTCTTGAAAATATTTGACTTATCTAAACATATTCATGTTCACAAATTGTTGTGATAGTTATTTGTGTATATATTAATTAAACTCTCATTTTTAATTAATACTAGCATTAACATGCATTCTAAGAGCATAGGTTAATAATCTATTTATAGAAGTAACCATTTATAATGCGTGCATTAGTATTTTACATTGAGTTTTTGAGTTAATTTATCTTATTTTAGAAATCTTTAATGTACCATTTAAGTTATTAATTAGTGGTGTTAATTTTAATGATAAAGAGAATGTTATTTATTAAAATAATTTAATTAATAATAAATAATAAAAATAGTTACACGAATATAAATATAATATAATGTAAGAAGTAAGTTATTAAAAAAAGTAATAAATATAAAATACACAAATAATTTAAAACAAATAAATTTTTTTTTTTTTATAAAACCAAAGAAATAGAAGTATGGATTTGAGTATATTCAATTCTTTTCTTCTGTGGTTTGGGCTTTGGTCTTAAACGATTTAAAAAGAAATTAGAAGTATCAATTTGAGTGTATTAAATTCTTTAAAAATATAAAGTTGAATTTATTCAAATTATTTTTTCTTTATGTAGAATCATTAATTTGTGACCTTAAGGGTTAAGACAAACATTATTTTATTTAACTCAATTTTTCTTCTTTTACTATCATTAATTTGGACTTTTAAGACACAAATTAGCAAACATCATTAATAATAACACATACTCCATTTATTTCTTATCTTAAGTAATCATAGTAGATATTATATATATTTGAACATATGTTAAAATATATATATTATGATTAATTAATATAGCAAACAAAAACAAAGCAAAATAAAAATACCGTTAAACTTGTTTGATTTGATTTGATTTTTTTTGATAAAACCATGGTTGGGTTAAATTAAAAGGTGGGAGTCCGCCAAGCTCAGCATCAACATCAAGCTTACCTCACTCACAAGTACGGACAAAATGACGCGTGTCTCCTCGACCCCCGAACAACGCGCTTTCTTTCTCTCTCTTCTTTTTCTTTTTCTCTCTCTCTCCAAAATACCCTCCACCGCCCTATTTATCACCCTTTGTCTCCTTCCTTTTTCTTCCCCATTTCACCTCTCTTTATTTCTATTTCCCTAACTAAACACAACACACACTACTACTATAGTAAACTTCATTTCACTCTCTTAAACGCACCGTTTTCAATTGAAACTTCTATGGCATCATCTGATAATTTATCCGGCATTGAACCGTGGATGTTTCGCCCTGCGGTGAATGACACGTGGCTCGCCGAGTACGTAGCTCGCGACACCGAAACCTTCACCAAGGCTCTTCAAAAAACACTCTCCACTTCACCGGAAGATGCTTTCTCTCCTTTTTTAAACCTTGTTAAAACTGACTCAGCCGTTACCGCTACACCAACGGTTTCCAGCCTCTCCGGCTCCGACCAGGACTCCGCTCCGAAGCGTCAACGTGTAGCCTCCGGGAAGATCTCGAAGAGAAAGTCGCGTGCCTCGAAGAGGTCACTGACGACGTTCATCACCGCCGACCCTGCCAATTTTCGGGAGATGGTACAGCAGGTTACCGGAGCGAGATTCGGTGCGGGTTCGAATATCTCAATGGCACCGATTGTGAAGCCGGAGCCTCTTAGAATGGTGGGAGTCACCGGTGGAGGGAGGTTTTCTACGGAGGGCGGAGGTTGTTTGCCGACGCTTGACACGTCAGCATTTTTACTTGACCATGTCCATAACCGTCAACAACAACACCAACCGAATCAAGCAATGGTTGGTGCTAACTCTGATGGGCCTGAGAATTCTGGGCTGGGCCCACTTTCGTTCGGCCAGCCCATTGGAGGATTGGATGACGACGCTGGTTTTGTTTCTGCTGGTTTAGATTTTGAAACTTTCTCAAGCTGCTTTCCCACCTTGGAATCGTCGTGGAAAGTTATGTAAGAGATGAAATGACGAAATTGTCCCTCAATTTTTCCTTTTCGCTTTTCCCCTTTTTGCCCCCATCGTGGGTTTGGAATTGGATATTGGGGTTAGTAGCTATAGCTAGGATATGATTGTAAATTAGGGAGAAAAGGGAAGGGAATGGATATGGAAATGGATGTAGAATTTCCTTTTTCTGTGTAATTTGTATTACATAGTTGTTTTATTATTATTAGTATCAACTATCAAGTACTAAAAACAATGTTGTATCTTTGTTTAGTTTAATTAAACTAATTAATGCATTCCCAAGTGTGTTGTTTGTTATCATATGATCATAGAGTTTAGTTAATTAATTTTTCTTAAATGCATATATTTATTTATAGATGAATTACAAAAACGAATGAACTTAATGGATAACTTGTGAAATTTATTGGGGAGTAGAATTGAGTCTAAGAAAGAGAGAAGAGTTGGTCTTTGGTGGTAAAGGGTGGCTTGGTGTGTAAGTTTGAACTCAACTTTTGTTTGCTTTCTATTTCTTTGGGTTTCCCTTATTTTGGGTGGTGCTATTAATGCTATTTTGTTGTGATTTCAGTTTTCAGCTGCATTTAAGTTTGGCATTCTATCATTCTATGCTCTGCAGTTATGGGGGTCCATAAAACTTTTGATATAAATAGATGTATTAACTTTCATTCAAAGAATACTTGAAATACATTAAAACCAAAAACACATCAGTATTAATACGGTTAGAATCAGGCTAGTGTTAGTGTTGATATGTAGCTTTCATGTCACCGAAATCTTTAGTCAAAATTAATTTAAATAACTAAAGTTTCTAATAAATAGATAAATCTAACTCATTTCTGATCACTTTGTAAGTGACCTTGCACATTCTTACTAATTCTCACTAATTTCTTTTCTTCTTCCATACTCTCTCATTTTTTTTCAAGAAATAAAAAATATTTATATAAATAAAGAGAATGAAATAAAGAATCATGGCGTCTAGTCACTGTAGTGTATTTGACTATTTGCGATTTTCTTCTACAAACATACCCATGTGACCATGTGAGAACTTGTTAATAGATTATATAAATCATTATTTATTTACTTATTTATCTATAGTACTAATACATGTTGATCTTTAATAATATGCCATTATGCTCTGCGTAGAAAATCTAAAAACGACCAAGTCTTCAATACATGGGTGCTTTTTATTTTTATTATATTTAATTCAATACTAGTAGATATTAAAATTAATTCTACCATCAACTACTATTACTTTAATATCTAAAGCATGTAGAGTTCTTACTTAAGTCAAATTAAAAAGATTTATAATGGTAACAACAAAACACCTAATTGTATTAGGTAAGAGAATAGTCTAACCTGAGTCTTAATGCCATGCATCTAAACTTATTTTTTATTTATTCATTATGTACACCTTAGATAATTTTCTTTAAAAAGAATGCCAAGTGTCGATCCACTAAGAATATAAAAATCTAACAATATATATATTATTAACAGGATATATATCTAGCTAGATGTAACTTGAAAGAGAAATATTGAATACGTAGGGTTTCTAGAAAGGTAGAAAATAAGAGAAAAAGGTATGGCCACTATTAAAAATGAATTAATTAAATCAGATAAATTATTGGATATATTTATTTCTTTTTCAGTAATTGGATCATCATTTGGAATCTTATCCCTATTCTGTTTACTCAAAAGATATCACCATCTTGATTGGTGTAGACTTATTTCCTTTTTAGTGATGCAAACATGATTTTGAATTTTTTTATTCATATAAATAAATGGGCGAAAAATAATATTCAAAATAAATTAATTTATATTTGGTTATTCAAAGAAAAGAAAGAACTCCACATATGCATAGAACACTTTATAAGTTGCGTATTAAATTTCAATTGAACCCTTCAAAGAGGTCCAATAATTACTGCCAAGAAGAAACGGGAACAACAACCAGTATAAGAAAAAGAAGTGACGAACGCAATAACGTAATATATAATATATATATATATATATATATATATATATATATATATATATATATATATATATATATATATATATATATATATGGGTGAAAAAGAAGATAGAGATGCTTTTGTGCCCCACAACCAGATCATTTATTATAAAAAAATGATTTTCGTCCAATGTGGGAGTAGGGGGGATTGGAAAGGGAAAGAAGTAAAGTCGTGTATGAAGGTAGGAAACACCCACTTATACGTTATTCTTTTCTTTTTCCCAAATTATTTGCACTAATTGTGCCAAAAAATTTGTGTTCAATATAGGGTTCATAAGTGGGTTTAGAATAGATAAGATATGGAAATATTATAATCTTATGTTAAACAAGTAATTTGGTGTAAGCTACTTTTTTAAAATTATGTATCGGTAAGTACTGTTTTAGAGTTATAATTCGTGACGAATAGTATCTATTTGTAATTTGTAATGATAGATATTTAGTAACTTGTATAAACTTTTAAAATGGAATGAATGCTAGCTGGAATCATAAATGGATCATTTTTTTTATACTATTTCAAATATTTTAAAATATATTAGAGTTTTTATTGGAGGGTAATTCAATATTATTTAAATTTGTATAAAATGGATGGAAACTTGAATGTAAGAAAAAAAAAAGTTTAAAATTTTTTAAAGAGAATAAGAATTTTGTAATGTGATTTTTAAATTCGAAATAACTTATTTATAAAATATATTTGTATTGTTTCGCCTATAGCAACGTTTTTTAATAGTTGCAATTTTTCATTCAACAACACTTCACACGGTGTTGCATGTTTTCGAATTCAAAATCAAACTCAAGCAACGATAAAAAAAACAAGAGCAACATCCATTTACCATATACTGGTCAAAGGCCGTCTGTCGGCTGCTGGAGTACCACCGTATAACACTGCAAATATTTTAATTGTTCTGATACATTGTGCCTAAGTGTTCAAGTGCTACCTATAAGTCACCACTAACACCTCTACCCCACGCCCTTAGACCTGGTTCCTGAGCTGGAGAGTTTGCAATATTGACTAAAGGTTGAGGATGAAGTTGATATGCGCACGCTTTTTCAAATAAAGTAGTCATTGACGCCCTAATTTAAGCATTTTTTATTTATTTATTTTTACTTTTATTTTCATTTACTTTTTTGATTTATTTGAAATGAGTTTTAATTCATTTTGATCCAAGTTTTTTTACACAAAATCTCTAAAAATGCATCACATATATTTTTTGCATAATTTTTTAAATAGTTTTTGCATTTAATTGATATTTTCTTTTATTTTTCATTTAATTTTTATTTTTTTATTTTCTTTTTGATCATTTTCAAATACTTTTGCATCCAACTTTTGAGATTCAATTATTCATGTCTTTCTTAACTTCTCATAATTTTCTTAATCATTTGTTTTTAATTTTGATATTTATTTGGAGTTTTCCTTTTATTTTTCATTTTAAATCATTTTAAAACCATCTTCTTTGATTTTTATTTTTATTTTTATTCATATTTTTGAATATTTTTTATTTGGCTCTTGATGAATGCTTGGTTGATCATGTCTTCAACATTTCAAATTCTTGATTGATGGTTCTTTGGTTGATTCAATCTTCTTTGGTCCAAACATGCTAATAAATGATCATCTGATCATTTTTAGTACTTTGTATCAGAGATAGGTTATCCCTTATTGGATCATGCTTTAAGTCTTTGGCTTGTTGATGGATGATCCCTACATGATTGCCTAAACTTTATTCTTCATCTCTTTCTCCTTTTGTTTTTAACTTTTGTGTTGAATGTTTTAGGAGGTTAACTTTGTGTTAGTTCTCTAACATGTCTAGCACATAAATTGTTATTAACCGGTCTCAAATATGTATGACTTCTACATGAGCCTACTTACAATTGCTTAACATAGCGCTAAATTGTTCCGATGCGATAATTGATCATTAATCTTGATCACTAACTATTAACTCACTGACTTTACTTTGTTTCCCTTTAAATTGTGCAATTTATTTTCTTGGCTTTTATATTCTTGCAATTTACTTTTATTTCCCATCTATCATTTGTTTTACTTCATGCACTTTATCTTTATGCCTTTTATTTTTTTTTATATTTATTTCATTTGTTTTGTTATCATAATTTAAAAAGAACAAAAACATGAAAAAAATGAAAAGACCAAAAGATGTAACTTCTCATTTGTAACCCCAAGTTTGGACTATGGACTGTGTGATTGACCATAGCATACTTGGAGTAGTATGAACAATATTAGACTTTGAATTTTGACCTTAGCTTTACATGGAACATCCTTATGGATTTGGGGTATTAATTTCAAGAGCTTGGTTCATGGCACTGCCCTAAAGAAGAAGAGAGACATGTAACCTCTGTTTCATATTTCCTTCTTTAGCTTATGACACTTTGCACACACATGGATTTTTCTTTGGCTACCTGACAACGAGACCATTTATTTCATGTAATCCCTTGTATTTTTCATATACCCCTCTCCCCTTTTGATGTACTTTCTTTATCTTCCAGCTTTTCTTTGGTTTGATTTTGCTTGCTAGCTATCCTTAGGGACTAGGATCGACCTCACCATTTTCTCAATCCCTTGATCCAACGTCAAGTGATATTTTCTTAATAAACCCTTGATCCAACGTCATGCGGAATTTTCTTAAATAAGCTAAAAAAAAAGATGTTAAAGTATGATTAGAATTGCTCGCCACGAGCCTTAAGTGGTGAAGGAGTGAGAATGAAGTTTTTCTGCCCTCAATCTGAGTATTTTGGACACAAGACGCTTGACCATGTAGTTTGAAATATTCACCTTTACCCATAGTATTTAGTGCAATTCAAGTCAAAAGACAATTTCTTCTCAAACCCCAAAATCAATCTCAACTCATCAAACTCTCTTTTTGCGCCTTAGGGCATCATTCTGAAAATCCTTTTTCAAGGTAAAATCAACTAGCACACACACTTATTTTTTAGCCCCGAACTACAGACCTCTGATTTTTTTATTGCACTATGAGGATACGTAGGCACAAGATTGCGAGATCTTGGCGAGCACCCTAATAAAAAATCTTCCATTTTTCCCTTTAGCAAGTTACCTTTAGATAAACGACACCTATTTGCATTTAGACGACCTAGATGGTTCCCGTTGAGTACAACGGATGTGAGGGGTGCTAATACCTTCCTCTTGCATAACCGACTTCTGAATCGAATTTGCTTGCGAGACCATATTCTTCACCTTTAGGGGGTTATATCGTTATTTTCCCTTTCTTTGGAATAAATAAAATCCGGTGGCGACTCTGTGCATTGATTTGTGTAGCGACAGATAGTGAAGACACTCAAGAAACATGCTTATATTTTCTCTCGGCTATTACTCAAAATCGAGGTAAAATATGTTTCTTGTTACATAAAAAATACAATAAAATATGTTTTATTCCAAATTGTTAAAAATACAACAAAATATTAAAATAAATTGTTTAAATAAATCCAAAATTTGACAATGGATTCTTAGAGAACAATAAATCTTTTCAAGAGATTTTTTTTTGCACGTGTAATCTATCATAGGGAGATTTAATTATCTTGAACAAATAGTTTCATGATAAATGCTTTCACATGAAAGAGATTAAGATGATTGTGTTTAGGAACAAATTTTGCAATTTTATCAACCAAGAAAAGCAATAAATTTATCAATGTTTTATTTGATTGACAACATATGAAGATTATATCAAAATTTCAATAACAACATTAACACCATTATGTTGGGATGGATTGCAAGAGAAGAAAAAATATTTTGTTCAAGATAGAAGAACATCGAAGGTTTTCTCTGTCTTACAATCCATCCCAAAGAATGATTTGTACAAGTTTGGAGCGGCTACATATAAGTTAGGTTTAGGATAAAATCTGATTAACGAGTGCTTTTATAGTAAAATCTGATAATCTAACCCCTCAGTTATTAAATATAACTGAAAGAATAGATCATTAATTTAAAAACATAAAATAAAATAAAAATAAAGACACCACTTTTAAAGAAATAAAAACATAAAATGTTGTTGTTGAGATTCGAAGCATGTCATGAATAATATTTCCATTCAATTATATTTAGAAACCGAAAGAATATGGTATTAATTAAAAGTAAATAAAACATGGTGAGCCTTGGCATTATACCTCAATTTTTGGTTGGATGAGCTAAAAGTCTTGTCAAGAAATATATTATTTGTTGTAGTGTAAGTAATTTGTTAAAGTCTCTCTATTTACATTTAATTAGGACTACCACCTCAAACTTAAAATGTTGATATTCCATAAGCAACCCAAAACTTAAAATCTTTACTCACTTTAAATTTTGTAATCACTACCTAACTTCAAAGAGAGGTGGTAATAATAGTTCATATAAACTCATTGGCTTGTAATATGATTTTTAGAGTATGGTTTTATAACAAATAAATGAGATTAGACTCAAAAGAGCTAACAAGAGATAATATACAAGAAAGATGACTAGAAAAGGCTCAGAGTATGGAGAAAACATGTCTCAGTGTGTGCACAATATAGTAATTAACTATAAATGAAAATTGTAAGTAATAGAAAGTAGACTGATGTATGGATACACTCATATACAACAAAAAAATGAAATACTTGGCTCAAAATCTCACCATCTTAGATATCTAGAAGTTGGTCAACTCATTAGATGAAATTCATTCCTCTTTCTTACTCTTCAATATGTCTTGTTGAATTTTTTTTCAAACTATTTTCACAATAAATTAGGGGGAAAAGGGACGAGGTGTACGTACTTGTGCACCCCATTTCTCAAGTACTTAGGTTGTTGGCCTTGATTGACTTGTGGCTCGATACTTGTCTTTCAATCAAAACACTTGATAATAAAAAGAGTTTAATTCGATCCTCTTAGGGCGAAAAAGAGTGGTTGGGAAACCTTTGTCCCCTCAACTTTCGAGTATCTGATTGCAGACTATACTTAATCTTTGGTTGGATACTTGTTTCCCTCTAAGTACCAACGATTAAACTCACTTCAAATTTTTTGCAAGCAAACTCTAAAAACAAACTCAACTCATTAAATCAATTTTCCGCCTTAGGGCATTCCAACAAAGTTTTCAAAAGGGACAGGTTATTTCCGTTCTACCGCAATATAAACAACAGTTAAGCCTCCCATGTATAGGAATACAAGCTAATTTTAACTGCTAGAAGGCAATCCAAGCCCATCCATTCTACCGCAAACAAACTAACGTTGAATTCTCTCATGTGCGATCACACAAGCAACGTTTAACTGCTAGAACGAAAACGCTCACATTCTCCATTAAAATCAATCAACAAACACACACCTAGTTGCACAAACTATAGAGCTTTAATTTACTCATTGCACTATGAGGATATGTAGGCACATGATTGCGAGATCCTGGAGAGCAACCTTCCTTCACTTGTACCCATAGTTCCACAAACTAATGAGCTCTCATTTCCTCATTGCATTATGAAGATACGTAGGCACAAGATTGCGAGATCTTGGCAAGCAACCTCCCTCCACTTTCACCTCTAGTTCTCTGAACTACGGAGCTCTGATTTCCTTATTGCACCATGAGGATATATTGGCACGAGGTCCCCAATCCTTGGTGAGCACCTTAATTATAAACCTTTTTTCCATTTTTCAAGTAACCTTTAGATAATGATACTCATTCGCATATAGAAAAATATGATAGTTTCCGTTGAGTACATCGGATGTGAGGGGTGTTAATACCTTCCCCTTGCATAACCGACTTCCGAACCCGAATTTGGTTCCAAGACCATCTTATCCTTCCTTTTGGGGTTTTCTCGATGTTTCCCACTCCCTTTGGGATAAATAAAGTTCGGTGGCGACTTTGTATTTTTCGTGTAGCGACACGGTGTACTTGAGGGAGTTATGGAACACCATAAGGTACAATGTACTTAAGTAGAATATGAGACAACGTACACTATAATAATAATAATAGTTATTATTATTATAGTTATTAAATATAATAATAATAATAAAAGTGTGTTTTATAATAATAGTTATTATAATAATATAGTATTATTATTATTATTATACATATGGTGCACTTAAGTTGGGTTTTTTTAGCTTATTACCTATACAAGTGGTTCTATAAATAGAACCCTTATGTAGAAGCTTTTACTCTTGATGAAATTTGGGTTTTGAAACCTTATATGTAAATCTCTTTCTCTCTCTCTCTCTCTCTCTCACACACACACACACACACACACACACACACACACACACACACACACACACACACACACACACACACACACACACACACACAAACACACACACACACACACACAGACACACTCACACACACACACACACACACACACACACACTCACTCACTCACTCACTCACTCAAAGTCTTTATTCGTAGTAGCTAGTACTGAGATTAATGTCCTATGTTCGTGTGGACTGAGTAGAGGCATTGTGCTTCATTCAACGCTCGTGATCATTCCTCCACTTCTACATCAAAGGTGCTAATCACCATAAGAGGTAATTATTCTATCATGATCATTCATCATTCATAAGGGTTCAACTAAAGGGAAAATGTATATTTTCCGCTGCATTTTTAATCTCTATTTCCCTTCCAATAGGAACCCTAGTGAGTTTCTAAGAGCTTAGAATATATAAAAGGTTTTTATCGCAAAATTCGTGATAATCACTTAAGGTAACATGGGAATTTTTTTGAATTCTGTAATCACACTATAATCCAAAACAATTGCAACAATATATTTTCAGGGGCTTGAGCTCTTATTGGATTCATAGTTCTTTACATGATCTTACCGGTTGATCAGAACCCGAGGTAGGCCAAAGACAATCGTCTGTGATGTTGGGTGTGAAAGAGGAGGAAGGGTGTACTTGCAAGGCACTCCGATGGTAAAGTAAGAAAACGAGCAAGAGAGAGCAAGTACAAAATATGAGTATATCAGGGTGAATATTGGATACTTGACCCTTTCAAGTGAGAGGGTTTTTATAATACCCCCAGCGCTTGGCCATTGGTCCCTATTTACGGGGCGAGATAACTGTTTCCCAAAGAATAGGTAACTTCTAGAACTAGTCGTTGGAACGGGCAGAAGTGCCTATAATTAGTTGTTGCTACGGGCAGGGAGGTAGTTACGGGCACATGCGTCTTGGCTTTTTCTGAATGGTGCAACCGTGCGTGACAGGCAAAAACTGACGAGGATAAGTGTTGTGACTAGAGGTAAACTGATCAGCCTCCCCTATTGGAGGGGTAGAAAGGTAAATTTTCCCTCAAAGTGATTGGACTTAGGAAATTGGGTCATTCTGGGAGCAGAAGCAGATTGGGTCATGCCTAGCCATTGCGCCAGTCCAGAACAGTAGCCCTTAAGTCGTTACTACCGAGCATGGTAGTGATGATTTAAAGACAGTTCCCTTCCCAGGAAAAGTCGTTGTAAGCTACCTTGTTCCAGAAGGAATCTGTGCCCGGAGATGTACTTCACCAAAAACCGCTGCCTGCTGGATTTTTAAAAGTATCGATTGATATTGCTTTAGAGGGAGATGTGTTATTACCTATACCAGATGATGTTTCAGATGCAACATTGGTGGAAGACGCAATAGGATCGTATGTTGCATGGCCGTCAAACCTCATTTTCATTGATAATGAGGTATGTTGAAAACCATTATGAACCTTTTAGTATTCAAGTGTTTTACGATCCATCTAAGTTATTCTTGCATTTATGTACATTTTATTTACATGGCAATGTTAGACTCCTACAAAATTCAAATCAAAAGATAAGGGGATTGTGCGGCACACCGAGTCAGTTGCATCAAAAAAAGAGGTAAATTGATATATATGCATAGAAAATGTTAATTCTATCCTCTGAATTCAAAAGCTTCATGATCTTATACATTACCTAACTCTTGTATGATTTCCAGAATCTATCTGATATTTTTCTGGATTTGTTCCTTTTGATTCTGATGGTTTTCCAGAATCTATCCGATGGTTTTCCGGATTTGTTTCTCTATCTGACGGTTTTCGAGATCGAGTCTTTGTTCTGATGTTCTTCCAGAACTTATCTGATGGTTTTCCAGATATTCCTTTTGATTCTGATGGTTTTCCAGAATCTATCCGATGGTTTTTCGGATACGTCTCTTTCTAATGGATTTCCAGATCGAGTCTTTGTTCTGATGTTCTTCCAGAACTTATCTGACGGTTTTCCAGGTATCTCCTTAATTCTGACGGTTTTCCAGAATCTTTCCGATGGTTTTCCAGATCGAGTCTTTGTTCTGATGTTCTTCTAGAACTTATCTGACGGTTTTCCAGATATTACCTTTGACTCAGATGGTTTTCCAGAATCTATCCGATGTTTTTCCGAATTTGTTTCTCTATCTGACAGTTTTCCAGATTGAGTCTTTGTTCTGATGTTATTCCAGAACTTATCTGATGGTTTTCCAGATATTCCTTTAATTCTGATGGCTTTCCAGAATCTATCAGATGGTTTTCCAAATACGTTTCTCTTTTTGATGGTTTTCCAGATCGTGTCCTTGTTCTGATGTTTCTTCCAGAACTTATCTGATGGTTTTCCAAGTATTTTCCTTCGATTCAGATGGTTTTCCATAATCTTTCCGATGTTTTCCAGATATGTCTCTCCTTCTGATGTTTTTCCAGACTGAGTTTTTTGCTCTGACGTTCTTCCAGAACTCCTTTGTTGCTTATTTGATGTTCTTCCAGATACGTCTTCAAACTCTTCCTGTATATTTAATATTTTCCTAAATGTTCTGGATGTTTATGTTGTCTTTTTTTCTCTCTGTATGTTTTTCGATGATTCTTGAAGATCCCGCTCGATCTCTTTGTTTAAAGAAACGTTCCGAAAACTTCAGCGCTTTTTGTTTACCTGATCTTACCTCCGTGTGGATCCTGCGTTACCTTGTCACCCTAGAGTGTCAGTCGGTCATGCATGAATCTCTTAGATATTCTCCAGTGGAGGTTGTCTCGTCGGCGCCATCTCCATTGAGAATCCCATTCTTAATGTTCTTTCTAAAGTGAAATTAGTCGTTGTTGCACCCCAAATTTTGACCCCTTAGATCTTCATCATCATTTTAGGATCATTTTAATTTGATTATCTAACCTTAACCTATTTCAAGATTGGTCTTTGTCAAGATACAGGTGAATTAGGGTTCCGTACAGTCGAGAATCGAGGTTTTGATGGTTTAATCAGTCAATGTATTGGACTGATTCTCCATTAATTAAGTCTCCACATCATCAAATATACTTCATTGGGTCAATTATGAATCCAATTTGAGGTTGTCACCCAAAGATTAAAGACAATGTAGTCCATAATCCCTGATTAGGGTTTTCGATCAGGAAAAGTCAACTGTAGTTTGACTTTTGATTTAAATGGTGTTCCAATGGTGGGATCATGGTCCATGAAGTTCATATGGCTTAGTGAAGTCCACTCAAGAAGTTTCAAGGCCTCAGGAGACTCGGAACATCAACAGTCGACGCGGTAGTCATCGATCGATCGTTCGGTTGACCGAAAAGTCAACTCTTTAATCATAAGGAATTTGACCTCAAAGTATGAAGCAAAAATGTTCCTAGTAACATATTAAACCTATCCATGAAGTTTCATGACCATTGGATCAAGGATTGGGGAGTAATCGGAAAAATCGTAAATTAGGGTTTTGAAAGGGGCAAGACCATAACTCCCTAACCACACATCCAATTGAGTTGGTTCAAGGCTTGTTGGAAAGGTCTTGACAAGTCCTACAAAAGTCTCACAGTGTTCCATGGGCTGAAAATGAGTAGATTTGGAGTTATGGCCAAAATCATCACAAGAGGGAGAAAACACTTAGAAAAATTCTAAGTTGCTGGCCTTTTTAGGCATGTTTTCAGCCAACTTTGAGTGGATTTTTGACCTAGTTCCACTTAGAATATGAAGATCATGAAAACATGAAAGTTGTAGAGCTCCATGATGGATTTCCAAAATGTACTAAAACTCCTCCATAGCCCTTATGAGTTGAGAGTTATGAATCCAGCAAGTTAGGGTCTTAACACTTGAGTGCACCATTTCCACTTTTTCACAAATTCACTTTTTAACCACTTGAACCATTCTCAGCCATTTGATCATGTTTTTATCTGATAATTAGAGAGTTTGATGAGTAGAAGTGCAGAAAAAAAAGGGGTTTGGTAGACTTTGCAAGTTGTAGGCAAGTTGCCATTATTTTAATCAAAAATCAAGAGGAAAGAGAAACTTTATGATGAAAAATCTGTAACAGCAGCCTCTCCTACTCTCTAGCTTCACTTCAGTCACCTCCATGTCCTCCATACCACTTTATTTATGCCTTGCATTGAGCCAAGGACTTGAGTGTGCAATTGTACATGATCTTGAACAAGATTTCACTACAAAACTCCCTCCAAAGGCCAAAATACAAATCTGCCTCAAACCATTCCCTGGCCTATAAATAGAGGTTTCCTCTATGTTAAAACACACACCAGAGCACTCTAAAACCTAAGAGAAAACCATAGCTCTCATCTTGCCTTGTTTTTCTTGTAAGTGAAGAAAAGGTTCCAAAGCTCCTCAAAATCTGCCTTGAATAGTTTGCCTTCCAAAACCATTTCCATACACTAAAACTCATTGAAAACCATCTGCACAAATCACAAATGATGTGTGGGAGGTGTTCAAGCTCTTAAACCATTCCAAAACTCCATATTCTCAAAAGTCAACTTTCAACCAAACAAAGTTTGACTTTCCACACAAAATCAGATAAATCTTTGCTCAGGCCTGTTTTGAGCACCTCAACCCTCCAAACACCTTTGGTTTAAGATGTACCAACTTTCCATAACCTAAAATACCTTCATCATCCCTTGTTTTGAGATCTGTCACAAAAGTTCACTCATTTACTTCAAGTGCAAGAAAAGTTGTGTTTTTATCAAGGCATTGGTTGGATCTCAGTTGGAAGTCTTCAAGGTTTTCCCTACTGTATAAGCTTGCTTAGAGGTCTACAAGAGGTTAGTAGTCACTATCTCATTCATAAACTAGCATGAACATGCCTAACTTGCTTTAGTTGCAATGTGTTTTTAAGAATGAATACAACTCATGTATTGAATCTGTTTCTGTTTTGTTTGATTTGCTCTTTCATGTCAAAATTTGAAGTCCCTTAGACATTACCCTAAGTCATGTTTGAACTCTAGGAGGATTTAGTTCACCACTGTTGTGGTTGGAGTTGGATTTGAGTGTTAAGTTTTTCCATGAACTTATTGTTGTTGTTGCTGTTAGTTCAAGTTAGGATGTTTGAGTTTAGTGTTAGTTGCTTTTGAGCATCTTATTAGATTATGCTTGACACTTGCTCTCAAATATGCTTGATATTTCCTGCTTGAATTCAGTCTAGATCAGCTCCTGTTTTGGCTTAAAACCATATGCATATATCCATGTCTTATGTGTACCTACTGTTTTGAATGTGCCTAACACTGCTCTTGATATGCTTGATTTTTGCTGTTTGAACCTAGCATATGGAAGTTTCTGTTATATCTTATATGTGCAAGCTGTATGCATATGTCATTTGTTTTGTGTGTGCAAATATGCTTTGATCATATCTTGTATGTGCTGAATGTCTTGGATATGTTCATGTTTTCATCATGCCATGTCTTATTATATCTTGATGTGAATTGTAAGTGCTTTTCTGTCATGATTGTTGTTGATGGTTATCACAAGTCCTATGTCTTAATGCCTTAAGCTAAAGCCACTTTTGTATTGATTAAAGATAAGATGATATTTGTGGTTTTGTTGCAGCCTGTCATTACAACCCCTTGTCTCTTAAGTTTTATGGCTGTCATTTTAGATTAATTCCTATGTGTTCAATCCGTGATATGTTGTTTGAATGTGTATTGAAGCTTTGTTGATTGTTTGATTCTACCATTCTGTTTCAACCAATTTAGCACTTTCCATACAAACATGTGAGTTTGCAGCTGATATGTCATTTTCAAATCTAGTGCCTTGTTGATGAATCCTTCTGTGAAAACTTTGCATATACCATGATTATAATGTGTGCATATCTGTTTTTGAACTAGATTGCCACTGTTTTATTCTCTGATTCCCAATTGCATCTCAACTGTTTTTGAAAAAACTGCTTGTTGTTTAGCATAGTCATGGCCAATATTGAAGGGATTCACCTAGATGCTGTTGAAACACATCTTGACCTATGATGATCAATAGTGCCATGTTGTTTTGAATTTGCTGTTAAGTTGTGTAATCTTGTTGGACTTGGTAAAAACATTGGGATGATTCATGATGACCAATACTATTTTGCTGTTAAATGGTTATAACCATCATGAGATACATACATTGAAGTTTGATGCTTGCCATTGTCATGCTAAGTGTACCTCTGTGATGTTTTGAACTACTGTTGTTTTGTGTTTGATTTATGCTTGCTGACATAAGAATATAGTATCATTTGAATCATGTTTTGTTGGATAGTTGACATTGTCATGTTTATTTTGCATCAATTGCTGTCAGCATTAGATTTGCATACTAGGGTTTGCAATCTTTGTGAAGTAATGACTGTCATTTTAAGGCATTGTAGTAGGGCTGCTTTTAATCATGACATGACCATATTTTGTTTGTGTTGTCAACTGTGATAAGCATGTATGTACCTTTCCCATGTATGTTTTAATGTCTTGTAAATCATGTTTGAAATCTATCATGAAATTGCTTGTTAGCATCATAGATCAATGATTTGAATGGTTAGGTTAACATGTCATGTTTATTCTGTTGCAAGCTCAACTGCCATTTAGAGATAGCACTATTGTTATAGGATACCAATTGTCATAGGCTTGTAAGTTGTTATGTGCATGAGGTATTAGGACTAATTGTTGATTGATGTTAGCATTGTCATGTTAAGATTCACAGTAGTGCTGTTATAGCTGTCTAATTCATGAACAACTGCCATGTAATGCTGCTACCACCCATTACTTCCAACCATTGTCAAATTTTGCTCTTTTTGTTGTTTGTAAACAAAGAACTTTGTTGTTTAATGTTGGTTAAGTCATGGTTGCATCTATTGTTGTTAAGAACTAGGTTCTCCTGCTAGAATTTGTTTGTGTTTACTACCATAGGGTTGTAATTTTCATTCAAAGCCATGTGTTGAATTGATGTATTGAATTGGTATAGTAATGACCAAAGACTGGCTGCTGTTTCTGTATAGTTGTTATGTTGTCTGATCTACTGCAAAACCAATTAATCATGTTTAGATGTACAAGCTTGTTAGGCTGTTTGGTTAGGCCAAGTTGTCAAGGTGTGAGAACTGTATGTGTGTGTGTGTGTAGGATTCATTATGCATTCTTGTTTGACAGTTTGATTTGACAAGAATAAGCTTACTGTCAGTTTCTGTTTTGAGGTTAGTCAACCTCTTGTGCTATCAATTTTGATGTTAGTTTTCTTGCAAGCTATGTATGTGTTCATGTCTTGATGTGTGTGAATCATTGAATGTGTGTTGATGAGTTGAAGCATGGAATGCTGCACCATGAGATGTTCTTCTTTTCTAAAAACAACATTTCAAACTTTTGATCCATAGCTGCGACATACATGCCAGTTTCTGTTTTGACTTGTTTTCTAGTTCTCTTTGAGTCTAGAATCCATAAACTATATGTTTATAGTTTGTGTATGGTGATCTCATGGGATGAACCTGTTTAGTTTAAGTCATGACTTCCAAAATGCATTTTCAAAACCTCCATCTGCATTTACATTCGTGTTTCAATTTGTGCACATTATTTTGAAAAATTAATGATGCCATCATTTTCCTCTTCAAATTTCAAGTGGTTTAGACTCAAATTTTATGAAATTTGGTTGTGTTTTGATCGAGTTTGAATGAAACCGTTTCATGTTACTTGCCTTGCTTTTGTTCTTTTCATCTGGCCCATAATGCTTGACTTGTTTAGTTTAAGTATTATTGGGGTGGCATAATACACGGATGTATTGCCACCCCAGTGGTTATGCCTTGCCTCCTGACCTGAATTCGATCCCTGTGGGACAATTCTTTTGGTTATTTTTGGATTTTCTTCACATCTTGATATTTTATTTATCTTTTCCATAAATGTTCACATGCGTGCGTTGGTTGGTATGGTGAGGTTTTTAACCTATGATCCACAAGACACGGGTTCAACCCTTGGTGTGGACACTCCCTTCTTTTTTAATACTAGTTTTTCATGATTTTCTTCAAAACTTCAAATCAACATAACTTTATCATTTCTTCTCATTTTTTAATGGTTATTTTTTCACTGTGCTCCTAATTTTTTCTATTTTCATATGGTGATTAAAGAATTCAAGGACTAACATCCTAGAAACACTTTATGTCATTAGAAAGTCTTTCACTGTTTTAGGGTTTTTACCTTCCTCTCTTTCGATCATTTTCAAAACTTTTGATTCCATTCTTGAGTTTGATTTTTGCACTTGATGTGAGCATTGTTTGTCAACTTCTTTGTGTATGTGATTTTGATTTCAACTTTTGCTTGTAAGCATTGTAATTGATTCATTTCTACAAACATTTAAAATCCCCGTGAAATTTTGAACCATTTATCAAGTTATAACTTGTTTGCTTGGTTGTTACCTTTATCATTGTCAAGATATGTCTTTGGTTTTCACCCCTTGTGCTTAAGTCTTGTGAGAACCCCTTCATGATATTGTGATATCCTTATACCTTATTTTGGTTGTAACCGTTCATCCTGATTCAAATACTTACTTATTGTAATATGCTTGCTTATTCTTGGTTGTAAACATATCTCTTTATATTCATCATATTTGAATGATCTTTGCTTTGTTAAGTTTATTTCCCCAAGTGATGGAACTCTTTAGTTCTCATCCAAGTTGCCTCATCTTTTCCCTTCCAAAGGAAAGTCTCTCTATTGACCCTTGGGTCATAGATAGCTCAATAACCTCATAGGTCTAGATAGAACCTTCTCCCCCTTTTTGGTCTGGATAGAGCCAATAGGATTTAAACTCATAGGTCCGAATAAAACCTTCTTCCCTCTTTTGGTCTGAAAAGAACCAATCGATCCTTATTCTGTAGTTCATGCCCGAACTACGGCCGCTCTGATTTTTCATTGGACAATGAGAATACGTAGGAACAAGATGCGATATCTTGACGAGAAACCTTCCCCCTTCTTCCTCCTTTTGGTTTGGATAGAACCAATTGGTCTTAAAACATAGAGATAGGTAGAGTTTGGTTAAATCTATGTAAGAATCATGGAAATGATTACTTACTCCCCTTTCTTGAGTGTACAATGTAGATCTAGAGAGTTTTCTTAAACTCTAAACAAGCATTGTAATGTTTGTTCCCCTTTGAACCTTGATCATAATCAAGTGTTCTTCATCCCTAGTGAGGTGAACTACGATTGCTCTAATTCTATCCTAGTAAGGATACGTAGGCAGAAGATGCGATATCTTTGCGAGCAAACTTAGAAACTATCTTTAGGTCTTTACCTTAACCTTTTACCCAATCCCAATCCATAGCAAACATTTAGCAATTATTAGCATGCAAACAAACAAAAGGTTCCTGTAGAGTACTACAGATGTTTAGGATGTGAAATACCTACCCTAGACATAACCAACCTCCGATCCCCGAATCTCTTAGCGTTATTGTTACATCGTGCAAAAGATTCATTTCCGTGTTCTTTTCGTTTTTTTTGGTCGATGACGAGACCTCCATAAGTTGTTATCGGTCAAATTATTGATAGATGATAATTTATCCGAGACCACCCTCTGTTTCTCTTCTCATTTTCTTCTTCATTCTTGATTTTATTCTATTTTCATCATTCAATGAAGTCTTTGAATTCTTAAACGTCGATTTATCGAAGTCGATAACCTTCACTATGTCAAATCTATGGAAAATTACCATTTGGGTCATCTTCTTTACTTTGGGATCGTGATAGGCTACATTCGATTAATCGACATGAGTTTATGATTAAGACGAGATCCTACTCTTTTTGGTCCGTGCGACACGATTAAATTGGAGAATGGTCCTCAATATCATTTCTCTATCTTGTTTTTAGCATGATAATCAATACACGCGACCTCCTATAGTTTGAATTTCGTCATAACTCGAGCTACGACGGTTTAACGTCATATTTCGTCTCGATTCAATTCATAAATCGACTAACCACTAACTTTACTTTCTGTTAATATACAACTATTTTATTTTTAGTCAAATATACAACTCTTTTAAATTCAATCATTATATCTCGATTATATTATCTTGTTCATATACTTGTTAATATTATCTTAATTATACTATTGTAAATGTTATCTCGATCATGTTGTTATATATCTCACCATATTATTCATATCGTCTTATTATTCATATTGTACATACTCATATCGATCATCTCCTATTCATATTCTATTCGAAATTGGTGGACTGTTGGTTATTTGTCCGAGCAATGGACTATTGGACTTTGTCAGAAACCCTAGCTTGGAGTTTTTCCCGAATTTTGCTCAAGGCATAGATTAGGACACTTCGCACACACACGACTTTCTCTTGGGCTACCTTACAACGAGACCATTTATTTCATGCAATCTTGTGTAACTCATATGCACCCCTCTCCCATCTCGATGTATGATTTCGTATTGCTTTGATCGTGGTTATATTCTAGAGGAACCCTTAGGGTCTAGTGTAGATTAAACAGTTTTCAAACTAATTCTCGAGTCGTCATCGAGCCATTTTCAAACACCAGTTGTAAGTAAAAATCTGAAACAGTTTTCAAACTAATTCTCGAGTCGTCATCGTTCTGGAATATTTGTTTTACCTTCAGTTCGTCATTGAGGAATGGTTTGAGTTTCAGATGGATTGGTTTCAGGTGGTGGAGGAATGGTTTGGGTTCCAGAAGTTTGAGTTTCAGATGGTTGAATTTCAGATGGTTGTTGATGAGATGGAGACTTTGGTGGAGTATGAAACATGGAAATGTTAAGATGTTCCTTCATAACACTTTCAGAGCGAGCTTGTTTGAGTGACTCTGATTCAAAATCAGATGAATCAGATGAATAAGAAGATTCATCTGAGTGAACAGATGTTGAAGAAATTATAATTGATTGATTGAGGGGTTGTATATCAAGAATATTGTCAGAAAGATTTGGATCTTCTGAAGGAATTGTTTGTTCAGAGTGTTCAGTTTGAACAGTCTCTGGTTGGTTTGGTTCTGAAATTATTGTTTTTGGTTGGAGAGTCTCTAATTGGGGATTCTCTGGTTGTGACATTGTTGGTTGTGGAATTTCTGATTGAATTGTTTGAGGTTGTGGTTCAGAGGGAATTGGTACAGGAGATGGTTGTGAATTTACTGGTTCGGAGGAGGGTGGTTCAGATGAAAGATTGGCAGATTGTTTGGGTTTTGAAGTTCTTTATCTAAGGTTTGGAGATAGTTGTGGTGATGAAAGGGGTGAATGAACAGCAGGTGTAGGATCAGATGCTAATACCTGATGAATGGTGTCTCTGATCTCTTCCAGAGTGGCTTCTCTAGAACTGATTCTGGCTTTCTTTCCTTCTTTCTTCTTCTTTCTTGGAACTTCAGATACTTTCCTTTTCTTCTGAACTGATCCTTCTTCAGCTTTCCTCTTACTACGCCTTTCCTTCATCAGATTGGGCAATTCTTCTCCTGGTTTCTGAACAAGATTAGCAGGTAGAGGAATTCCTTCCTTTAGACATTCTGCAATGTACATCCAGACAAATTCCTTTGGTTCATCTGCACTGAACATTGGAAAGTCTTCCACAGGAATTCTTCTGCCTTGGACCTCCTCAGAGTTTATCTTCCTTAGTTGTCCAATCAATTTTGAAATGATTTTCATCCTTTTCAGATTGAGTCCATTTATCTCAGATCCAATGATGTAAGATAGATCTTCTATAATCTTTGCATCTGTCAGATGCTTTACCAGCTTGTTTTCAACAAGGATGTCTGAAATCAATCTTCCCAGAGGTATCCAAGTTCTAACTTTCCCAGCTTTAGCTCTGACCTCTTCTCTAGTTTCTTTGACATGAGTTAGAAGATGACTGAAGATCAGATACGGTAGATCCACTTTAACATTCTGGCTGATGCAGTACATGAAATACAGATGTTCCGAACTCACATAGTCTGGTGAGTTGGATGGTTTCCTGTGAAAAAATGTACTCATAAATATCTTTGCCCAGATCCTATAGATGGGTTTCAGATCTTTAACCTTACTTGATAGCGTTCCAGCTATAGTGATTTCTTCATAAACCCTATCCATATCAATACGTGAAGAAGCAAGGTTTGAAACTCCATCAGATTCGGTATAACTGAACAGTTGCCTGATCAGTCTCTCAGTAATTACTATCTCCATCCCAAGAACAGATGAGTGAATAAACTTAGGACCAGCGCTAGTGTGAATCCAGAATTCCTTTACAAGTGTTGGATATACAAGACCCATCAATCTTTCAAAGTATTTCTCCCAGCCTTGAGCTTTAATGGCAGGTGTTAGGTCAAACCCATTTTCCTTTAATGAATCAAGATCAATGAAGCTCTCACACAGAACCTCAAGATCTGCTACTGGAGTAAATAGGGTTCGTTCTGGTTTCTTGTACATTATAGACTTGTTGGATTTTTCAGCAGTGTTTGATGTAGAAGCCATTGATGAAGAAGATCTTGGTTTGGGTTTAGGGTTTTGGTAGAGGTTGAAAAGAGAACAGAAACGCATGAATGTAGTGAATGTGGAAAGTGTGAAAATAGTGTGATAGGTGGTATTTATAGAGAACCAAAAATCAAGCATTGGGCACAACAAAAGACACATACGCATGTTTGTACAACATTTAATGAAAATAGTCATTTCACTTTAAATTTATGACAGCTGGAGGGAAAACCAAGAAAAATGAGATTTTCAAAGCAATACCTCAAACGTCAATTCAGTTGAGCACTCCATCGTTTCAGATACTGAGTCACACGTGTTTGCTTTGTATGTGCATCTGATGTCTCTCAAGAGATGAAACGTTTCCAACTTTCAGATCTTCTAAGCTTGTTAGTTCAGAGTTTCACACAAATAAAATTGAATAAAGATAAATGAACAATTAGTCAGATGAAATACTTCAGATCATTAAACATTTTGCATCTGAGAAGTTGCCTCTGAGAAATATTACTCTGGACAAAAATCCATACAAATATTTTTCAGAATGAACTTAAATCTATCTTCAGCAAGGGGTTTTGTGAAAATATCAGCCCATTGATGGTCTGTATCAACAAAAGTTAGATTGATTACACCCTTCTGAACATAGTCTCTGATGAAGTGATGTTTAATTTCTATATGTTTAGCCTTAGAATGCAAGATTGGATTTTTTGACAAACATATAGCAGAAGTATTATCACAGAAGATAGAAAGATTACTCTCATAGATCTGATAATCTTCTAATTGACTCTTCATCCAGAGCATCTGCGTACAACATCCAGCAGCAGCAATGTATTCTGCCTCTGTAGTTGATAGTGCAATAGTGGGTTGCTTCTTGCTGTACCATGAGATCAGATGACTTCCAAGAAACTGACAGCTTCCAGAAGTGCTTTTACGTTCAACTCTGTCTCCAGCATAGTCAGCATCACAGAATCCAACTAATGAAAATTCATCAGATCTTCTGTAACACAAACCCATGTTAGTAGTACCTTTCAGATACCTTAGAATCCTCTTAACAGCTGTTAAGTGTGATTCTCTAGGATCTGATTGGAATCTTGGACATAAGCAGACACTAAACAGAATATCCGGTCTAGAAGCAGTCAAGTATAGAAGAGATCCTATCATACCTCTGTAGAGTTTCTGATCTACCTTCTTACTTACCTCTTCCTTACCTAGAGTGCTTGTAGGATGCATTGGAGTCTTTTCCATTTTACTATCAACCATGTTGAACTTCTTCAGAAGCTCTTTAACATATTTGGTTTGATGTATGTAGGTGCACTCTGGAGTCTGGTTGACTTGGATTCCCAAGAAGAATCTCAATTCTCCCATCATGCTCATTTCAAACTCTTCCTGCATACATTTACCAAACTCCTTTCCAAGCGTAATATTTGTTGATCCAAAAATAATATCATCTACATAAATTTGACAAATCAACAAATCTTTCTTAACAGTTTTACAGAATAAAGTTGTATCCACTTTTCCTCTGATAAAATTTTTCTTCAGAAGGAAGTTGCTCAACCTTTCATACCAAGCTCTGGGAGCTTGTTTTAATCCATAAAGAGATTTCTTTAGTTTAAAAACATGATCTGGAAAGTTTTCACTTTCAAAACCAGGAGGTTGGTGGACATATACTTCCTCTTCTATAATACCATTAAGAAAGGCACTTTTAACATCCATCTGATACAGAGTGACGTTATTCTGTGCAGCAAATGAAATAAGAAGACATATAGATTCTAACCTCGCCACTTGAGCATATGTCTCAGTGTAATCAATACCTTCTTGTTGACTGTATCCTTGAGCAACCAGCCTTGCCTTATTCCTTTCAACTTCTCCCTTTTCATTCAACTTATTCCTGAAGACCCATTTTGTTCCAATAACATTGAATCCTTTAGGTCTAGGAACCAGATCCCAAACTTCATTTCTGGTGAATTGATTTAGCTCTTCTTGCATGGCAATAATCCATTCATTATCTTTGAGAGCCTCATCCACAGATGTTGGTTCAATTATTGACACTAAGCCAAACAATGAAGATTCAGATGTTCTGAGATAGGATCTTGTCCTGATTGGATCATCTTTCTTTCCAATAATCACATCTTCTGGGTGAGATGCCTTGATTCTGGAAGAAGATCCTCTGACATTTGATCTTTTAGAAATGTGTAAGTTGTCCAATTGAGAAGATAGGTGAATAGCATCTGGAGTTGCTTCAGATTCCTTTTCTTTAGCCTTTTCTGCCTCTGATCCTTCAGAGTCTGTGAGAATCACTTCTCTATCTGCAGAATTGTCAAATTGCTTTGGCTTTTCAGAGCCAAGCTTATCATCAAATCTTACATGAATAGATTCTTCCACAATCTGTGTTTCAGTATTGAATACTCTGTAGCCTTTAGAGCGTTCAGAATAACCAAGTATGAAACACTTCTGTGCTTTGGAATCAAACTTGTTAAGATTTTCTTTAGTGTTAAGTATATAACAAGTACATCCAAAAGGATGAAAATAAGAAATGTTAGGCTTTTTGTTCTTCCACAGTTCATATGGAGTCTTTTTCAGAAGAGGCCTTACAGACACTCTGTTCTGAATATAACATGCTGTGTTGATTGCTTCTGCCCAAAAGTGTTTTGCCAGATTTGTCTCATTGATCATGGTTCTGGCCATTTCTTGCAGAGTCCTGTTTTTCCTCTCTACAACCCCATTTTGTTGTGGAGTTCTAGGACAGGAAAAATCATGAGCAATGCCATTTTCAGAAAAATATTTTTCAAAATATTTATTTTCAAATTCACCCCCATGATCACTTCTGACTTTTATAATTTTGAAATCTTTTTCAATCTGGACTTGCTTGCAGAAGTCAAAGAACACAGAATGTGACTCGTCCTTGTGTTTTAAGAACTTTACCCATGTCCATCTACTATAGTCATCAACAATGACTAATCCATACTTCTTGCCTCTGATGGATGCAGTTTTCACTGGTCCAAACAGATCAATATGAAGTAGTTCTAGTGGTTTGGAAGTAGAAACAACATTTTTTGATTTAAAAGATGTTTTTGAAAACTTCCCTTTTTGGCATGCTTCACAAAGAGCATCTGAAGTGAACTTCAGATTAGGGAGTCCTCTGACAAGATTAAGTTTATTAATCTGAGATATATGTCTCATATTAATATGGCCCAATCTTCTGTGCCAGACCCATTGCTCTTCATTAACAGACAAGAGGCATTTAACATTTTAAACTTTAAGTTCTGAAAGGTTTATTTTATAAATGTTGTTTTTCCTCTTACCACTAAATAGGATAGAGCCATCCTTTTGACATATAGCTTTACAACATTTTTTATTAAAGGTAATATCATAACCATTGTCACTTAATTGACTTATGGACAATAAGTTATGTTTTAGACCTTCAACAAGTAAAACATTAGTTATAGAGGGAAGTTTACCATTTCCAATAGTGCCAGATCCAATGATCTTGCCTTTCTGGTTCCCTCCAAACTTCACGTCACCTCCAGATCTAAGTTCCAGGCTTTGGAACATAGACCTTTCTCCTGTCATGTGTCGTGAGCATCCAGAGTCCAGGTGCCATGACTGGCGTCCGGATCTTGCTGCTAAAAACATCTGCAACAGGAATTATTTTGTTTTTAGGTACCCAGATCTTCTTGGGTCCTTTGGGGTTAGTTGGTTTGTAGGTTTGTCTAAACTTCTGTTTTTCAACATACTGTTTATTCTGACTTACCTTGGGTTTAAACACATAAGTATTCTTCTCAGAGCTTGTGTGTTTAATATCATTTAAGTGACCAAATTTAAATTGAGAATACAGAGGAATCTTCTTGATGAGAAGTTTGTCAACAGATTTTGGATTACTTCCAGATGAAGATTCATATCCAATACCTCTTCTGTTATTCCCACTAACACCATAGATCATAAAAGCCATCTTGCTTCTGTCTATGCTCTTAGTAAGGAATCTCTGAAAGCTAGAGTCATATTTTTCTAAAATGTTTTCACATGACTTAGCCTCAGATTCAGATTTTTGTTGAGTTATTTCAAAGTCATTTTTGATTTTCAGATTAATTTCTTTTTGCTCAACAAGTTCTGTCTTCAGAAGATCAATCTCAGATTCAAGATTGCTTTTCAGCTTCTTGTATTTGAGTTTGATATTGTTATAACTTTTAAGAACTTCTGTTAAAACTTTTGTAAGTTCTTCTTTGGTAAGTTTAGCCATTACCTCTTCTGCATCATCATCAGATTCAGAATCTGATTCATATCCTGAGGTTCCTTCCTCTTGATCTTCTGTGCTGGCCATCAGTGCAACATTAGCACATTCTTCTTCTGATTCAGAAGATGATTCAGAATCATCTGAGTCATCCCATGTTGCCATCAGAACCTTCTTCTTTTTGTCAACCTTCTTCTTGGGTTTTTCTCTTTGAAGTTTGGGGCAATCATTCTTATAATTCCCAGGCTGTTTGCACTCATAGCATACAACTTCTTTCTTGCCAGATCTTCTGTGCCCAGAAGATTCCTTTCTATGATCATATTTTCTGAAGTTGTTGAATTTATTTCCCTTGTGCTTCCAGAGCCTGTTGATCCTTCTGGACAACATGGATAACTCATCTTCTTCTTCAGAAGAAGATTCTTCAGAGCTTTCTTGAATGACCTGCAAAGCTTTAGCAGTTTTGTTAGATTTTAATGCAACAGATTTACCTTTTTCTTTCTTATGAGGTTCATCTTCCTCAAGCTCAATCTCATGGCTCCTCAGTGAGCTGATGAGTTCTTCTAGAGAGATCTTGTTCAGATCTTTAGCCATCTTCAAGGCAGTCACCATTGGTCTCCATCTGGTAGGCAGACTTCTGATGATTTTCTTTACGTGATCTGATGTAGAGTATCCCTTGTCTAGAACCTTTAGACCAGCAGTAAGGATCTGGAATCTAGAAAACATAGTTTCTATATTTTCAGATTCTTCCATTTTGAACGCTTCATACTTCTGTATAAGCGCCAGAGCCTTGGTCTCCTTCACTTGAGAATTTCCTTCATGAGTCATTTTAAGTGACTCAAACATTCCATGAGCTGTTTCTCTGTTAGTAATCTTTTCATACTCAGTATGAGAGATTGCATTAAGCAATATTGTCCTAGCTTTATGGTGATTTTTGAAATCCTTCTTCTGGACTTCTGTCATTGATTTTCTGTCAACGTTCTTGCCATCCTCATTTGTAGGATGTTCATAGCCATCAATAACCAAGTCCCACAAATCAGCATCATACCCCAGGAAGAAACTTTCTATCCTGTCCTTCCAGTAATCAAATTTTTCTCCATCAAACATGGGAGGCTTTGTGCTGATTCTATCCCCTTCATATTTGTTACAGTTAGATGTAGATGTGTCACCCATAATGACAAACAGATATTTAACAAAGTAACTTTTCTCACTGGATCTTTACTGACACGGTTAAGTGGTAGCACACGCAGAATCGGAGCTCTGATGCCAACTGAAGGTGAGAAAATTACTTAGAAGGGGGGGTTGAATAAGTAAGACAAATATTCAAGTATCGTTTCTCACAACTTAACCATTGACTCGTCGTCAAGTCGGTTCCATTTCAAACCAAATTCCATTCCAACATGATTTTGCACGCAGATATAAGTCAAACCATTGATCCAGCGTCAAGTGGTATTTTAAAATCAAGTTGTAAGCCGAGTTCCTTTTTCCTCGCAGTTCCACCTCTTTAGCAACATATTCGATTCAATCTTTTTACAAACATGTTTCTTAAACAAATAACGAAAGAAGAAGATTCTTGGCGTCTAGCATTCCTTGAATCTTTGAATGAATGGCTCTTGAAGCGCACGCTTTGGTTGTGGTTCGTTCACTCTTTCGTCTTAAAAGACCTAATTTCTATTCAAACATATTTCGCAATCAAACTTACAAAAGAAGGATATTCTTGGAGCCTAGCCTTCCTTGAATATTTGAATGAGTAACTCTCGAGGCACGCCCTTGAGTTGTTATTAGTTCAATCTTTCGAATTCAAAACGTTTAACATTTATCTTCAACCTATTCAATCAACTTTCAAAAGATCTGAGTTCTTGGAATCTGGCATTCCTTGGATTTTAAAGTGACAGCTCTCGAGGCACGCCCCTTGGGTTGTTAGTCACTCAATCTTTTGTTCCCAAACCCAAAATTCGAATTCAATTTAATCTATCTCTTTTCGTGGTTGTTACCACGAACTACGGACGCTCTGATTCTTCATTCATTCTTGGATGTAAGATACGTAGGTACAATATTGTGATGATCTTGGCGAGTACACTTCTATCTTTCTCCATTATTCCATCTACCTCATATTCATCTTCCTGTTTCTTTCATCCTTTCCCATAGTCAAACTACGACGCTCTGATTTCTCATTCTCGTTCGAATGAGCATACGTAGGCACAAGGGTCCCAATCCTTGGCGAGCACCCTATCTTGTAACCACCCATTTCCCCTAGCGTATTTTATCATCTCATCCTACCAATTCACCTTTATCATTGAGAAGAAAACAAGCAAGCTTAGATAACGCCCATCACAAAATACCCTAAGAGGTTCCCGTTGAGTACAACAGACGTGAGGGGTGCTAATACCTTCCTTTCATGTAACCGACTTCCGAACCTGGAACATGGTTGCGACAACCTTGTTCTAATCCTTTCGTTTTAAGAGGTTTTCTCAATATTTTCCTTTCCTTTTATGGGATAAATAAAGTTCGGTGCCGACTCTGTCGAACCGCATTTCTGCGCCTTTCGCGCGAGGGTTATTTCTAGTTATGAATTTTCGAGGTGCGACAGCTGGAGACTCTGCTGGGGAATATTTGCTCCATGCAAGAGAGAGTCGAGTCTATCTTAGGATTTTGTAAGGAGCGTTGTCTTTATTTGCTTATTTTCTTCTTGTTTACAAATTTTTTCTTCTCTTGCATACTTGTTATCCTACTTATTGGATTTTGGGATGACATCATGAGTAAGGCTTTACGCCTGAGCTTTGGTAAAAGCAAAGAGAACACATAATTTAGAATCGGTAGTCGAGTAGTGTTAGTCCCCGAGGACTTGCTCCTTGTGTGCCTAGCATGAAAGCCCCCTTAGAGGAGACTTATTCATAGATCTTGTTATAACACAGCTAGCCTGTAGCACGACTTGATTAATGAAGGGTCCGTGATTCTGGGAAACCCTTTTAGCACCAGTTCCAATATTGGTGGTCATGTAATGTTAGTCTCCGAGGACTCGCTCCTTGTGTGCCTAGCATGTGGACTCCACTCAAGAGAGACCTTGTTGTTATTATCGTCCTAATACAGCTAGCCTGTTGCGTGACACTAATGTGATTAGTGTCCGTGATCCTGGGAACCACAAACGTAGAAACCATCCCGTGAGTGGGTTTATGGGTAGAGGATCTAGGTCTTCCCGTATAGGGTTTACCTGTAAAGCTTCTTTGACTAAAAACTACGGTTATGTCTCTGTTATATTTACCAGCTTCAGAGCTGTTTAATTGTGATCCTATGATCTTGGATCTTACATCTTGCATTGCATATAGCATATCATTTGCATTGCATCTGTTGTGCATCTTGCATTTTCATTCCTTCAGTAGAATCTCATTTCTCCTTCCTTCCTCTCCAGTAAATCAAACTGATTCCTCGACACCAGTACGCAACTAGAGCCAATACAAGATGAATGATGGAGCAGATTCAGCAAGAACAAGTTGCCTTCCCAAATAGAGTATTTGACCGCCTGCCAATGACATATGCTAAAATCTTTGCTCAGTTGATGGAGAAAAAGGTTGTTGTTCCGAGAGATTTGGCTCCCCCAACTGTTATTCCTGCCGACTATGAAGCAAATTCTGA
This sequence comes from Lathyrus sativus, assembly GCA_963859935.3. NCBI lineage: Eukaryota > Viridiplantae > Streptophyta > Magnoliopsida > Fabales > Fabaceae > Lathyrus > Lathyrus sativus. Next base: position 565,183,997 of record OZ012737.1, on the reverse strand, counting down.
TTGTGAGTTTCAAAGGGTGCTCCAAGTCACACCATTGAGAATTTCAGGGCTTTCAAGCACAAAATTCAAGACATGATTGACAAGGATGCTATCAACTTCAATGAGAAGTCTCCAAATTTCATCAACAACCCTATGCCACCGTCCAGCTAGTTCCAGCATCAGGTCAAGTCAAATAAAATCAAGTCAAGTTCATCCCCTAAAGAAGGAAGTCATGTTGCCATTTCAATATTTGCTTGCTTGTATTTTGTCTTTTATTCGTTTAATTACTGTATGCTTTAAACATTGCCATTCGTATTCGGTTTCATTAATGTTTTATTTATGCATGTTTTGATTTAGTTATGTCGTATTCACTCATTATTTTCACTTATCACAAGCACCGACACATTTGTTCACTTCACTTTATCAACTGTTGTTTAGCATAATTTGAGGGAGGATGACGAAAACGAAATACCCATAATTACAAACTATATGCTTTCAGACAGAATCTCGTCGATGATATACATGCGTTGTTTCATTCCCCAAACATTATAGGTATAAGGAGTTAATACCTAGTCAACCATTGTGAGCCTAGAAGTAGTAGTTTCCTTCGGATATTCAAACATTTACATTCAACCTGGGGCAGGGTAGTGTTCAGTTATTCCAGATATCACAAAGCAAAAATCCAAAGACATGGCGGTTGTTCATCAATGACTCATGATATGGCAGTCACAATCCTCCAATGAAATAAAAAAAAATCAAAAGTCTGCTAGTCAAGCACCTCAAAGGGGACTTAGGCAAAAATCAAGGCAATCCCGATGGATTTGACAAGCAAAATTAATCGATGCAAAAGTTAGGGATCAAAAACAAAAGAAAAAGAGGTCCTCAAACCCTCAACAAAAACAAAATAAGATTCGGTGACTACCATATCAAAATCAAAGGGGTCACTGACATCCTTCAAAAATAAAATACGGTGACTGCCATGTTAAGCGAACCTTGAACCATCAAGCTTACTCCGTCAAGATAAGCATGTGCGAAATTAACTGAACGTAGGAATGGAAACCATTAAGAAGAAGGGGTGGGTACAAATCGTACTTTGAGTCTAATATCCTTTTGCTTCATAAATCGTGAACCAGACCATGTTACAACCCTCGAAAGACCTAATTGAGGCGAGGTTTATTCTGAAGGCATACTATTGCAAGGTTGTGTAAACTGACTCATCACATATTTGCTAATCATCAGCATGGGTGTCATTTTTCCTTGCTATATCTTTCACACCATCAAATTAGGACAATGTCCAGGCTAACGGTCCATTCGTCTCACACTATTATGAAACTTTAATAAACGACACTTTTTCAACACTTGCATAAACTTTGCGTTAAGAGTCCAATTTGTGAATGTACAATTTTAATTGCAAATCAGTGCTCGACATCCAAGACACCCCAACAGGGGGTACTCAAGGAAGAACTTGACTTCCAGTGGCTAATACGAGGCAAGGCTACCTCAAAACTCACAAACTGGGGAAAATTATTCAACAGCTCGAGCAAAGGCAGTATCATTTCAAACCATCGGAGTTTACTTCAAACTTCAGAATTGGTTAATCAGGGGTTGACCATTACCATGTTCAAACTGGGGCAAGACTAGGTCATCCTGACCATCAAGCAGAGTTGCAATCTCCTCTGAAGTAAATTCACAACAAACCACCAAGTACCCAGGCTTGGGGCATCAAAATCATCCTCGCTTGCTTCAATCATGGCATCTTCAACGAACTGCGTGTCGAGGAAGTCAATCCCTCCCACCATCCAAAGTCGAATCCGCATTGGCAACTACAAAAAATCTACCAAGCTGACATCCTCCACTTGCATTTCCAATCACCTGGTTGCAATCATTTGCATCATACACATTGCATTCAATATCATAAACATCATATTACATCATATGCATAATGTTGCACCCCAAAAATTTCCCTCTCTTTTTCTAGTTTTGACTGGCTTTTGCTACGCGTTCATTTTGCACCATCATTAGCTTTAGTTCATATTGGTTCCTATTTCAGTCAGGTTGAAGCAAGGATTTCTCAAGGGTGCCAAGTGCTTTGGATTAAGGTTTTGTTTGATTCATTGCATCTCAGATTGTTTTCTTCATCAGGGTATGTTTCGAGGAGAATTAGAGTTTTGTCCATGGTTGGGTTTGTGTACTTTTGTCAGTTGAGGCTCGTTGGGTTAAGGTTTCTTTGTGACCAAAGGATTGTTGTTATTTATTGTTTGGATTCGGTGTGGTTTCTTGTTGTCAAGTGGATCAAGGTCATATCAAGTTATGTATCCATTTCCCTAACCCATAACCAATTTCAAATGTCCATTGTGCTATCCAAATCCATTTGTTCAAACCAATACCCATTTTGAACCATTTCCATATTCATTTTAGTGTCATCTCATTATCCAATATAAATATCCATCATATTCCTTCTTATCTTATTATTCATATCCAATTTTATTCATTTAACCAATTTTTTTTAAAACCATTTTTTTACTCACATTTCAAAACCAAGTCTAATTCATGTCCAAATTTTCATTTGAATATCCATATCTAATATCATTATCCAAATATCCTTTTATTCATTTAGTCCAAACCAATTGTCCACTTTTGTCACAATATTTCACACAAAAAAGTTCTAAATCACAACCCACCATTATAATCACTACAAATCCCGAATTCATGTTATTAAAAAGCCCAAAACCCATTGAGCCCATTGTATTCTTGTTTCAAAACCAATACAATAAATTAAAAAGATAAGGAAGTGATATGTCCACTTCAACAAAACTTCAACCAAAGTTTTCTTTAACTTAACAAATAATAAACTGTCCCAATTTGCACAAGGACAACAACTTGCACCAATTTTCCACACACTATTACCTCAAGTTACACCAAACCACACTGCAAAATCCAGCCTCTACAAAATAGTACAGCCTGCTGCCACCAACATTGTGCTAAAAATGTGACCCCCAACAATTCCCTAAACCTTGCCAAAATGCCATACAAGACTCCTCAACCTCCACATGCTGCCAAAACTTATTCATACCACACAGCAGACCTACACAACAATGACATTTCATGACTACAACCAACAATAATTCTGCACATCCTGCACTGAAAGTGATAGCTCATCATTTGTACTACAAGCCTAATAAGCTTTGTTGAATAAAAGGGAGAGAAGATAGTGAAAAAAAACGAGAACACGGATAAACGTTGAGAGATTTTATCACCTTCGTTTTTAGTCATCCATCCCTCAAACTCTCAACAACCAAGCCCTTTTTGTTTCAACCCATCCCCACTCTTCCCTTCTATTTGGTTTGAAACTTCATTCGTCCTCCGTCGCCATTTTTGGCAACCCGACTTCAAACCTTTACCACCCTTTATCCAAAAGTAACCTTCAAACCACACCACCATTATTCAAACGGCTTCCATCCAGAATACCATCTCTCACGACCAACCAAGCATCACTCCGCCCTCAACAGAAACCCATCCAAAACTCACAGTAGAAAGAGATTTAGAGACGAAGAGAGAGTTTCAATGATAAATTAAAAGCAAATCACGGCTGAGAACCAACACCCCCAAGATTTCACCTTTAATCACTCTTGCAGATCCACCTTCAAATCTGACAACAACTAAATCATACCCAATTTCAACACAAACTTTCATATCTTCTTCACCATCCAACAACCTGCAAATTCATAGTCTGCACAATATTACAACACGCACATCATAAACGAGAAAGATTAGAAGGAGGAGAGCTCAAATTCACAACAACATAAGTAGAAGGCGGAAAAGGTAGAACGTAGAACGAAGGTGAGAGTTGAACTGGTTTCACACCTTGAGTGTTGCATAGTTTCTTTGTCGTCTTCGTCGCGTAAATCTGATAATCTCGCTCTACCTCGTTCTTGTGTCTGCCTTGTTTTTCTCATATGTTTGCTATGACTCGATACGTGTGAGTATTTTCTTTGGCGATTTGCGTATTCGAGGGAGTTGAGCGGAGAAGAGAGGAGGAGAAGCGACGAACTGCGCGAGATGGGAGAAGGAGAAATCAATGGCACAATGAAGAGGAATAAGCAGATTCTGAAGATTTTTTTCCTTAGACTTATTAGGTTAAGCATTGGACCGACCTTCTTAAGCCCCTCGGATTTTCTTTTCGCACCACTAGTCTATTATGCAACCCCCCTCCCCCTCGCGCTTTTGGCTTCATTTTTATGAGATCCTTGGGCCGGAAGACTGATAAGCCCAGGCGGGATAGCTGATTGCTACCCTCACAATTGCTTGCTGCACCCTCCCATTGTACAAAATCTTTGGGCTCAGACCATAAGCCCGCACACATTTTGTCACACCCTCATTTCTGTTTTTTAGTTTGATATTTGTTTAGATTGATTTTGAATTTTATTTTTGTTTAGATTGTAATCTTGAAATTAATTTTGATTTAAATCTTTATATTAGAATTAAATTTTATTTTATTAGGATTTAAATTTAGTAATTAGGATTTAATTAGATTTAGGATTGGATTAACTTTGGTTAGAATTAAATTAACTTTAGAAATTAATTAGTTTAATTATAATATTAACTTAGGAGTTTTTTAGTTAATTTAGCTTAAAAACTAGTTTTTTCTTAGAATTATATTTTATTTAATATTAGAAATTAGTCTTAATCCTAGAATTAACCTTAGGTTTAGAATTAGATTAGGTTTGATTTATTATAAGACTTTATTTTTGTTTAATTTTATTTTGTTTTAGATTTAGATTTTAATTAACATTAGAATATAGTTTTTAATTTTAATTTTAAATTAGACTAGGAATTAACTTTAATATTAACATAGGATTAAACTTTTGGTTAACTCTTTTGACTATTTACTTTTAATTTTATTTTAATTCTCGAGTGCGTTTGTGAATATATTTTTAATGGCACTTGTACATATTTTCTGAGTTTAAAACTTGGCATTGTCTGTGATTGCGTTGCTTCGTATTTACTTGCTGTTTACTTCCTATATTCGCATGATCCCTTAGGATTCCTAGCTCGACTTAATTTCCGATTAAGTATGAGGTAGGAGAGAAATTAGGTTTTCAATCCAAGCATGACAACGTTAGGTAGACTTCCCTTCTAATCCCGACTTTAGGGCCACATTGTATGACAACAATTAGGGTTCAGTTTCCCCTAGGTCTTTGTGTGGGCTTCTCTTTTTCTCACCTCAAAATTTCTTCAAGACACTTAATAAAGAATGATAAGCATCGTGCGCTATGAGCCTTAAGTACATGGGGAATGATGAGTGAGGGGTTTCTCCTCGCTTGTCTAGAGTGTTTAGCGTATGCCCTTCGGGCAATATGCGACGCATTCGCCCCCGTGTCATAGTCTTTGGTGCGACGTGAGTTTCCAACTAACTCAATCCACTTCACTAAAACTCACAAACAAATTTCAAACCTTTTCATCCTTCGAGATTGCTCTTCAAACTTCATTTTCAGAAAAGAGTACGTTGTTTTTCCGTTCTACCGCAAACAGGCATCGTCCCTAACTGCTGGAATGAAGATTTAACGTCGCTCATAAAAAAACACTTAACCAACCAGTGGTCTAGGTTACCCGAACTACGTTTGCTCTGATTTCTCATACCAGATGAGGATACGTAGGCACAAGACGTCGATGTCTTGGCGAGAAACCTTCCCCCCAATCACCCGTAGTTTCCCGAACTACGTTGACTCTGACTTTCCCATTGCACGAGGGAATACGTAGGCATAAGGCGGTGATGTCCAATCGAGTCTCTTCTTTCCTTTTCACCCCTGTTTAGCAGTATCTTTTAGATAGTTTTCACTCATAGATTAGACAACAAGCGTGGATCCCATTGAGTACAACGGACGTGAGGGGTGCTCATACCTTCCCCTTGCATAACCAACTCCCGAACTCGAGATTTGGTTGTGATGACCTTGTCTTTTCCCATTCTTCAGTTTTTCTTTGATCGTTTCCTTTCCTTTTCTTTGGGATAAATAACGTTCGGTGGCGACTTTTCTGTTTGTTTCCGCCGGCCTCCTTTAGTTGCTTCCAAGGTAGAAACTATTTCAACCTCCTGTCATCAAAACTATGACTTCCAAGCAAGTTAGCGGGCCTACCCCATTTATTTATTTCAATTCAATCTTCCTCTTGGGTGTATCCAGCAAGCATGACCTTTTGTCAATTTCCTTACTATCATCCTTTTGGTGATAGCCAAACCTCATCGGTTCAACCTAGCATGCATCCTTTTGGTGTTGGTAAGCTTCAAATTAATGTTGATCTATCATCCTTATGGTGGTAGTATCCGGTTTGAGTTTGCTCCATCATCCTTTTGGTGATGGGTATGTCATTCGTTTGGTACCAGATTGTGCGAGTGTTTCTCTATCATCCTTTTGGTGGTAGTAGCCAGTGTGAGTTTGCTCCATCATCCTTTTGGTGATGGGTATGTCATCTTGTTGATGTCAGATTATGAGAATATTACTCTATCATCCTTTTGGTGGTAGTAGCCGGTGTGAGTTTACTCCATCATCCTTTTGTGATGGGTCTGTCATCCTGTTGGTGCCAGATTGTGTGAGTGTTGCTCTACCATCCTTTTAGTGGTAGTAGCCGATGTGAGTTTGCTCCATCATCCTTTTGGTGATGGTTTTGTCATCTTGTTGGTGCCAGATTGTGCGAGTATTGCTCTATCATCCTTTTGGTAGTAGTAGCCGATGTGAGTTTGCTCCATCATCCTTTTGGTGATGGGTCTGTCATCCTGTTGGTGCCAGATTGTGAAAGTGTTGCTCTACCATCCTTTTGGTGGTAGTAGCCGTTGTGTGAGTTTGCTCCGTCATTCTTTTGGCGGTGGGTTTATCATTCTTTTTGGTGCTAGATTGTCCAAAGTTTCCCTACATCCTTTTAGGTGTCAGGGTTGTGTATGTGTGTCACTCCATCATCCTTTTGGTGATGGGCCTGTCATTTTTTTGGTGTCATGTTGTCTATGTTATCATCCTTTTGGTGATAACAACCGTTCTGAACTATCCATTATCCCACTTCCCAAACACTTTCTTCCTTTTCGGACAAATTCAGAGTCTTCTTCATATCTAATAGACTTCTACCTTGAAAGAATGAACTCCGTAATAGTTCATCTTACTAGGTTTAAGCCAATTAGATAGGGGCATCTGTCATACCCCAAATTTGTCCTACCTATATATAACTTTCATTTGCACTTTCATACACTAACCATTATTCATAAAATCCAAAAATATATGTTGTTTTCCTGTCGCCTAAGCCTGTGCCTCGTTTGGGGGTATCCAGCCGGGTATGTGCGTGCAGTGTTGAGTGGGGTTCAATGATTAGGAAAGATTTCAAGATCAATCAAAACTATGGTATTCAATTTAAGCGGTGCATGTTTGAGATTGCAGTTAGGGTTTGTGTGTCAATTCAGATCAGTTACGTCTAGATCAGGTTATCAGGCCATGACAGGACGAGCATTCTATCAATGATTGGTTCATTTGAAATAAGGTTTCATGTGATTTATTGAGATCTGTGCGACATGGCATCTCAATTCATTTGGTGCTCATTTGATTCATGGTGGAAGATTTGTTTTATCAGTGCAAGCGACAGAATCCAGAGATTAACACAATGGTGGGTTCGTTTTAATGCAGGGTTCTAGCTCATTTTTACAATTTAAGATGGATTCATATGTTGTTTTACTCGTCAAGGATCGATTTGAGCTATATCTTCTTAAGTGAAGAAGGCAAGAATTTGGGGAATGTAATTCTAATTAAAATTTCAAGATTTAATGGTTCAAGAAATGGTTAATACGAGTTCGATACCCAAAATCCATCTAAGTATCCATTGATCACCATGCATTATCCTCTTTTTTGTTTATTATTACCAAAAGTAATAAGAACATGATGTTTTCAAAGTCCATTTTCCTTCAATAAAAGTCCATACTACATGTAATCCAAGCCCATCTTAAATTTAGTGTTCATCATTAAACCATCTTTTTATTATTTTTATCAAAAAAACATTTATACAAAAAATTCTATAAATAACTATGTCATTGTATAATAAGCCCATTTCTATTCTTAATAAAAAAAACAAAAAAAGACATATCCTTTTTACAAAGCCCATACAAAAGGTCCATATAGCTACAATAGAATGAACAAATAAAGAAAAATAAGACTCGTTTCCACATAACCGTAGCAGTGAACCGAGGATTTCTCATGTCGGTGGTAATGCACATTGATAAAACCTGCAAAAACTGGCATACCATCACAGAGTACCTACAAATCAACCAAATTTCGAACCATCAACGTGGTTTTTTAAACACAGCAACAACAAAAAATAGCGGTTTGGCGCGACCATAGATTAAACCCTCCATGTCAGGTCGATACATATGGGTCAATGTGTAAATACACAATGTTACCAAAGCACCCAAGAAAACCGTACGTACGCGTTCAATGAAAATACACGCACCTAAAAACAAAGTTCAGCAACATAGTCCTTGGCAAAGCGAGTCTGATACGAATTACACATCACCAAATTTTCCGCAATGAATATCCTTCATACCCCACACAATCCTAATAAATGGAAAAATGAATCATTTTCACAACGTAAGGACCACCTGTACATGAATCGCACCTGGGATCTCTCACTTGAATACCGTTTCACCCTCGGATCCTCTATATAAATCAACATTCTAAATCCTCTGCAGGGGACGGAGGGGGGCTTAAATTCCTCTCTAAACCTTCACCATTCAAAACAACCACCGCTAATCATTCAGTAAACCTAACATTTAACCCCAAATCTTTTCATAAGCCAATCTTCAACAAATTTTCCCCACCACGAATCACAAACAGAAGAAGGAAGTGAGAATGAGATAATGCGAGAAAGATGGAGTGATACAAAAACTCAGAGATAGAAAACCAAACCAAAAATGAGAGAGATGGATGAGAAGAAGAGAGAGTGATAAGACAAACTCACAAATCCAAACCTCCGAACCAAAACAAGCACACCCAGATTGAACCGAAGCTTTCATTGAGACGAAGTCGAAGACCGAGACGGAAGTGTCTGAAAAAACCAGTCGAAAGGGAGAAAGGTCGATGCTTATGATTTTTAGGCTTTGATGTTGATATTTTCTTTCATTTTAATGGTGAAACCAGATATCTACCACAACTTTTGCTTTGGTCTGAACTGAGATTGAAAGTTATTATTTTTTTGTTACCTCTGTGCATCATGATAAAGGTATTGGTTTCCCTTAGGGAAAACCCGGTACAGGCTTGTAATAACACTGGGCTTGGTTGGCCTGTTGGACTCTATTCCTCTTTTTCTTAAACACATTACTCTACAAACAAGCCATGTTTTTTTGGAGAATGATGGTTTATGGTTTCCCATATGATTTCTCCTTTCCGCACACACACTCCCTATCCAATGCCCCACCCGTCTTCCTTTTAGTTATTTTTTTTCATTTTATTTGTTAATATTTTTATGGTAGATCTTAAATGAAAAATATTTTGGGGGATGATTAGTATTTTGACCTTGGATTCCTGTCTTTGGTTTTTATTCATTTCCGTGTTCTTTTCTTTTTTTTTGGTCGATGACGAGACCTCCATAAGTTGTTATCAGTCAAATTATTGATAGATAATAATTTATCCGAGACCAACCTCTGTTTCTCTTCTCATTTTCTTCTTCATTCTTGATTTTATTCTATTTTCATCGATCAATAAAGTCTTTGAATTCTTAAACATCGATTTATCGAAGTCGATAACCTTCATTATGTCAAATCTATAGAAAATGATCATTTGGGTCATTTCCTTTACTTTGGGATCGTGATAGGCTATCTTTGATTAATCGATATAAGTTTATGATTAAGACGAGATCCCACTCTTTTTGTTCCGTGCGACACGATTAAATTGGCGAATGGCCCTCAATATCATTTCTCTATCTTGTTTTTAGCACAGATATCAATACACGCGACCTCCTATAGTTCGACTTTCATCATAAGTCGAGCTACGATGGTTTAGCGTTACATTTCATCTTGATTCAATTCATAAATCGACTAACCACTAACTTTACTTTCTGTCAATTATCCTCTCATCCTACCAATTCTCCTTTATCGTTGAGAAGAAAACAAGCAAGCTTAGATAACGCCCATCGTAAAATACCCTAAGAGGTTCCCATTGAGTACAACGAACGTGAGGGGTGCTAATACCTTCCCTTCGTATAACCGACTCCCGAACCCGGAACATGGTTGCGACAACCCTATTCTTATCCTTTCGTTTTAAGAGGTTTTCTCGATATTTTCCTTTCCTTTTATGGGATAAATAAAGTTTGGTGTCAACTTCGTCGAACCGCATTTCCGCGCCTTTCGCGCGAGGGTCGTTTCTCGTTATGAATTTTCGAGGTGCGACAGTGTTATGAATTCATACATCAGGTACTCCGATCAATTTTATTTAATTAATTGAAAAATATATTTAGTCATTTCAATGAATATTCTAATGTTGATTATGTTTTTACTTAAGGTTCTTGTATGACAAATTGATGTGCCCGTGTCAATTGGCAGAAAGATTCTCTTTCTTATCTCTTAGTTATATCAACGTACGGTTAACCGATCAAAGTCTGAATGCAGTCAAAGATCACTTAGTCGATGCATTTGTGGCCAACAGAGATACTGAAAAGTTGTATGTTTTACCATATAATATTGGTCATGGGTTAGATTTTCATTTTAATTTCATTTATTATAATTTTTCATTTTTTGACGTCGTGTAGAAAATGTTCATCTAAACTTTTATTTTATTTTACAGTGGACATTGGTTGTTGGTTGCGATTAATTCGATAAAAGAAATGATATATTATCTGGATTCGTTAGATGGTGATCAAACAAAATACCCAGATATGAAGAAGATGATTGATACGTAAGTGCTGAGATTGTTTTAAATATTCATGTGTATTATGTTATTCATTTATGTGAGATTGTTCTAAATATTCGTTTATATTATATTAGAGCTATACAAATATTCCGATCACAAAGGTAAGCTCGAGTACCAAAGAGTAAAGCAAACAACATTACATGGATCAGAGTGCAGGTATATTTTCACAATTTTGATTATAATAGTGATGCTACTTGATAAAACAAGTTAAACTATATATCCTGGTATATATTCATATTTTTTTCTATGTGTAGTGTCCTCGTCAGCGTAATGGTATAGATTGCAGTTATTTCGTATTGAGGCTTATGAAAGGTGTAACACCCCACTTCCCAAAATCAATTAAATTAATAAAAATTATAAATAAACAAAATCAGAGTTCCAAGTCTCCCAAGTGGGATATCACATAAAGACAACGTTTCCTTATAAAAAGGTATTTCTCCAAATACAGCGGAATGTTAAATAATAAAATTCAATAAAAGTTTGATACGTTCACAGGGAAATAAAATATAAGTTCAACATAAAACAAATAAAAACGCCCAAGTCCCGTGCTACGTATCAGAGCATCCTAGACTCGACAATCACACCAATATCCAAGCTAGCTAAGCACCTGGATTATCTGTACTTCCGAAGAAGCACAGACCAAAACAACAACAAAGGGGTGAGAAAACATGATCAAAAATATAATGGTAATGTAATACATGTAAATAAGGTAGTACAACACACCAACACACCAAGATTCACCCCTAACAACACCATATGACGAACCTACTGTTCAAATTACAATATAACATATTATAATGCAAAATGCAACTCAACACCATGCATGCGGTACCGACTCGTTGGTTCATTCAATCGAACCTGGATAGATCACTTACGCTCCTCCTGAGACATGATCTATCCCCCACCATTCTCCACAAAGGAGTACGGATGAATCACTTACGCTCCTCCTGAGACATGATTCATCCCACCAAAACACCATAATATGCACACACCAATGCATAACTAATATATTTAGGCACTCAACGTGCATACGATCCTCCTGATCATATCATCATACATCAATGCATATATGTACAGATATAACATACACCAACACCATATAAATCAACCAGATAGTAAACAAGTTCATACTTTAACACCAAGATATAAACATATCCCGCCACTCGGGGGTACACGATCCTACTGATCACTACATACATATACCTCAACTAATTATCCACCGACAATATCAAGGGAAACACGTATTATCACCAGTATGCAAGTTAAATCCCACACTCACCAACCTTACAGTGCATCCAGGCCAAAGGGATCACACCAGTCCAGAGCTCAAGGCCAAAATATCACAACACTCACATTCTGGTTCTGCTACGTTCGCTGACATTCGCCAGGCGAAGCCCCGTAGCGAACCTTCGCTGGCATTCGCCAGGCGAAGCCCCCTTTCCACTATCGTGCATTCGCCAGGCGAAGCATTCACTCGCCAGGCGAACCTTCGCTGGCCACACTCGCCAGGCGAAGTTCCTACCCTTTAGGTCTGGGATTTAATTCTGAATTATTCGCTGCCATTCGCCTCAGCTCTCCAGGCGAACACTCGCCTCCACTCGCCAGGCGAAGCTTCGCCAACACTCGCCAGGCGAAGCCCAGCGAATGCTGCGATTCACCAAGTTTTCTCACAGTTCTGCAGTGTATTCTAGGCCAAATTGTACCTATCATCTCAACTCAGATCCTCAGTCTATTCTAGTACCAATCTTGCACATTACCGTAACCAATAGGTTTCTAATTCCTATTCCCAAAATCATCACCTACACACTTTATCGATACCTCAAAAGCCATACAGAATCTTCCCTAAAAACCGTAAAACACCTTATATGCCCTATATGCCAAATCAACCCAAAACACCAATTCATTAACGATTACTATATAATTAACAACAATCATCATCAATCATAACATATCAATTCACAATATCATATATAGATGATCTTTCTACGGGGTTAAGGAATCCCCAACTACCCTATACATGTATAAACCATTCCCAATCAAGTTTCTCCCCCCTTACCTTGTTAATCGGTTGATCGATGAAAGAATCTTCCAAGGTTTGGCCAATTCTGATTTTCCCCTGTTCCTTCGTTCTTCGCTCCCTTTTCCGTTCTCTTTTCCGTTCTTCTCACTTCTCTCCTTTCTATCGTTCTTTTTCCACTTTCTTAACTTCTCACAATGTATCGTGAAAACTACTAACCCCTCGCCTTCTCTATTTTAATTCTCTAATCCCAATAATAATAATAACTTAATAATAATAATAATAATAGTAATAATAATAATAACTATAATAAATATAATAATAATAATACTAATATTCCCACCAATATTAATATTATACACTATATTATTATATTCACCAAAACACCACCAACAATCCTCCCACATTAGGGACACCCACCAAACATCACCAAATACACCCCTACCAAAGGGCACACCAACACCTAATATTTAAAATAATAATAAAATGACTAAATAATTAAAATGGGTGTTACAACTCTCCCCCACTTTAATTATTTTCGTCCTCGAAAATTACCTGATGGAAATAGCTCCGGATACGCTTCTCGCATCCTGCTTTCCTACTCCCAGGTCACACTGCCTCCTGCAGCACCTCCCCAAACTACCTTCACCAAAGGTATCTCTTTCCCTCGGAGCTGTTTCATCTTACGGTCCTCGATCCTCAACGGCATCGTCTCAACAGTAAGATTCTCCCGAATCTGAACATCATCTCTCTGAATCACATGAGATGGATCAGAAACATACTTTCGCAATTACGACACATGAAACACATCATGTAAGTTTGACAACTCAGGCGGCAACGCCACCCTATAAGCCACATCACCAATTCTCTTCAAAATCTCATAAGGTCCAATGAACTTAGGATCCAGCTTCTTGGACCTCAACGCACGACCCACACCAGTCATCGGATTAACTCTTAGGAATACGTGATCACCTACACAGAATTCCAACTCTTTCCTCCGATTATCATGATAGCTTTTCTGCCTACTCTGAGACACTTTCAATTTCTCACGAATCATTTGAATTGTCTCAGTAGTCTGCTGTACAATTTCTGGCCCAAGCACCATATTCTCACCAGTTTCATACCAACACAGAGGAGTCCTACACCTCCTCCCATACAAAGCTTCAAACGGTGCCATTCCAATACTAGAATGGTAACTGTTATTGTACGTGAACTCAATCAACGGTAAATGAGTATCCCACGCACCACCCTTTTCCAATACACAAGCTCTCAACAAATCCTCAAGCGACTGAATAGTCCTCTCCGACTGACCATCAGTTTGCGGATGATAAGCTGAACTCAACTTCAACTTAGTTCCCAAAGCTTCCTGCAAGCTCTTCCAAAATTCCGAAGTAAACCGTGGATCTCTATCCGACACAATACTGGACGGAACACCATGCAACTTCACAATTACCCGAATGTAAATCTCTGCCAGTTTCGTCAACGGAAAACTAATATTGATCGGCACGAAGTGTGCAGACTTCGTCAATCGATCCACAATCACCCATATAGCATCAAAACCTCTCGTCGTATTCGGCAAACCTGTCACAAAATCCATAGTAATGCAATCCCATTTCCAAACCGGAATCTCTAATGGTTGCATAAATCCAGAAGGTCTCTGGTGTTCCACCTTCGACTTCTGACATGTCAAACAGGCATACACAAATTGAGCTATGTCTCTTTTCATACCAGACCACCAAAATAATTTCTTCAAATCATGATACATTTTCGTGGCTCCCGGATGAATACTCAGGCTACTACGATGTCCTTCGCTCAAAATTGACTTTTTCAATTCTTCATCATCTGGTACACAAATTCTGCCTCTAAATCTCAACACACCTGTACTATCCAATTTAAAGTCACTATCGGAGTGACTCCCTACTCCAGGCATCAAATCTACCAATTTTACATCCAACTTCTGATTCTCTCTAATCATATCCAAGAAGTCATTATTTACCTGCAACATACCCAACATTACACTATCTGCAGTGGTCTCACAAACCATGCTCAAATCTCTAAACTGTTCAATTAACTCAATTTCTTTCACCATCAGAGCTGCCATATGAATTGCTTTCCTACTCAAAGCATCTGCCACTACATTGGCCTTTCCTGGATGATAACTCAAACTGAAGTCATAATCCTTCAAAAATTCCAACCATCTCCTCTGCCTCATATTCAGCTCTTTCTGATCAAACAAGTATCTCAGACTCTTATGATCACTAAACACTTCAAATCTTGAACCATATAAATAGTGTCTCCAAATTTTCAACACAAAAACAATCGCAGCTAATTCAAGATCATGAGTCGGATAATTTCGCTCATGCACTCTCAATTGCCGCGATACATATGCTACTACTTTACCATTCTGCATCAGAACCCCGCCTAATCCCATCTTAGACGCGTCACAGTACACCACAAACGGTTCACTCGGAGTCGGTAACACTAACACCGGTGCCGTAGTCAATCTCTTCTTCAACTCTTCAAAACTTTCTTCACAAGCAGCATCCCATACAAAAACTTGGTTCTTTCTCGTCAACTGAGTTAATGGCAACGCCAAATTAGAGAACCCTTCAATAAACCTGCGGTAATAACCGGCTAACCCCAAAAAGCTTTTAATCTCTGTCGCTGTCTTCGGAGGTTCCCACTGCAATACTGCACTTACTTTTGACGGATCCACCGCTATTCCATCTTCAGATATTACATGCCCCAAGAAACTTACTTTCTTCAACCAAAAGTCACACTTTGACAGTTTAGCAAATAATTTATTTTCCTTCAACACTTGCAAGGCAATTCTCAAATGTCCTGCATGCTCTTCATCAGATTTAGAATAAATTAATATATCATCAATAAACACTACAATGAACTGATCCAAGTACGAATGGAAAATTCTGTTCATATACTCCATAAATACTCCCGGTGCATTAGTCACTCCAAACGGCATTACATCATATTCGTAATGTCCATATCGAGTCCTAAAAGCAGTCTTTTGAATATCACCTTCTTTTACTCTCATCTGATGATAACCCGATCTTAAGTCGATCTTACTAAATACACGGGCTCCCACCAGCTGGTCCATCAAATCATCAATCCTAGGTAAAGGATACTTATTCTTAATAGTCACTTTATTTAATTGACGGTAATCTATGCACAGACGCATACTACCATCCTTCTTCTTCACCAACAACACTGGAGCTCCCCACGGCGATACACTTGGTCTAATAAACTTTCTATCCAACAATTCTCCGATCTGAGACTTCAACTCAGCCAATTCCACTGCAGACATCCTGTACGGCGCCATAGAAATAGGTCTCGTACCAGGAACAAGATTAATACCAAATTCTACTTCTCGCGTCGGAGGCAATTCCGTAATGTCGTCAGGGAACACTTCTGGAAATTCATTCACCACTGCTAATTCCTCCATTGGCACTTTGTTATCCATCGATAAAGTTGCAAACAAAGCAAACACTCTAGTTTCATCTTCCAACAAGGCCCTCAATTCTTTATTAGACAAACAACTTGCCACAACTTCCTCTTCAGGGGTCGGGAACAACAATTCCTTCCGAAAATAATTGATGTAGACTCGGTTGAACTCTAACCAGTTCATACCCAGAATAACATCCAACTTACCAAGTGGTAGACAAATCAGATCCACTCCAAATTCTCTACCGAAAATAGTCAGCGGACACTTCAGGCATACCAAAGAAGTAGTCACTGAACCTATAGAGGGTGTCTCAATAGTCATCTGTATCTCCAGAGTGGACGGCACCAAACCTATCCTCTCCACACAATCTACAGAAATAAACGAGTGCGTTGCACCCGTATCAATAATAGCAATCAAAGGAATATTATTGATAATACAAGTACCTCTGATCACACGCTCATCACTGGCAGCTTGAGTTCCTGCCAAGGCAAACACTTTTCCACCAGCCGGAGACGTTTGAGGCTTCTTCGGCTTCTCGCAATGTGTACTGATATGACCCTTCTCACCACAGTTATAACAGGTCGGCATAGTTGCTCTGCAATCAGCTATCACATGACCTGGTTTCCCACACTTAAAACATTTCTTGGCCTCATTAGGACAATCATTAGCACGGTGTCCCATACCACCGCACCGAAAACATTTCCCTTCAGCAGATGCTCTCCCATCTTTAGGCTTCTTATCAACAACAGCTTTACGTTTTCCCTTATCAGCAGCAACATTATAAGGAGTACCACTAAACCTCTGCTTACCCTTACGGTCATTAACAGCTTTGTAGTGCGCAATCCTTTCTCGGTTATCATTATCATAGATTCTGCTTCTGCTTACCAGCTCAGGATAGCTCCTGATCTTCTGACAACCAATCCCCAACTTAATCTCTGGACGCAGTCCATTCTCAAACTTTAAGCACTTAGAGGTCATTGCCCCTTCCACATTATAGTGGGGACAATACTGCACCAGCTCCTCAAACTTGGCAGCATATTCTGCTACAGTCATGCTACCCTGTTTCAGCTATAAGAATTCAATTTCCTTAGCGCTTCGGATATCTTCCGGGAAATACTTCTCCAGAAAACCTTTCCGAACCACCTCCCAAGTAATGGTAGTTCCAGCAGCTTCCAACCTTTGGCGACTATTGTCCCACCAGGCTTCAGCCTCACCCTCCAGCATGTGAGTACCAAACCTCACCTTTTGTTCATCGCTACATTCCATAGTCCTGAAGATCTTTTCAATTGCCTTCAGCCACTTCTGAGCAGCTTCGGGGTCCAGAATTCCCCCTTCGAACGTTGGCGGCTTGTTGCTCCGAAACTGCGCCAAACTCCTGAATTGGGCATCTGCAGTTTGATTCTGATTAGCAACAGCCTGTGCCGTTGCTTGCATAGCAGCAGCCAATGCAGCATCGTTCCTTCCTGCCATACTGCTCCAAACAACAACACCAGGTTTAAAAGATATCCAACTACACCATAAAGGACAGACTCAACTCGACTCAACAACACTGGCCGGACGGACCAACCTGCTCTGATACCAATTGTAACACCCCACTTCCCAAAATCAATTAAATTAATAAACATTATAAATAAACAAAATCAGAGTTCCAATTCTCCCAAGTGGGATATCACATAAAGACAACGTTTCCTTATAAAAAGGTTTTTCTCCAAATACAGCGGAATGTTAAATAATAAAATTCAATAAAAGTTTGATACGTTCACAGGGAAATAAAATATAAGTTCAACATAAAACAAATAAAAACGCCAAAGTCCCGTGCTACGTATCAGAGCATCCTAGACTCGACAATCACACCAATATCCAAGCTAGCTAAGCACCTGGATTATCTGTACTTCCGAAGAAGCACAGACCACAACAACAACAAAGGGGTGAGAAAACATGATCAAAAATATAATGGTAATGTAATACATGTAAATAAGGTAGTACAACACACCAACACACCAAGATTCACCCCTAACAACACCATATGACGAACCTACTGTTCAAATTACAATATAACATATTATAATGCAAAATGCAACTCAACACCATGCATGCGGTACCGACTCGTTGGTTCATTCAATCGAACCTGGATAGATTACTTACGCTCCTCCTGAGACATGATCTATCCCCCACCATTCTCCACAAAGGAGTACGGATGAATCACTTACGCTCCTCCTGAGACATGATTCATCCCACCAAAACACCATGATATGCACACACCAATGCATAACTAATATATTTAGGCACTCAACGTGCACACGATCCTCCTGATCATATCCTCATACATCAATGCATATATGTACAGATATAACATACACCAACACCATATAAATCAACCAAATAGTAAACAAGTTCATACTTTAACACCAAGATATAAACATATCCCGCCACTCGGGGGTACACGATCCTACTGATCACTACATACATATACCTCAACTAATTGTCCACCGACAATATCAAGGGAAACACGTATTATCACCAGTACGCAAGTTAAATCCCACACTCACCAACCTTACAGTGCATCCAGGCCAAAGGGATCACACCAGTCCAGAGCTCAAGGCCAAAATATCACAACACTCACATTCTGGTTCTGCTACGTTCGCTGACATTCGCCAGGCGAAGCCCCGTAGCGAACCTTCGCTGGCATTCGCCAGGCGAACCTGCTGGCGAAGCCCCCTTTCCACTATCGTGCATTCGCCAGGCGAAGCATTCACTCGCCAGGCGAACCTTCGCTGGCCACACTCGCCAGGCGAAGTTCCTACCCTTTAGGTCTGGGATTTAATTCTGAATTATTCGCTGCCATTCGCCTCAGCTCGCCAGGCGAACACTCGCCTCCACTCGCCAGGCGAAGCTTCGCCAACACTCGCCAGGCGAAGCCCAGCGAATGCTGCGATTCACCAAGTTTTCTCACAGTTCTGCAGTGTATTCTAGGCCAAATTGTACCTATCATCTCAACTCAGATCCTCAGTCTATTCTAGTACCAATCTTGCACATTACCGTAACCAATAGGTTTCTAATTCCTATTCCCAAAATCATCACCTACACACTTTATCGATACCTCAAAAGCCATACAGAATCTTCCCTAAAAACCGTAAAACACCCTATATGCCCTATATGCCAAATCAACCCAAAACACCAATTCATTAACGATTACTATATAATTAACAACAATCATCATCAATCATAACATATCAATTCACAATATCATATATAGATGATCTTTCTACGGGGTTAAGGAATCCCCAACTACCCTATACATGTATAAACCATTCCCAATCAAGTTTCTCCCCCCTTACCTTGTTAATCGGTTGATCGATGAAAGAATCTTCCAAGGTTTGGCCAATTCTGATTTTCCCCTGTTCCTTCGTTCTTCGCTCCCTTTTCCGTTCTCTTTTCCGTTCTTCTCACTTCTCTCCTTTCTATCGTTCTTTTTCCACTTTCTTAACTTCTCACAATGTATCGTGAAAACTACTAACCCCTCACCTTCTCTATTTTAATTCTCTAATCCCAATAATAATAATAGCTTAATAATAATAATAATAGTAATAATAATAATAACTATAATAAATATAATAATAATAATAATAATATTCCCACCAATATTAATATTATACACTATATTATTATATTCACCAAAACACCACCAATAATCCTCCCACATTAGGGACACCCACCAAACATCACCAAATACACCCCCACCAAAGGGCACACCAACACCTAATATTTAAAATAATAATAAAATGACTAAATAATTAAAATGGGTGTTACAAAAGGAACTATTCATTTGGATCAAATAGAGATTCCAAGCATGGTATGGATTTTTAAGTTAAGATTTATTTTAATATTTAACTAATATTTCATCTAATTAATTAGTTTTAACTAAATCATGTATATTATTTTATATTATGTACTACTTTGTGAATTCTAGTGTGCTACTTACTCGAAAGATAAACTGGAAGAAATTAAGGAGGAATAGTGTCAATACATTCTTGAGATGAGAAATATATAAGGTATATTGTCTTTCTTTCTTTTGTGTGAAGTTTATGGTTCTTAGAGATTTTTGTTTTTGTAATGTTCTGTACTGGATAGGAATAGTTTTGCAGGTCATGTTGTATAGTTTTGGAAGTTGTTGTATAGTTCTGGTAATTGTTGTGAATTGAAGATTGATGTTTATAATTATGTTTGGTGAATCTTTTATAAGTTAAAGGTTTTGGAAGTTGATAGAATTGTGGATGTTTTCTTGGTGTATGAGGTTTGTGTTGAATTATAATGGTTATTATAAGGTTTATGTGTTGAATTATAGTGGTTATAAAGGTTTATATTTTGAATTATTTATATATATATATATATATATATATATATATATATATATATATATATATATATATATATATATATATATATATTATATATATATATATATATATATATATATATATATATATATATATATATATATATATATATATATATATATATATATATATATATATGTTGAATTATACCGGTATATAAGGCCTATGTGTTGAAATAAAGGCTTGTGTTGAATTATAAAAGGTTTGTGATAAGTTTTGATAAAAATTTGAATTCTAACGGTTTGTGCTGCCATTTTATAATTAAAAGATAAGACTTATGTCAACGCTTTTAACAAAAAACGTTTCCTAAAAAGTGCACTATAGACAACGCTTATAAAAAAACGCTTTCTAAAAAAGTGATTTTTAAAAAAGTGCTTTTAAAAGCGCTATTTACGTGGAGAAAAGAAAGCGCTTAGTAAAAAAAACGCTCCCTAAAGGGGGAAAAGAAAGCGCTGCCTAAAATATAACGAAAAGATACATAAGACAGCGCTAAGGGGGGGGGCAGTGCTTTCCATGAAAAAGCGCTATTTAAAATAGAAAGAAAAGATACATTAGACAACGCTTTTAAAAGCGCTGCCTAAAGGGGAGGAAAAGAAAGCACTTTCTATGAAAAAGCGCTATCTAAAATAGAAAAAAAAATACATTAGACAGCGCTTTTAAAAGCGTTGTCTAAAAAAGAGCAAAAGAAAGCGTTTTCCATGAAAAAACGTGCCTAAAGGTGACATTAAAGAGCCCTTTTACATTTAAAATGGGACCTAAGACAACACTTTTGCATTTAAAAAAAACTTTGTTTTTACATACAACAGCGCCACTTTAGACAGCGCTTTTAAGTGCTGCTAAAACCCAAAAAAGTGTTGCCTTAGATATTTTATGGCGTAGTGTTTGCAACAATTCACAAAGTATTGTCATTTTTTAAATTCAAAAGTAACAAAGTGAAACAACAACTACAGAAAACTAGAGGAACATTAGACACTGGAGGGCCGCCACGAGTAGTATGATTACTCGGATGCATCGTGACTCAAATGTTCAAATGGCGCCTACAAGCCGCATCTACACCCACGCCTCTGATCCCAGAGCCAATGACGACTTCAACGAAAGGAAATGTAGACGTGACAAGTGGCATAACTTGAAAACACTACACTTATCCATGTGTCAATTTGTCTTCTTTAAAAAAAAATTATATAAGTGCTATTAATGTGAGTAGAACTTTTTATATGAAACTATTTATGATGCATTGAATGTATTTACTCCGTTATAATTTTCTTATAATTTTAAATCACATCCATATTTGTAGTTTAATTGCATCATGTATATTAGTAAAATGCAGCAACAGCTGAATCGCAAGACTTTCCAGATTCTCACGCCCACAGAAATACAGATGGATCACTTTCACTGAGCTGCCATGCATCTGACTGACACCACGTCCGCATTCATACTGATCAATCAACGGAGTCAACTGACGGTGCTGCTTCATTCATTAGTAACCGTGACATTGTTTGCTTCGTTGGTCCACGTATAAAACAAACAAAACCTTACCACTTTGTCTTCATCTTTATCCTATTATTACATCCTTCAACAATGGAATATTCTTCCACGTAAATGTCATTTAATTTCCGATAAGCGTGATTATTATTGTAAAACAGAAAATTTGGACCTATTTTCAATTTTCGTCATAGAACAACTTGGTTTTATTTTATGTCAGCTAAAATTGATACTAATGACACATGATCAGTTGAATGTTTTGATTATTCAAAGAGTTTTTATTCTTTTTCATGTTGGTCAAAAGATCACTACCTACCATTTCAAATCACCTTAAGTAGGGTATGCTTCTAGAATGGAGAGTGAGAGAGTAGTTGATTTTTTTATTCAACTTCAATCAATAAATGCTTTAATTAAGTTTGACTGGTTGTTATAACAAGTCAAACATATTCCTTTAATTATTTGATATATATAAACTTAATTTAAATATTACATATGATTCAATTATAATAGATTTGAAAATTGTGAACCATAAATTCAATTAATTCTATAAGTTGACGTCAACCATAATCTATAGACATCTTATAAAACTCATAATCATTTTTTAATATTGTAGTTTTAGAAATATTTCTTAGAATTTAATTAATAGTATTTCATAGTAAAACTAGAGTTGATAGTAAAGAGTGAATTTACAGTTTTCTCTAGTGCTTTGAAATTTTCGATGCGGATAGAAAGGAAATTGATCTATAAGATACGTTTAAGTTAATAGGTGAGTGAAAAGTGAAGATTGAATGAAAAAATTAGGATTGATCCTGAATTTTTAGAGGCACATGATAAATAATAAAAAAGGACCCTTAAAAAATATGAAATAATTTTACTATAAAAATGTAGAAGTCAAGGTTCAAACATGTGACCCTAACCTTGTGGCAAAAGCTTCTTTCCACTACACTACAAATGTAATATTTATTAAATTTTCAACATAATGTATATATAATTATATTATTATTTAATTTACAAAGCTATCATTCTAAATTTTGAGGCCCTGTTTTATTTGAGGCCCTGGGCAGTGGGCCCGATTGCCCTGAAATTGACGCGTTTTCTTATTTAAATAGAAGAATTGGTTAGTAATCGAGTGTATTTGATAAGGTGTGAGATACAGTCCGCTGTCAAATTAATTTGGACGGCTGGGATAGCGCTTGCGAGGGAGATTACATGCTTGGTGGAGGAAAAGAGTACACATATTTTTAGCCAAACATTTCCCTTCATCTTTATTGTGTTCCATATGTTTAGGTTTTATGGGCCAAAAAATTTAGGTACATAAAGCTTTTTGACTGTACAATCCTATATGTTAGAATATGGTATATAAGGCTTTCGAAGCGTCATTTTGCCCCTTTTGGCTATTATTGACTTGCAAAAGAAGTATTTCTACTTTATCATTCCTTTTTAGATAAGTTGTTGTCTCAAGCTTTGGATCAAGCTCAAAAGACTTCGTTTGTTGGCATTGGCCTTGCATGTTTTATTGTTCGTTTCCCTGAGTTCTAATGTTTAACTTCATGTCCTTACTTTTGTTTGACTTCTTTAGGGTTTTGGGGATAATGAGTGTTTGAGTCAACCAAGAAGTCTGATAAGGATAATGCATGGTGTAACTCTGATTTTAGTGACGCGACCACTACTGCATTTAATGTTACTTTCTGATTTCTAATATTTATCCTATGATGCTTAAAATGAAGGGGAAGATATCTCAAACTAACCCTGCTCGCAAATGTTATTCTTATAAACGCTAAGAGATCTGGAATCAGGGGTTGGTTATACTGATTGAAGCTATTAACACTCTGAGTATTTATAGTACTCTATAAAAACCTTTATTGCATATTTTTACTGTTGAATTACCTACTTGCTTAGGTTTGTCTGTTGTTTGAATATGAAAGTTTCTCCTTTGTGAAGACTGAGGAAATTTTTTTGTTTGGTATTTCTATTATTTTTGGTAGGTACCTGGACCTAAGGGTTTTTTATTAATGCGCTCGCTAAGATTTCGCAATCTTATGCATACGTATTCTCAAAAAGGAAATTGAGAAATTAGAGTGTTTGTAGTTCCTCCTAAATTTATGGGAGGAAAATGTTTTTGTGTCTTGTTCAAAGCCCAAGATTGAAGCTAAAAAAGTATTTGTGTCTTGTTCAAAGCCCAAGATTGAAGCTAAAAGAGTATTTGTGTCTTGTTTAAAGCCTAAGATTGAAGCTAAAACAGTATTTGTGTCTTGTTCAAAGCCCAAGATTGAAGCTAAAAGAGTATTTGTGTATTGTTTAAAGCCCAAGATTGAAGCTAAAAGTTTTACTGAGAGAGAATTTGTCATCTCTAAAGGGAGATATCTCACTTATTCATCACAATCATTAAAGAAATGATTATAAGGTAAGTTGCTTTAACTGGGATGTTTGGAATCCAGCAATTCCACATCTTCCTTTATAGGAGAAGTGAAATGTCATGAAGGAAGAAGCTTTGAACTTGGACTTTGAAGTATCCATAGCAATGCCACATCTTTCTTCATGATTTTTAGCATAAAGAAAGAAGTTTTTTACTTGGACCTTGAAATATCTAAAGCAATGTCGCATCCTCCTTTATGTAAAACAGTTTGATTTGAATGTTTGATTTGATTTGAAATGTGATGTATAGAAGGGATATCCTCCTACAGAGAGGACCTATAGTCTCATTGATCAGTGGTTTTTATACGTTATTTTACCATTAGTTTTAGTTAATCATTTGATATGTCTAGTCGCATTTTATTCGTTTTTATTGCATTTTACGCGTCGGTTTGGTATTTTCATTGTTTCTAGGTTCAGGTAAGCAATAGAAAAGAATTAGAGCAAAAACCGAGTAAAACAGCGAGAAGTCAAAAGAGTTTTGAAGTGGACCAGGAGCCTGACACGGTCGCCCGTGTCTCCTGACATGGCCGCCCGTGTCTCTTGACACGACCCGTGTCAGGAAGTGCTCAGAAAATGCAAAATATGTGGAGACTAGGGAGCTGACACGGCCGCCTGTGTCAGCTGACACGGCCCGTGTCAGCACACCTGGAACAGAGGAAGTTTTCGTGCAGTGTAACAGGGAGCTAACACGGCCGCCCGTGTCAGCTGACACGGCTCGTGTTGGCTGAAACGCTTCATCTTCTAATTTTCTTGGATTTTTGGCATTTTTGACCCATGAGGGTATTTTGGGTATTTTCTTATTGATGGGGTGGACATGAGACTATTTAAGACGTGTCTTGAGAAGGAAAATGGGGACCTTTTGGATAAAAAAAGAATTTCACGATTAAATTGTAGCGATCAAGAATTGGGGAAACTGATGGTTTTCATGAGCGGAAGAAATTGAAGATCAAGGCAACCCTATTATCTTGTAATGTTCAATCTAATTATTGAATTTACTTTAAATATTATGAGTAGCTAAACCCCCAATGTTAGGGGGTGTCCCTGAATTAACTCTATAATAACCTTATTTTCTTTGAATTAGTGATTTCACTGCTTTCTCATGATCGTTGCTATCATATAATGTTCTTAAGGCTTTTCTTATCTGACAAATAAGGATTCGATTTACGATTAACCTTAGGTTTGGAAAAACGATTGTTAACGCTTTTATACGATAATACTATAGTAGATATTGCCTAGGAATGAGGATACCCTATAGTAACTGTAATGTTTTAGATAAAACAAATTGCTTGGTATAGTTCCTATACTGCCAAGGAATTGGGGTATAGGGAGAATACCAAAGGGTTTTCTGGCTAAGGAAGTAGAGTCAACCAATATTTAAAATCGGTAATGATTGAATTGAGCGGTGATTTTTGAAAATACGAATTAAGGTTGTTACAAGACTTTTCATACACTTTACCCTAGCATGCTCCTCATATTTGTCAAAAACCTATTTTATTACTTTTGCCTTTAGTCTTTTACTTTTAAAAATTAAACAAACCAAAACATGATTGACCTTTTGTTCAATTGCATTATTATAGAAATTGTATTCCTACACAGTCCTCGAGATCAATATTCGAGGAGTTTGTCCCTTACTACGACATTGGTCAAAATAGTACACTTGCTATTTTACCGATCAAGTTTTTGGCGACGTTGCCGAGGACTGCCAGAATATCAGTTTAATTTTAATTCAATTGAAATTTTGTTACTCTGCAACCAAATTTTTTTTCCAATTTTTGTTTTATTTATTACTATTGTTTTTACTACTAATCTGCGTCTAACATTTTCATGCAAGATGATTCCTCAGCTAATTTTTCTTTGGACGCAGAAATTGAAAGGACTTTACACGAAAGACGTAGACAAGCTAGACTAGTAGCTTCAGAAGCCGAACCTTCAGCGCTAGAATCAGAAGATGAAAGAGTCTCTGTTTATTCAGAATACTCTAATTCAGGTTCAGAATCAAGTAGAGACACTGTAACTATGGCGGGATTCCCACCAGCGGAGAGACTCCTTGGCGATTACGGAGGAGCTAATGCATCAGCTAATAGGTTAATAATTGTAAACCAACCAGTGAATGTACCCAATTTTCAGTTGCATCCGAGCATAATCATTCAACTTGAGAGGAGACCTTTCACCGGAAAGGCTAATGAAGATGCCAACAGACATCTACAAAGATTTCTGACAATGAGCACTACTCTCAAGATTGAGGGGCACACGGATGAAGCAAAAAGGCTACGAATTTTCCCGTTCACTCTCTCTGAAGATGCTAAAGAGTGGTTTTACTCGTTACCAACCGGGAGTATTACTATGTGGGAAGAGATGGAGAGAGCCTTTCTGAATGAATACTTTCTTGCCTCTGTTTATATTCGTAAGCGATATGATATTATGAATTTTAAATAGAGGGAGGGAGAATCACTAGGAGATTCTTATAAAAGGTTCAAACGGTTATTGGTTGCATGTCCTACTCACAACTTGGATCAAACTGAACAGATGCAAATGTTTGTGAATGGTATTAAGATGAAGACGAAGAAACTGATTGATACAGCAGCCGGTGGCTCATCTAACTTTACAACAGCCACTAGTATAAAAAAAATCATTGAAGTTATTGCTGCAAATGAGCATCTGGAGCTATATGACCGGAGTGTGAGTAAGCCGGAAGAAACCGTTGACTTGAAGTTGGCAACTCAAATTGTGAAAATGGAAGAGGAAATCAAAGTTGAAGTGGAAAGAAGGCTTAAGGGAATGAATGTGAGTACTGAAACTGTAGCTCAAGTTCAACCTGTCCAAGCTGTGAGGTTTATAATGGACCCCATTTTACTGCCCAATGTCTTGCTACTGCTAAAAAAAATGAAGAGATAAAGTATTTGAGGCAGAACAATCCATACTCTCAGACTTATAATCCAGGGTGGAAGAATCATCCTAACTTTTCCTGGAAAGATCAGAGTCAGTCTCAATATTCGCAGCAGCAACAGACTCCTCAGAAAGCAGAATGCGAGATAGCTATTGAATAATGGCAGCTCAAAATATTCATTCCAATAAGAGACCCGTAATGTTCAAGGGAATAACACAGCTTCTATCAAAAATCTTGAGGCTCAAATGGGGCAGATAGCCTAGCACCTCTCCACGCACACTCAAGGAACCCTCCCGAGCGCGACAGTTTTGAATCCAAAAAATCAAGAGAATATTAATGTTGTCACAACAAGAAATCAGAGAATGACGGAAGAAAAGGAAGAAAAAGAAACAAATGAGTATGAGTGTATAGAGGTGGAACTTGAGGTAAGAGAAAAAGTGAAAGAATCAGAAGAAGTTATACCATCTGAAAAACCAACTGAATAGAAAAAGAAAGAAGAGGTTAAACCTAAAATCAAGCTACCTTATCCTCAGAAAGTTACAAAGAAGGATCAAAACGAGAAAGACTTTGGAAAATTCAGCGCAATGTTCAAAAAATTGGAAATCAATATGTCGTTCTTTGAAGCACTCGAGCAAATTCCTTTGTACAAGAAATTCATGAAAGAGGTAATATGTGAAAAGAGACCAATGGGTGAGGAGTCAAAAATTACAACTGAGCAATGTAAGGAAATATTACAAGAAAGGAGAATCCCCATCAAGCGGAAAGATCCTGGACCAGTAGTAACCCCTTGTACTATAAAAGATAGAACTTTTAAGAAAGTCCTTATTGATTCAGGTGCTAGTGTGAGTCTCATGCCTCTATCTATCTTCAAAAAGCTGGGTATTGGAAAAGTGAGCGATATGGGAACAAGCTTAAAGTTTGTCGACCGCACAACTAAGAGGTCATATGGGCTAGCAGAGGATGTACTGGTGACGATCGATAACTTCACCTTCCCAGTTGATTTTGAGATCATGGATATTCCAAAAGATGAAAAGACTTCAATCATACTCGGTTGACTGTTCTTGCTTACTAGTCGGTGCAATGTTGATATCGAAACAGGTACGCTCACTTTTAAATCTTTTAATGAGGAAATAACTTTAAAAACATTTGAGATTAAGAAGATAGGTAAAGAGGAAGATGTTAAACCTTCAGTTGGAATGATCAAAACAACGAAAAAGAAAAACGATCAAAACCACTTCAAGTTGCTCTTATCTCTGAACTTGACCGACATTCTGTTGTGAAAAAGTCAAGAAATAGAGTTTGGAAGCTAAAGTACCCCCCCCCCCATAACAATAGGGAGTCAAACGTCGAGCCATGCGACGTTAAACGAAGCGCTGCGTAGGAGGCAAACCACGGATTTTAATAATTTATGTTTTTCTTTTTGTAGTTATTTTAATTTTTGCAGGAATAAACGAGAATTTGCAAGGAAAAACGTGGAAGCAGCAAAGAGGTGTTGCATTACCCTTCGACCCCTCTGTAAGGATCTCTATGGGTACGTCTCTTCCTCTCTTGTTCTTAAACATTAAGGTCAATGTTTAGTTCAAGTTTGGGGGAGGTTTTACTGTTTTGAAGTTTCAATTTAAATACCTTTTTAATTGCGTTCGGTAAAAAAATCACTTCGAATTCTCCCCATATGAAGACCGTAAAATTTTTGCTTGTGAATGCTATGTTATATGAAGTAGCCATGAAAGTATTTAGAGTTTGAGGGAATAGGAGTTAGAACTAGGGAATTTGGGAAAGTTTGGAAATTGAGGTATAATGAACACCCTAGGTTCCCCGGAGTAAGGAAACGAATCCAACGTGTAGATTTGTGCCATCGTACTTGAATTTGAGAAGTATTTCCCGATTAGTTCATAATGATACTTCGGCATGATTAAAAAGGAATTGCATGTTTAAAGATTAATTGTGAGAATGACTCGTGGTTCCAAAAAAAAAGAGATGAATAATGACGGTAAAGACAACTAGTCCTTCTAAGTTGGGTAATCCTCACCCGGTTACTTAACCTAACGGCGGTTGAATCTCCATAGTCGTCCAAAAAGTGGACTAATAAACGCCAATGAGCAAGAAAAAAAAAAGAATAAAGGTGCCACGAAAAAAGTCTCGATCAAAATTTTGTACATGTGAAGGAAAGCAATCAAAAGTGCCTTAATCTGATTATCTGAATGAACTGGTTCCCTATGCGAGTCACTCCTGGCGCTTGTCTGTTTTTATCTTTGGGTGATTATATTTATACAAATGTATGTTGTATTTGTATATTTATTGTTGTATATCATTGTATTTTCTTTTTACTTTCTGCATTTTATTATTGTTATCATATTATACTATTGTTGTGTTATTGGGTGGATTGTTCCATGAGAGATAAGCCCAATACCCATGCTTGATTATACACATAAGATTAGTGTGGAGAGTAGTGTGGACTTGTGTGGCATCTTGACACGCAAGATTTCACACAAAATTCGCGTCCATACGAGGTTTTCTTTGAAGACGTCATATCCTGTGCATTTTGGACAGTTCAGGGGGTATTGGATCTGAAAGCTAACGACTCTAGAGACCGTTCAGTGGGAAGTTTGTTGAGACCTTCTTGATTGACCATGATGTCAAACTAGAAATGGTGAACATATCATTGTTTCTCGACCTGAGAGTTTGTGATACTGACGACCTGCATAGGATTTCGTACCTTTCAAGACTAGAACCTACCTGTGAGAGGGATGGGATTTACAAGAAACTTTGACCTCCAACCAACTCGGTTTTCTGGTTTTCTTTTTAGAGCGGACCTTTGCGTTGGATGCTATGGTTTTCTGTTAAAGTTTTGGATTTCTGGATTTTCTTATTTGACCAGAGCTCTGGAAAATAAACAGCACATAAGCATTGGATACCTTGATCCCCTTGTTTGCATTTGCATAATCATCCTGCATATTAACATTGCATGTGTACGTGTTCTCAGGTTATCATCTTTCCTTTGATTCTAGTAATATGATCTGCTATTGATATGGAGGTTGAGTTGAAGAAGACCATCATATACAAATTTCCATTTCCATAGTTAGGACCTTTATTTGGTATGATTTTTATGGCTGATCCTGGCGTTCTTGAAGATTTCAAAAAGGATTACGGGAGGATTCTAAGTCTTGTCCGTAAAGTCACAAACTACGAGCAAAGATTCATTCATGCTTTACTACAGTTCTATGACCCTTCACTCCATTGATTTACTTTTCCGGATTATGTTTTGGTTCCTACTTTAGAGGAGTCCGCTTTCATTTTGGGAGTTCCAGTCCTAGATGAAGAACCATTCTTTCATTCAGAGGAAGAGCCTGATTTTGAGAAGTTAGCCAACACTCTTTATTTGAGCAAGTTTGAGTTGGTCGATGATGTAGTCTGCAAAAATGGAGCTTCTGGCTTTACCCTATCTTTCTTGGTGAGTAAAGCCCAGAATTATGCTAAGGAAGGTTGTTGGGTGGTTTTCAGCGTTACTCTGACTCTATGTATATATGGAATTATATTATTTCCCAACATACTGGATTTCATTGATATGGACGCTTTCCACATCTTCATTTCCAAAAACCATGTACCCACTCTCCTAGGAGACTTATACCATTTAGTACACTATAAGAACGGAAAGAGGAGAGGAAAAACTGTTTCTTATTGTACTCCGCTCTTCCACAAGTGGTTCATAGACCACTTTCCTCATTCTGGAGCTTTTGTTGATATAAGGGTTGCATCTGAATGGTCTAAAAGATCATGGGTTTGACAGCTAAAGACATTGTTTGGTTTAATAGAGATATGCTCGGCATAGAGATTATCTTCAATTGTGGCAGCTTTCCCAATGTGTCGTTGATGGAAAGAAAAGAGGGAAATTAATTATAACCCTTCTCTTGCTGTTAGACAATTTGGGTATGCTTTGAAAGGACCCCCGAAGGATGAGGAAGTGCAGGAATATTTGTACTTTACTGGAGTAGCTGATTATGATATTCTGGCCAGAGTAGTGGAAGCATGGGGAAAGGTTAATAAAAGAGGGAAGCTCTCTTTGGGTAAAGGTTAATAAAAGAGGGAAGCTCTCTTTTCCTGCTAAAGAATCCTTGTACCCTTTGATAGTTGAAGAGCCTACAACAGTTGATATCCTGAAATATAATAAGCTTTAGGCAGAGAAAGAAGAGATGTGTAAAGAAAGCGAAGAACTAAGAAAGGAAATCGGCCAGTTGAAGCACGATAAGAACGAAGTTGTCTACTTAGCTAAAGTGAAGACAAAAGCCTTGGCTAAATTAGAGAATGAGATAGCTGAAGAGATCCGAATGAGAGAACGAGTTGGTCAAGATTTAAAGAGTACTTATAGAGTCCTAAAGCATAAAAAGAAAGAATTGGATAGAGCCTATATGGAAATATCTAAGTTTAATGGTCAATGGAACGCTACGGTAAATGCCAACAAAGGTAGAGATGATGAGCTTCATAAGTAGATTGACAAATTGAAGACACGAATCAGAGCTAAAGAGATAGATATTTCAGCAGAGGCATCTCGTAGATGTACAAGTGAACTAAGGATGCGAGAAACTTTGTCAATGTTGGAAGAACTCAAGGTGAAAGCTGAACTGAAGAAACCAAAGCTTGAAGACGTCTTCGGTAAGAATGATTGGGAGGAATATGTTCAAGGTTTGAAGGATGTCATTTACAAAAGAGATTCCCTCATTCATGAACTGATTGTGAGATCGGAGCATTCAGATACAAAGAAGCCGCTCGAAGAGGCCCAACTGTGGTATAAAGACTATAGTGGTTGAAGAAAGCTGCTTGTAGTGGTGATGTATCTCAGTAGGCTTTTCTTTTCTTGTATTTTTACCATCACCAGACTTGTTGGATGGGGTCACAGACTTGTATTCAGTTGTATTTCTTATTGGTTGTTTGTGTACTATGACTTTTGGTTCTCATTTTATTTATGAGCGAGGCTTTTGATCCTTCCATTTATCTCTATTGTTCTATTATCATCTGTGGAACTAGAATCAAGGGGGAGATCTCCCTGAAACACATACATGTTTGTATTTTGCATTATCATTTTCATTTTCATAGCAGGAGTTCTCGGAGACTTCATCCTTATCTCATCTTGGTTTTCTGTATCAGTTGACAGGATTGCGGAATCGGGTTTTCACAGATATTCTACAAGTGGAAATCAACAAAGAGTTATGGACCAGGTTTAGAATGAGCTCCAAGAAGTCAGAGACTGATTGATGCAGTTTATGGAAATGATGCAGAACGTGGCCAATGGGTAGGAACAATTAAGAACCTTGGTTCAGCCATTGATAGCACAAGTTGATGGAACGGTATTTTACACAGAGGGGCTGCTGTTATTCCTCCTCCTGTTGATGGTAGCATTTTTCAAGGCAATGGTATTCCCATAGTTGTTAACCCTCTGGGCGGAGGTCCTCATGGTGGAGTTTATATAGGAGGTGTTATAGGTAGTATGTGTGTTGTACATGGGGTTATTGGTCCCTAGTGGGAAGAAGATAATCAAGACGAAATCTTTTTAATAAGGGACATGGATCTTGATCTTCCCTCAGAAACTGATAAAAGATTCAAGTTAATTGAGGAGAAAATGAAAGCCTACGAGAACCAAAACTCTTAAGGATTCGACATGTCAGATTTGGGACTTGTACCAGGGCTCAGAATCCCCCCTAAGTTCAAGGTATCAGACTTCGACAAGTATAAAGGGACAACTTGTCCCAAAGTATATCTCTAGGCGTATTTCAGAAAGATGTCTGCGTATTCTGACAATGAAAAGTTATTGATTCACTTTTCCAAGACATTTTATCAGGGCCATCTCTAGAGTGGTATATGGGGTTAGGGAGGACCCACATAAGAAGTTGGAGGGAATTGGGAGAGGCTTTTGTTTGCCACTACCAATATAACAGTGACTTGGTACCAAACAGGATGCAGCTACATAATCTATCACAAATAAGCAATGAAGGATTTAAGGAGTACACCCAGAGGTGGCGGGAAATAGCAGCTAGAGTCCAACCTCCGATGATGGAGCGAGAGCTGGTGGATATATTCATGGCTACATTTCCAGGGACATATTATGAAAAATTAGTTGGTTGTATGTCAGGGAGTTTCTCAGATCTGGTTATGGCATGGGAGAGAGTAGAAAATGGTATCAAGACAGGGAAGATACAGAGTGGAGTAGGATCCTCATCCGGAGGAATGAAATGGTCGTATAATGGGAATCTGAAAAAAAAGAGAAGGAAATGCCAGTTCAATATCTTCTTTCAGAGGTAAAGGCCAAGCGCAACCTCATTACCACCAACAAGTTGCTACTGTAGCCATCCTGGCTGCACCACAACAACAAGTTAATGTGCCTCGCTGTTGCCAGGACAGAGGAAGAATGGCTAACAGACAGTTCGAGACACCACCGATGCCTTATTCTCAATTGGTACAACATTTACTTCAGTTATAACTTATTCAGAAAATATCCTTGGCACCTCTCACTGGTGCGCCTCCTCCGGGTTACGATGCAAATGCGAGGTACGAGTTTCACTCAGGAGCTTCGGGCCATCATATTGACAACTGTAAAGCATTCAAGCACAAAGTTCAGGATTTACTTGATTCGAAGGCGATCAACTTCACTAATAAAGGCCCAAATGTAAATTAAAACCCAATGTCAAATCATGGTGTTGCTAGGACTAATGTTGTGGTAGAGGGGGAGAGGTTAAAATTCATCATGGATGTCGAAGAGCTGAAGACCCCTTTAAGCTTTGTGAAGGATAAGTTGTTAAAGGGGGTGTGTTTCCAGGGTGTTCGGTTGAATGTTCAGAGTGTGCTTTGCAGCCTGAGGGTTGTATTTTCTTGAAGAGTGGTATTCAAAAGTTGATTAATGAAGGTTGTCTGCACTTTGACAAAGTTGTGGAAAAAGATATGGAGGATAGAGTTAGTAGTGGTGGAAAAGAAGTCGCCACGATTATAATTCCCTACCGGATAATTAATATTTCAGCGCCTGCAAGGCCAACACCGGTTATTATTACCACACCTGGCTATCCCACGGAAATATGGGGCGGAAGTGTTTTGTAACGGACAGAAGCAGAAATTGACAGGGACGTCGTATTGAGGTTCTTTAGTTGAAAATATAGTCGGACCAGGAGGAATTACTAGAAGTGGGAGGGTTTTCTCTCCACCTGAATCCAGTAATGATAAGAATGATAAGGGGAAGGGTAAAGCAGTGGTTGAGGAAGACGTCCAACAGTAGCCTGGTAATGCTGCTTTTTCAAAGGACGTCGAGGAATTCATGAGACTCATTCATAAAAGTGACCACAAAACTGTGGATCACTTACATCAGACTCAGTCAAAGATTTCTATTATGTCGTTGTTGTTGTGTTACATTTAAATGCACTGTTGAAGATTTTGAATTCGGCTTTTGTACCGCAAGAGATTTCAGTAAACAAGTTGAAGGGAATGGTAGCTCATGTCAACTCTGGCAACGGTTTAGGTTTTAGGTTTTACAGACCTAGATTTAAATCCCGCTCAGAGGAATCATA
This sequence comes from Lathyrus sativus, assembly GCA_963859935.3. Taxonomy (NCBI): domain Eukaryota; kingdom Viridiplantae; phylum Streptophyta; class Magnoliopsida; order Fabales; family Fabaceae; genus Lathyrus; species Lathyrus sativus. The sequence continues at coordinate 565,148,882 of OZ012737.1, read as the reverse complement.
ACCATGCCTTACACATCTCAATGGAGTGTAGAGAGTCCCTACTGTCATATGTCATGGTTGATATAGGATCATCCTTCAATGTACTACCCAAGAAGGCATTGATAAAGCTAGACATTCAAGGATTGGTATGCGCGCCTAGTGACTTGGTGGTAAGAGTGTTTGATAGCTCGAAGAGGTCGGTGTTCGGGGAGATCACGTTGCCTATACAGGTCGGGCCTAAAATTTTTAATGCAACATTTTATATTATGGATATCCAGTCGGCATACATTTTTTTGCACGGTCGGCCATGTATACATGCTGCAGGGACAATTACCTCGACGTTGCATCAAAAATTGAATTATATGATGGAGGGTAAAGTTGTTACAGTATGCAGTGAGGAGGATATTATGGTAAGTCAATTGTCATCATTTAAGTATGTGGAAGTGGATGGTGAGATCCATGAGACACTCTGCCAGGCTTTTGAAATGGTGCAAATTCAGGAGAAGCCTCCTGTTGAAGTTAAAAGCCCAGAGGTCTCTATGTCGTTGTTTAAAGAAGCTTGTGCTATCGTGGAATCTGGGTCTTTCCATAAGTGGGGCCAGGTACTTAATGTTCCTGTTAGACAAGACAAGTTCGGTTTGAGGTATAAGCCCTTTGTTCCTTCTCTAGACCCTCTGAGGTATAAAGGACCTGTTCGATTCACCAGTGGTGGAGTTATCTTCGATAGGATTCATGTTATTGGGGATGACGAAGGAGATAATGATTGTGATATGGATGCCTGGATTAGTCCTTGTGTCCCTGGACAGAAGCTATACAACTGGACTATGGAGGACATTATTTAAGTCACTTCTGAAGAGTAATTTCTGTTTGTTTTTTTTATTATGTTTAGTCTTATGTTCTGCCCAAGATGTAATGACTCATTTTTATATGGGCCCTGTTGCGGTGAAATTTGGATGTCAAGCTATTGATTAACTTGAATCTTAATTCATTTACAACCGGTCTTTGATTTATCCGAAGGAAAGTTTAAAGAAAGGAAAAACCTAAAAGGGAGAGATCTAAGGTTCGGGGGTTGGTTAAATTTAGGGAAGGTATTAGCACCCTAAACTTCCGTAGTACTCTACGGGAACCTTTTGTTTATTTATTTTTATTTATTTCATTAATTATTTTGCTTTAGGGTATATACAAAGGATTGAAATTAAAAAAGACCTAGGGGTTAATTCTAAGTTTACTCGGCAAGACATCGCATCTTGTGCCTACATATCCTTACGGGAATGGAATCAGAGTAACTGTAGTTCCCCTCAAAAGGGAGGTTAGAAACGTCTTGACTGTGGCCAAGGTTTATTCAGAGACTCCAATCTCTATGTTAAAAAAAATGTTAATTAAAATTAAAATAGGGTTAAATTAGGGATTCCACGGCGGAAAACCTTAAAACAGAGTACGGCGACTCTTTTGGCCTAACACTAGGATAAAAGCAATTTTGCCCACGGCGGGACACCTAGGCTAAACAGGGTTTGATCCATTAAAGGGGTAAGGCTATTGACTCGTCGGCCAAAAGGCTGGACCTAATCCTTCGGAAGGATAAAACTGTAAAAAAATGTGAAAATATGACAAATCATTATATGGAGGAATAATTAAGGTACAGAAATAAGAAAAGTAATAAAGGCAGAGGGTATAAAGAAACAAAGAAACATTTCTGAAAACATGAAGAATATGAAAATATGTAATGACACTTAGAATGAAGTGAGGGAGGAAAATAGTGTGGGGTTGTGGCCACCACAAGCACATCTCAACCTCGAGCATGCACATGAAATGGTAAAAGAGAGAAAAGTAATAAAAGGGTACATAAAATGACACGACAAACATCAAACATCAGGAGTTCCTTACGAAAAAGTTTTAATTTTTTAATATTTTAATTATAAAAAAAAGGGTTTAATTTTTTTAATAAAAAATATTTAAGTTAAAATTATAAAAAAAAAAATTAAGTTTAAATTATAAAAAAAAAAGTCTTTGGGAGAAAAGTCTTTTCAGTTTTTTTAGAACAAAAAAGGCTTTTCATCCCAAAAAAAGGCTTTTCAGTTTTTTTGGGAAAAGGCTTTTCAGTTTTTGGGAAAAGGCTTTTCAGTTTTTTTTTTGGGAAAAGGTTTTTTTGGAACAAAAAGGTTTTTTTTTTTCTTTGGAACAAAAAAGGCTTTTCAGTTTTTAAAAAAGGTCTTACTAAAAAAAAGGTTTTAATAATAAATAAAAAAAAAGGTTTTGATTTTAAAAAAAGGTTTTGTTAAAAAAGGGTTTGATATTAAAATCTACGGACCTAAACACACATGGAGATTAACATGGCAAAATATGCACATAAACATGAAAAAGCAAAAGGTTTAGTAATTTAACGGACCTAAACACATTAACATGGCAAAATATGCACATAAACATGAAAAGGCAAAAGATTTAGTAATTTAACCTACGAAGCGGAGGTTTGCTTCGATAAATGTGAAAAGGTTTGAATAAGGGAACACTGGAGAGCTCCAATCCTTCTGACGAGTTGTGGGAACGACCGCCTTTCTTCTCTGGGGATCTCCTTTGTTTCTTCCTTTCTCTCTCCTCTTTTCTGAAGAAAACCTTCTGACCTCATTTCAACAAGGCAACACATGTATATATAGGGAACAAATTAGGGTTAACACCAAATTGTCAATAATGTCCCTAAAGCCCATTTTAAAGCCCAAACTAAATAATTAGTTAAGAAAAAAAATTTTAAATAATTTAAAATAATTAAAATAAACTTAAAATAAAAACTAATAATCCTATTGATTCCTAAAATCAAAAATATTATAAAAAGAACAAAAAATTTTCTAATATTTTTTATTTTATGATTTTTTGGATATTTTTATGAATAATTTAGAAAAAAGTGAAAAAAATAATATTTTAAAAAAATGATTTAATTAAAATACGAAAATAATAATTAAATAATAATAATAAAAAACTATTTTTGTTATTTTTTAATGCAAGATAGAAAAATTTAGAGTAAAAATAATAAAAAACAAAAAGTGACAAAGGTGAGATTCGAACTCTCAACCTCTCAACTCACAACTCCTTACACATGTCCTCTTGCCAATTGTGCCATTTTTACTTTTTAGAAAAAAAATGCATGCCATATGATATTTACCTGCAAAAAGTCAAACGACTACACAAATTTGTTAGTAATTGATTAATTGCAATAAAAATGCAATGAAATGCGACGACAAATCTTAGGGCAAAATTTGGGGTATTACAGTTGCCCCTATTTAAATAACTTCACCGGGTGATTCGAGCAACGGAGACTCGAGAAATCGTGGTGGAGGGATTTAAATACAGATAACCGAAAATTTTGCCTTTAGACGCAGTGCTATGCAATGATATGGACAAAACAAAACGAACTATAATGCTAAATATAATATAAATCTGATATGATGTGTATGATGAAAATGACAAATGCACGGATACAGACGAAACAACGTCACAGGGGAGACCCATCGAGGAATTGCACTAGGGAAGAAGACATGTCATATCTGGAAGAACGTCGGGTAGACACGACACAGAATTGTTGATAGGTGCCAAGTAAATTAGAAATTGTCCGCAAGGTAAGACGCGGGTAAAACACGAGCTCAGGAGAAAAACGCAAATGGGGATAAAACACCCATGATGCCAAGTAAATAAATTTTGCCCACAAGGTAAGACGCGAGTAAAACACGACCTCAGGGAGAAAAAAAAGCAAATGGGGGTAAAACACCATGATGTTAGGTAAACCCAGGAATATCTGGTAAACGGGGAATAAAACATCCGGGATAAAAGGTACATGGGGGATAAAACACCCAAGGATAGAAGGTAAATGGGGAGTAAAGCACCCAATATAGAAATGTAAATGGGGAGTAAAGCACCCAGGATAGAAATGTAAATGGGGAGTAAAGCACCCAAGATAGAGAGGTAAATGGGGAATAAAGCACCCAAGATAGAAATGTAAATGGGGAGTAAAGCACCCAAGATAGAAATGTAAATGGGGAATAAAGCACCCAAGATAAAAATGTAAATGGGGAGTAAAGCACCCAAGATAGAAATGTAAATGGGGAATAAAGCACCCAAGATAAAAATGTAAATGGGGAGTAAAGCACCCAAGATAGAAATGTAAATAGGGAGTAAAGCACCCAAGATAGAAATGTAAATAGGGAGTAAAGCACCCAAGATAGAAATGTAAATGGGGAATAAAGCACCCAAGATAAAAATGTAAATGGGGAGTAAAGCACCCAAGATAGAAATGTAAATGGGGAGTAAAGCACCCAAGATAGAAATGTAAATGGGGAGTAAAGCACCCAAGATAGAGAGGTAAATGGGGAATAAAGCACCCAAGATAGAAATGTAAATGGGGAGTAAAGCACCCAAGATAGAAATGTAAATGGGGAATAAAGCATCCAAGATATGCACATGTATAGGAATTATGCTATGAGATATGATCAAATGCAAATGCAGACATCGACGACAAGGCTCGACTCCTTCGGTGAAATGACAAAACTGGAGGACTGATTCCTCAACACGGAGATCACTGTCATTCTGTTAAACTGTATCAAGTTGATAGTCACTGTAGGAATGATGAATAACTGCTTGGGGATTATGCAAGTAAACTGCCCCAGGTCAAATGAACTGATAATTGCTTCAACTATCTAATTCATGGAATCAACTGTTTTGTTGTATCCTCGGAGGGCTTGCCCCAGTCTGGGTCTTGAACAATTCTCTGGATAAACCAAATCTGAGAAGATATTGCCTTGAACAAATCTTGAACTAATTCTTTGACAGGATGTAAAAGGAACTTGCCCCTGATAAGATCACTTGACCAAGTTTCTCATTGTTTGAAAATTCCTTAGAGGAAAGCCAATTTGCAAACAAAAATATTCATACAAACATGGTAATGCAAAGTTCATGCGATTTTTGAAAAATTATTTTTGAAAGATGGAAAATACATGAGTCGTTAGTCAGAACAAGGCGGTTCAAGACACTCAAAGTTTAAAATAAAAGTGTATTGCCAAAATAAATGATTCGCAAGGATCTTTTGGAGTCAGGTTACGCAACCTTGCTGTAGTATACTTTCAAAATAACCTTGCTTCAATTAGGTCTTTTGAGGGTTGTAATGTGGTCTGGTTCACGGTTTATGAAACAAAAGATAAAGGCTCAAAATTTATTTGTACCCACCCAATCTACGTGATGATCTTCAGTCCTATGCTCAGTTAACTCATACTATGCATTCAGGTTCCCATAAGTTAGGGATTTCATTGATCGTAGCAATGATGACTCAGAAGTCAAAGGGACCTATGAAAAGGCAGCCACTACTCCCCTATAACATTTGATTGTTTTGACATTGAGGATTTTCAAGATAAGGATTTAAAAATCTCTTTGTATTATCCCTAAATTTTGCCTGAACTGTTTATTTTAGAGTTTACAGTCAGCGGGATGCCCCAGTTTTGCCTAAGTCTCCTTCATAGGTTTTGACTTAGCGGGCTTCTTTTGATTTTTTTTATATTATTTTTTTGTGTGAAGGAAAGTGACTGTTTGATTTTAATGATTACGGTGAACCATCATCGACCTTTTGATTAGAAAACATCTTCGACACTTATTTGACGTGTGCGAAGGAAAATTTGTTAATGAAAGGTGTACCGTATGAACACACAACCAAGTTAACTGAGAACTACCCATCCCAAGGTTAAAATTGTGGGTTTTTTGTAACGAAAGAAACTCCAACTTCTAGGCCCGAAGGGGGTGATGAGGGATTAACTTCCTTATTTCTCCAGTGTTTGAGAATTGAAACAATGCCTTACATCGTCAACAAGGTTTAATTGAAAGCATACTGACAGCAGTTATGGGTATAACATTTTCGTCATCCTCCCTCCGATCTTAGCATATCAAAATTTTGGACAAGAAGTAAACATTTGAAAAATAAAGCATAAAGATGCAAATAAATGGACGGAAATGAATTGAATCAAAAGTCGCAATGCTTATTTCATTAATGAAAGTACAAACATAATTGAAAGCAAACAACTTAAACAAAATAAGGAAAATGCAAACAACGAGAAAAAAAAGGCCCAATGACAAAGCTTCAATTCTAATGTGTTGGCAAGGGATCTGTCTGGACGCTCGGACGACTATCCGTAAAATCAAGTATTCCGGCTCTAATCAGTTCACGCACCCTAGCTTTCAATGCAAAACAATGCTCCAAGTCGTGGCCTAAGGCACCCTCATGAAAAGCACACTTTAGATCAGCCCTAAATCCAACTGGAGGATTAAGATGAGGTGGTAAAGCCTTTGTAGTGATCAGCCCTTGTCGAACTAAGTCAGGATACAGCTCTGTGTAAGTCATGAGAATAGGATCAAAGTGACTCCTGTTCCGTTTCTGGTCTGATATCTGTGTCGAGGAATCAGCTTGACGACTCAAAGGTACACTAGAAGACGATATGACCAAGAAAGAGAAACTCGGGGATAAATGCAATGCAAAAATGTGATGCTAATGCCATGCAATGGTCTCAAGAATTTCAACGGTCGATTGCAAACATTCCCTTTTAGGAAAGCGAGAAAAGCTGTTAGACTTTAAAATGTAGGACTTCTTGAATTTGCAAAGGACTTTTGAATTCCTTGAAACTAGAAATGATATGATGCTTTATGGATGCAAAGCACAAACGCACATAAGCAAACAAAGGTCCTAATTTTAGAGGAACAATGAATGGAGTCAAGGTCTACCCTTCCCAAAGTGGTGTGTACTATAGATTAATTGTACCTGCAGAACAAGGGTTCTAAAAAGTGCCCAAAGTCATCAGCCCATCTTTTGGATATTATCAACTTCTCGACTGACTCAAGGGTCGATAATATTCTCAAGAGAACCTCGTTCGAGTGTAGTATCGCGTAGCAACCATTGTAGGACTACTCCCACATAGTTCCCGCACTACATCCTTGATAAGGCCAAGATAGTGTAAAGGTACTAACGGTTCCCAGTATCACAGACTCCAATCGATAATGGTAAAAGTTTTCACGATTACACTCGATCAACCGAACCATTTTCGAAAGTGTCTCAACTGAGCGGTGATTCTCGAATCAACTTAGTCAGGACTCACTCCCTATAAGCCTCGTCGAATATATCACCATCCTATAATAATGTCACTCAAGTCCGGGTGTAGGACTTATCTCACAACACAGTAACTCCCAAGCAGGTACCCTAAACAACGTATATACAAATGAGTAAAAATATTAATGAAACAAATATATTAAGAAAAATAAACAAGATAGGGATAACCCTCAAAAATTAGGACTCCCCAGTGAAGTCGATATTTTCTGTTGCGGTGAAATTTGGATGTCAAGCTATTGATTAACTTGAATCTTAATTCATTTACAACCGGTCTTTGATTTATCCGAAGGAAAGGTTAAAGAAAGGAAAAACCTAAAAGGGAGAGATCTAAGGTTCGGGGGTTGGTTAAATTTAGGGAAGGTATTAGCACCCTAAACTTCCGTAGTACTCTACGGGAACCTTTTGTTTATTTTTTTTTATTTATTTCATTAATTATTTTGCTTTAGGGTATATACAAAGGATTGAAAATTAAAAAAGACCTAGGGGTTAATTCTAAGTTTACTCGGCAAGACATCGCATCTTGTGCCTACATATCCTTACGGGAATGGAATCAGAGTAACTGTAGTTCCCCTCAAAAGGGAGGTTAGAAACGTCTTGACTATGGCCAAGGTTTATTCAGAGACTCCAATCTCTATGTTAAAAAAAATGTTAATTAAAATTAAAATAGGGTTAAATTAGGGATTCCACGGCGGAAAACCTTAAAACAGAGTACGGGGCGGGACACCTAGGCTAAACAGGGTTTGATCCATTAAAGGGGTAAGGCTATTGACTCGGCGGCCAAAAGGCTGGACCTAATCCTTCGGAAGGATAAAACTGTAAAAAAAATGTGAAAATATGACAAATTATTATATGGAGGAATAATTAAGGTACGGAAATAAGAAAAGTAATAAAGGCAGAGGGTATAAAGAAACAAAGAAACATTTCTGAAAACATGAAGAATATGAAAATATGTAATGACACTTAGAATGAAGTGAGGGAGGAAAATAGTGTGGGGTTGTGGCCACCACAAGCACATCTCAACCTTGAGCATGCACATGAAATGCTAAAAGAGAGAAAAGTAATAAAAGAGTACATAAAATGACACGACAAACATCAAACATCAGGAGTTCCTTACGAAAAAGTTTTAATTTTTTAATATTTTAATTATAAAAAAAAGGGTTTAATTTTTTTAATAAAAAATATTTAAGTTAAAATTATAAAAAAAAAATTAAGTTTAAATTATAAAAAAAAAAGTCTTTGGGGGAAAAGTCTTTTCAGTTTTTTTAGAACAAAAAAGGCTTTTCATCCCAAAAAAAGGATTTTCAGTTTTTTTGGGAAAAGGCTTTTCAGTTTTTGAGAAAAGGCTTTTCAGTTTTTTTTTTTGGGAAAAGGTTTTTTTGGGAACAAAAAGGTTTTTTTTTTCTTTGGAACAAAAAAGGCTTTTCAGTTTTTAAAAAAGGTCTTACTAAAAAAAAGGTTTTAATAATAAATAAAAAAAAGGGTTTTGATTTTAAAAAAAGGTTTTGTTAAAAAAGGGTTTGATATTAAAATCTACGGACCTAAACACACATGGAGATTAACATGGCAAAATATGCACATAAACATGAAAAAGCAAAAGGTTTAGTAATTTAACGGACCTAAACACATTAACATGGCAAAATATGCACATAAACATGAAAAGGCAAAAGATTTAGTAATTTAACCTACGAAGCGGAGGTTTGCTTCGATAAATGTGAAAAAGGTTTGAATAAGGGAACACTGGAGAGCTCCAATCCTTCTGACGAGTTGTGGGAACGACCGCCTTTCTTCTCTGGGGATCTCCTTTGTTTCTTCCTTTCTCTCTCCTCTTTTCTGAAGAAAACCTTCTGACCTCATTTCAACAAGGCAACACATGTATATATAGGGAACAAATTAGGGTTAACACCAAATTGTCAATAATGTCCCTAAAGCCCATTTTAAAGCTCAAACTAAATAATTAGTTAAGAAAAAAAATTTTAAATAATTTAAAATAATTAAAATAAACTTAAAATAAAAACTAATAATCCTATTGATTCCTAAAATCAAAAATATTATAAAAAGAACAAAAAATTTTCTAATATTTTTTATTTTATGATTTTTTGGATATTTTTATGAATAATTTAGAAAAAAGTGAAAAAAAATAATATTGTAAAAAAATGATTTAATTAAAATACGAAAATAATAATTAAATAATAATAAAAAACTATTTTTGTTATTTTTTAATGCAAGATAGAAAAATTTAGAGTAAAAATAATAAAAAACAAAAAGTGACAAAGGTGAGATTCGAACTCTCAACCTCTCACACTCACAACTCCTTACACATGTCCTCTTGCCAATTGTGCCATTTTTACTTTTTAAAAAAAAAATGCATGCCATATGATATTTACCTGCAAAAAGTCAAACGACTACACAAATTTGTTAGTAATTGATTAATTGCAATAAAAATGCAATGAAATGCGACGACAAATCTTAGGGCAAAATTTGGGGTATTACAGGCCCCTTTTGGATATTTTCAAACTTTTGTCGTGAATAAAAAGATGTCATTTTGCATTCAAATATTTTGATCCCTGTTCTTTCCTTTTTGCTTTTACATTTTTTATTAAAACAGAAAAATGATAGTGTATTTGTGTTTGTTTACATATCATAATAAGCATATAACATCAATCATGCAGGTTGTACATCCCAGTTACCATCGATTCTGATTCGGCTATGGCTCAGTATGATTTCGACAATCCTATCTATCAAGCTGAAGAAGAGACTGATGAAGATTGTGACCTACCTAAGGAACTAGCCAGACTTCTAAACCAGGAGGAAATGGTTATTTTGCCTCATTAGGAGGACATTGAAGTCATCAATCTAGGAATCGAGGATGAGAAGAAAGAGCTCAGAATAAGGGCTGCTTTGGAGGACAATGTCAAGAGATCAAGATGCTCCGCGAGTACATGGATGTCTTTGCTTGGTCATACGAAGACATGCCTGGGTTGGACACTGATATAGTAGTGCACAGGCTGCCTCTTCGAGAAGAATGTTCGCTAGTGAAACAAAAGTTGAGAAGGACAAGGTCTGATATGGCAGTCAAGATCAAGGAAGAAGTTCAAAAGTAGTTGGATGCTTGCTGTCACCAATTACCCTTCGTGGGTTGCTAAAATTGTTCTTGTGCCTAAAAAAGATGGAAAGGTCAGAATGTGCGTTAATTAAAGAGATATGAATAGAGCGAGCCCAAAAGACAATTTCCTGCTCCCCCACATTGACGTATTGGTTGGTAACACTGCTCAGTATTATGTGTTTTTCTTCATGTATGGCTTCTCTGGGTATAACGAAATCAAAATGGCACAGAGGACATGGAGAAAACTACTTTCATCACACTGTGGGGGATTTTTTGCTACAAAGTAATGTCCTTTGGATTGAAAAACAATGGGGAAACTTATCAGCGGGCGATGGTGACTCTCTTTCATGATATGATTCATCATGAGATTGAAGTATATATTAATGACATGACTGTGAAGTCACAGACGGAGGAAGAACATCTGGTCAATCTTCTAAAGTTGTTTGAAAGACTAAGGAAATTCAAGTTGAGGTTGAATCCTAACAAATGCACCTTTTGGGTGAGATCTAGGAAGTTGTTAGGTTTCATTGTCAGCGAAAGAGGAAGTAAGGTGGATCCTGCAAAGATAAAAGCAATTCAAGAGATGCTTGAGCCAAGAACAGAGAAAGAGGTTTGTGGTTTCCTGGGGAGATTGAACTACATTTCGAGGTTCATTTCCGACCTTACAACCACTTGAGAGCCTATTTCAAATTGCTGAGAAAATATCAGGCGGTCGTTTGAAATGAAAATTGTCAGAAGGCTTTTGAGAAGATAAAGGAGTATTTGGAAGAGCCTCTGATATTGATGCCTCTAGTTGCAAGAAGACCTCTGGTTATGTACTTAATGATTCTAAAGAATTCGATGGGTTATGTGCTCAGTCAACACGAAGAGACAAGTAGGAAAGAGCATGTTATTTACTACCTGAGTATGAAATTTACTGATTGCGAGTCAAGATACTCAATGCTATAGAAAACATGTTGTGCACTTGCTTGGGCAGCTAAACGCTTAAGGCCATACATGTTAAACCATACAACCATTTTTATTTCGAAGATAGATCCAATCAAATATGTATTTGAGAAGCAAGCGCTTTCTGGAAGGATCGCTAGATGGCAGATGGTTCTGACAGAGTATGACATTCAATATGTTTCCCAAAAAACCATTAAAGGGAGTGTCTTGTCAGAATATCTTGTTGAACAGCCGATTGAGGATTATCAGCCAATGAGGTTAGAATTTCCTGATGAAGATATTTTGTTTTTGAAGATGAAGGACTGTGATAAACCTTTCCCTGACGAGGGTCCCGAGATTGGATCTCAGTGGAAGTTGGTTTTCGATGATGTTGTTAACTCATACGGTAACAGAATTGGGACAATTATTACAACTCCTCATGATTCTCATATACTGTTCACCGTCTGATTGATGTTTGCTTGCATAAATAATGAAGCTGAGTATGAGGCGTGCATCATGGGTTTAGAAGAAGCCATCGATCTGAGGATCAAGAATCTAGATGTGTATGGTGATTCAACGCTAGTCGTCAATCAAATCAAGGGAGAATGGGAAACTCGTCAGGCCAACTTGGTGCCTTATAAGAACTATGCAAGAAGACTGTTGTCTTTCTTCGATAGAGTTGAGTTTCATCATGTACTGATGGCTGAAAATTAGATGGCAGACGCCTTGGTAACGTTATCGTCGATGTATAAAGTGAATTTCTAGAATGAAGCTCCAGCAATCACTATCATGCGTCTTAACAGACCAGCCTTCGTATTTGCAGTTGAAAAAGCGTCAGATGCGAAGCCCTGGTATTTTGACATCAGAAATTTTCTCAAGACTCAAGAGTATCCACCAGGGACATCAAGCAAAGACAAGAAAAAGACAAGAATACTCTAAGGAGGCTTTCAAAAAACTTCTACTTGAACAAGGATGATGTGTTGTATAAAAGAAACTTTGATATGGTCTTGTTGTAGTGTGTTGATGAACACAAGGCAGGCCTGTTGATGGAAGAGGTTCACGAGGGTTCCTTTGAAACTCACGCTGGTGGGCATGCGATGGCTAAAACATTACTAAGAGTTAGATATTATTGGATGACTATGGAGTCTGGTTGTTTCAAATATGCCAAGAAATGCCATAAATGCCATATTTATGCTGACAAGATGCATATGCCACCTAAACCTATGAACGTGTTAAAGTATCCTTAACCTTTTGCAATGTGGGGAATCGATATGATTAGAAAGATAGAGTCGACTGCTTCTAATTGGCATCACTTTATTTTAGTTGTCATCGATTACTTCACAAAGTGGGTAGAGGCAACTTCCTTTGCCAATGTCACCAGGAAAGTGGTTGCTCGTTTTATAAAGAAGGACATCATCTGCCGTTACAGAATACCAGAACGAATCATTACTGATAATGATTCGAATTTGAATAATAAGATGATGAAGGATTTGTGCTTGAGCTTCAAAATTGAACACCGTAATTCTTCTCCATACCATTCGAAGATGAATGGCACTTTGGAGGCTGCAAATAAGAACATCATGAAGATCGTACAGAAGATGGTGGTGACTTATAAAGATTATCATGATATGTTTCCCTTTGCTTTACATGGTTATCGTACTTCAGTGCGTACAACGATTGGGGAAACTCCTTTCTCACTGGTGTATGGTACGGAAGCAATCCTACCATTAGAAGTTGAAATCCCTTCTATGAGAGTTTTGTCTGATGTGAAACTCGACGAAGCTGAATGGGTTCAAGCCAGGTTGAATCAGCTAAGTCTTATTGATGAGAAGAGATTAGCAGCCATCGACCATGTTCGGTTGTACTAGAGCAGAATGAAGAAGGCTTTTGATCAGAAGGTGCGCCCTCGGTGCTTCCAGATAGGTGACTTGGTTTTGAAAAGGATCCTTCCTCCTCAAACAGATCACAGGGGGAAATGGACTCCAAACTATGAAGGTCTGTATATAGTAAGAAAGGTTTTCTCTAGGGGACCCTTATTACTGTCTACTATGGATGGTGAAGATTTTATTTCCCCTGTGAATGCAGATGTAGTCAAAAAAATATTTTGCTTAAAATAGAGCCGCTGGACAGAAAAAGAAAGGTCCAGGAAAAAAGGGGGCATCTCGGTGAACCATAAAAGGAGAAGGTTCGGGAAAAAATTAGGGATTAAAGAAAAAGAATAAACCCGCAAAATTGAAAACTTGAAAATGAGACTTTGGCAAAAAAAATGGATATCCCGGTGGATTGAAAACTCGCAAGTGTGATCCAGGCAAAAGTTAGGGATTTAAAAGAAAATGACAACGGTCTGCGTTCGATCTGTGAACTTATCTTGACACATGGAGGTCCCGAAGGATAAGAATCAGTTCAGCCAGTCTCTTCAGAAGGTAGAACATTGGTGAAACGTTGTAGGCATGCAGGTCATAGCTGAATCAACACATGGTGGTTGTTTGTTTCCACATTACCGACATTTGTATATTTCTTGTTGTACTTTTTTACGCAATTGCCTCTTTTCAAGAATTGCATCCAATTGTAACTTGCCTATTTACAGGCCATTTCAATCAATAAAGTATTATTCACTCAAAGAGCTTTCCATTTCCTGTTTTTACTTTTAGTGTTTTGTTTGTAAAAAAGGGCGCCCGATATTTTTTTTGATAAACTTTACATGTGAAAACATTGGGGCTTTACGAATCATATTGAAAATAATGAACTTACTTGAATAATGTCATGGATGGTAATTGAAACAACCATTTTGCATGTAGAACATCCTATTATGTTTGTTTGTAGGATGACATGATTCTCTCCCCAGAAGAACTTTCTCCCTAATAGTGAAGTTCTAACAATGTCAGTAGCACATGGTGAATCATTCATCCCCAACAGGAGTTCAAGATTTTATGTTCCCCAGCTAATTGAATTTATGCTCCCCAGTGAGTATTTAGAAGTTGATTACATTAGACAAGATGTTGATATGCAGTCAGGCATCTACCCTGCAGTAAAGATTATGTATCCCCACGGGGAAATGTTGTCAAATCAGAAGTATCTCACCAACAATGATGTGTACTTATCCCCAGCAGGGTAAGATTGAGATTATTCCCCAACAGCAGAGTAAAAGTGAAGGTTGTTCCCCGACAAAATCTATGCCTTTGACTTCTTTCCACAAGCAGATATTGACGTTAATTCCCTCGATGAGTAAATCAGCAATGAATGGTATCCTCAACAAAGTCCAATGGTTATTGGCATTTTTCAAGGTCAGATTTTTTGGACGATCTCCCAACAAAATTTATTCTCAATTCCCAGCAAAGTGGAATTTTCAACAGAAGTTATGATCAGGAATGTCGTTCAGGGATATTCCTCAACAGCGTTTGTTTGTTGATTCTTCTCAGCATCTTTTCGGGTGGTGTTCTTTTGCATTTGCATTTTGCATAGCATCCTCCCAAATGCGTAGCATTTCCATTTCGTATAGAGCATTACGCCATATTCAAACATATGCATCTGAAGCATAAGTCAGGTTTGATACCTTTGTTTCCAGACATCTCTTCAGCAGATAACGGCATAATTCATGGGACTTTATGGTACTTTACCCCTAGAAAAAATCATTGATAAATGTGTCCATCTTACTTTTACTCCCTGACAGAGTTTGTTTATTTAAGCTTCTCTTTCCCCTAATGGAGTATTCTTTTCAGGTCATGAGTCGGTTGATTCTACTTCCTGCCTATCCCGGATGTTATTCCAACTTTTGGTTGGTAATCCCCAGCGTAGTCGTCTTTATGGATGTTATCCTAACTTTTGGTTGGTAATTTGTTTCTCTTCTTGGATGTTATCCCAACTTTTGGTTGATAGTCCTCTATTGTTTCCCCTGCGGAGCCATTATCCCAACTTTTGGTTGGTAGTCTTTGTTGCGGTGAGTTCACCTTTGTTCGACGTTCTGGTGATTCCAACTTTTGGTTGGTAACCTTTTGCTTGATCCCAACTTTTGGTTTGTATAACTTTGTTGACGATTCCAACTTTTGGTTGGTAGTCTTTCTTTCCGGTGATCCTACCTTTTGGTTAGTAGCCTTTGCCCCAACTTTTGTTTGTTGTCATTTCTTGGATGTTATCCCAACTTTTGGTTGGTACTCCTCTATTGTTTCCCCTGCGGAGCCGTTATCTCAACTTTTGGTTGGTAGTCTTTGTTGCGGTGAGTTCACCTTTGTTCGAAATTCCGGTGATTCCAACTTTTGGTTGGTAACCTTTTGCTTGATCCTAACTTTTGGTTGGTATAGCTTTGTGTTGCACCCCAAAATTTGACCAACCGGTTCCCGCACCTGGTTTATGTTTGACGCATTTTTCCATTCGCATTCGCATACTGCGTGCATTGCATTGTTCTCAGTCATATTGATTTTATCGGGATTATAGCCCCTGACGTTTCAGGCGGTTCAGGCCGGTTGGAATAAGAGTCTTTTGAGAATTGGTGCTCGTTTCCTATGTTTTCAGGCCATCTCGGTGCCCGGGTTTCGCTATGGTTGCGCAATTGTTCTCTAACCAATTTAATCGGCCTCCTGGCAATTTTTAGTTTTTTTCCCTTTTATTTGCTAGATTTTTAATGCATTTAAATAGATTTCTCTAGAATTTTTCTAATAGAGTTTAATAGAATTTAATAGTTTTTTTTTATATATAGATATTTTCTTATAGATTTAAGTAGATCTTTCTAGAATTTTTTAAAAAATAGATTTTAATAAGAGTTTTTAGAGTTTAATAGGTTTTAATAGATTTTTAATGTTTTTTGACAGTTTTAAATCTTTTTAGAATATAATTAGATTTGTTTTAAGAAGTAAACAGACTTTTAATAGATTTTTAGATATTAAATAACCTTTTTCAGAATTTAAATAGATATTAATATAGGGTTTTTAGAAATTAATAGATTTTATTAATATTTGTTTTTCTAGATTTTAATAGACATTAATAGATTTTAGGGATATTGGTTAATATAGATTTTAATGTAGATATTAAATAGGTTTAATAGTTTTAATAGTTTGTTAGATTTTTAGGATATTAATTAGGGGTTAATCTAGGTTTAATTAGGTTTAATTGTTTAGGATAGATTCCAATTAGTCTTAACAAGTGTTGATTTTCGTTTAGGGTTAATTAGGTCATTAGTCTCAATTTAATTGGTTTTTAATTCAGTTATTTAGTCTTAATTGAGTCATTAGGTTTAATATCATTTTTTAATCCAGATTCTATTAGTCATTAATGGGGCCCTTAATCATCATTAATCAGTTCAGCATTTCGTGGGCCCAGTCTTTTGGTCCAAGTCTGCCACTTGGCAGCATATAAAGCTTGCCACGCGTGTACCTCCTCTCTCTACACATCACTCACACGTTTCACTCTCAGCCTCAGCCACCTCATCTCTGAAGTCCCTTCTCCCTCTGCCACGTCTCTCCCTCTTTCCTCACACGCGTCTTTCTCTCCCTCTTTCTCACTGCCACGCGTCCCTCACTGACTCCACCGCCGCCAACCCCCCTTGCATGCCCGCCAGCTGTAATCCACTAGCAACCCTTTGTCGGCGCACATGCAAACGCCGTCGGACCACCTCCCCTCCGCCACAACCGTCGCCGGAGATCGGTGAGGCCGCCGGAAACTGAATTTTCCCCCAGAAAGTTCATCCAAGCATCTTTCGACCTTCTTCATCCTCCATCAATCTCTCACCGGAGATTCAAAGATCTCGCCGGAGAATTCATCAAACCGTGAAAACTCATCGCGTGTTCTTCAACAAGCTTGTCCAGATTTTCGTCAAAGCTTCAAGCAAATCTTTCCAGAAATCGTTCGAATCATAGTCAAGAGTATCCATCTCCAGAATCAAACTCGCATTGTTAGATCTTAGATGAATTCCACCTTCGAGCAAGCTCCTTCATCAATGCCTTTGGATCATCAAATCTTCAAGAATCAAGTTCGTGCGTCTCCAAATGCACAAATGTCATCAAGAAGTTGTTAAGATCCATATGATTCCCAGATCGTCTTCAAGAATCTTCGTAAACTTTCATCGTCGTCTCCAAAGGATCTCCTCCAGGCATCATCCGTTCTAGAAGAACCTCAAGAACACTCTTCACTCAGAAGCTTCAGTAGATCCTCCAGTCTTTGTCGGGCTTCATCTAAGATCCAGAATCTTCAGCGTTTGAGTTATCCATCCAGGTTTTTGCTCAAAATCCTTTACCTATTGTATTTTCTTCTTGTATTGGTAGCTGAAGATTTAGGGTAGTTTAGACGATAGTTTGTGAAACAAGGTTGATCTAAGGAAGGTCATCTTGAGCTGAGTTTTTTGAGTGGTAGTTGGGGAGAGCATTTGAAGTTTGATGAACATTGTTAGTGAGGGACGTTGAGTGAAGGTTGGCGAGGGATTGGAATAGAGTTGTTTCAGAGGATGAGATTGAGAGAGGGTAGCGGCGCTAGGGTTTCGGTGGAGAGGGATGATGAACAGTGGCGAAGGGAGAGGAGTAGAATTAGGGTTTTGTTTTGTTGCTAAGGCTGAGATCAGAATGGATCCGGACCTCAGGCCCATTGTGAGGGTCGCTAATCATCTCCCCCTTTACTCGTTTCACCCCCCTCCCAATGTTTTTCTGTTATGGGCCTTAGGCCATGTTACTACTCGCACCCCCAGTCTAGGGCCCAACCTGAATAATAAGGCGAATAGAAGCTATTCGCCCCCCCCCCCCCCCAGTTTTTTTTTCTTTTCCTTGTGTTTTCTATGTTTTTTCTGAATAAGTGTGGGCCTAGCGCAGTGTGATATCTGCACCCCTCCTGAGCCCAATTTTTTTACTTTGAACTGCAGAAGTTGCTATTTACCACACCTCTT
Source organism: Lathyrus sativus (assembly GCA_963859935.3). NCBI lineage: Eukaryota > Viridiplantae > Streptophyta > Magnoliopsida > Fabales > Fabaceae > Lathyrus > Lathyrus sativus. The sequence goes on along the minus strand of OZ012737.1, from coordinate 565,130,882 downwards.
CTTTTATTTTTAATTGATTTTCATGTTTGCATATAATTTAGTAAATAAATCATAACAAATTGCAAAATGGTTATTTTTACATGGGATTTTCTCCCTCATTTTCATAAAAACATCATGAAAATTATAAAAGAATAAAATTGGCATTTCATTCATTTTTTATTTTCTGGTGCATTTTTACATTTCTATGGCATTTATTTCATTTTCACTTGGTATATGTTACTTGTTGAATTTAGTATGGTCATTGTATTTCATATTTTGATGTAATTATTTTTGCTATGGTTAGATTATAGTATTAGGTTCCCCCTGGAATTTTATCACATTTTTGTGATTTAATTTAGTCTAGTTTTGAACATTAAACTTTAGGGTGATCAGGATTAGGGTTCCAACTTGCATAGTTGCAATTCCACACATAGTTTTGGGATTTTAAAACTGATTTAGGTCTTGGGGTTTATATGGGGTATAAGGTACATATTTAGGGTCCCCTAGAAATTTAATTAGGATTTTATAATGAGTTTTACTATTTTTACCTGATTTTTGCAATTTGGTTGATATTGGTGTGTTTCCCACTTGGGATGTTGTTTGTTTGTGGGGTTTTGGTCATTTCAATGGGGTTTGGGGCTTGGGCTTTGCTTGTTGGAGTTAATGAAGACCTTTATAATAGATAGAATAACAATCCGTACTAGAAAACAAGCGCGGATCCCGTCGAGTACGACGGACGTGAGGGGTGCTAATACCTTCCCCTTGCGTAACCGACTCCTGAATCCAGGATTTGGTTGTGATGACCATTCCTTTCCCGTCTTTGTGTTAGGTTTACTTAGAGCGTTTCCTTTCCCTCCTTCGGGATAAATAACGCACGGTGGCGACTCTTCTGTTCAGCCGGCGCCGATTTTCGCAGTAGCGACAGCTGGCGACTCTGCTGGGAATTCCAACGATTCCCTACGCGAGTCAATCCTAGCGCTTGTTTTCCCGTCGGGGGCTTTGTATGGATTTACCTTTCTGTATTTACATTCAACATTATGTTATTGTGATTATTGTTGTGGGTATGAGGGGGTTCTATGATTAAGAGATAAGTCGGACCTGGGCTCGAGTGCACCTAGAATTAGTTGTGGAAAGTAGTGGGCGCGTGCATGCTTTGCATGTACCAGTGTCCCGTAAAATCCACGCTCGGGCGAGGTTCTTCTGGTTGACTTCTTTTTCAACCCTTTGGGTTGAGGGGGTTGTTGGTTAGTTGGATTGTCGACTCCGGGGACCGATCATTTGGAAGTTGGCTAAGTGAGGCCTCTTCGGGACATGATGGTACCACACCTTCTGGGTATCGTATCATCAGTCTCGAAAGTCTGTGACGCCGACGACCGCATAGGATGCCATACCTTGTGTCAGTTGATAGGACACCTACCTGTGAGAGGGGTTGGGGCATGCAGGTAACTTGACTTCCAGATTACCGGTTTTCTTGATTGAGCTTCAGTGGTGTTGATATTTGAGGACAACGTTATGGGGTCTGTTGGAGACCAGGTTGGAGTATTGTTTTGGTTTGTTGAGACCAGGCTTGAGCAGTGTTATGGGTCTGGTTAAGACCAGTATGGTGGATTGGGCTTCTCGACAGCACACTTGGTCCCTTGTGTGTGCATTCGGAATTTTGCATGACTGTTTGCATTTGCATTTCATTTTGCATATTCACCCTCAGCCGGAACAGGGAGCTTACCCATTTTTTGTCCGCTTCGTCAGTTGAGTTCCCGACATTCGCATTAGACTTGAGTTAGCATCTGGAAAGATCATGGCTTCAGGAGAGCAGAACTTGGTTGTTACTCGGGCGGAGTTTGAATTGTTGAAGCACCAGGTGAGTCAGGTCATGGAAGCCATAACAGCTATAAATGGAGGAGGAACTAATGGTCAAAGAGCTCAGATGAACAATGTTGCTCAGCCCGTGCAAACCCCTGCCAGAGGTCCATATTCCTTCAATGACACAGAATGTCACAATTCTACTTTCTCTACGCCAGATTCTCCAAGGATTGTTCCATCTCCAAGAGTTGTTCCGCAGGTTAATGATCATGGCCCAAGGGCTGATGAGTATATGAGAAGACTTCAGGCGTTGGAAGATCAGATTGTTGCTCTAATGAATAAGAACACTCTTGACCTGAATGCTGCGAGCATGTGTTTGGTGCCAGGTTTTGTGTTGCCTCCGAAGTTCAAGGTGCCCAATTTTGAGAAGTACAAATGGGATAACTGTCCGAAGCTACATTTGGTTATGTTCTGCAGAAGAATGACTTCACATATCACCAATGACAGACTCATGATTCACTGTTTCCAAGATAGTTTGATCGGAGCATATTTGGACTGGTACCTGCACTTGAAGAGTGATAGTATTAAATCATGGTCGGACTTAGCCAATGCCTTCGTGAAGCAGTACGACTACAACATGGAAATGGCTCCTTTTCCCGTGCATTTGCAAGAATTATCGCGTGCGGAGAATGAATCCTTTAGGGGGTATGTGCAAAGATGGAGAGAATTGGCTGCTCGTGTTCAACCACCGATTCAGGAGAGAGAAATGGTTAGCCTCTTTTTGGGTACTCTGAAGGGCCGTTATTATGACATGATGTTCAGTTGTACAAGCTTTGAAGGCCTGATGAGAATGGGAGAGCTTGTTGAGAGAGGGCTCAAAAATGGAAAGATTCGAGAGGCTCCTTATATCCCAGTTGATAAGAATCAATCAGTTCTCAGTTCTCAAGAGGAATGGGAAGAAGGAAGCGATGTTGTCTCAGAATCTCTAGCATCTCAAGCTCATTTTTCAGACACTTCAAACCAGCAGTCATATTGTCATCAGCCGCGTCAGCACGCCCGACAAAGACCAAGGAAGCCTGAAAGGCAGTTTACTTGGCTACCGGTGTCTTACAGCCAGTTGTTGCCAGATTTGGTCGAAAGTGGATTAATAGCGTCGAGAGAGACTAATCCAATGATCCCGCCTTATCCTCCAGGTTCTGATGCCAGCGCCCGTTGTGGGTACCATGTTGGGGTACAGGGGCATTCGACAGATGATTGTAAAGTGCTTAGAAGCCAAGTTCAGAATCTGCTAGACTCTAACAAGATCTTCATCACACCTCAGGGTTTTGTTCAGATTATTGATTCTCCTTCGTCCATTTGTGTGGGTTCGTCAGTCAATGTCATGGAATACTCCACTGAAAGTGTATGTTCGGAAGAATGTCCAACTGAGAGCTCAGTTGAATATGGAGGAAGTTGCTAGAGGTTTCTACGTCGGGTGTCGCATCTGTTTTTCTCTGCTGACCTGTTTAGCTTTTGTGCATTGTTGTTTGCTGACCACCACCAGGCTTGTTGGCTGGGGTCATTGTATTTTGCTGCTCTTGGTGGCTTTACATAGTGGTGTGAGGTGTTTATCTCCGTGCTTATAGCTTGGGGTTTCTTTGTCTTGTCGTGAATATGTGTTTGATTTCTGCATCGCATTCTCACATAACAGGTACATCAGAACCGTGGGTCTTATTTCCTGATCTCCAGTTTGTTGCAGGAATTCCCTCAGAGATATGGAACAGAATCAGGCTGAATTGATTGAAGTCTGAAGCCAGCTAGGGCAGATGATGAAAGACATGCAAGAATTGCGTTTGGATCAGAAGATACTCAAAGAGGAAAATAATCAGCTGAAGACCCAAATGAGCCTGATCATGGAAGTCGTCAAGAATGTGCTTAGGAAAGAGGGTGATCAGCTAGCTGATGCCACAGTGAAGGAGTTTGGTCCACCCGTGCCTGTAGAACCTGTGCCTGTAGAAACTGAGCTTAAAAAACGTGTTGATCAACACCAGCAACAACAACCAAGGATGCATCCGGCTCAGCAAAGAAATCAGGAGGAGAGGCCAAAGAGGGTATTTGAAGCGTCGCCTTCCACGTATGCTGAGCTCTTTCAGACTTTATTAGATTTGAAGCTGGTTGAAAAAAGAACATTGGCCCCAATCAAGGGAACGGTACTTCCTTATGGGTATGACGCTAGTAAGCAGTGTGAATTTCATTCCGGGGCACCCGGACATGAGGTGGAAAGTTGTCACGCTTTTAAGCACAACGCTCAGGACCTGATTGACGCAAAAGTTATCGAATTCACGCCGGGTGGCGTAATTGTACCTAATGGTCTTATCCCAGTTGGTGCTAAAATGATGGACGTTCCCGAAGCTTCCGTAGATCAGAAGTATATTCTGCAATCATTGGTGTCAGAATCCCCCTGTCCTCAGTTGCTGCCTAGACCAAGCCTGAGGATGAAAGCGCTTGAACAAAAGGAGTCCATGATAATTCAGACTCGACCTCCAAGTGGTTCAGCTGTTCGAAGCCAACAATCTGTCCAGTCTTTGCAACAGACGTCAGCTCCTTTCCAGAGTCAGCAGCCTTATCGTTATCGGTCAAACCTGCGTGCTAGACAAAGCCCAATGAAGTCAGAAAGGCAATTCACCCAGTATCCGTTTTAAGCAGTATGGTTTCAATAGGCAACTTTGAAGATGGTTGGTTCAGCAGCAAGTCAGATGTGAAAGCCCGGTTCTCGAAAGCTGACTTTTTCCTGTGTTTCATCTTGTCGTTTCTTTATGTTTGTAGTTTCTTTCCTGCTTAAATTGCAATCTTGTTTGTAAAACTTGTTGTTTCCATTCAATTGATGATAATGAAATGAGTATACATGTTTTGATTAAATTCATTCGTGTTTACTAGTTGATTTTTACAGATATCCAACGCTTGGTTAAGCGGAATCTGGGGAGGATGACGAAAATGAACGACATGCAAGCTTCCGATATTGTATGCTCTTGAAATAAAACATGCTGATGATGTACAAGCATTGCTTCAAATCCCTAAACACCGGAGACATAAGGAAGATAATCCTTTGACAACCCCTTTGAGCCTAGTAGTAGGAGTTCTTTCTGAAAACGAAAAACCCTCAATCTTAACCTGGGGCAGGGTAGGTGTTAGCTAATTTTACCGAGCATCCAAATTACAAAAAGGAGTGTCCGTTTGAGGATCAATCACACCTCTAGAGGTCGTGCCTAAGAAACTGCGGTGGTTAAGCATCAGGAGTGAAACAGTCACATTATTCCCCAAAGAGTCAGACAACCAGTGTCACACGACTTGTTCAAAAAAAAAGGGAAGGAAAAAGAATCAAAAGCCCGCTAAGTCAAAACTTGAAAACAAACGACTTAGGCAAAAACAAGGGCATCCCGCTGGACTTGGAACTCAAAAGAAACTCAAAAGAGTCAGTCCAGGCAAAAGTTAGGGAAAGAAAAAGAAAGATGAAAAGGATTACAAAAGAAAAATCCTCAAATGAAATACGAGTCGTGTGACCCCAAGTGTCAAAAATGAAAAATGAGTGGCTGTCACTCCAAAAATTCATGGTTTCTCGAACTATCACTCCTATCCTTCAACTTCTGAGAAGTGAGCGCTAAGGTCGAATTAGCTAAACGTAGGATTGGAGAACATCAAGGTAAACGGGTGGGTGAAAGTAAATTTTGAGCCTTTATCCTTTCTTTCAAAACCGTGAACCTGACCACGTTACAACCTTCAAAAGTCCTAATTGAAGCAGGTTTGTTTCGAAGGCATACATCGGTAAAGATCGCGTCGAAGCTGACTCTTAAAATGGTTCTTCTTACCATGTTGGTACTGATGTTGATATTCTGATAGATGATTTATGCATTATATGCCATAAATTGTTTTTCTTTTTTTTCCAGTGAATAGATTGGATGTCAAAACTGTCATATGCGTTGCATTAATATATCTTTTATGCAGAACAACTTATTTTACTTTCGAGTAAGCGCTTGACAGCAGGAAAGTTTCCTACAGTGGAAAGTCCGATCATGATAGAATGCAGAACGCCCGAACGTTCCGAGAGCCGGGGCAAGCTATTATCAAGTGATCCCCAGCGAGGTCAGCCATCCAAAGTTGTTATTCCGGGGCAATCAGGTCGAGATTCGGAAAATCTCTCGAAGCTAGAGGCACTACACTAAATCAGCCCATCAGGGGCAAAGTCATTGCAGACAGGGGCAGACCATTCTAAGAGCGCAGAATTTATTTTTCATTCGAGAGGCATTTGATTCAGAATGCTGGGGCATCTCATATTAGACCATCAGGGTACAAATTTTCAGTTTTCCTTTTGAGGACTACCCCAACAGAGGACCCACAGACTGGGGCAATATCAGAAGCGAAGGAATTGTTCTTCTCCGTGTCATCAGAGTTACTCAGAGCTACTTGAACAGATCCAGCCGATCTTCAAGTGTGAGACGAATGTCGGGAAGTTGTATTATCCTTTGACCTTGCAATCAGAAACTGTGAATTCAAACATGACATTTTACAGAGTCAGTCGTGCCTGACCCATCACGGATATCCCAAGATCCCAATCCATATTGGCTATCACTGTGAGGCCCATCCAGGTTGGCGCATCAGTTTCAAAATCCAATCTTCATTGGTACGCAGGAAGACTCCGTCTGTTTTCCCCAGCAAAAGTCCAACGGTCATTGGCACGAGTAAGCTATCCCTGACAGGAGTCCAATCATGCTTGGCGCGTTCGGTTATCCCCAGCGGAGTTGGCTCCACCTTTCCAGCATTTATTTTGCTGGAATAACTCTGTGATGCCTGGTTATCCCCAGCGGAATTGGCTTTGTCTTCAGCATTTATTTTGCTGAAGCGGTTCATTGTGTCCAGCTTTCCCTCAGCGGCCGAGCCTGCATTTGCATCTTGCATATATCATCATGTTTGCATCATACTTGCATCTCATCCTCAAATGCGTAGCATTTCCATTTTATATGGAGCATTACGCCATAGAAAAATTCAAACATACGCATACGAAGCATAAGCCAATTTTTTTATCAGTCTTCCGTGGCGACGTGAGTCACTCCGTAATCAGTTCAGGGGCCTTTATCCAGCAGCTTTATTCAGACAGCTCTTTGGTATATAATTCTCAGATCATACAACGGTTATGCTTTACTCATCAGTCGTCTGATATCGACAGACTTCTCTTCCCGTCAGTTCATATTGACGATGTGTCTCCCCCAGCGAGTCTTCTCCGTCTATCATTAGACGTCGTTAGTTTGGATATGGTTTTCTCCGTCTATCTTTAGACGTTGAGAGGTTTCAAGGCGATCTTTCAGATATTGGCTTTCTTTCTGTTTATCGGATGAGGTGACATTTCAAAAGAGGTTTTTTCTAACTGTTGATCCTTATTGACGTCGAGGCTCTTTGAAGAATGTTTGGTTTTCCTAGCTGTCGATCCTTATCAACGGCATGGCTCTTTGGAGGTGGTTTTTCTTCCTGTCAATCCTTATTGATGATGTGGCCCCTTTAAAGATATTGTTCTTTCCATCAATTCCGGTAGACGAGAGGATTCTGAAATTTGATGGGTGGTGATGAAGTTCATATGGTTCTCTTTCCGCTAACGGCTTCCTTCGGGATTGTGTCTTTCCGTCTATCTTTAGACAATGTGAATACAGATTTTCGTTTTCCTTCGGGATGGTGTCTTTCCGTCTACCTTTAGACGATGTGAGTATGAATGTTATTTTCCTTCAGGGTGGTGTCTTTCCGTCTATCTTTAGACGATGTGAATACAGATTTTCGTTTTCCTTCGGGATGGTGTCTTTCCGTCTATCTTTAGACGATGTGAGTATGGATGTTATTTTCCTTCGGGATGGTGTCTTTCCGTCTATCTTTAGACGATGTAAATACAAATTTTTGTTTTCCTTCGGGATGGTGTCTTTCCGTCTATCTTTAGACGATGTGAGTATGGATGTTATTTTCCTTCGGGATGGTGTCTTTCCGTCTATCTTTAGACGATGTGAATACAGATTTTCGTTTTCCTTCGGGATGGTGTCTTTCCGTCTATCTTTAGACGATGTGAGTATGGATGTTATTTTCCTTCGAAATGGTGTCTTTCCGTCTATCTTTAGACGATGTGAATATAGATTTTCGTTTTTCCTTCGGGATGGTGTCTTTCCGTCTATCTTTAGACGATGTGAGTATGGATGTTATTTTCCTTCGGGATGGTGTCTTTCCGTCTATCTTTGGACGATGCAAGTATGGATGTTGATTTTGTCCTTCGGGATGGTGTCTCTCTGTCTATCTCTAGACGATGTGAGTATATTTCTTCCTGTCTACGATGAGAGATGATCAAGTGCATGTTGATCCAACCTTCGAGTTTGTTATCTGTAGTGTCACACAAGTAACTTGTGCTAATGTCAAAGCTCTTTATCAGGTGATTGATCAGTTTGTTGCCATAATAATTGGATTCAGTTCTCTGGATATTTTTCCCCAAGCGAGTGTGCAGTTTATTTCAGCGGTTGACAAATTTTCGAGTTTATTTTGTATTCAACCGTCTTCCACCTTTGAATGTTTGAAGGTTGTTCGCTCTTCAACCCTTCAGGTCCAAGCCGTTTGAATACGGGCAGCTGTTGCACCCCAAAATTTGACCAACCGGTTCCCGCACCTAGTTTATGTTTGACGCATTTTTGCATTCGCATACTGCGTGCATTGCATTGTTCTCAGTCAGATTGATTTTATCGGGATTATAGCCCCTGACGTTTCAGGCGGTTCAGGCCGGTTGGAATAAGAGTCTTTTGAGAATTGGTGCTCGTTTCCTGTGTTTTCAGGTCATCTCGGTGCCCGGGTTTCGCTATGGTTGCGCAATTGTTCTCTAACCAATTTAATCGGCCTCCTGGCAATTTTTAGTTTTTTTCCCTTTTATTTGCTAGATTTTTAATGCATTTAAATAGATTTCTCTAGAATTTTTCTAAGAGTTTAATAGAATTTAATAGATTTTTTTTATATATAGATATTTTCTTATAGATTTAAGTAGATCTTTCTAGAATTTTTTAAAAAATAGATTTTAATAGGAGTTTTTAGAGTTTAATAGGTTTTAATAGATTTTTAATGTTTTTTGACAGTTTTAAATCTTTTTAGAATATAATTAGATTTGTTTTAAGAAGTAAACAGACTTTTAATAGATTTTTAGATATTAAATAACCTTTTTCAGAATTTAAATAGATATTAATATAGGGTTTTTAGAAATTAATAGATTTTATTAATATTTGTTTTTCTAGATTTTAATAGACATTAATAGATTTTAGGGATATTGGTTAATATAGATTTTAATGTAGATATTAAATAGGTTTAATAGTTTTAATAGTTTGTTAGATTTTTAGGATATTAATTAGGGGTTAATTTAGATTTAATTAGGTTTAATTGTTTAGGATAGATTCCAATTAGTCTTAACAAGTGTTGATTTTCGTTTAGGGTTAATTAGGTCATTAGTCTCAATTTAATTGGTTTTTAATTCAGTTATTTAGTCTTAATTGAGTCATTAGGTTTAATATCATTTTTTAATCCAGATTCTATTAGTCATTAATGGGGCCCTTAATCATCATTAATCAGTTCAGCATTTCGTGGGCCCAGTCCTTTGGTCCAAGTCTGCCACTTGGCAGCATATAAAGCTTGCCACGCGTGTACCTCCTCTCTCTACACATCACTCACACGTTTCACTCTCAGCCTCAGCCACCTCATCTCTGAAGTCCCTTCTCCCTCTGCCACGTCTCTCCCTCTCTCCTCACACGCGTCTTCCTCTCCCTCTTCCTCACTGCCACGCGTCCCTTACTGACTCCACCGCCGCCAACCCCCCTTGCATGCCCGCTAGCTGTAATCCACTAGCAACCCTTCGCCGGCGCACATGCAAACGCCGCCGGACCACCTCCCCTCCGCCACAACCGTCGCCGGAGATCGGTGAGGCCGCCGGAAACTAAATTTCCCCCCAGAAAGTTCATCCAAGCATCTTTCGACCTTCTTCATCCTTCATCAATCTCTCACCGGAGATTCAAAGAACTCGCCAGAGAATTCATCAAACCGTGCCGGAAAACTCATTGCGTGTTCTTCAACAAGCTTTTCCAGATTTTCGTCAAAGCTTCAAGCAAATCTTTCCAGAAATCGTTTGAATCATAGTCAAGAGTATCCATCTCCAGAATCAAACTCGCATTGTTAGATCTCAGATGAATTCCACCTTCGAGCAAGCTCCTTCATCAATGCCTTTGGATCATCAAATCTTCAAGAATCAAGTTCGTGCGTCTCTAGATGCACAAATGTCATCAAGAAGTTGTTAAGATCCATATGATTCCCAGATCGTCTTCAATAATCTTCGTAAAATTTCATCGTCGTCTCCAAAGGATCTCCTCCAGGCATCATCCGTTCCAGAAGAACCTCAAGAACACTCTTCACCCAGAAGCTTCAGTAGATCCTCCAGTCTTCGTCGGGCTTCATCTAAGATCCAGAATCTTCAGCGTTTGAGTTATCCATCCAGGTTTCTGCTCAAAATCCTTTACCTATTGTATTTTCTTCTTGTGTTGGTAGCTGAAGATTTAGGGTAGTTTAGACGATAGTTTGTGAAATAAGGTTGATCTAAGGAAGGTCATCTTGAGCTGAGTTTTTTGAGTGGTGGTTGGGGAGAGCATTTGAAGTTTGATGAACATTGTTAGTGAGGGACGTTGAGCGAAGGTCGGCGAGGGATTGGAATAGAGTTGTTTCAGAGGATGAGGTTGAGAGAGGGTAGCGGCGCTAGGGTTTCGGTGGAGAGGGATGATGAACAGTGGCGAAGGGAGAGGAGTAGAATTAGGGTTTTGTTTTGTTGCTAAGGCTGAGATCAGAATGGATCCGGGCCTCAGGCCCATTGTGAGGGTCGCTAATCATCTCCCCCCTTTACTCGTTTCACCCCCCTCCCAATGTTTTTCTGTTATGGGCCTTAGGCCATGTTACTACTCGCACCCCCAGTCTGGGGCCCAACCTGAATAATAAGGCGAATAGAAGCAATTCGCCCCCCCCCCCCCCCCCCAGTTTTTTTTCTTTTCCTTGTGTTTTTTATGTTTTTTCTGAATAAGTGTCGGCCTAACACAGTGTGATACCTGCACCCCCTCTTGAGCCCAATTTTTTTACTTTGAACTACAGAAGTTGCTATTTATCACACCTCTTCTTTTATTTTAAATTGATTTTCATGTTTGCATATAGTTTAGTAAATAAATCATAACAAATTGAAAATGGTTATTTTTACATGGGATTTTCTCCCTCATTTTCATAAAAACATCAAGAAAATTATAATAGAATAAAATTGGCATTTCATTCATTTTTTATTTTCTGGTGCATTTTTACATTTCTATGGCATTTATTTCATTTTCACTTGGTATATGTTACTTGTTGAATTTAGTATGGTCATTGTATTTCATATTTTGATGTAATTCTTTTTGCTATGGTTAGATTAGAGTATTAGGTTCCCCCTGGAATTTTATCACATTTTTTTGATTTAATTTAGGCTAGTTTTGAACATTAAACTTTAGGGTGATCAGGATTAGGGTTCCAACTTGCATAGGTGCAATTCAACACATAGTTTTGGGATGTTAAAACTTATTTAGGTCTTGGGGTTTATATGGGGTATAAGGTACATATTTAGGGTCCCCTAGAAATTTAATTAGGATTTTATAATGATTTTTACTATTTTTACCTGATTTTTGCAATTTGGTTGATATTGGTGTGTTTCCCACTTGGGATGTTGTTTGTTTGTGGGGTTTTGGTCATTTCAATGGGGTTTGGGGCTTGGGCTTTGCTTGTTGGATTTAATGAAGACCTTTAGAATAGATAGAATAACAATCCGTACTAGAAAACAAGCGTGGATCCCGTCGAGTACGACAGACGTGAGGGGTGCTAATACCTTCCCCTTGCGTAACCGACTCCCGAATCCAGGATTTGGTTGCGATGACCATTCCTTTCCCGTCTTTGCGTTAGGTTTACTTCGAGCGTTTCCTTTCCCTCCTTCGGGATAAATAACGCACGGTGGCGACTCTTCTGTTCAGCCGGCGCCAATTTTCGTAGTAGCGACACTTTGTTGACGATTCTAACTTTTGGTTGGTAGTCTTTCTTTCCGGTGATCCTAACTTTTGGTTAGTAGCCTTTGCCCCAGCTTTTGTTTGTCGTCATTTCTTAGATGTTATCCCAACTTTTGGTGAGTACTTCTCTATTGTTTCCCCTACGGAGCCGTTATCCCAACTTTTGGTTGGTAGTCTTCGTTGCGGTGAGTTTGCCTTCGTTCGGTGTTCCGGTGATCCTAACTTTTAGTTAGTAGCCTTTCATTCCAACTTTTGGTTGGTAATCTTTTATGACGATCCCAACTTTTGGTTGGTAGTCTTCTTTATTTGTGTGCTCACCTTCGGTCGGTGTTTAGGTGATCCTAACTTTTGGTTAGTAGCTTGTCTCTCACAAATTTTGATCATTTTTCTCTTTGGTGATCCTAACTTTTGGTTAGTAGCCATTGTTATCTCCTTGAGCAGTTACCATCCCAACTTTTGATTGGTATCTGGTATCCTTCGGTTATCCTAACTTTTGGTTGTTACCCTCTATTTTTAAGTCCACTTTTGGCTGGCAGCCACTTTATACCATGTACATCCCCGCAAGTTGCAAATTTCTGGGTTATTTTAGTATTCAATCACCTTTTACCTTGAATGTTTGAAAGCATTCACTTTTCATCCTTTTAGGTCCAAGTTGTTTGAATAGGGGCAGCTGTAGCACCCCAAATTTTGCACATCCTTTTTCTTATACGTTGGCTTATGTTTCATATCATTTTTGCATTGGCATTAGTGCATAGAATTGGTTCTAGACAGGGGATCAAAGTATCTTGTTCAACACTACAAGAAGGGGATTCATTTTCAAAATCTCAATCAAGGGTTCATGCTCAACTTTGTGGAAATCTCAAGTCATAAGGTACCTCCATCATCAAGACAAGTCTCACAACTATATGAGTCAAGAATGCAAGCATTGTTTACCTCTTCGTATCTTGTGGACAATTAGACTAGGGTTTTAGTTCAAAAGGCATATGTGGCTAGTTCCTTGGGCAAGACGTGATTCTAAAGTTCAACACACATATTGAGGGTCCTCTACATGGACTATGTGTCATCACAAGCCATCACAAGAGCTTCAATTATTGAAAATGATCTTAGGATTTCATCTGGTCAACAAAAGTCAATTGTGTTTCAATGAGGTCAAAATCTTGGATCTCAAGGTCAATCAAGGGTATACTATATGTTTTCAAGAGATTTCATGTGTTTGGAACAAGAAAAGTCAAGGAGAAACATAAAATCAGGAGTTTGGTTGGATTAGGGTTTGTTTGAAATTTTTCTAAGTGTTGAAAACCCTAAATGCTAGCCATTTTGCAACTTCCATAATTTTCTCATCCTTGATCCAGTAGAAGCAAATTTGCTATCAAATTAAAGAGGACATTATGAACTACAAATTTATGGAAGGAAGGAATTCCAAAAGATCCATATTTTTGGAGATATGATGAGCTAAAGTTGAGAAAATCAAGATTTTGTCATTTCAACACTTAGAAATTTTTCTCTAAGTATAGAAATTCAGCTTGCAGTACCTACTCTCAAGCCTATCTTACATTATGATGCAAGCTTAAAATGAATTTTCCTCCAATATGAGAATTGTAGAGCATCCTCCAAGATTTCTTTTGAGTGCTAGAACTCTTCCATTAGATGTGTAGAACTCAAGTTATGAAGTCTCCAAGTTAGGGTTTCAAAGATGTCAAGTTTGGCAAGTTTCTAGGCAGGTTTTTGGAGCAATCTTCCAAGGCATTTTCCATCAAGTTCTTGGCTCCAATTCATTTTCCCTTGAACATGAAAGTTGAATATCATTCTTCAAGATTTCCATACATTACAAGTTCTCATCAAGTGGATCACTACAACTCAATTTATATGTCTTCAAAGATTGGTGTTTCATAGTTACTAAGATGACATTTTAACTTAGAATTAGTTCGAGCATCAAGTCAGTTTTGGGCACATGACTTCAAGGCCAATTCTCACAACTTTACAAGCCTTTTTTCAAGTTTCCATCAACATAAGAAGTGTTCCTCATCATGAGAGCTTTCATTTGAGTGGTGGAACTTGCAGATGTCCACCTCAATCCAAGATTTTCCATGGATGAAGGGACAAAGATCCTCTAACTTTGGTCGAGGAATGATCCTCTGTGATGTGAAGTGCAAATCAGATCATTTTCGCATCTATCTGGTTTGATTCCCCTCACCTATAAATATGATTCGAAGCACAATCATATTTAATTGAACTTATGCCTTATTCTTATGCATATGATTCAAAGAATAGTCGCATCTAGCCGGTTCCATGCAAAATCATTACAGGTGTGGTTCAAAGCATAAGCGCCTGTAGTTAAACTCATGTCTCACCATTACAATTTCAACATACAGACACATCGAGTCGAACTGATGCATTACTTGTGCAAGCACATTTTAACAATAGCCACATTCGATCAGTAAGACATCTTATGAAGACGACGCGTACATCTTAATGTGACATGCTCGCAAATAAAGCAGCCAAGCATGGCCTCCCAAAGAAGTTAAGCTTATTTAAAGTTTAAGCAAATATTATTTACCGCTCGTTGTAGTGGTCGAACTATACAAACTGCATGGCTCAAAAGTAAACCCTAGCTCTCCTTGAATCTTGGCCGACTGAAAATTATGATTAACAGGAGCACATTGTGAAACCAAAATCATAAACATGCGAAAGGTAATGATATAAATAAATGTAAATATTGTTTACAAGTCAAGGCACAAAATCCTTGCAAAATCTTACATGAACAAAAAAAATAAAAGAAAATGAGGGACCAAAAAGATCCTCAAATGTTAACTCATGGGTTCGATGCGTTCGAACCACCCCGACGTTATCTCTAGGAATAGCTCGTAAAGGGTACAATTTTTCTGCAGTGACAAAAATTCCAGGACAAAATAGTTTCCTCTGCTCCATCGTCTGATCCCGAACAGTACACATACTTTATAGCTACTAAATGGACTTCTGAGATTTCTGTCGTGTAGCAGCCAGGTCTTCCTCAAGATCTTTTAAAACTTTGGCCCGCTTCGAACTCACGGAACACCTCCGCTGCATCTTCAGAAGCCTTCTTCCAACATTTCTCTCCCTCGTCAAGAGAAGCCTTCAACTTATTTATTTAAGAAGCCAAAGTTCAAAGAGAATTGTATTTCTCCACCTCTTCCTACAAAGAGTCAGGAGGCTTAACATTTTTCCGCAGCTCAACCATTGTCTGCAACTCCGTGATTTCCTCCTCAACTATAGAGTACTCCAGCTCAAGGATTTCACACTTCTCCTTCTATTAATCCCGCTCCATAACAAGGTTATTGGCACCAAACACATCATTTTGGTCGGCAGCTACCATCTAAACCAGATATTCATCTCGAAACAGGGTACAAGAAGCATCCGTAAAAAGACCATGTCTCTCAGTCGTAGAAAGTTTCTAGACAAAAGTCAGGTCCTCATCAGCCTTATTAGTAGAAAAAACATTCGGGATGTTGGGTATCTGAGACGAAAGGATGGCAGGAAGCTAAAAGAAATGAGTAAGAGCCTCCGATAAATGAACTGTTTGGAAGAGCCTCCTTCAGCAGGAGTAGACGGGAAATCACAGTGATTCCTCTTTGTAGGGGAAGAAGATGGTGAAGGCTCACGAGCAAAAAGGTTGGTCTCCATAGTGGTCAGTTGTTATGCCTCATGAGTTATACTCGGGATAGTAGTCACAACTACCACTAGGGTAGCAACTACAGTCAGTGTCTAGACCACCGCAGCAGGAATAACTTAAGTAGTAGAAACAATTATTACTCGGCTTGATGAGTCATTCGTAAGACCCTGATCCTTGGCGAGCATGAGAAACTTCTACAATTGGTCCATGTTATCTTCAAGATATAATTTAGAGTTGTAAAAAAAAGCATGTCAGGTCCCCATCCTTACCAAAGAGTTTTAGTTTGTATGCTTGATCGGGCTCACTAATAATCACAAAAGTATTGATTCATTTCTTATTTCGCTGAGAAATGGGTACTTCGCTAGGACTAAATCCTTCTTCATAATCGAGCCGTTGATACCAAGCGCACAAATCCTATTTCATTTTCATGTCCTTGGAGGATAAAGGACTTAGCTCAATATGGTAAGAATAAAGAGGCCTATAGAAGTGAACTCTAGACCAGTATTCTAAAAAAAGCCTCTCTTACAAGAGCGATCACATCCAATCGGGGCCGAAGACGGACATGAGACAAAATGAGCCTCAAAAGTTATAGGTTTCATCAACATGAAATGTTCAAATAAATAACCCCAATCATGGGGGAAAAAGATCGAACCACAGGACATTGGGATAAAAGGAGATCAATCCCTAGTCCCGATATCATCTCGAGTTGTGCGGACCGAGTAAAAGAGATTAAAAAATAAATCTAGAGAATATTTCCAATACTTATGCTTCACTTAAAGTTGGCACACCTTCATATAAGCCCAAGCTCTTGGGTGAAGTTGCAAGGAGGCGATTCTCAAACGGTTCATAACAGTTACCTTGAAATCAGAAAAGGAAAGACGTTCCATCAACCTGATAAAAAAGCATTCATATAAAGGGATAGAGCATCCCTCAAAGGAGCTGCATATCCTCTCGGCCAGATCAATTGAAAAAACCAACTAATCTGATAGGTTGCCGACTAAAATATCAATGTTAGCTACAGTGGCTTCAGTGTTCAAAGTGGAAGGAGTCCCCAACACTTCAGTGGGCATCCAATAGTATTTTTTGTGTTACTTGGCTTGATTAGCCAAAGCCCCTTTCGGGCCAGTTCATCAGCTTTAAGGTGATCGTCGGTTTTAATCCAAAATACAACATTGGGTTTTCTCCTGCCCTCCAGATAACTTACGATTTCAGTTTCACTAGGCTCGGGACCAGTCATCTTTTGATAGAGTCGAGCAAAGTCACGGACATGTTCTTTCCTTGGTCATAAAGCTTCTACTTCTCTCTCATTTAGGACATGAGGAGGCATTCATTTCTTGATAGGATCCTCGCCTCTACTATCTTTCTCGAAAAGCGGAATTTCTAAAAAGTCGCTAGAATAAGCTCTCTCAGAAAAGGAATCCCCATACACTCCTTTTGTTTCATAATTCTCAATTAGATAAATTATATCTGATTCATAATCCCTACAAGCAGAGGGAAGTGAATTTGATTCATGTTCCATTCTCCTTCTCGAAGAGGAAGAAATGCTACTATAGATCACTCTCTAGGTTAATATGGCTATTGTTCGTTGTAACCGAGGTACAAAAAATGCTTTAATAAAAAACTAAAGTGGAGATATGATGCCTTGAGATGTAAGTTCGAAGTCAGTAAACTGAAAAAGAATGTTGAAATTTGAAGCTTTGAATGCGTGACGACAGTTTCTTCGAGAAAAACACTTTTAGAGATGAGGGGAAAACTCAAAGGAAATAAGGGAAACTCAGCCTAAAAGCTTGCAAAAATTTTCTCCAAATTCACTCTATTCTTGTATAGGCAAATACAATAGAACACATCACATTGAATGTAAAAAGCAAGTGCAAATCAACAGTGAGATTCCATCTTGGAAACATAACCAAACTTATATGCATAGTAAGAAGCGTCATGCCCCTCTCTACCTTTCCTGGTCAGACGTCAAGAGAAAACAGTGAAATGTCTCAATGATGAAACTGCATTTAATTCTCATGTCCTCCATTGCGCTTTGACAAAACCAAAGCAAGGCATCCCAACTGACGCATGAACATCCATTCCTGAAGGCTGGCCACGACTACTAAAAGACTCCCCTAGTATGTGTCGGCCAGCGATTCTTGGGGAAACTATTATGTGTCGGCCAAAGTCCTAATAACACAAGACTCACTTATCCAGTCAGATCAATTGAGCCCGAGGTATAAATACCTTCCTAAGCAGTTTTCAGATACATAATCTCTAATCTCTACTCTCACTACGATTATCTTGAACCCTAAACTGACTTGGGCGTTGGAGTGCAAACCATGAAGGTACCCCCCCCCCTTTTTGTTTCATCTTACTAGATATTAGAAACTCCAATTTAAGAATAAACTATTTGATTCAAAAATCATCAAGATCGCAACCTTCGGTCTAAGGCGCCACATCAATAAATTACGTGGAAAACTTTGCTCCACCGTAGTTTCTGCAATCTCCTCCGTTTTTTAATAATATAATCTTCTTTTGTTATCTTGAGATGTTTATCTCTATTCATCGTAGACATCTCAATATTAATACTAAGCTTAAGTATGTTTCCACTTTGTTTGAACCTCTCGACCATAGTGTTGATGAGCACCTGAACTCTTCTCACAATGTTAATACACTATCATAAAGTCCACCATAATAAAAAATGTCGACCATCTTCAACATTTCAAGTGTAACATGACACCACAATCAAGTAATATTTCTCCTTTAAATCCTATTTAATTTTTTTATCCTATGAAAAGTTTTTTTCATCTCACTTGAATTTTTTTCCTACTATAAACACTTCCATGAAACTATTTACATATACGCAAACTCTCAAGCCAAAGGATTAGATTGAAGTCATGAATTCTAAAACTGCATCTCTTAATCGTACATGAACTATAAATGAACAGCACCAACGCAAAAAAAATGGTTGAAAGGTACAAAGTTAGGCAGCTGGATAAGGATTTCAATCTAGTAAAAGGCATAAATTACTTTGATACTTATTCATTTGTTGTGAAACTGACTACCCTAATGTTGTTCCTAGCAATAACTGTAATGGTATTTTGTTTTTTTATAATAATTATTAATAATAAAAAACTAATTTTAATATGGTCCATAGTTTTGGGATTTTGGTTCTGAAAAGGGTATGATTTATTTTGGTTTTAATAAAAATTGATATGACCATTAATTGGGTGGTAATGAGTTTTAATGGCTTTAAAATTCTTGATGGTAGAATCAAGCCTATAAATAGTCTTTGGTCCCCAAAGCTTTCTCTCATCACAATAAGAAATACACCATATATATCGAGAGAGCAAGAGCTTGGAAGAACCAAAGACAGTGCACTCACAATAACAATGGCTGGAGGTAAAACCTTTAATTTTATTTCCGCGTTTTGTTTATTGATCTTGTTGTTCTTTTGTTATCAAGAACATAGGATCAATATATATATTTTGGTATAATAATAACTTCTTCCAAAATCAAGTTTATCTACCGGTTGAATGTTCACAATACCTTACTTAATGGTAGTCTAAATAAAGAAGTTAATATGTCCATTCCCATGCATTAATTATACTATTTTTAATCTTGTTTGAAAAATCAAGAAATTCGTCCATGGTTTAAAATAATCCATTAGACAATGATTTTCTAAACTATCTTTTACACTAATTTCCAAAGGTTATTCTCAATCATTTTCTGACCACTTCTTATTTATTAAGAGTCTTTCATTTTATTGCATTTCCAATTTTTATTTATGACATTCTAACTGCATGAAACATCATTGATTAAATCATATCCATTAAAAACCTCCCCATTCCAATTTAATAATCAAGGACCTTGGAAACCTCGAGTATATTTTAGGCCTTGAAGTAGAAAGATTCAGAACTAGCTTTCCTCCGCCAAAAAAAGTACACCTTGAATATCTTGTCTGAAACATGACGTTTTAATGTCAAGCCTTCTACAAGTTCAAATGTTCAAAGGCACTCATATAAGCAAATATTTTTACTCACGTTTGTAGTTCTATGTGTTATGTGGGTAATATCGTCTAATGAATTTGGTTTTGATGATGAAAACTCTTCTAAGGGTTTTAGATTACAACTTTTTCAAGGGTTTTTTACGGTGAATCTTCTAATGATTCTTGATGATGGCATACAAATAAGAAAGAGATATCACAAGCTTTATGAGTCAAATATATCAAGTTCCAGATGAAAGTGTTAGACAATGTTGAATTAAACAAAGGAACTTGAAGTTATGAAGTTGTGAACCTAAGATGAGAAATTGTGAAAGCTCGTTTGATTCTACCCTTAGTGCTTTAGTTTTGACTAGTTAATTGTAAATCAAACTAGAGTTAGTCTGAGGTACTAAGGCAAAGTGTGTTTGTGTATGTGCAACGCGCGTGCGTACATACAGACATATATTTCAAATTTCTCTAATGATATCTTATAGGCAAACTAGTCTACTTAACAAACACAAGATCTAACATTAACTACTATATCCATTAATTAAGTCATTATATGAGTGATCCTACCACCACACATCATTAAGTTTCCGTCCGAGTAAAAGTATCTAAAAATTGCTCTAGCTCTTGGCATTTTTATTCTTTCAGATTCACTTATTGATATCAAGGCTTTTTATAATTCAGATTGGGCCACCTTTTCTATCACCAGAAAGTATGTCTCGAGATGTTATATCTTTCTTGGAAGCTCGCTAATTTTTTGAAAATCAAAGAAGTAAGTCATTATATTTATAAGTTTTTTTTTGGCAGAATACTAGAGCATGACATATGTTGTGTGTGAAACTCAATGATTGTCTTCTTCAAGATTTCAAATGGTATAACCTTACCACACCATTACTAGAGATGGCAATTGTACTCATACTCAATTATTATCTTCAAAGAATACCCACAATAGATAGGGTAAAAACCCACTAAATAGGTATGAATGTGGACACAAGTAATTAAGCATTAAAATAAATGGATATGGGTGTAATCCGGTTATTTTAGTACCCACTCATTCTCATACCCGCACTTTATGTATTTATATAGTTTAATAATATAATATATATCCATTTCTTTAAAAAATACATAACAATCAAACTATTATACATTTTAATAAAAGTGTTCATTTATTATCTAATTCAACAGTAAAACATTTAAATATTTTTGTTAATTTTGTTTTTAAAACATTAAAATGATATAATATGATATTTTTAATTGATAGATTAACTTTTAATAAAACTGCAACTAACAAATATACCTAAAAATATTTAGGTATTCATAGAGTACGAATATAAAAATTGATGCTCAAGCGCGTATAAATTTGAGTATGAATTTTTTTTCAAACTACATGTGAGACATTGGATCGAACTCTAGTGTGGTCGAAGTCTGTTCGCAAGTAATGCGTGTTGTAGTCGAAGTTTGTTCTAACATGCATGAGTAAATATTGCTAAGGTTGTTAGCATGAGTAAATATTGCTAAGGTTGTTAGCATGAGTAAATATTGCTAAGGTTGTTAGCATGAGTAAATATTGCTAAGGTTGTTAGCATGAGTAAATATTGCTAAGGTTGTTAGCTTGTAATGGGTAATTGTTAAAAAGCCCATTAGGTTAGTGTGCTATTTTATTATAAATAGGATGCTAGTTTCTCAATCTTGGAATAAGGAAAAATAGGAAGATAAAATCCTAATTTCAAGGGAGAGAGGTTATTTTGTTATTCTTGTATACTTGTAATCTTGTTCTAAGAGAAAGGAAAGAATAGCAGTTTAATAACCAATCCTTGTTGTTCCTTGTTATTTTACCTTGTCTTCTTTGTTAACCCTAACCCTTGTGTGTTTCTTGATCATTAAGAAACCGTGTATACTTTGTTTAACGGTATCCTATTCACAACAAATTGGTGCGGTGAGCGTGGAAAAGATGCCTTCAACAAAGTATGAGATTGAAAAGTTCACCGGAGTGAATGACTTCGGTCTGTGGCGCTTGAAGATGAAAGCCCTATTGGTTCAGCAGGGTTGTTTGGAAGCGTTGAAGGGTGAGGCAGCCATGGACGCTGCGTTAACGGCAAAAGAAAAGACGGGCATGATCGAGAAAGCCCACAGCGCAATATTATTGAGCCTTGGTGATAAGGTTCTTCGACAGGTATCAAAGGAGACTACAGCATCGGGATTATGGGTGAAACTTGAAAGTTTGTACATGACCAAATCTCTGGTGAATCGACTATACCTGAAGCAAGCTTTATATTCATTCAAGATGAGTGAAGACAAAGTGTTGGCTGAGCAGTTGGATATGTTCAACAAGCTGATTCTTGATCTTGAAAATATTGATGTGAAGATCGATGATGAAGATCAAGCACTATTGCTGCTGTGTGCTTTGCCCAGAACACATGCTCACTTCAAAGAAACTCTCTTGTATGGAAGGGAGTCCCTGACCTTTGAAGAAGTTCAATCAGCCTTGTATTCTAAGGACTTGAACGAACGAAAGGAGCATAAACCTTCGACGGTGGGTGAAGGTTTGGCCGTTAAGGGAAAATTCTTGCGAAAGGATGGTAAGTTCGACAAGAAGAAAGGTAAAAATCAACAGAAGTCTTATAGTGGCGAAACATCTAGTATTCGATGTTATCACTGTAAGAAGGAGGGTCACATAAGAAAGGTGTGCCCTGAACGCCTGAAAGATCATGGAGGTAATGGCAATGCAGCCATTGTTCAAGATGACTTCGACTCATCTGATGTTCTTGTGGTTTCAAGTGGCGACTCGAGGAAAGAGTGGATTATGGATTCAGGTTGCACTTGGCACATGACTCCAAACAGAGAATTGTTCGAGGAACTATGTGATCAAGATGGTGGATCTGTGCTGTTAGGAAACAACAAATCTTGCAAAATTGCAGGTATTGGATCTGTGAGATTCAAGCTCCATGATGAGTCAATAAGGTTATTGACTGAAGTCAGGTACGTACCTGACTTGAAGAGAAATTTGATTTCTCTTGGTGAATTCGACAGAAAAGGATATGTTTTTCAAGGAGAGAAAAGTATCCTAAGAGTCATGAAGGGGTCGAAGGAAGTCTTGAGAGGCGTGAAGAAACAAGGCTTGTATACCCTTGAGGCTGAGGTTGTAAGTGGTTCGACTAATGTTGCATCCACGAAATCTATGTCGAAGACAGAATTATGGCACATGAGATTGGGCCATGTCAGCGAAAGAGGCCTGGTCGAATTGGGGAAGCAGAACCTGCTAGGAGGTGACAAAGTCGAAAAGTTGGAATTTTGTGAATCTTGTGTATTTGGTAAATCCTGTAGGGCGAAGTTTAACAAAGGCAAGCAAAGAACACATGGATCTCTGGATTACATTCATGCCGATCTTTGGGGGCCTGCAAGGAATCCTTCACACTCAGGTGCAAGGTATTTTCTATCCATCGTTGATGACTATTCCAGAAAACTATGGGTATTCATTCAGAAGACGAAGGATGAAACTTTTGAGAATTTCAAAAGGTGGAAGATTCTAGTCGAAACTCAGACTGGCAAAAAGGTTAAGAGGTTGAGAACCGACAATGGCCTTGAATTCTGCAATGAAGCTTTCGACAGTTACTGTGTTGGGTCTGGAATTGCAAGGCATAAGACTGTAGCAGGTACTCCTCAACAAAATGGCTTAGCTGAGAGATTCAATCGAACAATCCTTGAAAGGGTTAGATGCATGTTGGTTAGTGCTGGATTGAAGAAGGTGTTTTGGGCGGAAGCTGTTTCGACAGCAGCTTACCTGATAAATAGATGTCCCTCGACTGCCTTGGGAATGAAGACACCTGAAGAAGTTTGGTCGGGACATCCACCTAGTCTCGACAGACTGAGAGTATTTGGCTGTGTGGCCTATGCTCATATTAGGCAAGACAAGGTCGAACCTAGAGCTCTGAAGTGCATGTTCATGGGATACCCTGAAGGAGTCAAAGCTTATAGGCTATGGTGCCTAGAGCCAGGTCACAGGAGGTGTATCACCAGTCGAGATGTAGTTTTCAACGAAGCAGAGATGGCTTTCAAGAAAACTGATGATGCTGACAAAGAGCTGGAACAGGGAGAGATTCCTGTTGAGGTGGAGCATGTTGATGCTGAATTGCTTACCCCAGATGAAGTCGAAGAAGACACAGAAGATGTTGTCGAAGATGAGGAGACTGATAATGACTACCTGCTAGCAAGAGACAGGTCGAGGAGAGTCATCAAGCCACCTCAGAGACTTGGGTATGCAGATCTTATAGCTTATGCCTTAATCTCTGCTAGTGAGGTTCTAGATGAAGAACCTAGAGACTATAAGGAAGTTATGAGGAGTCGAAGGAAGACTGAATGGCTGAAGGCCATGGATGATGAGATGAAATCTCTTCATGATAACAACACCTGGGAACTGATCAAGAAACCTGCTGGAGCCAAGTTAGTCAGCTGTAAATGGATTTTCAAAGTTAAGGAAGGAATCGAAGGAGTGACGTCGAAGAGATACAAGGCAAGATTGGTTGCTAGGGGATTCACTCAGAAAGAAGGTATCGACTTTAATGATGTGTTCTCTCCTGTTGTGAAGCATAGATCCATTCGAATGTTGCTTGCCATGGTGGCCCAGTTCGACCTTGAACTGGAACAGATGGATGTGAAGACTGCATTCTTGTATGGTAATCTAGATGAAACAATCCTGATGAGGCAACCTGAAGGGTATGTCGAAAGGGGGAAGGAAGATTATGTGTGCAAACTGAATAGATCTTTATATGGACTGAAACAATCTCCTCGACAGTGGAATAGGAGATTCGACAAGTTCATGGCACACATAAGTTTCATCAGAAGCCAGTTCGACCACTGTGTTTACTTCAGATTTCGACCGGGTAATTCATTTGTTATTTTGTTGCTCTATGTGGATGATATTCTAATAGCAAGCAACAATGTCGAAGAGGTAATGAGGGTGAAGGCTGAACTCAATAAAGAGTTCGAAATGAAGGATCTGGGAGCTGCGTCCAGGATTCTTGGGATTGACATCCGGAGAGATAGAAAGCATTCGAAATTATGCTTATCTCAAGAGGCATATCTACAGAAGGTTCTCGAAAAGTTTGGTATGTCGAATTCAAAGCCTGTTGTGACTCCGACAAACCCTCAATTCAAGCTGAGTATAAATCAGTGTCCCAGCACTGATGTTGAAAGAACTTATATGAATAGCATTCCATATGCTAACATAGTAGGTTCTTTGATGTATGCTATGATCTGTACTAGACCCGACATAGCATATGCAGTAAGTCTTGTAAGCAGGTACATGGCGAATCCTGGAAAGGCTCACTGGCAAGCATTGAAGTGGATTTTAAGGTACATAAATGGGTCTCTAAATAGAGTCCTAATTTATGGTGGAGCCTTAGGTGAAGATAGTAAAGCAGCAATCGATGGATATGTCGACTCTGATTATGCAGGTTGTATGGATTCCAGAAAATCTATCTCTGGATATGTGTTCACTATGTTTGGGACAGCAATCAGTTGGAAAGCAACACTTCAGAAGGTCGTTGCCCTATCAACCACTGAAGCGGAGTATATTGCCCTAACTGAAGCTGTGAAGGAAGCATTGTGGCTTGAAGGTTTTGCAAAGGAGCTAAAACTTCAAGGTCGAGTTATCACTGTTAAATGTGATAGTCAAAGTGCAATACACCTGTCGGAGAATTCAGCCTATCATGAGCGAACCAAGCACATTGATGTGAGGTTGCATTTCATCAGAGGGGTAATCGAGCGTGGAGAAGTCCAAGTGCTGAAAATTTCGACAGATCATAATGCTGCTGATATGATCACCAAGACATTGCCCAGTTGCAAGTTTTTCCACTGTATGCAGTTAATAAATCTGCATGAAGAAAGCTAGTTTCTTGATGTTATAGAGTTAGATCCAAGGTGGAGATTTGTGAGACATTGGATCGAACTCTAGTGTGGTCGAAGTCTGTTCGCAAGTAATGCGTGTTGTAGTCGAAGTTTGTTCTAACATGCATGAGTAAATATTGCTAAGGTTGTTAGCATGAGTAAATATTGCTAAGGTTGTTAGCATGAGTAAATATTGCTAAGGTTGTTAGCATGAGTAAATATTGCTAAGGTTGTTAGCATGAGTAAATATTGCTAAGGTTGTTAGCTTGTAATGGGTAATTGTTAAAAAGCCCATTAGGTTAGTGTGCTATTTTATTATAAATAGGATGCTAGTTTCTCAATCTTGGAATAAGGAAAAATAGGAAGATAAAATCCTAATTTCAAGGGAGAGAGGTTATTTTGTTATTCTTGTATACTTGTAATCTTGTTCTAAGAGAAAGGAAAGAATAGCAGTTTAATAACCAATCCTTGTTGTTCCTTGTTATTTTACCTTGTCTTCTTTGTTAACCCTAACCCTTGTGTGTTTCTTGATCATTAAGAAACCGTGTATACTTTGTTTAACGGTATCCTATTCACAACACTACATATATAAAAATAGATGCAATAATATTCTATCCAAACTCTACCTACTATCATCCTTAGCCATTACTTTATTAAGACAGAAGCACAGACCAACAAATTCTTCTTTTCATGAAATAATAATATGTATAGAGAGAGTTAGATTGGCAAGAGAAAAATTGTTACATAAACTTTTCCATATTCCACCTATAACTCAACTAGTTAACATTTTCACCAAAGCTCTTGCTCCTTTTTACAACTTAGTCTCCTAAACATATGTGATGTAGCTTGAGGAGGATATTAGATCATCATCATTCTTTATGTTTGATTTTACTAGATTGACTTAGCCATTTTCGGTTTGTTTATCATTCAGTTAAGTTTGTTAGTTGGTTTAGTTATTAGTCCTTAGTATCTTATATATTACTAACTTACTTGATAATCAAATTAACTCAATTAGATATTAGTTTCATATTTCCTTTATATTTTTTGGTACATAGACGAAAAATAATAATCACCAAAAACTAATATACATAATCATTTCTCCCAATTATAAGAATAATATTTATCTCCTAAGAACAGTCCAAAGCAATTTCTTGGCAATTAAAGATTACTATTTTCACTAGAAAAGAAATGTATTTGAACAGAAAAATAATTATTCAACCGAAAACGAAAGATGTAGAATGAGATTAGAGAGAATCTAATCTAGCATAGGAAAGAGTGGAGAAGGTTGTTACATGTTGACCAAAGTAGTTGTCGTAGCTTTGTAGGGTGCCAATGTTTGACGTGTCCTACGACTTTTAAGGTCGTTGTCAAACTTGTCTGTCATACTTGATCAGTTCTTTTGTCTTTTCGTTGATGTATTTTGACAATTATGTCCCTATCTCTTTCTCTTACCTCATGCTTGCTTCAGCATTTCGTAATAAACCTTATAAAATCTTAATATAATATTCTGTTAATAAAGGATATTTTTATTTGTAATTTTTTAAAAATACTCTTAAAACATTTGTTACCGTGTCGTTAAATTCATAATGCCATCAAGCACAAAAAAATATATTAATGCCATACTTTTATCTTTATGGAATAATATGGATTTTGACATGCTAGAGTAATGATTGCAATAAATTAGGGCTGATTGTTCTCAATATGATTCACTTCTTTTGTCAGTTAATTTTTTTGACTAAAGGCACACGATTGAAGAAATTTGTAACATGATTAAATTGTGAAAAAATATTAACAAGTGCTTTAACTAATATATTTGACTAATATGGTTAAGATCTTTAGTAATCTTTGTGATTTGCAGCGACTATCTTCTCGTTTTTCTTTTCTTTTTTATGTTTGTTTAGCGCCTTAAATGTGTTTGAAGAAAAACCGACATTTTAGCTGGTACTGCAACTTCACCGAAAAACACAGTGCAAGTGAGAAGGAGGATAAAGTGAAAGCCATTGGAAACTATTTGAAATGGAATATCCAAAGGTAAATAACCAAAAGTGAACACATTGTTTTCATGGAGAAGAAACATTTCAAATCTTCACTATTGCACACTATTAAACGCGGAAGACATTGGAAACTCCAAATCAGAAATGGAATATTGGCGTTATTTACCTTTGGATATTTGTTGGCCTTTGGTTATTCACGTTTGATTTGCTTTGTTAAATGTGTGTTTGAGGTAGCAAACTTGGTTACTTTCTTTTTTCTACTTTCATCGGAAACAAAATTTTGGTGAAATAGAATAATGTTGTTTTTGATGAAGAATATATATATATATATATATATATATATATATATATATATATATATATATATATATATATATATATATATATATATATATATATATATATATATATATATTCCATTCTTGAATTAGAAATGAGTTGAGATGCCAGAGAGAACAATGGATCAAAGCCTCGGAAGCGGTGGAGTGGAGGTCTGTAAGATTAACACTCCAACGCTCAAGTCAATACGTGAGTGAGAAGAGAGAAGTGAAATTGAATTTAAAACTTGTTACTTGAATTTGGCACAATGAATTATCTCGTTGACTTTTCACATAAATTAAAAAATAATAATAAATGAAAGAGAAAGAATGATAATTTTACTAAAGTACCTTTATGATATTTGGAATGATGAAAGTAATATTTATTAGAGGATAAAATAGAAAAAGTTGCATTGGAAATTGAAATGGACCATACATTTTAGGACACTATTTTATTCCAAATAGATCACTCATTGTAAGACAGAAGAAGTATTAGTTAGGAGTGAATTGGGGAGAGTCGTTGGATGCACTTGCAGTTGAGATCTTTGTTAGCGTCTTAAGGATAATTCTCATGTGCTAAGAAGATTAACGAAAGGCTACTACTCCCTCAGGGTGGTCGGTTAGGGTCGATATGACCGACTCATAAGAGTTGTCCCCCAAGCCAGTGTTTTTGCTCAGCATGGCATGAGTTTATTACTTCAGCTTTGGTTGCCGACCACTCTCGCCTTTGTGTTTGAAACAACAAAAGAAAATGTTCTTG
This sequence comes from Lathyrus sativus, assembly GCA_963859935.3. Taxonomy (NCBI): domain Eukaryota; kingdom Viridiplantae; phylum Streptophyta; class Magnoliopsida; order Fabales; family Fabaceae; genus Lathyrus; species Lathyrus sativus. The sequence continues at coordinate 565,102,424 of OZ012737.1, read as the reverse complement.
TTCTAAGAATTTGTGCATTTAATTCTTCATACTTCAATTAAACGTCATTTCGGTAGTGTCATCATTACGACTCTTGGAAAACGAAACACTTGATTATTGTTTGTGTGTGTGATTTTAACGTGTTTGGTAGGATGTATTTCCTCTTGCATGCTAGAATATAGTCTTATAGAATTATTGTTGCTTTCTTTGAGTCATTTTTCTAGTTTAGCGATTATCTTCTTCTTTAGCATTTCACTTTCATGCATTTGAAAAGTTAGTGTAATATGGGTAAAAAAATCACAGAAGAGTGCACACAAATCCTATAGGAGTGTTCCATCTCCTTGGATGAACTCTGTTTATTCTTCTACCATTTTTGCTTTTACTAAAATAGGCGCTCTTTATAACGCCTTTACTGAATTTCGTCCATATTCATACTGGGGAGTCTTGAGTCCCACTAAAGATGAAAAGATATGCAATAAGTATGGCGATTTCTTCATTCCCTTTTATGAGTGCACTTTCTCCACTATAAGTCTTCGTCTACCTTTCACTACTTTTGAGATAGAAGTCCTAAAGCATCTGATGATTGCTCATTTGCAACTTCTCCCTGCAAGTTGGGTACATGTGAAGCTTTACCAGTATTGGTGTGAATACCTAAAAGGAAAGCCTTTTGTGACCCTTATCTTCTTTTCTTTAAATGTCGTCGTAGTCTTGTGAGTCAGTGCATAGCAAAGAGTTAATTTCTTTGGAACCGAATGCGTGCGGCTTTGGTCCTCTTCCTGAGCTACAACCTTTTGAATACCAGTTCTTTCTAGTTACCCCATCGGTCCTAGACCTCATGCCACAATCTGCGTCGTTGAAGATAGAGTGGAAGGACGGTGTGTCGAGTTGTTTCCTAACTATTGGAATAAAAGTTATTTCTGACTTTTTGTTCCTCAGGGGATAGATGTTGAACACGATATCCTAGACAATTGGTTTGTCAAATTATACTAGAATCACCATATTTAACATAAATTCAATTGTACAAGATGATGGAGTAGAAAAGCAATAAAGAACACAATAATTGGTAACCCAATTCAATCCAACAACGCCTACGTCTAGAGGGTTGGATTCCAACCTAAGAAAGGAAACTCACTATTAGTAGTTTAGTACAATTAGTCTCATATGAACCAACAAATCTTATGTTGTTCAATGCCTCTTCCAAACACTAACCAATGACTTTCTATTTATGATTCCCCCTAAATATGAGAAACCTTCTCCCTCTCACTTTCTCTCAATCATTAAACCCTAGTGATCAACTTTAATTAACAATGTTGAATGTTGATTTATAACTCAACTAGACAAACCTACAACTATGTCAAGTTACTGAAACATAATATGGTGTACATACAACAATAACAATGATTCAAATAAACCCTAGCACTTTAATGTCTTTAAAGTATTGTTTGTTTTTCAATATAGGTTTTGATCTCCTTATATAGCAAGAGTATTACAGGCTTTTCTCCTTGGATATTTGATTTAATTTTGTCCATAATCTTTGGTAAATTTGTTGGATTAGGTTTGTTCCATAAATATTTCCAACAGAAAGATATGATTTGGTTTGTTTCAAATTCAAATTTAAATCACATTTAAACTTGATTTGATCTTTATAGTTGTCCAACAAATCATATAATCATATTGTTAAATAAAAGTAATAAAATCTAACTGAATCTTACACACAAAATATGTCCCAAAATGCTACAATTTGGCATATTGAGTAAGGCCCATATGTTGTACCCACATGCTATGACATTGCGTCCAACATGTTGTTTTGTAAAATTCAACCAATCCAAAAGGAGCAATAATTTTCTTTATGGGGGAACAATGTGTACATATATAAAGAGGAGGAACTTTCTGGTGAGGCTCAGTATTAAAAGAAGTGGGTTACGAACTTCATCATGAATCTGGGTTACTTCGGCAGAGGTACCTCCACTGAGGAGATCAATCGAAAACGCTTGTAGCGCCTCATTAATGTTAAATTACTGATAAAATCCTATTTCTGGGAAGAAAGAAAGGTCATATTTGATAAGCTATGAAAAATCTTGGCTTCTCTATCTTTTATTTTCTCATTCATGATGTGTTTGTTATGAAGGTGTGTAGGTCATATGAAAGATGAAATAAATCACCGCCTTTTAAAGAGAGGGATATGGTTAGCGAGAGTGACATTGCTTTGGGTACCCTTATGCTTTTTCCAAATGTATTGGTACTTCATGTCTGTTTGTTGCTAATAGGGTTGAGTTTAAGCTTCTCTAGAGACCGCCGGACCCCCGTCCCCTTGGAAGAGGACTGTGCATATTTGGCCAACCTGTTTGGGTCTGATATAGACGAGGAGCTGGAAACTTTGGAAAAATATACCCAGCATGCCTATACTGCTTGGTCCTTTGTGGAACTTGCCACTAGAAAGCTCTTTCGTCCGACAAGCATCGTGCTGATAAGCAACAATTGTATGAGTGTTCCCAATCTAAAGTTTCAACATAATAAGTATCTAGAGAAAGTAAATATAACTTCTACCTCTCTCACCAGGGTAAAGGACATTTTTATTCCCATAAATCTTGTTGGTATTCTCTCCCACCAAGTAACCTATTTAGTGAAAACTATGGTGAAGAAGAACTAGTCTTAAACTTCTATTCAAGGCAGTATATCATCGGCTCAGGAGGAATTAAAGTTGTTTCATCTTCAAAATGTTTCTTTGATTCACTGTTCAAACTACAGTAAAGCGGCAAGAAGCAAAAATTTAGATTTGTAAGGATTCCCTCCGGGGTTTATATCGTCTCCATAGGGATCGGTGCAAGGGAAAGAACGTCGTTCAACAGTATCTATATTTCTAAGCTTATTGTGCAAAAGTTTTGGTTAAAATGTTCAAGGAACCATAAATAAAGGCATAAAATATATAGACAGAAAATATAAAGTAAAGACTGAAATATAAACGGAGCCTTGTTGGGATTGAATATCATCAACTTATAACACATGCATTCTTCTATACATGTTATACACAACTCAAAGTTCCGCCTAATACCATCACGTATCACCCATAACAGAGGTTATGTCTAACGCAAAGTCGAGAGGCCAACCATATCGTCTCATCGGTGATGTCTCACACAACAAAACCAACACAAAGCATTAAGAATTGATACTCACGTGAATGCTAAACCTAAATCTATGTCTAGAGTTTAGACCTAACAGATATTCAAATAACATCCATATCATATTAATTATTTGATTCATATATAACGCCATGATCAGAATACGTACACATGATTAACCCTTTTTACATGTATTCAACTAATTTGTCAAATGTATGTGAACATAGTTCTTCATCACTATTATCACGCATCCTCGCAATACCGTTTTTTAAGCATTATCGCGGTCTTTACTGTATGGATCCTACTCATGCTACTCATGCTACTTAATCAACATGATAAAATAAAAGTCATGCAAGTGAATATCAACTCACAAAACCATGTCAAAAGTTTGCTCATTGATAGCTGAAAATCTTAAATCAAAGATTTGAAAAATGTTTTGTCAAGACCCCATAAATAAGAAATCAAAGACAATCAACAATATTGAATCAAAACTAGTTCACAAACATATATTAGATGAAATACATAAGGTATCAAAATATTACATCCAAACCCCAATAAGAGATCAAAGATCTTACCTTCTCCCCCTTAGGGTTTGTATTTCTCTCTCTAAAATATGCTTGAAATGAAGAGAGATAAAGTTTTATGCTGAAAAATATCTCACTCTCTCTAAAAAAAGTGGAAAAAAATACATATATAGTAAAACAAAAATCTGTCATGTTCGCACTATGAACCATTTCTTCGCCTAACGAACACACTTTTAGGCACCTGAAGTGCCTCTGAACAGTTAAATTTCCCATGAGAAATATATGAAGTTCATTGTGCGAGTAATTCTCCACACTGCAAACTACCTCGTTACAAGTTCGCACAGCGAACTTAGGGTCCTTTAGCTACTGACTTCAGTCTAGAATGGTTCCCTGGTCCTTCGCTGCATGTTCACACAACGAACATTCGCTTCTTGTTCGCACCATGAACTTCCTGGTTGTTCTTAGCTTATTTGTCTTCCTTGTCCAATTCACTTGTGTCTTAATCATTGATGTTTTATGCATAATTCTGCACAATAACACACACATCAAAGAATCCAAAGGTATTTGCAATATAATTGAAGAATCACACAAGAACATGATTTAAATCTATAAAAACATGAGAAATGAGTTGAAAAGTGCCAAGAAATATAGTTCATTTTAAGTCAAAATTTTCACTTAACATTCACCAGTTGGTCGATTGTATGAGTTCTACTCTTGAGGAAGATTCACAATTGTTTAAGAATGTTTTGCAGCAAATGGTTCATTTTTACCATCCTCTGTTTGTCTCGAGGGAGAAAATATGGGTGGATCAAATACTTAAGGATTGAGCAGTCATTTCTATGCGAAAGTAACCTTGCCGGTCACTTTTTTTTGTATGTGTAATTCATGTGGAGTACCCTTTAATGGGAGCATATATTTGTATATACTACATTTTTTGGAATGAAATACTTTTTACATGTTTAAGACGTATTTGTAGGATCTTAAGTGCAAAGCTCTGGATCTTGTGTAAACATATGAGGTCTTCTCTTAAAGTTAGTTGAACGCCACTAGGATTGTTCCTGGCCAAAGTTCGGCTCCCTTTCCCCCTGCCAAATGTAAATCGAGTCGGGGTAGACGTATGGCCAACCCAGTGTGGCCTGTAGAGTGGCTAGCTTCTATGGGAGTGGATTGTTATTTCCTGTAATAAATTGATTGCTATAGGCATACGTGCAAAGCGTCTATGGAAGTACCCCTGAACTTTTGTGGGGAATTGATTGTTATGGTCGAACGTGTAAAGCGTCTTCGGCAACACCCTTGACTTTCAGTAGGGGTTTGATTATTGTGGTTGGACGTACAAAATGTTTTCGGTAGCATACCTGACTTTCGGCGGGGAAGTGATTGATTTAAATGAAAGTGCAAAGCATCTCCAACGGCACCATTGGCTTTCTTTGTGTTTGCTTTGAGATGTGGGGAATTAATTGTTGTATTCAGGCGTGTAAAGAGTCTCCAATAGCAAACCTGATTTTCTTTGCACCAGGCCTCGATCACATCATTCATACCCAGTTCACTATTACTACGCACAATCACAAAGAATGAATACTTTAGAAAGTGGCCTATTTCATTCATATTTGCAAAACATTCTTTAACGTAAGGATAATGGTCATACAATAACAACATTTAATATAAATGAGACAAACAAAACATAACCAGATGGGTTAGCCGCTGCTTATTCTTCTGGTTCACCTTGGCTGGCCTAGCCACCTCTTAGAGGACAGATGCCCGTCCTGCTGAATTGTCAAGTGTAGGAAGCTACATTGATCTTCATGGCCACACCTTCTCAATTATCTTTATGAAGGGCTTGATAGATTCTTTTAGCACCCTCAAGGTTAGCATTGATGGTGGCTGGTTCTCCCTAAAGATTGTGATATTTGAGCTTGAGGTATATCGGTGAGGTTACGACATCCAGCGTGGCAATAAAAGATCTTCCTAGGATACAGTTATAGGCACTTCTGCAAGGAAAAGCGAGGAATTGTGAATTGATAGTTTAGATGTCCTTTCGATTTCCTACAAAAACCATTAACTCCACGTAGCCCCAAGGCCAGGTGGTTGTTCCATTGAACTCCTAGAGGTCAGAGCCTTCATATAGTTATAGCTGCCTCTGCCGATGCCCATCTTCTCGAACAATTCTAAGTACATAATATAAGAGGAGTTGCCACCATTGATGGGGATCTGAGAAATGCCAAAATTCCTGAATGTACTAGTGATTACTAGGGAAAAACTTTGTTGGGTACACCTCCGACCTACTATGAGTCTTAGAGTCCCAACATAGATTGGTCAGGAATCTTCATTGATGTACCTACATCCTTTTTTGTGAATGACTAGCATCTCGACAATCTTCCTCTTCATAGTTCCCTTGGATGGGAAATTTTCTCAAGTGCTCCTATAGTGATGAAGGTGATGTACGAGAGCTTTCCCTTGCTTGCTTTCACCACTAGTCCTTGCATCTACATCCTTCGAAGGGGATTTACCTTTAGGTGATTCTTCCCAATCTCTCTTACCCGCTTTGATGTATTCAGTCAGTCAACCCCTCTTATTAAGTCCTCGATGTAATCCTTCATTTAGATGCAATCATCGGTTTTGTGGTTGTGACCCTTGTGAAAGTGGTAATACTTTGATTTATCGGTGTGAGATGTTTCTTTGAAAGGGTCAGGATGTTAGACTCTTCCCTTTTCAAATTTAGTGTCGGCGTAGTCCCTGTAGATCTTCTCCCAAGAAACAATCAGAGGGGTGTACGTGTCATACCGCCCTTGCATTCCTCAATCAGACTCGTCTCAGTATTGATGGAACTCCTCCTCTAAGACCATCTAAGACTAAACCATGCTCATTGTAACACCCCAACTTTAGCTATTTATTTTATTTGAATTTATATTAATTTATATTGATTTATTTAATTTATTTAAGTAATTTATGTGCTTCATTGTAATTTTTGATATTTAATTATAATTAGTTAATAATAAAAATTTAAAGAGAAAGTGGTATTTAGAATAAAGAGCTAAGAGTGTGGTGAGATTTAAAAATAATAGAATTATAAATTGTTTGAGATAATAGAGTTTATTTAGAAATTATTTAAAATTTTATTATTTAATTAATTAATAAGATATATTAAAAATTTAGAGATTTCGTGATTTGGAGAGGGAAATAGAAATATTTTATTAATAGTAGATTAACGAGATTTTGTAAGATTTGAGATTAGATTTTATAATAAAATAAAATAAGAAAATTATGATAATACAAATAGATAATTTAGTTGGAATTTTAGTCAAGAACGTAGAAATTGGGAAAGAGTAGGCGACAAAGAAAAATCTAAGGAGAGCGGTCGTTTGGAAAAAAGGCAGAAACAAAATCCCAAAAAAGACAAGATTTTTATCAATCGTCAAATTTCGAGGTAAGGGGGGAAACTTTTCACATATGGGTGGTTAGGTAGTCGGATAGCGAGGGATGGGAGAAACTTTTCAATCACATTCAATAGTTGGGATTGTTGTTATTTTTGGTGTTTATTCAATGGCAACCTTGTTCAACATTGGAATATCATCAAAACAAAATTTTCTTTTGTTGGGAAATTATTGCTCAGTTATTTGTTATGCCAGATTGAAAATGATTATGGAAACATTGATATACATTATGGTCCTGGTGGTAAATCCTACATCAAACCATAGCGGGAAAAATTGATATACTACAATCTGAATTCATCGTGTGATGTAAACCAGAGTACCGTATTGAAGTTTATTCAGTGTGTAGCAACATTTGTTGCAACATTTGAACTAGACATCATATTCTATTGGAGTCACTATCCAATTTAAAATGAGGAGGATTGTGAGGCCTTTCATTCTTCCGTCCAACAATGGATAAAAATTCCAATGTTTAAGGTGTTTCTTTGTAAATGTGTAAAATTTATTGTAGGATAGCTTCTGATGTGTTGCACTTTTTCTTTAGTATATTCTCATTTGTGGTATTTGGATGAACTCTAGTCTCGACGGGGATAGCTTTACGGTTCGAAAGAGTTGTGCATGTTTGTAGTCAAAGTTTGTTCAAACATGCGCGTGTCAACAGCGCTCATGTTGTATTTGGAGCTTATTCTAGCATGTCGAATTGGACCAGTTTGTTAGCCCAGTTGTTTACGTTAGCTTGTTGCTTAAGTTAGCTCAGTAGTCTATAAATAGAATGTTTCTCTCAGGTTGTTGAGAGAGATACACACACACACAGAGAGTTTTTGTTGTTGCTATTCACTTGTAATCTTTTAATCCTAATAAAGAAAGTGAATAGTAAAACAGTTATAACCAATCATGATTCTTCTTCTTCCTTTTTCTCCCTCTTTCGTAAAACCTAATAGGGTTTCTTGTGTTTGTTCAAGAAACTCAATCTTTCTCATATTTTGATTTGTTCTTCATGACATCGATTCACAACAAACTGGTGTGGTGAGTGTGGATGAGAAGATATCGTCAATAAAGTATGAGACTGAGAAATTCACCGATGTGAATGATTTCGGTTTGTCGCACTTGAAGATGTAAGCTCTACTGGTTCAGTATGGTTTTTTAGAAGTGTTGAAAGGATCGAAGAAGATGGATGTTGCCCTAACGGAGAAGAAGATGAATTGGGCCAACAGTGTCATCATATTGAGCCTTGGTGGTAAGGTTCTCTGGTAGGTTTCAAAGGAGAAATGGTGTGTAGACGAAACTCGAAGGTTTGTACATGAAAAAATCATTGGTCAATCGTCTATACCTGAATCAAGCTTTGTATTCATTCAAGATCAGTGAAGACACAATTTTGGCTAATCAGTTGGATATGTTCAACAAGTTGATTTTTGATCTTGAAAATATTGAGGTCAAGATTGATGATGAAGATCAAGCATTGTTGTTGCGGTGTGTTTTACATAAGTCTCATGCTCATTTCAAAGAAACTCTCTTGTATTGAAGAGAATCATTGACCTTTGAAGAAGTCTAATCATCTTTGTACTCTAAGGACTTGAATGAAAGAAAAGAGCATAAACCATCTTCATTGGTGAAGGTTTGTTCGTTAATGGGAAATTATTGAAGAAAGATGATAGGTTTGAGAATAAGAAGGATAAAGTTCTACATAATTCCTATGGTGATAATACTCCTGCAATTAGGTATTATCACTGTAAGAAGGAGGATCACACAAGAAAGATGTGCTTGATCGACTGAATAATCATGGTGGAAGGAAGTCTTGAGAGGCATAAAGAAACAAGACTTGTATACCTTTAAGATTGAGGTTGTAAATGGTTCGGTAGATGTGGCACCTAGAAAACTTATGTCGAAGGTTGAGTTGTGGCACAAGCAACTTATGTATCAATATGTTATAGATATGACAAAACATTAGGAGAAAAAAAATTCTTTCCCTTCTAAATTGTTTTACTCTCTTTAATTTTAAAAAATTATTTTAATAAATAAATTTTATTTTAAACTGAATGTCATTTTATTTTTAATATAAAAATAGTTAATTTTTTTACTTATACTATTTGGTTATTGATGAGTACATTGACAAGGTCAATGTAGTAAATTGCAAAGTCTTTTAATGTTTTTGTTGTATTTTTTAATCGATATATATAAAATTTAATTGACAATTTGTTTTCAAACAAAAGAAACATAAAAGAATTTTTAAATTGACTTAAAAAGATGATTGAAATATTAAAATTTATAATAAAGATTGACTTAAAATATGTTACCTATATAGATTTTGACCACCAAAAACATCCTCCAATTAACACTATTTTTCTTCCTTTCTAAAAAAATCCCGTCTGTTCAAAAAAATGCAGTATAAAAAAAAAACATAAAGAGTGGTGGGGTGTATTATGAAAAAGGTATTTAAATAGTTTTGCTCCTTTGTCAACCTACACCCCAACAAAAATACTTGTCTGCATTCCAAACAAAGTGTAAAAATGGAGTGCGAAATAATAAAAGGTTTTAGCTAAGGAATTTAATTAATATTTTTAATTAAAAAAATGAATTTACAACTGTCATTATAAATTAATTTTATACTATTATTTAATAAAATTGTAATATTCTCATATGTCATATCAATATTTAAAAATTAAATGTTTAATTGATTGAAAAGATAAAAATATTTTACATTATACGTGATTTTTTTGACATGAGTTGCCCTAAGCATTTGAAGTTCAAATTTTTCGAAAACGTATTCACATTGTTGTATATTGTCACAGATCAGACAGATAACAAAACTGAAAATTGAAAGGGAAAAATTAAAGTGCAACAGCAAATATGTATATGATCCAACATTTCACATCCTTCTTTTCAATTTTTGTCATCATCAGATTGTTCTTTTTAAACTTCATTTTTGGGATCATCAAATGATGAAAATTTTCCTCCTGCACGCGTGTGCAAAGCTAAGAAAATTCGGTAATAATGTGAGTGAAACTTTTTCCTACATGCATATCAGAAAAAGATTATGATAATTATTTCTTTAACATAAAGTATTGGTCTATAATGATGTTTAATGAAACATTGAGCGTGTACACGTATGCAAGGGAAAGAAAATGTTTTTACTAGATTCTTTAGAAACCGTGCAATTAAATCTGTTATGATTTTGTCTTGCTTGATTCCACCAAGGCTTTGTTCATGTTGGGCTGTATGCCAATGCATCATTTGATTTTGAGACAAAAAAGATAAAGTAAGAAACACTTCAACATGGGTTTTCTACCCACACGCTTTTACCCCTTTAGTGTTGGTACTAAGATGTGCTCATGCAATACTGGTTAAATGTATAATTAAAATAAATTTGTTTGAGACAATCCTTTTCTATGTTGCTAGTTGCTACGTGCCCATGCTAGTTGTGCTATGTTCTATAAAAAATTTAATTTAATTTCAAAAATCAAGCATTTGAATGAAAAAGAAGTAAAAAGGAATTTAGACGAGTGGTTTTAGATGAAAATTGATTCTAAAATCACTCATCTTTAATAGATGAAGCAAAAGAGAAATTTAGAATTGAAAAAAAGAATAGAGACTCATAAAAGGGTGTCAATTTGAACGAACACTTAAAAAGGATTTAGTTGTTTGAAGTACACTTGTCTCAAAATGGATCATGACACCCAAGACGGCCTCCAAGAGTGTAGAATTTGCATTTGATATTCATGATCTGCCTCACTCATCACACATGGTTTGTGAGGTATCTAAGAAATGATGTTTAAGGAATGTCAGACAAGAAAAAAATCATTTCCTCCACAATTCAAGGAAGAGTCTGTCTTCCCCACTCCCAAGTTTTACTCAAAAACTCAAGGAAACTACTTCCTAGCCATACTCATGGAATCTTCTATAAATACCTCAATTTCAAAATTAAGGAGGCATCCATATAATCTATAGAAAAGTACATAGTTTCTCAAAATTTCTAGGTGGATAGTCTATTTCTCTAAACTATTGCACTTTTAAAAAGTACAATTGACGCTCATTATATGACTCTAGTAAAATTAACATAGGTCACGCCTACATTCATCTCAAAAATTGCCTTGACTTCCATCCTCGAGATGATACAAACATGAGACACCATATTATGAAGCATCATTTCCGACAACGCAAAGCATGGTAGAAATGCAAGTTGTTATGAAAGAGTTGTAACACCACAATAAAGCTTTAGAAGATGACGTCTTCAACTTTCAACATCGACATCATGAGGTCAACCCACCAAAAGAAATTGAAGTCCTGGACCCATAACCTTTTTTCAACAAAATTTAAAGGGGTGCCTGAAAATTTCAAACCCCCCTCACTGACAAATTTTGACGGAATGAGTGGCCCTCAAGAGTATGTTGTCTCCATCAACACCCAAATGACTATCATTGACGCCAATGATTCCTTGAAGTCCAAGCTACTCTCTAGCATACTCTTATTAAATTGTTATTGTCAGTGTTTACTTCAAAACTGAACTTGTGACAACCCTCAAATATTATTATTTTTACTTGTGCTCATTTACAAAAGAAAATTTTACGAGTAAATCTAAGTTATTTCACTTCATGTGGGTTCGATGTCCTTTACTATTCTATCACTTGCTACTTTAAAATAACATGTATACTTGTATGTGGCACCACGCGTTTTCAAGCAACATCTTCATCCTATTTTGAACATGTTGACAAACCTTTGTTCGAAATTTCCAATTTCACAATCCAAAAAAAGTTATATAAAAATGTTCGCGTCAATAAACCATCGTCTTCACCAGCTTTACCAAAATCGATACACATTGAAGAGATATTGATTTTTATGCATAAATATATTGACCGGGTTGTAGATGTTAATGATGACAGTAACTACGATTATCGTGTTATTTCAGCTTTGTTATATAACAGATGGGAGAATCATACACTTGCCCGTTAACATCTTATCAAAGAGTTGAAGGAAAATAAGAATCATACACAGTGTTAAACGGGGAAAAGAACATTTTGATAAATCCATTCATCTCTTATTCATTGTGTTAGTGGTCCAGCATTGGAGAAAAAATGAATGTGTTTCCATGAAATGAATCATTTTATGGCAAATGCATATAACATGGTGTATCGATCTAAAAAGATATGATTTTTCAAAAATATTTTCACACTTTGAAATGGTCCACCTCAAAATTCAACCAAATGCATTATATGCATTGAGTAGCTTTCAAAGTCATAACATTTTGTACAAATTTATTTGAAATTGTATGTCCTATATCACAGACATCCTTTAAGTGGATATCTCATTCCGCAAAATAAACTAAAACTTGGCCAAATAGTTTTTTGGATGGGATGGAAGAGTTTGTCAAGTTGAACAAAATTAAAAGAGAATCAAATTTAGCAAAAATCAAATGTGAAATCACATATAGATTTAGATTTAGAGGTGACTTGTTTTTTAATGCATTTTAATTTTATCTTAAAATGCATTTTAGGTGGTGGCACATTTTTTTATGTAATATTGGCTTGTTATTTTCAACAATGTAATCATGATACATTTTAATGTGTTTTAATGTATATCTAACATTATTTGTATAAAAATTAGACTTACAATTTTCTCTATTAAAAAATAGATTCTATTTATGTGTAAAATTGTCTCTCAGGCAAAGTAGCTGTAATAGGTGAATTTGGATTTTAATATCCGAACGAACCATATTTATTGTGTTATTTTATACATAAAATTGCCACTATGAATATCGATTTTTGAAATGTCCTCTAAGACAAAATTGTTTTTGTATGGTCCATATTAATATTAACCTTGTTTAAATATGACTCATATGTAGCTAACAAAAGCATCTTGTAATGTCTCAATACTGATATCTCACATTTGTTTATTTCAACAGCGTGAGTCATCCTTTTAAATTTAGGATCGCAAAAGACACCTTTCTTATAGATTTGAAATTCAAGATGGATAATCTCTTATGTTATCCAAACAATCAAATGTTGGTTAAGATCGAATATCGTTCACCTTTAAATGAAAACAAAGAAAAAATGAAATTCAACAAGCTTAAGTTGAAGAAAATAGAAGATTTAAAAGTGATGTGTACATTTCACTGTTAAATAACAAATTGCCCGATCAAAATGGATGCGAGAGTAGCAAAATTGACCAACAATATTCTAAATATATTAAAACATCCAAAACCATCTCTTGACCATGACACATCATGTTAAATTTATGTTAACAAAGATCTTTGTAATATTATGTTTTTTGTGTATGTGATAACAAGTATGTTAATTTGTATTTTCTTCATCTCTTGTCTAAAACTGCTTCTAATTTTATGATAGAAGGATATATTCTAAAATTCAAAATCTGGAAAAGAAAAAAAAGAAAAGCATGGGATGAGCTTATGATCCTGGATTTGTGATAACAGAGTATATTCTAAAATTCAAAATCCAAAACAACTCCTGAACCTTCTATATTACATCAACATGAATTTATGGTTATGTAGCAATATCTGAGAAGAATCTGGATTTTAACATCTAGACTCTTTTCTAACATTTGCTTTGTGGTGTTTTTCAAATTTTGTTGTGAATTTTAGGCACATTCGAATTGTAAAATTTGTAATCTAGGGGTATTTATAAAATTTCAACAGAATGTATAAGTAATTCATGGAATGTATTGAACAATCCCATCTCTAAAATGTTTATTTCACTTTAGAAATAAAAGTAGTCTCAATCTCTCTTTTTGAAAAAAAACAAAAAGAAAAAAAAAATCAAAGCCCAACACAGCCAAATCAGCAAGAAACAAATGAATGAATCAAAAAGGAAATATTTTCTCCTATCCACACACCCCTCGAGATTATGCAACACACTAGCCAGAGAATTGGAAAGAAATAAATTATCCCTATTCATAATCAGAGTTGTTTTGAGGGTGTGTAAGCTGCCTTATAACACAGGAATTGACACTTTTTCATGATTAAGCTATGGCAAAAAAAATTGCCTCCTTACACATTCCACATTTAATTTATTTTTAGAGAGTCCCATAAAAAAAATTCATGAGTCAATTAAAGCTAACTTCAACTTCTTACACAGGCATCTTTTGAGATGGTTTTGCCCGTAATGTTCCTAAATTCCAGCATTCGAACCTACATGCAAGTTTATACAACACCCAGTTTTCATGTTCCCCTAAACTACCATAGCAATATAACATTTTTAATAAAAATAAATACTTGAATACAGTACAGCTACTGCAACTACTCCCAAGTTCCTAGCCTGAAAAATTATGAAGAATGATCAAAGGACATAAATCTCACTATACTGTCCAACGATGATGAGAATTATCATCTAAGCTATAAAACGAAAAGATTATTAAAAAATACACAGTATTGCATATGTAACACAACTATGTCTGGAGGTGTTCCTAGGAAATGGTCCATGTTGTCGAGCGGATAAGAATCACATGGACAATAAAACTCTTCCTCAAAAGTCTCGACATTGTTTGCATTCCTAGAGCTCGGATTCGAGCCCAAGGCCAGATAAATTTGGGTGTTCTGCATATAAGGAACATAAATTTACCTATTTTTGAAGAACTTCTTTGTGTGCTTTAAATGAGAGAATAACATTCCACACCAAAGCAACAATATTAGCCACAAGGACCTGAAATTATTTACATGTATTTTTAACTTGGCGACATTTAAAAAAATAGAGGAGACAAATCGTTGAATGTGTACACCATATATAATAAGATCAATGAAAACAAATATACAAAACATGCAAGTTAGAACCAATCATAATCATAGATACCTCCATTTCAGGCATTTGAGAACTTCTCGGTGAATTTTTCAAGATCGTGAACAATTATCTAAGTCCAGCTGAAGTATAAATGCAAGCACATGTTTGGTTTGAGTAGTATAAAAAACAACAACAATCTGAGAACCTTTGTGATGCCCCATACCACGTTGGAAATGACAATTGTTCATCTTAATTTCGGGTAAATGTATATAATCAATATAGGAAACATACAAAGTAAAAGGAAAAAAAACATCCTTATAAATGAATATGCTTGTTCAGTTTGAATAAAAAAATGACACAGTGAACTGAGAACCCTTGTGAGAATGCCCCATCACGGCATCACCCACACAGAAAATGACAAACGGTCACTCAATTTCATGTTCGAATATTTGAAAAACAAACAGTTGCATCCCAAAGATCCCAGTATGATACGAGTCGTGTATGACGCAAGATGAAAGTCAACAGAAAATGTGTTCCTTATTTCACACTGTTATTAGACTAAGGATAACAGGAGTTTTGTTTGTGTTTATTGACAGGTTTCAGAGTTATGAACGGATTATGCATATGGTCAAGTCAAATTTCAAATTTTTCATATACAGTCCTGTCAGTCTAACCTGAAATTGTTGCGGAACAAATCTAAAGTTGAGAAATTGAAAAGGTATCCATAATTGCCAGTTTGCTATAACAGCAGAAAACCACTCCTACAAAATGAAATTTTGGGATGAGTAAGCACTACTAAACACAACATCAACGAAATAACATTACGATTATAACATTTTACAAGCAGATACAAGCCAAATAAAAAGCTATTAACACTACCTGTTGAAGCTTAGGTACAGCTTGTGATGGTCTTCCCTCTAGCGTCACCAATGTAGCTAAGAAAACTCCAATGAATATGGGAGAAAATAAGAACTGCAATCATATTTCATCACTAAAAAATTAGAATATCAAACAAGCACACAAGTAATGATTGGCAAAAAGAGACAGTAATTCACCTGATCAAGTACAAGCCGCAAAAGTGCACCTGATGTTCCAGGAAGTGTAACCAGTTTGCTAAGATACAAGTACCTATAAATTCAAATCAAACGTCAAGACAACGGATTGACAATTAACTGTCTTCATCAATAGACTAAAACATATTACATAACTGCACTTATTCAATTCAAATAATATATTTTGTAGAAAGAATGAATATATGCAAGTTGCAATGTAATCGCAACAAGAGAACAGCACAAGGATTATAACTTTATAACATAACTGCACTTATTATTTTAGGCAATGGTATTTCTTTATATCATTTAAAATTTTATCACAAATCAATAGACTCTAAGCACAACTAACTTTCAGAAATGCCAATGCAGATTCTAGGATATTACCAGAAATGCAATGTTGGACCAACTAACACGATACCAAGCAGTGTAAAGAGAAATGTCCTCTTCCAGTCCGGTGTCTGCACTTTGTCTATCACAAGCTGCGGAAAGTAAAAATAGTAAACTTAAAAACTTCATATAAGAAAAAACATACAACAACTAAGCCTCATCTCACTAAGTCGGGTGGGCTAAATGGATCAACTTTCACCATACTGTTCTATCTAAGATCAAGCTTCTATCCAAATCGTTAATCTCAAAATCTTTTTTAATAACTTCTCTTATAGTGATAGAGACCAAATAGGGGGATCATAAGGAAAATGCAAGTTTTATGAAATAATGAGTGTGGTAACCGGTAAGGATATATGATAAATAAAGAGTGAGTTGGGATTCTTAGTTGGCATGGTGGTTGTGTCTCAGTAGTATAAATAGATGTTAGTGAATTGTATGTATTATGTGAGAATATTGAAAAAAACCAATATTGTTAGGCAGAGGGGGTTATCTCCTATGAGGAGCCTTACTCTGGGATAGGTTGGAATTCGTTTCTTTCTATATTGTTTTCTTTCTTCATCTATTGAATATTTTACATTGTTCATATAATTTCTTTACTTAATTTCTTATGATGGATATCAGAGTTCTATATACTCTTTCTATGTCTTCCTCTTTCCTAATTGTTTGACTTCTCTTCATAATATCTATTCTCCTATCACAGAATCTCCAGGTCTTCTCTCTACATTCTCAAATCACCTAAGTCCATTTTCCACCATCTTCTCTACTATAGATGCAACCCTAATCTTTTCTATCAACACTTACACAATAATTAAACTTAACAATATACTGCAATTCTTCAATTTTATTAGAATTACTTAAAATCTCATACTTCAATAATGCATCCGGTTTATAGTTCCACGTATGGTATTTTAAATTAGAAACTATGCTCAGGTTAACTTGGCTACACTCTCTAATATTTTCATTTCTAATCCTATTCTATCTAGTCTTACCACACATTCAACGCAACATTCTCATCTCTGTCTAGTTTTACCACACATTCAACGCAACATCCTCATCTCTGCTACACTAACTTTATTCTCGTGCTCATTCTTAACCGCGCAACATTTTGTCCCGTACAACATCGTAAGACTTACCGCAGTACAATAAAATTTTTCGTTCAATTTCAACGGTACCTTTGCGTCACATTTTGTATTACAGACCCAAGATATTTAAATCGTGTGACTTGAGGGATGATATGGTATCCAATTTTCACCCCTAGATTAGAAACGCTTCTTCTTTTGTTGAACTTACATTCCATATACTCCTCCATCTTACTTCTTATTAGGCGAAAACCATGTGTTTTTAAACCTCGTCTTCAAGTCTCCAACCTCTCATTTGAATCCTCCTTCGACTCTCCAAGTAGGATTATATCATCTACAAAAAGCATGCATTTCGGTGCTGGCTTTTGAATACGTTCCGTGAGTACATCCAAAATTAAGATAAAAAGGTAGGGGGATGAAATATCTATTCACTAAAAGAATGCAAATGCTACGTGGTGTTAAGCTTGATAGCAAAATTAAAGAGGAATGTTCAAACAGTCGCGTGAGCCAAGAGATTAAGAGATTATATTCAAAAAGAATAAAAAGAAGATGCATCAAGCACTCTCTAAAAACTTCCTAACAAGCACTTTCAGCTATTGGGGGAATTATTCTAAATCTTTTCCTTAATAAGTGACAATAATTTGAGTCTGTTTCGAATTCTTTAAATCTCCATTGAGTAATCATATTCATAAATATAACAATATCCACATTCCAGAGGTTTGATTCTATGAACCTGAGAAAACTATTCTTCCTTGGTGTGTCTATATTCTTGGGAAGCCTAGCATAATTGATAACATTGTTCACATAACACAAGATGGAAAATTATTATAATGCATAGCATTTAAGCCATTCCGAAGCGGCTGGTAAAAAGTACTATTTAGTTTATGTGAAATGTATCCCTTTGTAAATGGTACATAAAGACCTAAGCCAATGCAAACATTTGACAAAAAAGCGAAAGAGAAAAAGGCAGAAAACAATATTAGTACCTGGCAAATCAAATCTCCAATTAGTGTCAAAATTGCAGATGTTAAGGCCTTAACCTGAACAGGATACTTTGCGAGAAGAGCCAAGTACCTGTAGTGAAGTCATGTTAATTACAATTACTAGCCCTAATCCTAAATTGACAATGCTTTGGATTTAACTATGATGAATTTATCAATGTAGTTAAACTAAGAGTATTATACAAATTGTAATGAGTTAAAACTAAAGAGCATATTCAAATAAGTTGAGGATATGATAAACTATTTTACCATGACAAGAAGGACCATTTTCCCTCTCCACCTTCTTCGGATTCACTGCCACCAGAACTCCAGCCTCCAGAGCCGCCATTACCGGATGTTCCGCCAGTTCCGCCGGAACCGTCGTTGGAGAGGGCGGAAAGGCGAGGGTGACGGAGGCGCAAATGGGTGAAGGGAAGTGGGGAGCGGTAAGAGAGTGGTTGAAATTGAAGGGGAGTGGGTTGAGGGAAAACGGTTACGGAAGGAGGTGAAAGAAGGGGGATGTGGGTTAGTGCACAACATGCACCGGATATCATTTTCGGTTTCTGAGGGTTTTACAATGGTGTGCTCTTTTCTTCTTTTTTTTGGTACTTCGAGGAGGGGTTTATGTACTCGTGTCATTTTCAATTGTACAGATTTAAAAATTATAAAAAAAAAGTTAATGATATATATTACACTCTAAAATTAGAGCCGACAAAACGAGCTACTCGGTCCGAAACGGGCTGATCCAACGAGTTTGGACTTTGTGCCGGTCGGGCTAAAAAGTCCGGATTATCAACGGGCCACAATTTGATTGATTAAGTCCGGTCCTTCACATATTACAATTTTTTGGATCGGTCCGGTTTATATTTATAATTTTGTTTTTTTTTAAATTAAAAAGTGAGTGTTTTATTTAAAAATAATATAATACTATTAGTATATTGTACACACTATACTTTAATTTTATCATAGCGTCAAATTAAAATAGTATAACATTTCACATAGAAAATGTATCAGTATCACATTTCATTTCACTTAGAAAATGATAATAATGTTTTACACACCAAAATATAACTTATAACATTTTCCTTTGTACATTGTTTGTCTTTTTCATTTAAATAAGGATTCAAAACAAAATAAAATTCTCAATGATAACATTAAATTTTACAAATTAAATTAACAATAAGGTATAAAATTCATTAAAAAAAACTAAGTGGGTTATCCGCTACCCGGTCGGGCTAGCCCGGTTAAACATTTGGCCTTTAACGGTTCGATTTTAAAAGCCCGTATAATAAATGGGCCTTTTTTTTCAAGGCCGAATTTTTTGGCGAGCTTTCGGGCCTGCACGGTTGGTCCGGGTTGTTTTGCCGGCTCTATCTAAAATATACTATAATTAGTAAAATTTTATTAATTTTTTCGGTTAAATCACATCAGTTTGGAGCTGTGCATAAAGATTTGATTGGAGTTTATGGTTCATAATCAAAATTGCATGAGTAATTTGTTGTGTATTCAGGAGATACATTTTCGGACGCACCCTACTTCTAAGTAAACGTTAACATATTTTAGAGATATATCTTAGGAACTATTTTAAACCTTAAACGCTCACAGCATGTCTCCCATAACCCTTTTTCATTTAAATATTTCTGAAGATGCATTTACGGGAATTTTCTAGAGATACATATTTGAAGTGTATTAGTACAAGTTTTTTTATAATGTGTTGTGTATTTGTTTTCAAATGAATTATGAAACACGAGCTCGAAAAAAATAATAGACTTACAAAATAGTATAGCAATATAATAGTAAAATGTCATACATCACGAAATTCAAAATGTAGTAACAATGTCAGAAAAATAGTACAAATTATAGTACTACATCAAAATAATAATAGGCTCCTACTGGGTGTGTTTGACAACCTCTCATCTACCTCATGTGCCTCTTCTGTCTGGTCTGCCTCCTCGTCCATTGATCCCCCTACCGTCCTCGCGCGATGTATGCGGTACAATAGTGCCCATTATGCATGCGCAAGAATGCCATCCAGTACTCGCCTGACAGCAGTGTTAGAACACAGATGGGTTCTTAATAATATCTCTATGTTTTGATGATAACTATTATGAAATTTTGTAATTAAGAATTATATACTCTAAAATTTGCTTAAGAGTTTTTACTGCAGATATTAAAGTAATTATCACTCCAGAAGCAAATCAGAACTGAACATAAGAAATATGCTAGACTCTGAAGCGCCAGATGCATCCATTAGAAGATTCTGAATGCTGCCAACAGAAGATCCTGAGCGTAGCATCCAGAAGGATCTGAAGCAGAAGCTCTAGAAGAATCTGAAGCAAGTCAGAAGCATCTGAACCAAAGAAGAATTCTGTATGAAGAGTTTTCAAGCATAGTTACTACAGAAGATTCTGAAAGTACTAGAGCTGTCAGTACTGAAGATCTGACTCAAATATACTCTGAACCTACACACGCTAAAAACACACCTGCTGCAAAGACTCTGATTCAGCAAAACTCTGATCAACATCAGAAGGCTCTGATCAAATTAGACTTTGATGAATCTTGCTGAAAATTGAAGAAGAATAATTCAAAGATTATGTCCGTTGGAATTATCCAAACGACTCTTTCCTTATTTATGCTAGACACAAGAACACAGACAAAAAAGATTTCTCTGTGCTTTCTTCTTATAGGAAAGGTCACTTGATGTGAAGACAAAAAGGCTCAGACCTTTTGGGACACTCTTCTCAACGTGAAGTTCTCTTGGATCAAGCTGCCTATAAAAGCAAGTCTTCACCCATCTTCTTCAGTTGACGTTTTATCCAAAAGAAATCAGTATTCAAAGCTCTCATACAATTCACATTCTTTCTAGAATTAATTTCTTTGTTCTTAACTTTAAGTGAAAAATCACAGTTGTGATAAAGCTTTATTAGAAGCAATTTAAACACTTGTATTTGTTATTACATTTGATTGTAAGAAAACCTTAAGAAGATCCAGTTAGGATCAGTAGTTCTTGAGAAGACTTTGAACAATTGTTCTTAGTGCTTACTATTGTAATCAGTTGATTAAATAGTGGATTAAGTCCTTGTTTGAGAAAGGCAAATCACTCTAGGAAGGGTGGACTGGAGTAGTTGAGTTCAACGAACCAGGATAAAAATACTTGAGTTTTTATTTCTATGTTTTTATCTTCATACTTATTCAACCCCCCTTCTAAGTATTTTCTCACCTTCAGTTGGCATCAGAGCTCCGGTTCTGTGTGTGTTACCACTTCACAGTGACAGTAAAGATCCAGTGAGAAAAACTTTGATATATATTTGGTTGTTACTATGGCTGATAATACAATGTCTAACATTAACAACAAATATGAAGAAAGGGACAGAATCAACACCAAACCCCCTATGTTTGATGGGGAGAAATTTGATTATTGGAAAGAGAGGATTGAAAGTTTTTTCCTTGGATATGATGTTGATTTATGGGATTTGGTCATAGATGGATATGTTCATCCCACTGATGGGAATGGCAAGAAAGTTGACAGAAAATCTATGACAGATGCTCAAAAGAAAGAATTTAGAAATCACCACAAGGCCAGAACAATATTGTTAAATGCAATATCTCACACTGAGTATGAAAAGATCACAAATAGAGAAACTGCATTTGACATGTTTGAGTCCTTAAAGATGACTCACGAGGGAAACTCTCAAGTCAAGGAAACAAAGGCTCTGGCTCTAATCCAGAAGTATGAAGCCTTCAAGATGGAAGACTTTGAATCTGTTGAAGCTATGTTCTCCAGATTTCCAATACTTACAGCTGGACTAAAGGTTCTGGATAAAGGATACTCTACTGCTGATCATGTGAAAAAGATCATCAGAAGCTTACCTACCAGATGGAGACCTATGGTGACTGCGCTGAAAATGGTTAAAGATCTTAACAAGATTTCCTTGGAGGAACTAATAAGTTCACTAAGAAGTCATGAAATTGAACTTGAGGAAGATGAACCTCAAAATAAAGGTAAATTTATTGCTTTAAAATCTAATAAATCTGTTAAAGCTTTGCAGGTAATAGAGGAAATCTCTGAAGAATCCTCATCTGAAGATGAAGATGAACTATCCATGCTGTCCAGAAGAATAAACAAACTCTGGAAGCATAAAGGAAAGAAATTCAGAAACTTCAGGAAGCCTGACCAAAGAAAAGAGTCTTCTGGACACAGAAGATCTGGCAAAAAGGAGGTTGTCTGTTATGAATGTAAAGAACCTGGACATTACAAAAATGAATGTCCAAAAGTGCTGAAAGAAAAGCCTAAAAGAAAATTTGATAAGAAGAAAAAGGTTCTAATGTCCACCTGGGATGATTCAGATACATCTGAATCTGAGTCAGAAGAGGAATGTGCCAATGTAGCTTTGATGGCAGACATAGAAGATCAGGAGGAAGGAACTTCAGGATCTGAATCTGACTCTGACGCTGAAGAGGTAATGGCTAAACTCACTAAAGAAGAACTTATCAAAGTGTTATCAGAAGTTCTGAAGAGCTATAACAATATTAAGCTCAAATACAAGAAGCGTCAAAGCAATCTTGTATCTAAGAATAATATTCTCAAATCAGAAGTAGCTGAGCTAAATGAAAAGAACTTAAAATTGAAAAATGATTCTGAATTAGCTCAACAAAACTCTGATTCTAAAACTGAATCTGAATGCAAAAATATTTTGGAAAAATATGACTATAGCTTTCAGAAGTTTCTTGCTAAAAGCATAGACAGAAGCAAAATGGCTTCCATGATCTATGGAGTTAGCAGAAATAACAGAAAAGGAATTGGATATAAATCTTCCTCTGGAAAGGATTTAAATCCAAAACCTGTTGATAATATTATCATCAAGAAAACTCCTTTATATTCCCACTTTAAATTTGGTCACTTGAATGATATTGAACAAACACGTTCTGAAAAGAATATTCATGTGTTTAAATCTAAGGCTAGTCAGAATAAACCTTATGTTGAAAAACAGAAGTTTAGACAAACCTTCAGAACAACTAACCCTAAAGGACCCAAGAAGATCTGGGTACCTAAAAGTAAAATAATTCCTGTTACAGATGTTCTTAACAGCAAGGTCAGGACGCCAGTCATGGTACCTGGACTCTGGATGCTCGCGACACATGACAGGAGAAAGGTCTATGTTCCAAAATCTGGAGCTTAGATCTAGAGGTGATGTGAAATTTGGAGGGAATCAGAAGGGCAAGATCATTGGATCTGGCACCATTGGAAATGAAGTGTTTCATGCTTGGATATTCTGAATGCTCTAAAGGCTACAGAGTATACAATACTGAGACACATATTGTGGAAGAATCTATTCATGTTAGATTTGATGATAAGCTTGGCAGTAAAAAGCCAAAGCAGTCTGAAAACTCTGCAGATAAAGAAGTAGTCTTCACAGACTCTGAAGGCTCAGAGGCAGACAAAGCTCAAGGGTACAATCAACAAGAAGGTATTGATTATACTGAAACTTATGCTCTAGTGGCAAGGTTAGAATCTATACGCCTTCTTATTTCATTTGCTGCACAAAATAACATCACTCTGTATCAGATGGATGTTAAAAGTGCCTTTCTAAATGGTATTATAGAAGAAGAAGTTTATGTCCACCAGCCTCCTGGTTTTGAGAGTGAAAAATTTCCAGATCATGTTTTCAAACTAAAGAAATCTCTGTATGGTTTAAAACAAGCTCCCAGAGCTTGGTATGAGAGATTGAGCAATTTTCTTCTGGAGAAAAATTTCATCAGAGGAAAAGTGGACACAACACTCTTTTGTAAATCAATTAAGAAAGATCTTCTAATTTGTCAAATATATGTGGATGATATCATATTTGGATCTACTAATACTATGCTGGGAAAGGAGTTTGCTCAATGTATGCAGGCAGAATTTGAAATGAGCATGATGGGAGAATTGAGATTCTTTCTGGGAATTCAAGTCAACCAAACTCCAGAGTGCACTTACATACATCAGACCAAATATGTTAAAGAACTTCTGAAGAAATTTAACATGACTGATAGTAAGCTGGCAAAGACTCCCATGCATCCAACTAGTTCACTAGGCAAGGAATAGGTAAGTAAGAAAGTAGATCAGAAACTCTACAGAGGTATGATAGGATCTCTTCTGTATTTAACTGCTTCTAGACCTGGCATATTGTTCAGTGTATGATTGTGTGCTAGATTCCAATTAGATCCTAGAGAATCACACTTGACAGTTGTCAAGTGTAAGAACAGAGTATGCCTAAGAGGGGGGGTGAATTAGGACTTTTGAAATTTTTCCGGTTTTTTATGGTATTTTGAAATATCACTGGTTTGTGTTTTTGGATATGAAAGCAGAAGAAGAAAGATAAAAGAACAATGGACACCAGGATTTATAGTGGTTCCCCTCACAATCTGAGAGTACTCCACTCCCCTTTCAACATGAAAGAGAATTTTCACTATTGTTTAATAAAGTACAACCTATCACACCATCAACCGGTGAGGCATACTATCAAACAATAAAACTAACAAGTGTACAAGAACAATCCTCTTGTAAACACTCACCCTTGTGTCCAACAATCCTGGATCACAAGTCAATATACACAAGTTTGTAAAGATTTGAATTTGAGAGTAATGATATCAAAGTTGATCTTCTCCAAATGATCAGAATTCACTCTTACAATTTTCAATACAAGTGTTCAAGGATGAATATGAAATTTATGCACATATGAACACTTAATGAAAGTTTTAAAAAAAAATGAATTTGATTCTAAGACACTTTGAAAATGAATGTAGAAAGTGTTTGGAGATTGAAAAGTTTTTGTGTTATGTTCTATATTTTTCAAAATTGAAAAACTCAGAATTTATATGAGTAAAATACCCTTTCAGAAAGGTACAATGAGTAGTCATCAACAATATGAAATGGTATAAATTTTTAAATAATTTTTGAACTGAAACAAAGCAATTTTTCACTGCACGTTCAGTGTTAATCGGTTAACCCATATGGTTAATCGGTTAACACTGGTACGTTAGCCCAGAAAATTCAAAATTCAAATTGGTTAACCGGTTAACCTATATGGTTAATCGGTTAACACTGCTAATTTTCAGAAAAATGTTTTTTAAAATTAATGTTATACCATTTTTAAGGTTTCAAAAACATGCTTATGTATTATGCAAAAATGATTGATGTTTTTGAACACTTGTATATCAAATTATAAGGGTGGATTTGATATACCAGTAATGCAGCCAAGTCTGGAAGAATCATAGTTCCATATGTAGCTTGACTTGAAAGATAGCTTGACTTGATCTTGATAACTTTGAACGGCTTGTCTTTTTGCAATCAAGAGATGACCTTGAGTAGTATTGACATCATCAAAACTTGAGACTGAAGCATGCTTCTACATTCTCCCCCTTTTTGATGATGGCAATCAAAAATGTTGTGCGATATCTCTTGGTTCTTGATCTGGTTCTCCCCCTATGTCTAGCAACTCCCCCTATCTTAACGGAGGAAAAAATCTGCACACAGAGAGACATTAACAGAACCAAGCTCTTCTCCCCCTTTGACATCAGCAAAAAGGAAGAGCTTTCAAAGAAATCACAAGATAGCAGCATATATAGTAATAAGCACATGCAAAGCCAAGTAAACACAAAGCACAAACAGTAGTACATATAAAATGCAGCAAATAGAAATTGTACTTGTTACAATAAAACATAGTTCAAATGAAAGCATAAAAACTTAAGACTAGAAAGCAAAGCAATAAAAACAACAGCAGCAGCATATTCTCTAAAAATCCTCATCCGCCATATCCTCCTCCTCTTCTTCTTGTCCTTCATTTTCTTCATCAGATACAACAGGGCTGTCAGGGTTGGTGTGGTGAGAAGAAAGTACAAGGTTCCGGAGAGAAGCAATGGTCCAGGAGGTTTCTCTATGCTGAGTCATGATAGTTTGGTAAAGGAACTCGTTTGTGATGCCTCCTGCAGGTACGGGAAAGGCCTGGTTAGCATTGGCTCCTTCTTCTGAATACTTGTAAGTACCGTCATTATCCTTAAAAATTCCAGTATTCTTGACAATTGTAATCTCGTTGATCTCATTGGTGGTTGATTTCATCTTGATGGTTGGTTCACGGTTAAGATCCAAAGTAGTCAATTCCAAAATTCTTGATATCAGCCGTGCATAAGGAAGACGGGTCGACAGAGATAGTTGTTGTTGAAGGTGATACATGATGGTCAGAATCCAATTGACACGAATCTTGTTCTTGATGGCGAAAAGAAGTTGCATTTCCAGATCATTAATTTGTGCATGATTCGAATCCTTGGGAATCAGCACATAGCAGATTATGTAGTGAAGCATCCGATCAGAGACGGTAAGATTCTTTGCATAGCACAACAGACGAGCAGTACGTTGGTTGGCGATAATCATCTCCTTTGGAAATCTGCAGATCTGATAATAGAACTCCATCTTGTCGTAGTTGGACCACGGCCCTTCCACGTGGTTAACTCCCTTTCTCAGAAAGTACCCAAATGATGGTATGTTCAGCATTGCAGCAACATCAGACAGATTTTCTTCAACAACACAGTCTCTAATAATTGTTTTCATAATATGCTCATCATTTGCATTTAGAAACACAGACAGTTTATGCAAAAAGGATTTGACAAGATCCGGGTAGCAGTTTCCAGAATCAGACACAAATTTATCGATCCTCTGATATTTGAGCAAAGCAGGAAAATCAAAAGATGATGCAGGAAAAGCCTTAAGATTCACATACTTTACCGGAAGGATAGAACGAACTCGGACTTTGAAATCCATTATGTGCTTCTTGGTTGTTTCCATAGGAATATCTTCATCAGATGCATAGTGATGTTCTGGAACCTTTTCCTTGTCGCGGTTTGATGCTGAAGCCATGGATGAAGGTTTGAGAGAACTGGGGTTGTGGGTTCTGAGGAAGTTAGGGTTTGAGAAGTTGTGGGGAGTTTTTCCAACTTTAGAGAGTGGGAGAGAGAAGTTAGGATTTGAAGAGGGAATATGGATTTTGGATATGGATTTGGATATTTAAGAGAATATGGACCACACAAAATATATAAAGAAAAATATAAAATTTTCAAAAATTTTAATTAATTTTCGTTTCTGATTTTTTGAAAAATTAACAGTGTTAATCGGTTAACCATATAGGTTAATCGGTTAACACATTAAAAAATTTAATCAGAATTGAAAATTCAACAGTGTTAATCGGTTAACCCATATGGTTAATCGATTAACATGCTCGAATTTTTGAAAAATACATAAAAAACAGAATGAATACACATGAAAACAAAACACAAATAATGCATACACATAATAGAGAAAAAGATCAGATGTCACCTTCATCAAGGATCCCAAGTTCTCTCCGAATTTTGTAGAATGATTCTTTTGCCAAAGGCTTGGTGAAGATGTCGGCGAGTTGGTTGTGTGTGTCGACGAAAGTAACATCAACATCTCTGTTTAATACGTGATCTCGAAGGAAATGATGCCGGATATCGATGTGCTTTGTTCTGGAATGCATAACCGGATTCTTTGTGATATTTATGGCACTAGTATTGTCACATCGTAGAGGAATGCATCCGAGGTCAACACCATAATCCAGAAGTTGTTGTTTCAGCCATAAAATCTGTGCACAGCAACTTTCTGCGGCGATGTATTCTGCTTCGGCGGTGCTGAGTGCTACACAAGCTTGCTTCTTGCAGACCCATGATACTAGAGCATTTCTGAGAATATGACATGTACCACTTGTACTTTTCCTATCGGTTTTGCATCCTGCATAGTCAGCGTCAGAATAACCAACTAAAGAACAAGTACTACCTTTAGGATACCATAATCCGACGTTGGTCGTTCCTTTGAGATACTTGATAATTCTCTTCACAGCAGTGAGATGCGATTCCTTCGGATTTGCTTGGAAGCGCGCACACAAACAAACACTAAACATAATATCAGGACGGCTTGCCGTCAAGTATAGTAATGAACCAATCATACCTCGATATTTAGTAATATCAATTGGAGTACCAGATTCATCTTGATCAACATACGTTCCGGATCCCATAGGAGTAGACATCATCTTGCAACTATCCATATCGAATTTCTTTATTAATTCCTTACAGTACTTGGATTGGTTGAGAAAGATTCCATCCTTGGTTTGCTTGATTTGTAGTCCAAGGAAATAATTTAACTTTCCCATCATGGACATCTCGAATTCTTCTCGCATCATGAGTGAGAATTCTTCACAGAGTTCTTTGTTTGTTGATCCAAAAATGATGTCGTCGACGTAGACTTGTACTAACAAGGTGTTACCCTTGATTTTCTTAATAAACAGCGTCTTGTCAACCTTTCCTTTTGTAAATCCTTTCTCACATAAGAAGTTTCTAAGGCGATCATACCATGCTCGTGGTGCTTGTTTTAAACCGTAGAGAGCCTTCTTCAGTTTGAAAACATGTGAGGGATTTTTGAAGTCTTCAAAACCCGGAGGTTGTTTGACGTAGACTTCCTCATTAATGTACCCATTCAGGAAAGCGCTTTTGACATCCATCTGGAATAACTGAAAATTCATAGAACACGCGTAAGCAAGTAGTAATCTAATTGCTTCTAACCTTGCTACCGGAGCGAATGTTTCATCAAAATCAATTCCTTCCTCCTGGTTGTAGCCTTGTGCGACCAATCTTGCCTTGTTACGAACTATAATCCCATTCTCGTCAAGTTTGTTCTTGAACACCCATCTGGTTCCTATAATATGCTTATTGTCTGGTCTTGGTACAAGGGTCCAAACTTGATTTCTTTCAAATTGATTAAGTTCTTCTTGCATTGCTATAATCCATTGGTCGTCACCTAAAGCTTCATCGATCTTTGATGGTTCAATTTGAGATACAAACGCCATGTTGAGACAAGCATCCTTCAAATTAAGTCGAGTTGCAACGCCTTGACTAATATCACCAATAACTTTATCAATTGGGTGATCTCTGTGTGTTCTCCATTCTTTCGGAAGATCTTGATTTTCTTGGGTAACATCTTCTTGTAATATTGTTTGATCTTTTGAAACAATTTCTTCATTTTGTGGAGTATCTACAAAATCATCATCATCATCCAAAACAATATTATCCTCTTTCGAGGGGTTAGTCTCATCAAACGAAACATGAATGGACTCTTCAATGGTAAGAGTTCTTTTATTAAAAATTCTAAAAGCTTTACTATAAAGAGAGTAACCAAGAAAGATACCTTCGTCGGACTTCTCATCAAACTTACCGAGATTGTCCTTATTGTTGTTGAGAACGAAGCATTTGCAGCCAAATATGTGGAAGAATGATATATTCGGTTTCCTTCCCTTGAACAACTCATACGGAGTCTTTTTGAGTAGCGGTCGAATATTCACGCGGTTGCTTACAAAGCATGCCGTGCTTACTGCTTCTGCCCAAAAATATTTTGGAAGATTTGTGTCGCTGAGCATTGTTCTAGCAAGTTCAACTAGTGAACGATTCTTCCGTTCTACGACGCCGTTTTGTTGAGAAGTTCTTGGTGCCGAAAAATTATGAGAAATTCCATGTTCTTCGCAAAATTCTTCAAAGTCTGAATTTTGAAATTCTCCACCGTGGTCGCTTCTTATGGAGGCTATAGTGAGTGACTTCTCGTTTTGAATTTGTTTTGCATACTTTTTGAATGCTTTAAACGCATCATTTTTCTGCACTAAAAACATTGTCCAGGTATATCGAGAAAAATCATCAACAATAACCAAAGCATAAATACTACCTCCAAAGCTCTTCGTTCTTGATGGACCAAAAAGATCCATGTGCAACAATTGAAGTGGTCTTGATGTAGAAACCACTTGCTTGGATTTGAAAGTTGTCTTGGTCTGTTTTCCCTTTTGACATGCATCGCATAATTTATCCTTGATGAATTTTATCTTCGGAAGCCCAACAACCAGATCATGCTTGATTAATTTGTTTAAATGCTCCATGTGAATGTGAGCAAATCTTTTATGCCAAAGCCATGCCTCGTTGTTGTTCGCCATAAGACACTTTACCTTCAAGGAAGAGTCATCAAAAGAAATCATAAAAATATTATTATATCTTTTACCTTTTAGCAGAATCTCATAAGTGACTTCGTGTTCGATCAAGCATTCCTCCTTTGTGAAGTTGATTTTGAACCCTTTGTCACACAATTGACTGATGCTAAGCAGGTTATGCTTAAGGCCTTCAACAAAGAGAACATCTTCGATGATTGTACATGGAGGTGCACCAATGGTTCCAACTCCAAGAATTTTTCCTTTATTATCATCACCGTAAGTGACGTATCCTTTGGCCTTTAATGATAGACTTGAAAATTTGTTTATATCTCCCGTCATATGCTTCGAGCAGCCACTATCAAGATACCATTGATTTGTGGTTGTCTTCAAGCATACCTACAAAACAAAATTAGGTAGTGTTAGGTACCCAAATTGCTTTGGGTCCTTGATAGTTAGTACCCTTTTCCACCCACACATAATGCCCCTTTGCAATACCAATATTACGTACATAGCAGGCATTAGGTGTATGCCCTTTAATACCACAATAAAAACATGTAGGTTGAAAATGACTTCTATATCTAGGAATATAATTCTTTTTCTTATTAATTCTTTTCTTGTTATGATTTTGATGCTGAGTTTTAGAAGTGCTTGTCTCTTCCTTCACAATTTGTTCACTTGCTCTTACGAAAATGGTCTTATTGGTGCTTGGTTTTGAAAATTTAGAATATCCCAATCCACTTTTATAATTAGGATACCTTTGATGTTTAAGAATCTCTTCCAAGCCAATTTGACCTTTTTCGTATCTTTCTAAAACTCTTTTAAGTTGAACAATTTGAAAAGACAAAGACTCACAATTCTTACATACAAGGCTTTGTTTTTCATCCATCACTTTTTGTTTTTCATCTTCAATATTTTTCAAGAGATCAGAATTTTGTTTTTCTAAAAGTAAAATTCTTTTCTTTTGTGATGAGACGTCTTTATACAAAGTCTTGCACTCTTTTAGAAGTTCATCTATAACTTCTTGTGCATCATTATCATAGACAGAAAAATTACTACTAACCTCATTTTCGTCATCGGAATGGTGAGAGGCCATCAAGGCAATATTTGCACATTCATCGCTATCTGATTCCGATGATGAACTCACTTTGTTATCGTCCCATGCGACATAAGCCTTCTTTGTTTTGAAATCCTTCTTGCCCTTGAATTTTCCTTTATTTGCGAGTTTTGGGCAGTCTGGCTTTATGTGACCTTGTTTTCCACATTCATAACATGTAATTTCTTGGTTTGATGTGGATGCCTCCTTTTTCCTGAAATGTCTATTCTTTTTAGAAAAAGAAGAAGTTTTATTATTATTGAAAAACTTACCAAGCTTCTTTACTAGAAGCATGAAATTTTCGTCTTCGGAAGATTCGTCAATTTTGTCATCCTTTGTGTCAGTCTTCAAGGCAATTCCTTTGGACTTCTTGTATTGACTTTCATGTTTCTCAAGCCTTCCAAGTTCCAGTTCATGCTCTTGAAGTTTCCCGAATAATGAAGCGGATGTCATTGTTGAAAGACTTTTCTTTTCCGAAATGGTTGTCACCTTTGGTTGCCATTCTCTTGTCAAGGATCTTAGGACTTTTAAGTTGAGATCATCGTTGGTGAAGGTCTTCCCAAGAGAAATCAGGTGATTTGTTAGATGAACGAACCTCTTTTGCAAGGCAACAATAGATTCACCGGGCTGCATACGGAACATCTCATATTCTTGACTTAACGTGTTAAGTCTTGATCTTTTTACTTCTGCTGTTCCTTCATGCGTTTCTACCAAGGTATCCCAAATATGTTTTGCCGATTTACACTGTGATATGCGAAAGAATTCATCCATACTGAGAGCGCTTTGAAGTATGTTGATTGCTTTCTTCTCATTCAAGATTCTCTTCTTGTCATCTTCATCATATGAGGATTTAATCTTTGGGGTTCCAACACCATTTACCACACTTGTAGGAACATGTGGACCAGTTTCAACGGTTTCCCATATACCATCTCCTTGAGCCTCAAGATGTGCCTTCATACGGATTTTCCAAATATCAAAGTATTCTCCAGAAAAGAGTGGTGGTTTGTTACTACTTCCACCATCTTTGAAAACCGGGTTGGTACTTGCGGAAGCCATACTGAATCGTTAGGAACAGGTTACCTTAACCTGCTCTGATGCCAATTGTAAGAACAGAGTATGCCTAAGAGGGGGGGTGAATTAGGACTTTTGAAATTTTTCCGGTTTTTATGGTATTTTGAAATATCACTGGTTTGTGTTTTTGGATATGAAAGCAGAAGAAGAAAGATAAAAGAACAATGGACACCAGAATTTATAGTGGTTCCCCTCACAATCTGAGAGTACTCCACTCCCCTTTCAACATGAAAGAGAATTTTCACTATTGTTTAATAAAGTACAACCTATCACACCATCAACCGGTGAGGCATACTATCAAACAATAAAACTAACAAGTGTACAAGAACAATCCTCTTGTAAACACTCACCCTTGTGTCCAACAATCCTGGATCACAAGTCAATATACACAAGTTTGTAAAGATTTGAATTTGAGAGTAATGATATCAAAGTTGGTCTTCTCCAAATGATCAGAATTCACTCTTACAATTTTCAATACAAGTGTTCAAGGATGAATATGAAATTTATGCACATATGAACACTTAATGAAAGTTTTAAAAAAAATGAATTTGATTCTAAGACACTTTGAAAATGAATGTAGAAAGTGTTTGGAGATTGAAAAGTTTTTGTGTTATGTTCTATATTTTTCAAAATTGAAAAACTCAGAATTTATATGAGTAAAATACCCTTTCAGAAAGGTACAATGAGTAGTCATCAACAATATGAAATGGTATAAATTTTTAAATAATTTTTGAACTGAAACAAAGCAATTTTTCACTGCACGTTCAGTGTTAATCGGTTAACCCATATGGTTAATCGGTTAACACTGGTACGTTAGCCCAGAAAATTCAAAATTCAAATTGGTTAACCGGTTAACCTATATGGTTAATCGGTTAACACTGCTAATTTTCAGAAAAATGTTTTTTAAAATTAATGTTATACCATTTTTAAGGTTTCAAAAACATGCTTATGTATTATGCAAAAATGATTGATGTTTTTGAACACTTGTATATCAAATTATAAGGGTGGATTTGATATACCAGTAATGCAGCCAAGTCTGGAAGAATCATAGTTCCATATGTAGCTTGACTTGAAAGATAGCTTGACTTGATCTTGATAACTTTGAACGGCTTGTCTTTTTGCAATCAAGAGATGACCTTGAGTAGTATTGACATCATCAAAACTTGAGACTAAAGCATGCTTCTACATCAAGAGGATTCTAAGGTATCTGAAAGGTACTTCTAATGTGGGTTTGTGTTACATAAAATCTGATGATTTCAAATTAGTTGGATTTTGTGATGCTGACTACGGTGGAGACAGAGTGGAAAGGAAAAGTACTTTTGGAAGTTGTCAATTTCTAGGAAGAAATCTAATCTCTTGGTACAGCAAGAAGCAACCCACAATTGCACTATCAACCACAGAGGCAGAATATATTGCTGTTGCTGGATGTAGCACGCAGATGGTCTGGATGAAAAGTCAGCTAGAAGACTATCAGATATTTGAAAGTAACATTTCTATATTCTGTGATAATACTTCTGCTATATGTTTGTCTAAAAATCCTATTTTACATTCTAAGGCAAAACATATAGAAATTAAGCATCATTTCATCAGAGATTATATTCAGAAGGGAATTATAAATTTAGCCTTTGTTGATACAGATCATCAATGGGCAGATATTTTCACAAAACCCCTTGTTGAAGATAGATTCAAATTTCTTCTGAAAAATATTGGTATGGATTTTTGTCCAGAATAATATTTGTCAGAAGCAAATTTTTACAGATGCAAAAAATGCTTAATGCTCTGAAGTATTTCTTCTGATTACTTATTCATTTCCTTAAATTATTTTTTTTTTGAAACTCTGAACTAACAATACTCATAGGATCTGAACGTTGGTTAACGTTTCATTTCTCAAGAGAATTCAGAAGCACATGCAAGCAAACACATGTCACTCTAAATCTGCAAAGGTGGCGTGTACACTACTGAAGAGACGTTTGAGGTGAAGTTTGAATAGTGAAAATCTTGATTTTCCCCCCAAATTGTCAGAATCAATAAATGCTTGAAATGATTTTTTATTCTTTTTCATTAAATGCTTTGTGTGAATGTGCTTTTATCTGACTGTTTGTATGCCTAAGTGTTTAGTATAAATACATCATTTCTCACCATTTTCACACTTTTCACATCTCAAACCGTTTATGCATTTCTGTCTTCTTTTCTCTCTTCACAAAAACCCTAAGCGTTTGACAAACTCATCTTCAATGACAACTTCATCATCAACTGCTGCACAGTTTCAATCAACCATGGTTGCAGTTACTTCTGCAAATATGGGTGTGACTCCATATACGACACCAAAGAGAACATTGCTAACACCTGTTGACAAACTGGAAGTTCTCTGTGAATCAATGGTGGAATTTGATTCACTGGCTGAAAATGGGTTTGAGTTTCGCTCCATAATTGATGCTCAAGGATGGGTAAAGTATTTTGACAGACTTTTTGGACCAGTCTACCCCCTTCTGGTAAAAGAATTCTGGATACATGCTTCTGTATACCCAAAGTTCATTTTATCTTCTGTTCTGGGTAAAGAGATAATCATCATAGAAGATCTGATTAGGAAACTCATTGGATATGAGGAAACAGATGAAGATCTCATCTGCCAGCTGGGCGTGTAGATATGGATGAAGTATATGAAGAAGTGATGACTGCTGGACAAGCTTCTAATAAGTTCAAAGATCTGAAGCCTGATTACAAGATCTGGGCAAAGATTTTCATGGGATGCATTCATCACAGAAAGTCTACAAACTCTCCAGACTATGTCAACAATGAACAGTTCTACTTTATGTATTGCTTAAGTCAGAGCACCAATGTAGATCTTCCCTATATTCTGTTTATGCACTTATGGAATCACATAAATGCCTCCAGAGAATCTGTGGAAGAAAAAGGTCAGAAGATCAGAACTTGGATTCCCTTTGGAAGGTTAATCTCAGATTTTCTGACAGAAAATGGATTGGTGACTGCTCTATATGCTGCTGGAGTCACATATGAACTTGAATTTATTCTTGGAAAACCTCTGAATGCAAAGAGTCTTCAGAGACTAAAAATTGTAGAGGAACTCACTTCTGCACCCAAGAAGCTGAATATTTCTGAACTTAGTCAGAAGAGAATCCCAGTAGATGACTACCCTCTGTTCTATGCTGAAGAACCAAGGGAAATAATAGTGAGGTATATTGATGCTTGCAAGGCAGATGGAACGCCTATTCCTGCAGATATTATAAAAAGAGCAAGGGAACCATTGCCTGTTGGAGGGGAAGAGATCACAAGAAAAAGAAGTCAATCAAAAGCAGAAGCTGCACCTGTTCAGAAGAAGCCCAAGGTTGCTGAGAAGCCTCAGAAGCTGCTAAAGAGGAAAGAATCTGGAGACACTCCTTCTGTTCCTGCAAAACGCATCAAGATTAAAGGTACCAAATCTCATGTATCTTTTGTAAATAATACTGTTATAAATGATTCAACATTTAAGTCTATTCCAAAACCACCTTCTACCTAAAAACAATCTGTTACTGCTCCACCTCATGTTTCTATTCCATCCCCTCAAAAATCATCTAATCCTATTTCCATCTCACCTATAAAACCTTCTACTACACAATCATCTGCACCAAAACCAACAGCAACAAAACCACAAAATCAGACTCGACAACCAGAAATACCAACCAAACAATTTGTACCACAACAACAACAATCAGAAAAACCTACAGATCAACCTCAAATAGAAAAACCTACAGAACAATCTGAACAACATCCAAAACAACCAGAAAAACCATCTGAACCTCAACCATAACAACAAGAAAAACAACCACAGCCAGAAAATCCACCATCAACCACATCTGAACCTCCTACATCTGCACCCCCATCAAAACCTTCTGAAAATCCTTCAGAATCAACCAACCCATCTGAAACCAATATCCCTGAGACAGAAGTTCTAGATGTTACACCTCTCAAAACTGTCTTTCAAGTGTCCTCTACCTCTTGCACACCAACCATATCATCCAATTCCTCAGAATCTGACATACACCCAGATTTTCTGGTATCCCCCTCTCACAAAGATTCTGAAGTAAACCAACCTGAACCTCATGTTTCTTCTGAAGTTATTATTCCAGATCACATTCCAACACCTAAGCCATCCTCTGAAATTACCATTCCAAATCCTATCCCTGCACCCAAACCAAGAACATCTGAGAATGTTCCTTCTGTTTCGTGCAAACTATCCTCTTCTAACAAACTTCCTTCTGGTTTCACTTTGAAAATTTTCTACACCAGAATTGAACCCTCTTAAACCATCACTCCTCTCAAACCCAAACTTACCATCATTCTACCATTTGTGCTTCAAGCATATATCAAAACCATGTCAGCAGTACCTTCATCAGATCCAAAACCATACTCTGCTATATATGCTAAATCTGACATACCTGTTTCATCTGATAAACCTGCTATTTTGGATAAACATGCTAAATCTGCTTTCAAACCTTACTCTGATAAACCATTTGATGTGGTTTCCTATCAAACTAGAGCAAAACCAAATTTGATGAATGCTTTATCCAGATCAAAGCCTGACAAATCATCTGATATTCCATTCATACCCTACTACCCTCCTCCTCTGATTTCCATTCATAAATCCATTTTCCCCCTACTCCCCAACCCAAGCCAATAACCTTAGAAACTCTGTTACACCCCAAACCTAGACTAAATGTTGATCATTTATTTACATGTTTTTTGCAAGAAATATAGATGTATTTAGGTTCTGTACAAAGGAAGTGTTTATCAACAGTGGATGCAAAGGAATCTGATGCCATTTGGAATGGCTTCATAAACAGATTCAACACTGTAGCATCAAATCTGAAGAACGTATGTTCTGATGATGCGAAGATCAGATTTGTTGAAGCTGCTAGAAGTCTGTTCTGGACTGTTAAGAGATCTGGACCACTGCTTCTTACAGATGCTCCTTCATCATCAGAAGAGAATACTGAATCTGCATCTGAAGACAACCCCCTGGCTATGACTCTAATAGAACATCCTTCTGGCTCTACTGCTCCTAGCTCCAAAGCCCCTATGGAAATTGACTATATTCAAGCTTCAAAAACTGTTCCACCTTCTTCATCTGAGATAAAGAAAGAACATCCAGATCTTGAAGATAAGATTGCAGTTCTGGAAGTTGGTCAATCAGAAATCAAGTCATGGATGGCTAAACAAGATAAGAAGTCTGAAGACATGACTCAGTGGATGTCCCAACAGGATCAGAAGAATGAAACAATGGCTAAGTGGATGACTAAACAAGAACATTCCTCTTCTGAGATCACGGGTCTGTTGAAGATGCTTTTGTCAAAACACTCTTAGTTTTTTTTTCTTCTGTTGTTTGCATATGTATTTTGATTTTCTTCTGATGTGTGTATTCTTGCTCTGAATTGAATGAATGAATGTTTCAAAGTTTTCTCCATATGATTTATCTCATTTAAATGTTTCCTTTTATTTGTCTTTTCAACGCTATTACTTTTTGCTTATGACAAAAAAGGGGGAGAAAATATAGATCTGAACTGTTTAATTAAACTTCACTAGAATGAAACTTCAGACATATCAATTTTATCTAACATAAAATCTGAGTATTTTAGAACATTTGTTAAGTACGCTCTGTAAAAGAAACTCTGAGACTCTCAGATCATTTGACAATTATCAGACTCTGACTCTGAAATATGCAAGACACTCTGACTCTCAAATGTTAAAGAACAATCAAGCTCTAACTCTGAAAATCACTCAAGACAAAAGGGAAGTCTCTATTCCTTATTTATATTTAATTCAGAGGGATATTCATCATCTCAGGGGGAGTTATAATTATTCTATTTTCAATTAAACAAAATTTCTGATGTTTTTGTCATCATCAAAAAGGGGGAGATTGTTAGAACACAGATTGGTTCTTAATAATATCTCTATGTTTTGATGATAACTATTATGAAATTTTGTAATTAAGGATTATATACTCTAAAATTTGCTTAAGAGTTTTTACTGCAGATATTAAAGTAATTATCACTCCAGAAGCAAATCAGAGCTGAACATAAGAAATATGCTAGACTCTGAAGCGCCAGATGCATCCATTAGAAGATTCTGAATGCTGCCAACAGAAGATCCTGAGCGTAGCCTCCAGAAGGATATGAAGCAGAAGCTCCAGAAGAATCTGAAGCAAGTCAGAAGCATCTGAACCAAAGAAGAATTCTGTATGAAGAGTTTTCAAGCATAGTTACTACAAAAGATTCTGAAAGTACTAGAGCTGCCAGTACTGAAGATCTGACTCAAATATGCTCTGAACCTACACACGCTAAAAGCACACCTGCTGCAAAGACTCTGATTCAGCAAAACTCTAATCAGCATCAGAAGGCTCTGATCAAATTAGACTCTGATGAATCTTGCTGAAAATTGAAGAAGAATAATTCAAAGATTATGTCCGTTGGAATTATCCAAACGACTCTTTCCTTATTTATGCTAGATACAAGAACACAGACAAAAAGGATTTCTCTGTGCTTTCTTCTTATAGGAAAGGTCACTTGATGTGAAGACAAAAAGGCTCAGACCTTTTGGGACACTCTTCTCAACGTGAAGTTCTCTTGGATCAAACTGCCTATAAAAGCAAGTTTTCACCCATCTTCTTCAGTTGACGTTTTATCCAAAAGAAATCAATATTTAAAGCTCTCATACAATTCACATTCTTTCTAGAATTAATTTCTTTATTCTTAACTTTAAGTGAAAAATCACAGTTGTGATAAAGCTTTATTAGAAGCAATTTAAACACTTGTATTTGTTATTACATTTGATTGTAAGAAAACCTTAAGAAGATCCAGTTAGGATCAGTAGTTCTTGAGAAGACTTTCAACAATTGTTCTTAGTGCTTACTATTGTAATCAGTTGATTAAATAGTGGATTAAGTCCTTGTTTGAGAAAGGCAAATCACTCTAGGAAGGGTGGACTGGAGTAGTTGAGTTCAACGAACCAGGATAAAAATACTTGAGTTTTTATTTCTAAGTTTTTATCTTCATACTTATTCAATCCCCCTTCTAAGTATTTTCTCACCTTCAAGCAGACCCCTCAAGAAAGATACACTCGTCAATGTCTGCACGAGCAATATCCACAATGCGATGACAACAAGGCAAGATATCCTCGGTATGATCTAGCTGAGCCTGCTGCTCCTCTATAATCTCCTAACGAGTTGGTCTCGGCGGATCTCCTAGAGAAATCGGCACCATGTACGGATGTGAGACTTTGAAGAACCACTTGATGTATCCGTCGACGTATCTCTAGTCATTCAGCTGTATGGTAGCCCGATCCTCCTTCGGTACCAGATGACTCTAATAATCAACAAACATCTCCTCTATTTATATATTATAGAGGCAGGAGGAATAGAGATAGTTGGATGTCTGGGGATGGGCTGAGTGTACCTGAAATGTCACATGACGCGCTCGGGCAAATGAGAAACAGTGATATGCAATCCGCAGGCCAACCATTCGGAGATTAAAGATATATCGTTAAATGGTCGCTCTGACGGTGATCCACGTAGTAGTTGAAGTGGATGTCCTCAGCAACCAAGCGATCAAGATAGACTCTGAAAGGCTCGACCGTCTGGTTCTCTCTCAGTAGGATAAAAACACAGGCACGGGGCATCTCCTTAGTGTACTCATCCCAACTCGCTCAGACAACAATGTGCAGGAAGTGCTGAAGGATCCAAATCTGAAATGAAAATAAAAAAGCACTTAGGGATCAAGAATTATCACAAATATGAAATGAAAAAGATTAAAAAAACTGAAATTCTGGCAAGCACACAATGGGTGTTATCACGGATGTTATAACATCCACTGTAACACAAACTATTGGAATTATTAAAAAGTTGTAAAGGAAAGCAGTAAATCACACCAGTAATTGTTCACCCAGTTCAGTGTCAACTACACTTACATCTGGGGGCTACCAAGCCAGGGAGGAAATTCACTATTAGTAGAATTAATTCAGAGTCAAACAACCCAGTTTGCACTCCTCACTTAAAACCTACCCAATGACACTTCAACCTAGAGACACTCTAGACCTGAGTATTCTCACTCACTCCCCCTCAATCACACCACAGTGATATCCAATTACAATTACAGATGACTGTTGAAGTTATACTTCAAATATACCTTAATCGTGCTTCACAACTTTGATCAAGAACACACCACTCTTGCTTAACAGCTTTGAGTGTTCCACCAACTTAAAAACTACCTGAACAATGCAATTCTACACCAAACAATTGCTTAGTGGACAAGTATTTCTAAGCCACAATACAAACGTGAAGAACAATCTTCTTCACTCACAAGGACTCTCTATAGGCACTCTCTGATCTTTTGTCAAGAGTTGCTCTTCTAGGATTGCTCCTTCTGTTTTTATAGCAGCATTCAGTCCTTGGGCCTGGCTGCATAAATTAGGTTTAACCATAACAAAACCCTTTTTCAATAATCTGCATGCTTGCCATTTAATTCAGGAGCATTTGTTTCGCTTTAGGGCTTCTAAAATGTCTCCTGTCTTTCAGCTTGAGCTTCTAATAAGTTTCCTGATTTCTAGCTACCAGAAAACAAATCTGCTTGCTGGATGTCATACAATCAGTGTCATGACATTCATTATGACATCCAACTCATAGCTTTCCTTGCATAACACTCTTCATGTATATCCTAACATCAGTTATGATATTTACTCATACATAAATTTTTTGCCATAAAATGCAGCCAATCAAAAGCACTTACAAACTCCCCCTTTGGCTAATTTTTGGCTAAAACACCCTGTTAACATATCAGAGTTTACAAGCAGCAGAAGTCTTAACCTACTATGCATGAAAGCTACACAATCAGTGTTGTCTACACATACTAGCACTGTTAGTTCTCAGGATCAACCCGATCAAGTTGTTCACAATACCACCTGGTAGTCAACACTACATATGTCACACTTTACTGAGTAACATTCTGGGTTACTTCTCCTCAACTGATGCATTTTATGCATACCCTACAATCAGTCCTGCAGTCACACATAAAAATATCTAGCCTGTTCTGGATGTCCAGACATTCAGGATAACTTTCTGAAGTACACTATTTCCACACTCTCACCTGTTAGCCTAGACTACTCGACGAGATAATGTTTCCTGACTCCTACGAGCTATGCTCAATTTACCGTTGGCATTACAAGTTAAATTCATATCCTAGCTACGCGACTTCGATCGCGAGTTATAGCGACATCTTTTTTCAAAATGAAAACAAAAAAAATTTCAAGACAAATGTTGTTGCATTGATAGTTTCAGGATAACATTTCATGCGTGTTGATTTTGCTTGATATCTTAGAAATTTACATAAGTACATCCATGATGGAACTCGAAGATCCTGCTAAGCAGGGGCAGGTGGTCTCCAATTCACTTACTGGTGCAAGCCTGACGTACTTAAGAGCTATTCTTGTAGACTCAGTCGTAACACGGTTGATCTGTGCCAGTTACGTCGAGATTTGACAAATCTCTCCAAGAGTTTGAAAATAGTGGGGCATCTGGACTCCATGTTTCTCTGTAAAATCCTCTCGAGATGACTTTCTCACAAAGCAGGTACTCTGGGGCATGATATTTTCAAAATGGCGACCTCGACAAAGTCCATTGAGATAAAAGTTAGCTTCGTTTCACGACATTCTTCGTGCACCCGATGGATTTTACTCCCGACGGTCTTCATTCCCTAGTAAATCTCATCGTTGCAGAATCTACATCTTAACCATTGCCTCAACACAGTCCCCAGAGAGACTTTAAGCCGGCACAGTCCCCAGAGAGACTTTAAGCCGGCACAGTCCCCAGAGAGACTTTAAGCCGACACAGTCCCCAGAGAGACTATAAGCTGACAACACTTTGGACCGAGCCAGTAATCTCCAAGACATCAGAGATTTTACCAGCATCTTCCCAGTGACAGTCCCCAGCGAGACTTTAAGCTGACAACACTTTTGGGATCCATCCGATAAATCCCCAGTGAAGTCGCCATTTTCTGTTGCGGTTAGAATATGATATCAAATTATTAATTAATTTGAATCGCATCTTTAGTTCACAACCGCTCTTTGATTTATCCGAAGGAAAAGGTCAAAAGAGGAAAACCTAATTTTGCATCGTAAAGACAATGCGGGGAGAGATCTAGGTAAGGGGTTGGTTAAGCTTAGGGAAGGTACTAGCACCCTAAACTTCTGTAGTACTCTACAGGAACCTTTTGTTTATTGTATGATTTTTTTTTATTATCTGCTTGATATATATTGAGCTAAGGGATAGAGTGACCTAAAGACCTAAGGGTTAGTCCTAAGTTTACTCGGCAAGACGTCGCATCTTGTGCCTACATATCCTGACGGGAAGGGAATCAGAGTAATTGTAGTTCCCCTCGAAAGGGAGGTTAGAAACGTCTTGACTGTGGTCAAGGTTTCAATGGGGAATAAACGTATCTTAAGGACACGCTTATGTGGAGTCTTTGAAACTCCTATTTCTACGTTGAATTTGTTAATTAAAAATTTAGGGTTGAAATTAGGGATTCCACGGCGGGAAACCCTAAAACAAAGTACGGCGACTCTTTGACCTAAAACTAGGGTAAAGGGTATTTTTGTCCACGGCGGGACGCCTAGGTTAATTAGGGTTTGAGACGGCTAAAACTAGGGTTATTGACTCGGCGGTCAAACAGCTAGACCTAATTCCTTCAGAGGGATTCTAACGGTAAAAACATGCAAAATACGACAAATTACTATTCGGCAGAATTAAAGTGCGGAAAAATAAAGAAAGCGGTAAAAAAAGCATCGCGACGATCACTCGCGTAAATTACAAATTCCCAAAAAATGCAAAATAAAATAACTGCGACCATGGCTTCGCGTAAATTACATCCATGGAACAAAAACGAACAAATGAAATAATAACGAGTTGAAACAAACAAATTAACGAGGGTTAGACAAAAATGAAACGGCTAAATCACAACTTATTTCTTTTTGAGTTTTTATTGAGAAGAGGAGAGGAGAATTAATTTCATGCTTAAATGGAGAAACTATTCTAATTATTTACTAAAAATTTTAATAAAGAAACTGGTTTTAATTTTAATGAAAAAATGTCTTGAAAAAACATGTTTTAATGTTATCGAAAATAAATGTTTTAAATTTTAATTAAAAAAATGTTTTAAATTTTAATGAAAAAATTTGATTTAAATTCAACGAAAAAGGTTTTAATTTTTGTTTTAGTGAAAGAAAGGTCATTTTTTAATTTTTGTGTTAACTTAATGAAAAATGGTTTTAATTGGAAAAAAGCTTTAATTAAGAAAAACTGTTTTATTTAGAAATATGTTTTTAAATAAAAAATGATTTAATTTTTGAAAAAAACTTTTTAGAAAGATCTTAATTTTTAAAAAAACTAATTACGTTATGTTTTTTGTTGTTGTTGAAATAGCTTACCTAAACTTAATTGCATTATTAATTACAAACTACATAGTTAATATAAATGAAAAAATAAACAATTGAATAATAAAATAAAAAAATGAAACGTAAATAAAAAGGCTTCTGCCGTTTTCTCCCTGGATGACTATCGAAGCTTTTCCTCTCCTTCAATCCTTGCATGTCATCTTCTATTTATTCTTCCCATTAATCTACAATCAATGAACAAAACAACACACAAAAATCATAAAATGCCGTAAATCAAAGGAAAGAGAAAGCTTACGGTAACGACGATGATGTTGAACGAACTGAGCCTCCGCCGTTGGGACTTTTTGCTCGCCGGTAGCGCTTGGCCGATGATGAATTCAAACTTGTTAGGGTTCTTCCAAAAAAATTCCTTCTTCTGATAAATCGTGAGAACGGCCGCCGTTTTTCTCTTTTGTCTCCTTCTCCTTTTATCAAATGCAACTCATGTTTATATAGGTAACAAATTAGGGTTAACTCTAACCTAATGCCTATTTTAAAGCCCAACTTAAATAATTAGTCAAAACTAAAAAAACAAACTAAAACAAACTTAAAAGAATAAAATCTTTTCTAATATTTTTAATTTTATGATTTTTTGATGTTTTTATGAGTAATATGGAAAAAAGTGAAAAAATAATATTTTTAAAAAAATAATTTAAATAAAATACGAAAATAATAATTAAATAATAAAAAAAAAACTATTTTGTTATTTTTTTTTATAAAAATAGAAAAGTTAGAATAAAAATAAAAGAAAAACAAAAAGTGAAGAAGGTGGGATTTGAACTCTCG
This sequence comes from Lathyrus sativus, assembly GCA_963859935.3. Taxonomy (NCBI): domain Eukaryota; kingdom Viridiplantae; phylum Streptophyta; class Magnoliopsida; order Fabales; family Fabaceae; genus Lathyrus; species Lathyrus sativus. The sequence goes on along the minus strand of OZ012737.1, from coordinate 565,057,716 downwards.
ACCTCTCACACTCACAACTCCTTACACACGGTCTCTTGCCAATTGTGCCATTTTATTCATTCAAAATAAAGTGGCACTAGAAACTATGTAAAGGTAGGACAAATTTGGGGTGCAACACACACTCTCACCTGTTAGCCTAGACTACAGATGTCTCACCTTTCTGTGGACTATCATGTGCTACTCCCCCTGAAGAGAAGCACTACACTCACATTCTGCTAACACACAAACACTCCCAAGCAGCAGCTGGGATCTCACATAGTTAAGATACAATCTTACACAACCTGGAACCTAGGACTTCATACAATACTTTGTCACCCATATCAGCATATATCAACAGCAGCATATCCTTGCTCGCAAGTCTTCAACCTGTGAGAATCACAATGCTAACATCTCTCCCCCTTTTTAGCCACAAATTAAGATCACACTACTAACAGAGTATTGACCAAAATGTGTAACAAAATTACATATGTTTGGGGTTATGCACATTACTGCTCATGAATAGCATCACAAGTTCATGCCAAAAAAATATAAGACTAACACAAATTACAAACACCTTCTCAAATCAGCATATCACAACACCAACTCAGCAACTAGTAGTCTGAGCCACCCACTAGTAGCACATCTTGGCATCAATCTTCCTCCTCTTTACTGGAACTGGAACTAATGTCATTGACATTGGTTGAGACATTCTTACTGTTGTCATCAGACTCTTCACCTGACATCGTTGATCCATCAATATCATTTGTATCTCTTTCAAGTATTTGGATAAGAGATTCCAGCTTGATTTTACGTGCAGTTGTTGTACTGATGGTTTCTCCTAACTCCATATATGCATCCTTTAATTCTGCTATCATCATTCTCTTGGAGATCTTGACCTTCTCATTAGAAGTAAACACCATATCTGGAACATGTCTTCCTTCGAATAGCTTAAAATGAAGTGACAGTTCAGGCTCCCTTTTTCTGGCCATATCACTTGACTTCAGGATCCCAGGATATTGATTGAGAATGATTTCACAAATGAGAGATGGAAAGGCAATTGGTAGCTTAATAGCATTGGTTGTGGAGTGTTTAACAACCTGATCAAAAATTTATAGACCAAATTCAAAGTTAACTTTGGTTCCTATGGCATGAATGATCTTGCTAAGTCCAATATCAATAGTTGAAGTATGATTGGTAGGCACCCAGTTAGTTGCCCCAATTCTATGCAGAATTGCATACTTTACACTTAGTTGTGCTGAAGACAACTTTCCTTTGGATGGCCAGGTAGTGACTTGATTGGCAGTGATCATTTTGCACACTTGATTGTCTGAGGCACTAAATTCTGTTGCACCATCATTTGCTCGTCCCAAGTATCTGTTGATTACAGAAGGTGAGAACTGAACGCATTATCCTCTAACAAACACTTTCATGAATTCCTTGTTGTTTCTCTTTGAAATTGTGTCAGGGATGTTAACAATAAACTCTTTTACCAGTGCTTCATAGTAGTTTGAAAAACCAGTAACAGTCTTGATCAGACCAACCTTGTGTATCAGATCCATTACTTCCTTGATCTCTAGAGCATTTTTCCCTAATTCTCCCTCAAGGGTTATTCTCCTTTGGTATACATATCTCCATTTTGTCACACTGTTAATGGAATGGAATGAGACATTGTATAGAGGAACAACTGACATGGGTTTGAGAGGTCTCTTACCCAAGGATTTCTTGACATTGAAGATGTTAGGGACATCTCTTATAATATCCCCTTCAGACTCAGAGCTACTCACCTCAACTTTTCTTTTCTTAGAGGAAGTTGATATCTTGCTCCAAGGTTTAGAAGGACCCTCAGGAGTTCCTTTTCTTAGGTGTTTGGAGGGTTTTTCGTTCAGAGCAGCTTTTCCTTTTCTGGTTGCGAGTTTCTTTGCTATACCAGGAGCTACATTCCTAAGAAATTCATCATCTGATAACTCATCTTCAACATTTACCTTAGGGCATGAACCTTCATTTATATCTTGAGCGTTTTTAGGGCTTTTAGTGTCACCATCCTTTTGATTATTACCCACACCTTCCTTCTGAACCCCAGTGTTGGCTGGAGTTTCAGCAGCGGAACAACCAGAATCATCCTCATGACTTTCAGTAAGAGTTACGAATGGGTCTACCCTAGTCAGAGGAGTGGTGATCCCTTGTATATTATGCCCTTCATGGAAAAGTTTGGAGACTAGATCATCTACATAACTGTCCTTATGTGTAGACTTCATCATTTTGTTGTTGTTGGCCATGAAGGATTCAAAAATTTTCCCTTCTTGATCTGCATGTGAGGTGGTTGTATGTTTGGGGTTTACTACATTTCCCATAGATCATACTGAGAGGTATGATATCCATCACATCCTCCAGAGAAATGTTTTTGCGCTGAGCAGACTTGAGCTTAGTATGGGCGAAAACATGATGTTGAGACATTGTAGATGACTTGAGCTGAAATGGAAAGGGTTTTCTGTTGTGGTTATCTGAGGTAAGGAAGGGGACGAATTGGAGGGAGCAAAAGGTATTGGAAGGGTTTGCTTGTAAAAGTGGAGGGAATTCAATATTTTGACCAATCAGAATATAATTAGTTTTCAAAATATAATTCCCTATTAATTGCTAAACTTCCTTGAAATTTTGGTATGCAGATCACATGTGTTCCAAGAACATTGATCTCTGCTCAACAAGGACGAGGACAGATCATGACCAATTTAAATTTCTTTAAATTGTCCCAATGCCATGACCAATGTCACAACTCTGTTGTGACATATGCAGTCTGTCATGCTATTTATTTAATCATTTAACTTACAGAATTGTAAATGCAGAAAGATAAATAACACAGTAATTGTTCACCCAGTTCGGTATCAACAACACCTACATCTGGGGGCTACCAAGCCAGGGAGGAAATTCACTATTAGTAGAATCAATTCAAAGCCAAACCTCCAATTTGCACTTCTCACTTAATCTCTACCCAATGACACTTCAGCCTAGAGACACTCTGGTACCTGAGTATACCCACTCACTCCCCTGCTATCACACAACAATGATATCAAACAATTACAAAGACAGTATGAAGAGACACTTCATACACACCTTGATCTTGCTTCACAACTTTGATCAAGGAACTCACACACTCTTGCTTCACAGCTTCGAGTGAGACACAACCTAGAATCTACCTAACCAAAACAATCATCCACCAGATAATTGCTTGGATTACAAGTATTCCTAAATAGACTTTGCACGTGAAGAACAACCCTCTTAACTTACAATTATGTCTACCACAATGCATCATACAATGAAAAGGGTGACTTACACACAAGGGACTCTCAACCCTAGACCTCTATTTTACACTCTGATGTTTCTTGATGTGAGTGCTTTCTTTTCTTCTGCTTTTGCTCCTCCTTATATAGTCGTGCAGACTGGGCTTGGGCTGTGCAGAAGTAACAAATATTAGTTTTAACAAATTAAAACTAATTTCCACAATTTAAGGTGTTGTCCAATTAGGTCATGGCATGGTCAGCATTGCCTTGAATCTCTCCCGAGATAACTCAGAAGTTATAACATGTTTCCTGATATTTAACCTAAGATATATCAGGTCTCATAACTGAAAAACAAACTCAGCCCGTCTGATGTCATACGATCAATGTCATAACATTGGTCATGACATTCAGCTTCACTTCCTCTTAGCTGACCAGCTTACCCTGCTGAACACTTCTGCAGAATCTTCATCATGACAGTCATGGTTTCTCCCAATCTTCTGCAGAATAATATTAGAAACAAGTATATTCAAGTTTCCTAAAAGGGCTTCAAGATCCTTTTATGAATACCAATACAATTTGTTCTTGTTCCTAATCCATCTCCTTGACATATTTACTGATGAGGTGTTTTCAACATGGTATCATCAATCCAAACCAATTCTGTCAAGAGATATACACTAGCAGCTCCTTCTGTTGTTATGCATTTATGACTTGCTTAAAATACATGACAACACACTTCACTCACCATAACACACATTGTTATGGCTACACACCTCACACTGATTGTGAGGAACTTCATCACAACTTAACCTGTTGTGGCTGCACACCTCACACTGCCTGTGAGTAACTAGGCTACTGCTAACCCATAGCAGTGCTTGTTGTGCCAGACAACTATGTCATTACTTTGGTAATGGCATCCATGACAGTTGTCCTTTCTTCTACTGTAACCCATAACAGTGCCTGTTATGCCAGACAACTATGTCATTACCAAAATATAGCATCCCCTGTTGTATCAGACATGATGTCATATGATCAATGTCATGACATTCAGTATGACATTCATGACAGCAGTTCTGTCATCAACTCCTTCTGCATCCATGCCAGCAGTTCATCCATGACAGTAGTTCTGTCATCTGCTCTTGTTAGCTCCTGCTGCACCAGATGTCAACACATGACATCAGTTCTGTTTTCAGCTCCTGCTGCACCATTAGCTTCTGTTGTCATACAGTTATGACTTTCACACTAAACACTCCACAATAGTTTTTTCACCAGCTCCTGCTTGCTTCTTTAGTGATGTCATAACTCTGGTAATGACATCCTGCTTAACATTAGTGAAGAATCTTGTTTTACCACAATTTAGCCAATCATGGAACCATGGACAATTCTATATCATAGAACCATGGAACTAAAATTCCTTATTAATGTCAGTCCTTCGTGAAATTTTAAATCGAGTGGTCTTGAAATCCCTTGTAACCCTGTAAACACTATGTACCTCTGAGTCTCCTAGTTCCTCACATTCTTTCCCAAGGTGACGCAAGACAGAATTTTTCACAGTTTTCTTTGGCTGACTAGGATAGCTGTTCATGTTACTAAGATTGTCACATGACGATGTTATGACATTCTGAGTGACATTGCTCTTTGTCTGCTGAGTAGCTTCCATTGATTCCATCAGGTTCCAATATAACCTATCTAGGTTTCCCTGATGACCATACTTTGGGTGCCCCTTATTGGCTTGCCTGTCCACACAACATTTATCACATCTTGTCCCACTATCTAAAGTAGAGTTTGAAGTTCCTCTTGCTACGTTTTGGACATGGTCCTTTCTATTCCTTTCTCCAGCCATACTTTTTCTTCCTTTTTGACTAGGACATTGAGGTTACTTCTAGGCTCCCATAGATAGCAGTTGTTCTTGGCTCTAGATCTCCTCATAACTTCCTTACCTTCTTCGTTGGTGACAACACATTCATCTTTAGTGAATTTTACACTGAAACCTTGGTCACAAAGCTGACTGATACTAATGAGATTAACAGTCAGTCCTCTAACCAACTAGACATCATCCAGTCTTGGACCACCAGGACAATCTAGTTTTCCAGCACCTTTGATTTCTCCTCTAGCTCCATCACCAAATGTTACATGACTTGAGGAATGAGGTTTTACGTTTACCAAAATATTCTCTATTTCAGTCATGTGTCTAGAGCAACCACTATCAAAATACCAATACCTTTTGGTAGGCATCCTTAGAGAAGTGTGAGCTACTAGAGCCACATTCTTAACAACCCATTATCTCTTCTTGATAGGAGCTTCCTTCTTGGACTTAACTTGAAGCAGTTTCTTGACATGAGCACCCTATTTGGATCTTCCTTGATGAGGATGACTAGGAAATCCATGTATCCAGAAACACACAGATTTAATGTGTCCAAGTTTTCCACAATGGTAACACCTATACCCTTGGAATTTACTCTTAACTTGGTTCCAATTTCTGTTTTTCTGATGTTTTGACATTGGTCGTGACATCCCCTTTGACCTCTGAGTTTCAGGTTTTGGCCCCTTGATATCCAAGATGGGTTTCTGTTTGCCAACAAATCCCAATCCAGACCTGTTACCTGATGTTTGACCATTCTGTAGAATTTCTTCTAGAGTGTCAGTCCCAGGGTTCAACATCCTTATGGATTTGGACATTTGATCAAGATTAGATTTCAACAGGCTGGCTTCACTTTTGAGAGACTCTATTATTGCAAGATGTTCCATCTTCTCAGCTTCTAACTCTCTTATGAGTTTCTTCTGTTGCTCTCCTTGCTGATATAATTCTCCACTTCTTGAATGAATCAGCAAGTTCATTATAAGTCAGCTCATCTTCACTTGAGTCACCATCAGATATACATACATTATTCAGAGCAGTGACATGTTTTGCAGACTCATCTTCTGATCCACTCTCAGAATCTCCATCAGACCAAGTGAAAGTTAGGCCTTTTCCCTTCTTTTTTAGGTAGGTGGGACATTATTTTCTTATGTGCTCATATCCTTCACACTCATGGCATTGTACTCCTTTGCTTTGGCTGGATGTTTCTTCAGACTTATCCCTTCTGCTGATGTCAGAAGACATGTTTTTGGCATAAGGATTAGACTTATGGTCTATCATTTTGATCAATTTATTAAATTGTCTTCCAAGCAAAGATATGGCCTCTGATAAATTTTCCTCCTTTTTACTTTCTTCTTCAGAGTCATCTGTAGTGTTTGAAATAAGAGCTATGCTTTTGTTCTTTTTCTCTACAGCCTGATCACACATGCCCACATCAAATGTTTGGAGAGAACCTATGAGTTCATCCACCTTCATGTTCCATATGTCTTGAGCTTCTTCAATGGCTGTGACCTTCATGGCAAACCTCTTAGGTAATGATCTTAAGATCTTCCTCACTAGCTTTTCTTCAGACATCTTTTCTCCCAGAGCTCCTGAGGTGTTTGCAAGTTCAAGGACATTCATGTAGAACTTATGAATAGTTGCATCCTCCTTCATCTTTAGACTTTCAAACTTGGTTGTCAATATTTGAAGTCTTTATATCTTGACTTTAAAGGTTCCCTCATGAGTTGTTTTGAGAGTATCCCACACTTCTTTAGCCAGCTCACAATGATGCACCAGTCTGAAGATATTCTTGTCTATACCATTGAATAATGCATTCAAATCTTTAGAATTACCAAGAGCCAGAGCTTCTTGCTCTTTGGTCCATTCTTCTTTAGGTATAAGCTCAGATAGTCCATCTTTATCAGTCTTCACTGGATGTGCCCAGCCTGAGTTTGCAGCTCTCCATGCCTTGCTATCTAAAGACTTTAAGAAGGCAATCATCCTAGGTTTCCAATAGTCATAATTAGAGCCATCCAGTATTGGTGGTCTATTTGTGAATCCTATGTCTTTATCTATAGTACCAAAATTTATCTTCCCTAGATCTCACCCAGAAATAACAGGTAGGGTGTCTGCTCTGATGCCAATTGAAATTCTGGCAAGCACACAATGGATGTTATCACGGATGTTATAACATCCACTGTAACACAGACTATTGGAATTATTAAAAAGCTGTAAAGGAAAGCAGTAAATCACACCAGTAATTGTTCACCTAGTTCAGTGTCAACAACACTTACATCTGAGGGCTACCAAGCCAGAGAGGAAATTCACTATTAGTAAAATTAATTCAAAGTCAAACAACCCAGTTTGCACTCCTCACTTAAAACCTACCCAATGACACTTCAACCTAGAGACACTTTAGACCTGAGTATTCCCACTCACTCCCCCTCAATCACACCACAGTGATATCCAATTACAATTACAAATGACTGTTGAAGTTATACTTCAAATATACCTTGATCGTGCTTCACAGCTTTGATCAAGAACATACCACTCTTGCTTAACAACTTTGAGTGTTCCACCAGCTTAGAAACTACCTAACCAATGCAATTTTACACCAGACAATTGCTTGGCGGACAAGTATTCCTAAGCCACAATACAAACGTGAAGAACAATCTTCTTCACTCACAAGGACTCTCTATAGGCACTCTCTGATCTTTTGTCAAGAGCTGCTATTCTAGGATTGCTCCTTCTATTTTTATAGCAGCATTCAGTCCTTAGGCCTGGGTGCATAAATTAGGTTTAACCATAAAAAACCCTTTTTCAATAATCTGCACGCTTGCCATTTAATTCAGGAGCATTTGTTTCACTCTAGGGCTTCTAAAATGTCTCATGTCTTTCAGCTTGAGCTTCTAATAATTTTCCTGATTTCTAGCTACCAGAAAACAAATCTGCTCGTTGGATGTCATACGATCAGTGTCATGACATTTATTATGAAATCCAAATCATAGCTTTCCTTGCATAACACTCTTCATGTATGTCCTAACATCAGTTATGATATTTACTCATACATCAATGTTTTGCCATAAAATGCAACCAATCAAAAGCACTTACAAAAACATTCAAGGATAAAAAATTATTACCACCAGTAGTGGCGTGTTGCCTGTGATCTGATTCGTACTTCACCAACATCCATCTCTCAACTTCGAATACATATAGGCCAGACAAGCCACCCTCCAGTTGTACTCATGGATCTGTATTAGATCCAAGAAGTGCTAGAGGTATGCAACGTCCCTATAGGGGGCACTCGTGTTCACAAAAATGCAAGTGCCAACTAAAAAAAGAAAATATGCCCTTAAAGTATGAGTCATGTGTAAGGCCACCTGCTCGATATCACCATTAGTCTACTGTGCAGCAATGATCTCATCATCATATATCTTCTTTAGGAACTCAAACCTAGAATGAGTACTTCTAGTCTTATCCACCTCCTCAATCGATTCCCTTAGATCAACCCCCAGATGCTCCACCATCATCTTGACTACCTTGTCTTTGGTCATTTTACCATGTTGTAGGAATCTCCCTCTGATTGGAAGATGCAACAAAGACGAGACATCTCTAATGTGATAAACATCTCACCATGAAGGAAATGAAAAGAAGACGTCTCAGAATGTCATCTCTCTACAAATGCATTAAGCATCCTATGGTTGACCAGACTGTAAGTGATCATACATAGGTCACTCAACCCAGAAGCAATCATAACCGCCTGAAACTGCTGCTCATCTGACTGATGCAATGTTAAAATCTTCCTCCCATGGTTCAGAAACTTCTGGGGATCACGCACCTGCGATTTTCAGAAATAATCAATGTCATAAATAATCAATGTAAGCAATTTAAATTAACAAAAAAATAAATCCAAAATCAGACTAATGCTACCTCTCCGTCCCAAATATGTCTAATAGTATGGTCTTGATACAAGGGAATTAAGGACATATCAAATGGACCACATCCAAATCTCTTTGGCTCGATATCAACAACCTCACCCTCCGGAGGTGGCACTAGTGCATCAGGATCATCAGCGGGAGGTGGCACCATCCCGTCGCTTACGGAAGGATGGGGGAGGTGACGTGTTAGATGATGCATCTCGTCTCCTACGAGAGGAAGAAGAAGAAGGTGGAGTGGCTTGAGATGAAGGTGGAGTCACCTGAGAAGAAGGTCGAGCCCTAGGAGTATAATGCGCCCTAAAAGTCAACGCATCTTTCTGAACAGATGTACATGCTACCTTCGAAACTTGTTGGCTCCGTTTCCATCAAACAAATGCATGTTAGGAAAATCGTCCAAGTCTTAGTTTGTCAACTCTATCAGCCATTATGCCTGCAAGGTAAAATTAGGCATATAATTGGTTTACTAAAAAGAACAACACAAACAAGAAAATCATTTTTTTTTAAAAACAGATTGAGGAAATTCCAGAGATATATCTATTGGCTGGAAGATTTTGACTGGGAGGATTTAACATAAAAGCTAACATGTGGGTCGACAAACTAGGAAAGATGGTGAGGGAAAGGACGCAAATCGACGCCAGCAGAAGAGGTGTTGTGAGTCGACTCAAGGTTGTTCAGTCGAAGGTGTTAACTAATGGCCAAGGAAACTGACACAAAGTATGAGAACCTTTAAGCGGGAAGAAATTTGAAAAGCTGAGAATGTGGGAAAGTTACAAAGATGGTGGAGGGACATGTGGCACCACCAAAACCAACATGAAGAGAACAAGCAGTTATTTTCTTTTCCTATTTAGAGCAATGCCCATTTTCATTATAAGGGGCGCATTTTGTAACATTATGAAGGAAATACACTCCGAGTACGAAGCGTTAAGAGAAAAGTGTTCACTCCTCCAAAATGTATGATAACATCCACATTTCCTTTTAAAAGCAATTTACATTGCCAAGCTTTTTAAGATATCTTGCTCTTTTTTCTTGTTTATTTTGTTTGTTCTTCAATTAGTGTACACTTTTTTTTCTGCAAGTTCGTTTCCAATTTATTATAAACGAAACCATTCTACCAGCATCGCATAGACTCGACCAGACCGTTCTAGGACTTGTTTGGTCGATCCCGCAAGTAAACCTGCGTTAGGAGGCCAGAGGTTGTTCGCGCAAAAACTGTGTGCGAACAAATTGGCACACCTGGTGGGACCCGTTGGTTGGGGTGTATAAATTTACACAGGGTTAAGATGGTGATACCATGTCCAAATGAAGAACCGTATTCGGAGGGAAATACGATTGTGACGCAAACAACCGATGTTGGTGCTGACACTGTGTCTGCGGTTTCGACTACACATAGTGGGCCTGTCGTGACTCCACGTCGACCTGAACATAGGCCTATGATGACAGGGACTGGGGGGAGTATGTGCCTAGTTTCACAATGCCTACGCCTTGAGCCTTTGGGATGCTGATAGAGTTCATGTCGAGCTTACATCGTAATGACCCACTCTTTGGAGAAAGTTCATTGTCAGCTTTCTCACCATATCAAGGATTAGGGCCTTTGGTGAACCAAGTTACTAAGCCCCCAGGGTTTAGTCTTCCGTCACATTCAATTCCAACTTTCACCTCAAGTTCTGTCGCCATTATGAGACAACAAATGGATGAAAGTAATTACGAAATGGTTCACATGTTGACCCAACAAATATGCACCATATTAAGACCATTAATATAATATTCGACCCAGAGTTACCAACAATTGGCGACTCAAATGACATGGATAGGTGATTTCTTAGGCACTCATAGAGCCTCAGGTCGACAGACGCCTCCACCTAGACCGGAGATGCCAATTCGACAAGACAGAGTCTTTGATGAAACAATTGACCAGCAACCCCCATGAGGTTGTACACACACATAGGGTGGCCCAAAGGCCTCTCGTTTTTTTAGTTCATAGGAACCAAAACCCAGACTATATGGTCAGACAGGTTCAACACAAAGTTATGGCTGGCGAACCAAACTTAGAAGCTATGGTGGAACGAATTATGGTTCGCAGTGGAGCGAACCCCGGTCTTCGACGGCCAACATATATGTCCCCACTACCAGACTTTGTTTTGCAAACAGAGCTGCCCAGGGGATGGAAGGTTCCAAAGTTCACCAAATTTGCCAGAGAGATCGAAGAGTCCACCATCGAACATGTTTCCAGATATCAAACTGAAGTTTGTGACATAACAAATAACGAGAATTTGAAGATGAAGTATTTCCCAAGTTCCCTCGCGAAGAATGTGTTTACTTGGTTTACCATGTTACCTCCACAGTATGTCCATACCTGGGCATAATTAGAAAGGTTGTTTCATGAATAGTTTTACATGGGACAATTGGAAATTAGTCGGAAAGAGTTATCCAGTGTCAAACGAAAGGCCATAGAGTCGGTGGATCAATTTCTTAATAGGTTTAGACTTTTGAAAGTGCGATGCTTCATGCAAGTCCCTGAACATGAGCTAGTCGAGATGGCGGATGGCGGCCTAGACTATTCAATCAGGAAAAAGTTAGACACGCAATATCTCAAAGATATGGCGCAGCTAGTAGATAGGGTCCGACAGGTCGAACGTTTAAAAAATATAAAAACTCAGGCTAATAGATATCGCGAGAAAGAGAAAGTTTCATATGTGGCCGCTAATGAATACTCTTCTAACGATGAGGGGCTCGTCGATGAAAGTTAGGTTAATGTGGCTGAACTCAAGCCAGGGCCTCCGTACACATGTAAATTATTAAAACCATCAAATGGAAAAAATCATGTCGAAACTGGAAAAATAGATAAATACGACACGAAAACGTATACTTTTGATGTATCTAAGTGCGAAGAAATATTTGATTTATTAGTTAAAGACGATCTGATTATTGTCCCTTCCAGGGTAAAAGATCCCCCTTTAGAACAAAAGAAGAAAAGAGGATTTTGTATATTTCATAATTTCCTTGGTCATAAAACATCTCAATGTGTTCTTTTTCAGAGATTTGGTGCAAAAAGATTTGAAGGAAGGTCGCCTTCAATTTGGTGAAAGGACAAAGATGCAAGTTGACACAGACCATCTGAAGGTCAAAAAAGCCTTATACTATGAGATGTATGACTGCGTGATGGTTGAGACTACTGAGGGTCTCAACAAGCACTTAACAACCGATGCTTTTGAATGCATGATGGTCGAGACTACTGATGGTCCTGACAAAAAGCCCGAGGAGAGACTCAAGGCAGTTTACCCTCAAGCTAGCGAAAGTCTGACGGATTTCCAAGAGAAATATAGGGTGAGTGGGTAGAAGGTTGTGTTATGCCCGAGATGCACCTCCGTCTTTGATGAAAAAGTTGCTGAAAAATATGAAATGGGTAGGAAAGTGGCACTACAAGATAGTAAGCCAACTGTCCCAAGGTTTGTGTTCGACTAAAACAATGCTCCTCGTCGAAACAAAGAATATAAGAAGCTATTCCAACAGACACGACCCAAAACTTTTGTGCCGCCATCAAACACTCCACAGGATAAGTGGGCGGCACCCATGAGCCAGAAGGGGAGTAAGAGTCTGAAATGAAAGGTGTTGGACATAAAGAAGGAGGCAAAGGTCTTCGACAAAAGAATTAAACCTAGGGGCTATGTGGTTTCCCCCAACTACAAAGGGGGGAATCCTATGACAAAGACCCGGTGGAGGCGGTATCAATAAAATAAAAAGGCTTCCAAAGAGGCTTCGACTTCACAATTGAAGCCCGTCGGAACCTCTGGACTAAAAAGGCAATACCAAAAGGCAAGGTGGGTCGAGAAGGAGAAAATCGTGAGGAATCAGACTACAACAGTGACTGTGGAAGCTTCAAGAGAGAAGGGGTGGTGTCAACCCAGAGTTCAAAGTACACGTATGGGGTTGAGAACAAGAAAGAACCAGAGTACACTCCTCAGTCGGATGAGGAAGAACCAAAGTACACTCCCCAGTCAGATGAGGAATATACCTCGTCACCAAAAGGTGATTTTGATGAGGACATGTACGATGACACCAACGATGACACATACAGTGAGGATTTTGTCGTAAACTGAGGCTTCGTGTCAATACTACCGGCAGAATATGATAGGGTGTCAGAAGTATCTAAAGGAGAAGAAGATTTCGTGTCATACGAGACTTCGGAAGACAAGCCATTATGTTACTATGTGATGAACAGTGGCATGGTGGAAGAATAAATGGCCATGTTTGAAAGACCAAGTCCTGGGATGATGTACCATTTAAAGCCGTTATTCATAAAAGTGAAGATCGACAAAGTGGCCATCAACAAAGTGTTTTTAGACCGAGAGGTAGCTGTCAATCTAATGCCTCGTACATTGTTTAAGAAGATTGGGAAGACTGAAGCATATCTCCGACAACATAACATGGTCTTATCTAATTATGAAGGGAAAACCAACAACATTTTTGGGGTTGTCCAAGTCGACTTATCCGTAGGTACAACCACCCGATCAACGCTCTTCATGGTCATAAACTCAAAGGCCAATTTCAACTTGTTGCTAGGTCGAGAGTGGATCCATGAGATATGGGCATTACCATCAACTTTACATCAGAGATTAAGCATTTGGAGAAATGATGGCATCATCAAAAATATTAAAGCAAATCAGAGCTATTATAAGATCGATGAAGCAAAGGGTCTGAAGAAATCTTTTGACCAACACCAAGCAAATGTGGCACCTTGTGGCGATGGATCAGGGTCTTATACTTCTGTCGACACAGGTCGCATCCTAAATTTGGATCTTGATTATGGGTTTATTTGGGTTGTTGTTGACGAAACAATTGAGCATACATAACGACTTTCCACCCACAGAGTGGCCAACAGTTGATGAAAATGACTACTGAGTTAGAGAGCTTGACTCGAATTTCGGCCTATTTGGCTGAAAATAAGAGAAAGTCAGCACTAGAAGCAAAAATACGACAGAATGTAGCTAGTGAAACCGACAACAAGGCATAATTAATTGGACGGCATGGCTAAACAACAGTTTCAGAAAGTCGGAGGCTTGATTGCATCTATGACAATGAGCCTTTGGGGTTTGAGAAAGACCCATCCAGTAAGCTGCAGAGAATGCAATTGCAAGACCCACTCGAATAGATTGACTTATAAGTTGGGATAACAAAAAGACCTACTTACGCGAGTACTAAGATTGGGTCGAATATGAAGGCCAATTTGATCGAGGTATTGAAAGAATACAAAGATTGATTTGCCTGGGATTATGGCAAAATTTCAGGTTTGAGTCAGAGTGTAGTGGAGCACCGACTGCCAATTCAGCCAGGAAAAAGGCCCGTAAAACAGTAGCCGTGATGATTCGCCTCAGAGATCACTCTAAAGATCAACAGGATATTGAGAGACTACACAAAAGTCGGTTCATCATAATTGCAAAGATACTTTATGGGATTTGTAGTCCACAAAAAAGGCATCGAGATCAACCAGAATAAGACCAAGGCAATTTTGGATCTCAAGCCTCATTCGATGAAGAAACAACTTCAGTATTTGTTGGGGAAGATAAACTTCTTGAGAAGATTTATATCAAATCTAAGTGGCAAGTCGAAGGTGTTCTCGCCACTGCTCAAGGCCAACAAGGAAAGTGATTTTCATTGGGGGCAGGAGCAGCATAAGGCTTTTGAAACCATTAAAGATTACCTCACAAAGCCTCCCATTTTATTGCCACATAGTATGAATAAGAGCATGAAGTTGTACATTGCTACGTCGAACACAACCATAGGAAGCATGTTAGCAAAAAAGGATGATTGTGGCATAGAAAGACCCATTTATTACCTTAGTCGAATGTTCATAGATGCTGAAACTAGGTACACTATGATTGAAAAGTTGTGCCTATGATCGTAATTCTCATGTGTGAAATTAAAGCAATATATTAAACCAGTTGAGGTTTAGGTTTCGTCACATTTTGATGTTATTAAACATATGTTGTCTAAACCCATTCTGCATAGTCGAATTGGGAAGTAGGCACTAGCATTAACTGGATTTTCCTTGACATATGTCCCTCTAAGGGAAATAAAAGGTCAAATAGTGGCAAACATTATTGTCAACCATGCAGTAGTCGAATCGACACTATGGATGGTCTACATTGATCCTTGGAAGTTATACTTTGACGGGTCAAATCATAAGAATGGAATAGGTATTGGGATCTTGATAATATCCCCGCACGATATTCCTACCAAGTTCAAGTGTAGGGTCGACACAAAATGTTCCAAT
This sequence comes from Lathyrus sativus, assembly GCA_963859935.3. Classification (NCBI taxonomy): domain Eukaryota; kingdom Viridiplantae; phylum Streptophyta; class Magnoliopsida; order Fabales; family Fabaceae; genus Lathyrus; species Lathyrus sativus. The sequence continues at coordinate 565,042,416 of OZ012737.1, read as the reverse complement.
AAGGAGGCAGAATATGAAACCTTAATCATTGGCCTCAAAATTCTAAACGATCTGAGTGCCAAGAGAGTTTAAATAAGGGAAGACTCTGAACTGGTGATTAAATAGATCACGAGAGAATATAAATGCGTCAAAAAACACCTTGTGGTATACTTCACGATGGCGAAGCGACTTTTGGAACGCTTCAAGATTGACAGCATTACATATGTGCCCAAGATAGAAAATTAAGAGGCAAACGATTTAGCATAAATTACCTTTGGGTACAAAGTGTCGGAAGGGAAGCTGAGAGACTTCATTGAAATTAGGGAAAAGGTGGTGTCGAACGTGCTACCATCATTAGGCTTATCAAAAGCTGGAGGGGCAAGCGTCTCGGCAGAAAGCCTAATTGAAAGTTTGGGAAACTATGAAATCTTAGTTGTCATCAATCTATCACAATCAGATTGGAGAAGACCAATCGTCGAGTATTTAGAAATTCCGGTAGGAAGTACTGATAGGAAGATTAAGTACAGAGCTTTAAGTTACGTCCTAATGGGAAATGAGTTGCTGAAAAAGACGCCAGAAGGGGTGTTGCTTAAGTGTCTGGGAGACACAGATGCATACCTAGCAATTTTGGAAGTCCATAGTGGGACATGCGGGGCTCACCAAGTTGGCCATAAGATGAAATGGATGTTGTTTCGATAAGGTGTATATTGGCCAAGCATGCTCAAGGATTGCGTGGACTTTGCAAAGGGGTGCTAGGATTGTCAAAAACATGCAAACATTCAGCATGTACCAGCCAGCGAATTACATACAATCATCAAGCCATGGGCATTTCGTGGATGGGCGTTGGATATCATAGGTGAAATTCGACCAGCCTCGTCGAAACAACAAAAATTCATCCTTATGGATATAGACTATTACACAAAGTGGGTAGAGGCTGTACCTCTGGTAAAAGTAGACCAGGAGACTGTGATCGAATTTATCCAGAATCATATTTTGTATAGATTCGGGATCCCCAAAACCATCACTATGAGCCAAGGTTTCGTATTTGTTGGTCAGAAGATGCAAGAATTTACAACAGAAACAGGTTTTAAGTTAATTGCGTTAACACCGTATAATGCTCAAGCAAACAGTCAAGTCGAAGCCTCCAACAAAGTAGTAATTAGACTTATCAAGAAGTACGTTACTAAGAAACCTAAGAGTTAGCACAAGACGTTGGATCAAATTTTATGTGCTTATCGAACATTCCCTAAGGAGTCGACCAATTTGACTCTGTTTCGTTTGACGTTCGGTCATGGCGTTATTTTGCCAACAGAGATTTGTTTACAGTCAATTAGAGTGCAACGTCAGCATGACATTTTGTCGGAGCAATACTGGAGCATGATGCTAGACGAAATCGTGGACTTAGACGAAGAAAGGATGGCAACATTAAATAGGTTATTACACCAAAAGGCATGGATCTCCAAAGCATATAATAAGAAGGTCAGAAAGAAGATCTTTGCAGTCAATGATTATGTGTGGAAGGCAGTGTTGCCTGTGGATCAAAGGGATCAAATATTAGGAAAATAGTCACCAAATTGGGAGGGACCATTCAAAGTAATCCAAGCTTTCAACAATAACTCGTACGAGATCCAAGAGATAGGTATGGATCAACGAATCATAAGAGTAAATGGGAAATATTTGAAAAAATATAATCATATGTTACAAGAGGTTCGAATCCAAAAATAACCTTCCATTAATAATTGGCCCACATGGATAGAAGGTCAAAACAGTTTACAGAAGCTCCAAACGGAGTTACAAAAGTTTGACTGAAACATAAAATACAATTATGTTAGGAATCTGAATTTAAAGTCTTCGAAAAGGTTCTTTTTGTAAGACACCTTACTTTCAAGGAGAGACTTCTTCTGTCGCACCTGGTCAATCGTACCTTTCAGCGCAAGGGTCGTTTCGACATGGGAAATTCCTTGGGACACTTCTTGGTCAATGACCTCTTGAGCAGGTAGAGGTTCAGCGGAGTCCAAGGAGGCCTTCTGCTTTTCGACCTCAATAATTTTTCTTGTAATTTCAGCCATTTAGGCCTGATAGTCGGATATCAGCTAGTCAAAGACGCGACGCTTGTCAGAATTCTCTTGCTTTTTGGCTTCAAAATCCTCAAGTTTCTTCTCATAAAGGGAATTGAGGTACCACTCATGCTTCATCTCATTGATCTTCACCCTGCTTTGAGCATCAACCTATTTACAAACCGATAGGTCTTTTGCCAGCTGGGTGAAGAAGGCCTCGAATTCAATGAAGTATTTGGCCATGGAAGCAGGATCTCGAAACTGGGAAAGTTCGTCCAATATTTTGAAAACATCATAGGCTATAGCTGATTCCTCCGCGAAGGCAGCCATAAATTCATCCTCAAATAGGTACGTCCTCAGCTGTTGGAGTTTAAAGGCAAAAGAATCATCCATTTTTGGGTTAAGAGTGATCATCAAACCAGTAGGGGGAGCGTCCACAAACGACTTACGAAGCTTAAGTAGGGCCTTCAAAGTTTCAGTTGGGTTCGATTTCTTCTTCACCAGAATCTCATCCGGAGTAAGAGTTCTTTCGACAGTAGGGCCACTTTCAGCAACACCTATAGGAATCAGATTGTCCTCAGCAACAATTTAAATAATTGAAGGGTTTTTCTTGCCACTGGTAGCTGCATTGTCCCTACCAGCCTCATTGGTGGTGTTGTCAATAGGGGGTGTCTTCGCCGTCAGATCTTTTTCTGTCGACGCCCCCTGAAATTTGTCAACTTTCTGAAGACTAAAAATGGGAGCCGTCTCAGGCGGATTTCCAGCGGCAGCCATGGCATTATCAGCGTTGTGAGCAATAGTTGAGTCGACCGCAGTATCATGTAGAAGGAAGCTTAAGTAAGAAAACACCCAGGTAATATATGGACCAAAAGGATAAAGACGATAAATACCTTAGTAGTGTGTCCCGGAGGAGGGATTTTAGAGTCGACAAATTTGAAAACTTCGGCCAGATTATCAGGAGCAACAGGTTTCACGGTCGAAGTAACCGCTTTGGAAGGTGTCTTCTTGATTGGGACTTTTCTTTTCTTGGCCACCGGAGTATCCGGAGGGGAGTTTGATGTTTCAGAGGGAAAAACCTAAGATTGGGTGCTTTCATCCGACGCGCCATCCTCAGGAGTCGACGTATTTTCAAGGGCCTAACAAACAACGGGGGTAAGATGACAGTAGAAGACAAATGCAAAGAAGCATCGAAACATGTGATACTTATGGATTAAGAACTTTCTATTTCTTGGCAAGCCTTGTTGAGGCCGATGCAACAGTTGGTTCCCTTTTTCGACCCTTGGAAATAAGCACAAAAGATTAACTAATGACAATTAATAAAATACAAGGGAAGAGCAAAGGAGGTACCTTTTTTGAGGTGTCCTCTGTGGCACCAGCTCCTTGGGGATTCTCAACAAATACAACGATCGTCGGAGTAGGGACTTCACCGACAAGGGCAGCAAAAGCATCAACCATATTCTCCAGGAAGAGGTCACGTTGGAAACATTGAGTTTGGTACTCTAACCACTAGACATTAAAACCTTCTGTAGTAAATAAGGATGGTTGGAAAGCAAAAATAGGCATCTCAAGGCACTAAGTCGACCTGGAAAACTTTAGGTAGTTCTTGTGGCCTGTCTAGTTTAGTCGTCGACCAACCCAAACAATATCAGAGTAATGCCACACCAAGAACTTGGACAACAGCTGGCTCAAACCAAATTGATAGGCCACCAAGTTGGGCTGGTAGTTCATGAAGCCATAGCCTATATTCCTTGACTCAATTCGAAATGATAACATGGTGGGATTTAGAAACACCCTCCATATAGAGTTCGACATTGCTTCCGTTTTAGGGGAAACACCATGGAACGGATTTTTGAACCATGTCGGACCAAACTGTCGATGCACAAAGGGAGCCATGTTGGGGACGAAAGAAATTGTTTCTGCAAACATGTTGAGATATTTCATGATGAGGGTTTTGTTGGGAGTTTCCTGAGTGGTAATCAGAGCGAGTTAAACGCCTTCTATGGGACGTTCTTCATTCAAATGATGCATTATTGTAGACACGGGGGTAACCCAGCTGGTGTTCAAATGCGGCGTTGAGCCAATGTTGTAACAACCACATAGGCCCTGAAACATTCAAGGCTTTGGTGGTCTCATGAAGAAGTTTCAATCTCAAGTTCGATAGACCAAGAGAATGATAGAGAGAGAGAGAGAGAGAGAGAGAGAGCATAATAAAAGCTTACCCAGTGATACCTGTCGACCCTCATGAATTTGGATTGTCAGGTTGATATAAATTTTGGCTATTTATAGAGAGTCAGGACAGAAAAGGTAGTATGCCAGCCATAAATTGAGGAAGGTGATGTGTTATTCATCCGACACTTCGCCAAAATCTTTATCATGATGGTCCTCGATATAGTTCTGAAAACCAGCATGATCGAAGTCGAAAGTGATGTCCGTTTCTAGAGTCGGATCAAAGCTTTCGCCCAAAGGAGAAAGACCTGTGATGGCTGCCACGTCTAAAAGTTTTGGCGTCAACATACCACAGGGGAAATGGAATGTGTTGGTCGACCTCTCCCAAAAATACATCGATGCCAGCAGCAGGCAAATATTAACTATATGAGCATTCCTAGAGAGTTGAATGGTGTCAAAGATGCCAGTTGTCTTCCATTGCTCTTGACATTTTCCTTGGGCTTTGTTAAACCAAGAGATGTAGTCTTTGTTGCCTGGAGTGAGCATCGACCGAAAAACTCGAGCTTTTGGCGCCATGAACTTGAGGTCGAAGATGCCACTTTTCTGAAAAGCAGGGGGAATAGTAGGAAGGTAGCAAGGGAAACACGCTTGGAGTTCTTCATGGCTGGGTTTCATGTCAGGGTATGGTCCATGGAAAGCGTGCAATTTTCCAGCCACCGCAAAAGGCATGATCATCTGGTGTTGCCAGGTCATTATCACCACGTCATCAGCAGACGTCAGATTCGGAAGAGGCCTGAAGGATTCAGCTTTAGAAAGAACAAAAGTAATGGGATTATTTCTGGTGGTGTGAGTAGCGGAAGTGGTTGAAGAAGCCATTGAAAGAGAGACTAAAAGAACTTTGGGAGCGAAAATCTGGAAGGAAAAGAAAGTGTGAGAGAAGGTGGAAAAGAAAACCAAATGTGGGCAAGAACTATTTATAGACAAGTTGTATGCAGTTGAAAAGGCAAGGGTCTGTTTCGATTCTAGAGTGAGTGGGAGTGGGTAAAAGGCTATAATGTAGGACGTGACTAAGCATGATGACTTTTCTTGGAAATCGTGGCGCAAAAAGGCGTCATTATCACGTCAAACTTTAGGTGACGCGTGGCTGATTCGATAGAAGGAAGATGATTATGTTCTTGAGTTAGAACCAAGGTGCAGCCGAAATCTCACAGGAAACCAAAACGCCAAGTTTCTCAGCCGACACAGTGCTCAGTCAAAACTGGGTTTTTGGGGGGCATCTTGTTGGCTGGAAGATTTCGACTGAGGGGAGTTGACATAAAAGCTAACATGTGGGTCGACAGGCTAGGAAAGATGGTGAGGAAAATGACGCAAGTCGACGCCAGCAGAAGAGGTGTTGTGAGTCGACTCAAGGTTGTTTCGTCGAAGGTGTCGACTAATGGCCAAGGAAACCAACATAAAGTATGAGAACCTTTGAACGAGAAGAAATTTGAAAAGCCGAGAACATGGGGAAGTTACAAAGATGGTAGAGGGACACGTGGCACTACCAAGACCAACATGAAGAGAACAAGCAGTTATTTTCTTTTCCTATTTAAAGCAATGCATATTTTCATTATAAGGGGCACGTTTTGTAACATTGTGAAGGAAATACACTCTGAGTACCAAGCGTTGAGAGAAAAGAGTTCACTCCTGCAAAATGTATGATAGCGTCCACATTTCCTTTTAAAAGCAATTTACATTACCAAACTTTAAGATATCTTGCCATTTTTTCTTGTTTATTTTGTTTGTTCTTCAATTAGTGTACACTTTTTTCTGCAAGTTTGTTTCCAATTTATTCTAAACGAAACCATTCTGCCAACATCGCATAGACTCGACCAGACCGTCCTGGGACTTGTTTGGCTGGTCCCGCAAGTAAACCTGCGTTAGGAGGCCAGAGGTTGTTCGCGTGAAAACTGCGTGCGAAAATATCTACGGAAACACCTCTTGCACTATTCTGAAGATGTATCTCTGGAATATTCCAAAGCATAGGAAACGTTGAATTTTTTTGGAGATGTACCTTCGGAATGTTCTGAGAACCAGTGGTCGCGACAATGGCGTCCTCTGCTACTTGGATTGTAAAAAATAACAACATGATCGTCCATTTCAGCCAACAAATAATGCATACAATTACTCTATACTATGTTTCATGTGATTTCTAAACATTTCTACACCTAACAATTAATTCTAACTCGTTTACAGCAAAACTCAAATATTTACTGAAAACTAGAAAAACTTACCCGAAATTTATGATTTAGAAGATGTTGAATGATGAAATAGTTTATACTTGATGTTTTCTTGAGCCTCCTATTGATGAAATCTGATTTGGTAAAGTTGGAGAATATTGAGAATGAGAGAGCAGAAGAGTTATGTTTGAATGTAAATTAAAAGTGTGGGAGGAGAAGAGTCTGATGCGGTATTAATCTCTAAAATGTTTCGGAGATTATCTCCGAAATATTTTAACATTCACTCGAGTTTTGGTGTGTTCAGAGATATATCTCTGAAATCAAAGGACATATGTGAAAATTTATATGGTGTGGAAGAAGTCTATAGATTGTAATAAGAAATTATATTTTCCTCTATACTTGTTTTTATTGAAAAGGTCCAGCTAAGTTGAGTTTTGGATATTATCTTCATTTCAGAAAAGTGATTCATTTTGAAACATTCAAAATGAATGATTCATTTTAATTTTCAATATAAGTTTTCCAACTTTATCCTCTAATTAATATTACTTTTATCATTCTTAAATTTAATAAAAAATATTTTAATAAAAATATATTTTATTTTTTTATTTATTCTTTTTTTTAATAAATATAAAATGGTCAATTTGATCGCTCGTGGTAAGAAGATTAAGTTTGATTGCAAAATTTAAAAAGCATTAATTGGCATAAATGAGAATTAAGAAAAAAGAACGAGAAGGTATTATTTAATATATTTTATGTTGGTGATCATATATTTTGTTGAAATTTCAAAACAAAATTTGTATTGTTAGAATTTCAAAATTTTGACACGCATATTATATCAAATCACCAAATCTAAAAGATACCATAATTTTTGCCAAAAATACATCTCGAATCTCTAGAGATAGTCTAGATTACAATCTCTGAAAAATCCAAGTAGGAAAATGGATTTGGCTATTCAAGATTTTTATTTCAAAACAACATTCTTTTGTACTTTTGACATCAAAAATAGCAACAAAAGAAACTGAGTTTCAAAATTATGTTTCAAAAGAAAAATTGAGTTTCAAATTATATTGACTGACTCTGCTATAACCAGGTGGTGGCGCGTCGTAATGGAATTGAACGGACAATTGTAACACAAGCTATAATTGAACATGACAACGCAGAGGCAGAAGTATAGCTAGCAGATGAAAGTTACCCATAAGATGAAATCCAAGGAAATAGGAACCCGAGTAGGGGTATAAATGTCGAGTTTGTTGTGCCATCATTCATTAATGGTGAAATAGAAATCAAGATTGAAGACTCAGATGTTGAAGAGGAATTGGAGTTCTGAGAAAATGCAATGATTTTGTTTGCTTTGGGTGATTTGCTCTCGATGAATGCTGTGAAGAAATTCATGGAGAAATCATGGAACTTTGTTGCAGTGCCTGAACTATATTATAATGATGATGGAAAACCAGTTCTCATTCGAAAATGGAGCCTGGAGTTTGAGATGAAGGAAGGCCTGCTGCGAGTACTACCACTATAAGTTATACTCCCCAACCTTCCATTGCACCTGTGGGGAGAGAAAAGTATCTCCAAAATTACCAGTGCAATTTGGAAATCAATCACAATAGACGAGTGTACTGCGAAGAAATTGTGCATTTCGTAGGCTCGAGTATTGATGGAGGTAGATATTACACATTAACCAAAGGAGACTATATGCATTAGGGACCACAAAGGCAAACTATTGGAGCAAAGGGTTGAATGCGAATGGAAGCCAGCATAATGTCAAAAATGCCTGAAGATAGGACACGACTGTGATTTGAAAAGAAAAAATGAAAAGAATGCCAAGGTTTGGAAACCTATTACAAACAAACCAAATCCTGTGCAGCAAGTAGACAAACCAAATAATGTACAACAAGCAGAGAGCAACCAAGTCACTCGGGAGGAGGAGAAAACTAAGGAGACGTCTGTTGTGAGAACACCAGAACCTGTCAAGCAAACTAAGGAGTGGACTACTGTCACAAATAGCAAAGTGGATAAAAGGAGGAAAGGTATGAGTCACACCCCTAATAGTTCTCTTGTGAAGTATCGGAACTCCTTTACTCCACTTAGGATTGGAGATAGTCCTAAGGGAGAAAACAACCCTGACACATGATTGTGACTTGGAACGTTAGGGGCATCAATAAAGAAGCTAAGCATAGAAAGATAAGCTCCTATATCTCCACTTTTAATGTCCCAATATGTGCCTTGCTGGAAACTAGAATGAAAAAACAAAATGCTGAGAAGGTTTGAAGGAATTTTGGAAATTTATGGAATTTTGTAGATAATTATGAGAATCACATAAATGGTAGAATTTGGTTGCTATGGAACCAAAATAAAGTAGGTATCAAAATACTTTCCTCTACTGAGCAATTCATCCATGTAGAGGTCTATGGTCTGGATCAAACTCATATTTACACAGCTATTGTGGCGTATGATTTTAACCAAATTGAATATAGGAGGAATTATGGAAAGACATAGAAAACCTGAGCAGAAATATCAATGGCCCTTGGATTGTCATGGGGGACTTCAATAATGTTGTATCTAGTCATAATAAAATTGGAGGGAATGTTGTCAATGAAGCTGAGTATAGAGATCTGGTAAACATGATGCAAGTAGTTGGATTATTTGAAGCAAGAACTCAAGGGAGCCATTACACTTGGACCAATAAGCATACTACTGGAGTGATTTATTCTAAGATTGATAGGGTTCTGGGGAAATGAAGATTGGTACCAGAAATTTCATGATACTTTTGTTGAAAATATGGCCCCTAATATCTCTGATCATGCACCTGTGAAGATTGGCAATCATATGCAAGGCACAAGGAGAAAAACTATGTTCAAGTTCCTTAATTATTTGACTCAAGACCCTTCTTTTTTCCAAGTTGTGAGTGATAGTTGGCATATGGATGTGAAGGGTAGACCTATATAGAGGATTTGGACAAAGTTGAATAGGCTTCAACCTATTTCTAAGCAAATGACTAGAAGGTATACTGATATCCAGAATCAAATCAGTCAAGCCAGGAAAGAGTTATACCAAGCCCAGGAGAAGCTACAACAAGATTTATTCAATGAGCATACCATTGAGCGAGTAAAGTTCTGTACAGATAAAATCATTCACCTGAATCAAGTAGAAGAGAATATTTTGAGACAGAAGGCTAAGGTTACTTGGTTGCAGCTAGGTGACAACAATAATGCTTACTTCCATGCTTCTGTGAGGGAAAAGAATAAGCAGAAAGGGTTGTATAATATTAATTCTTTAAATGGCGATTTACTTAGTAATCAAGAAGACATTGAGAAAGAGATTGTTGATTTTTATAGCAAGTTGGTAGGCACAAACTCACCTAACTTAAAAGGCATTGATGTCCTATAGTGAGAAATGGAAAGACTTTAACTAGGGAGGTGCTCATCAGCTTATCAGACATGTGGATGAAAAGGAAATCTAGGAAGCCCTTAATAGTATAGGGAACAACAAGGCTCTAGGCATTGATGACTTTAATGCTTATTTTTTCAAAAAAGTTGGCAGATTGTGAAGTATGATGTTAAAGCTGCTATTATTGAGTTTTTTTATACCAGTAACATGTACAAAGCCATTAATTGCTCTTTGATCACTCTGATTCTAAAGACCTCTGAAGCTAAAACTGTTAAGGATATGAGACCAGTATCTTGCTGTAGCACTATATACAAGATCATATCCAAAATTTTAACTTCAAGACTTGGTAAGGTCATTGGCAACATTATAGAAGACACTCAATCAGCATTTGTTCCTGGCAGAACTATTCATGATAATATCATGCTTGCTCAAGAATTGGTGAGAGGTTATGCAAGAAAACAGGTTTCACCCAGGTGTATGATGCAACTAGATATTCAAAAGGCTTATGATACTGTGAAATGGCAGGCTTTGACCCACATTATGCATGATATTGGTATCCCTCATGTGTTCGTTTACTGGGTTATGACTTGTGTGTCAACTGTATCTTACAGGTTCTCAATCAATGGTACTCCATCTAGAATTTTAAAGGCAAAGAGAGGGTTGGGGTAGGGAGATCCCATCTCCCCCCTTTTATTTGTGATCATTATGGAATATTTGCACAGGATCCTCCAAAGCTTACAATATAATCCTAATTTTAATTTTCACCCCAAGTGTGAAAAGTTAAAGATCATTAACTTGCTCTTTGCAGATGATATACTGTTATTTACTAGGGGAGACATTGGCTCATTGAAGTTGATCATGGAGAAAATACAAGACTTCTCAGATGTTATTGCCTTATACATTAGCAATCCTAAAAGCAAGTTGTATATAGGAGGCGTGGATGAGGATACTAGAAGTTTTTTACATCAGGAAACAGGTTTGGCTGCTGGTATGATGCATTTTAGATATTTAGGGGTGCCTTTGAATATCAAAAAACTCTCTGTTCATAATTGCCAACCCCTAAATTAAAAAGATGATGCAGAGAGTGAATCATTGGAGTACAAGGCTCTTATCCTATGCTGGTATATTTCAATTAGTTAGAAGTGTTATGTTCTCTATTTCTAACTATTGGATGCAGATTTTTCCTCTATCTAAGAAAGTTATAGCTCACGTGGAAGGCCTTTGTAGAAGGTTTATGTGGACTGGAAATGATAATGGTTGTAGGAAGGCACCAATTTCCTGGAACCATGTCTGCGATCCAATTTCTGTTGGAGGAAGAAATATGATATCGCTTGTTGAGTGGAATAGAGCGACACTTGGTAAAATGCTTTGGAACATTTGGAATAAGGATATATTATAGATCAAATGGCTGCAACCATGTTAGATGAAAATTGTAGATGTAAGGGAATACCAGCTTGCCCAGAATTGCTCATGGATTGTAAAAGCTATTTTCAAGAACAAAGACATGATGATTAACTCTGAACCGTGGCAGAAACTTCAGGTGGATGGAAGATACACTACTAGCATTATGTATAGATCCTTGAGAGGGGATAAACCTAAGGTGGATTGGAGAATCATTTTCTATGAAAATCTTGCTAGGCCTGGAGCAATATTCATCTTATGGATGGCTTGCCAAAATCGGCTTATGACCAAGGATAGGGTGCGTAATCATGGAATGGATACTGATGGATTGTGTGTGTTCTGTCATTTGCAGAAAAGTTGTCAGCATATTTTATTCGAATGTGCTTATACTAAGCAGGTTTGGAAGCATGTCCTGGAAGACTTTGGAGTAGACCATATTCCTGATGGTTGGAATGCTGAGTTAACTTACCATAGCTCCTCCATACAACCCGTGGAAAAGGAAGTCAGGCAAAAATTGTTAAAATAACTATAGCAGAACCAGTTTACCATGTGTGGAATATTAGAAATAAGATTGTTTTTCAAAATTGTAATAGAGAAGAGTTGAATAGTAGACACATTAGAGAAGTCATCATTGTGAGTATTGAGGGGAACGGGAAGCTGTAGATTATTGTAATAGGGCTTAAAGTTTGTTCATATTGTCTTCTTGTTTCTAAGTCGACTTGTGGCCTGGATCGTTTAAGATCAACGTGTATTGTCTTGTTTTTTTTGCAATAACATTTCTCCTTGTTCCAAAAAAAAAAAGAGTTTCAAGTAATTTACATGTATTTCATTGATCATTGCTTGAGATTACTTAATTTAGTTTGTCGAAATATGTACATTGTGTCCGGATTTTGAAATTTAAATTCGGTTACATTGTGTTTGAAAATTGAGATATGAATTATTTTGATATTGAATTTGAATTATCTTATCTTATAATTGATTGTAAATATGTTGAACTCTTATCTTTTCTTTCAAGATATTATATATTTGGATGTTAAACCGGGTGATATTCATGTAAATGTTGGAGAACAATTAGCAAATAGACATAAATTTACTATACATGAACATATGTTATCAAAATAGGATTCGAAATTATAATCAAAAGGATGGATTCTAGCTCTGCTAAAAGATAGGCATGTGTAATGATGAGATGAAAAAGAAAAAAAATCATATATATATATATATATATATATATATATATATATATATATATATATATATATATATATATATATATATATATATATATATATATATATATATATATATATATATATATATATATATATATATATATATATATATATATATATATATATATATATATATATATATATATATATATATATATATATATATATATATATATATATATATATATATATATATATATATATATATATATATATATATATATATATATATATATATATATATATATATATATATATATATATATATATATATATATATATATATATATATATATATATATATATATATATATATATATATATATATATATATATATATATATATATATATATATATATATATATATATATATATATATATATATATATATATATATATATATATATATATATATATATATATATATATATATATATATATATATATATATATATATATATATATATATATATATATATATATATATATATATATATATATATATATATATATATATATATATATATATATATATATATATATATATATATATATATATATATATATATATATATATATATATATATATATATATATATATATATATATATATATATATATATATATATATATATATATATATATATATATATATATATATATATATATATATATATATATATATATATATATATATATATATATATATATATATATATATATATATATATATATATATATATATATATATATATATATATATATATATATATATATATATATATATATATATATATATATATATATATATATATATATATATATATATATATATATATATATATATATATATATATATATATATATATATATATATATATATATATATATATATATATATATATATATATATATATATATATATATATATATATATATATATATATATATATAAACAACCTATTTAAAAGTTGAAACAACCTGAACGAAAAGATGTGTCTTTTTAAATTGTGCGAGTAACTCAATGCAAATAATAATGTGTTTGTGGTTTACATTTATAGGACTACAAGTTTAAAGTAAATAAAAAAAATCAGAAAGTTAACTTTTTTTTGGCTGTTATTGGATATTTTACTGTTGTCATCGCTGAGCTTTTTATTGCTATTATTGTGAGCTTTTATTGGTGTTGTTGATATGACCGATTTTTATTGCTTCTGTTGCTAAACATACTGTTAACTTTTCATTGATGTTGCTGCTGAACTTTTTGTAAGTTTTTTTTTAATTGAAAACAAATATTATTTTATACATAATTCTAGCAAACTTAACACAAAGTTTTTCAATTTGATTTTGAAAGTAAAAATAAGAGTTGGATGATGAATCCAATCCATTAAATATTGTACTAGTTGTGTAACGAGTTAGGAGAAACTCGTTCCAAATTAACATGTTACACTTGACTTTTACGTGTTCACTTAAGATTTAGATCTTATGCCAAACATTTTAAGCTAGATTGAGGGTTTTGTTGTCTTAGTGGAAAGTCTTTCTCTACTTTCAGCTCACTCCGTCTACATCACCTGCCACTGCCGCAAATCAGGATCATCTTCCTCGTCCTTCCTGCTACATCAAAGAGACACAATTGAAACACAGTTTACTTTTAATATGCTTTCATTCAGGAAATTCTGAGGAACAACTGCAATATCCATTCTAAACCAAATGGCGGCGGTAAACCAGTTATAAAGTCTATAGCAATATCCTCCCAAGCTTGTTGGGGTATTGGCAATAGATGGAGTAGTCTTGCTGGTAAGGAATTGGTGTGCTTGGCTTGTTGGCAAATAGAACAGGACTCAACAAATTATTTAATATCAATGTGCATCTTAGGCCAGAAAAATTGTGATCGAATCTTAGCAAGTGTTCGGACAAAGCCAGCATGGCCAACAATACGGGAAGTATGCAATTCATGGAGTACCTTTGCAATCAGATGGCTACTAGCATGTAGGACAAGTCATCCTTTCCAATACAACAACCCTCTCTTAACTAAGTAATTAGGATCAGGATTCCGGATCTGTTTGCAAATATTGACCAGGATTCCCTAGAATAAGCTGACTGTTTCTGTTTTCTAGGAGATAATTTCTGAGAAAAGAACGCTATTGGGTATCCGTGTCCCCCTTTGCCTAAGTACTGCACCCACGCAAATTCTTGAAGCATCAAGAATGAACGGTTGTGAGGTAATGAGTTTGTTAAACCACACACCTTATTAGTTAAAGATGTAAATTCCATATAATACTCAGAAACATATCCAAACTTTACCAATTTAAACAAAGTTGCTTTAGAAGGACCAAAATCTACCTCAAGAGCTCTTCTGAAAGCTTGTCAAGTATGGAATAAAGTTGTTCTCTGCATCATCATCTGAAACCATGGAACTACCTCTTGATCCAAATGAATTGAGGCAACGGTGAGCGATCAACAACAGGAGTTTCATAGTACTAGAAAAATTGCTTGGCCTTGAAGATATCCATTCTCACACATTTTCCATCAATTGGGGAAATTTCAACTTAAAATTGCGCACCTGGAAAGGAGTTCTATTACTGTTATTTGAGTTCAAAACACCGCGGGAAGAACCTGTAGAATTGTTGGATCGTGAAGTAAGAGACTCATGGGCTGCTTCAATCCATTCTGGCCTTGAGTTAAGAGCTGCTTCAAAGATGCTAGCACGAATTGCATACTCCTCATCTCTCTTTGTCATTTTCTTAAAATGTTGGTTGATTTGAGCTTGCATCTCTTTTCATACGTGTATTTTTTGCCATGATGTATATGAAAGCGCCAATGAAATGCTGGCACAAAGCAAGATAACAAAAAGTACAATTAATGTGTGAGGAATCTTCTCTTTATTTGATTAAGAACAAATAAACTAAACTAAAAAAAAAAGTGTTTTTAAGATCCGTTAAACTGAAACAAGGATAACAAATACACACTAAAAAAGAAAACATCAAAGCAATAGAAGACAAATTAAATGCTTGTACTGAAAATTGTGAGAGACATAGCAATCAAAGATAAATTACTAGTCGTTGAACTGGAACTCGTGAGAGAGTGAACATAAGGCTAGACAAGTAAAGTAACATGGATTTGATGGAGAGTAACTCATTTCCTATTTCTCAAAGAAACCCAATATATATTGGTTTTAATTTTTCATTAAAAGAGATGACTAATTTCAATGAGTGAATGTCTGAATGTTTTCCAAGGAGGGAGATAAATTAAACGTAAATTATTTTAGCTATGAAAGCAGCTAAGTTTTTAGGAGGAAAAGTTTAAAAGTACTCTTAAGATATCTTCAAAGAATCACGCGATCACTAAATCAAAACCATCCATGTAAACAATCTTTGTACTCCATTTTATATATGATGGTTCACAAAAGAGATGAGCTTAGACTAACTTGTAAATAATAAATAAATATAAGTAAGCTTGTGGTTGGCATTTGTTAAAATTGTTTTCACTTTTAAGTATCATATTTTTACATGCTGACAAAAAGTGGATCTCAAGACAAAATATATGTATTGTTACTGGTGTATCCCATCAATGATCGGTAGTAATTATCTCTAAATTGGTCTGTTTCAGTTATCAATGTGTTCATTTTGAATATCCGAGCCCGACCATGTCTACCCATAAACAACCGGAAATGCTAACCTGACAACCCGACCAGACCCAACCGTTTGTCCATTTTTGTATTCGGTTTTATCGGTTTCTTGTCCACCCCTAGCTGCACCTCCTTTCCTTAGTTCCCGAATAAACAACAAACTCATTTGCCAGCTTTCTAGTCCCATATGCCTCATCTGAGTCAGCATCACCACCTGTGTAAGTGTTCATTACATAAAGACAGAGCAAAGACATGTAAAAAAAATTAGCACCCCGGACACGGTACATTCTCACATTAAACAGAAGGCATAATGACACTGAAGCCTGTGAGTTTATACTCATTTGATTGATGCCAAAAACCGTTGCCTCTTTAAATCAAACGATATTTGAATGCTTTAAGGACCTGTGATACATACATAATCTCCCTTTGCATGTGCTCGTCATTTCATAAAACAGCATAAATTTAGCACAATCCAAAGTTCATATAATTAGAACAACATAAAAGATAAAAGATACAAGGGTGGAGAAAATGTGGAGTTGATACCAATAAGTATCCAAGTAGAAACTAAAGACTGACGCGAAATATGTAGCCTATTTGATAACCAAGTGTCACATATATCCTACCAATGGCTTATTTTGGATTAAATTTCCACACTCTCCATGATTCCAGAATCTTCCACCAATTAAGATTCATGAAAAAACAACACAACAATACACATAAAGCATAAAGCCAACAAAGAGCTAATAATAATGCAGTTCTACTAATAATGCCTGTTAGGCATGAAAAGTAGTCTGTTCCCAATTGTAAAACCACAATATATAAAACAAATAAATAATTTCAGGAGCTTTCAGCTGTTTAAGTAGGCTCCAAAAATTGCATGCAATTCAAAATTGGACTTTGGAGCCACTTCATATGAACATTAAAAAGGGTTCATGTATAGTATCTATTTAGTGCATGAGGATTATTTGAAATCGTAATCGTAACAGTCAATTCCAACTGCAAAATTTTTAACTTTCTGAAAATGAAACTACCTACTTGTATTCACACTTGGTTTATTTCTCCTGATCAGGCGTTTTCTATTGATGAGAGCTAGCTGCAGAGATAGTACTTATCATGTTCACAGCCAAAACACTAATTAGCAAAACTCTCCAAATGTGTTGTTTTTGCTACCTTCACAAAATCACAAGGATCAATTCTTCTCATAACCCTCCAAGAATTGAATCGCCCAATCTCCTTCTCTTTTACCTTCATCTACTTTACAGACGACAGCATTGTTCTCTTTAAATTCATCAGAAGCTAATAACTGTTTGGTTTTCCTTCGCCCTAATAACACAAGCTCCAACATATTCCTTCGAACTGTGTACACCGGATTAGGCTCAACCAACCCTCCTTTCACATAAGCCTCCCTAAGAAAAACAGTTTGAGCATTTCCCTTTGTTGATATGTAAAATATCCCCGGATGCCTAAGCAGTACCTCACGCATATTAACTTCAATAGCAAAATCCTTTCGAAAATGAGCCAATAGATCAACTTCAACCATTTTCTCCACAGTCAAGCTCAACAGCTCATGAAGAACAGCAACGGCCCTCTTCTCATAGCGTTGATCTCCACCGCATTTTACATCTTTTCTCTCATAAGGCTTTGTATAAGAAAGCCTTTGCCAAGTCTTCAACTTTTCCCTAAACCCTCTTTCAATCTTAAACCCAGTTGGAAAATTTATAGGAAAAGCAAACTTGGTCTCAAATTCACTCAACCATTTCTCTCTATACTCTCTCTCCCTCCATTCCTCAACATGAGCCATGCCCAATTCATCATCCCAACCAACCAATGCTACAATCTCCAAATCAACCAACCTAAATTCATCACTATATTTCCCAAGAATAGAGTCTCTGAAATCACAAGGAAGACCCAATTCTCTTCTGATCAACCTCAAAGCATGCACATGAAGAGTCCCATTCAATGACATCATAAGCAACTTCTTCACCCTCATCACAATCTCAAGCTCGCACCTTTTCGCAACAACCTCTTCCAACAATATCAACTCCTTCATCTTCCTCGTGATCTTACAACACATGTTCCTCCTAAAAGGATGAAGAAACAAATCAAAAACATGAGGGTATTTTTGAAGAAAGGAAGTGACAGTGACATTGAGTCCGAGGGTGTTTCTCCAGCGGGACATGAGCTGAAGCGAAACGAAAGAACCGCGTTTTCGATTTGACATGAGAGTGTGGATTTTGAGGACAAGGTTGAGTTTTTTGAAATGGGTTGTTAATTTGTCGAAGTGTGGGTCTCTTACTCGGTCCTCCAAACGGGTTTGCGCTGAAATAACGGGTTTTTTCCATCGTTTTTGGTTGAAGAGGAAAAAGGGTGAGAATGAAGTTGTGGTTGATTGGAAGATTCTGAATCTGAAGGTCGATAATGGATTCATTTCATTGTTGGGTTGGAAGAGATGAAAGCTGAAAACGCCGGATATCTTTTGACGTGGTGAAAGATGGTGTTGTTGGAACAAATGTAACCCATGGAGGAATTTCGAGGTGATGGTGCGGTTAACGAAAATCGACGGTGGCGGAGCGCGGCCACTGATGAAGCTCCGGCGGTGGTGTTGAGCCTTGAGGTCAAGAAAGAAGCGACGGCGTGGTTGCAAAGAAGGAATGCTAGTTTAAAATTGAACCGTTAGATTTTTTATTTGCCACGTATCACACATCGTAGAAGTAAACTGGAAAGCGGAGTATAAAGGAATTGGAGCATGTCTTTAACTCATTTTACCATCGTATTCCATGTTTTTTAAGCCAAATTTTTACTTATGTCCTTTAATTTCAGAGATATATTTTTTTGATGTATTTTTTTTTACATTCAAGAAAGCGTCATCTATTTCGGTGATGTAAGTGGTATGAGGCATTTCAGTTGTAAGTATATTTGAATAAAATGATTTGATTTTGAAAGACATTCCATACATATGATGCGATCATTTGTATCTCTTTTGTATCGTTTCCCATTCGGTCAAAATAAAGATACTCGATTTACTTTCATGCATACATCCATTATCATCAAAACTAAGTTTCTTCCAATGAGAGAAAACCCCGTCCATACTTATCAGTTCATCGAGTTTCACCTTTTTTGCAATAAGACAAATACATAAGAGACCATACGTTTTCACAATAGTGCAACCACACTTGCGTTATCGGAGCCTACGTTATTAATACAGTAGTTATATTATCGGAGCCGACTTCTCACATTCCTTGCTATGTGATACTTACACAGTAATGCATAAGAAGAAGAAAATACCTTTGCAACTACATTCATCAATGTGGTATCGCGCTCAGTAATAATAGCTTTAGGCATCTCACCTTGATCCTTCAAAAGTGACTGACACACCTTTAATGCCTAACTAAAATTGTCCTTTTTTTCACACTCTAAAAATGCAAAACCAATGGAATATGTCTTCGTAGTTGAGGTAACACCAACCATCTCAAATAAAGGAAGTTTATACTTGTTGGTCTTGTAGGTAGAATCAAGTATGAGCACTGTCAGAAACATGTTGAACAACTCTATCGAATCTGGATGAGTCCAAAAAATATCTCTAACTGTAACTCCATCATTGCAAGTTTGGTACCGGGACACGTAATTGTTATCATCCAACAGTTTCAACAGTTGTTGCATCTCAATCCTATCCCCCCTAATCGCCTTGTTAGTGAGGTGTCAAATGTTATACACTTGCTTGATATTTGATATATTATTAGTTTGCTTGCTTTTCAATGCTGCAAGTATATTTTTTGGTTGGACAAGATTTAAGGTCATGTCACTAATACATTCCTTCTCTTCTGGCTTGAGCCGAAATACAATAGGATGACCGGCTAATTTTGAGCATAATTCATGGTTATCCAAACCACAAATGACATTAAATCTTCATTTATTGTTAGCCAACATGTAACTACAAAGCTTAAACGAACACTCACATTTTCTACTATCTGTGTCGTCTTTCTTTAAATTTCGGACAAGAGTTCGATAGCTCTCGTTTCTTTCGCACAACAAAGTCACAAAAGTGTTTCTTCTATCTGAGCCATTATCCAACCTTCCTATAAATACAACAAATCCAAGTTGAGATGTCTCCATATGAATTCATTCGAGCATGTTATCACGATTTTCAAACTCTTTCTTGTTGTTAAAGTTGTTGCCAGCATATATTGCCTTCACAACAACCCCTTCAACATTTGCTTTAACATTGTTCGGAGAAAGTACTTGTTTTGCGAAATTATCGGGGTGCACCATATCTATTGGAAATAATAAAAATAATAATAAAACATTAATTATTTTTCTACAAAAAAGGGATGGAACTTGAACACAAAAACACTTCGGAGACCTATCTCCGAAAAAGTTCATGTTCAACACATTCCAGAGATACATCTTCGGACACTGCGTATGTTTTTTCAGCAAACTTTCACGATTAATGTGAGTAATATAGATGAAAATGAATATTTTTCTACCTTAAATTTTTTTTTTTTGCTCTATGTGATGTGTTGAACCAAAAGGACGGAGATTTGGAGTGAAAAATTAGATTAATAATGTATGGTTTTTAGGGTGAAAGTTTGAGTTGAAATGAAGAATGACAACAACGGTGGACTGATCGTGCAGTTTAAAACTGTATCAAATATTTCGTGAGATACATCTTTAGAATAATCCGACATGCAAAAGTGATAGGAAAATTCAAATTGTCGTCCACATATTCCGGAAATATATCTTTGGAACATTCACTGAACTAATTAATTTTCATGTTTTTTCCAAATCGTTCCGAAGATATATCTTTAGAATAAAACTTTACCAAATGCATGGGGTGCCATTAAGAATAGTCTTCCTTGAGTGTAAAAAAAAGTGTGTCCAGAGATATGTCTTCGAAAGCGGAGGACATAAGTGAAATCCATACGGTAGAAAAGAAATGCATGAGGTGCAATAAGAAATTCCCAAACAAATTTATATGAAATCATGTATGAACTAAATGGATTGATATTTTTTGTTTATTTTTTCTTTAAACTTTATGATGCTTCATGGATTTTTATTTATTTATTTACATATGCAAAGATTGTTTTAATATTCTTGAATCATGTTATAATTTGTCGTCGTTCATATAATGTTAGTCATTAAATTTGTTTAAAATATAGTAGTAGTATAATTGAGTGTCATTAATACTGACAACATATGAATAATTAGTTAATAAACAAGTTAATGGTTGAGCGATCATATTTGAAAATGAACTCCTCTCTCTCTCTCTCTCTCTCTCTCTCTCTCTCTCTCTCTCTCTCTCTCTCTCTCTCTCTCTCTCTCTCTCTCTATCTATATATATATATATATATATATATATATATATATATATATATATATATATATATATATATATATATATATATATATATATATATATATATATATATATATATATATATATATATATATATATAGTTGAACTCAATCAATTGTTATTTTTATAAAGTTGATTAACATGATTGTAACAAACAAAATATCGAGATATGCAGTGATATGAATCTAATTTAAATGTGTTATATTATGTCTAGAATGGTGTGAGCACATCAATTCTTACATAACATTTATTTACAATCAGATTGTTAAAGTGTAATCCAAATTTAGTTTTATTTGTTTTTAATTTGGTTTGTATTTGAATTACATCTAGTTTGAGCTTGTGTATATAAGTTAAACTTAGTTTGCTTAGAAGTAGAATCCATTGTAGTCGTTCTTTTAGTTAGATAGTAAAAAGTTAGTTACAACATTTTCTTTTTCTTCCATCTTCAACCTTGTGCTCCAACAATTGGTATCTAGATATCTAGTTCTAATTCAGGAATGAAAAATATGAATGTACGTGAGGTGTGTGTGATTGATTATGCTCATTCAATTTACAGTGAATTGAAGATTTGAATCAAAACATAATCATTTTTCTTGATTTTGAGGGATTAGGAAACACGAGTGTTTGTGAGATCTGATTGAATTTGCACAAGAACGAAGATGAATGGCGGAAACAGTAGCTTAAACACAAAGCTTATAGTATTTGATGGAAAGGATTAAAATCAATGGATAATTCAGATGCGTGTGTTGTTTGGCACTCAAGATATTTTTGATCTCGTCAATGACTGTTACACGACGGTTGCAGCAAATGCTACTGAAGTACGGAGAAACGTGCATAGAGAACCAAGGAAAAAGGATCAAAAGGCGTTGTTCTATATCCATTAGTGTGTGGATATAAATGTGTTTAAGAATATCATTGATTCAACAACAGCGAAGGTTGTACAGGACACACTGATATAATGTTACACCAGTGATGCATGGGTAAAGAAGGTGAAGCTTCAATCTCTACGTAAGCAGTATGAGAATCTCAACATGAAGAATAGTGAGAAGGTGGTTGATTACATCTCCAGAGAGATTCTGATCACAAATGAGATGAAATCTTGTAGAAAAACTCTTTCTGAACAAGTAATCAATGAAAAGATACTGAGATAATTTACTCCTCGATTTGATTATATTGTTGTAGCAATTTAACACTTTAAGGACCTAAGCACCATAAGAATTGAAGAGCTGCATATTGGTCTAGATGCACAAGAGTTGCGTCTGACTGAGGGAAGCTTTGAATGATAGGTAGAGTAGGCTCTGAAAGCGTATTTTGGTAAAAATAATCAGAAGCAATCTTGGTCAGAGGCCAATAAAATACGTGGTGATGGCTATCAAAAGTCATAAACCTCCAACCCTGATGTGAAGAAACATCAGAAGGGAAAGGAGAAGTTTGACAAGAAAAGAAGTTCAATGTTATTGTTGTAAGAAGTTTGGCCACTTTGTTGTTGGATATTGGTCAAACAAGGAAAGAAAATTAGAAGAAGAAAATATAGCCATTGGAGAGTCTGATAACAAACATGTGTTACTGATGACTTATGAGTCTGACGATGGATATTTGGTATATTGGTGGTATATGGACATTGGCTGCTCAAATCTCCTAATTGGAAACAAACAATAGTTGATTGATTTTGACTCTAGAAAGAGGACAAATATCAGATGTGATGATGATAAGTACCTTAATGTTGAAGGAATGGGGAATGTCAAAGTCATAGTTAAGAATAACAAAATTGTTCTGATCAAGGATGTTTGGTATGTTTCTGGCATGAAGAGCAATTTGGTTAGTGTAGACCAGCTAACTAAAAAAGGTTTCTCAGTTACTATGAAGGAAAATCTCTTGAAGTTGTATGATTCTGATCAGAAGTTAATTATGCAATATTAATAGGGAAGCAACAAAACCTTCAAAGTGAATATGGAAACAACTGAAACCAAATTCCTTAATGCATAAGGTGTTGAAGGTGACAGTGAGACATGGCACAAGAGATTGGTGCATCTGAGTTCTAAGAAGCTGGTACATGACATTCCTAAGATTATGAAGCCTGAGAATTCATGTGAGATATGCATGAAAGGCAAGCAACCTATATTTCCATTTGCATCAGAAGTGGCTCCAATAGCAAAACATGTTTTGGGAGTAGTTCATTATGATGCATGCGGACCATTCAAAGTACATTCACTTAAAGGAAACAAATAATTTGTGTTATTTGTGGATGAGTTCACGATAATGACATGGGTATCACTCATTAAGTTTAAGTACGAGGTGTTTGTTGAGTTTCAAAATTTCAAGGTGAAGGCTGAAAACAGAGTGCTCAGAAGCTTAAAGTTCTCAGAACTGATGGTGAAGGTGAGTAAAACTCATCAAAGTTCAGAAGGTTCTGTGAAGAGAATGGAATTGAATATGAGGTGACTGCTCCATATACTCCACAATACAATGGTCTTATCGAGAGAGAAAACGGGACTTTGCTTGATATGACAAGAAGTATGTTGAAGGGGAAAAAAAGCTCTTTCACACCTTGTGGGGGACAAGTTGTTGCCAATGCAGCATATGTGATCAACATGTGTCCAAATAAGAAGTTAAAGGAAATTCTTCCTTTTGAGAAGTAGACTAGAGATAAGCAAAGTATGATTCATTTATAAGTATTTAGTTTTGTTTGTTATAAATATATTCCAGATGCTACTAGAAAGAAGTTGGACGATAGAAGCAAAGTGATGTTACTGTTTGGGTACCACAATACAGGTGCTTATAAGCTTTATTGTTCTGTCACTACCAAATTTGAATTCAACATAGATGTCATTGTGAAAGAATCAAAAGCATGATATTAGAACAAGTATCAATCCAACTCTAGTGCAGTGTTAACACTTGAGTTAACTTCTGAAGATAATTTTTATTCTAAAGGTGAATCCGAAGAATAATCTACCTCTGAATGAGATTATGCCTCTAAATATGAGTTAGAGTTTGAAGGTGACTTTGATGTTGATGTTGAGTCTGAAGGCGAGTCAGACTCCGAGGATGAATCTGATTATGATCCTGATTCTAATGATGATCTAGACTCTAGTGATAATCATGCCTCTGAAGGTAGTCATGCCTATGAAGGTGGTCCATCCTTTAAAGGTAGCCTAACATCTAGTAATATTCAAGCATTTGAAGAATATTTTGAACAAGTTCAAATACCACAAAGAATCAGACAAATACCAAGAAGATTTGCAGGGCTTGACATGTTACAAGATACTAAGATAGACTCTGAAATGGAAGTCATTCAGTATGCTATGTTAGTAGACTCTAAACTGTTGGTATTGAAGAAGCTCCCAAGAAGAAAGTGTGGCTAAAGGCCGTGAAAGAAGAAATTAAGGTTATATAAAGAAACAAAACTTAGGAGCTGCCTAAGTTTTCAAAGAACAAGAAGGCCATCAGCATGAGATGGGTTTACAAGTTGAAACTAAAGATATATTGATAAATTTGCAAACACACAACAAGGTTAGTAGCTATAAGATTTCTACATAATTCTAAATTAGACTACTTTGAGGTGTTTGCGCCTATAGTCAAGCATAAAACAATCAGACCAGTGACTTCTATAATTGCTAATGTAAATTGGTCTTTGATGCATTTAAATGTGAAATCTGCATTTCTTAATAGTCCTTTACAAAAGGAACTTTATGTGTCGCAACCTCTTGGATTTGTGAAAAAATAATCAAAAATAGGCGGTGCGCAAGTTACATAAAGCCTTGTATGGGCTAAAACAAGCTCCTAAAGCTTGGAATCTGAATATTGATTCATTTTTCAAGATTTAAGGATTCAGAAAATGTGAGATAGAGTATGTTGTTTATGTTCAACATACGTCTGATAGCAATATGATTCTGGTGTGTCTTTATGTTAATGTCATATTGCTAATAAGGATATGCTCATAAAGTTCAAGAAGGTGTTGACGAATGAGTTTGAGATGACTGGTCTAGTAAATATGGTATATTTTCTACGGACAGAGAATTTGTACTCTGATAAGGGTATAATTTTGCATCGTCTGAAGTATGAACTTGAGCTTCTGAAGAGATTTGAGCTAATAAATTGCAAGTCTACAATCACACTTGTTGAAACAAACCACAAGATAGATTCTGATGTTGATGGTGATGATGTAGATACTACAACTTTTAAATAGTTGGCGGGCTCATTGAGATATCTCTGTAACACCAGACCTGGCATCTTCTATGAAGTTGGAATGGTGAGTAGGTTTATGAACAAACCAAAGTGGTCACTGTTGTAGTGAGAATAGGATATCTAATTATTAATTAGTTTGAATCGCAAATCTTTGATTCACAACCGACTTTGATTTATCCGAAGGAAAAGATCAAAAGAAGGAAAATCTAATTTTTGCATCGTAAACAATACGGGGAGAGACCTAGGTAAGGGGTTGGTTAAGCTTAGGGAAGGTATTAGCACCCTAAACTTCTGTAGTACTCTATGGGAACCTTTTGTTTATATTTACTATTTTGCTTTATTATTTGCTTGCGGATATATATTGAGCTAAGGGTTAAGAGTGACTGAAAGACCTAAGGGTTAGTCCTAAGTTTACTCGGCAAGATTCACATCTTGTGCCTACGTATCCTGGATAGTGAATGGAATCAGAGTAATCGTAGTTCTCCTCGAAATGGAGGTTACAAACTTCTTAAATGTGGTCAAGGTTTCAAAGGGAGCAAGCGTTCTTAAGAAAGTGCTTACGTGGAGTTCGGCGACTCCTATTTCTATGTTGTAAAGAGTTGAAATTAGGGTTAACTAGGTATTCCATGACGGTAAATCCTAAAAC
This sequence comes from Lathyrus sativus, assembly GCA_963859935.3. Lineage (NCBI taxonomy): Eukaryota > Viridiplantae > Streptophyta > Magnoliopsida > Fabales > Fabaceae > Lathyrus > Lathyrus sativus. The sequence continues at coordinate 565,016,162 of OZ012737.1, read as the reverse complement.
GGAGTGCGGAGACTCCTTAACCTAATGCTAGGGTAAAAGTGTAATTTTGTCTATGGCGGAATTCCTAGACAATTAGGGCTTTGAAATAGTCAAAGGAGACGGACTATTGACACGACGGTCAAACAGTTAGACCTAATCCTTCAGACGAGTTTAATGGTAAATGATGCAAATGATGAATCATTACATGGCAGAATTGAAATACATGAAAATATGAAAATAATAAGAAAGTGCAAAGCGACAATCACTTACGTAAATTACAACCATGAAAATGCAAAATTAATGACAGAATAAAAAGTGACGATGTACTCGCATAATTACAACCGAAAAATTGAAATATGGAAAAAAAAATCCTGGATTTGTAAGCTGAAAACGATGGTCAGCCAAAAAAATCGAAACGGCTAGGTTAGGCATTCTTTATTTTTGAATTTTATTTAGAAAGAAAGAATAACTTATTTTTTGAATTTCTACTTATAAATGAATAGTTAATTTTAATTTTTTTTGAAAAAGAGTTAATTTATATTTTTGGAAAAGAAATATTTTATTTTATTTTAAAGAAAAGTTCTAACCTAGAGGGTTTTGATCCTAAAACTATTTTTTAAAAAATTTTATTTTTAAAAGAAAGACAATATACCGTTTTTGATTAACGCTAACATTTTTTATGCTAATGTAAATTTCCTATCAAAACAGAAAAAGACATGGACTTAAATTTTATTCAGAAACATGGCTTGTTATCATAACTTATTAACGTCACTAACTATTAATTATAAAAACTCATCGTTAGTTATAAATTATTAAAAAGAAATAATTACCAGATGTTATTAAGGAAATACTAATTATTAGTTATATAAAATGTTAATTATAGAAAAACCATATGTTAAGTTATTAATTAAAAAGAATAAAAATAAGAAGAACATAACATAAGTAACACAGAGAAGAGATGGGACATTTGCCACTAGGGTTTCAAACCCTCATCCTCTTCTTCTCCAAAATGTGTTGCCGCCATTGATGGCGTACCAGAGCTTTCTTTCACCTTCCTCCTTGTTTGCATGTTTTTGCCTCTTCTTTCACTGCAATAAAAACCATGAAAAAAAACATTATAAATGACAGAAAAAAACCTTACAAAAGTTTTGTTGATGGCAGATCGCGAGCTCCCTCGAGGGCGATGATGGTGAACCGGTCCGATCCGTCTCTCTGAGCCTTGGTGAGGGCTTTATCCATCTAGTTGTCTGGTCGATGATGTTTCTTGCTGAGGCTTTGCGGTTTGAATGTCCCCCATGTTGAAAGCTTTGAAGCTCCCTCTACTTCTCCGTTTGATGATAATGAAAACTTTAATGGTTTTTTGAAGAACCCCTTCCGATCCTCCCTTGATGCTCGCGGATGATGATGAAACCTTAGGGGTTTGATGATGGAGAACTGGGGCTTGTGCTCGCCGCCGATTGTTCTTTGTCTTAGGGTTTTCGTCCCCTTCTTCTTATTTCTGTCCCATTTTTATATTGCTCATAATTTTGTTTATGGGCTTGGATCTAATGCTTTGTTTCTTCCGATTTTTTAGTTTAATTCGTAGGATTTTGTGGAAGTTTTGATTTGTTACAAACTCGTGGCTTACTTGTTTCTACATTCACGACTATGAACTTGTTGTGATTCTTCTGCATAAAATTTTGGCTTGATGCAGTTTCTTCGAATTTATCATGAATTTGTTTCTTGTTGCTGCGTTTTCCTTGCTTGATTCGTTGGACTGCGGATTTTTCTGGAAAGTTATGTTCGGGCCTTGTTTGGCAAAACCAACTTTTCTGAAAAATCTCTTTTTCGCAAACCTGTTGTTTTCCCAAAAGTACTTATTCTCAAAATCACTTTTCAGATAATTACTTTTTTTCTCTAATAATCACTTTCTCTCTCTGGATTCCTTGAAAATAAGAACAGAAGCTGCCGGTTTTAGTCCTATGTCGGAATTGAGTCGGGAGCTGGCGACGGAGCAATTTGTTACCTTCCCGACATACCCAATGATGAACATTTTCTGAGGGTATCGGATCGAAACAAACTCTGACTCTTAAAATTGCTTATTAGTTGCTTACTTGCAGGTTCGAAAAATTCGGAGACTCGAAGAAATCGGAAGCGGGAGTTTCTCTAGGACAAGCTTAGAATTTTTAGGATTTTTTAGGACTTTAGAAGAAGATGTAATTTAATTTGTAAATTTATTCATTTTTTTTTTGATATTGTAAAGAAATAAATTTATTTTTTATATAATAAAATTATTCATTTTTTGGATATTGTAATGAAACAAAATTATTATTTTTATTTTTTCTTTTGATATAAAATGAAATAAAACATAATAAAATTATACTTCAATATTTAGATATGGTAATCACAATAATGAAATAAAATTCTTTTTTTTTATTAATTCAAAATTCAATCCAATTCATCTGATTAAATCTCGTCTTTGATAAAATTTCCGAATAATCCTTCCAGTAACTTAAATGAATAACCTTCTCAGAGTAAATCCAAGTTGTTCGATTAAACTCAAATGACCACACTCTTCTGACTAACTTCATCCCAATAAATTGATTCGATTTAATTCATCCGACTTAAATCATCCACGATTAAACTCTTCCAATTAACACCCTCGGCCTCATAAATTGTCAGCAAGATGCAACTAAATGACCATTTTGCCCTTCATAAATTAAAGAGCGCACAACTGTGACTTTTCCTGCAAAACCAACGGACTGAGCAAACTGGTTAGCGGTTAGTTACAATGCACTGTAAAATAAGATGAAATGAGAAATGAACCGACTAATCTAAGGGTAAAATTTTGGGTATTACAGTTGCCCCTATTTAAATAGCTTCACCGGATGATTTGAGCGATGTAGGCTCGAGAAATCATGGTGGAGGGATTTAAATACAGATAATCGAAAAATTTTCCCTTAGATATAGTGACATGCAATGCTATGGACAAAAAGGTTGACAATTCTATGAATCCGGTATGATGCACTTGCTGGAAATGATAGATGCAAGGATGCAGGCGACACAACGACACAGGGAACAGACGTGACGAACGAACCACACTAGGGAATACAACGCACTGGAGAAACAACACGACACTAGGGAACTCTAAAGTGGTGGCCAACTGGTGCGAGCACGACCAATTGTTACTTTTAGAAAGAAATGGTAAGACGGAGATCCTCAATGGAGATGGCACCGGAGATACGGCTTCCAATAGGGAATATCTAAGAGTAATTGTTCAACAGGTTCAGGTGTGACCGGTTGATACTCTAGGATAAAAGGTAAAAACTGGATCCGCACGGCTGTAGGACCAGGTAAACAAAATGCTAGAGCATTGAGCAAAGAATAACATCCAAGCTTCTGGAAACTTTCCTCGTGACGGGATCGAACGAAATTTTCGGGAATCCGTAGAAAATATATAGGGTAAAACCGGCTGTATGCCAAAATAAATGGACTTTAATGGGAAATGTCCTGATAAGTTTTCTTGAGAGAGTGTAACATCCCGCTTTCTATACCCCCAAATTAACACATTTAATCAATTAGGCACTTAGAAAATTCATTTCATCAGAGTTTAATTAAAACATGGTATATAAGAGGCGTATCACATTATCATGAAATTAAACACATACGATACCTGCTCACAAAAGATATGCAACAATGGGTAACCCACATCTCAATATTTAGAATAAAAGCGGAAACATCCAAATATTGAATCGATCACATTCATAAAAGTATATACAACCATCAGTTAATTCATGCTTTACAACATATCCACAACAGATACATACACAAATGTATCACAAGGAATCAAAACAAATGTAACTCCAAAAGAGTCAAAGGCTTCCTAACTACCCAGATGTTACATATCAGAGCCATTGACCAAAAAGAATGAAGACATCGCTTCACAAAAAGAACCTCCAGCTTCCTACTCTGCAATGCCTCATAGAGCATTATAAAACAGCAGAAGGGTGAGAAACAATATCATAACAGTTAATGCATAAAATTGTATATATACATTTACTCATATTTGTACAAATCATACTCAAATTATGTTCTCACCACATTAAGCATATACAATTAATCATGCCTCTACACATGCTCATGAACATTCACTATATGTTCCTCCAAACAATCATATATAACGTACACAGTTACATTCATACAGCTAATGCATCATACACAGATGACTCATGCAACTCATAGAGACCGACACACGACTCTATGCAGATGCAAATGCGGTACCGACTCATTTCAACAGATTCTCTAAGGAATCGAGTATTCAGCAGGTTCTCCATGGAACCAAGTATTCAGCAGATTCTCCACGGAATCAAATATTCATCAGATTCTCCACGGAATCGAATATTCAGCAGATTCTCCACGGAATCAAATACTCTGCAGATTCTCCACGGAATCAAATACTCTAGTCAATCCTCCAAGGGATTACATGTTATGACCGATTCTCCGAGGAATCACACAATGCAACCGATTCTCCAAGGAATCTAATATAACCATCGTATCATACGAAGTTCTGCAAATCCTCCGAGGGATCATTCAACACAAAAATACATACTAAGATGCTACACAATGCTAATCCTCCGAGGGATCGATCAACACAGAATGCATACTATGTTCACAAACATACTCATTGCATTTATCACATACATCACATATATCTATCATGCATTCACATTATGCACCATTTCACACATGGTTTACACACATATCATCCTATCAATGCTTTTCTATTCAATTCAAGCAAATACACAAGATTATCAAACGTTCAAGATTCACCATTGACTCTACAATCTAGGATTCACGCCTTTCGGCCACCCACAGCACGACATGTCGAAACAGTTCACACATCAATCATTCATATAGGCATTAATCATAATTGAATCGGCCAAAAATCATGCTATGAATAAACAGCAAAACAAATAACGCTATCAAGTTCGCCAACCTTCGCCTGGCGAAGCCACGCAGCGAATGCTCGCTGACCTTCGCCTGGCGAACTTCCCAGCAAAGTCCACTGGGAGTAATTCTGGAATTACTCGCTGAGGCTCGCTACACACTCGCCTGGCGAACCTTCGCCAACTAACCTCGCCTGGCGAACTTGCCAGCGAATACAGGGTGTTGCTTCTGACTTACTTTGCTACAGCTCGCTGGACTTCGCCTGGCGAAGCTTCGCTGCCATTCGCCTGGCGAGCCTGCGAAGACAGAACTTCCATGGCTGCCTCAAGAGCCCAAACTCCACAAAAACAACCGATTAAATCCAAACCAGTCTCAGTGGCACAACCCTACCATCACCCGACTAAACTGCATCGTCTAATCCGAGTTCTAACCGATTAAAACCTCATTCTACCCACAAAACCAACTTCTAACCTAAGTGGAAAAAGAGTAGAAACTCTACAAAATCCAAACACATACACATACAATCATATACATTAAAGAGATGATGGAGTTTCACACCCTTACCGATCGATTGCAAGCTTTGGTGATGATCCCTTGATGATTCTAGGTTTTCCTCTCAACTTTCTCTTCTCTTTCTCTTCTCCTCTTTTCTTTCTCTTGTTTTTCTTCTTATGTTACTATCTTTCTTTCTTTTCCTCTCTTATTCTATTTCTATCTCTATTTCTTTCCTCTCAAATTCTTTCCAACACTTACCAATCAATTCTCACACTAAATTGCTAAATGTCTAAAATGCCCTTTTTACTCTAATTCCCCGAAAACTCTCCGAATCGGTAAAAATAGATAAAATAAGCAAACACCACATAATAATATATAGTTTCTCAATTTAAAACAAACATCAATTAAATAAATTAAAAGACTCAACAATTAATGGGAATTCAGAATCGGGGCGTTACAACTCTCCCCCACTTTAGAAATTTTCGTCCTCGAAAATATTACCTGATTCAAACAACTCTGGATGCGATTCTCGCATCTTGCTCTCCAACTCCCAAGTCATGTTGCCTTCCGCGGCACCTCCCCAGGACACTTTCACAAGCGCAATATCCTTGCCTCTTAGTTTCTTAACTTCGCGGTCCAAAATACTAACCGGTAAAACTTCAACTGTAAGGTTATCTCTTACTTCAACTTCATCCATTAGGATAACATGTGACGGATCCGGAACATACTTCCGAAGTTGCGAGACATGGAATACATCATGCAAATTCGAAAGGTTCGGAGGTAACGCCACACGATAAGCCACAACACCAACCCGTGCAACAATCTGATACGGACCAATAAAACGAGAAGTCAACTTTCTCGACTTCAAAGCATGACCCACACCCGCAACCGGTGTAACTCTCAAAAACACATGGTCGCCCTCTTGAAACTCGAGATCCTTTCTCCTTTTATCATGATAACTTTTCTGCCTACTCTGAGAAGCTCTCATCTTTTTCCGAATAAATTTCACCCTTTCCGTCGTTTGCTGTACCATTTCAGGACCAACTACCGACTTTTCACCTGTCTCATGCCAACACAGAGGTGTTCGACATCTCCGATCATATAAAGCCTCAAATGGCGCCTGATCGGGAAAATAGTAAGTGTACTATTTTTACCAATCGTAGTAATAAGGGAAACGTCCCAAGTATCGATCTCGAGGACTGCGTAGTAATTAACAGAATTTTTAGAATTCAATTGAACAAAAGGTCTAGTTGTTTGTTTGGTAGCAGAGTAATATCACAGTAAAGACAGACTTAATTAATTAATCTAAGAACAGTGTTAGGGGAGTGGAGACAATACGAGTGCAGACTCTGTATGATTATTCTACTTTACTCGTTATTAACCTTAATCTATCAGTTGGCCACTTTAGTTGCCTTAATTACTTAATGGCAACCCTTTGATGATTTTCCTGTTCACTAATTCCTCAGTGTCCCTGAAAAACATCAAGCAATAACTCCGACCATAAAATATGTGATACGGGATATCCTCATTCCTAAGCAATATCGACCGTGATACTATTTTGCAAAAGTGTTAGGTTGACTTTCCAGACTAAGCCTAAGCACTATTCGAATTCTACTTTCCAATAGGAATACGAATAAGGTTAATGCAAAATCAAATATATTAAGGTAAAAACATAAGTCTCGTAGAATAATTAAATAAATGTCATTACATCGCATTAAGGACCACCCCCTAACAACTTGGGGGTTTAGCTACTCATATTCTTGGTCAACATAAAAGTAATTAGAATTAAAAAGGAGAAGATCATTACAATTGAAATTGGGGGACTTGGATCATCAATTGCTTCCGCTCTTGATCGATCCTTTGTTCTTCCGAATTCTCCGGCTTCAGTTCTCTCCTTTCAATCCTAATCCAAAACGTGCCTCCTTTCTTTCCAAAATAAGGCTTAATATAACTCAATTCAAATTACATGATAAAATGTCTAAAATGCCCTTCAAAATGGCTTCAATAGTGAAAAATAATAAAAACAGCATTTTCCTCATCAGTGGCCCTGACACGGGCCGTGTTGTGTGACACGGGTGGCCGTGTCAGGCTGCTGTAACTCGAAACTGAGAAAAAAGCATCAGGGGCTGCAACACGGGCCGTGTTGTGTGACACGGGCACTCGTGTTGCTCTTCTGTTTCCAACTCTTCTTTTCTCCTTTTCACCTGTGTCCTCTTGGCCGTATCCCTCATGACACGGGTCGTGTTGTGCAACACAGGCACCCGTGTCATGCCTCTGACTTGTGCTTTTTCGGCTTTTCTTTGTCTTCGAAACAGTACGGATGTCCGGCCACCGATTCCTGCCAAAAATACACTAAAAGAAACCAAATCAAACGCATCGGAGGCAAAAGCAATAAAGTTATTAAACTAAGACTCATGCGAAAACACTGCAAATAACTACGACAAAACAAACCAAAGACTAGAAAAACGGATAAAACAATGCGAAACCAACGACAAACATAGTTTGGAAAACACAACTAAAATCCCCCGATCAAACTCCCCCGAACTTGAACTTTTGCTTGACCTCGAGCAAAAAGCTCATCAAATCGAACCTTATAAATCTTTTCACATAAACGCCCATAGAACTGTGAGTTACGGTAATGATACTCATACGTGAAATTCTCATTCCAAGTCCCATTAGGATTAGTCTCGGCTTACTCTGTCAAAATAGGTAACACATAAACACTAAACCGTGGCAAAACCACCGCCCTCAATCTCCCAATTGGTAACCTCTCCGACTATGCTTTGTACTTAAATCTTCTTTTTCGATTTTTCTCCCTTTCATTCGAACAGTAACTATAAGGGCAGTTATGATTTTTCCTCGCATGTACAAGATCGATCAAGTATTATATTTTCTTCTTCTTCTTCTTTTTTGGCACAATTATTATTACTATTTTTTTTTTTTGGATGGCTCTCAGGTTCGACCGCCGTTAGGCTGAATAACCGGGTGAGGGTTACCCAACTTAGAAGGACAGGTCGTCCAATTTGCCCCTTTTTCTCTGTGCTTTTTTTTCATATACTTTTCGATCAACCTCGTACATACGATTCTTATTGATTAAGCCCGCCTGTCAAGGAGAACTACTCGGGGTACTTCTCAGATTAAAGCACTATGGCACAAATCTACACGTCGAACTCGTTCCTATTCGGGAGACCAAGGGTGTTTGTGTTTTACTTACTTCTCAAGATTATTCCGATTTCCTCCTCACAAAACTTTTTCTGAGCATTCTCTATACTTTCTCATCACCTACCTCACGCGAAAACAGTTCAACCAAACAGTTCTTATTTTAATAGTTCAACATCGGGGGTTTTCACTGCGGGTATTCCGATCATGCTTTCAAACTAACACAGAAATATAAATAACAGAGAAAGAAAACAACAAAAAAAACAAAACACACAATAAAATACCCCCACACTTGAATTCAACAGTGTCCCCACTGTTGAAACACAAGTAGCAGGGGACTCACAATGTTCATCATGATGGAGGAGGTTGGTCCCGCAGCATCATCTGCCGCATCCATTCGTGCATTTTGTCATACCCTAAATTTGTCCTACCTACTTTGCATTCCATTTGGTACATCCTTTCCACTCCTCATATTCAATTTTTTTTAATAAAATAAGTTGTTTCTGATCAAGGAATTATTAGGTGGAATTAAGTTTCAAGTAGGGCACATGTCCTATTCACTTGGTGCATGGTAAATATTTGGACTCGTCGAGGTTCAAGGTGTTATTTCAGTGGGTACACCTTCAGTTATATTTCAGGGATTTATTCAAGAAGTGGATTAAGGAAGAGTTATATGATCATGTGTTTTAATGTATAAACAACTTACGATCAAATACATGGGGATATGGTTTTCCTTCAAGACATAGTTTGATGATGGAAATCATGACAGCGCTCATTTATGCTCGAGCCATGAGGATTAAACTAAAGCGCAAGATTCAAAACACTAAGCATGACGGAAAATTACAGTTAGTGATTTCCAGTTGGCAATTTATGGCTGTAAGTTTTCTTCAAAGCATATTGAGATTTAATGAGTTATGAGTCGAGTTGTTTGTCTCAAAGTCATGTTTCTTAGGCCATGTTGATTATTAAATTGAATTTGTTTGGTCAAGACATATTATTCCAAGTTTGTTTTATTTGAGGAAACTTTGAAGTATCCCCAAGAAAATAAGCACTTTCTTAGTAACTTCCAATCATTTCAAGACAATACAATGTGAGGTAAAGAAGGTGATCACGTTGAAGCTCATGAAATGGTACAAAATCATTGTTACAGATTGCAAGGAATTCATAGGAGTTATGCATTTACATTGAATACGGCTGCATAAACACTGTGTCATTAAAACTTCTCGGTGCAAAGCTTCCCACAGCAAGCGTACAACACGCATACAACCGGCGAGATGTTAAGGCCACACCCGTCATTATCCCAAATAAGGATTCACCGGCAAACATCAGCGGTTATAACAATTGGTTATCGCTACAAGAAAATGGCCAGGTGCTTGTACTAACTGAGGTGCACCAGGATGTGCCCAGTTGCTGCATCCGGTAATGATGCTTTAGGCCATAAACATGACAGTGTGAGAAAATCGTCGTTCGTCAATTTCCACCTTACTCTGAGAAAACATTCTCTGCTGGACCAATCAATAACAGTTTTTAGCACATTAATTGATAATAATTATGTGATAAAATACATAAGGAAGCTCACCAAGGTCAATATATTTCATGACATTTGCGACGGCAGAAAACCATTCACAACCTGAACTCATAAGTTGTTACTCTCTCTTTCATAAAACCAATGCAAACAGCCACCACAACTTGCAACGATGATCCTGTATAAAAAATCACACAAGATATCGGATGAGCGACAAGCGATAATCAACCAAAGTCATGCCAAGTTTGTACATATGATAACAGCATCATGCCAAATTGTACTGCTACACGAAACTACAAGCCATCCGTACCATGCACAATAAAAATTCTGCTATAAAAACCTGCAGCAGCCTGTTAAAACAATGCGCAGCGTCACCAATACCTGCAAAACGTACAAACTGCATCAAATTCGTATGACCATACAGTCTAGCAAGAGAGAATAACAATGGCTCGCTTACGGTTCGCACGGTTGGGTCTATGTGATGTTTGTTTCCTCAGCTCAACCTCAGTTTTGAGCCACTTCCGCTCTTCTTCTTCAGCAATTTTCTGCAACAAACGCAAGGCTGCACCTTGAGATTATTCAATAGATTTGCCAAGACATCCTGGGGTTCACTGACAGATTTATCACCATTGTTAGCACCATTGACTTGTGACTGTCAACAAAAGAATTTCACAAGCATTTCATCAGTGAATGGATTAGCCACATCAGAAAAATTCCTACAATAAGCCAACAACACAGCAAGACCATTACCCTGCCACAACTCATCCAAAACAACAAACCATACATCCACCGTTATCGCAAACTTTGTGCACATGATTCACAGATACGACAAAGCGGAAAGGTAGAACAACTCACCAGCTGTAAAAAAAACAACCACAACCATCATGTTGTAACAAATTCTGCAGCCTCCAACCTGTGTCGTCCTACAACCGTACACTCCCGTTTTTGCCATTTCACAACATCCATAATACCCTGCAACATCAGTAAACCATTACACAACATGATAACAAAAATTCACAATAAAATGAAACCAATATTAACAAAATTTTATCAGCACAAACCAAACTGTACCTGCTACTACACTCCAAATTGTGCTTGTTATCACACCAGACCATCCTGCTGCAAACCAGACAAGCTCTGCACAACCAGCCCACATTACTGCATAACCGTACCGCCAGACAAAACCTACTACACACAGTAGCTCACAAACCCACTCCAAGCCAAACCTGCAACAAAGTACAGCATAAAGCAACACTCTGCTATGCTTTAATTCCCCCACGCCAGACATCCTAACCGGTGGATCCCTTTTTTCAAAATCAAACAATAAAACTTCAACCATCATCTTGCATTCAAAAACCACACAACCCAGAAATCCCCTTCATAACCTCTTCTTCTGCAAAACAGATCTAAACCCCCAACTTCAAACCATTACAGAAACACCTTCAACATCCTTCCCCAAACAGCAACCACAAACACCACTCCTTCATCAAACAAACCTTCTTCAAAACAACCTTCACAGCAAAATGAAAATCTCCTCACTGATACAACATCAAAACCACACCACCTTTCCAATGCCTCTTAAACCACAAATCACAGATCACAGAAACTTGAACCAAAGCAGCTGGACCCCTAAACCCCTATCAGCAAACTCAACGCATTAACCTCAGAACAACAAACAACCCACCTAACACTTCTCCAATCTTCTTCATTTTCAATTCGAATCACCCGGACCTTCATCCCGTTTCACTAACAGAAAACCCAACATCTTCTACCTCCCACCATTCAAACGAATTCCTCCATTAACAAAACTACAACATAAACCAAACAAAATCTGGATCAGATTTAGAGTAAACCAAACCTGAACAAATTGAATCGGAGTAATAACGAAAACGGAAACAGGAAGCAGAAAAGGAGTAGACGGAGAAAGTTGAGCGCGAACAAGACGGAAGCCACCATAAACAAACTGAAACCCAGAAATCAACCTTTATTCCTCAACCTTCATTCTGCAACAACAACTGCATGTCCTCATCCCTCTCCCTTTAACAGCCAGAAACCCATAACTTCAAATACTCAATCAATCCAAAACAGAAAGAAGTTGATTTGAAACCCACAAATCGAAAGAATAGGAAGTCCAAATCGTGAAATCATGTGGAAAAGGAAACGAAGATGGAAGAACCGAAGCCATACGCGAATGGTTTGGAGGTTGGACCGCTGGTGTTTTTTTTTAACTTCTTCTCGTCGATTTTTGCTACCACATGATGATGAAGAAGAACATTTCCTTTTGAGATTGATTCGATCATGGCGTTAATTTGCGTAAAGGGTTGATAGTTCTTTTTCAGGGAGTGTGATTTAGAGGCTTTTCTTTTCTTTTCTTTTCTTTTTTTTTCTCTTTCTGTTTTTCATTTATTTTATTTTGCAAGTTGTGGATGCAATGGGCTCAGCCTATAAGCAGATTGGATTTACATCACCCACCTCTCAATTTCTACACCCCATCTGAGTGTAAGTAGAGGTGATGGGCTTAGCCCAAGTGATCCTCTTCTTCATTTTGAGCACACACCATTTCTATTCCAAACCCACCCCGTTTTCATTTATTGTATTTCTTAAACTCTTTTATTATATTTTTGTTTTCAACTTTATTTCGTATACATTATTTTTATTATGTATGTGTTTTTCTTAATATTCTTCTTTTTTAAACCATTTCTATAGAACTTTAGTATTATTTTATATTAGAAGTTTACTTATTTATTTTTAGAGTTGGATTCCATTTCTCTTTTGTCATTGGGCTTTTCATCTCATTTCCCTCGTTTTGGTCGATGACGAGACCTCTGTAATTCATTACCAGTCAAATTATTGATGAGTAATGTTGGATCTGAGACCATCTCTTTTCTCTCTTCATTACTTGTCCCAACTCGATTCAAAAACATTGACAAACCATCTTCAATATCCAATTATCTTTGTATTGAATTAAAAAGAGGGGATTAAGTGTAGACTTTCTTCCTCTCCGAGTGTTGGGATGCCCACTGTAGTGAGGGTGGTTTCGACACTCGTCTTTCAATACGAAGACGCTTCCCATCCATTTTCAAATCTCATCTCCTTAAAATCAATTCCTTGTATTGAATTAAAAAGAGAGGATTGGGTGTAGACCTCTTCTTCTTCGAGTTTTGGGATGCCCACTGTAGTGAGGGCGGTTTCGACACTCATCTTTCAATACGAAGACGCTTCTAAACTTTTCCTCCTAAAACCTCGGTCCCATACCGAGCACACTTTCAATAATAAACTAATTTCTCTTTGTATTGAATTAAAGAAAGAGGATTAGGTGTAGACCTCTTCCTCTCCGAATGTTGGGATGCCCACTGTAGTGAGGGTGGTCTTGATATTCGTCTTTCAATACGAAGACGCGACTTTATCCACCATCTCGCTTTCACAACTTCCTTCCACAATTTTCACACCTAAAACCTCGGTCCTGTACCGAGTGCATTTTCAAATCTTTTCATAACAAAAACTTGAATGGTCGTGGAGTGGTTAGGCGTAGGCCTTCTCCCATCCCGAGTGCTGACGTTTACCGTAGGGTTCTCTGTCGCAAAGTACTTACCATTCAAAACCAAAAACATCTTTAATAAGAGAACGAAGTTCTCTTTGCATTGAATTAAAGAGAGAGGATTGGGTGTAGACCTCTTCTTCTCCGAGCGTAGGGATGTCCACTGTAGTGAGGGTGGTTTCGACGCTCGTCTTTCAATACGAAGACGCCTCGTTCGCCACACCCTTTTATAACAAAAACTTTGAGATAAAGAATTGGGTACTACCCGTAGGGGTTACTATATGAGGACATATCTCGCCCCAAAAACAATCTCAACCAATCAAACATGATACCTTGCCTCGCATGGCGAAAACCAACCTTTCAAACAGGATATGTTACGTCCGTTCTACCGCAAACAGGTACGCATAAGTCTCCAAACGAGCGAGCAGCAAAACACCTAAAATGCTAGAACGCGCACGATAACATCATCCCCAAACACACCGGTTGTCCGCACCGTAGGTACGAACTACGTTGCTCTGATTTCTCTTGCATGTCGAGAATACGTAGGCATAGGATTGCGACAATCCTAGCGAGCACCCTTTTCTTTTTCCATCCTTTCCCAGAAAGGCATGCTACGTCCGTTCTACCGCAAACAGGTAACGCCTAAGTCTCCAACGAGCGAGCAGCAATACGCCTAACTGCTAGAATGCGCACGATAGCATTGTCTACCAGAACTCCCCCCGCACACCGTAGGCCGAACTACGGCTGCTCTGATTCTTTACTTCTTTTGAGTAAAGATACGTAGGCACAAGGTCCACAATCCTTGTCGAGCATTTTCCCCCATATCTGTAGTCCCGAACTACGTCGACTCTGACTTTCTCACATCTGTTGAGAATACGTAGGCCTAGGACTGCGAAGTCCTACCGAGTCCGTTCTTTCTCCTCTCCCCTCCGTTACCTCTCTTTCCCCGTTTCTAAACCCTTCTCTCTATATTTTAGAACACTCTTTATAGCATAATATTTAAGCAAATACAATCACACATCGACAAACAAAAGGTTCCCATCAAGTACGATGGATGCGAGGGGTGCTAATACCTTCCCTTCGCATAACCGGCTTCCGAACCCGTTCATGGTTGCGAGACCATCTTATCCGTTTGTTTCTTAAGGTTTTCTCGATATTTTCCTTTCCCCTCATGGGATAAATAAAGTTCGGTGGCGACTCTTCTGTCCTTTCTTTTTTCGCCTCCCCGTCGTTGCGCGATGCATTTTTCGAGTAGTGACACATTTCACTGATCAACCTGCCCTGTCGGATTTGCTCGTTCCCTTGTCTTGTCTGCTCCTCGCCTTGCCTCGTTTGCTCACTTCGGAGATGGCACATCTCATTCTCCATCCAGTCCCATTCCTTTTTCGATAAGCTCCACGAGCCTGAGCCTGATTCCTGATGGGGTGAAAATCGAGTAGGCGGTATAGGCGCTTCTTCCACCTGATCGCCTTCATCCTCAAAGAATTCTGCACCTGTACCATCATAAAATTGGTCTTCTTCATCCTGCGGGGGGCTCTCATATAGCCAGTTATTCACATTTTGAATACTAATAAAGTCAGGGGCAGGTAAAGCAAGGAGATGACTGTTTCGGCTTACCAAGGAATAGTAATTATCAAAGACACGAATCATACCTTGGGCCGTCAGTGTGGCAAGATCTATTTTTGTCTTACCTGTAACAGTGGGTTCTTCTCTCAAGAGAGCACCATGGCCAAAGTGATTCGCGATTTGAGTAATCATACCGCCTACACTTATTTCTCCTGAAGGTGCATTCGCAACCCTCTTCAGGTGATCAGCTGCAAAGGCAGCTACATTAATGAGCTCGTGATTGGCCATGCCGTACATGAAGTACAACTCCCTCTGAGTCGCTACCCCTGTGCTATCACCCCTGCCGAACAGTGTGTATGCCAATCCCTTTTGAGCGTACCTGAAACAAGGGTTATGGATACAAGAAGCTTTTGCCGCTTTCGCAACATAGTCAGTTCTGCCTGTAATAGCCTTCCAAAAGTCCCCTGCACTAAAATTTCCCGGACGGGCTCCGGACCAAAATTGAGGAGCTTCAGTATATCTCCCAACTCGGCTATGGTCAGTATCAAATAACCTGAACCTCAGTGTACCATAATATTCTTCCTCCACCCCTGTCCACCTATGCTTTAACTGAAACTCTAAAGTGCTCAAAAATTCAACAGTTATGCGCTCATAAGTTGGCGCTTCTAATTGCATAAATTCTAACATCCCCTGAGTGTGAAACATCTTATGGACCTCTATTCTGAGCCCTAGACTATCAAGCGTAGTGTTGCAGATATACCTTGTGGGCGTGAGCTTACGCTTGATGATGTTAGAGTACTTTTTCTGATGATCCGGGTCTTCAAAGAGTATGCCGTGAGGGTTCGCCATACGGTGTGCTCTCTTTATGGAGCGTGAAGTTTCCGCCACTGCTTTTCCGGTATCTTTACGATGAGGCATTGTGTAACCTGCAAAACAAAAGCAACACAGAAAATTCGAAATCACCGTTAGAGAAAAACGTCACCGTAGGAATGACCACAATGATGAGGGGATCGTTTTTCGTGAAGAGGGAAAGTGGTTTTGATGAGTGGGTATTGGTGAAATTGAAGCTTTTGTGGGGAGGAGGCTATGGAGTGTTAGGGTTTTATGAAGAAGGTGAAAGAGAAAAGAAGAAGATGATGAGGTAAAGAGGGTAAATGAAAGGGTTAAAGGGAGTAAGTGGGAAATAAAACAGGAGGGCCCCACACGGTAAAAAAATTTAAAACTGCACGCTCTGCAACACGGGCCGTGTTGCACAACACGGGCACCCGTGTTGCTCCTCCTGGGAACCCCCTTTTTTTTTTCATTAACACGCGCTTGCAACACGGGCCGTGTTGCACAACATGGGCACCCGTGTTGCACCCCTGACTTGTTCAGATTCTCTGATTCTTCTTCTTCTCTTTTTTTTTTCTGGTGTATGTGACACAGGCCGTGTCATGGGACACGGGCACCCGTGTCACCCTGCTGTTTGGCCCAAAATCCACAAACCTGCAACCTCTTCCTGACACGGCCCGTGTTGTGCAACACGGCCACCCGTGTCAGGGCTCTGATTCTCCTCTTCTCAGCATTGTTCACTCCCGTTATCCGGTGTCCTCTTTTCATGATGACATGCGAGCTGAAATAAAACAGAAACAAAAAAAAAAAAAAACATCAGCAAAAAGTGTGTGGGTTGCCTCCCACAAAGCGCTTCGTTTTACGTCGCATGGCTCGACGGTCGTTCATCCTACGAGGTAAGATGAACGACATCCACCTGGCCGGTTAAATCACCTTGATAATATGGTTTTAACCTCTACCCATTCACTTTGAAAGTGTCCCCGTTGGCTTGATTCTGCAACTCGACTGCGTCGTGTGGAAAAACTTTGTGAACCAGAAATGGTCCTGACCATTTAGATCGTAACTTTCCTGGGAATAACCTCATCCGGGAATTGTATAGGAGGACCAACTGTCCTTCCCAAAATTCCTTTCTCCGTATTCTCTGATCATGCCATTTTTTTTGTTTTTTCTTTGTACAGTTTGGCATTTTCATAGGCTTGGTTACGAAACTCTTCCAGCTCATGCAACTGAAGAATCCTCGAGCTTCTGGCTATCGATAGATCCATGTTCAAGAATTTTGTCGCCCAGAAAGCTTTATGTTCTAACTCTAATGGTAAATGGCAAGCCTTTCCATAGACCAGTTGATATGGTGACATGCCTATGGGTGTTTTAAACGTTGTACGATATGCCCATAATGCATCATCCACCTTGGTTGACCAATCCTTCCGCGACGAACTAACAGTTTTTTCTAGAATTTGTTTTAATTGCCGATTAGATACCTCCACTTGACCACTTGTTTGGGGATGATACGGGGTGACCACCCGGTGCTTCACATTGTATTTCTGAAGGAGTCTCTCCATAAGGTGATTTAGGAAATGAGTTCCTCCATCACTTATCAACGCTCTTGGGACTCCAAACCTGGCAAAAATATTTTCTTTTAAGAATTTGACTACCACCTTTGCATCATTAGTAGGAAGAGCCACGGCTTCAACCCATTTTGACACATAGTCCACTGCGACCAAAATGTAGTGCTTTCCAGAGGATGGTGGAAATGGCCCCATGAAGTCTATCCCCCACACATCAAACAATTCCACTTCCAGCATGAAATTTTGGGGCATTTGATTCTGTTTCGAAATGTTTCCCGTTCTCTGACATTTGTCACATTCATTCACCAGCTCTTGAGCATCTTTAAAAATTGACGGCCAGTATAACCCCGATTGGAGGACTTTGGCAGCGGTTCGGTCACCACTGAAATGTCCTCCATATTTCGAATTATGACAAGCTGTAAGCACTTTCCTCTGTTCCTCTTCAGGTACACATCTTCTGATCAAACCATCCACTCCTCTTTTATAGAGATAAGGGTCGTCCCATAAATAAAACCTGCAATCATGAACAAACTTTTTTTCCTGTTAGAGTCAAAATCGTCGGGTATGACACCTCCGACCAAGTAATTCGCATAATCAGCGAACCATGGAACACCAGAAATAGCTAGAATGCGTTCATCAGCGAACTCATCCCTTATAGGGCGGTTATCTTCATTTTCTTCAATTGGTGACATTCGCGACAAGTGATCAGCCACGGTGTTCTCACATCCTTTCTTATCGCGGATCTCCACATCAAATTCTTGAAGAAGCAAAATCCATCTCAGGAGCCTAGGCTTCGATTCCTGTTTAGCAAAAAGATATTTCAATGCAGCATGGTCAGTATAAACAATCACTTTTGAACCCAACAAATATTTCCTAAATTTATCGAAGGCGTACACCACCGCTAACAACTCCTTCTCGGTGGTCGCGTAATTCATCTGTGCAGGGTTCAAAACATGACTAGCATAATAAATAACATGTAACAACTTCTCTCTCCGCTGTCCCAACACAGCCCCCACAGTGATATCGCTAGCATCACACATGATCTCAAACGGAAGAGACCAATCAGGGGCACTTACAATAGGTGCTGAAACTAATTTGTTTTTCAGATTTTCGAAAGCATCAGCACACTCCTTACTGAAAACAAATGCTTTTTCCTTGACTAACAAGGACGTCAATGGTTTTGCTATCTTGGAAAAATCTCTTATAAACCGGCGGTAGAAATCCGCATGGCCTAAGAAACTTCGAATGCCTTTCTCATTCACCGGCGGTGGTAACTTGTAAATCACTTCCACTTTGGCTTTATCCACCTCGATCCCCTTATGAGAGATCTTGTGACCGAGCACAATGCCCTCTCGAACCATAAAATGACATTTTTCCCAGTTTAGGATCAAATTACTTTCCTGACATCGCTGCAAAACAAGTGAAAGATTCGTTAAACAATTATCAAAAGATGAGCCAAACACAGAAAAATCGTCCATAAAGACTTCCATATGTTTCTCGAGCATATCCGCAAAAATGGAAGTCATGCATCTTTGAAACGTGGTCGGGGCATTACATAACCCGAATGGCATCCTCCTATAAGCAAAAACTCCGTACGGGCATGTGAAAGCTGTCTTCTCTTGATCCTCCGGCGCAACCGCGATTTGGTTGTATCCGGAGTATCCATCTAGAAAGCAGTAGTAATCGTGCCCAGCCAATATTTCTAACATCTGATCAATAAAAGGCAACGGGAAGTGATCCTTTCTGGTGGCTAAATTAAGTCTCCTATAATCAATGCATACCCTCCACCCAGTGACGGTACGCGTAGGAATCAACTCATTCTTGTCATTCGTCACCACAGTTGTACCTCCTTTCTTAGGCACCACGTGAACAGGGCTCACCCATGAACTGTCGGATATAGGATAGATAAGCCCAGCATCCAATAATTTCACCACTTCCTTTCTTACGACTTCCTTCATAAAGGGGTTCAGTCTTCGTTGGGGCTGCACAACCGGTTTATGGTCCTTTTCCATAAGAATTTTGTGCATGCAAACTGTAGGACTTATACCCTTTAAGTCTTCTATTTTCCAACCAATAGCACTCTTAAATTTTTTTAGAACCCCAATTAGTTGTTTCTCTTGGACACTTTTCAAACTAGAGCTGATAATGGCGGGACACTTTTCCTCGGTGTCTAGAAACACATATTTGAGGTTTTCCGGCAGTTGTTTCAATTCCGAACCTTTAGGCTTTTCGTCATTACCCTCAAGCTCTATAGGTTGCCGTAAGTCCTCCCATCGGTGTGGTCGGGATCCCCTTTGGAATGGTCGAGTGTCCAACATTTCGACTACCTCTCTGTCATTCTCATCTACTTCTTTGTCTTCCTTAAAGATTGACATGCTTAGCACTCTCTCCAGAGGCAGTTGGGTCACACTCTCCACATGTTCGCTCTCTACGACCTGTTCTAGCACTTGTATGTTGTTGCTGGTGCCCCGATCCTGTTTATGCTTCATGGTATTACTAACATCAATTTTTAACTCCTCGTCATATACTTTCAAGGTCAGGGTGCCGCCTTCCATATCTATCATGACTCTCCCGGTTTCCAAGAATGGTCGGCCCAAAATTAACGGCATTTCTTCATCTTCCGGCATCTCTAGGATCACAAAATCAACCGGGAACACAAATTTATCTACCTTAACTAGTACATCTTGAACCACTCCATATGGCCGCTTAACTGAATGATCAGCAAACTGGAGGGTCATCCGAGTGTCTTGAACCGCACTGATATCCAATGTTTTGTAGATAGACAAGGGCATGAGGCTAATACTTGCTCCCAGATCAATTAAAGCTCTGTTGAATGACCTATCGCCAATAGTGCATGGGATAGTAACAGCTCCACTGTCTTTCTTCTTGACCGGAATCTTCAGACCCTGCAAAATAGCACTGCAAGTTTCCGTTAGAATAACAAGTTCGGACTCACTCGTCCGCTTCTTATCAATGATGTCCTTCATGAATTTTGCATAGGTGGGCATTTGTTCTAGTTCCTTCAACAACGGAATGTTCAGCTCCAACTTCTTAAACAGCTCCAGGAACTTCTCGAAATTCTTCTCTTGTTGTCCTTTCTTCTTATTTCTTGAGGGGTATGGTAGCTTGATCACTGGTTTCGGTTCTACCACTTTTTCTTTAGTTACCGGTACCGGTGTCACCACTTCTTCCTCGACTGTTTCATTCTCCTTAATTTCCAGCTTCACTTCAATCATCGGATCATTTAGTTCTGTTTCCTCTTCTCCTACTTCCTTGGCCTTTCCACTTCTTGTTACTACCGCCTTAATTTGGTGGTGATCCTTCGGATTTGGTACTGTGGCACTTGGAAGTGTACCCGGCGCTTGTGAACTTGCTAGCTGTTGGGCAATTTGACTCATTTGTACTTCAAGGTTCTTTATGGATGCTCCAGCATTCCTGAAGTTACTCCTTGTCTCTTCTTGAAATTGAGAACTTTGGGCGGCCATTTTCTCAATGGCCACTTCCCAATCAGCTTTTCGAGGCGCTTGTGGTTGATATTGAGGTTGGTACGGTGTCTGCTGGTATTGCTGTGGCTGAGGTTGATACGGTTGTTGGCCTTGAATAGGTTTTTGCACATTACCTTGTTGATCTTTCCATGAAAAGTTTGGGTGATTCTTCCAACCAGGATTATATGTGTTGGCGTAAGGATTGTTCTGCCTCAACATATTAATCTGTTCCACTTGCTCTTGGGTTGCTACACAATGCATTGTAAAGTGTGGCCCACCGCATATTTCACAAGGTGCTGCTTGAACTGGCTCAACCTGTGCCACTGCCTGAGTTTCAACATTCATTTTCTTTAACCTTCTCTCTACCTCAGCGGCGATCTGATCCTCCATTTTAACAACCTGGTCTGCCAGCTTCAGATCAATCTTACCTTCCGGTTGGTTTACCGTGCGATCATACAACTCAAGGTGCTCGTTTGCGGCGATTGCTTCTATGATCCTTCTGATACCTGTGGCTGTTGAAAAGTTGGTTGAGCCACCGGCAGCAGTATCTATGAGCTGTTTCGTTTTGAGTCGTAATCCATTAACAAAGTTTTGCATCTGCTCCGTGGCGTCTAGGTTATGAGTAGGACATGCTGTAAGACACCTCTTAAACCGCTTATATGCATCCCCTAAAGATTCTCCTTCTTTTTGCTTGAAGTTGACAATGTCGTATCTTTTTCGGATGAACACTAAGGCAGGGAAATACTCATTCAGGAACGCAGTTTCCATCTCTTGCCATGTTGTGATACTCCCAGCGGGAAGCGAGTAAAACCATTCTTCCGCATCATCAGTGAGTGTGAACGGGAACATAACTAATCTCTTAGCCTCTTCGGAATGGCCTTCTATTTTCAGCGAGGTGGTGGTTGTGAGGAATCTCTGAAGATGTTTATTTGCATCTTCGTTGATTCTTCCGGCGAACGGCTTGCTCTCCAACTGACGGATGGTGGAAGGGTGTAACTGAAAATGCGCAGCATTCACCGGTTGATTCACAATGGTCATCCGGTTCGGTTGAGCATTGGCCCCTCCATAGTCTCCTAGCAGTCTTTCAGGCTGAGGTGGATTTCCAGCCATTTGAACAGTCTCAGGTGGTGTCTCTCTCTCCTCGGAGTCGCTATGCACAAATATAATTTCCTCTATTTCTTCCAGTCTTTTAACTTTAGCTAATCTCTGTCTTTCGTGTAATGCTCGTTCTGGTTCTGTATCAAAAGAATATTTAGCTGAGGCCTGACCTCGCATACACAATTAGACAAGCGTTAGATAATAAACGGATAAAAGTAATGCAGTAAACAATAAAATTTTAGTCGCAGAGCAACAAAATTTCTTTTGGATTCTAAACACAATGTTAATTTGGCAGTCCTCGGCAACGGCGCCAAAAACTTGATCAGGAAAATAGCAAGTGTACTATTTTTACCAATCGTAGTAATAAGGGAAACGTCCCAAGTATCGATCTCGAGGACTGCGTAGTAATTAACAGAATTTTTAGAATTCAATTGAACAAAAGGTCTAGTGGTTTGTTTGGTAGCAGAGTAATATCACAGTAAAGACGGACTTAATTAATTAATCTAAGAACAGTGTTAGGGGAGTGGAGACAATACGAGTGCAGACTCTGTATGATTATTCTACTTTACTCGTTATTAACCTTAATCTATCAGTTGGCCACTTTAGTTGCCTTAATTCCTTAATGGCAACCCTTTGATGATTTTCCTGTTCACTAATTCCTCAGTGTCCCTGAAAAACATCAAGCAATAACTCCGACCATAAAATATGTGATACGGGATATCCTCATTCCTAAGCAATATCGACCGTGATACTATTTTGCAAAAGTGTTAGGTTGACTTTCCAGAGTAAGCCTAAGCACTATTCGAATTCTACTTTCCAATAGGAATACGAATAAGGTTAATGCAAAATCAAATATATTAAGGTAAAAACATAAGTCTCGTAGAATAATTAAATAAATGTCATTACATCGCATTAAGGACCACCCCCTAACAACTTGGGGGTTTAGCTACTCATGTTCTTGGTCAACATAAAAGTAATTAGAATTAAAAAGGAGAAGATCATTACAATTGAAATTGGGGGACTTGGATCATCAATTGCTTCCGCTCTTGATCGATCCTTTGTTCTTCCGAATTCTCCGGCTTCAGTTCTCTCCTTTCAATCCTAATCCAAAACGTGCCTCCTTTCTTTCCAAAATAAGGCTTAATATAACTCAATTCAAATTACATGATAAAATGTCTAAAATGCCCTTCAAAATGGCTTCAATAGTGAAAAATAATAAAAACAACATTTTCCTCATCAGTGGCCCTGACACGGGCTGTGTTGTGTGACACGGGTGGCCGTGTCAGGCTGTTGTAACTCGAAACTGAGAAAAAAGCATCAGGGGCTGCAACACGGGTCGTGTTGTGTGACACGGGCACCTGTGTTGCTCTTCTGTTTCCAACTCTTCTTTTCTCCTTTTCACCCGTGTCCTCCTGGCCGTATCCCTCATGACACGGGCCGTGTTGTGCAACACGGGCACCCGTGTCATGCCTCTGACTTGTGCTTTTTCGGCTTTTCTTTGTCTTCGAAACAGTATGGATGTCCGGCCACCGATTCCTGCCAAAAATACACTAAAAGAAACCAAATCAAACGCATCGGCGGCAAAAGCAATAAAGTTATTAAACTAAGACTCATGCGAAAACACTGCAAATAACTACGACAAAACAAACCAAAGACTAGAAAAACGGATAAAACAATGCGAAACCAACGACAAACATAGTTTGGAAAACACAACTAAAATCCCCCGATCAGCGCCATACCAATACTCGAATGGAAACTGTTATTATAGGTGAACTCAATCAACGCTAAATAACCGTCCCACGCACCACCTTGTTCAAGCACACAAGCACGCAACAAATCTTCTAACGATTGAATCGTCCTCTCGGTTTGACGATCTGTTTGCGGATGATATGCCGAACTCAATCTCAACTTAGAACCCAAGGCACCTTGCAAACTCTCCCAAAATCTTGAAGTAAATCTAGGATCTCTATCCGACACAATACTCTTAGGAACTCCATGAAGCTTCACAATAGTGCCAACATAAATCTCGGCCAACCTTTCCAAAGAATAAGTCATATCAATCGGAATAAAGTGAGCCGATTTAGTAAGCCTATCAACAATCACCCAAATAGCATTATGTCCTCTTTGCGTATTCGGCAATCCCGTAACAAAATCCATCGATATACTATCCCATTTCCATTCCGGAATATCCAACGGTTGCATCAATCCACTAGGCTTCTGATGCTCCACCTTAGACTTCTGGCAAGTCAAACACGAGTACACAAAACGAGCAACATCGCTTTTCAATCCAGACCACCAAAAGATCTTCTTCAAATCCTGATACATCTTATTCGCTCCCGGATGAATACTCAAGTTACTCCGATGTCCCTCTTCCAATATCGTCTTTTTCAAATCCGCATCATCGGGAATACAAATACGACCTCGAAACCTCAAAACTCCTAATTCATCAACTTTGAAATCTTCATTTCCATTTGCCATCAAATCCACAAATTTCAAATCCAACTTTTGCTTTTCACACACCGTAGCAAGGAAATCATTCGTGACATGAAACATACCAAGCTTCACACTACTCGGCGTTAACTCACAAACCAAACTCAAATCTCTAAAGTTCTCCAAGAGTTCCCACTCTCTAACCATCAAAGTAGACACGTGCAACGACTTCCGACTTAAGGCGTCGGCTACCACATTCGCCTTACCCGGATGATAATTTAAACCAAAATCATAGTCCTTCAAAAGTTCTAGCCATATCCTTTGCCTCATATTCAATTCTTTTTGATCAAACAAATACTTCAAACTCTTATGATCGCTAAAAACTTCAAATCTTGCACCATAAAGATAGTGCCTCCAAATTTTTAAAACGAACACTATGGCCGCTAACTCCAAATCATGAGTAGGATAATTCTTTTCATGTACTCTTAACTGTCTAGAAGCATACTGTCGCTACTGCGAAAATCGGCGTCGGCTGAACAGAAGAGTCGCCACCGTGCGTTATTTATCCCAACGGAGGGAAAGGGAACGCTCGAAGTAAACCTCGCGAAAAAGGGAAAAGGTATGGTCATCGCAACCAAAACCTGGGTTCGGGAGTCGGTTACGCAAGGGGAAGGTATTAGCACCCCTCACGTCCATCGTACTCGATGGGATCCACGCTTGTTTGGTTTGTACGGATTACACTTCTATCTAAACTAAAGGATGAGGTCTGAAAAGAAAAGAAAACATGACTCGGCAAAGCATCGCACTTTATGCCTACGTATTCTCGTCTGGAACGAGAAATCAGAGTCAACGTAGTTCGCCTAACTACGGGGGAGGATGGGTGAAGGTTGCTCGCTAGGATATCGCATCCTATGCCTACGTACTTCCACACGGCATGGAAGATCAGAGCTAACGTAGTTCGGGCTACGCCCGACACAAGCTGTTCAAGTGTTTTTTATGAAAAATCTCACCTTAAACAAGGGTTTTCTTATTGCAAAAAGGTTGATGTCTGTTCAAATCTTTTGACGGAAGAAATGAATTAATCTCTGTTATAACCTTTATTAATGTTTTTCTGTTGTTTTGAAGGAAGAAGAGATGACACTCTACAAATCCTAGGGTTAAAAGGGAATAAAATCTACCCTAATGCTATCATGCATGGGTTAACTCCTAATGTCTATCACATCCTCCCTTGAACAAGGAAGAATGGAAGTCCTACGGGAAAGGAAACGAAAGGAAGAAACGGAAATACAAGTAATAACAGCATACAAGTGAACATGAATATAGCAATGGTAAATGCAATGCAAAGGAGGGAGGAAGGTTCATCTCAACCTCAAGCCCATTCATGGATGGAATAAGAAAATATCAAGTGATCATATGCAAAGAATCAAGTGAAAACTCCGAATGAAACGCGTAATCCACTATTTGGAATCGCAACGTGCTATCATGCAAACAAGTCGATAATTGGGCAAGCTACACATACAAATAACAGCCACCTAAGGGGTCTTCAAATACCTCCAACCTATCTATAATAAGAAATATAAACCACGGCGTTCATCACGCAAACACAAAGCGGCCGTTGGAGCCTTAACAAAAATAAAGTCCGTTCGGAAGTCCAAATTACAAGTTCGAATACAAAACATAAGAAAAATAGCAAAAGGTGCTAAAAAATTCAAATAAAAATCTCCAATACCCTACATCAAGCCACAAACCAGGGGTGAGAGATACCACAAAAATATCCAAAGATAAATGGTCAAACAAGATGAAAACATTGCAAGATATCTCATGTATACCAAAGGAAAGATTAAAGTGGAGCATGTTAAAGAAAGCATCCAAAACCAATTAAAATGGTACAATAAAATTCCCACAAAAATATATCACAATACCTCAACGTGTGTATGAGATCCCTGCAAAAGGATTGACATTTAAATTGTGTTTTGATAGGTCAAAGAAATTCAACAAAATGATAGCACCAGCATTGGCCTTTTTATGACGACCCAAATGTAAAAAATCCAAAGAAAATGTCAAAAAATGGTAAAATTATAATTCCAGTTTTATTAAATCCTAGACATCTTAAAGATTCAGCACAAAAAAATGGGGATCAAAAAGACTAATTTTCCTATTTTTTATGATTATTTGAAGTCAGCATATAAAACAGAAAAAATAAAAGAAACATGGCAATAGAAAAATAAAAGAAAATAACATGAATAAATAAAAGTGGCATGAGGCTTATGTGGCCGATTACGTGGCGCAGTGAGAGGCGTTGGATGAATGGAAGAAACCTTGACTTGGAAATGCATCCGACGGTGTTAACACCTTCTTCTCCAAATCAAATTTTTCAACTTTGTGAATAGTAACCCGCAGCCCCATGAACATGAGTTTTTTGCTACTTTGAAGCACCATAACTCCATCAATAATTATCCGTTTCGCACGAAATTTTGGTCAAACTTGAAGGAAAAAAATCAAGGAATCCAAATATGGTCTTAGATTTTCTTGAAACTATCTCTAACTCCCAAAACGTGGCACCTCAAGAAAAACTCAAGAACAAAAAATTGTCATAAGACCCATCTTTTTTGTACTAGAATCCATGTAGGAGATGAGAGCAATGTAATGCAACAACAATAATGCAAGAAAGACTCATAAATCATGAGTTATGTCGAATTCTTTATACCTCCGAAAAATGGCTTATGGAGCTTCACTCGATCACCAATTCTTTGAGAAAATGATGTAGAATCACTCAACAATACTTGGTGAATATGTTTGAAGCCTTGACAAGTCTTGAATTGATGAAAAAGTGAAAATTGGAATTTGAGTTTTCACCACTTTTTCATGTTACTACAAGTTTCCTCTTGCTCCAATTCTCTCAAAAAAAATGATGAACCATCTCTATAATTGTTGTGTAATTGATTGGTGAAGAGAAAAAGTATGGAAAGTGAGAGGAAAAAAAAGATTGAAAAAAATGGAAATTCCAAAATGTGAAAGTGTGGGGAAAATGGAGAAAAAATTCAATATGATTTGAAAAATGGATTCAACATCAACCATCACCAACCTTTACTCTTAATGATCTCAATCCAATATATAGATGATGATTAACAAACTTAGAGGTTTCTAGAATAATCTTGGAGGATTCTAGAAAGTTGTGGAAATTTCATGAACTTCTCATGCCATGATACTTTGAATATCTCTTATCTCATGCTTGCACCTTTCCAAACTTATGTCAAAATCTCCTTACATGAGATATGGGAAGTGTATGTAAGCTCCTTGCCTTGAAAATTCATCTTGTGCCAAGTTTTCTATACTTGCCTTATTATGCAAGTAACAAAAATACAAAGCAAGTCCAATTTTTAAACCCTAACTCAAAAAAGTGGCTGAACCAATGTATTTAAAATGATGTTTGGAATCAATTTGGTATATTGGATGACCCATATTGGATTTGTAGATCTCCCAAACCAATTTTTCATTTCAACTTTTTCAACTTATAAGCCATTTTCAAGTCATTTGCACCAATTTTAAAATTCCATGCTCTAAGCTTTTCCAAACTTTCACACCTTCTTTTCTAGCCTTAAAATCCCATTTTGAACAACTTTGATGTTGTGAAGTTTTTCATTTGAAGCTTCCTTGTATGAGTTTTAGGCATATACTAAGAATGACCTGTAATCATCAAATGACCAAAATACCCTTTGCTTGCCAAGACCATAAGTAGAGTTCCATAAATCATATGAAGGCATACCATACCATTCTAGAAAGCTAAGACAATAAGGAACAATTCTTATGTTGGCCAGAAATCCATTTGAAATACCCTTGAAGGTCAAAAGTTGCTTGGAAGACAGACAATTTTCACAGACAAATTTCAGTGCCCTCGGATGACCTGTAACTTGCAAGAGCCATAACTTGAGTTCTATAAATCATATTGATGACTTCCACCCCTCAAATTAAAGCTATGAAGACACTCTACAAGTTTCATGTGGACTAAGAATTCATATGAAGCTTGCATCTTGAGCTACACTGCCTTGAAGTTTGACCTAAATCAGGGGATTTTACACTGAAACCCTAATTTAGTAACTCCAGTTCTCCTTGACTCCTTTTGATTTTTCTTTATCACAACATCATATCCATATCCACATAGCAAATAATGAATCCCCCATTCTTCAAATGATCCTTGATGCCCTTCAAAACACTTCTTTGACCTAGAATTGACCCAGTGTTGACCCTAGTTGACTGACTTCAACTGAGGCTCCTGCAATCATTCAAATGACTTGGTTCTCCTCAAAAATGATTCTCTAGACTCTTCATAACATCCATACACACCTCATGCTCTTGGCTCATAGCTCACATTTCCTCTGATGATCCCCCACTAGCCTCACGATAGGAGAGAATTCACTGATCAACCTGGCAGCTCTTCAAAGCTCAAATTCTTCCCTGATGACCTGAGTAGTCTTGAATATGAATGAAACCCTTGGATATACCTCTTGAAATAAGAACAGCACTTGATCCCCTGATTAAGATAGCTTGCCTATGCAGATGAATACACTATGTACATGATGACAATGCAAATGACTATGCAATTGAAACATAAACCTAGGTTAGAAAAGGTTGGGCAAATTTTGGGGTGCAACAGCTGCCCCTATTCAAGCGACTTGGACCCGACTGGATGAAGAGCGCGCAGCCTTCAGACAATCGAGGTACGAGACGGTTGAATACGAAAGAACCCGGAAATTTGCCAACCGCAAAAATAAATTGCGAAAACGACTACTGCTTGAGAAAACCCTAGGAACTGGCTTCTGTTGTCACGGCAACAACTAGCCATCCATCTGTCAAATAAACTGATGTTGTCCGCAGGCCACTCCATTCCGAAGAAATGAGCATACACCACATAACGAGAAATTGTTGATATCACTTATCAACCTTTGTTGATCTCACTTATCAACCTCTGTTGATCTCACTTATCAACCTCTGTTGATCTCACTTATCAACTGAGCACACGCTAACCAGCGGGAGAATATTGACTTCACTTGTCATGTTGACTTCACTGATCAACTTTTCATATCCTGAAGAAACGAGAGAACGCTTAACCAAACGAGACAAGGTCCGAAGACATGAACAACCGACTCTGCGGGGAAATGAGAAACTTAACCAAGCAACTCTGAGGGGACAAATTCTGACGACTGTCGTTAAACACCTGTTGGGGAAAATGGGAACTTAACCAAGCACCCTTGTTGAAAACTACGAGTAATTTAACCAAACAACTCCTGTAGCGAGCACCCTGCTGGGAACTGTGAGAGACTTAACCAAGCAACTCACTAACGTAACACCCTGCTGGGGCACATAACTCTGTTGGGGAATTGCGGGTAACCACCCAAAAATCTGTATTACCACCTTCTAATACTGATACCCCATCCTCCTGAGAAAGACTCAGTTGGGGAAATACAAGTGACTTAACCAAGCGACTTGTCAAAGGATACCCTGCCAGGGACTACGAGGAACTTAGCCAAGTATCTCGTTGAAGAACAACCCGCTGGGGATTACGTCTCTACTGGGGAAACTGTGGGTAACCACCCAGAAATTGCATTATGCCATCTCTACAGCATTCTGAGAAAGGACTCGGCTGGGGAGAAAGAGAAGTGCTTGGCCAAGCAACTCTGCTAGGGGAATATGCCATGACGGACACGATCACTGCGTGTCTGGCACAACAAATCCACAAAACTGCGACGAACACGGTCACTGCGTGTCTTACAAACAAAAACCATTTAACGGGACAAACACGACGAACACGATCACTGCATGCTGCGTTACAATCACATCGACCATAAATCCAACCGGATGAGATAAACACGATCACTGCGTGCCAGACGGAATAAATCCACATAGGAGAGGCGAACACGTTCACTGCGTACTTCAACCACCAATATGATAAACACGATCCCTGCGTGTGCTGCAATAGGGCGAATGCGATCACTGCGCATCTCGACCAACAAAACCCCGGAATTATGTCAACACGATCACTGCGTGTGTCACAAAATCAACCCATGTAACAGGACGAATACGATTACTGCGTATGCCGACCAACAACCCACTGATACAATAGCCACGATCACTGCGCGCTCCGCATCATAAGTTCCCATGGTACTAACAACACGATCACTGCATGCTGTACGAATACGATCACTACGTATCTTGAACACGATCCCTGCGCGTTCGAACACGATCACTGCGCGTTCTGAGCCACGATCCTCTTGACTGGAGAAAAAAAACACGATCCCTGCGTGTTGCGTGAATACGGTCACTGCGTATCTGGAACACGATCACTGCGTGTTTGAACACGATCACTGCGCGTTCTGAGCCACGATCCTCTTGACTGGAGAAAAACACGATCCCTGCGTGTTGCGTGAATACGGTCACTGCGTATCTGGAACACGATCATTGCGTGTTTGAACACGATCAGTGCGCGTTCTGAGCCACGATCCTCTTGACTGGAGAAAAACACGATCCCTGCGTGTTGCGTGCCTCAACTAACCCACATAACTGGACGAATACGATCACTGCATATCCTGACCATACATAGGATAAACGCGATCACTGCGCGCTTCATGTCACGACCCTCTTGACTGGAGGAAACACGATCCCTGCGTGTTGCGTGAATACGGTCACTGCGTATCTGGAACACGATCACTGCGTGTTTGAACACGATCACTGCGCGTTCTGAGCCACGATCCTCTTGACTGGAGAAAAAACACGATCCCTGCGTGTTGCGTGCCTCAACTAACCCACATAACTGGACGAATACGATCACTGCATATCCTGACCATATATAGGATAAACGCGATCACTGCGCGCTTCATGTCACGACCCTCTTGACTGGAGGAAACACGATCCCTGCGTGCTGTGACACAATTTCAAACATGGGACGAATACGATCACTGCGTACTTTGGCCACCAACAACCCGATGAACACATTCACTGCGTGTCCTACAGCATAATCAAACTGCATAACGGACGAATACGGTCACTGCGTATCAACCCATAATCACTGTAACATGGACGAATATGATCACTGCATATATCGACCAACAACTGGATGAACACGATCACTGCGTGCCTTGCTCAATAAAACCCCCGAAACGATACCAACACAATCACTGCGTGCCTTACAAAACAATCTTCTTAGATCGGGACGAATACGATCACTGCGCCATTCGACCACAGATACACATTCCAAGATCAACACGATCACTGCGCCATTCGACCACAGATACACATTCCAAGATCAACACGATCACTGCGTGTCCTACGACATGAACCCCATACTGGCACAAATACGATCACTGCATACTTGGGCAACAAATCAACATCTCGAAATTAACACGATCACTGCGTGCCTTACAATATGAACCCCATACTGGCACAAATACGATCACTGCATACTTGGGCAACAAATCAACATCTCGAAATTAACACGATCACTGCGTGTCTTACAATATGAACCCCGTGGAGGGTACAAATACGATCACTGCGTACTTTGACCACAAAACCCACATCTTCCTGAATCACGATTTCTCTTATCGGCAAGGAATAACATATCTGAAACTGGAGAGGTAACCACCTGGCTTATGTTTCAAATATGCATGTTTGATAATGACGAAATGCTTCCATACTGCATGGAAATGCTATATACTTGGGTAGAATGCAAATGCTCATGATGCATGCTTATGCAAAGAGTTACTTCAGCAAAATAAATGCTGAAGACACACTGGATCCGCTGGGGATGACCGGAATACTACCGATACGCTTCCAACAAAATAAATGTTGGAAAGATGAACTAACTCCGCTGGGGATGACCACCCTGCTGGGAAAATAGCTCACGAACTCAGAACTCCAAAATCTGCTGATGACGGTCCTCCTGACGAGAAAGAGCGACTTGATGGGGAAAGAAAGGACAATCCCGCTCGGGAAAACTCCTTTCAGCTGCTCCAACCACCTGATCACACTCTGTGGTGAACCTCTCCTGCTATCACTGAGCTGGGGAAATCATCCCGCCATCACTGAGCTGGGGAAATCATCCCGCCATCACTGAGCTGGGGACTGAACCACACATTCTGATTTGCACTGCACGAGAACCCTCTGGGAGTTAATCGTATCCATCTCGACCTTCACTGGGGAGGACTCTGCTCTGCTTGATAAGCTAATGCTGAACTGAAGATACATTAATCTTAACTCTCCTGGGGAATTAACATTCAGTTTTGCCCGAGGCAACTTCACTGGGGGAGACACAACATACAATCTCTGGAGAGGGTACCAGCCTGCCATGGATTCTGGCGGGGAACTTTGCGAGCTTTTGAATAGCTTGCCCCAGTGCACTCCACTTGCCCCTATCTACCTCCTGGGAATACTTGCGCTGAACCGCTTACTATGAGACGACCTCGAGATTACTTGCCCCGGCATCTATACAACAAAAGATTCAATCTCCATTAGCCCCGATCACCCAGTTGTTTCAATGCTCTCTGCGGTGACTTGCCCCTGAATGAGCGTTCTAGCGACTTATCCTGGTCTGATTATCCACCTGAAGTGTCTGCTTTCAAATCTCCACATTCTGTATGACTGCCCCTGATTGGATCTCGAGAAGACTCACTTCTGATTAGTTACCTCTCAAGCATACTGCCCCTTGATCAACTGAAGCTTCGGGACTTGTCCTCAGACTAACTGATTCCAAACTCAATGGAAGTCCCTGCCCCTGATTGCAATGACTTTGCCCCCGATTAGTTGATCCAGAACAGTACCTCCAACTACTGAATCTCGACCTGATTGCCCCAGAGTAGTTGACTTTGCATGGCTGACCTGACTGGGAATCACGATAATAGCTTGCCCCTGCCCTCGGAACATTCGGGCGCTCTGTATTCTATCCTGACCATACTTTCCGCGGTAGAAAAATTTTCTGCTATCAAGCGCTTACTCGCAAGTAAATCAAGTTGTTTTGCGTAAAAGACATATTAATGTAACACATATGACAGTTTTGACATCCAATCTGTTCACTGGGAAAAGGGAAAAACAGTTTATAGCATACACTGCACAAAACATTTATCAACATTAGTACCAACATGGTAAGAGGAACCCTTTCAGGAGTCAGAATCGACGCGACCTTTACCGAAGTATGCTTTCGAAACAACCTGCTTCAATTAGGACTTTTGAAGGTTGTAACGTGGTCAGGTTCACAGTTTTGAAGGAAAGGATAAAGGCTCAAAGTTTATTTTAACCCACCCATTCTCCTTGATGTTCTCCGATCCTACGTTCAGCTAATTCGACCTTAGCGCTCACCTCTCAGAGGCTGAAATATAGGAGTGATAGTTCGAGAACCCATGAACTTCTGGAGTGACAGCCACTCACTTTTCGTCTTTGACACTTAGGGTCACACGACTCGCATTTGATTTGAGGATTTTTCTTTTTGTCCTCCTTTCATCTTTTTTCCTTATCCCTAACTTTTGCCTGGACTGACTCCTTTTGAGTTTCTTTTGATTTTTTAAGTCCAGCGGGATGCCCTCATTTTTGCCTAAGTCAATTGTTTTCTTTTCTTGACTTAGCGGGCTTTTGATTCTTTTCTCCTTTTTCCTTTTCTTCGAACAAGTCGTGTGACACTGGTTGCCTGACTCATTGGAGAATGATGTGACTGTCTCACTCTTGATTTAACCATTGTGGTTTTTTAGGCACGACCTCTAGAGGTGTGATTGATCCTCGAACGGACACTCCTTTTGCAACTTGAACGCTCGGTCAAATTAGCTAACACCTACCCTGCCCCAGGTTAAGATTGAGGGTTTTTCATTCGCAGAAAGAACTCCTACTACTAGGCTCAAAGGGGTTGACAAGGGATTATCTTCCTTATAACTCCGGTGTTTAGGGATTTGAAACAATGCCTGTACATCATCAGCAGGTTTTACTTCAAAAGCATACTTTATCGGAAATCGCATGTCGTTCATTTTCGTCATCCTCCCCGGATTCCTCTTAACCAGGCGTTGGATATTTGTAAAAAAAATTAGTGAACACGAATGGATTTAATCAAAACATGCATATTTATTTCATTATCATCAATTGAATGAAAACAACCAGTTTTACAAACAAGATCGCAATTCAAACATGAAAGAAACTACAAACGTAAAGAAATGACAAGATAAAACAAAGAAAAACGCCAGCTTCCGAGAACCGGGCTTTCACATCTGTCCTGCTGCTGAACCAGCTATCTTCACAATCAGTTATGAGAGGCAGCC
Organism: Lathyrus sativus; assembly: GCA_963859935.3. Classification (NCBI taxonomy): domain Eukaryota; kingdom Viridiplantae; phylum Streptophyta; class Magnoliopsida; order Fabales; family Fabaceae; genus Lathyrus; species Lathyrus sativus. The sequence goes on along the minus strand of OZ012737.1, from coordinate 564,981,276 downwards.
TGCCGCTGTTCTGATCTACTTTTAACGGCCCACACGAACTATAGAACTCCTCTTTGTCCACCATATTCCAGCCTATTCATGGTTTGACATTGGTTTTTGTGTAATGTTGGGACCTTCCTTCCCAAAATTGATGGCTGAGCTATCAAGCAGATCTTGCACTTTGTGCTTGAAAGCTAAACAGTTCTCGATGTTGTGCCCGGGTGCACCAGAGTGAAAGTCACAATGCTCGTTGATGTCGTACCCTACTGGTGGCGTGCCAGTCGGCGGCGCCAAGGTTCTCTTTTCAACTAGCTGTAACTTCAATAGAGTCTGAAGGAGCTCTGCGTAAGACATCGGCGGTACCTCAAATACCCTCCTCGGCCTTGGAGCCTGAAACCGTCGCTGATTCTGATTAGGCTGCTGCTGAGCCTGCTGCTGTTGTTGTCTCTGTTGCTGAGGTGGTCCCGGAATAGTCACACTTGCAACTTGAGGTCGTGGACGCCGGTTCTGATTCCTATTTCCCCGCTGAACGTTATACACTGCATTAGCATCACCTTGCCTTTTACCACCGAAGGCTTTCTTGGTGCTTCCAGCTGAAACAGATTCTCCCGGTTGAATCTTACCAATTTTTATCCCGTTCTCTATACGCTCCCCCATCAGGGTCAGCTCGGAGAAGGTACTCATTGAGAAGTTGAGCAGCCGGTCATAGTACATCCCTGAGAATGTCCCTACGAACAAGTCCATCATTTCCCTCTCGACCATAGGTGGTTGTACTCTCGCAGCCAGGTCACGCCATCTCTGGGCGTACTCTTTGAAGCTTTCCTTGGGCTTCTGGGACATGCTTTGCAACGGAACTCTGTTAGGAGCGAGATCGCTGTTGTATTGGTAATGCTTCACGAAAGCTTTCGCCAATTCTTTCCAAGTTCTGATCTGTGTTGGCTCTAGACTCATGTACCACTCCAATGACGGCCCTGACAAGCTGTCTTGGAAAAAGTGCATAAGCATCTTTTCATCGTCTGAATACGCGGACATCCTTCTGTAAAATGAACGGACATGCACCCTCGGGCACGTGTCGCCTCTATACCTATCAAAAGATGGCGCTTTGAATTTCAGAGGTACCCTCAGCCCTGGTACCAATCCCATGTTGGACATATCCAGTCCCACAGCGTTCTGATTAGCCAGACCATTTACCTTTTCTTCCAACAATCTCATGCGGAGGCTGTCCCCTGTAGGCCTCCCGTAGCCTTCATTATGACCGGAGAAAACGTCTTCCTGATGATCTTCCCAACGAGGTATCTCTTCATATGCAGCATGTCCAGCGTTACGACCTAGACCTGCTTGGAAGTACCTGGGGTTGCCTCTCAGGTTGCCCATATCCTGGCCGTTGTTCGTACCCATTCCATATCCTGCATTACCATAACCACGGTCTTCGTATCCAGTTTTGGCGCCAGCCACATTGCCATATCCCACATTCATACCCTGAAAGCCCTGATTACCATTGCCGCCATTCAGCCCGACGTTCTCCGCACCCAAGTTGAAACCCTGGTTGACGTTCCTTATGAACACTCCTGCAGTATCTCCGTTAGTGTTACCAGTGTTTCCGTTCCCACCAGCAGGACCAGCTTCTCCGTTGTTCAGCCCAGCGACTTGAATGTGATCAGCACTTTGATGATTTTCAACCCTGGGAGAGTTAGCCACATTTTCACCATGCGGGGTGCCGTTGTTCTCAGCGCGAGCAACCAACGGCTGCACCAGACTCTGCAACTGTTCCTGCCCTTTGGCGATAGTCTCCATGGTTTGCATGAACAGGGCCATCCTGTCACGCATCTCTTGCATTTCAACCTGCATGGCGTCCATGATCTTCTTCTGGTTGGTTCTTGTAAAGTAACGGTGGGCCCGCTTTTCTTCAATCCTGAAAAATACCTGAATAAGAAGCCCAAGTCACACCAAGAACAGGTCTCAGACAGACCCTCCAATACTCATCAAGCTCTGGTCTCAGACAGACCTCACAAAGAACTCCAGCCTGGTCTCGGATAGACCCGATAATATAACCCATACCTGGTCTCTGACAGACCTCATAACATAACTCCAACTGGTCTCTGATAGACCTCATACCATAACTCTGGCTGGTCTCTGATAGACCTCACAACTATCCATAAATACCAAGGATCTCTGATCAAGAAATAACCGGTATCTGGAGGTCTAGTTACCTGCATATCCCCAAACCCTCTCACAGGTGGATGTCCTAGTAACTGACAAAGCATGGCATCCTATGCGGTCGTCGGCGTCACAGACTTTCAGGAGTGACGATACGATTCCCAGAAGGAGTGGCATCATCACATCCTGAAGAGGCCTCACTTAGCCAACTTCCAAATGATCGGTCCCCAGAGTCGACAATCCAACTAACCAGCAACCTGAGCCACCCAAAGGGCAGGACAGGAGGCCAACCAGAAGAACCTCGTCTGAGCGTAGATTTCGCGGGACACTAGGACATGCAAAGCACGTGCGCGCCCACTAATCTCTACTCTAAGTCTAGGTGCACTCAAGCCCAGGTCCGACTTATCTCTCCATCATGGAATACCCGTCACAACCCCACAATACAGCAATAATAATGATAATATAATGCTGAAAGGTAAATACAGAAACGTAAATCCATACAAATTCCTCGACGGGCAAACAAGCGCTAGGATTGACCCTCTTAAGGGACCTTGGATCCCAAATGCATAAGAACTATCGCAGTCCTTAGCAGCTAGGGGACGTTGGGTCCCCAGCAGAGTCGCCAGCTGTTGGGGATGACCTAGGCAGCTAGGAAGAAAACCTAAGGCAAGACTCGTATAGGGAACTATCGCAGTCCCCAGCAGAGTCGTCAGCTGTCGCTACTGTGAAAATCGGCGTCGGCTGAACAGAAGAGTCGCCACCGTGCGTTATTTATCCCAACGGAGGGAAAGGGAACGCTCGAAGTAAACCTCGCGAAAAAGGGAAAAGGTATGGTCATCGCAACCAAAACCTGGGTTCGGGAGTCGGTTACGCAAGGGGAAGGTATTAGCACCCCTCACGTCCATCGTACTCGATGGGATCCACGCTTGTTTGGTTTGTACGGATTACACTTCTATCTAAACTAAAGGATGAGGTCTGAAAAGAAAAGAAAACATGACTCGGCAAAGCATCGCACTTTATGCCTACGTATTCTCGTCTGGAACGAGAAATCAGAGTCAACGTAGTTCGCCTAACTACGGGGGAGGATGGGTGAAGGTTGCTCGCTAGGATATCGCATCCTATGCCTACGTACTTCCACACGGCATGGAAGATCAGAGCTAACGTAGTTCGGGCTACGCCCGACACAAGCTGTTCAAGTGTTTTTTATGAAAAATCTCACCTTAAACAAGGGTTTTCTTATTGCAAAAAGGTTGATGTCTGTTCAAATCTTTTGACGGAAGAAATGAATTAATCTCTGTTATAACCTTTATTAATGTTTTTCTGTTGTTTTGAAGGAAGAAGAGATGACACTCTACAAATCCTAGGGTTAAAAGGGAATAAAATCTACCCTAATGCTATCATGCATGGGTTAACTCCTAATGTCTATCACATCCTCCCTTGAACAAGGAAGAATGGAAGTCCTACGGGAAAGGAAACGAAAGGAAGAAACGGAAATACAAGTAATAACCGCATACAAGTGAACATGAATATAGCAATGGTAATTGCAATGCAAAGGAGGGAGGAAGGTTCATCTCAACCTCAAGCTCATTCATGGATGGAATAAGAAAATATCAAGTGATCATATGCAAAGAATCGAGTGAAAACTCCGAATGAAACGCGTAATCCACTATTTGGAATCGCAACGTGCTATCATGCAAACAAGTCGATAATTGGGCAAGCTACACATACAAATAACAGCCACCTAAGGGGTCTTCAAATACCTCTAACCTATCTATAATAAGAAATATAAACCACGACGTTCATCACGCAAACACAAAGCGGCCGTTGGAGCCTTAACAAAAATAAAGTCCGTTCGGAAGTCCAAATTACAAGTTCGAATACAAAACATAAGAAAAATAGCAAAAGGTGCTAAAAAATTCAAATAAAAATCTCCAATGCCCTACATCAAGCCACAAACCAGGGGTGAGAGATACCACAAAAATATCCAAAGATAAATGGTCAAACAAGATGAAAACATTGCAAGATATCTCATGTATACCAAAGGAAAGATTAAAGTGGAGCATGTTAAAGAAAGCATCCAAAACCAATTAAAATGGTACAATAAAATTCCCACAAAAATATATCACAATACCTCAACGTGTGTATGAGATCCCTGCAAAAGGATTGACATTTAAATTGTGTTTTGATAGGTCAAAGAAATTCAACAAAATGATAGCACCAGCATTGGCCTTTTTATGACGACCCAAATGTAAAAAATCCAAAGAAAATGTCAAAAAATGGTAAAATTATAATTCCAAGTTTATTATTATCCTAGACATCTTAAAGATTCAGCACAAAAAAATGGGGATCAAAAAGACTAATTTTCCTATTTTTTATGATTATTTGAAGTCAGCATATAAAACAGAAAAAATAAAAGAAACATGGCAATAGAAAAATAAAAGAAAATAACATGAATAAATAAAAGTGGCATGAGGCTTATGTGGCCGATTACGTGGCGCAGTGAGAGGCGTTGGATGAATGGAAGAAACCTTGACTTGGAAATGCATCCGACGGTGTTAACACCTTCTTCTCCAAATCAAAATTTTCAACTTTGTGAATAGTAACCCGCAGCCCCGTGAACATGAGTTTTTTGCTACTTTGAAGCACCATAACTCCATCAATAATTATCCGTTTCGCACGAAATTTTGGTCAAACTTGAAGGAAAAAAATCAAGGAATCCAAATATGGTCTTAGATTTTCTTGAAACTATCTCTAACTCCCAAAACGTGGCACCTCAAGAAAAACTCAAGAACCAAAAATTGTCATAAGACCCATCTTTTTTGTACTAGAATCCATGTAGGAGATGAGAGCAATGTAATGCAACAACAATAATGCAAGAAAGACTCATAAATCATGAGTTATGTAGAATTCTTTATACCTCCGAAAAATGGCTTATGGAGCTTCACTCGATCATCAATTCTTTGAGAAAATGATGTAGAATCACTCAACAATACTTGGTGAATATGTTTGAAGCCTTGACAAGTCTTGAATTGATGAAAAAGTAAAAATTGGAATTTGAGTTTTCACCACTTTTTCATGTTACTACAAGGTTCCTCTTGCTCCAATTCTCTCAAAAAAATGATGAACCATCTCTATAATTGTTGTGTAATTGATTGGTGAAGAGAAAAAGTATGGAAAGTGAGAGGAAAAAAAAGATTGAAAAAAATGGAAATTCCAAAATGTGAAAGTGTGGGGAAAATGGAGAAAAAATTCAATATGATTTGAAAAATGGATTCAACATCAACCATCACCAACCTTTACTCTTAATGATCTCAATCCAATATATAGATGATGATTAACAAACTTAGAGGTTTCTAGAATAATCTTGGAGGATTCTAGAAAGTTGTGGAAATTTCATGAACTTCTCATGCCATGATACTTTGAATATCTCTTATCTCATGCTTGCACCTTTCCAAACTTATGTCAAAATCTCCTTACATGAGATATGGGAAGTGTATGTAAGCTCCTTGCCTTGAAAATTCATCTTGTGCCAAGTTTTCTATACTTGCCTTATTATGCAAGTAACAAAAATACAAAGCAAGTCCAATTTTTAAACCCTAACTCAAAAAAGTGGCTGAACCAATGTCTTTAAAATGATGTTTGGAATCAATTTGGTATATTGGATGACCCATATTGGATTTGTAGATCTCCCAAACCAATTTTTCATTTCAACTTTTTCAACTTATAAGCCATTTTCAAGTCATTTGCACCAATTTTAAAATTCCATGCTCTAAGCTTTTCCAAACTTTCACACCTTCTTTTCTAGCCTTAAAATCCCATTTTGAACAACTTTGATGTTGTGAAGTTTTTCATTTGAAGCTTCCTTGTATGAGTTTTAGGCATATACTAAGAATGACCTGTAATCATCAAATGACCAAAATACCCTTTGCTTGCCAAGACCATAAGTAGAGTTCCATAAATCATATGAAGGCATACCATACCATTCTAGAAAGCTAAGACAATAAGGAACAATTCTTATGTTGGCCAGAAATCCATTTGAAATACCCTTGAAGGTCAAAAGTTGCTTGGAAGACAGACAATTTTCACATACAAATTTCAGTGCCCTCGGATGACCTGTAACTTGCAAGAGCCATAACTTGAGTTCTATAAATCATCTTGATGACTTCCACCCCTAAAATTAAAGCTATGAAGACACTCTACAAGTTTCATGTGGACCAAGAATTCATATGAAGCTTGCATCTTGAGCTACACTGCCTTGAAGTTTGACCTAAATTAGGGGATTTTACACTGAAACCCTAATTTAGTAACTCCAGTTCTCCTTGACTCCTTTTGATTTTTCTTTATCACAACATCATATCCATATCCACCTAGCAAATAATGAATCCCCCATTCTTCAAATGATCCTTGATGCCCTTCAAAACACTTCTTTGACCTAGAATTGACCCAGTGTTGACCCTAGTTGACCGACTTCAACTGAGGCTCCTGCAATCATTCAAATGACTTGGTTCTTCTCAAAAATGATTCTCTAGACTCTTCATAACATCCATACACACCTCATGCTCTTGGCTCATAGCTCACATTTTCTCTGATGATCCCCCACTAGCCTCACGATAGGATAGAATTCACTGATCAACCTGGCAGCTCTTCAAAGCTCAAATTCTTCCCTGATGACCTGAGTAGTCTTGAATATGAATGAAACCCTTGGATATACCTCTTGAAATAAGAACAACACTTGATCCCCTGATTAAGATAGCTTGCCTATGCAGATGGATACACTATGTACATGATGACAATGCAAATGACTATGCAATTGAAACATAAACCTAGGTTAGAAAAGGTTGGGCAAATTTTGGGGTGCAACACATACGCCACGACCTTCCCATCTTGCATCAATACACCACCCAATCCTGACAAAGAAGCATCGCAATAAACCACAAAAGGTTCCGTAGGATTCGGCAAAATCAAAACTGGCGCTGTCGTTAACTTTCTCTTTAATTCCATGAAACTCTCTTCACAATTAACATCCCAAATAAAAGCCTTTCCTTTACAAGTCAACTGCGTTAACGGAAGTGCTAACTTTGAAAATCCTTCGATAAACCTCCGGTAGTAACCGGCCAAGCCCAAAAAGCTTCGAATTTCCGTAACTGATCTTGGAGTCTCCCATTGCATTACCGCATCGATCTTGGATGGATCTACACTAATACCATTTCCGAAAATAATATGTCCAAGAAAACTCACCTTCGATAACCAAAACTCACACTTAGACAACTTTGCGTACAACTTCTTCTCTTTCAAAATCTGCAACACAATCCTTAAATGTTCCTCGTGTTCCACTCGAGACTTAGAATAAATCAAAATGTCATCGATAAACACTACCACAAAACGATCCAACTGCTCGTGGAAGATACGGTTCATATATTCCATGAAAACACCCGGCGCATTAGAAACTCCGAATGGCATCACCGTATACTCATAGTGACCATATCGTGTTCTAAAAGCCATCTTCGAAACATCTTCTTCCTTAACCCGAATCTGGTGATAACCGGATCTCAAATCAATCTTACTAAAAACACGGGCTCCAACCAATTGATCCATCAAATCATCGATTCTTGGAAGCGGATACTTGTTCTTAATTGTCACCTTATTCAACTGCCGATAATCAATACACAATCGCATACTACCATCCTTCTTCTTTACCAACAATACCGGCGCACCCCAAGGAGAAACACTTGGTCTTACAAACCTCTTATCCAACAAATCATTCAACTGCTTCTTCAATTCCACCAACTCCGATGCCGACATACGATACGGGGCCATCGAAATCGGTCTAGTACCCGGAACTAGATCAATAGAAAATTCAACCTCTCTCTCTGGCGGCACATCCGCAACATCTTCCGGAAACACTTCAGGAAATTCACAAACCACAGGAAACACGTCGAGCTCAACTTTGCTCTCCACCAACAACGATGCAAACAAACCAAACAACTGAGCTTCGTCCGCTAAAAGTTTCTTCAACTCTTTAGTGGAAAGAAAACTCTCGTTTTCACCATCTTCCAAAGAAGGAAACCTTACTAACTTGTGATAGCAATCCAGATGAACTCTATTAAATTGCAACCAGTTCATACCCAAGATTACGTCCAAACCTTCCAACGGCAAACACACTAAATCCATAACGAAGTCCTTACCATACATGGTCAAAGGACAACTTGCACACACCAAAGAAGTAGTTACCGACCCCGAAGCGGGAGTCCCAATAACCATACCACTACTCAAAGAAACCATACACAAATCCAACCGCTTAGCACACGCAAGAGAAATGAACGAGTGAGTCGCTCCAGTATCAATAATAGCAACTAAAGGCATATCATTAATAAAGCATGTACCTTTAATCAAACGATCTGCCGCATTAGTAGCGTCTGAACCTGCTAATGCGAATACTTTTCCGTCCGCCGGAGCTTGCTTCGGTTTGGTACAATTCGGGCTAATGTGACCCACCTCGCCACAATTAAAACACTTCACAACATTATTTCTACACTCTGTTGCATCATGTCCAAGGAGCCCACAGTTGGAACACTTCGCCTTGAACTTTCCACAATCATAAGACTTGTGGCCCATCACGCCACACTTAAAACATTTGATCGCACCGGAACCTCCTCCGGGTCTCTTGTCAAAGTTTCCCCTATGTTTGCCCTTATCAGCAGGCGTCACATAAGGTCCGCTTCGTACTTGCTGCTCCCCTCTCCTCTCGCTCAAACCCTTATAATGAGTAGAACGAGCTCTACTGTCTTCTTCATAAATCCTACAGCACTTGGTCAAATCCGAAAATCTTCGTATTCTTTGATAACCCACCGCTTGCTTTATCTCAGGACGCAAGCCATTCTCATACTTGATACATTTGGAAAATTCCGCCGTAACCGCATCATAGTGAGGGTGAAACTTCACTAACTCAGTAAACTTAGCGGTGTAGTCCACCACCGACATATTACCTTGTTTCAACTCCAGAAATTCCATTTCTCTCTTCCCTTTAACACTTTCGGAATAATACTTCCTTAGAAACTCAGTACGAAATAAATCCCACGTAATCTCCTCATCGTCGACCTCAAGAACTTGCCTCACGCTGATCCACCAGTCATCAGCCTCTTCTCTCAGCATGTGAGTCCCTAGTCTCACCTTGTTCCCTTCAGCACAATCCATCACCCTAAAGATCCTCTCAATTTCCTTTAACCATATCTGAGCACCATCCGGATCAAATCTCCCTTTGAACACCGGTGGTTGGTTCTTCCTGAACTCATCATTCGCATTCACGTTAGGTGCACCCTGCACAGCTCTGGCCATAGCCTCTAACGCCGCTGCCATAGCATTGTCATTACGACCTGCCATATTCTGAGGATTCCCAAAAATAACAACAAGGTTAAACAACCGTTCAACCAACACAACAACAAGACAGACACGACTGACTCAACACTGGCTCTGATACCACTTAATGTAACACCCCCTTTCTATGCCCCCAAATTAACACATTTAATCAATTAGGCACTTAGAAAATTCATTTCATCAGAGTTTAATTAAAACATGGTATATAAGAGGCGCATCACATTATCATGAAATTAAACACATACGATACCTGCTCACAAAAGATATGCAACAATGGGTAACCCACATCTCAATATTTAGAATAAAAGCGGAAACATCCAAATATTGAATCGATCACATTCATAAAAGTATATACAACCATCAGTTAATTCATGCTTTACAACATATCCACAGCAGATACATACACAAATGTATCACAAGGAATCAAAACAAATGTAACTCCAAAAGAGTCAAAGGCTTCCTAACTACCCAGATGTTACATATCAGAGCCATTGACCAAAAAAAATGAAGACATCGCTTCATAAAAAGAACCTCCAGCTTCCTACTCTGCAATGCCTCATAGAGCATTATAAAACAATAGAAGGGTGAGAAACAATATCATAACAGTTAATGCATAAAATTGTATATATACATTTACTCATATTTGTACAAATCATACTCAAATTATGTTCTCACCACATTAAGCATATACAATTAATCATGCCTCTACACATGCTCATGAACATTCACTATATGTTCCTCCAAACAATCATATATAACGTACACAGTTACATTCATACAGCTAATGCATCATACACAGATGACTCATGCAACTCATAGAGACCGACGCACGACTCTATGCAGATGCAAATGCGGTACCGACTCATTTCAACAGATTCTCTAAGGAATCGAGTATTCAGCAGGTTCTCCACGGAACCAAGTATTCAGCAGATTCTCCATGGAATCAAATATTCATCAGATTCTCCACGGAATCGAATATTCAGCAGATTCTCCACGGAATCAAATACTCTGCAGATTATCCACGGAATCAAATACTCTAGTCAATCCTCCAAGGGATTACATGTTATGACCGATTCTCCGAGGAATCACACAATGCAACCGATTCTCCAAGGAATCTAATATAACCATCGTATCATACGAAGTTCTGCAAATCCTCCGAGGGATCATTCAACACAAAAATACATACTAAGATGCTACACAATGCTAATCCTCCGAGGGATCGATCAACACAGAATGCATACTATGTTCACAAACATACTCATTGCATTTATCACATACATCACATATATCTATCATGCATTCACATTATGCACCATTTCACACATGGTTTACACACATATCAGCCTATCAATGCTTTTCTATTCAATTCAAGCAAATACACAAGATTATCAAACGTTCAAGATTCACCATTGACTCTATAATCTAGGATTCACGCCTTTCGGCCACCCACAGCACGACATGTCGAAACAGTTCACACATCAATCATTCATATAGGCATTAATCATAATTGAATCGGCCAAAAATCATGCTATGAATAAACAGCAAAACAAATAACACTGTCAGGTTCGCCAACCTTCGCCTGGAGAAGCCACGCAGCGAATGCTCGCTGACCTTCGTCTGGCGAACTTCCCAGCGAAGTCCACTGGGATTAATTCTGGAATTACTCGCTGAGGCTCGCTACACACTCGCCTGGCGAACCTTCGCCAACTAACCTCGCCTGGCGAACTTGCCAGCGAATACAGGGTGTTGCTTCTGACTTGCTTCGCTACAGCTCGTTGGACTTCGCCTGGCGAAGCTTCGCTGCCATTCGCCTGGCGAGCCTGCGAAGACAGAACTTCCATGGCTGCCTCAAGAGCCCAAACTCCACAAAAACAACCGATTAAATCCAAACTAGTCTCAGTGGCACAACCCTACCATCACCCGACTAAACTGCATCGTCTAATCCGAGTTCTAACCGATTAAAACCTCATTCTACCCACAAAACCAACTTCTAACCTAAGTGGAAAAAGAGTAGAAACTCTACAAAATCCAAACACATACACATACAATCATATACATTAAAGAGATGATGGAGTTTCACACCCTTACCGATCGATTGCAAGCTTTGGTGATGATCCATTGATGATTCTAGGTTTTCCTCTCCACTTTCTCTTCTCTTTCTCTTCTCCTCTTTTCTTTCTCTTGTTTTTCTTCTTATGTTACTATCTTTCTTTCTTTTCCTCTCTTATTCTATTTCTTTCCTCTCAAATTCTTTCCAACACTTACCAATCAATTCTCACACTAAATTGCTAAATGTCTAAAATGCCCTTTTTACTCTAATTCCCCGAAAACTCTCCGAATCGGTAAAAATAGATAAAATAAGCAAACACCACATAATAATATATAGTTTCTCAATTTAAAACAAACATCAATTAAATAAATTAAAAGACTCAACAATTAATGGGAATTCAGAATCGGGGCGTTACAGAGAGGACTGCCACTTATCATTGGAAGGGACTTAAATGCCAAAATGAATAAGCTCTCAAATAAAGAGACTGTTGCTTATCTGGGTATAATATATGAATAGATTGATAAGCTCCACTTGAGGGATTGTCGCTCATCTAATAAAATAAGCTTCCATGATCAAAACATGATTCAGCTTCTTCTTTTACTAAAGGATAAACTAAACTTCCCCCATACTTCAAGGTCTGCACGCCATGAACGGGTCTCGGTTCCTTCTTTTACTAAAGGATAAACTAAACTTTCCCCATACTTCAAGGTTTGCACGCCATGAACGGGTCTCAGTTCCTTCTTTTACTAAATGATAAAATAAACTTCCCCCATAATTCACGGTATGCACGCCATGAACGGGTCTAGGTTCCTTTTTTTACTAAAGGATAAAATAAACGTCCCCCATACTTCATGGTCTGCACACCATGAACGGGTTTCGGTTCCTTTTTTTACTAAAGGATAAAATAAACTTCCCTCATACTTCAAGGTCTACACGCCATGAACGGGTTTCGGTTCCTTCTTTTACTAAAGGATAAAATAAACTTTCCCCATACTTCAAGGTTTGCACACCATGAACGGGTCTCGGTTCCTTCTTTTACTAAAGGATAAAATGAACTTCTTCATACTTCAAGATCCGTGCTCTCTTGAATATGATTCAGTTCAAACCTCCCCCTTCTTCAAGATGAAAAGGAAATGGAAACCAGCTTCTTGATGAAGATGGCCACTTGTTGCTCCTCATGATGAAGATAGGATAAGCTTCCCAGGCGAGAAATACCACTTATTTGCAAGAGTAGCAAGGATAAGCTTCTCGAACGATACTTGCTTGTAGAGGTGGTAACATGTAATGTAAATTGTAATGAAGGTTGTAATGAAATGATAAGCTTCGTGTACGAGAACTATCGCATACCGATTGAATGTAATGATAAGCTTCTTGTACGAGAACTATCGCATACTGATTGTTGTAAAATGTACTGATATAATGATAGGCTTCTCAGGTGAGAACTGTCGCATACCGCTGTTGAAAGATGTAATAATAGGCTTCTCAGGTGAGAACTGTCGCGTACCGTTGTTTGTAATGGAGTAATATCAAGATCGTAGAGTGTAGTGGTGATAAGCTTCTCAGCTGAGAACGGTCGCATATCTGCTGTAATGATGATTATAAGCTTCTTAGACGAGAACTGTCGCTTGTCTGTTGTACAATGTAGTGATATAATAATAGGTTTCTCAGGTGAGAACTGTCGCATATCTGCAAAGGATTGTAAAGGCTTTTCTTGAAAGATAGTGCAAAATAAATGCACGTCCAGGTAGGTTCGGCGACCGACAGGATCAAAGTTTAATCTAGACTCGAACTAGAAATAAATAGTCAAACAGGACTCCATTGAGGAAATGAACTCAAATAGGGATTATCTTATCCGGGCGCGGAAAGATAACTGAAATAACCATCGTCCACGAGGTTCGAGCTCTGTGGGGAAACTGAAAAAGAGTATGTATTTTATGCTTAGGGCTGACGATCTACTTGGATAGAGCAGACGAACCCGGTTACGCGGTGGTAACGACAAAGGATGGAAACAAATAGCAAGCAAACAAATGCTAATGCTTGTGTTAATATGTATAAAAATGTAATGAACATGCAAGGCTTAGGCTTATGCACATGCTGACAAAACAGACGAGAGGAGGAAACATGAGATGAAATAAACATCTCGAAGGGAATACTCGGCGACCTCTACAGCAGTACATCTATCAAGGGATAGGAAAAGTTGATGGTAGAACCGAATTTGGCTTCAAAATTCTAACTTCCCTAGGATAAAATAATCCACTTGGGGATACGGTATCATGACTTCCTCATGGGGATACGACCTCGCTGGAGAGTACGACGTCATAACTTCACTTAAGGGATTGCTATCATGCCTCATAATCAGCTAAAGAGAATCTTAGGATCAAAGACTTCTGAGGATAAAATAAACATCTACTTCGTGGGGAAGATGTGGAGCTTGGCAACTTCGTGGAGAAAGTGTAGCGACTTCCTGGGAATAATACATCAGCTTCATTGGAGAAAGGTGTATCCAACTTCCCTGGGGATAAAAGACATTAACTTCCCTAGGGAGAGGTCATCAGACTTACTGGGGAGAATTCACCATACATCCCTGGGGAAAGTATCTTGACTTCTTGGGGAAAATATGGCAATCTCCTGGGGAATATTTCGGAGGAAGGTAAGGCAGTTTCACTGAGGAACAAATAATTCCACTGAGAATGGGTCCTCAAGAACATATATCACTTGGAGGATACCAGGGATATCTCTGCACTCTTGAGAGTCACTGGGGATTTATCGGATGGATCCCAACATGTTGTCAGCTTAAAGTCTCGCTGGGGACTATGTCAGCTTAGTCTCGTCGGGGACTATGTCGTCTTAAAGTCTCTATGGGGGTTGTCACTGGGAAGATGTTGGTATGATCTCTGTAGTCTTGAAAATTACTAGAGATTACCGGCTCGGTCCAGAATGTTGTCAGCTTACAGTCTCATTGGGGACTATGTTAAGGCGATGGTTTCAGGTACTTCTACAATGATGAGATTTACTGGGGAATGAAGACCTCTGAGAGTAAAATATATTGGGCGCCTGAAGAACATTGTGAAACGAAGCTAATTTTGATCTCAATGGACTTTGTAGTAGTTGTCATTTTGAAAAATATCATGCCCCAGAGTACCTGCTTTGTGAGAAATTCATCTCGAGAGGATTTTACATAGAACAATGGAGTCCAATTTCCCCACTATTTTCAAACTCTTGGAGAGATTTGGTCTGATCTCGACGTAACTGGCTCAGATCGACGATGTCATGACTGAGTCTTCAAGAATAGCTCTTAAGAGAGTCAGGCTTGCATAAGTAAACGACTTGGACACCACCTGCCCCTGTTTAGCAGGATCTTAGAGTTCCATTGACGAACATCTATATGTAAGTTTCTAATATGTCAGGCAAAATCAACACGCATGAAGTGCCTATTCTGAAACTATCAACGTAACATGTATATTTTTCTTGAAGTTTTTGTTTTGGAAAAGATATCGCAATAACTCGTGACTGAAACACTAGTTAGGATATGAATTTAATTTATAATGCCAACGGTAAATCAAACATAGCTCGTAGGAGTCAGGAAACATTATCTCGTCGTGTACACTTTCAAAAGAGATCTTACTTCAATTAGGTCTTTTAAAGGTTGTATCGCTGCTTGGTTCACGGTTTAAGAAACAAAGGATAAAGGCTCAAAGTTGTTTGTACACACCCATTCTTCGTGATGTTCTCCAATCTTATATTCAGTTTACTGGATGTGAGCACTCATATCTCAATCGGATTTGATATGGTCGAGAACTCATCAAGGCTTTGGACATGACAGTCACTCACCTATTTTCTTTTGTGTTCGATCAACACGACTTTGTTATCCATCAAGGATAATCTCTGGTTTTTTTTGTTTTGCTTTTATTCCCTAAATTTTGCTTGGACGGCGTCTTTGGATTTGACGTTAAAGTCCAGCGGGATGCCCTAGTTTTGCCTAAGTCTCCTTCGTAGGTTTTGACTTAGCGGGCTCTTTTTCATTCATTATTGTTTTGTTTTGTTGAATAAGTCGTGTGACTTTTTTTGAAGGCTTGTGACTGCCCCACTCGTTAGGTAGTAGAGGGATTGTCATTGTGTTTTTTCAGCCTCCTAAAATGTTAAGGATAAATGGATTCTCGAGTGTTCACTCCTCCTTTTTGAAAGTCTGAGCGCTTGATCAGCTTAATTGGAAAACTACCTTGCCCCAGGTTAAAATTGAGGATTTTTTATTTGGAAAAAGGAAACTTCTACTTCAAGGCTCAAAGGGGTTAACGAGGGATTATCATCCTTATATCTCTAGTGTTTGGGATGTGAAACAATGCCTTACATCATCAGCAGGTTTCAATCGAAAGCATACAGTAAGAGATCTGACGTTTTGGTTCATCCTCCTCCTCCCAACTCTCTATCAAAGCAAGAGATCGGGTAAAGTTGGCATTATAAGATGAAAAAGTAATTTTTGTGAGTGAAACGAATGGATTGCTTCAAGACAAACATGCATCTCATTAATTAATCAAAATAAAAAAGTTCATACATGCTAATTATGCTTAATCAAAGAAACAGAATACATATAAATAAACAAAATGAACTGTCTGAAGGAGTTTATGAAGTCTTCGTATTCAAGACTCGCACAATAGCAGTGGTTTCTCTGGTGGAGCCTCAACGAAGTGGGGAGTATGATCACTGCGAGTCATCTTGCTTACCCCAGCTATATATGTCACTGCTTCATTATCAGTCTTCAAATCTTCCCTCGGAATAACATTCCCATATTCTTGGTTGATCATGGTCACATCATCTTGAGGATTACTGAAATGAAATGGAATAGGCATATGAAGAAATACCGGCTTCGGCTGATTAATTGTAGAAGTAACTGGCTTAGATATGTTGAACACTAGCTTAGAAGAATTTGATCTTGGCAAATGGAAAACTCTGAGAGGAGTCCTGATCTTCGGCTGAGGATCATCAAAAGACAGAATATTATTTTCCAACAAATCTCTGACAAGGTTCTTAAGAGCATAATAATCTTCCAAATCATGGTCGGGCGCATCCTCATGAAATAAACAATGAGCGACAGTGTTGTAATTGGCAGGCAAAGGATTGGGAGGTGGACCCAAAGCTCGTGTAACAACCAGACCTCGTTGCACTAAGAAAGGATACAACTCGGTAAAAGTCATCGAAATCAGAGGACAAGACTTGTACTGTCTCCTATTCGAACCGTTCTGATGAGGTGTCAGCTCCTCTGATGGTTGGCACACGGGAGTGTTAGGCACTCGTTGACAGTTGACAGGAATTTTTGCAGGCTGGTAACTCGGAGGTTGTTGATAAATCGGAGCATGATAGTCCGGAGCCGGTTGCACAGGCCGATACATAGGAAACTGCTGATTGAAAGGAGGTGCAACAACAACTACATAGGGTTGTTAAGCATACTGAACCGGATAACCCTGAACATAGTTAGGCGAACGTCGCCAAGGTTTGTGAGCAACCATTTTATGGTTATACCTGCTTGAGGGACTCCTCTGGCGTGTAGCACTTTCATGATGGTCAGAACTCGGAGTTTTGCACTTTGGGGAACCGCCTTGCTGAACTGGTTGAGCAATAGTAGGATGCATCAAACTAGGTTGAAGACCATGAAGAGGTATGTTCTCAATAGTAACAGCTGGTTGAGGACCTAGAACTGTATTGGTAGTCTCAGTAACAACAGTGAGATGAGTATCCATTTTTGCATTAAGAGCTTGTAGCATCTCCATAATCTACCCCACATTTCCTCGAAGATCTTCGAGTTCATGGCTGACACGATCGATCTCTTGATTTTGTTCTTCCATCCTCTTCTGAGCTTGGGCTCTAGTGTTGTACTGATGCGGAGGACCCAGGGTGACAAAACTAGAAGGCGAGAGAACCGAGTATGAGAAACCGGGAGACACATGTAATGCAAAAATATGATGCTAAAATGCATATGAAATGACTTCATGGAATTCAAATATTTACGAATATTGCGGAATACCAAAGGAATTTTATTTATTAAAATTGGATTACAAATAAATATTCTTAAAAGAAAATCTTAACAAAATAGCTAAATAAAAGCTAATAATGACCATAAGGAAGCTTCGTATTCTGCTCCTTGCTTTGCTCTTCTAGCTGGTCCTTTTTGAGGATGAGCCTATCTTCAAAAGGTAGATAGAAAGTCGGAGGAAAATAAATCCTCCATTAAAACCAAGCAACGGTACTTGGAAAAGTCTCCACAACTGTTGGTGATCATATTGCCTTTGATGTCGGATACCTTCAAGCATATGGCCTTAGCAATGTCTTGTTCTTTAGGGTTCACCTCTAAGAAAGGGAAAGTAGATCCATCCAACATAGGTAACCCCACCAACTGAGATTACTCTTCTAGGGTATGCAAGAGCTGATACTCGGGGAATGTAAAGCAAAGATAATTCGGATCCTAGAACTGTAACAAAGCAGAGAGAAGTCCTTTGTCTACTTGAAGTTTCCACAAAAATAACGACCTTCCATACTTGTTTCTAAATCCTTCTTTTTCTTGAACCAAAGCTCTTAACTTCCTTAGGTCATCCAACTTAAGACTCTTAAAAGAATACTTCAAAGTATTTTTCCTATTTTAATCCATGGTATCCTGCAATATTCATAAATAAGGTTTGAATTCCATAAAATGTAATGCAATGTGATGCTTTATAGATGCAATGCACAAATATACACAAGTCCTAGGTTTAAAGGTATATGAGCGGAGTTAAGGTCTACCCATCCCCAAAAGGTATGTACTAAGGTTAGTGGTACCTGCAGAACAAGGGTTCTAAAGCGGTGCCCAAAGTCATCAGTCCATCTTTCGGATATTATCAATTTCCCAACTGACTCGGTGGTTAATAATATTCTCAAGAGAACCTCTTTTGAGTGTAGTATCGCGTAGCAACTATTTTGGGACTACTCCCTCGTAGTTCCCGCACTACGTCCTAAATAAGGCCAAAGTGGTGTTAAGGTACTATGATCCCCACTATCACAGACTCCAAGCGACAATAGTAAAAGTTTTCACGACTACTCGTTCAACCGAACCATTTTCGAAAGGGTCTCAACTGAGCGGTGATTCTCAAGTCAACTTGGTCGGGACTCAACTCCCTATAAGCCTTGTCGAATATATCCCCTCCTATAATAAGTTCATTCAAGTCTGGGTGTAGGACTTATCTCACAACAAAATAGATACTCCAAGCAAGGTACAACAAATATATTATATACAACCAAACAAATGATAAAGTAGATAACATATAGGGCTGGAAATGAGTCGAGTCGAGTCGAACTCACCTCAGCTCGGCTCGACTCATTAAGAATTGTTTGAATTCGAGTTCGAGTTCGAGTTTGACACGAACTTTTTTTTAAGCTCAAACTCGACTCGTTATAAGTTCACGAACAGTTCGGTTCGACTCGTTAGGTTCATCTCATTAGGTTCATCTCACATGGTTCACGAACTTAAAAACTATTTTTTTAAATATATATAATTTTTGGTATATTTTACATTTTAAATAAATATATATTTTTTAAATAAAATATTAAAATAAAATAAAAGTTATCATATTGAAATTTAACTTTATCTTTGAAATCTACTAATTCAAAACCTACACAACTTTCAAGAGACACATTTGAGAGTCTAATTCAAAACTACTAAATTGAAGATTAAATTTGTCTAAGATTTGAAGTAAATATTTAAACCTAATCTTAAAGATAGTATAATTCTTTTCATATGTAACCGAGTTGACTCATGAACCTAACGAGTCGAACTATGTATAGTTCAAGTTCAGCTCATTTAGTTAACGAACTTAATTTTTCGCTCATACTCAACTCATTTGGTTCATGAACCTAGTTCATCGATTTAATTGTCGAGTCGAATTCCGAACTATCTTCGAGTTGGTTTGGTTCATTGCCAGCCCTAATAACATACAATAAACAAAGTAGGGGTAACCCTTAAAAATTATGGCGTCCCTAGTGAAGTCGCCATTTTTTGTTGCGGTGAGAATAGGATATCAAATTATTAATTAGTTTAAATCGTAAATCTTTGATTCACAACCGACTTTGATTTATTTGAAGGAAAAGGTTAAAAGAAGGAAAATCTAATTTTTGCATCGTAAACAATGCGGGGAGAGACCTGGGTAAGGGGTTGGTTAAGCTTAGGGAAGGTATTAGCACCCTAAACTTCTGTAGTACTCTATAGGAACCTTTTGTTTCTATTTACTATTTTACTTTATTATTTGCTTGCAGATATATACTGAGCTAAGGGTTAAAAGTGACTGAAAGACCTAAGGGTTAGTCCTAAGTTTACTCAGCAAGATTCTCATCTTGTGCCTACGTATCCTGGGTAGGGAATGGAATCAAAGTAATCGTAGTTCCCCTCGAAAGGGAGATTAGAAACTTCTTGACTGTGGTCAAGGTTTCAAAGGGGAGCAAACATTCTTAAGGAAGTACTTACGTGGAGTTCGGTGACTCCTATTTCTACGTTGTAAAGAGTTGAAATTAGGGTTAACTAGGTATTCCATGACGGGAAATCCTAAAACGGAGTGCGGCGACTCCTTAACCTAAGGCTAGGGTAAAAGTGTAATTTTGTCCGCGACGGGATGCCTAGGCAATTAGCGCTTTGAAAGAGTCAAAGGAGACAGACTATTGACACGGCGGTCAAACAACTAGACCTAATCCTTCGGACGAGTTTAATGGTAAATGATGAAAATGATGAATCATTACATGGCATAATTGAAATAGATGAAAATATGAAAACAGTAAGAAAGTGCAAAGCGACGATCACTCACGTAAATTACAACCATGAAAACGCAAAAAAAAATGACAGAATAAAAGGCGACTATGTACTCGCTTAATTACAACCGAAAAATTGAAATATGGAAAAAAAAATCCTAGATTAGTAAGTTGAAATGAATAGGAAATAACGATGGTCAGCCAAAAAAATCGAAACGGCTAGGTTAGGCATTCTTTATTTTTGAATTTTATTTAGAAAGAAAGAATAACTTAATTTTTGAATTTCTACTTATAAATGAATAGTTAATTTTATTTTATTTTAAAAAGAGTTAATTAAAATTTTTGGAAAAGAAATATTTTATTTTATTTTAAAGAAAAGTTCTAACCTAGAGGGTTTTGATCCTAAAACTATTTTTAAAAATTTTATATTTTTAAAAGAAAGACAATAGACCGTTTTTGATTAACGCTAACATTTTTTATGCTAATGTAAATTTCCTATCAAAACAAAAAAAGACATGGACTTAAATTTTATTCAGAAACATGGTCTCTTATCATAACTTATTAACGTCACTAACTATTAATTATAAAAACTCATTGTTAGTTATAAATTATTAAAAAGAAATAATTACTTGAGGTTATTAAGGAAATACTAATTATTAGTTATATAAAATGCTAATTATAGAAAAACCATATGTTAAGTTATTAATTTAAAAGAATAAAAATAAGAAGAACATAACATAAGTAACACAGAGAAGAGACGGAACATTTGCCACTAGGGTTTCAAACCCTCATCCTCTTCTTCTCCAAAATGTGTCGCTGCCATTGATGGCGTACCAGAGCTTTCTTTCACCTTCCTCCTTGTTTGCATGTCTTTGCCTCTTATTTCCCTGCAACAAAAACCATGAAAAAAACATTATAAATGATGGAAAAAAATCTTACGGAAGTTTTGTTGATGGCAGATTGCGAGCTCCCTTGAGGGCGATGATGGTGAACCGGTCCGATCCGTCTCTCTGAGCCTTGGTGAGGGCTTTATCCGTCGAGTTGTCTGGTTGATGATGTTTCTTGCTGAGGCTTTGCGGCTTGAATATCCCCCGTGTTGAAAGCTTTAAAGCTCCCTTTGCTTCTCCGTTTGATGATGATGAAAACTTTAATGGTTTTTTGAAGAACCCCCTTCGATCCTCTCTTGATGACTCGCGGATGATGATGAAACCTTAGGGGTTTGATGATGGAGAACTAGGGCTTGTGCTCGCCGCCGATTGTTCTTTGTCTTAGGGTTTCCATCCCCTTCTTCTTATTTCTGTCCCATTTTTATATTACTCATAATTTTGTTTATGGGCTTGGATCTGTTGCTTTGTTTCTTCCGATTTTTGAGTTTGATTCACATGATTTTGTGGAAGTTTTGATTTGTTACAAACTCGTGGCTTACTTGTTGCTACATTCACGGCTATGTACTTGTTGTGATTCTTCTGCAGAAAATTTTTGCTTGATGCAATTTCTTCGGATTTATCATGAATTTGTTTCTTGCTGCTGCGTTTTCCTTGCTTGATTCGTTGGACTGCGGATTTTTCTGGAAAGTTATGTTAGGGCCTTGTTTGGAAAAACCAACTTTTCTGAAAAATCTCTTTTTTGCAAACCTGCTTTTTTCCCAAAAGTACTTATTCTCAAAATCACTTTTCGGATAATCACTTTTTTCTCTAATGATCACTTTTTCTCTCTGGATGCCTTAAAAATAAGAGCAGAAGCTGTCGGTTTTAGCTCAACGTCGGAATTGAGTCGGGAGCTGGCGACAGAGTAATCTGTTACCCTCCCGACATACCCAATGATGAACATTTTTTGAGGGTATCGGATCAAAACAAACTCTAACTCTTAAAATTGCTTATTGGTTGCTTACTTGCAGGTTCGAAAAATTCGGAGACCCGAAGAAATCGGAAGCGGAAGTTTCTCTAGGACAAGCTTAGAATTTTTAGGATTTTTTAGGATTTTAGAAGAAGATGTAATTTAATTTGTAAATTTATTCATTTATATTTTTTTGATATTGTAAAGAAATAAATTTATTTTTGATATAATAAAATTATTCATTTTTTGGATATTGTAATGAAACAAAATTATTATTTTTATTTTTCTTTTGATATAAAATGAAATAAAATATTATTAAAAAATGAAATAAAAAATAATAAAATTATACTTCATTATTTAGATATGGTAATCACAATAATGAAATAAAATTCTACTTTTTTTATTAATTCAAAATTCAATCCAATTTATCTGATTAAATCTCGTCTTCGATAAAATTTCCGAATAATCCTTCCAGTAACTTAAACGAATAACCTTCTCAGAGTAAATCCAAGTTGTTCGATTAAACTCAAATGACCACACTCTTTCGACTAACTTCATTCCAGTAAATTGAGTCGATTTAATTCATCCGACTCAAATCCTCCATGATTAAACTCTTTGAATTAACACCCTCGGCCTTATAAATTGTCAGCAGGCTGCAACTAAATGACCATTTTGCCCTTCATAAATTAAAGAGCGCACAACTGTGACTTTTTCTGCAAAACCAACAGACTGAGCAAACTGGTTAGCGGTTAGTTACAATGCACTGCAAAGTAAGATGAAATGCAAAATGAACCGACTAATGTAAGGGTAAAATTTGGGGTATTACAGTCACATTACCAAATTGTTGTCATGATACTAAGGTATATTAATGGGACTCTAAGGTATGAAGTTTTATTCTCTTCTGGTGCTAAATGTGATTCAAAGTTGATAAGTTATTCAGGATCTAATTGGTGTGAATATAGAGTTTACAGAAGAAGTACTTTTAAATATTTCTTCAAGTATTTGGGAGGTCCCATTTCTTGGTGTTTCAAGAAGCAGCCAATGATTGTATTATCAACTTGTGAAGTTGAATACATTGCAGGTGCTTTGTCTGTGTGTCAAACTAATTTAGTGGTGAGGCGTTAGAATGAAATGACTAATATTTATGTGTTCTTGATCGTTAATTCAATGCTTCATATTTCTTTAAAATTTATATAACTTCTCATGTTTCATTTTTATCATTTTCATATGATTTCCGTTTACATTCACATTAATTCTCATTTTTTAGGTTCCAATACTTCCTCTGAGTTTTTGTTTGCATAACATTCTTCATTTTGATCATTCTTTTTCATTGGGCGTGTTTCATGCGTATCCTTCTTATTTCTCCCCTTTTTAGTATAATTGATCAATGTAGATATATTTTTAACATCGTTGAATCATAAAAAACTCAAATTGTCTTAGACAATTTGATTAAGATTATTTTTATAGAATATTGATAAAAAATCTTCCACTTATGCAAACATGCACGGCATCAATTTGGGGTCTTGCATACTTACTTACATATCCAATTAGAAACTTTGTCACTGATATATGTTTGTGCTCCTATTTCAAAATATAAAACTCACTATATCAATTTTTATGTTCATCCATATAAATAAATGGATATATATGGTTTTAGGAAGAGTGTGAATATTGAATCCGACTTATTTAATGTTTATCCAATTTTTCACTCAATTTTGTCTTTGTTTTCCATTTACTAATTTTGAGTTT
Source organism: Lathyrus sativus (assembly GCA_963859935.3). Taxonomy (NCBI): domain Eukaryota; kingdom Viridiplantae; phylum Streptophyta; class Magnoliopsida; order Fabales; family Fabaceae; genus Lathyrus; species Lathyrus sativus. The sequence continues at coordinate 564,957,368 of OZ012737.1, read as the reverse complement.
AAAGTAATGAGATGGTCAAATATCGCTCCCTCTTAACTTCTCCCAAATAGTGAGGCTTACATCATGTTCTTCTTGTTGGTTGGTATGGGTGCACTTGAATATACCCTAAATTGCTACAATTTTCTTTTGTTTTACACTTTAAAAGTCAGGGGTAAGGCTGGTCTCAACTCTTTTAGAGTGTAACCACCTTGAGACTTATTTCTATCTATTAAATTTTTTCCTACAAGTTGTTCAAAAATCATCTTATTTAAGGTGTCATATGTTTCTTGTGAGACTCACTTTATTCATGATAAATCAAGTGAATATAAGTTTCCTTTTTTTTTTACTAAAATTTGAACCATGTAACCTTTGACCCATTTTTTTATAATGTTTTTGTCTTGTGGACTCTAGAAAGATTTAAAGCTTGAGACGAATCATCTATACTTGAAGAAATGTTTGAGTAATGTGTTTTGAAGTTGTTGTTTTGTTGTTTTAATGTTTTCAACATGGATTGTGTGAAGTCCAAAAACAAACTAGTCGAATTTGTTGTTTAGACCAATGTGTTAGGTTATGTCAATGAGAATATTAACCAAGTGACTTCAAATACAAGAGAGGGTGAATTGTGATATAACTTTTTTTTGCAACTTTAAAAACAAAACAACTTTTTATGGTTGATTTCAAGAAGATATGCAGAAGATGATGAAAGGTACAAGAATGTAAAGACAAGAAAAGTAAATATATAAGAGATATGGGAAGAACACATTGTATTTAATATTGGTTAAGCCTAAAACCATGAGCCATACGTCCAATCCCTAATGAGTACTTTTGAGATTGCAACTATCATAGAGTTTTTACAACAAAATTTGTCCACAGTCTTATTACACTGGTATTTTTATCCCTGGTTTAGCTTGAAACCTTTATATCAAAATATTAGAGTCAATAAAACATTTCTATCTAGATTACAGTTACAAATTAACAATGGTTTACACAATATAACTTTACATAAGTATTTTCTCTCCCAATAGTAAAAATAGTATTTAAGTGAATAAGAAAGTTTATAAGAACAAATGAGTAAATAAAAGAGAAGTTATTTCAAATTTATTGGGTATTTTCAAATGAATATAGGTTATTATTTTATAGCAAAAAATTTAGCCAAGAAAGGATTTTTTTTTAGGACTGGATCCACATTATAATCGATTATGTTGTGGCCATAATCGATTATGACCTAACAAAATAGGAAATATTTTGTTGGATCTGAACCATAAATGATTAGAAGGCTTCTTTAACCGGCTATTGAATGAGTTTGCCCTGCGTTTGATTATACAAGTTTCATAATCGATTAAATGGCAAATGTTCTTTTCATAATCGATTAATCAAGCTTAGTAATTGATTAAGCTTCAGTTATAAAAGGCTTGCCCCAACATAAGAATTTTTAGAAGAAGCTTTGAGAAAGATGAAGTTTTGAAAATGAATTTTAAATGTGCGTGTGATATTTCTTCAAAATTTTAAGATCATACACTTAATTTTAAATTGATCCTCTTAAAATTGAATAAGCAGGCAAAGCAAGGAGGGCTAGTGCACTTTTGCTTATTGGTTTTGTTTCTTTGGTAAAGTTATTTACCTTTTGATTATTTTTCATAGATAACCAGAAACATCTTGATGTTTACTTTGATTTATATTTGAAATTTGTTTTGTGATGTTTATGGTTTTGATTTAATTATGTTGTCATAATTAAAACCAATGTACTCGTACATGACATATAACCACAAAGAGCATCAATGATAAGGTAAAGGAGAAGTCTACGATGTCTCACATGCGTCATAAAAATAAAAGGAAGAGAGGTGCTAGTGCAAAATCTTCTTGTATGAAATATGAATTTATCATTATGGTAAGTCCTCATGTTGTCAAAGGGGAACAAACTATGTTATCTTAAACTTCATAAAAAATGAAGAAATAATAACTTAGATAAAAAATGTGAAGTTTGTGATGATGATGATGATGCAACAAGTATCGAACATCATGAACTTCAACAAGAAATGACATCGATTGTTGAAAGCACGATAATTAATCTGAAGCTTGAACTTTTATATCTTTGTAAGATTAATTATGTAAAATAAATATGTTACTCTCTGAGTATTAAAATTATAAACACTCATAAATTGGTTTTCAAAATTCATTTATGATTGTACCTGATCAGAAAGGAGTTAGAAGTCTGCCACGCGCTGTGAGTTGCTGCCTTCACTGGTGTTGTAGAGGAGAAAGAGGGTGTATCTGCAAGATGCTCCGATGCTTAAGTGAGTAACGGAACTAGAGAGAGCAAGTATAGATAAAAGGTGTAGTGAATAAGATACCCGACCCTTTAGTGAAAGGAGTATTTATAATGTGCCCCCAGCGCAAGATCAACGATTACATTGCATTGGGTTGGATTGCCAAGCCCAACACAAGTAACTTCCAAGTCTTACGTGGCGTAAAGAAGACCAGCACGTGGTCTTCACCCTGGATCAACTGCCTCGTGATCTTCGGAAGGTGGGTTGACCAACTCTTTCGAAAGTGGGTAGTTGCCTGATTATGTGTCCCCGCGTGGGGGACACGTGAAAAACACGAGGAAAGCGCGCGAGCTCTCCCTGTGTCAGATAATGCTTTGCCTGACCAATGTGCCCTATTGAGGCTTGTGCTCGACACAGAGAGTTGGGCCTTATTAGGCCTCATCAGCACAGTATTGGGTTGGGCCTGCCCGTCTAAGGGGCAGGTTCTGTCCCAGTCCAGAACAATTTATTTTCAAACTTCTTTTTAAAATCCCTTTGGAAATAGAAAAATTATTTTTCAAACTAAGCATAATGGGTTAGAGTATACTTGTAATCGATCATGAAGGAAAATTTGACCCATAACCAAATATAGTGGTAAAGAAATCAATTACGCAGCGTGGCTTTCTTAGTAGTCGATTATGGCTACCTAATATTAGATTGTGGTTCAGATCTAGAAAAACTCTTCTTTTTTGCTTATCCATAATCAATTATTGTCATCACATAATCAATTATGAATCAGATTGGACTTTTCTAAAGCTTCCATATTTGCCTAAATCTTTTACTTTATAAAGAGGTCTTGTTTCCATTTGAAAACACATGAGTTTTCTATATGAAATTTCGTTTAATCGATGACAAGATGTCAAACATAATGTAGGAACAATATGTATGACAACAAGGTTCAGTTACAAAGAATATCAATGCATAAAATAAATAACACAAGCAACTATTGACCCAATTTGGTGCAATGTCACCTACGTTTGGGGGGAATTAGCCTAATGAAAGAGAAATTCACTCTTAGTAGTTAATAGTGTATGGAAATTTCATTTAAACTCTCTCAATTCAATGCATTTTTTCTAATAATACCCATGAACTTCGATCCAGTCCCCCCTGAATATGAGACCCCTCCCACTTTCACTAAAAAACTTTCTTAGGTATTTGTACAATAAATAAAGTACATGGAGTGATAAAACACAATTAGAACACAAATAATTTATTCTCCTAACTTCAAAAGATAACCCTATGAATAATGTATTACAACCTGCTCTGGATCTAAATGCCAATTGACCAAGGCCTAATTTGTCTCAGGCCCAGTCTATTTGAACCTGATATAAAAACAGTTCACATGCGACGACAAGGTACACAATATATGGTTTCCAATTTCATTATACTCATCTTGAATCTTGAACGAACTTAGACGTTGAAGTGTTAACCATGTAGATCCATTTCACGTCATTGTAATAGAGATTAGAGCCACTGTTCAAGATCAACCATTATCCAACTCTCTTTATTTCTGGTTCCTTCATGGAGCAAGATCATCCATTTATGGTTCTCGAACTGAACAGTGGTGCCATCTATGTGAAATGACTTCTTATTCATCTACTTTCTAATAAAACCACTATTCATTTTGCAAATTCCGCTAAACAAACACATAAACTCTAGATTTGAAATCTCACGATTCATATCCAGTTTTTGACTCACCCAGTCTTAGCCTTCTTAAGTCTTCCTTCGACAGACATTCCCTAATTTTAAGTCCGCCTTCGGCCGTAATTTTCTTTCAAATCCACCTTCGGATGGTACCCTTGTTTTAAGTCCACATTTGGCTAGAACCCTTTGTTGTAAGTCCTCCTTCGGTCGACATTCTTTTTTTTTCTTTTTCAAATCCAGTTTCAGACTGACACCCGGTTCTCGACTGGCCTTTTCCAAATTTTAGTTCCTAATTGATATTCGGTTTCATACCTAACCTTATTCTCCAAAGTCCAGTTCTTGACTGGCATCCAACTGCCTTTGTATTTCCCCACAGAGTGCAAATTTATGATTCTTTTTTTTGTATTCAATCCCCTTCTAACTTGAATGTCTGGAAGTCGACGCTATCATCCCTTCAAGTTTAAGATGATTGAATAAGGGCAGTTGTTGCACCCCAAAACTTGCCCTCTTTTTCTTTACCTTAATTGGCTTATGCTTCATTCATTTGCATTTATCATTTCATACACTTCATTGGTTCTAGGACATGGGATCAAGGTATTTTGGCTTTCCTAAAGAAAAAAAAGTTGTTTTTCAAAGCAATAAGAGAGGAGATGTCATTAACATTATGGTATTATTGAGCTACAAGAGCCTCATACACATCAAAGTATTCTCAACAAGCTCACCCAATCATCAGAGGATTAGGGTTTCAATGGTTTTGAGGGATTCATCCGATTAAGCTCCCATTGGCTTTGAGCTAGGGTTTTGGGTCAAAGGCTATTTGTGATTATCTTCTTGAGCAAGACACGATTCTATGGTTCAACATACATCTTAAAGGTTCCATATATGCCGATTGGTTCATCACAAATCATTTCAAGGGTTCCTTAAGTGATAGAGGAAGCATTGGATTCATCTGATCAAAAAGTTAACTAATGCCCAACAATAGTCAACTCTTGAACTCTGAGGTCATATTTGGGCATTTTAAGTCATCATCCGTGTTATTATGAGGTTTGATCAAGAAAATCAAGAGAAATTATAAAATCAGGGAAAGTCACAAGATTAGGGTTTTTGGAATTTTTCTAAGTATAGAAAAATAAGAATATTTGGCCATCTTGCAAAACTCATATCTCTCCCATCCTTTAGCCAAATGGTGCAAACCAATGATAAAATTGAAGATTACATCACATACTTCAAGTTTTTAGAAGGAATCAAGTTCAAAAGATGCATGAATTGAGAGTTATGAAGAGGTAAAGTTAGAAAAAAAATTAGAATTCAAGAATTCAATACTTAGAATTTTTTCTATATGTTGGAATTCGGCCAAAAGTTCATATTTTCAAGGCCAACTTTCATGATGTTCTAAGCTTCATCTTACTTTACTCTCAATATAAAAGTTTTTAAGTATCTTCCAAGATTTTTTTTTGGTACCAAGAACTCTCCATTTGGATCCCTAAAGCTCAAGTTATGATGCCTCAAAGTCACGGTCCTCAAGTTGGCAAATTTAGTAAGTCATTGGTCAACTTTTTGGAGTCAACTCAAGTCCAGTTTTCTCATAGTCCCAAGCTTTAATTCAAATTTCATTCAACATGAGAGTTGTTCTTGATGCTTCAATCTCTCCATGCATGCCAATACCTCATCAAATGAACAAATTCTCCTCAAGTTATGATGCTTCAAAGACAAGATAAATTAAGATTCAAGTTGGTTTTTAACTTAGAATTTTTCTAAGTGTTCCAAGCCAGTTTTGTGGACACAACTTTCATGACATTTTTCTTGATCTTCCGAGCATTACTTCAAGTTGATTTCAACATGGAAATTGTTCCTTGATCTTCCAAATTTCAGTTGAACTCAATAGGGTATGATTTAGATCACAATTCACTAAGTTATGATCAAGGAAAAATAGCTACATAGACATGTTTCTTATACACCATCAAGTTGCTATCTTGGCACAAATGACATTTCTTTGCATCATGCTTCATTCTTTCCCTAATACTACACGTACTCGTCAAAATTTTCTTTGCCAAAGTGAAACAAACCACATGCACACCTTATGCTTCTTATTTTCAAATGTTTCGCCAAAAATATAAAAGACGAAATTGCTTCATTTTGTTTCACACTCACTTTCCCACATGCCAAAGCTTTACTATTCCCTTATGTCTTCATCTCACTCAGCAAAACAGCCGCAATAATAACCCATGTGATACAAGAAAGTCGTGCACTCTCTCAGTTTTCAAATTTCAAAACCAATTTGTAACAAACTTTCCACCCTTGATTCAATTCTGAACCTCACTCCAAAACACTATATAAAGCACTCAAAACTCTAAAAAACCATTTACCATCTCATTCCATTCAAATCAGATTCAAAAAAAGCTCTTTCCCACTCAAAATTTTCAAATCCGAGCTACCTTTTTTCTCCAAGTTTTCCATCATATCTTGCTTTATTCACACTCTTTGAGGTCCATAAAGTCAATGAGAGGGGATTTTTGAAACTTCTGTGCAAGGATTCAAGAGGTAGTGGAATTTCTCCACTAGGTATTTTCTTCATCCTCTTTCTCATATGCTTGACGTGTTTTGAACTTGTTATTAGTGTTTTTGAAGTCCTACACCATTGTAGGCATGGTTTCCATTGTTCTTGTGTTGATTTAATGAGGTTTCAGTATGTGCTTCAATTTTTTGTGCTCACTTCTGGAGGTGTTAGAGTGAGCTTTAATGAAAACTAGTAATGGATTCGTGTTCAGCATGAAAACCGAGTGGATAGATGTCTTGATTTGTGAGTTTTGATCATGTTTTTAGTCAGTTTCGGTGAGGGCCATTGGAGAAGACGACCGAAGCTAGGACTCTGGCATTTGCTGATGTGACGTTGTTTGAATTGTTGACTTGTTATGTGGCAGCGAGGTGTCAACGACGTAGTGATGATATGTGTTCTGGACTAGACTGGCACATGCCACATAGATGGGCAGGCCCAGTTTAGTTTAGCTTATGGCTATATCTAATATGAATATTAAGACAATATAGTCGTTGGGCACAATATAGCCGTTGGAGCATATAGCCGTTGAGGACATCCTCCTGACAGTTCACGTGACCAACTGCCCCTCCGAAAGTCTCAGGGACAGTTGGACCAGGTCAAAGATCACACACTAGATCTTCCACCTGGCAGTCCCCCATCGGTCGACCAAATATTTAGGTCACATGGGAGACCTTGGCCCTGCGCCGGGGGAAACTCATAAATACCCTTTCTCTTGAGAGGGTCATGTATTCTAATCATTTTAACTCATACCTAACACTTGTACTTGCTCTCTCTCTCTCTCTCTCTCTCTCTACCCTAGACACTTATTTTGGAATCGAAGTACCTTGTAGGTACACCCCTCCTCTCTTACAACCATTGTTGTTGCCCTACATTGAAGGCTAATATGATCTATTATGATCACCCATATCAATGTGGATTAGTGAATGCACATGTGGTTATTTTTCTTTTTTGAATGTGATCATTTTAAATGAACTGGGCTTATTCATTTTATTATTCGTCCCCTGTTTTGGCCCATCAACGCATTATAACATGATTCAATTGTTTCTTGAATTCTGGTTCACACCCCCTTGCTTATTTGTTTCTTTTTATTTCTTTTTTCCATTTCATTTTATTTTTAATTCTTCCATTCATTTAAAAAAATGTTTCTGATCATTTAATGTCTTGTGATATTTTTGATATTTTTATTTTATTTTTCAATTATTTTTATTATTTTATTTTTAATTAATTGTGCAAGGTGCTTTTACATTTTTGTCTTTGAATTAGGGTTTGATGTTTAAGGCCTTGTGAATGCCTTCCTGATCCAATCTTTTTGCCATGTTTTGAAACTCGATTGCTTGATGTTTGAGTGATGTTGTGGTGTGTCGATGTTGCATTTCTGGTCATTTTCCAATTGATTTTATTGAGCCTCGATCCATGCTCGATTGTTGAGCATACTTGAATTTAATGAATTATTATGGTGATGCACTTGTGCAATTCTTGTTGGGATCTTTTTCTACTTGTTCTTGATTTATTTGGCATGAGATAGACCTTTGTTTCCATATTTGTTTGATCATCTAAGTGCTTTGAATTGATGAATTAATTTGTTGATCCTTTGACATGATACTTGCTTATCTTTGACCTAGTTTTAAGACTTGTTTCTTTAGTGAATTTTCTTGTGGTTTGTGGATCCTTGTATGGTTTGAATATCTTTCTTGAGATACTGCCCTCCCATGTTTAAATGTCTATTGCATGATCCATTTACTTTTTGTACATATCATGGATACTTGTTTCTTTTTATGGATGATCTTGGTTGATGAATGCCTAGATGTTTGTGCATATTTTGAGTATGACACTTGGTGATTCTTCTTGCCATCTTCAAGTTCACTTTGAATTGAAGTGTTTGGATATGCTACTGCCTCATCTTGATGCCATACCCTAATTTCATTGCTTGAATCATTTGTGACTTGTTTCTTATGAACTATTTATTGACATTTGTGTAGCTATTGATGTAGCTCATGTTTGATCCTCTTGTTTTCATTTCTTAATCTTTGAAATGTGTTGAACATGATATGATGTAGCTACTGAATTGTCTTGATTCTTATCTTGTTTGATCCATTTTTTATTTGACATGCTAATTATTGATGTTTGGTTAACGTTCAACTCATAAATACTTGTGCGCTAGTTGTTTATCTTTGCTTAGGTTCTTGAAATTTAATGTGGAAATCCTTTGAGCATGATTTGTAATGATTGAAATGTGAGCATAAGTGTTTACTTTCATACACCACTATTGCTTTGATTCAAGTTTGAAGCATGTCTTGAATAACATGAATGTTTGACACTTGTGGATTGATTGTTGAATCTCCTCACTTGATGGCACGATCTTTCATCTTTGAATCCTCTTTCATCTTTCTTTGGGTTTTGTTTAGTACTTGATGTTGTTTGTGATTGAGTTGTGCAATGTTTACTTGTGCTTTATTCACATGCTCCCTTAAGGCTCTTAGTCCAACTTAATTTCTGATTAAGCTTGGAATAGGATAAACATTAGACTCTCAATCCTCTGCATGACAATATTAAAGTAGCTCCCTTTCAACCTTAAACTTAGGGCCATCTCTTGCATGATAATATTAGGGTAGAATTCCCTTTCTTATCTCAACTATAGGACCGTTTGGCATGACAACATTTAGGATGGAGATCCCTTAGTCTTTTTTCTTTTGCCCTTTGAGTCACTCTCTTATCTCTCTTAAACCAAATCAAAATACTTAATAAATACGATGTGCATAATGCATCACAAGTCTTTTGCACATGAGAAAAGATGAGTAGATGCATTTCTAACCTCATCTTAGGGTACTTTGTGCGCGAGACGTTTGGATCGTTAGCGCAAAGTATTTGATCCTGTGTCATAGACTTTAGTGCAATGCACATCTCATACAAAGTCAACTCACTTCTTTAAAACTTTTGAACAAATGCAAACCTTGTTGTCATTCGGGATTTTCCTTCAAACCTTTTTCAAAAAGGGCATGTTACTTCCATTATACCGCAAACAGGCCTCATCCATAACTGTTGGAATACGAACTTAGCACCGCTCATAAAAGACACTAAGTAACCCGTAGTCCTGCGAATTACGAATGCTCTGACTTCTTCATTCTCGTTCGAATGAAGATACATAGGTACAAGACGACGAAGTCTTGACGAGCACCCTTCCCCCCTCTCACCCATAGTCATCAGAACTAAGTTGACTATGACTTTCTCATTGCACGAGGGAATACATAGGCATAAGACGACAAAGTCCTATCGAGTCACCTTTTGTTTTTCTCTTTTTTATTTTTGTCAGCAGATAGGTCTTTAGATATACACACCCTTTGATTAGAACAACAAGAGTGGACCTCTATGAGTACAACAGACGGGAGGGGTGCTAACACCTTCCTCTCGCGTAATCGACTCTCGAACCCAGGATTTGGTTGCGAGACCATGTTCTTTCCCTTTTTGAGTTTTCTTCAATCGTTTCCTTTTCCTCGCCGGGATAAATAACGTTCGGTGGCGACTCTGTGTTTTCCGCCAGTTATTTTTCGCGTTGCGACACTAGGTCCTATTTTTTTTTTTATCATAGTTTCTATTCATTAAATATTTACCTATACAAACTCAAACCAAATTTTGGTCGCTTTAATTATACATCAATATGATAGAGTTCAATTCTCAAATATTTGCTCTATGTGGAATGACAACCCTTTTTATTACTTTGATACACCTGAGCGCTTGCGGCGTGTCACGAACTACTAAGAAGAAAAAAGCATATAATATATTCATCTTTTAGGGGAGGAAAATATCATTTTTAATACCTTTTGTTAAAGAGGGGTGCAACTGTATAATTTATTCATCTTTTAGTATCTTCCAATTGAATGTGAGTGAGTTTGAAACTGCGACATACTACTTTTTTCTTTTTAATGAGTGAAACGACCATTAGGCTATTAGACTAAAAAAATAGGAGAAAATAGTGTAATATGAGTATCTTTTATAGAAGGAAGTGTAATATATCTATTATCTATCTATTACAATTCAATTGCATAAACTCTCAAAGTTGCCCTTTTATCACAAATTATTTACACTAGCAAAAGAACGTTTTAGTAATGAACTAATGTTTACTTTTTTTCAATCTCATCTCTTATTATGTTATGACAAGTGACATTCATTTATCAATTTCCACAAATTAAATTATAATTAAATATTACATACACCCACTCTCTTTTTTCAATCTTTCTCACATTTCTTTTTTCCACATTTTATCACTTTCATTTTAATTTTTTCTCTATTTATTTATTATCACTAAAAATACCAATAATCTATTTTTTAATTTTAATAATTAAAAATTTATTTATCTCACAGGTCAAAATTAAATATAATCTCTTATTTAACATAATATCTATTTTATTTTAATCAACCATTAATTTAAGAGACAAAATTAAATATATTTTTTCTTTCTCCATCTCATGATTCTTTTTTTTTCTTTCTCTTTTTATATAATTATTTAATACAATTTAACTTATATGATTATTGTTTATTTTACAATTAAATATATTATTTTAAATTTTGCGTTTGTATTTAAATATATTTTATATCGCATCAAATAATATTTTTTATCTCACAAGTCATTATCGCATCAAAATTTCCTTTTTTGTCTTTCTTCATGTTAGGATTTTTTTTGCATGATTATTTAATATAATTGAGATTGCATAATTATTTTTTAATTTATAATTAAATAACTCACTTCAAATTTACATCCATATATAAATATATTTTATATTGTATCAAATAAATTTTTTATTTCATGGGTCACGATAAATCCAATACATATTTTATTTTAATTAATAATTACCTTAATTTAAAAGATAAAATTCTTATTATCAAATATTAAATATATATTTTTTCATCTCACAAGTCCCTTTTTTCTCTTTGTATTTTAATACAATCGTATTGATATAATCATTGTTCATTTTAAAATTAATAACTAATTTTAAATTTAAAAACATATATAAATTTATTTTTTACCATCCAAACTTAGATTTAAATATATTTAATATCGTATCAAATAATTTTACTCACACGGAAGCATGAATATCTTACTAGTTTTACATAAAAGGATATAAGAGTATATTTTAACACAAGAGAGAGTAGTGTAATATCAATATCCATGGGAAGAAGTGAAGTATAATTATTTTGTACAAGAGAGAATAAATATGTATATTTTAGACAAAGTTATATTAAAGATTCTCTAAATTATTTTTGTGTAACAGGTTGTTCATTTAAGTTTTTTTTAACAATTTAGTCATTTAAGTTTCAAATGTGTGCACAATTACCATTTTTTAATAAAGTGAAGAAATTAATCGTAGATTCAATTATTTTGAATGATATAATAATGATCAAGTGCAACCAAAAATGCAACAACCATATTTTTTAAAATATTTAAAATAAAATAAAAAAAAATATAAAAATCACTTTAAAAGATAAAATTATAAAAAAAAAACTTAAATAATCGATAGGGTAAGAAATAACTTATAGAATAATATATTTTTGCCTATATTTTTAACAAGAGAAGATAAGGGAAGAAAGTAGTATAATAGGAGTATTTTTGGGAAAAGAGAGTATAATTTAGTCACAATTTTAATTTTAAAAAATATTGAATGTCAAAATCATTTTCTTAATCATAAGTAAACATAGTCTGAAGTTAAATAAATAAAAAAGGAAAACAACTTTATTATTTATTATCAATTTAAATATCAAATAATAAAAATTTATATTCTCTTTTACTATTGTAAGTTGAATTTATATTAATAATTAATTTAATTGTTTTTTTACAACACACAATAATTTTTTATATTTACAAATACAAAATTTTAATTTCAATTATATTTATTTTTATAATTTTAAAATTTTGTTTCTTCAATTTAATTAACAACTACGCATTTAAACCCTTTTCTTAATCATATATAAATGTAGTCTGGAAGTTAAATAAATAAATAAAAATTATACAAAAGAAAAACGTTAAGTAAAAGCGGGAAAAATATATGTGATGATTCAATCTTCTTTCTGTATGAAGCTAATCTAAGCCAAAACCCTATTCTTCTCAACTCTAAACTCTACCATGGCTTCCTTCCCTCCTCCTGGTTCACTCACCCTCTGCGAACTCAACCGCTACCTAAGTATATTACTACTATACCCCTCTATCTCTCTATCATTTTCTCTCTCTTCATTCTCTTCTCTAACTCTTAATTTCTCTGCAGTCACCGTCGATGCACTCTCCGACGATCGAGCCGATCAAACCTACGGAAAGCATCTAGTAACCAACCGCATCATCTCAATTCAATCCAATCCTATTTAATTCAATTTTTATTAACTATTTTTATACGTGAATTAGGGATTGGTGTTCAGCCCCGTGCCGTTTCAGCCTCCGCCACCGCCTCTCGAGAACGATGTTCCCGAACAGGAAGCAACCGCTGCGATAACCGTTCCTAGAAAAGGTCCTTTGGCACTTTTGCAAAGCCTTTTAAACGAGTGTCTCAGACACGTCTTTTACCCTAACGATGTATGATTACTTGATTATTGCTGTGCTTTATTTTAAATTTTAAATTACATACACGCTTTGCGTGCAATTTACTAATTTTGGAATTTTTTGTTGTGTAAATTTCATGGTTATGTTTAGGTTCATTTGTTGCCTGAGGTTAATCTTCAAGGAGTGAGTTGGCACCTTAATAGGCATATAGTTGCTTTTATTTCTGGGCCTAACCAAGTATTAGTTCATGATTATGAAGATCCAGGTACTTAACTTGTTTCGGTATTGAGAATTGAGATATTTTATTAGCTTATTGTTTAAGTTAAGCTAATAAAAGTGTACAAATTGTTTTGTCAATGTTATTGTCGTGCTATGGATAGTGTTTGTTTTGTTGTAAGCACTTTTAGTTTTACATTTTTAATAGATGGGAAGGATTCAATTATCTTGACCAACGAGTCTCAGAGAGATGTTAGAGTGCTAGAGTGGAGGCCGAATGGTGGGAGGATGTTGGCTGTGGGTTGCAAGTGAGGTTCTGTCTTTGTGCTGGTTGTTGTGGTCTGTACAGTGGCAGTTGCCTAATCATAGTGCTTTTTGTTTACTGGATTTGGGTTTACTGATGCAGGAGCGGAGTTTGCATATGGTCTGCTTCATATCCTGGAAACACAGCATCTGCTAGATCTGGCACTATATCCTTTGTAGGAAATCTATCGAGAGGCTCTGGAATTCGGTATCTCCTGGTTGATTTTCTTCGAAGTCAGAATGGTGAAGATGTTAGTGCCCTTACTTGGAGTCCGGATGGAAGATATCCTTATAAATGTCAATGTTTTTTTAATTTTACCTTTTTTTTTGTCAAATATGGATATAACCTATGACACCTACATATTATTTCTTTTTGCAAGAGATGTTGGCCTATGATGGTACATTTTTCTAACAGTATGCATATCCATAATAAAGTATTAACTATGGGTTAGACTTGTGAGTTTGATGCACAAGTTTTTTTTTTAAATTACTTATACTTAACCATTTTTTCTTAACCTATTTTCACATACTTAGCTTCTGCTTCATACGAGAGCTCTTCTTTCACTGTGTGGGATGTTGCTCAAGGTACATCGTAGATCTTGATTCCTTAAGCAGTTTGATTTTTGATTTTTATTTTTTATACGTTTAATAATCCCTTTCTTTCCACTAATGATATAAGTATGTTATGAATAAGTTTAAAACTCTTTCTGTTTTTTTTTTTTAACTGATTTGTTCACCTCATATAAAAAGATACTGAATTTACCCTAAGCTGTGTATGTTTACAACCTAGACTGATGATTTAAATAGCACATCAGTATACTGAATATATGACTTGGTGGACCATAAACAAATCCGACTTTTGCTATGAGTTTGGAGAAATAAATCCTTCATTACTTATATTTGATTGAATTGCATACTAGTGGCGTAATATCTATCAGTCACTCTCCTATGAACTCAACTTATTTTATTTTTTTTGTTATTACAGTAAAGCAAAATTGTGTAATGTTTCTTTAGTTGTTTTGTCATAATAGCACACAGTAACACAATGGGTGAATTTATACCGTCAAAATGAAGTGAGGACATTGTGTATATTCAAAGTTCCAACTTAATTATGATTAGTAAATATAAGAATTGGATTACTAGTCTTGACATGTTCCATTTTTGTGCTCTTATAAAGTTTACTACTGGATTGGAATATTTTATTTGTGCATTTGAGTGTTATGCAGACAAAATTATAGATTTGAACTTTTAATATAATAAATTAACAAGTTGATCAAAGTTACCAATGAAGGTTGGCTTAACTGGTAAGATTGCATTATGTCTGCCAAGTGGTCTTCAATTCTTTCTAGGAGTCATTCATTGATAGGCCGTACCTAAATTTTAGTATCAATGTAATCCCTTGTCGAGACATATGCCATGCCTTACCTTCATAGGAATAATCTCCCTTTCTTTTGAACATTCCTGTAAAAAGAAAGTGATCGAATTTCTGTTTCCCTATTTATGTTAAGTTGATAGACGTGTTATTCTGACTCTTTAATTTTAAGAGTTTAAAGAAGGGAGAGTGACGAGTCCGATGACTGTTACTATATTTACATTTTGATGGTCATATCATTTCAATAGAAAAATCTTGAGTAATGATATTTGTCTCAGCTTTCAGAATATTTGGCTATTTTTTATGTTATCTGTAGGTGTGGGGACACCTATTCGACGAGGATTAGGAGGCATATCAATGCTAAAGTGGTCACCCACTGGAGATTACTTCTTTGCTTCAAAATTGTAATGCAACATACTTAGTTTTGCTTACGGAAATACTAAGTGTTTTATTGAACACGAACTGCTTGTGATTCATAAATCACGACCTTATTGTTACACTCTCTTACAGTGATGGAACATTTTATCTTTGGGAAACAAACACTTGGACATCAGAACAATGGTCATCAACTAGTGGTTTTGTCAAGGTATGTAATGTGTACATTCTTGTTTTGGTGCCCTATGGTTACTTATTGACTTTGAGACAACATCTTTTGTAAACTTTGCATGTATTTTTTGGATTTGTTTTGTAAGGGATAACAAACAAGACTCATTTCATGATGAAACCGGGAGTTAATTAGGTTATATATCTTGTGAGTGTAATAAGAAGATACAATGACTGAAAAGTTTAACATTTTAGTAGAATAATACAGTCATAATCTGAAGCAATTGGCAGTGATTTGTAAATTTTCTTGTCTGATGGCTGACATAATGTTAATACTTAAATGATTTCTACTCGCAATGATGTGTGCTCAGTGTGCAACATGGGATCCAGATGGGCGTATGATACTGCTTGCATTTTCCAAATCATCAACTTTGGCATCTGTTCATTTCGCATCGAAGCCTCCCTCATTAGGTATTGAACCTTTCCTCCCTCATTAGGTATTGATCCTTTTTTTTCAAGGATCTTATGTTGATTTGTTTACTGTTTCGGTATCTAGCTATACTAATCAGTAATCTATATGCCTATATATCTATATCTATACTTCTATACTTATACATAAAGGAAATTGTAAATTTTGGTGTAGTTTTTCTTCCAATTTTACCCTTTTTTGTATTATTTAATTTATAATTTTGTCCTTTATTATTCAACCCAACAACTGACTTTTTAATCTATAACTATATAAAAGGGATATCAACTTGTTATGGTTTTTGTTCTTTCGATTTTATCCTACATTTAAACAATATAATTTACATTTTTATCCAATTAAATCATAAAAAATCTAAATAACATTAAAATCTGTAGTTTCATTATTTTTTTTGACAATATAATTGATAGACTGAGAAAAGCAGGCATAGCTGCGCTCAAGTACTCAATAAATGGAAACATGTGATAATCAAATATATGGATGAAACGATAAAGGAAAAAGAGTGGAAGAGGGATCAATACTGTATATACTTTTATCTTAAACAATGACTCTGAAAAGGCTGACAACAGTAATCATGTTTGATGGTACCACTTAATTTTTTTCTTTTCCCATGATGAAAATTTTGTAATTTGAATGGGAAGGCAAAAGAAATAAGAGACGGAACACTGCTATATATTTCCCTAATAAAGTGAATGACTGAAATATATTTCCCTAATACCATAAATTCAAATGACGTCTTTGAAAAACACATGTACAATCAGGAGTTTGCACATAATCATGTCCTGCTGCCTGAACAGAAGCACACAATGTTTTTATAGCTACTCTTGTGTGTTTGAAGTCCATGTTCTACCCACGATTCTTGCCTGTCTCATTATAAGTATACATTGATTGATAGTTACTCTTTTTTTTTTCCAGATGCACATCTGTTACCTGTTGAGTTGCCAGAGATATTATCGTTGACAGGCAGGTAGATACGAGTTAATGTTTTTTGGGTAAAATAATGTTTTGAATTGCTGTGATTTGGTGTTAAGGTCTTATCATTTTACAAATTTCGTATTAACCAATTATTAGGATGTGGTAACTGACTGTTGCATTTTGCATCCTCAGTTATTTTAGTAATTAGCCCTTTCTCCTCTTGTTCTATCATAATGTATTTTAGTTTGGATGATGCTTGAATTTTGGGTTTCTAATATTCTTAGCTTTTGATTTGTAAGATAATAGAAATTGAAACTGTTGATGGATTTCTTAGGTGAAGTTGATTTTTGGTGTTTTCTTGTTCTCATTTGTACTAAAACCTAGGAAAAATTTGTTTAGATCAATGTAGATTTTTTATTTTGTAAAATACGGCCAAGTCTGAAGATGACATTAATTTTTTTCATCATTTCCTGTTCTAAATTTCTTCCTGTTCTAAATTTCAGAAACAGGACATTGCAATTTTAAATGCAGTGCCAGCTTTCTAAATTAGTTAAAAAAATCAAAATAAAATATAAAATATCTTTGAATTAGACATTTCCATTTTCTTTTCTTCCATATCCATTGTTCTTATAGAGTGAATTCTTGATTCTTTATCTTTACCTGGATCGGTTGACCACCTTCTTATAGAGTATAATTTCAAATTTTGCATCTCTCAGTAGTCACATAGGCTCTGTAGTCACATAGATGTGATTAAATTTATGTTTCTGCAAATTAAGGTTTTTGTTGTGTTAGGTTTTGCCTAGGTTCTTTATCTTCCTTTTCCTATCTCATATAGTTATCATGTTTTTTTTTTTGAAACTACATGTTTATTTGTCATCTAATGTTATTTTATTCAGTCAGGGAATTGAGAAATTAGAATGGGATAATTCAGGAGAGAGATTGGCTGTGTCTTTTAAAGGTGGTGATGACGAATATGGGGGGCTAATTGCCATCTATGATACAAGAAGAACTCCCGTGATATCTACATCATTAATGTGAGTTTTTGGTTGAAAATGATCCAATCACCGTCGTTGTTTTATGTCATCTCTTTTCAATTAATTTAATGTCAATGTTATGTGTCAAACATTTTTTGCTTTGCCAATTACTATTTAACATCCTGGTCATTTGCAATAATTTATTTTTCAACATGTTTTAGTGGATTTATAAGAGGACCAGGAGAAAATCCAAAGCCAATCTCATTTTCATTTCACGGGAAATTTAAGCAGGGGCCATTGCTCTCTGTGGTAAGTCTGTCTTGAGTTTCAGTTGTTCTGCTTTTTTTTTTTTCTTCTTTCGAAATTGTATTTTCCTTAAGAAATTATATACAACAATGTGAAGTGCATATGTGAATATGCTTGTGATATCATTATTATCAACATGGTTCTAACTAATATTTCCACCGGCCTTGAAAAAAAGAACATTTAATCCGTTTAGTATGGATCTTCATAGACAGTGTCCGGTTCCATCAACGCACTTTTTAGATGCTTCATCTTGCTTTTTTAAATGAAGATGCATCATCTGGTTATTGGTTCATATTACACTTGGAAGTTTTTCATATATCTGTACTTTTTATTCTGCAGTGTTGGAGCAGTGGATTCTGCTGCACTTACCCTCTCTTGTTCCGATCTCACATGCTTACATAAGGAGGATTTCTTAGAAATTTTGTTGGCTGGCGCCAGCTTACTTTGATGTTAGCATCATTTGTTCAATGTTTTAAAATTATTTTATTGTTTGGGGGTCAAATTGCTATTATCTTGTTTGTATTTAGATATTGGCCTTGAAAAAAGGGCTAGTGAATAGTATTGTTTTGGAAACTCGGATAAGTTTAACAGATTGAAAAAAATATCATGCATCTGCTAGAAAAATGAAAGTTATTTGTTTTTAAAAAATGTTTTTTGTTTGATATTAATTTAAAAGGTTTTTTTTTTCTAGAGAAAAGATGTTGATTTTAAGTATATCAAAGTAATACTATTTTTTTCTTCCAAATTATGATTTTTTTGGGTATTATCTGACCGCAACATGCGAGACTAATTCCCCATCACTATTATCTCTCAAAGAAAGACTAGCATTAATATTACCACAACTTTAATTCTATCAAATATTATATGAGAATGAAGCAGATATTGGGAGTGATGGGATCTTGTCAAGTCCTTTAAATAGATTGAATTTTGTTGCAATTTTTTGGAAAGATCAAATTTGGAGTGAGAACTTGGAAGAATTAATTGACAATAAATGAGTAAGAACTAATATGAATGAAGTGTAAAAAGATTTATTTTAGTTTCAAATAGTAAGGACAAGAACTTCTTAAAGCATTTAATGCATCATGTATAATTTTAAAAATGTTTTTCATTTTTAAAGATATATCTTAGGACACATCTACATGCATACATTTTATTTATTTTTGAGTTATATCTCAATTTTATAAATAAATTTATTTTGAAAATAATTTTTTGAAAAGTTTTTAAAAATATAATTTTGAAAACTAAGAAAACTTGAAAGAAAAATAAATTAAAGTAGTTGACACTTAATAGCACTGTTCTAAAAAAAACTAAACATGGTTTCTTTTTCTAAGTTCCTAAACTTTTATCTCTATCTTAAATTATAAGTTACTTTTCCAAAAAACTTTGTCCAGTTACTTTAAAATCACAATGCAATGTTAATGACTTTCTTTTTAACATACCCTCTATCATTTATTACTATTTCTTCTTTCAATTTTTTAATTTCTTTTTCATTTATAATAAATGAAGGACAATATTTTAAAGTTATGCATAATTTGTCTTTTCCTATACAATATTTTAAAGTGATGTGACCTTTTCAATCTGTACTACATTTTGGTAGATACTTAGTTACTCAGAAGGTACTGTGGACAATGCTATTATTCAGTGGACAAAACTTCTGACTAGATGCAAGTCTCCAACGTCTCTCTTGGGATACTTCTTCACTAAGTTTGTTTTTGTTCAAACCTCCAACAAGTTTTTTTCTGTCTTTATAAAAGAAAGCTAAAGATTCAAAGGAAGGTTAAGTATCACAATACATTGAAAGATCTTAGCATAACTCTGAGTTGTTAGTGTAATTGTTATAACATAAGATCTTAAGATTTTTTATCTTATATTTATCTTACAAATGTTGAAAACTTTTGTGATTGTTGCATAACTGTTATACTTTTGATTGTGTATCAAAGTATAATAGTTATCTTATTTACTAAACAGTTTGTTTAAAGTAGAAGAAGTCTCTTGACTGCGTGCTTGAGCAAGAAAGTCTTAAACCAAAGGTTTAAACAGGAATTCTCATTCTAGATTGATTGAGCAAGGAAGTATCAAACCAAGGGTTTAAGCAGGAAGTCTCATTCAAAGTTGATTGAGTAGGAAGTCTTGAGCAGTGACTTAAACATTTGTAATTAGTTTGATTACAGTGAAAAACTCTTGTTGAGGCAAGGGGACTGAACTACTCTCAATTGAGGAGAGGAACCAGAATAATCTTTACGTGTTGCTTGCATTTACTTCTGAACTTCATTTTTCGTTTCTATTACACATTCTGTTAACAAAGTCTGGACATAGTTCATACTCTGAACTTCTGAGTTTAGAAGTGGAACAAATTTTTGCAATCACAATTCAACCCCCCTCTCGTGCATTTTTCTAACCTTCATTTGGCATTAGAGCACGAGTTGTACTAAACACTTAACCATGGTACAATGAATCAATCTTGAGAAATTTATTTTCAATATCACGTTTAGTCCTGCCATTTCTTATGACTATAATGCTGTTGGCAAAAGTCATTATTCTGCTAAGTCACCTCTATTCATTAGTGATTCCACTCAGTTTGAGTGGTGGAAGAGCAAAATGTATAATTATATCATTGACCTTGACTTGACTGTTGATGGTGTTGGGATGATGAAAGATAGAAAAACTCTTACACCAGCCTAAAAGAAAGTTTACATAAAACACCATAGGGTAAGGGGTATTCTGATTGAGGCTTTACCTCACTATGAATATATTAAAATCATTGATAAGCCTACAACTAAGACTATCTTTGAATCGTTGACTTCAACTTATGAAGGGAATCAACAAGTAAAAGATGCGAATGCTAATATTCTTGTTTAACACTATGAAATGTTTAGGATGAAGGATGACGAGGACATTGAAACCATGTTTTCAAGGTTTCAAACTCTTGTGTCAGACCTTCAGATCCTAAGCAAAAGTTACATTACTGTTGACCATATAAAGAAGATCTTGAGGAGTCTTTTGGCTAAATACAGACCCAAGGTTACATCTATTCAGGATGCTAAAGACCTGAATACTACCAGTCTTAAAAGTCTGATTAGCAACCTTTAGAGCCATGAAATGGAATTTAACGGGTATGAGCCAATGGTAAAATACAAAACGCTGGCATTAAAGTCTGTTGCTGGGAAATCTGGTGGTAGATCTGTCAGATCCTCCAAGGTCGGGAAATTTGAGGAAGCTTTAGATTAAGAAGTTGTGATGGTGATTCTAATGAGGAAGAAGTGACCTTTATCATAAGAAGGTTTTAGCAACCGATGAGAAGGAACAAAAAATTCTTTGGTAAAATCAATAACTTTAGAAGGTTTAGTTCCAAATATAATACAGATGATCAGAAGAGCTGCTTCAGTTGCAAGAAGTCTGGTCACCTCAGGACTGAGTATCCTGACTTGCAAAAAGAAAGGCCGAAGAAGGGAAGCTTTCAAAAGGAAAGTTTTAGAAACAAACTCAAGAAGAGTCTCGTGGCAACATAAGATGAACTTGAAAATGAAAATGACTCAGACAAATACGTGGAAGAGGCAAATCTTGCCCAAATGGCTCTCACACCCTCGGAAATAGAATATGAATCAATTTCTGATTCAGACTTTGATGGAGAAGACGAGGTATTTTCTAACTTATCCCGTTCTAATTTAATTTCTTTTGTTAAAGAATTCTTGTTTCGTTGTCAAGATAAAGCAAGACATATGAAAATCTTTAAAAAATGTGATCTTCTAAAGGAAGAACTTAACATTTCTTAAAACAAAGTTCAATCATTGGAGAAAGATCACATTACTCAACACTACTTTTATGTGTTAGCACAATTTTTTGTAACAAATTTAACATAAGCTTTGAAAAGAATGAGGGAACTGTGTGGATTCCGGTTAGCCATCTTTACCACACCCCATCCTGTCCTCACGATTCTTCACGTGGATTTAGTTATCACATTCATAGAAAACTCATTTATATGTTAGATTAAAGGAGACTCAACCGTAATTATCATTAATATGACTTTCTCTATTAATTGTCTGTTTGAAAAAAAATCATTATCATTCAAAATATTTGATTTAACGGGGTGCTCCTTTGTTATACTTTCTCCATTAATACCTTTAGTACGACCATCCATATTACTTCTTCTGATATCGTGTTTCTTATTGTCTTGTGTTCGACCATCTCTCAACCGTATGTTCATATTACCATCGTCTCAAAGGAACTCTCAAAAAAATTCTCTAACATATATCTCACTTTGTGTTGTTAGTGACAACATTTTTATGGAAAAAAATTCTAGTGAGTAAGTATGTCACACAAAATAGAAAATTCAAAGGTTTTCATATTTAAAATGGACATGAACTTGACCGCTTTCACGTCGATCAATTGTCTAATTTTCTTGGATGACTTTTGAAGATTGATGCCACCCAAATCTTCATATTTTTCTCTATAAATTATACTCATGCTGTCCTATAATAAGTGACTCGGTTGACCATTTCACATAAATTTAAAAAAAAAATGAAAGAGAGATAATGATATTTTTACTAAAATTACCCCTTATCAAATATTGAAAATGATAAAGTAATATTAAATAGAGTGTAGAATTGAAAAATGTACATTGTAAATTGAAATGCATTATTCATTTTATGCCACTTTTTTTTATTTCAATTAGTCACTTATTATGAACCGGAGAGAGTATCTATTATGTTCATCATATTTAAGGAATTTGCCAATATTATGAATTGTTTAGTAGGTAAATACAAACATACGATACATGGTGGAAAGGTGAATTATTTGATGAGAAATGTGTTACACCGACTTTAAATTTAAACATGTCTCGACATATCATATGTTAAATATGATATATAGTGTAAACAAATTTGATTTGATATGATTTAGATTTGATTTGATTTTGAATAGTTTGGGCATTTTATGTTTTGGGCTTTTGTAAACCTAAAACTATAAACAGGGTGCCTTGCTGTGTATTCTATAAAACACAGAACAAATTTCACAATTGTAGAGTTTAGCAAGTGAAAGTTCAATATAATCAGAAATCCCACAGTTATGGGTAACACATTTTCTCCAAATATTTCTTCTCTCTCTCTCTCTCTCTCTCTCTCTCTCTCTCTCTCTCTCTCTCTCTCTCTCTCTCTCTCTCTCTCTCTCTCTCTCTCTCTCTCTCTCTCTCTCTCTCTCTCTCTCTCTTTCTTGCTTGTTTTGTTATTCTTCTTTTCTTTTGTTGTTCTTGATAACTCTTTACTTGTTATCACTATTACTATCATATTGTGGGTTTATTCATCAATCTTGAGATCAAGATTGAAGGGAATTCTTCATAGGGTGTGAGGTAAATTTCCAACATCTGGTATCTAGAGCTCTGGTTGAGAGATTCAAGGAAGAAAAATAGTGATGGCGATGAACTATCCGAACGACAACTTTCTGGCGACCCTGCCAATTCTCAAGAAAGACAATTATGAGAATTGGTGCAAGCAAATTAAGGTGATTTTCTGTTATCAAGATCTTTGGGATCTTGTGAAGGACGGAGTAACATCGCTTGGGGAGAACGCAACGGAGGCGGAAAAGGCTGCGCACAAAGAATTGAAAAAGAAGGATTATAAAGCACTCCTTATAATTCATCAGTGTGTTGATCCTGATAACTTTGAAAAGGTTAGTGATGTTGATTCAACAAAAGAAGCATGAGAGATTCTTGAAAAGTCGTTTGGAGGCGCATAGAAGGTGAAAGAGGTGAGGTTACAAACTCACAAGAGAACCTATGAGTTGCTTCAGATGGAAGACAATGAAAGCATTACAGATTTCTTCACTAGAGTTACAAAGTTGGTGAATCAAATCAAAGTATATGGAGAAGCACTGACGACGAAAGCAGTTGTCTCAAAGATTTTGAGATCGTTGGCTCCAAAATTTGACCACGTGGTAGTTGCCATAGAAGAGTCGAAAGATCTGTCAGTGTTGACGAAGGAAGAGCTTCAAGGGACTCTTGAGTCTCATGAACAGAGGATGGCTGAGAGAGCTGCAGGAAAGTCGAAAGATATGGCTTTGCAGGCGCAGTCAGAAAAGGAAAGAAAAGGCAAAGGTAGTTGGAATGACAACAAAGGAGGAATCCAGTCGAATCAGAAGAAACCTTGGAACCAAGGCAACCAAAGAGGTGGTGCTGCAGGTAAAGGAAGAGGTGGTGGTCATTATGGTCAAAAGCCACATTCAATATTTCAATTTCCAGAAGTATGGTCATTATGTTAGTGATTGTCTAGAAAGGAAGAGAAATCAAGAGACTGATGCAAAGCTGGTGAAACATGAAGAAGAAGAAACATTGCTAATGGTCACAACAAAAGATGAAGAAAGATTCCAAAATCAGTGGTACTTGGACTCGGGATGCTCATCACACATGACTGGAAGGAAAGATTGGTTTGTCAACATGAAGCCCTCGTCGAAGAACACAGTGAAGTTTGCAAATGACAACAATCTAGCAGCCGAAGGTGTTGGTGATGTTCTGATTATGAGGAAAGATGGCAAAAGGTCAACAATTTCCAATGTGTTGTACATACCAGGCATGAAGAGTAATTTGCTCAGTATAGGGCAGCTTGTCAAAAAGAACTACAAGGTATTTGTCGAAGAATAGATGATGAAAGTTCTCGACGCATGTGATAGATTAATCTTGAAGGCTCCAATGTCTCAGAATAGGACCTTCAAGATTGGACTCAATGTTATGGAGCACAAGTGTCTAGTAACTGCAGCCATCAGAGATGAGTGGTTATGGCATTTTCGACTAGGTCATCTCAACTTTAATGACATCAGAGAACTGAAGACAAGAAATATGGTTTCGGGATTACCAGAAATCGACATTCCAAGTGAAGTCTGTGAGGAGTGTGTTTAGTCGAAACAACACAAGAATAGCTTCAGCAAGGATGCAGGAAAGAAGTCGAAGGCAATACTTGAAGTCATATACTCTAATGTATGTGGTCCAATCAGGTGGATTCGATTGGTGGCAATAGATATTTTGTCACGTTTATAGATGATTACAGTCAAAAGTTATGGACTTACCTCATCAAGAAGAAAAGTGATGTGATTGAGGTATTTTCCAGATTCAAGTCCATGGTCGAAAAACAGAATGGTCGAAAGCTGAAAATTCTGAGGACTGATGGTGGTGGAGAGTATGTATCAAAAGAGTTCGATACATTATCTGTAAAAGAAGGGATTGTGCATGAGGTGGTGCCACCCTACACTCCACAGCAAAATGGGATTGCAGAACGCAAGAACAGAACCATCATGAATATGGTGAGAAGTATGTTGAATGGAAAGCATCTACCCAAAGAATTATGGGGAGAAGCAGTTTTGACAGCAACATATATATTGAACAGATGTCCGACGAAGAAGCTTGAAGGAATCACACCAGAAGAATGTTGGTCTGGTGTCAAGCCTAGTCTCAGTCACTTAAAAGTGTTTGGATCTATAGCACATAGACATGTGCCAGATCAGTTGAGAAGGAAGCTTGATGATAAGTCGAATCAGATGATCTTGATAGGATATCATTCGACTAGAGGTTACAAGTTGTTCGGTCCAGTGAATAAGTAGGTAGTGATCAGCAGGGACGTGATCATAGATGAGCTTAAAGAATGGGATTGGATCGAGAATTCCAAGAAGGATTCAGTGAGAATCTCTTGTGAAGAACCAGCCACTGAAGTCGAAATAGAAGTTCGACAGGAACCAGTTGCAGATGAAGCAGGTTCAAGCAGACCTCAACGAACAAGACATATGCCTGCAAGGTTGTAAGAATGTGTAATTACATCAGATGATGTAGTCGATAAAGAGGGTGAGCTGGTACTGTTGCACCCCAAAATTTGCCCTCAACATACAAGACTTTGTGTTCTAAGAAGGTTCACAAGATTCACAATGTTTACAAAGCTTTCCTAAGGGTCATGGGGCCTACAAAGCCACTTCATGATGTTCACAAGGTTCACAAGCTTCACAATACCTCCCATGAGTATCACAAGATATCTTATGAAGATTCACAAGGTTCACAAAGTTCACAATTGGTCAGAAGAGTTGACAATTCCCTCAGACAATGCACCTCCTAAGCAGTGCATCCAAAACTAGGGTTTTGACTTTAATCAGGCTAAATGGACTTCCAAGACTTCAGATTTGGTCCCAGGGGTATTTTGGTCATTTTTACGTGGATCCCGCTAATTCTTTGAAGACGGGCTGTTACTGAGCTGTGAGACACTTGAGACACTATTTCTGAGGCATTTATTTATCACCTGTTTTGATTATATCAAGGTGCCAATTCGATGTGTTCGGTATCGAAATTTGTCAGGCATAACTGGATTTAAGGTCCATTTTATCGCTCATGGTTTATTTCCAGAGCATTTCCGTTGCTGTTAATAAGGCGCAGTTTAATTGGGTATTATTGGATTGTTGCTTATATCATTTGGTCAGTGGAATTCAATTACGGGCAATATCATCATTGATACTAAATCTGTTGTGATTACGGCGCACATTCGCGTTTGGTTGGAAAATGAGGAGAATATTGTTGGCTAGAATCCAAATGAACGAAGTCAGGTGATGAGATTAGGACTACCAACGAGACAAGTACATGAGCAAGAATATCATTCGTGAGTATTTATGGTTTATGACTAGAATAATGAATTTAAATATTTGTGGATTTATTCACAAATGTTTATAATTTATAACTAGAAATAAATATAAATAGATTCAAAGTTGAATGATCATGGAATTTTTATTTCATAAGAATATCATTTTACAAAAGGAAGTGAATCATTTCACATTTGAATTGCTGTGAGATTACATTTACAAATGTTACATCTACTCTAAAAAATCCTAAATCCTAAAAACTCCTAAGGCTTCTTCGTGGTATCCTTCCCTTGAGTGTTCCTCGAAGTTCCCGATCACCTGCACAAAGAGAAACAGAACAAAACAGAAGCAGAGAAGGGTTAGAAGTTTGTTTTCGACACTCTCAGAACAGCGTCATCATCGAGTGCCGGGAGTGGCACGACCGAAGCCGCATCCTACTCCCGTTACCAATCTGAGCCATCGGCGTCAGATCAGTTAATATCTGTTCTTATCTATCTGTTCTTATCTAAGGGACAGCCGAGAGAAAGAGAGAGATAAAAGAAGTTTGGGCCGATAAAAGATTTTGCCGAAGGTAATTGTTTAAGCCAAATGGACTGTTCTATTAAGTAAATATTCAGACATCCATCTCCATCATGTAAATTTGTGGATATCCAGAGGTAAGACTAAATCCAAACTGGAACAGCAGCAAATAAGTTCGGATTGAATCCACATCAAGAAAAAAAACTGAATATCGGAACTGCATCAGGAGTCATTAATTTATCAGTTAACAAAACCAAATAGTAGCTGGATTCGAAACATCAAAATGGTATCAGAAAAAGTCGCCAACAGAGAAGGAATTGAAGTCGTTCAAGGGCTGCAGTTGGACGAATGAAAAGGCCACCGAATGTCAGCAGCAGATGACACTCCAAACATCTCATGTCCGAAATCAAACCAATTTCCCAAACTACATCAAACACTGCATCAAAAAAGTTCAGAAGCATCAATGAAAATCAAGTTTCAATTTGGAAAAAGGGCAGAAATAGGCAAGTTCGATATCACAGCCGAAATACCTCAGAAGGTAGCCCGTTCGCAAGTCCAAACCAGTTCGCGTAAGTAACCATATCCAAATTTGGTCCATATCTGAAAAAGAAAACCAAAATCCAAACGAGTCCAGTTATCCAAATGAAATCAAAACAAATCCAGAAATACAGATATCCAAATCCATGACGGAGTCAGTTCGTATCAGTAAGTCAAATCCATATAATAAGAAATTAGATTCGATCCATCAGAAAACAAATCATGAGCAAATCCAACAGATATCAGAAAGTGAATCGTATCAAAGATAACAAAATCAAATCAGTAATAATGCGAACCACATCCGAAAGAGGAATGTTTCCAAATCAAATCCCAATCAGAAATTAATATCAGTAAAAATAACGTAAAAAAGATATTATCCAGGCCCATTCGAAAATCAAGAAAAAGTATATAAGGAACCATAGCACCTGATCAAACCCTAGCGGCCACGGGGAGAAGACGAAGCAACCAGAGCGAAAGAACGGCGCGAACCCTAAAGAGGCCGAAACCAAAAACACCGTCGTATTCATTGCGAAGTACACGATCGGAGACCGCCATCACCTTTCGGTGGGCAATCACCTTCTAGCCTCAGACAAGGAGTCATCATCGGCCGTTGAATCCCTCAGAAGTTCGCCGGAGAATCCCCATCATTCAAAACGTAAGCAACAAATATATCGCCTTTCACATTTGACGGTTCAATTTCGTTTGTTTTCAGGTTTCAACAGAGAATCAAGGGAAAATCAGGGGTGAGAGAGACGAAAGAAAACGCGTGAAGCCGCCGTTGCTAATTGGGATTCTAGGGTTCTCAAACCCTAATATTCCCTCCCTTCATTTCCTTTGCACGGACCGGGTTGGGTCCGGGAGTGATGTCCGACCCAACCCTCTTTCTTTTATTTGTTACCTTTTATTTTTTTTCTTTCTTTAATTAAAAAAAAATTGTTTTTTAAAATGATTTAAATAAACCAACACTTTTTTTTTTAATATAAACTAATACCCTTATAAAAAAAAAACTATAAAACTCTTTTTTAAAATAAAAAGGAG
The DNA here is from genome assembly GCA_963859935.3 of Lathyrus sativus. Classification (NCBI taxonomy): domain Eukaryota; kingdom Viridiplantae; phylum Streptophyta; class Magnoliopsida; order Fabales; family Fabaceae; genus Lathyrus; species Lathyrus sativus. Next base: position 564,928,551 of record OZ012737.1, on the reverse strand, counting down.
AAAACTCTTTTAAAAAAAAATTAAAAATAAAACTTTTTTTTTGCTAATTAAATTAAAATTATTTTTGAAAATTGAATTTAAATCATTTTTAATATTAAATCCTTTTAACCCAAATCAAAGTTTTTTTCTTTATATCAAAAAATAATAAATAATAAAAAACCCTTTAACTCGGCACTTTTGTCTCATAATTCATCTGATAACCGTCTGACGTTGCCTACTAACATTGTTCATTTGTTTTGCAGCTTGTCATGTTTACCGTTATTTATTTTATTTTTCAATTCAAGTTTCGTTTGTATTTGTATCCGTTTCTCGATTGTAACCTCGCGAACCTAATAATCGCGTTTACTTTTCCGCATTTAAATTTCTGCTGATGTATGGTTTAAATTCTCGCATCTTTTACCATTAACCTGCCGCATTGCATTCCTCCGAAGGATTAGGTCTAGCCGTTTGGCCGCCATGCCAATAGTCCTCAAAACTTCAAACCCTTACAACCTTACAAACCCTAATTTTCACAAATGCCTCGCCGCAGGCAAAATTACAATTTTACCCTTAACATTAGGTCAAAGAGCCGCCGCGCTCATTTTAGGGTTTCCCGCCGTGGAATCCCTAATTTAACCCTAATTACAACTTAACATTTCAACGTAGAGATTTGGAGTTTCTACACTCCACGTAAGCGTGTCCTTAAGATGCGTTTATTCCCCTTGAGACCTTGACCACAGTCAAGAAGTTTCTAACCTCCCTATTGAGGGGAACTACGATTACTCTGATTCCACTCCCGTAAGGATACGTAGGCACAAGATGCGATGTCTTGCCGAGTAAACTTAGAATTAACCCCCTTTATTATTTATTATTGCTTATTTATATTTTATTTATCTTTGCTATTTAATTATTTTGCTTATTATTTTGTAATTGTTTCTTGGATGTAAAGTTGTTTAATTATTTAATTATTATTATGGTTAGTAATTAGGGAGTGTAACAACATGTATGTAATATTAAAATAAATTTAGATCACTTTTAAATAAAGATAATTAAAATAAACACGTCACACACGTAAGTCGATTTTAATTGCCGTCTCACTTCCTAAGGATATCCCTCAAGTTGCCTACGAATAATGGTTAAGTGGGGTGTATAAAGCAAGTCCCTCAAATAGAAAAAATCATCAAAGTCCCTTATGGTTGCCTTTACGAATCGAGTCCCTTTCGAAAAATGATGATGGTCCCTTATATGTGCTTATTACATCCCACAATGGCCTTCAAAGTCAAATTGTCCCTCACATGTCCCTTAACATCCAAAGTAAGGACTACCTACTCCATTATAGTAGGGATAGTCTTACTAAAGGAAAGAATAAAGAATAAGAAAGACCTTTAAACATTAGGGTAGGTTACTCCTAGGTGCTTGCTCACTTCAAAACTGTTTCACACTTAAACAAATTTTCAACAAGTTTTCAAACAAGTTCTTAACACATCCTTACATGGATTATTTATTAACTATTCTGAAAATTTTCTATTCACACACTACACTTTCAAAACAATTCAAAAGTGAGCTTAAGTACCTAAGAGCCCATGGATAACCATGGATGAAAAGGGTGCTAACACCTTCCCTTTTCATAACCTACCCCCCGGACCCAAAATATTCTCTAAGGTCTTTCCTGTTCTTTTATAACCTTTCCTTATGGATAAAATAAAAGTCGGTGGCGACTCTTGCTATCCGCAACATTGTTTAAAGTCAGTTCTCCCACCGTGTTACAGAACTGGCGACTCTGCTGGGGATCTATTTAAGAGGGGTACCCTTAGGAATTAAGATCACTTTAAATTGTTTGCCTTGTTTGTTTTATATTACTTGTTGGGGTGCTCTCATGTGTGAAAGGTCCTAACCCGGACCTAGTGTACCTTAGGTAAATGGCAATAGACCAAGGAAACTGTACGACGTATATCGATACGGTTGATCTGGTGGCCATAGTTAGTGCGACTTCTTGGTTGGTGCTTATATTCCTTAAGTCAAGTTGAGGATAATATTGAGGCTGCCATATGTTGTCAATGCACTAACTGACTTTTAGAACCCTAGTTAACTCATCTTGGCCTTTAGAAAGTAGTGAGGTAACCGGCTTTGGTGCAGACTGAAGTTGGTTGACACTCGATACTACGCTCATTGAGATCTTAAACTTGGAGGGTTTTGGTTGGCAAGTAAGTTGCCTTCTGAACAACCACCCTTGTGAAGGATCAATGATATTGAGATCCCTTAGAACCTGGTTACTTTTGTAGGACAGGATGAACCATCTAACTTCAGGGGAGGGTACTTGCCTTTGAACCTCATGCAAGCCTTTAAACCTAGGGCTATGGTGTGACTTGTTTGTGTGTGCCACATGTTTGTGATTGAGCATGACATCATGACATCATCATGCATCATAAGCATATCATTTTCCCTAACCATTTCAAGGACCAAAGGATTTATCTTTGTTCTTTGTTGCAGGTCATGGCTTCTGCTCGTAGAAACACCATCAGGATCAACTTTGTAAGGATACCTGCTAAGCTCAAGGAGTTGGTTTCCCTAGTGCCTGATCATTCCCAGTTCAACAAGAGACATGGTCACTTATTGGGTCTAGTTACTTCAGGGTTCAGTGAAGACATGATGAGTGTGCTGTTTCAGTTCTTTGACCCTAAGCACCATTGCTTTACATTTCCTGATTATCAGCTGGTTCCAACCATGGAGGAGTTCTCTAAACTTCTGGGTATACCTGTTCTTGATCAGAAGCCATTCACAGGCTTAGAGAAGGAGCTTAAACCAGAAGTTATTGCTGCAGCTCTACATCTGAAGAAGTCTGACATTGTTCTAGAGACGAGAAGTGGAGTTAAAGGTATTCTTGCCAAGGTATTAGTGGATAAAGCTCGAATGTTCTTGAAGGCTATGAGCTACGATGCTTTTGAGGAGATCTTAGCCTTGTTGATTTATGGCTTAGTGTTGTTCCCCAATCCTGATCAGTTCATAGACGTTCATGCCATCAACATATTCCTGAGTCACAATCCAGTGCCTACCTTACTTGGAGACATCCTACATTCTCTTCACACCCGTACTACAAGGGCAAGAGGAACTTTGATGTGCTGCATACCTTTACTTTCTAGGTGGTTTATTTCTCACCTTCCTCGCTCAGTAATGAAGAATGAGCAAGGGTCCAGATGGTCCAAGAGGATCATGTCACTTTCTCACTCAGACATCCATTGGTGCTCCAGATCTATGGAGAATGTCACCATCATTGACCGTTGTGGGGAGTTTCCTAATGTGCCACTTCTAGGCATAAGAGGAGGCATCACCTACAACCCATCTCTAGCTTTACGACAGTTTGGTTACGCCCGGAGCGATGGTCCACATGACATGTTGATTCAGGGCATTGTGTTTGATTACGACAACGATCTTCAGGGTTACCGTCAGAGATTCATCCGAGCTTGGGGAAAGGTAAACAGGATTGACAGCAAGACACTGGAGCCTAAGTACACTATTCCTATGGAGGCTTATCTCAGATGGGTACGATCTCGTGCTCAGACACTCATGATGCCATATCCTGCCGTCCTACCAGTTACCATGGAACCTGTTGCTGAAGGAGACACAGCTTATACCATCCTTCACCCAGACATGCCTACTGATATGGAAGACTTGCAGAGATCATGGATCCAACTGAAAGAGCAAAGGGATACTTTCGAGGCTCATTACAAAGCAAGCCAAGCAAGGATCCTAGAGCTAACAAAGCTACTTCATGAGGAACGAAACCTCAACTCATACCTCAACACAAAGAGGAAACGTCCATGGGAGACTTAAAACCCCATTTTTTGTACTTATTTCGTTTTCATTTTTTGTAAGCCTAAAAGGCAAAACAAGTTATTACTAATAAAAAGTTACTTTCTTGTTTGTTTAAGCAAATTTAAATCCTGCGGTCCTTGAAAACATTGCATATGCATTCCCATATCATTGCATCACAGGTTTACAATTGTGCACAGGTTTCTCATCTCCTCGCTGTTTATTTCAGCAATGGCTCTTGAACAATCAGTTAAGGATCTCCAGGCACAGAATGCACAGTTCCAAGAGCTAATCCTGAACCTATCCAAGGGGCAGGATGAATTGAAGACACTGCTGGCCAAGAAGACTAAGAAGGCTAGAAGGTCTGCTGGGCTGCTCAACATGGGAAGAAGGTTCAAAGGTCCTGTCAAGACCAAGGAACATGTTGAAGACTATGAATCTGGAGAATCTGAGCAGGAGAGAGGCAGTCTCCACAACACTATGGGGGACTCTGATTCTGAGGCTAACTACTACCATGAGCCTAACGAAGACAAATTCAAGATGCTGGTGGATAGAATGGATGCTATGGAATTACAGAAATCATCTGGGCTGGATTTTGAGGATTTGAGCTTGATATCTGGGGTGGTCATACCCATTGGGTTCAAAGTTCCTACATTTGTTGTCTATGATGGGGTCTCTTGTCCCAAATTGCATCTGAGGTCTTATGTCAGAAGAATGCAACCCCACATTGCTGATAAAAAGTTGTGGATCCATTTCTTTCAAGAGAGTTTATCTGGAGCTCAGCTAGAGTGGTATTATCAGTTGGAGAGTGTCAACATCAGAGATTGGAATGACCTTGCTGAAGCTTTCTACAAGCAGTATCAATACAATGCTGACTTAGCCCCCACTCGCATGCAGCTTCAAAGCATGTCTATGGGTGCCAAAGAAAGCTTTAAGGAGTATGCTCAGAAGTGGAGAGACTTAGCTGGAAGAGTTCAACCCCCTTTGACTGATAGGGAGTTGGTTGATATGTTCATGTGTACGCTGAATGGTCCGTTTTACAGTCATCTCATTGGAAGCTCATCATCTGGCTTCACTGAGTTGATCATGACAGGAGAGCGAGTAGAGAATGGTATCAAGAGCGGTAAGATCCAAGTGGGCACTTCTTCATCAGGTGCTGCAAAGAAGCCTCCCACTGGGAAGAAAGAATCTAATGCTGTGTATGGTCAGCCTGATCGTAACAGAAGGCATCAGTCTGTTAGTGCAGTTCATATTTCAAATCCAACTCCTGCAACAACAGAGCAGCCTCAAGGCAACCAACAGAGGGCTAGAAGACAGTTCACGAAGATCAACATGTCAATGGCTCAGGCATTGCAACACTTGTTGAAGGCTGAACTTATTACCCTGAGGGAGGCTCCTCAGAATCCCAATGTTACCTCTCCCAAGTACAATCCCAATGCACGATGTGCATATCATTCAAACTGTCCAGGACATGATACTAATAACTGCTGGGTCTTGAAGAACAAAATTCAGGATATGATTGAGGCTGGAGAAATTGAGTTTGATCCACCAGCTACTCCAAATGTGATTACAGCTCCAATGCCAAATCACGAGAAGACTGTCAACGCCATTGATGAAGATATTGATAAAGATCTGCATGTCTATTCAGTTATGGAGTTGAGCACACCATTGTCTGTTATCAAAAAGAGGTTAGTACAAGCTGGGATCTTTCCAGGTTGTCATGAAGATTGTCTATATTGCACCTATAAGCCGAATAGTTGCTTCATTTTGAGAGATGGGATTCAACGTCTCATGGATAAATATACTATAGTGTTTGAAAGAAGACCAGCATCTGTAGAAAGTATGGTGGATCATCTGACTCAGGGTAAGAAGATTGAAGAGGTTGACATGGTTGACAAAGTACCACTAAGAATCACTTCAAAGGGTCCCATTAAAATCACTCATCAGGGCCCAATCAAGATTACTGCTGAAGGTCCTGTGAAAATTGTTGCTGAAGCCAGAGTAGCTCCTCTGATCATTACCACTCCTGGTCCTATTCCTTATACATCTGACAAAGCTGTGCCTTGGCACTATGGGTCTGATGTTTACATCCATGGTGTCAAGCAGGAGCCTTTACCTGATATGCCTGTTGACATTGATAATATTGCTGGATCTAGCAAGATCACTCGTAGTGGAAGAGTCTTCTCTCCTCCAGTTGCTTCTAAGAGTGCAGTTACTCCTGCTGTTACTTCCACCACTGATGCTCGGGGCAAGGGTCCTGTTATTGAGCCTGGATCTACTGATGTGCCAGCTGCTGATGACCTCTCTAAGCAGATGGAAGAAGTATTGAAAATCATTCGCAAGAGTGATTATGATATTGTTGATCAGCTGGGGCATACTCCCTCAAAGATTTCTATGCTCTCCCTGTTATTATGTTCTGAGGCTCATGCCAAGTCATTGATCAAGTTTCTAAAGATGGCTCATGTACCCAATGCAATTTCTGTGGACCAGTTTGAGAATTGTGTTGCTCACCTGACCTATGACAACGGGTTAGGATTTTCTGATGCTGACTTGACCCCTGCCAAGAGGGATCATAACAGGGCCTTGCATATTTCAATTGAATGCAGGGGCACTACCCTGTCTCATGTGCTGATAGACAATGGTTCCTCTCTGAATGTGTTGCCTAAGGAAGTCCTGAACAAGCTGAGTCCTGAAGATACGGTATTGAAGCCCAGTAATATTGTGGTAAAGGCTTTTGATGGTTCTAGAAGAGTAGTGCATGGGGAAATTGATCTTCCAATCAAGGTTGGCTCTCAGGTGTTCACTGCTACATTCTATGTGATGGATATTCGTCCTTCGTACTCATGTCTGCTTGGTCGTCCCTGGATCCATGGGGCAGGTGCTGTGACCTCCACATTACATCAAAAGTTGAGATATCCGGTGAATGGAAAAGTTGTTACTGTCTTTGGAGAGGAAGAATACTTTGTCAGCCATGTAAACACTTTCAAGTATCTGGAAGTAGAAGGTGAATACATTGAAACTCCATGTCAGTCATTTGAAGTGGTTCCCTGGGCTGTTAAGGATTGTGTGACTCCTCCTGCTGTGAAGAAGGTTCCTGTGGTCATCAGAAACCCTCCAACAATGGCAATGGCCTCCCTCAATGATGCAAAAGCTGTGGTGGAAGAAGGTGGTTGTACTATTTGGGGTCAGCTTCCTGATATTCCATGCAAGTCTGACAAGTTTGGTTTGGGTTTCACTGCAGAGTCCCAGAAGGCTGTTCGTCGTGCTCGTGCTGTTCGTATCACCAATCAAGGGGTTATCAATGTTGTGGGAGATCAAGATGAAGACTACAACTTGGAGGCATGGATTTTTCCTACTGTGGGTGCTGGACTCAATAATTGGAAAGCTGAAGATGTTATCCATATCTCCTTTAGTCAGGAGTAAATACTATTACTGTGTTATGTTTTTAAATTTATAATTTCTGGAACAGTTAAAACTTTCAAGCCATGTGCCTTACCCGGGGCACAATGGTGTGCTTGTTACGGGTTATCATTGCATTTGCATACTTCATTCAATAAAATCAGTGGACGTTTCGTCTTCGTAAATATTGTGTTCCTTGTCTTTCTTTTTCTTTTATTTTTGCTTTATCGGCTATGTGTTCTTACACACACCCACGTCACTAAAATGCAGATCCTCATCCACTCTGGATCCAGTTGATAACAGTTCTACTATTGCCAATTACAATTTCGAGAATCCGATCTATCAAACTGAAGACGGAGACGAGGACGATTGTGAAATACCTGTAGAGCTTGCTAGGTTGCTACAACAAGAAGAGAAAGCTATACAGCCACATGAAGAGCCAGTCGAAGTTGTGAATCTGGGAACTGAAGAAAACAGAAAAGAGGTCAAGATAGGGGCTGATTTAGAGGACAGTGTCAAGAGCAGGTTGGTTCAGATGCTACGTGGCTATGTGGAGATCTTTGCTTGGTCTTATGAAGATATGCCAGGGTTGGATACAGACATTGTGGTTCACCGTTTGCCAGTGAAAGAAGATTGTCGTCCAAAGAAGCAGAAGGTTCGTCGTATGCGTCCTGAAATGTCAGAAAAGATTAAAGCAGAGGTAATGAAACAGTTCAATGCAGGGTTCTTGGCCGTAACTTCTTATCCTCAGTGGGTTGCAAATGTGGTACCAGTTCCCAAGAAAGATGGTAAGGTACGTATGTGTGTAGACTACAGAGATCTGAACAAGGCTAGCCCTAAAGATGACTTTCCACTTCCTCTTATTGATATCCTGGTAGACAACACTGCTCAGCATAAGGTATTCTCTTTTATGGATGGTTTCTCTGGTTACAATCAAATCAAGATGGCACCTGAAGATATGGAGAAGACTACATTTGTGACACAGTGGGGCACCTTTTGCTATAAGGTAATGCCATTTGGTTTGAAGAATGCAGGGGCAACATATCAGCGTGCCATGGTGGCTTTGTTTCATGATATGATTCATCATGAGATAGAGGTATATGTGGATGATATGATAGCCAGGTCTCAGAATGAAGAACAACATCTTGATCATCTGCACAAGTTGTTTGAGAGGTTGAAGAAATACAGGTTGAGATTAAATCCAAACAAGTGTACTTTTGGAGTTAGATCTGGAAAGCTCTTGGGTTTCATTGTCAGTGGAAAAGGTATTGAAGTGGATCCTGCAAAAGTGAAAGCTATACGAGAGATGCCAGCTCCCCGTACTGAGAAGGAGGTTAGAGGTTTCTTGGGACGATTGAACTACATTGCAAGATTTATTTCCCAATTAACTACCATCTGTGAGCCAATCTTCAAGTTGTTGAGGAAAGATCAGGTGATGGAATGGAATGATGAGTGCCAGACTGCCTTTGATGAAATCAAGAGATATTTGCTAGAACCTCCAATTTTAATGCCACCAGTTGATGGAAGACCCTTGATTATGTATTTAACAGTATTAGACAACTCAATGGGGTGTGTATTGGGGCAACATGACGAGTCTGGTCGAAAAGAGCAGGCAATATACTACCTTAGCAAAAAGTTTACCGACTGTGAAACAAGATACTCACTGCTCGAGAAAACTTGCTGCGCTTTGGCATGGGCTGCTCGCCGACTAAGACAGTATATGTTGACCCATACTACCTTGTTGATTTCGAAGATGGATCCAATCAAGTACATATTTGAGAAACCTGCTCTCTCCGGAAGAATTGCAAGATGGCAAATGATCTTGACGGAATATGATATACAGTATACCACTCAGAAGGCCATTAAGGGGAGTGTTGTTGCTGATCATTTGGCTCATCAAGCAGTAGATGATTACCAGTCAATGAATTTTGAGTTCCCTGATGAAGACATTATGTCTGTTACCAAAGAACCTGGACAATATGACGGACCTGAACAAGGATCCCGATGGACTATGGTTTTTGATGGTGCCTCCAATGCACATGGTAATGGTGTTGGTGTTGTGATTAGTTCCCCTGAAGGTTGTCATACCCCGATTACTGCCAGACTTTGTTTCTATTGTACCAATAACATGGCTGAGTATGAGGCATGTATCATGGGTATGCAAGTTGCTATTGATATGAAGATTCAGTTCCTTGAGAATTATGAAGGATGCAGGCTTGGATGAAGATGAGTGGATTCAGACTCGACTTGACCAGATAAATTTGATTGATGAGAAAAGGTTAGCAGCAGTTTGTCATGGCCAGATGTACCAGAAACGGATGATCAAAGCTTTTAACAAGAAGGTTAAGCCAAAGGTATATCAGGCTGGTGACTTGGTAATCAAGCGTATCATATTACCACAGGGTGATCCTAGGGGCAAGTGGACTCCAACATATGAGGGACCATTTGTAGTCAAGACAGTGTTCTCAGGAGGTGCCATGATACTGACTACAATGGATGGTGAAGACTTCCCACAACCTGTAAACGCAGACATAGTTAAAAAATACTACGCATAAAAAGAGACCCGCTAGGTTGACAGGCCTAGGCAAAAATAAGGGCATCCCGGCAAACCAAAAGGGTTTGGGCAAAAATTAGGGATATATATATAAAAAGATGTACACCCGGCAAGTCGAAAACCTGAAAAGGCGGCTTGGGCAAAAAAGGGTATCCCGGTGGATTGAAAACCTGAAAGGGCAATCCAGGCAAAAGTTAGGGATTAAAGCGTATGACTATGTCTCGTTTGGATCACTCATGAAACTGCAACCAGTTGTACTACTTACTCAAGCTCAAACAGATAAAGCTCAATCCAATCGTTTCCGTCTCAACAGCAAGAAGATGAGATACTTGAGTGGCAATAGTAGAATTGAAACTCAATAGGATTATTTCCCACATAGCTGATTCTTTTTGTAAAGCTTCATGACAAAATTTTCTTACTAGGGTTTATGTCTCCTTGTACAAACTTACCCGTGTATGGGTCACTTTTGATATAAATAAATTCCATCTTTTGAATCCAGATTCACTTTTACCCTATTTACATAAGCGAAACGTCCATTGGTTGTGTTTGAATGTATGTATGCCTTTGAATATGATTGATGTTTACCAGAAACGCATGTATGCTTTTAATATGATTGATGTTTACCAGAAATGCATGAAAATGCAGTAATAGTATTTACTAAGGACGAACGAGGGAAGGATTTCAACGAAGCTTCGCCGGTTCATCTTTACAAGACAGTTACAAATAGGGCTGGCAATGAACCAAACCAACTCGAAGATAGTTCGGAATTCGACTCGACAATTAAATCGTTGAACTAGGTTCATGAACCAAATGAGTTGAGTATGAGCAAAAAATTAAGTTCATTAACTAAATGAGCTGAACTTGAACTATACATAGTTCGACTCGTTAGGTTCATGAGTCAACTCGATTACATATGAAAAGAATTATACTGTCTTTAAGATTAGGTTTAAATATTTACTTCAAATCTTAGACAAATTTAATATTCAATTTAGTAGTTTTTGAATTAGACTCTCAAATGTATCTCTTGAAAGTTGTGTAAGTTTTGAATTAGTAGATTTCAAAGATAAAGTTAAATTTCAAGATGATAACTTTTATTTTATTTTAATATTTTATTTAAAATATATATATTTATTTAAAATGTCAAATATACTAAAAAATATATATATTTAAAAAAATAGTTTTTAAGTTCGTGAACCATGTGAGCTGAACCTAATGAGATGAACCTAACGAGTCGAACCGAACTGTTCGTGAACTTATAACGAGTCGAGTTTGAGCTTAAAAAAAAGTTCGTGTCAAACTCGAACTCGAATTCGAACAATTCTTAACGAGTCGAGCCGAGTTGAGGTGAGTTCGACTCGACTCGACTCATTTCCAGCCCTAGTTACAAACCATCAGTAGGACTAATCCATTTTCACAAAGTCTAATCTCCCCTGGAATTTATATCCATCTCTTTTATCCTCATACGGATATACGGGAAATTACTTTCCAATAAGGGCACGATGAACGAAGACGGGATGTTATACTTATCCTACTATCAAACGAAAACGAAGGTTATCTATACCCTACTATCCCCAACAACGGGAGGTTATCTATACCATGTTATCCCCAACAACGGGAGGTTATCTATACCATGTTATCCCCAACAACGGGAGGTTATCTATACCTTGTTATCCCCAACAACGGGAGGTTATCTATACCTTGTTATCCCCAGCAGACAGAGGGTTATATATTCTTCAACAACGAATCGGGATTTATTTTCCTTGGCCAGCAGTTGTTATACAAGGATATCCAGACACTTCCAGCAGTGTCATAGCATACATACATCATTTACATCATACCATAACATATATGTCTATAATACATTACCTAAGTGCATCATGTCATACATGCATACATAAAGCATAAACTAATGTTGTTATACAGAATGCTACCTTGTTTTCAGGTTAATTATCCAACAAACAAGCTTATGATCTTTGGGACTGCTTTATTGTAACCTCAGGGTTACTTTATCCTCCTGATGAGCTTCTTATTACTTTGGGACTGCTTTATTGTAACCTCAGGGTTATTTTATCCTCCTGATAGCCTCTCATGACTTCAAGACTGCTTTAGAGCTACTGATTGCTCTATCCTCCTGAAATCATCCTGTTACTTCAAGACTGCTTTAGAGCTATTCATTGCTCTATCCTCATGAGGTCATATTACTACTTCAAGACTGCTTTAGAGCTATTGATTGCTCTATCCTCCTGAAGCCATCTAATTATTTCAAGACTGCTTTAGAGTCATCCATTGCTCTATCCTCCTGAAATTACATTATTATTTCAAGACTGCTTTAGAGCTATCCGTTGCTCTATCCTCCTGAAATCATTACTTCAAGACTGCTTTAGAGCTATTGATTGCTCTATCCTCCTGAAGACATATCACATTATTACTTCAAGACTGCTTTAGAGCTATTGATTGCTCTATCCTCCTGAAGACATATCACATTATTATTTCAAGACTGCTTTAGAGCTATCCGTTGCTCTATCCTCCTGAAATCATTACTTCAAGACTGCTTTAGAGCTATTGATTGCTCTATCCTCCTGAAGACATATCACATTATTACTTCAAGACTGCTTCAGAGCTATTGATTGCTCTATCCTCCTGAAGACATATCACATTATTATTTCAAGACTGCTTTAGAGCTATTGATTGCTCTATCCTCCTGAGGTCAGATTTATCACTTCAAGACTGCTTTAGGGTTATCATTATTGATTGCTCTATCCTCATGAAGACATGCTGTATTACTCCAGACTCCTAACAGTTCTCATTATACTACTGAAGAACTTTCCCCTAGTGGCATCTTTAAGCCCACTCAATCATGTTCAACCAACCATCAATATCACTCCATGCACTGGTGAGTGCAAATTTTTGGGCTTTTGTGTTCAATCCCCTTCAACCTTCCAGGTTACGACTGGCAAATATACCAATCTAACCCCTCAGGTTTCAGAAAATTGAACAGGGGCAGCTGTTGCACCCCAAAATTTGCCCTCACCATACAAGACTTTGTGTTCTAAGAAGGTTCACAAGATTCACAATGTTTACAAAGCTTTCCTAAGGGTCATGGGGCCTACAAAGCCACTTCATGATGTTCACAAGGTTCACAAGCTTCACAATACCTCCCATGAGTATCACAAGATATCTTATGAAGATTCACAAGGTTCACAAAGTTCACAATTGGTCAGAAGAGTTGACAATTCCCTCAGACAATGCACCTCCTAAGCAGTGCATCCAAAACTAGGGTTTTGACTTTAATCAGGCTAAATGGACTTCCAAGACTTCAGATTTGGTCCCAGGGGTATTTTGGTCATTTTTACGTGGATCCTGCTAATTCTTTGAAGACGGGCTGTTACTGAGCTGTGAGACACTTGAGACACTATTTCTGAGGCATTTATTTATCACCTGTTTTGATTATATCAAGGTGCCAATTCGATGTGTTCGGTATCGAAATTTGTCAGGCATAACTGGATTTAAGGTCCATTTTATCGCTCATGGTTTATTTCCAGAGCATTTCCGTTGCTGTTAATAAGGCGCAGTTTAATTGGGTATTATTGGATTGTTGCTTATATCATTTGGTCAGTGGAATTCAATTACGGGCAATATCATCATTGATACTAAATCTGTTGTGATTACGGCGCACATTCGCGTTTGGTTGGAAAATGAGGAGAATATTGTTGGCTAGAATCCAAATGAACGAAGTCAGGTGATGAGATTAGGACTACCAACGAGACAAGTACATGAGCAAGAATATCATTCGTGAGTATTTATGGTTTATGAATAGAATAATGAATTTAAATATTTGTGGATTTATTCACAAATGTTTATAATTTATAACTAGAAATAAATATAAATAGATTCAAAGTTGAATGATCATGGAATTTTTATTTCATAAGAATATCATTTTACAAAAGGAAGTGAATCATTTCACATTTGAATTGCTGTGAGATTACATTTACAAATGTTACATCTACTCTAAAAAATCCTAAATCCTAAAAACTCCTAAGGCTTCTTCGTGGTATCCTTCCCTTGAGTGTTCCTCGAAGTTCCCGATCACCTGCACAAAGAGAAACAGAACAAAACAGAAGCAGAGAAGGGTTAGAAGTTTGTTTTCGACACTCTCAGAACAGCGTCATCATCGAGTGCCGGGAGTGGCACGACCGAAGCCGCATCCTACTCCCGTTACCAATCTGAGCCATCGGCGTCAGATCAGTTAATATCTGTTCTTATCTATCTGTTCTTATCTAAGGGACAGCCGAGAGAAAGAGAGAGATAAAAGAAGTTTGGGCCGATAAAAGATTTTGCCGAAGGTAATTGTTTAAGCCAAATGGACTGTTCTATTAAGTAAATATTCAGACATCCATCTCCATCATGTAAATTTGTGGATATCCAGAGGTAAGACTAAATCCAAACTGGAACAGCAGCAAATAAGTTCGGATTGAATCCACATCAAGAAAAAAAACTGAATATCGGAACTGCATCAGGAGTCATTAATTTATCAGTTAACAAAACCAAATAGTAGCTGGATTCGAAACATCAAAATGGTATCAGAAAAAGTCGCCAACAGAGAAGGAATTGAAGTCGTTCAAGGGCTGCAATTGGACGAATGAAAAGGCCACCGAATGTCAGCAGCAGATGACACTCCAAACATCTCATGTCCGAAATCAAACCAATTTCCCAAACTACATCAAACACTGCATCAAAAAAGTTCAGAAGCATCAATGAAAATCAAGTTTCAATTTGGAAAAAGGGCAGAAATAGGCAAGTTCGATATCACAGCCGAAATACCTCAGAAGGTAGCCCGTTCGCAAGTCCAAACCAGTTCGCGTAAGTAACCATATCCAAATTTGGTCCATATCTGAAAAAGAAAACCAAAATCCAAACGAGTCCAGTTATCCAAATGAAATCAAAACAAATCCAGAAATACAGATATCCAAATCCATGACGGAGTCAGTTCGTATCAGTAAGTCAAATCCATATCATAAGAAATTAGATTCGATCCAGTATCAGAAAACAAATCATGAGCAAATCCAACAGATATCAGAAAGTGAACCGTATCAAAGATAACAAAATCAAATCAGTAATAATGCGAACCACATCCGAAAGAGGAATGTTTCCAAATCAAATCCCAATCAGAAATTAATATCAGTAAAAATAACGTAAAAAAGATATTATCCAGGCCCATTCGAAAATCAAGAAAAAGTATATAAGGAACCATAGCACCTGATCAAACCCTAGCGGCCACGGGGAGAAGACGAAGCAACCAGAGCGAAAGAACGGCGCGAACCCTAAAGAGGCCGAAACCAAAAACACCGTCGTATTCATTGCGAAGTACACGATCGGAGACCGCCATCACCTTTCGGTGGGCAATCGCCTTCTAGCCTCAGACAAGGAGTCATTGTAACCCGGTGAACTGACTTTAAACAATGTTGCGGATAGCAAGAGTCGCCACCGACTTTTATTTTATCCATAAGGAAAGGTTATAAAAGAACAGGAAAGACCTTAGAGAATATTTTGGGTCCGGGGGGTAGGTTATGAAAAGGGAAGGTATTAGCATCCTTTTCATCCATGGTTATCCATGGGCTCTTAGGTACTTAAGCTCACTTTTGAATTATTTTGAAATTGTAGTGTGTGAATAGAAAATTTTCAGAATAGTTAATAAATAATCCATGTAAGGATGTGTTAAGAACTTGTTTGAAAACTTGTTGAAAATTTGTTTAAGTGCGAAACAATTTTGAAGTGAGCAAGCACCTAGGAGTAACCTACCCTAATGTTTAAAGGTCTTTCTTATTCCTCATTCTTTCCTTTAGTAAGACTATCCCTACTATAATGGAGTAGGTAGTCCTTACTTTGGATGTTAAGGGGTATGTGAGGGACAATTTGACTTTGAAGGCCATTGTGGGATGTAATAAGCACATATAAGAGACCATCATCATTTTTCGAAAGGGACTTGATTCGTAAAGGCAACCATAAGGGACTTTGATGATTTTTTTTATTTGAGGGACTTGCTTTATACATCCCACTTAACCATTATTCGTAGGCAACTTGAGGGATATCCTTAGGAAGTGAGACGGCGATTAAAATCGACTTACGTGTGTGACGTGTTTATTTTAATTATCTTTATTTAAAAGTGATCTAAATTTATTTTAATATTACAGACATGTTGTTACACTCCCTAATTACTAACCATAATAATAATTAAATAATTAAACAACTTTACATCCAAGAAACAATTACAAAATAATAAGCAAAATAATTAAATAGCAAAGATAAATAAAATATAAATAAGCAATAATAAATAATAAAGGGGGTTAATTCTAAGTTTACTCGGCAAGACATCGCATCTTGTGCCTACATATCCTTACGGGAATGGAATCAGAGTAACTGTAGTTCCCCTCAAAAGGGAGGTTAGAGACTTCTTGACTGTGGTCAAGGTCTCAAGGGGAATAAACGCATCTTAAGGACACGCTTACATGGAGTCTTAAACTCCGATCTCTATGTTATAAAAAATGTTAATTAAAATTAAAATAGGGTAAATTAGGGATTCCACGGCGGAAAACCTTAAAACAGAGTACGACGACTCTTTTGGCCTAACACTAGGATAAAAGCAATTTTGCCCACGGCGGGACACCTAGGCTAAACAGGGTTTGATCCATTAAAGGGGTAAGGCTATTGACTCGGCGGCCGAAAGGCTGGACCTAATCCTTCGGAAGGATAAAACTGTAAAAAATGTGAAAATATGACAAATCATTATATGGAGGAATAATTAAGGTACAGAAATAAGAAAAGTAATAAAGGCAGAGGGTATAAAGAAACAAAGAAACATTTCTGAAAACATGAAGAATATGAAAATATGTAATAACACTTAGAATGAAGTGAGGGAGGAAAATAGTGTGGGGCTGTGGCCACCACAAGCACATCTCAACCTCAAGCATGCAAATGAAATGCAGGAATAAAGAAAATAAAAGGTACACAAAATGACACGGCAAAGGAGTTCCTTACGAAAAGGTTTTAATTTTTTAATATTTTAATTATATAAAAAAATGTTTTAATTTTTTTAATATTTTAATTATATATATAAAAAAAGGTTTTAATTTTAAAATGGAATTACTTAGTTAAAAAAATTTAAGTTTAAATTATAAAAAAAATGTTAAGTTTATATATAAAAAAAAAATGTTTTTGGGAACAAAAAGGTTTTTTTAGAAAAAAAATGTTTACGGGAACAAAAAAGGCTTTTTTTGGAAAAAAAAATGTTTACGGGAACAAAAAAAAGGTTTTTTTTTGGGAAAAAAATGTTTACGGGAACAATTGGGAATAAAAAAAAGGTTTTTTTTTGGGAAAAAATATTTACGGGAACAAAAAAGGTTTTTTTTGGGAAAAAATGTTTTAGTTTTAATAAAAAAGGTTTTGATTTTGAAAAAGGTTTTGATAAAAAAAAAATAACAATAGAATTGCAAATGCAAACAGACAATTAATGGACATGCAAACAATCCTATACGACACAATCATGGTTCATACAGATCAAAATCTACGGATCTAAACAACAATGAAGGTTAACATGGCAAGGATGCAAATAAATATGAAAAATGCAAAGGATTTAGTAATTTAACGGACCTAAACACATTAACATGGCGAAATATGCACATAAACATGAAAAGGCAAAAGGTTTAGTAATTTAACCTACGAAGCGGAGGTTTGCTTCGGTAAATGTGAAAAAGGTTTGAATAAGGGAACACTGGAGAACTCCAATCCTTCTAACGAGTTGTGGGAACGACCGCCTTTCTTCTCTGGGGATCTCCTTTGTTTCTCCCTCTCTCTCCTCTTTTCTGAAGAAAACCTTCTGACATTTTTTCAACAAGGCAACATATGTATATATAGGGAACAAATTAGGGTTAACACCAAATTGTCAATAATGTCCCTAAAGCCCATTTTAAAGCCCAAACTAAATAATTAGTTAAGAAAAAATAAAATTTAAATAATTTAAAATAATTAAAATAAACTAATAATCCTATTGATTCCTAAAATCAAAAATATTATAAAAAGAACAAAAATTTTTTCAATATTTTTTATTTTATGATTTTTTGGATATTTTTATGAATAATTTAGAAAAAAGTGAAAAAAATAATATTTTTAAAAAATGATTTAATTAAAATACGAAAATAATAATTAAATAATAATAAAAAACTATTTTTGTTATTTTTTTTAATGAAAGATAGAAAAATTTAGAGTAAAAATAATAAAAACAACAAAAAGTGCCAAAGGTGAGATTCGAACTCTCAACCTCTCACACTCATAACTCCTTACACATGTCCTC
The DNA here is from genome assembly GCA_963859935.3 of Lathyrus sativus. NCBI lineage: Eukaryota > Viridiplantae > Streptophyta > Magnoliopsida > Fabales > Fabaceae > Lathyrus > Lathyrus sativus. The sequence continues at coordinate 564,910,462 of OZ012737.1, read as the reverse complement.
CTGCCAATTGTGCCATTTTTACTTTTTAGAAAAAAAGTGCATGCCATATGATATTTACCTGCAAAAAGTCAAACGACTACACAAATTTGTTAGTAATTGATTAAATGCAATGAAATGCGACGACAAATCTTAGGGCAAAATTTGGGGTATTACAGTTATTATGATAATATTTCTCACCCAACCTCTCTTTGATGTTGGCAAAAAAAATCATGAAGTTTGACTTTGGTTTGACCACAGTTGACCTCAGTTTGACCTTTTAACTGCATTGACTGCTTTTGACTTATCTGATCATCTGACTGAGCAAACTTTTGAGAAAAGTCTTGAAACTTGACATGGGGGTTCTTATACACATATAAGATGTTATGAAGCTCACTTGAAGTCTTGGAAGTCCATTTAGCCTGATTAAAGTCAAAACCCTAGTTTTGGATGCACTGCTTAGGAGGTGCATTGTCTGAGGGAATTGTCAACTCTTCTGACCAATTATGAATTTTGTGAACCTTGTGAACCTTCTTGGAACACAAAGTCTTGTATTGTGAGGGCAAATTTTGGGGTGCAACAGCTGCCCCTGTTCAATTTTCTGAAACCTGAGGGGTTAGATTGGTATATTTGCCAGTCGTAACCTGGAAGGTTGAAGGGGATTGAACACAAAAGCCCAAAAATTTGCACTCACCAGTGCATGGAGTGATATTGATGGTTGGTTGAACATGATTGAGTGGGCTTAAAGATGCCACTAGGGGAAAGTTCTTCAGTAGTATAATGAGAGCTGTCAGGAGTCTGGAGTAATACTGATGTAACAGCATGTCTTCATGAGGATAGAGCGATCAATAATGATAACCCTAAAGCAGTCTTGAAGTGATAAATCGGACCTCAGGAGGATAGAGCAATCAATAGCTCTAAAGCAGTCTTGAAGTAATAATGGCTTCAGGAGGATAGAGCAATCAATAGCTCTAAAGCAGTCTTGAAGTAATAGAATGGCTTCAGGAGGATAGAGCAATCAACAGCTCTAAAGTAGTCTTGAAGTAATGATTTCAGGAGGATAGAGCAATGAATAGCTCTAAAGCAGTCTTGAAATAATAACGTGATATGTCTTCAGGAGGATAGAGCAATCAATAGCTCTAAAGCAGTCTTGAAGTAATGATTTCAGGAGGATAGAGCAATGAATAGCTCTAAAGCAGTCTTGAAATAATAACGTGATATGTCTTCAGGACGATAGAGCAATCACTAGCTCTAAAGCAGTCTTGAAGTAATGATTTCAGGAGGATAGAGCAATGAATAGCTCTAAAGCAGTCTTGAAATAATAACGTGATATGTCTTCAGGAGGATAGAGCAATCAATAGCTCTAAAGCAGTCTTGAAATAATAATGTAATTTCAGGAGGATAGAGCAATGGATAACTCTAAAGCAGTCTTGAAATAATCATGTAATTTCAGGAGGATAGAGCAATGAATAGCTCTAAAGCAGTCTTGAAATAATAATGTGATATGTCTTCAGGAGGATAGAGCAATCAATAGCTCTAAAGCAGTCTTGAAGTAATGATTTCAGGAGGATAGAGCAATGGATAGCTCTAAAGCAGTCTTGAAATAATAATGTAATTTCAGGAGGATAGAGCAATGGATAACTCTAAAGCAGTCTTGAAATAATTAGATGGCTTCAGGAGGATAGAGCAATCAATAGCTCTAAAGCAGTCTTGAAGTAGTAATATGACCTCATGAGGATAGAGCAATGAATAGCTCTAAAGCAGTCTTGAAGTAATAGGATGATTTCAGGAGGATAGAGCAATCAGTAGCTCTAAAGCAGTCTTGAAGTCATGAGAGGCTATCAGGAGGATAAAATAACCCTGAGGTTACAATAAAGCAGTCCCAAAGTAATAAGAAGCTCATCAGGAGGATAAAGTAACCCTGAGGTTACAATAAAGCAGTCCCAAAGATCATAAGCTTGTTTGTTGGATAATTAACCTGAAAACAAGGTAGCATTCTGTATAACAACATTAGTTTATGCTTTATGTATGCATGTATGACATGATGCACTTAGGTAATGTACTATAGACATATATGTTATGGTATGATGTAAATGATGTATGTATGCTATGACACTGCTGGAAGTGTCTGGATATCCTTGTATAACAACTGCTGGCCAAGGAGAATAAATCCCGATTCGTTGTTGAAGAATATATAACCCTCCGTCTGCTGGGGATAACAAGGTATAGATAACCTCCCGTTGTTGGGGATAACAAGGTATAGATAACCTCCCGTTGTTGGGGATAGTAGGGTATAGATAACCTTCGTTTTCGTTTGATAGTAGGATAAGTATAACATCCCGTCTTCGTTCATCGTGCCTTTATTGGAAAGTAATTTCCCGTATATCCGTATGAGGATAAAAGAGATGGATATAAATTCCAGGGGAGATTAGACTTTGTGAAAATGGATTAGTCCTACTGATGGTTTGTAACTGTCTTGTAAAGATGAACCGGCGAAGCTTCGTTGAAATCCTTCCCTCGTTCGTCCTTAGTAAATACTATTACTGCATTTTCATGCATTTCTGGTAAACATCAATCATATTAAAAGCATACATGCATTTCTGGTAAACATCAATCATATTCAAAGGCATACATACATTCAAACACAACCAATGGACGTTTCGCTTATGTAAATAGGGTAAAAGTAAATCTGGATTCAAAAGATGGAATTTATTTATATCAAAAGTGACCCATACACGGGTAAGTTTGTACAAGGAGACATAAACCCTAGTAAGAGAATTTTGTCATGAAGTTTTACAAAAAGAATCAGCTATGTGGGAAATAATCCTATTGAGTTTCAATTCTACTATTGCCCCTCAAGTATCTCATCTTCTTGCTGTTGAGACGGAAACGATTGGATTGAGCTTTATCTGTTTGAGCTTGAGTAAGTAGTACAACTGGTTGCAGTTTCATGAGTGATCCAAACGAGACATAGTCATACGCTTTAATCCCTAACTTTTGCCTGGATTGCCCTTTCAGGTTTTCAATCCACCGAGATACCCTTTTTTGCCCAAGCCGCCTTTTCAGGTTTTCGACTTGCCGGGTGTACATCTTTTTATATATATATCCCTAATTTTTGCCCAAACCCTTTTGGTTTGCCGGGATGCCCTTATTTTTGCCTAGGCCTGTCAACCTAGCGGGTCTCTTTTTATGCGTAGTATTTTTTAACTATGTCTGCGTTTACAGGTTGTGGGAAGTCTTCACCATCCATTGTAGTCAATATCATGGCACCTCCTGAGAACACTGTCTTGACTACAAATGGTCCCTCATATGTTGGAGTCCACTTGCCCCTAGGATCACCCTGTGGTAATATGATACGCTTGATTACCAAGTCACCAGCCTGATATACCTTTGGCTTAACCTTCTTGTTAAAAGCTTTGATCATCCGTTTCTGGTACATCTGGCCATGACAAACTGCTGCTAACCTTTTCTCATCAATCAAATTTATCTGGTCAAGTCGAGTCTGAATCCACTCATCTTCATCCAAGCCTGCATCCTTCATAATTCTCAAGGAGGGGATCTGAACTTCAATAGGCAGAACTGCTTCCATACCATAGACTAAGGAGAATGGGGTTGCCCCTGTTGAAGTACGTATTGTAGTACGATAACCATGCAGAGCAAATGGTAACATTTCGTGCCAATCTTTGCAAGTAATAGTCATCTTCTGTACAATCTTCTTGATGTTCTTCAGAGTAGTATACTGTATATCATATTCCGTCAAGATCATTTGCCATCTTGAAATTCTTCCGGAAAGAGCAGGTTTCTCAAATATGTACTCGATTGGATCCATCTTTGAAATTAACAAGGTAGTATGGGTCAACATATACTGTCTTAGTCGGCGAGCAGCCCATGCCAAAGCGCAGCAAGTTTTCTCGAGCAGTGAGTATCTTGTTTCACAGTCGGTAAACTTTTTGCTAAGGTAGTATATTGCCTGCTCTTTTCGACCAGACTCGTCATGTTGCCCCAATACACACCCCATTGAGTTGTCTAATACTGTCAAATACATAATCAAGGGTCTTCCATCAACTGGTGGCATTAAAATTGGAGGTTCTAGCAAATATCTCTTGATTTCATCAAAGGCAGTCTGGCACTCATCATTCCATTCCATCATCTGATCTTTCTTCAACAACTTGAAGATTGGCTCACAGATGGTAGTTAATTGGGAAATAAATCTTGCAATGTAGTTCAATCGTCCCAAGAAACCTCTAACCTCCTTCTCAGTACGGGGAGCTGGCATCTCTCGTATAGCTTTCACTTTTGCAGGATCCACTTCAATACCTTTTCCACTGACAATGAAACCCAGGAGCTTTCCAGATCTAACTCCAAAAGTACACTTGTTTGGATTTAATCTCAACCTGTATTTCTTCAACCTCTCAAACAACTTGTGCAGATGATCAAGATGTTTCTCTTCATTCTGAGATCTGGCTATCGTATCATCCACATATACCTCTATCTCATGATGAATCATATCATGAAACAAAGCCACCATAGCACGCTGATATGTTGCCCCTGCATTCTTCAAACCAAATGGCATTACCTTATAGCAAAAGGTGCCCCACTGTGTCACAAATGTAGTCTTCTCCATATCTTCAGGTGCCATCTTGATTTGATTGTAACCAGAGAAACCATCCATAAAAGAGAATACCTTATGCTGAGCAGTGTTGTCTACCAGAATATCAATATGAGGAAGTGGAAAGTCATCTTTAGGGCTAGCCTTGTTCAGATCTCTTTTCTGTTTTCTTCAGTTCCCAGATTCACAACTTCGACTGGCTCTTCATGTGGCTGTATAGCTTTCTCTTCTTGTTGTAACAACCTAGCAAGCTCCACAGGTATTTCACAATCGTCCTCGTTTCCGTCTTCAGTTTGATAGATCGGATTCTCGAAATTGTAATTGGCAATAGTAGAACTGTTATCAACTGGATCCAGAGTGGATGAGGATCGGCATTTTAGTGACGTGGGTGTGTGTAGGAACACATAGCTGATAAAGCAAAAATAAAAGAAAAAGAAAGACAAGGAACACAATATTTACGAAAACGAAACGTCCATTGATTTTATGGAATGAAGTATGCAAATGAAATGACAACCCGTAACAAGCACACCATTGTGCCCCGGGTAAGGCACATGGCTTGAAAGTTTTAATTGTTCCAAATTTAAAAAACATAACACAGTAATAGTATTTACTCCTGACTAAAGGAGATAGGGATAACATCTTCAGCTGTCCAATTATTGAGTCCAGCACCCACAGTAGGAAAAATCCATGCCTCCAAGTTGTGGTCTTCATCTTGATCTCCCACAGCATTGATAACCCCTTGATTGGTGATGCGAACAGCACGAGCACGACGAACAGCCTTCTGGGACTCTTCTTCCACCATAGCTTTTGCATCATTGAGGGAGGCCATTGCCATTGTTGGAGGGTTTCTGATGACCACAGGAACCTTCTTCACAGCAGGAGGAGTCACACAATCCTTAACAGCCCAGGGAACCACTTCAAATGACTGACATGGAGTTTCAATGTATTCACCTTCTACTTCCAGATACTTGAAAGTGTTTACATGGCTGACAAAGTATTCTTCCTCTCCAAAGACAGTAACAACTTTTCCATTCACCGGATATCTCAACTTTTGATGTAATGTGGAGGTCACAGCACCTGCCCCATGGATCCAGGGACGACCAAGCAGACATGAGTACGAAGGACGAATATCCATCACATAGAATGTAGCGGTAAACACCTGAGAGCCAACCTTGATTGGAAGATCAATTTCCCCATGCACTACTCTTCTAGAACCATCAAAAGCCTTTACCACAATATTCCTGGGCTTCAATACCGTATCTTCAGGACTCAGCTTGTTCAGGACTTCCTTAGGCAACACATTCAGAGAGGAACTATTGTCTATCAGCACATGAGACAGGGTAGTGCCCCTGCATTCAATTGAAATATGCAAGGCCCTGTTATGATCCCTCTTGGCAGGGGTCAAGTCAGCATCAGAAAATCCTAACCCGTTGTCATAGGTCAGGTGAGCAACACAATTCTCAAACTGGTCCACAGAAATTGCACTGGGTACATGAGCCATCTTTAGAAACTTGATCAATGACTTGGCATGAGCCTCAGAACATAATAACGGGGAGAGCATAGAAATCTTTGAGGGAGTATGCCCCAGCTGATCAACAATATCATAATCACTCTTGCGAATGATTTTCAATACTTCTTCCATCTGCTTAGAGAGGTCATCAGCAGCTGGCACATCAGTAGATACAGGCTCAATAACAGGACCCTTGCCCCGAGCATCAGTGGTGGAAGTAACAGCAGGAGTAACTGCACTCTTAGAAGCAACTGGAGGAGAGAAGACTCTTCCACTACGGGTGATCTTGCTAGATCCAGCAATATTATCAATGTCAACAGGCATATCAGGTAAAGGCTCCTGCCCCTTGGATAGGTTCAGGATCAGCTCTTGGAACTGTGCATTCTGTGCCTGGAGATCCTTAACTGATTGTTCAAGAGCCATTGCTGAAATAAACAGCGAGAAGATGAGAAACCTGTGCACAATTATAAACCTGTGATGCAATGATATGGGAATGCATATGCAATGTTTTCAAGGACCGCAGGATTTAAATTTGCTTAAACAAACAAGAAAGTAACTTTTTATTAGTAATAACTTGTTTTGCCTTTTAGGCTTACAAAAAATGAAAATGAAATAAGTACAAAAGATGGGGTTTTAAGTCTCCCATGGACGTTTCCTCTTGGTGTTGAGGTATGAGTTGAGGTTTCGTTCCTCATGAAGTAGCTTTGTTAGCTCTAGGATCCTTGCTTGGCTTGCTTTGTAATGAGCCTCAAAAGTATCCCTTTGCTCTTTCAGTTGGATCCATGTTCTCTGCAAGTCTTCCATATCAGTAGGCATGTCTGGGTGAAGGATGGTATAAGCTGTGTCTCCTTCAGCAACAGGTTCCATGGTAACTGGTAAGATGGCAGGATATGGCATCATGAGTGTCTGAGCACGAAATCGTACCCATCTGAGATAAGCCTCCATAGGAATGGTGTACTTAGGCTCCAGTGTCTTGCTGTCAATCCTGTTTACCTTTCCCCAAGCTCGTATGAATCTCTGACGGTAACCCTGAAGATCGTTGTCGTAGTCAAACACAATGCCCTGAATCAACATGTCATGTGGACCATCGCTCCGGGCGTAACCAAACTGTCGTAAAGCTAGAGATGGGTTGTAGGTGATGCCTCCTCTTATGCCTAGAAGTGGCACATTAGGAAACTCCCCACAACGGTCAATGATGGTGACATTCTCCATAGATCTGGAGCACCAATGGATGTCTGAGTGAGAAAGTGACATGATCCTCTTGGACCATCTGAACCCTTGCTCATTCTTCATTACTGAGCGAGGAAGGTGAGAAATAAACCACCTAGAAAGTAAAGGTATGCAGCACATCAAAGTTCCTCTTGCCCTTGTAGTACGGGTGTGAAGAGAATGTAGGATGTCTCCAAGTAAGGTAGGCACTGGATTGTGACTCAGGAATATGTTGATGGCATGAACGTCTATGAACTGATCAGGATTGGGGGACAACACTAAGCCATAAATCAATAAGGCTAAGATCTCCTCAAAAGCATCGTAGCTCATGGCCTTCAAGAACATTTGAGCTTTATCCATTAATACCTTGGCAAGAATACCCTTGACTCCGCTTCTCGTCTCTAGAACAATGTCATACTTCTTCAGATGTAGAGCTGCAACAATAACTTCTGGTCTAAGCTCCTTCTCTAAGCCTGTGAATGGCTTCTGATCAAGAACAGGTATACCCAGGAGTTTAGAGAACTCCTCCATGGTTGGAACCAGCTGATAATCAGGAAATGTAAAGCAATGGTGCTTAGGGTCAAAGAACTGAAACAGCACACTCATCATGTCTTCATTGAACCCTGAAGTAACTAGATCCAATAAGTGACCATGTCTCTTGTTGAACTGGGAATGATCAGGCACTAGGGAAACTAACTCCTTGAGCTTAGCAGGTATCCCTACAAAGTTGATCCTGATGGTGTTTCTACGAGCAGAAGTCATGACCTACGACAAAGAACAAAGATAAATCCTTTGGTCCTTGAAATGGTTAGGGAAAATGATATGCTTATGATGCATGATGATGTCATGATGTCATGCTCAATCACAAACATGTGGCACACACAAACAAGTCACACCATAGCCCTAGGTTTAAAGGCTTGCGTGAGGTTCAAAGGCAAGTACCCTCCCCTGAAGTTAGATGGTTCATCCTGTCCTACAAAAGTAACCAGGTTCTAAGGGATCTCAAAATCATTGATCCTTCACAAGGGTGGTTGTTCAGAAGGCAACTTACTTGCCAACCAAAACCCTCCAAGTTTAAGATCTCAATGAGCGTAGTATCGAGTGTCAACCAACTTCAGTCTGCACCAAAGCCGGTTACCTCACTACTTTCTAAAGGCCAAGATGAGTTAACTAGGGTTCTAAAAGTCAGTTAGTGCATTGACAACATATGGCAGCCTCAATATTATCCTCAACTTGACTTAAGGAATATAAGCACCAACCAAGAAGTCGCACTAACTATGGCCACCAGATCAACCGTATCGATATACGTCGTACAGTTTCCTTGGTCTATTGCCATTTACCTAAGGTACACTAGATCCGGGTTAGGACCTTTCACACATAAGAGCTCCCCAACAATATAATAGTAAAGCAAACAAGGCAAACAATTTAAAGTGATCTTAATTCCTAAGGGTACCCCTCTTAAATAAATCCCCAGCAGAGTCGCCAGTTCTGTAACCCGGTGAACTGACTTTAAACAATGTTGCGGATAGCAAGAGTCGCCACCGACTTTTATTTTATCCATAAGGAAAGGTTATAAAAGAACAGGAAAGACCTTAGAGAATATTTTGGGTCCGGGGGGTAGGTTATGAAAAGGGAAGGTATTAGCATCCTTTTCATCCATGGTTATCCATGGGCTCTTAGGTACTTAAGCTCACTTTTGAATTATTTTGAAATTGTAGTGTGTGAATAGAAAATTTTCAGAATAGTTAATAAATAATCCATGTAAGGATGTGTTAAGAACTTGTTTGAAAACTTGTTGAAAATTTGTTTAAGTGCGAAACAATTTTGAAGTGAGCAAGCACCTAGGAGTAACCTACCCTAATGTTTAAAGGTCTTTCTTATTCCTCATTCTTTCCTTTAGTAAGACTATCCCTACTATAATGGAGTAGGTAGTCCTTACTTTGGATGTTAAGGGGTATGTGAGGGACAATTTGACTTTGAAGGCCATTGTGGGATGTAATAAGCACATATAAGGGACCATCATCATTTTTCGAAAGGGACTTGATTCGTAAAGGCAACCATAAGGGACTTTGATGATTTTTTTTATTTGAGGGACTTGCTTTATACATCCCACTTAACCATTATTCGTAGGCAACTTGAGGGATATCCTTAGGAAGTGAGACGGCGATTAAAATCGACTTACGTGTGTGACGTGTTTATTTTAATTATCTTTATTTAAAAGTGATCTAAATTTATTTTAATATTACAGACATGTTGTTACACTCCCTAATTACTAACCATAATAATAATTAAATAATTAAACAACTTTACATCCAAGAAACAATTACAAAATAATAAGCAAAATAATTAAATAGCAAAGATAAATAAAATATAAATAAGCAATAATAAATAATAAAGGGGGTTAATTCTAAGTTTACTCGGCAAGACATCGCATCTTGTGCCTACATATCCTTACGGGAATGGAATCAGAGTAACTGTAGTTCCCCTCAAAAGGGAGGTTAGAGACTTCTTGACTGTGGTCAAGGTCTCAAGGGGAATAAACGCATCTTAAGGACACGCTTACATGGAGTCTTAAACTCCGATCTCTATGTTATAAAAAATGTTAATTAAAATTAAAATAGGGTAAATTAGGGATTCCACGGCGGAAAACCTTAAAACAGAGTACGACGACTCTTTTGGCCTAACACTAGGATAAAAGCAATTTTGCCCACGGCGGGACACCTAGGCTAAACAGGGTTTGATCCATTAAAGGGGTAAGGCTATTGACTCGGCGGCCGAAAGGCTGGACCTAATCCTTCGGAAGGATAAAACTGTAAAAAATGTGAAAATATGACAAATCATTATATGGAGGAATAATTAAGGTACAGAAATAAGAAAAGTAATAAAGGCAGAGGGTATAAAGAAACAAAGAAACATTTCTGAAAACATGAAGAATATGAAAATATGTAATAACACTTAGAATGAAGTGAGGGAGGAAAATAGTGTGGGGCTGTGGCCACCACAAGCACATCTCAACCTCAAGCATGCAAATGAAATGCAGGAATAAAGAAAATAAAAGGTACACAAAATGACACGGCAAAGGAGTTCCTTACGAAAAGGTTTTAATTTTTTAATATTTTAATTATGTAAAAAAATGTTTTAATTTTTTTAATATTTTAATTATATATATAAAAAAAGGTTTTAATTTTAAAATGGAATTACTTAGTTAAAAAAATTTAAGTTTAAATTATAAAAAAAATGTTAAGTTTATATATAAAAAAAAAATGTTTTTGGGAACAAAAAGGTTTTTTTAGAAAAAAAATGTTTACGGGAACAAAAAAGGCTTTTTTTGGAAAAAAAAATGTTTACGGGAACAAAAAAAGGTTTTTTTTTTGGGAAAAAAATGTTTACGGGAACAATTGGGAATAAAAAAAAGGTTTTTTTTGGGAAAAAATATTTACGGGAACAAAAAAGGTTTTTTTTGGGAAAAAATGTTTTAGTTTTAATAAAAAAGGTTTTGATTTTGAAAAAGGTTTTGATAAAAAAAAATAACAATAGAATTGCAAATGCAAACAGACAATTAATGGACATGCAAACAATCCTATACGACACAATCATGGTTCATACAGATCAAAATCTACGGATCTAAACAACAATGAAGGTTAACATGGCAAGGATGCAAATAAATATGAAAAATGCAAAGGATTTAGTAATTTAACGGACCTAAACACATTAACATGGCGAAATATGCACATAAACATGAAAAGGCAAAAGGTTTAGTAATTTAACCTACGAAGCGGAGGTTTGCTTCGGTAAATGTGAAAAAGGTTTGAATAAGGGAACACTGGAGAACTCCAATCCTTCTAACGAGTTGTGGGAACGACCGCCTTTCTTCTCTGGGGATCTCCTTTGTTTCTCCCTCTCTCTCCTCTTTTCTGAAGAAAACCTTCTGACATTTTTTCAACAAGGCAACATATGTATATATAGGGAACAAATTAGGGTTAACACCAAATTGTCAATAATGTCCCTAAAGCCCATTTTAAAGCCCAAACTAAATAATTAGTTAAGAAAAAATAAAATTTAAATAATTTAAAATAATTAAAATAAACTAATAATCCTATTGATTCCTAAAATCAAAAATATTATAAAAAGAACAAAAAATTTTTCAATATTTTTTATTTTATGATTTTTTGGATATTTTTATGAATAATTTAGAAAAAAGTGAAAAAAAATAATATTTTTAAAAAATGATTTAATTAAAATACGAAAATAATAATTAAATAATAATAAAAAACTATTTTTGTTATTTTTTTTAATGAAAGATAGAAAAATTTAGAGTAAAAATAATAAAAACAACAAAAAGTGCCAAAGGTGAGATTCGAACTCTCAACCTCTCACACTCATAACTCCTTACACATGTCCTCCTGCCAATTGTGCCATTTTTACTTTTTAGAAAAAAAGTGCATGCCATATGATATTTACCTGCAAAAAGTCAAACGACTACACAAATTTGTTAGTAATTGATTAAATGCAATGAAATGCGACGACAAATCTTAGGGCAAAATTTGGGGTATTACAGTTATTATGATAATATTTCTCACCCAACCTCTCTTTGATGTTGGCAAAAAAAATCATGAAGTTTGACTTTGGTTTGACCACAGTTGACCTCAGTTTGACCTTTTAACTGCATTGACTGCTTTTGACTTATCTGATCATCTGACTGAGCAAACTTTTGAGAAAAGTCTTGAAACTTGACATGGGGGTTCTTATACACATATAAGATGTTATGAAGCTCACTTGAAGTCTTGGAAGTCCATTTAGCCTGATTAAAGTCAAAACCCTAGTTTTGGATGCACTGCTTAGGAGGTGCATTGTCTGAGGGAATTGTCAACTCTTCTGACCAATTATGAATTTTGTGAACCTTGTGAACCTTCTTGGAACACAAAGTCTTGTATTGTGAGGGCAAATTTTGGGGTGCAACAGTCATCATCGGCCGTTGAATCCCTCAGAAGTTCGCCGGAGAATCCCCATCATTCAAAACGTAAGCAACAAATATATCGCCTTTCACATTTGACGGTTCAATTTCGTTTGTTTTCAGGTTTCAACAGAGAATCAAGGGAAAATCAGGGGTGAGAGAGACGAAAGAAAACGCGTGAAGCCGCCGTTGCTAATTGGGATTCTAGGGTTCTCAAACCCTAATATTCCCTCCCTTCATTTCCTTTGCACGGACCGGGTTGGGTCCGGGAGTGATGTCCGGCCCAACCCTCTTTCTTTTATTTGTTACCTTTTATTTTTTTTCTTTCTTTAATTAAAAAAAAAATTGTTTTTTAAAATGATTTAAATAAACCAACACTTTTTTTTTAATATAAACTAATACCCTTATAAAAAAAAAACTATAAAACTCTTTTTTAAAATAAAAAGGAGAAAACTCTTTTAAAAAAAAATTAAAAATAAAACTTTTTTTTTGCTAATTAAATTAAAATTATTTTTGAAAATTGAATTTAAATCATTTTTAATATTAAATCCTTTTAACCCAAATCAAAGTTTTTTTCTTTATATCAAAAAATAATAAATAATAAAAAACCCTTTAACTCGGCACTTTTGTCTCATAATTCATCTGATAACCGTCTGACGTTGCCTACTAACATTGTTCATTTGTTTTGCAGCTTGTCATGTTTACCGTTATTTATTTTATTTTTCAATTCAAGTTTCGTTTGTATTTGTATCCGTTTCTCGATTGTAACCTCGCGAACCTAATAATCGCGTTTACTTTTCCGCATTTAAATTTCTGCTGATGTATGGTTTAAATTCTCGCATCTTTTACCATTAACCTGCCGCATTGCATTCCTCCGAAGGATTAGGTCTAGCCGTTTGGCCGCCACGCCAATAGTCCTCAAAACTTCAAACCCTTACAACCTTACAAACCCTAATTTTCACAAATGCCTCGCCGCAGGCAAAATTACAATTTTACCCTTAGCATTAGGTCAAAGAGCCGCCGCGCTCATTTTAGGGTTTCCCGCCGTGGAATCCCTAATTTAACCCTAATTACAACTTAACATTTCAACGTAGAGATTTGGAGTTTCTACACTCCACGTAAGCGTGTCCTTAAGATGCGTTTATTCCCCTTGAGACCTTGACCACAGTCAAGAAGTTTCTAACCTCCCTATTGAGGGGAACTACGATTACTCTGATTCCACTCCCGTAAGGATACGTAGGCACAAGATGCGATGTCTTGCCGAGTAAACTTAGAATTAACCCCCTTTATTATTTATTATTGCTTATTTATATTTTATTTATCTTTGCTATTTAATTATTTTGCTTATTATTTTGTAATTGTTTCTTGGATGTAAAGTTGTTTAATTATTTAATTATTATTATGGTTAGTAATTAGGGAGTGTAACAACATGTATGTAATATTAAAATAAATTTAGATCACTTTTAAATAAAGATAATTAAAATAAACACGTCACACACGTAAGTCGATTTTAATCGCCGTCTCACTTCCTAAGGATATCCCTCAAGTTGCCTACGAATAATGGTTAAGTGGGGTGTATAAAGCAAGTCCCTCAAATAGAAAAAATCATCAAAGTCCCTTATGGTTGCCTTTACGAATCGAGTCCCTTTCGAAAAATGATGATGGTCCCTTATATGTGCTTATTACATCCCACAATGGCCTTCAAAGTCAAATTGTCCCTCACATGTCCCTTAACATCCAAAGTAAGGACTACCTACTCCATTATAGTAGGGATAGTCTTACTAAAGGAAAGAATAAAGAATAAGAAAGACCTTTAAACATTAGGGTAGGTTACTCCTAGGTGCTTGCTCACTTCAAAACTGTTTCACACTTAAACAAATTTTCAACAAGTTTTCAAACAAGTTCTTAACACATCCTTACATGGATTATTTATTAACTATTCTGAAAATTTTCTATTCACACACTACACTTTCAAAACAATTCAAAAGTGAGCTTAAGTACCTAAGAGCCCATGGATAACCATGGATGAAAAGGGTGCTAACACCTTCCCTTTTCATAACCTACCCCCCGGACCCAAAATATTCTCTAAGGTCTTTCCTGTTCTTTTATAACCTTTCCTTATGGATAAAATAAAAGTCGGTGGCGACTCTTGCTATCCGCAACATTGTTTAAAGTCAGTTCTCCCACCGTGTTACAGGTACATTATGCTTTCTACGCAGATGTCGAACCAGTCAATGCAACTGAGGCATTGAAAGATTCGAAGTGGGTGAAAGCAATGACTGAAGAGTTGGAGTCCATCGAATTCAATGATACCTGGTGTTTCCCTTGAAAATCGGAAAACAACCGTTGATCTTCCAAATTTGACTTTGGTGACTCACAGGATCGATCAAATTGATCCTAGGACATGTGCTAAAGTATTCTACGTTTAGAATTAAATTTAAAGTACTTGTGATAACGAATCGGTAAAGGTGCTTGTAATGAAAAGGACTTTGACTGGATATTTTAAAGTGCATAAACTTAAAGGAAATGCTATTAAAGACTTGTAAAAAAGGTTGTTCGAAAGGGGTAAAAAGTTTAAAGGAGAGAAGGAATTGGAGTAAAAGATGCAGGAAAGGTAAAAGGCAAAATGTAACACTTGCACAAGTGGTTCGACAGAGGAAATGTAAATGTTGCTGAAATTGTAAAAGACTTTATTGAAAAGTTGGTGATTTTACATAACGTACATTCTCCGTGAAAAATACTCTTTTCTTACACTCGGGTACTTTGAGTAAATTTGATTGGAGTTACTTTGTACAAATGGTAAAACACCACAGAAATCTGCCTAACAAATGCCTATTTATAATGCTAATAATTAACCGCTAATAACTTCCTAGTATCTCCTCAATCTAACAAGTGTCATTTGCATGTAACCTCCCGCTCTAGAATTCGCCACGTGTCTTATGAACCAAAACTCCTCCCTCCAATTTTTGAATTTCAAAACGATGTAGCAATGCCATTTGCGGAATTTCGGTCGAATGACCTCTGACACGGTCGAAATGCTCATAACTTTAGGTTTCTTAATTCTTCTAAGCTATTTCGACCGTTCAACTTTAGAAAAATTCCTTAGAGGCTGTCAAAACCTCTTTGCTTCATTTAACTTAGACTTTAATTATGTCTCAGTGTTTTAGCAACTCAAGGCAGTGTCGAATTTGGGAGCTAACAAATTGCCCCCAAAGAATGTTCTTTTCGACCTTATTGCAAGAAAAGGACATTTTTTGATAGTATCCCATTCGATACCATCTTTTTGATACTATCAGACCCTTTGGTTTGCCTCTTATCCTTTGAAAGATAAAACAAAAGAAAGAGAAATGTTTATTAAAAACTGCGCCACTTTGCACGCTTCTGACGTCATCATCATCATGGCAGGTTTCTTGGAACTCACAAAAATTCAGAAAACATCATCACCCTTTTAGCGCCTAGGGGTATAGGTTACAACCGCCCCTTACTTCTTCCACTAGGTGGCACACGTGGCCCACTAACTTCACCCACGTAAAATTCTTAAATTTCTGAACCCTTATAAAATCTCCAAAGAAATTTTCCATAAGACTTCCTACTCTTTACCACCGCTTGCTCTTCTCTCTTTTGCTGAAGAAACCCCTTTTTTGAAACACCAGAAAAATCTCCTTCCTCTCTGAAAACTTCAATCATGGCTGAACAACAGAAGAAAACTCAAACTAGGAGACCATCTTCTTCATCTGCATTGCCACCTTTCGCTACTTTGAGCGGACCACAAATCACGAAGAACCAACATCTCATCAGGGAACCGTTAGCGGAAGAGAAACGACACATCTACGAATCTCAGGTAATCATCCCTGTTGATGTGGCTGGAAAAACTTTAGCCATGTCTGGCCCATTGTCTCCCCCAAACCTTGATTATTCCACTTTGAGCGACTTTTCCCTTCCTATCGAAAAACCAAACCCTTAGGGCAAAAAGACGCTAGCAAAATCCCTTCTGATAACCCGGATGACCTTTCTCTCTTCAACGTGGACCTTAAATATTTACATGATGGAGCAATACTATTTAGAGCTACGCCATACTTCAAAGATTCTGAACTTTATCTTAACTGGTTGGCGAAAATAGAGAAAGCGAAGGCACAGCATTGGAAAGAAATAGGTATTTATGACCTAATCATGTTGTCGAAGGTTGGGCCACCTTACTGTCCGTTAATGTTGGCCTCCTCTTTGTATTTCTGGGACAGTACTCACCATACCTTCCATCTTCCCTGTGGAATGGTGACTCCCACACTTTTCGACATGGCTGCTATCGTTGGATTAAGACCATGTGGATTGGCTTACAATCCTGAAATTGATGCACGGGACACCATAGGTTTTGGTAGCACGAAGCATACTTACACACCCTTCATAAATCATTATCATAAGAAAGACACCGACGTAGTTGAAGACGAGAAGCACATAACCT
The DNA here is from genome assembly GCA_963859935.3 of Lathyrus sativus. NCBI lineage: Eukaryota > Viridiplantae > Streptophyta > Magnoliopsida > Fabales > Fabaceae > Lathyrus > Lathyrus sativus. Next base: position 564,893,745 of record OZ012737.1, on the reverse strand, counting down.
TTCTGGCTATGTGGTTGTCTCGCTGCATTTTTTGCATAAAGTCTTTGCAGGTGGCGAGGAAGTACCTGACCCTGGCGAATCAGTTACACCTTAAAAGGGACATATGCCTTAGTGGGATGATACTAGCCAGCCTGTATGAGGCTTTGGGAGAAGGCGCTGATAAGCTGAGGGATCCAAAAACCCATGGCGCTCTTATAATGGCGGGGCCATTTTGGTTGCTTCAACTATGGTTGAACGCCACCTTCGAACATAACCTTCCCTTTAAAGGAGAGGTCAACAAAGCCCAGGTATCTGAACGTCGGGTCGAATGGCCACGCTTGGTTCAGTTGACACCCAATGAAGAGGGTCGAAGCCTTCGTGCAAATCTTACTAGCTTCATCCATTTGTTTGCAAAAAGGCATGAATTCACTCCCAGGATGTCCCCTTTTGCTCATAGGCTGTATGGCCCTGAATGGTTCACCAGGTCATTTCCTTCAGTTTCACAAAAACAAGAAGCAAAATCAAACCTGATATGGGAGAGATTCTTGACGCCACGCCTGATAGTTCATAAGCTCAACCTTGTCAGAGGACAAGCAATATTAGTCGCTTACCAACCCAACTTGGTGTCGAGGCAATTTGGGTTAATTCAATCATTGCCTAGGTGCTTGTATGATAAGAAGTCTCATGTTATTCTTCTCTCTACCAGTTTCAACCCACTTGAGTGTTCGACTCAAATGGGCCGTTACGCCCATAAGTCCCATTTTACTCCAATTTATTTCGAACCCTCTCACCTTTGTACCCCAGACTTTTACAACTGGTGGACCAATCATTACTCCAATAACTTTCTTGATGTCTCGAGTTTTTCACGCTTGATTGACCAGGCTTTTATTGATGTGCAGGAAAAAGTCAATAAAGGTACGTCTACTCATATCAAAGAGATACAAGCTTTCCAGAAGTACTTCGAAACTGCCTATCGACCAAATGATGTTAGTCGAACCGTCCGCGAGGCTGCTGTCACTTTAAAAGAAAAATTTTCTAAACGAATGGAGAAACTGAAAATCCCCTCATCTATCCCTTATGATAGAAGATATGAGGTTGCTTTTAAACTCTTTCCCCCAAAGACCCCTCGATTACCAACCGCTGATTTTGGCGTGGCTCTTGCCCCTCCATTTCCAGACTGGTTTATTTGTGAGGATAGCATAAAAATACTTCGACAGCAGTCGAAGCCTAAAGCGCAGCGGGTGGTTCCGACTAAACATACACTCGATACTTTTAGAGGGCACCTTCATATCAATATCGGAGATGTTCACATCGAGACCGAAATTCTTGAAGGTCATCTCCCTTCGATTTGGCTTCCTCCCACGAAGCTTCAACGTTACTAACCTATGTCTTCTATATTTACTTATTTGCAGTTGCTCCCAAAAGAAACGCTCCGACAAATAAAACAGAAGGAAAGACCGAAAGTTCAAAGGTAAATTCTTACATGCTCTTATTCACCTGAAGCTTTTCTGTATTTTGCTGATCAGTTCGACCTTCCCAGGTTGGCCGCAAACCTCTAACTCCTCAAAAAAGAAGAAAAGTTACAGCCTAAGTCATCATAGACTCTGACGATGGTGAATCCCCTCGTGAAGATGTTCCCCTAAAAAGAAAACGAAGGGTAACTCATGGGCTAGAGAGCGTAGAAACTCCTTCATCTCCCACCAAGATACAGAAACAAAACACGCCTCCTGAATCTCCTGTCAAAGCTCTCACAACAAATGATCCAAATCCTTCTGCCGTTCTCATAGAGAGTGATAACTCTAGTCCGGCTGAGGAAACCACAAAGGTATTGTGAAAGAATCTCCGACCTCTCTATGTCAAACTCTTGTTTCTTTCATCTCGCATCTCATGAGGTTTATTTTCCCAACTGCAGACTACTACTGAGGCTTCCAAACCTTCGACGCATCCGTCTCCCTTGCCTACTTATCCATTGAACAACCAAGGTGAACCCACTTATATTCATACATCTGATATGGGCTCTGGTGTGAGTTCTCTTGGTGAAATTAACAAACCTGAATTTTATGCAGCCCCTTCTCCCCTGAAAACTACTACCCAACAATCACAAACTGATGGGTCCGACCGTGAGGAAGAGGGAGCTCCTGAGACAATAGTCGTGGCAGATGAAGATGAAAACCCCAAACCTGAGGACACCAACCTTGCCACCACAACAAGTTCCCCTCTTGTTCACACAAAACCCGCTACTGACGACGTTGATGTGGACGAAGCCAATGCATGCGAAGAAGAAGCCATGCACCAATCTGAGCTAGGTGAGTCAGATGATGAGGAGGAAGAGGCTACCTTGGCTCAAGACCCCATAAAAGTTGCCCCTATAGAAAGGGAAATAATTACAAAGGGAAAGTCGGATGAGCCTGCTTGTATTGATGCTACCAAAGCTACTCCCGTCGAGGTGCAACAGGAAATGCCTCTTCAGAGCGAATCGATCCTCTCTAAGGAAGAAATGGCTGCGCTAAAAGAAAGCGATCCTCGTCGATACGTCCAACTACTGCTGTGCAGTCGAGGCAGTTCTTCTAGCAAAACTCGGAGTACTTCGACTTCTGAGGGCCAGGTCTCTAGCAAACCTTCAGATGATATTTTGGCGAAGATCAAAGCCAAAATCTTTAAAGGAGACATTTTCATGTTGCTGAAGATGGATTCTGTCACCCACCTGTCTTTGAAAACGCTTCTTCAACAGGTGAAACTTGACTCCATATCGCCTGAAGCTGCCAACGTCATTCGAGAGGTGGGAGTTCTGATAGACCAAGTCTACAAAGACCTCATGTTACTGCCCCGCCTCGAAAGTGACATTTCGACGAAATCTGGTTGCGAAGCAGCTGCTTGGGCAAGTGCAGTGGAATCGGAACAAAGGATCGAAGAGCTGGAGGAAGAGAAAAAGAAAAACCAACTAGAGATTGCTTCCAGCAAGGAAAATATCGTCTGTTGGAAATGCAAGATCAAGAAACTTCAAGGCAAGATCAATAGGGAAGAAAAGAAGATTTCTCAACTGTCTTCCAAAGACGATTCGGCCCTTGCTGCTGAACTCGAACATGCTATCACTTTTGCAGAAGAGGCTCGAAGCTTAGAAGAAGAAGTTGCCAAATTAACTGATGAAAGGGCCTCATGCCAACAACGTATCGAGTCTCAGAAGGCGAGCTACCTTAAAATGAAGGCCAATCTTCCTTTCTGATTTACTGACATATTTTAACAGACTATATTTTGCTGGCCTTCGAAGCCATTTTGTTATTGTAACTTATCACGCCATTTTGGCAAATATTAATACCATTTGTGGCTTTGCTTTATACTTTCTGTTATTCTGTTGTTATCTTAACTTCTTGTAGCATAGGCTTGTACTTTTTCAAGTACTTACCATTTACTTTTAATATCCTCCTATCTTCGCCCAATTCTTCCACTTCATAGGCTCCGTTAAAGAGCACCCTCGACACTTGGAAGGGTCCCTCCCACTTTGGGGACCATTTACCCAGCGTCTTGGCCTTTCGATCCATAGGCAAAATGACTCTCCAAACTAAGTCTCCAACTAAAAAGGTTTTTGCTTTAACCTTCTTATTGTATGACTTTTCCACTCTCTTTTTCTGCCTTCTCAGCAATTCTAGAGCTTTCAATCTTTCTTCATCTAAGTCTATGACCTCATCGAGCATCATATCCCAATAGACTTCTCTAGGAATTTCGTGTTGCCTTTGAACCCTAATTGACTGTATGTGGATTTCGACTGGCAACACTGCATCGTGACCAAAGGTCAAACGATATGGGGTGGCGTTGGTTGCCTCTTTGGGTGACGTTCGACATGCCCATAGAACCTGATCCAACACTTTGTGCCAATTCTTTGGCTTGGTTCCTACTTGCTTCTTTATCATGTCAATGACCACTTTATTTGCTGCCCCGCCTTGCCCGTTAGCCTGTGCGTAATAAGGGGTCGAAGTTAAGAGCTTGAACCCCATCTCTCTGGCAAAACCCTGCATCTTTCTACCCGTGAAGATCGACCCTTGATCCGTTGTTATCGTCTCTGGCAATCCAAACCTAAAGATGATATTTTTCTGAATGAATTCAATCACATCTTCCTGATCCACTTTAGGTAAAGGCACTGCTTCGATCCATTTGGTAAAGTAATCTATCCCCACCAAGATATACTTTTGGTTTTTTGAGGATGCTGGTCGAATTTCTCCAATTAGATCCAAAGCCCAGCCTCTAAACGGCCATGGTTTAATTATAAAATGTAATTCACTTGCTGGGACGTGTTGTATGCCTGCATGAACTTGACACTCCTGGCACCCCTTGGCGAACTCGATGCAATCTTTTAGCATTGTAGGCCAGTACAAACCTTGTCGAAATAACAACCATTTCATTTTATGGCCAACTTGGTGTGCACCACATGCCCCACTGTGGACTATTGACAAAGCCAAGTATGCCTCTGATTCACTCAGGCATTTCAGCAAAACTCCTTCAGGGTTTTTTTTGAACAATTCGTTGCCCATCAAGACATAACTCAATGCTCGATATTTTATCTTTCGATCCGAGGCTATTGACGAATTCTGGAGATATTCAACTAAAGACTTTCTCCAGTCTTTCTCCAACAATTCTCCGATGGTAAAGACTTCGAAAGTCTCTTCGTCCATATATCCAAACTTTGTAGCCTCTAAGTCTGATGGCTTCAACCCAACTGACACTACCTTGCCTCTAGCCTCGATTACTTCCTGCAAGTCTTCCTTCGAGACCCTATATCCCGAGGCAATCTGTGCTAGATCGTTGGCCACTCGGTTCTGTATTCTCGGTATATGTCGAATAGTTGATGCTTTGAATTTTTTAAGTAGCCTATTGGCCACTACGAAGTACATGATGAGATTTTCTTTAACGCATTTGTACTCCTTCGTCAACTGTTTTATCACTAATTCCGAATCGCCCATTATTTCGACCTGGGTTGCCCCCAATTCTAACAAAATCTCAAGTCCAGCTATTAAAGCTTCATATTCAGCCTCATTGTTGGAACACAAACCCTCGAGTTTATACTTGAATTTTGTTGGAATTTTATCTGGCGAAATAATCATCAGACCAATACCCGTGCCATGTTTGTGGCTAGAGCCATCGAAGTATAATTTCCATGGTTTCACTTCAACTATATTCAGGGCATTTTCGTTTATAGAGTGGTCGACGATAAAGTCTGCCACTATTTGCCCTTTGACTGCTTTTAGCGGTCTATAAGTTAAAGAATATTTTGTCAATGCCAGTGCCCATTTTCTAATTCGACTGTGCAAAATAGGTTTTGATAACATGTGTTTAATAACATCAAAGTGCGAAGAAACACAAACATCTACTGGTTTAATATATTGCTTTAACTTTGTACATGAGAAATATAAACATAGACATAGCTTTTCAATTTCACTATATCTAGTTTCTGCGTCATTTAAAACTCTACTAAGGTAGTAAATATCCCTTTCGGTGCCATTCTCATCCTCCTGAGCCAACATGCTCCCTAAAGTTCTATCTGACGCTGCTATGTACAATCGCATGCTCCTGCTTCTACACGGAGGCGAAAGGACTGGGGGATGAGCCAAGTAATCTTTGATTTTGTCGAAGGCTTCCTGCTGCTCTTTGCCCCACTCGAATCTGTCCCTAGTCATTCGAAGCAAAGGTGAGAAGGCTTGCGTCTTGCCGCTTAAGTTAGAGATGAACCTCCTTAGAAAGTTAATTTTCCCCAGCAGCGATTGCAACTCCTTTTTGTTCGACGGTGCTTTAGTTTCTAAAATAGCCTTCGTCTTATTCTGGTTGATTTCGATTCCCTTCTTATGGACAACGAAACCCAAGAAGTCTCCTGCCTGTACACAAAACGCGCACTTCAACGGATTCATTTTGAGGTCGAACTTCCTCATTCTGGCGAACGATTGTAGCAGATGACCCATATGGCCTTTTCCTGAAACAGATTTCACCACAATATCGTCAATGTATATTTGCATAAAATATTCGATGAAATCATGAAATATAGAATTCATTGCTCGCTGGTACGTTGCCCCAGCGTTCTTTAGGCCAAATGGCATTACTACCCATTCGTAGGTGCCTAAGGCCTCTGGACAACGAAACGCTGTTTTGGGAACGTCATCTTTCGTGATAAATATCTGGTTATATCCAGAATAACCATCCAACATACTGAGGTATTCATGGCCAGCGGCTGAATCAACTAACATTTCCGCCACTGGCATCGAATATTCGTCTTTGGGAGTGGCTAAATTCAAATCTCTGAAATCAATGCACACTCTTAAGGAACCGTTCTTCTTGATGACTGGGACAATGTCGGCCAGCCATTCGACATACCTCGCTGTGCGGATGAATCTGCAACGAAGGAGCCTTTCGATTTCCTCCTTGATCTTCAACATGATCTCTGGAGCAAAACGCCTTGGGCCCTGTTTGACGGGCTTCTTTCCCGATTTTATTGGTAGTTTATGTTCCACCAAATCTCTATGCAACCCAGGCATTTCATCATAGTCCCAGGCGAAACAATCCTTAAACTCCCGGAGCAACTGGATGATTTCGATCTTCAGTTGAGGGTCGAGGTTAGCACTAACGTATGTTGGCCTCCTGGTTGGACCTTCTCCTAAATCAATTTCCTCCAATGGATCCTGTGCGAGCATTTTGATGTCATTCCCCAAAGGATCTCTCTCGAACCCTAGAGGTTCGTCATCATAGATGGCGTTGAGCCTCTGGCTCTCCCGCTGTATTTTGGTGGCTTCTTCAGCCATTTTATCGTGGGCGGCCATTGCGGCCGTTTGTAATTTAGTTTCAGCCACATAGGCCGAAATCCTTCGCAGCACCGCTGCTTCAGTCATCAAATTCACTGCCCCACCCCGTGGGGTCAACTGGGGCTGCCCCCATGTATGGGAGTCTCTCCCCAGGTATTTCCCTATCCCAACGAAATCCGTTGACAGGGTGGAGGTATAGTGAGTAGTACACCTCGTCATTTGGTGCAAACTCAAAGTCCGCTGGAGCACAAGGGCTAATGTTGGCCAAGTGCTTGTCGAATTGGAACTGATCTATTTGCCTTCTTGGCACCCTGAAGTACCCTTGATCAACTTCAATATTTTCAACTATGCCATCCGGCCTCCAGATGGCAATCCTTTGATGCATCGATGATGGCACTGCTCCAATGCCATGTATCCATTCTCGGCCAAGCAATAAATTGTAGTTGGCCGTGGTTTAGACCACCATAAATACCGTTGGTCTTATAATTGTTCCGACGGTCACATCCACCTGAATCACCCCCCTGGTGGTTCATACTTTTCCTTCATAATTCGACAAGACCATATTATGTGGCTTTGTATCAGCGTCATGCTTTCCTATTTTGGTCAGCAAAGAATGTGGCATCAGGTTTACCGTAGCGCCACGATCCACCAGTATTTTGTTGATGGGGATGTTCTCCACTTTTGCTGTAATATACAATGGTTTCAGGTGGGTTCTCATTTCTTCAGTGGGTCATTCGAAAAACGTGTTTTGCTCTTCGACACAACTATTGCTCATCACGTAATAGCATACAAGTTTATGTGCTGCCATTTCCCACTCAGCGTCTGCGCTTGGTTCTTCGACTTCTGACACCCTATTGAACTCCCGGGGCATTACCGACACCATATTGACCACCAGGTCCAAAGAATCATCGGAGTCAAAGTTATCTGTCATGTCTTCGTCCCCTTCCGTCGGTCTGTCTTGTTTAGGCGAAAACAACCTTCGCCCAACTGGTAATTTTTCCGCTATCTTCGACTGCTGTTCTTCTTTTCCGGGGGGGTTTGAACTGTTCTTCGACTGATTTTTCCCCATCTCTTCTCTGAGAGCCTTTCTTCTTCTTTGCTCTCTCCTCCATTGAGACCTGGTCATAGGATTCTTACCCTTATAGTTTTCAGATATGTGCGCTGTTTTTGAGGATTGATACTCCTTGCTGTAGGAGACCGAAGATCCTCGATTCACTTTAAAGCTCTTCCATCTTTGCTGCCCTTGCGCCCTATCTTCATTAGGCTTCCTCCACTTTCCATCAGCAGAATCGACAACAGGTTTGAAACTGGCGGGCCTAGCACTTGGTGGCCTGTTTCGAGGTTTAGAGCGTTGGTCTTCTGTCCTCCTGTGGTAGCTCTTTCGTTGATCAAAACCATGGGCACCTCTGTTCAGACGATGTCGACGTTCTCCCTCTAGCTTCTCTGCTGCTTTCCTATCGAAAATGGCGCTGCACCTGGGGCACAGCATCACGCTCAATCCACTGTCTTTGCATCGATGTAAAAAGCCAACGATTGACTCTTCTGTCTTTGGGTATGCTAACCTGCTATGTCCCTCATGGTGTTTTGATTCTTTCTCTTCCATGGTATCTGATGGGTTAATGTCGACCATATTGACTTCGACCGTCCCGCCTAGCTCCATTCTTTCCAAGCCCTCAGTGGCCTGGTCCATTCTGACGAAATGGTCAGCTGTTTCCTTGGTTACTATGGCGTAACTTGGATGATCTTGAACCCTTAGACTTGACTTGCTATCGTTTCGACCAGTATTCTCCTCGACTGTGACTGCCGTATCGTCCAAACCGAAACCCATGACACATTTCGCCATCACTGGTGCTGAAATGAGGTCCTCAGTAACCTCCATCATATTAACAGAAAACTCGATGTCCTCAGTAGCATCTATCATGTTTGCTTCCATAGGTTCAGCATAAAGAGCATCAGTCAATTGCAGCGGATCAGCATCCACCTTCATCAGGCCCTTTGCCTTATCTCCAAACTTCAAGTGTCCCTCCTGTATCACATTCTGGACGAGATCCCTGAAAAGAAAACACTGAGATGTTTTATGACCCAGAAAATTATGGTACTTACAAAAACCTCTCTTTTTTCGCTGCTCTAAGGGCGGTGTTTTAGCACCAGACGACACTATCATCTGCCCATCTTTTACTAGCAAATCGAAGATTTCATCACATTTCGTGATGTCAAAGGTGTATGTTTTCTTAGGGAACCTGTCGTTCTTTTCTGATTCGACAAAGCCCTTTCCTTGAGGAGGGGCCAATACTCGACAGGAATATGGAGGCCCCTGTTTTAATTCAGCAAGATCGACTTCACTCTCCTCGAAGTAGGGGGACTCTTCGCAGGCCCCTTCGCTACTTTCGTTGAGTTCGACAAAAGCTACTTTCTTGCCTTTGTTAAATCTTGACTTTTCGTCTTTCAGCCTTTCTAGCTGTCGGACCCTGTCGGCCAATTGGGCCATATCTCTTAGATACTGCGTATCTAATTTTTTCCTAATAGAGTAATCTAAACCTCCTGCTTCCATTTCGACCAACTCATGTTCAGGCACTTGTGTGAAACACCTTGCCTTGAGTAGTCGAAACCTATTGAGGTATTCTTCGATTGGCTCTGAAAACTTACGCTTTACACTGGCCAACTCTTTCAAATTAATCTTCGTCTGGCCCATGTAAAACTGTTCATGGAAGAGTCGTTCTAACTGCGTCCAGTTACATATTGTACTTGGTGGTAAAGTGGTAAACCACGTGAAGGCGTTCTTTGTAAGAGAACTTGGGAAGTATTTTATCCTAAGGCTTTCGTCATTGGCTATCTCCCCAGCCTCAATTATATAGCGTGCTACGTGTTCAACGGTGGACTCCGTTGTGTCCCCTGAAAACTTAGTGAACTTAGGCACCTTAGTCCTAGGGGGTAATTCCGCTCGAAGGATGTAGTCGACTATTGGTGAAGTATAATTTGGCCTAGTAAACCCAGTGTTTAGGCCATTTCGAGTCATGATTCTTTCTACCATCGTAGCCAAATTGTTTTCGACCGCGAGGTTGTTGCGTCTTACTTGCTGGACCACATTGTCTGCATCCTGGTTTCGATTTACCATAACTATTTCTGGGTTTCTCTCAACCTGGACTCTAGGAGTTTCGACAACATAAGGACCTATTCCTCCTTGGTTCTCTAAATTGGCTTCTGGCGCCACTCTTGGAATTTGTTGTGGAATATTCTCCACAGGGGCTTGGTTTCTTTCTAACGGAGGTACCCCTATAAATTCAGTCAAGCGTGTTAACTGTGTTGCCAGTTGTTAGTTAGCGTGAGTTGTGTCTCGAATTAATGGCTGAAAGATCTCGCCCATAGTCTGGGAGAGGGTTTGAACCATCTGTAAGATACTCTCATCCATCTGTTGCCTCAAACAGGCAACAAACGTATTGGTTAAATTGGGACCTTGAGTCGAGTATCCTAGACTTAAACTCTGAGGGTTTCGACCAATATTTGAACCAGGTCCTGAACCTTGTAAAGGTGACGCCATTGTGTGCTCAGAAAATATCGGGGGCGCATTTTGCAGCCCCTGCATTACAGTCGTTGGCATCCCATACGGAGGATTCCTTGGCAACTGCGAAAGACCAAGAGGGGCAAACTGCCTTGACAGTGATGGTCCTGCTATTGGAGTTTGGGGATTTGATACTGGTGGCCCAATATACTCCAATACGGGTTGTGTGTAAGGCCTAACTATCGTTGTCCTAGATCCTACTGGGGCGACGATTTGTTTTGACCTTACGGGAGGCGCTACTTGCTCTCCTGTCGATGGTATAGGCGGTGGGACCATGTGGTTACTGGTTCCTTCGCCAGAATCTTGGACTTGTGGGTTAGGATTGTTTGGCTGGTTCGTTTCCGTCGCCATATTCCTAAGGATTGTTCGTCTTTCTTTGTTAGCAGCGGTAATTCTACCACTTCTTAGTAACATATAACGTACTTTCTACGAAGATTATTAAAGCTTGTGAATGAGAACTCTTTGATTCTAAATCGCGGGGATATTTAGCACGGCCCCACCAGGTGTGCCAATTTGTTTCCCTTGAAAATCGGAAAACAACCGCTGATCTTCCAAATTTGACTTTGGTGACTCACAGGATCGATCAGATTGATCCTAGGACATGTGCTAAAGTATTCTACGTTTAGAATTAAATTTAAAGTACTTGTGATAACGAATCGGTAAAGGTGCTTGTAATGAAAAGGACTTTGACTGGATATTTTAAAGTGCATAAACTTAAAGGAAATGCTATTAAAGACTTGTAAAAAAGGCTGTTCGAAAGGGCTAAAAAGTTTAAAGGAGAGAAGGAATTGGAGTAAAAGATGCAGGAAAGGTAAAAGGCAAAATGTAACACTTGCACAAGTGGTTCGACAGAGGAAATTCAAATGTTGCTGAAATTGTAAAAGACTTTATTGAAAAGTTGGTGATTTTACATAACGTACATTCTCCGTGAAAAATACTCTTTTCTCACACTCGGGTACTTTGAGTAAATTTGATTGGAGTTACTTTGTACAAATGGTAAAACACCACAGAAATCTGCCTAACAAATCCCTATTTATAATGCTAATAATTAACCGCTAATAACTTCCTAGTATCTCCTCAATCTAACAAGTGTCATTTGCATGTAACCTCCCGCTCTAGAATTCGCCACGTGTCTTATGAACCAAAACTCCTCCCTCCAATTTTTGAATTTCAAAACGACGTAGCAATGCCATTTGCGGAATTTCGGTCGAATGACCTCTGACACGGTCGAAATGCTCATAACTTTAGGTTTCTTAATTCTTCTAAGTTATTTCGACCGTTCAACTTTAGAAAAATTCCTTAGAGGCTGTCAAAACCTCTTTGCTTCATTTAACTTAGACTTTAATTATGTCTCAGTGTTATAGCAACTCAAGGCAGTGTCGAATTTGGGAGCTAACACCTGGTCACTTGTCGAATTGCCGCAAGGCAAGAAGGAAATTGATATGAAGTGGGTTTACAAGGTGAAGGTAAATCCTAAAGGAGAAGTAACTCGACACAAGGCGAGACTTGTGGCAAAAGGATTTCTTCATAAGGAAGGAAACGACTTCGATGAAGTATTCACATCTGTTGCTAGAATCGAAACAATCAGATTGGTTGTTGGTCTAGCAAATATGAACAACTGGCACACATGTCAGATGGACGTGAAGCGTGCATTCCTTAATGGCCCCTTAGACGAAGAAGTTTATGTTGCACAACCAACTGGGTTTATGAAACAAGGCGAAGAAAGAAAGGTGTACAGGCTGCATAAAGCCCTGTATGGACTTAAGCAAGCTCCAAGAGCTTGGAATAAGAAAATCGACAGCTTCTTAAGGGAGAAGGAATTTGTGAAGTGTACAACTGAGCATGGAGTACATGTAAGAAGAAGCAATGGCGAATTACTTATACTATGTCTCTATGTTGATGATTTGTTGATAACAGGGAGTTGCAAGAAGGAGATCGAAGATTTCAAACATGACCTGAGTAAGGAGTTTGAAATTTCAGACTTGGGAAATCTCTCATATTTCCTTGGCATCAAACTCAACAAGACAAGTAGAGGTTTGATGATCCACCAAAGAAGATATGTAGGTGAAATACTCAAGAGATTTGAGATGCAAGATTGCAACCAAACTTCGACTCCAATTGAGCCCAGATTGCAACTGTCGAAGGATTCAGATGAAGATGATGTCGACCCAACCCAATACAGAAGACTTATAAGGTCACTTAGATACCTTTGTCACACAAGGCCTGACTTAGCATACAGTGTTTGTATGGTAAGTAGATTCATACAGAAGCCAAAGGTATCACACCTAGCAGCATCGAAGAGGATACTAAGGTATCTAAAAGGAACTTTTGACTATGGCATTTTGTTTCTAACAGTTGATGAAGGAAAATAATGCAAGTTAGTGGGATACACATACTCCAGTTGGTGTAGTGATGCTGAGGATTGAAAATCCACAACTGGGTATGTGTTTATGTTAGGTGGTGCACCAATTGCTTGGAATTCGAGAAAGGAACCAGTAGTGGCATTGTCATCATGCGAAGCAGAATATATAGATGTTTCTCTTTGTGCTTGTCAAGCAACTTGGATGGTGAACTTGGTCGAAAAAATCATAGGAAAGAATCATGGAGCAATTACCATGAAGATAGACAGCATGTCAGCTATCAACTTGGCGAAGAATCCAATACCTCATGGTCGAAGCAAGCACATCGAAATGAGGTTCCATTATCTTCGAGAGCAGGTAGCAGAAGGGAAGATGAAGTTGGAACACTGCAGAACTGAGAATCAGATTGCAGATATCATGACGAAGGGAGTGCAGGTCGAAGCCTTTAGAAGACTAAGAGCCATGATGAATATAGACAGTTTAGACACAATGAATTAAGTGGTGTGTTAACTATAATTCATAGTGTAAACATATTTGATTTGATATGATTTAGATTAGATTTGATTTTGAATAGTTTGAGCCTTTTATGTTTTGGGCTTTTGTAAACCTAAAACTATAAATAGGGTGTCTTGCTGTGTATTCTATAAAACACAGAACAAATTTCACAGTTGCAGAGTTTAGCAAGTGAAAGTTCAATATAATCAGAAATCTCACAGTTGTGGGTAACACATTTGCTCCAAATATTTATTCTCTCTCTCTCTCTCTCTCTCTCTCTCTCTCTCTCTCTCTCTCTCTCTCTCTCTCTTGCTTGTTTTGTTATTCTTCTTTTCTTTTGTTGTTCTTGATAACTCTTTACTCGTTATCACCATTACTATCATATTGTGGGTTTATTCATCAATCTTGAGATCAAGATTGAAGGAAAATCTTCATAGAGTGTGAGGTGAATTTCCAACAGCATAATCACTCAGTATCCTCCACCTCATTATGATTTCCAATTTTCATCCCTAACCAGTTATCAAGATCCATGAGCTTTAGTTGCAAATGTGTTCTTCCTTTCAACGACAACGTTTATGCGTGACCTCACAAAACTATCAAATAATTGCAAATAATTATTTTGTATAACAATCAAATAATTATATCTGTTTAAAATTTGTATAATAGTAACATCCATTTAAAATAGATTTTCTAGTTTAAAAAGGGATGAGAAGAATACTTAGTTTGATTCATTTTATTAGCAATTGAAGAGAAAAGTATTTTATTTTTTTTATCAATCAAAGATAAACTATGAAGCGATTATAATGATTTGATTAATAATTTTATATTTTAAAAAACTTAAAATTATAATATATTATTTTTTATCAAAATAATAATATTGTCTTTATATTAAAAAAATATAACTTAAATTTTGCTTGAGGTCTGGACCGGGCTTGCTTAGAGTCAATATTGATTATAATGATTTGATTAATAATTTTATATTTTAACAAACATAAAACTAGAATACATTAATTTTTATCAAAATAATAATATTGTCTTTATATTAAAAAAATATAATTTAAATTTCGCTTCAGGTCTGGACCGGTCATGTTTAGAGTTAGAAATAATAGACTCTCATCTATCATAATGCATTGATGACCAATAACAACTAATATAACAATTATCATACTTATCACTATTAAAGAAAGAGGTTAATGGTAGTATACTGTCAGTGTAAAAAATATTGTACATATATTAAATTAAAATATTTAAAAATGTTAAATTATATAAATAATTTAAAATTTATAGGCTGATTTGGCGAGATACATAATTGTCATTGATTGATAGTATAAAAATAATTTATACTACACCATCCATTTTCTTTAAAAAACAAATGTTTAAAAAATACTCTAAATATTTATGATCTGACCTGATCAGGAGGGGATCACGGGATGGCCACGCTCCGTTAGGCTGCTTCCTGTTCACCGGTGTTGAGGATGAGGAGGGGGTGTACCTGCAAGGCACTCCGATGCCAAAGTCAGAATTTGGGCAGAGTGAGAGCAAGAACAGAAAGTTGGGTAAGAAGTGGATTACCTGACCCTCTTGAAGAAGAGGGTATTTATAGAGAGACCCCAGCGCTGGGCCAACGGTCATTCGAGGTGGGCCAGACGACCAGGCCCAACCCTAATGACTGCTAGGGCTTACGTGGCGTAGTGAAGACCAGGACGTGGTCTTCGCCCTAGTTCAACCGCTCCTAGGTCTCCGGAAAGTGGGTTTGACCGGCTCTTTCGGAGGTGGGCGGTTGGCCGATGACGTGTCCCCGCGGAGGGGAGCACGTGGAGAACGTGCGCCGAGCACGTTATTCTCCCGCGGAGGGAGCCCGGGTAGTCTTGCTCGTCCGGCGTGACGGACGACAAAAGGGGCGCGGAGCGGTAGCTTGTGCCCGGCGGCCAGTCCTGCTCGTCTGAAGGGGCGCGTGCCAGGCGCGCCCAGTTCGCTTGTTGGGCCGCATTTGGTATTGGGCCTGCCGAGGTGAGGCCCATACCGGAACAGGAGCCCCCCAAGTCGAAGCTCTGGGGAAGAGCGAGGACTTAAGGTCGTCATGTCTGGAGCGGGGACTCGCACGAAGGGCTCCGGTCGTCGGTAGAACGGGGAGGAGGCAGATGAAGGGACGCGACTGTCAGGTTGCCTCCACGTGTCTTGTGTTAAGCGGTCGTAGGGGCGGCTAACCTATGTCATTAATGAGCCTAGAGTCGCTTCGAGTCCCGCGCCGGGTTATAAATATGGCGGTCCCCGCTCATTCTGTTACTTTTCTCCCTGCTAATCTTTTATCGTCTCTGCTCGTCCGCCGCTTGCCGCCGATCGCCGCCGTGCCGTTTGCTCTTTTCTTCCGTCCGCCGCCGTTACAAGTGAGTTCCTCTTTTCCCTCTCTTTTTATTTCTGTCGTCTAACTGGAACGTGTGGTCGGGGCGGGATGAACGCCCCGAGGAGGGATGCGAGTTCCGCCGCGTCTGGCGAGTTTTCCGATGAATGTCCCGGGGACGGTAGGCTAGTTCCGTTGAATGCCCCGAGGACAGGGGCTTTTCTCCGTTGAATGCCCCGAGGACGGGGGCTTTTTCTGATGAATGCTCCGGGGAGAAGTACCTTCTCCGACGGCCGTCCCGAAGGGGGTGAGGGGTCGTTCTTCGAACCCCGAGGAGGGTAGACGGGGAGCGAATGTCTGCTCGTCGCTCCTCGGCCTTTGTCGCCCTTTCACTTGACTTGCGGTGGAAGGATGGATTTGATCCTGGCTATCGAATTCACCGATGTCCTCTGCTTTCAGGTGTAGATGTCGGCTCTGGTGCCGGGGATAATGGTTGAAGATACTGAACCCGAGGTCCCGGAGTATGACGACGAGCGTATCGCCCCGTCCGAGGAGTGGGCGGCCGAGGAGCCACTTTCCATCCCCTCTTGCTTTGTGGTCGACCCGTCCGACGTGTATGCCACGGTCGAGGACACGCCGATAGGAGAAACGCAACACTGGCAGGTGTACCGCCCGAAAGAGCACCACCGGATCTGTTCTCGATATGGGCGGAAGATGTTCCCGATGTACGAATTTTATTTTAAAGAAGCTCGGCTCCGGTTACCGTTTTCCGCCTTCCATCTGGGGCTTTTTGACTGGCTGCGTCTTGCCCCGTCTCAGCTGCACCCAAACGCTTTGGCTTTCATCCGGGCTTTCGAGGTGGTGTGTTTCTACCTCTCGGTGGAGCCGACGGTGCCGTTATTTTTCCGCATCTTTCATTTGCAGCGGCAGACGGTGCGAGGTCGTCACGGATGGGTCTCTTTCAAACAATCGACCAAAATTTTCAAAGCGTATAGCGATTCTGTCAAAGACTTCAAAGGTCGGTTCTACCTCGTCAAACCGATCACGCAGCACGGCTCGGACACTCTCTTTGACGAGGGCGAGCGCACGGTAGATGGCCAGCGGTTCCGCGCGTGGCTTCCTAAGATACATCTACTGTGGACCTCAGAGCATTTCAGTCGAGGGACGGATAGGTATATCGTCCGGGCGGGGACCCTCGAGGAGAAGGACATGGCCGCTTATTTGAAAATAATTGCTTTTGTGCGGTCACTCCCCCCGTCGAAGCTGGTGACGCCCGACGGTCGGTATATCCTCGACGCCCAGGGGAACATACGCACCAAGAAGCGTTTGATAAATACCAAGACTTTGCTCGGCTGCGCGACCGGGGCGGCCGCTCTGGATTATCTAGGTAGGGATGTTCGTTTTCCCTCGTGGTCGGGTTTTCTGATCGTCACTAACCTATTTCTTTGTTTTTGCAGCGAACATGTCTACTGTCGACGAGCGGGTGAAGCAGTTGCGCGCTGCCAGGAATGCCGTGGCCCCGAGGACGAGGGTGAGTCAGCTGGTCGGTCAGGAGGTCGCGACGCACGGGGGGCAAACTTCGTCCTCGTCGCCTCAAGAGAGCCAATCCCCTGTGTTTCAAGGAGTGTCGAAGAGGCAAAGGTCCGAGGAGCCCCGGGTGGTGGATCTGACGGTCGGCGCCGTCGAGGAAGGTTATGTCGTCCCTCCCTGCCACCAGCACCCGGGATATTTTCATGGTGCCCGTTCCCCCACTGTTTCCGCCGGGGAGGTGAAGGCTGTTCGCCAGGCTGATCGGGAGGCCCGTCGACGTGTCCTGGCTGAGGACTTGGCCGCGATGATGCGGACGTTTACGACGGCTCTCGTGCTGAACGAGGAGGGCTGCTCCGCTGCTGAGCTGTCCAAACTGCAAGGGGATCTCACTTTCACGCAGTCGCGGTTGGCCAAGCTCACTGAGGAGTTGGAGAAGAGCCAGAAGGATGTTGCCGAGCAGCGGAAACGGGCAGAGGGTGCTGAGGGGAAGGTGACTTCGCTGGAGGAGAAGCTGGGGACAGCGACGGCCGAGGTGCAGGCGCTGAAGGTTCGTACGGAGGTTTTGGACAGCGTTGTTCGTTCGGCCGAGGACGAGACTGATGGGGATCGGCGGCTAATCACCCGTGCTGACTTGATCGCCCGTATCCGGGTGTTGGAGAGCGATTGTCTGGAGGCCGTTGAGGTCGGGTTCAAGAATGCGGTCGAGCAGATTCAGGTCGCCAACCCTGGTGTCGAGCTGGTCGTGGACGGGATAGGGCCGTACCACGAGATTGTTGATGGGAGGGTGATCGATCCTTATCTTGTTATCCCCGAGGAGGAAACCGTGGCTGCTGACCGAGCGGACGAGGAAGCATAGGTTGCCGGGCCTGCGTGCTCGTTGTTTTTGTGGCCTGCGTGCCGGTGTTTATCTTTTGCTTTGGGCCTGCGTGCTCGTTCTTGTACTATTGACTACTGGGCTGGTGCCCGCTTTTGTTAAATATATTTATCATGGATTTTCTAAGTGTGCGCTCGTTATTTGCATGTTGTTTTATGCTCGTTTTTCGTGTTTGTTCGAATGCCTTTGATGTGTATGACATTTCTTGTAGATTTTCTAAGTGTGCGCTCGGTGTGTTTAGCTCGACAATTTGTTACCGGTAGTGTAGGGAACTGGCCGGTTTGGCCGGGGATGTAGCCGGGCCGTTTCGGGGGTAGTTTTCCCCGGGGCGTGGACGGCCCATCGCGAGCTGGGTGTCCTGCCTGTTTTGGTACGGCGGCGAGGAGCCTCGGTCGAGGCATTCCCTGCCGAGCAAGGCCTTCTGCCCGCGCACACGAGAGGCAGGGCTTGCTTTTCTTTGGTCGCTGGTGGACGCGGGGGTGTGCGGTGGTACCATGTCGCCCCCCCAGTGGTCGGGACGATGGGTCGTCGCGGGCAATGTGTTAACTGTAGTACCGCTTAAGCTTCGCGGCGTTCCATGGTCGAGCTAATTGTTCACCGTGCAGGTTTTCGAGGTAATAGGCCCCATGTTCCGTTTTGTCCCGGACTCGGTACGGGCCTTCCCAGTTCGCCGCCAGTTTGCCCTCGTGGGAGTCTTTCTGGTTTCTGCGTAGAACTAAGTCGCCAGTTTGAAAATCGCGTTTTATGACTTTGTTGTTATGGCGAAGTGTGACTTGTTGCTTCAGCCGGGCTTCCCGGAGAGCTGCTCCTGCGCGGATTTCTTCGACGAGGTCGAGCTCTTCTCAGAGGGAGCCATCGTTGTCGTCGGTGTCCAGGGGAGCTTCCGTTCGTCTGGACGGTTCGCGGATTTCGACCGGTATCACGGCCTCTGTTCCGTACGTGAGGCGAAATGGGGTCTCCCCTGTGGTTGAGTGAGGAGTAGTACGGTATGCCCAGAGGACGCTGTGGAGTTCTTCGACCCATGCTCGTTTGGCGTCTCCGAGGCGTCGTCTGAGTCCTCTGAGTATAACTCTGTTCGCCGACTCCGCCTGGCCGTTCGTCTGAGGATGTTCGACCGAGGCGAAGTGATGTTTGGTCCCGAGGTTGGTGACGAAGTCGCGGAAGTTTTTGTCTGTAAATTGTGTGCCGTTGTCGGTGACGATGGCGAGCGGTACCCCGAATCTGGCGAGGATGTTGCGTTTGTAGAATCGGAGTATGTTGTGGGCGGTGATTTTGGCCAGAGCTTCAGCCTCGATCCACTTGGTGAAGTAGTCGACTCCCACGATGAGGTACTTGTTCTGGTATGAACCGAGGGGGAAGGGTCCGAGGATGTCCAGCCCCCACCAGGCGAACGGCCATGGAGATGAGAGGGAGGTGAGGTCGGTTGGGGGGGCGAGGTGCATGTCTCCGTGTCGTTGACACTTATCGCACCGTTTGACATGTTCTTTCGCGTCGGACTGCATTGACGGCCAGTAGTAGCCCGCGCGTAGGGCCTTGCGCGCTAGGGATCTGCCACCGAGGTGCTGCGCGTTGATACCTTCGTGGATTTCTTCTAGAACGGCTGTACTCTGGGATTTATCTATGCATTTGAGGAGTGGGATTGTGAAGCCTCGGCGGTACAGTCGTCCCTCGAGGAGGACGTACGAGCAGTCCCGTCGTTTCGTTGCGTTGGCCTCGCTAGAGCTGGCCGGCAGACGGCCGGTGCTGAGATAGGTGTGGAGGGGGTGAAGGTGAGAAAATACTTAGAAGGGGGGGGTTGAATAAGTATGACAGAAAATAATCAAAGATAAAAACACAAGTATTTTTATCCTGGTTCGTTGAACTCAACTACTCCAGTCCACCCTTTTCAAGAGTGATTTGCCTTTCTCAACAAGGACTTAATCCACTATTCAAATCAACTGATTACAAATAGCACACCTAAGAACAACTGTTCTTAGTCTTCTTAAGAGCTACTGATCTAACCTAGATCCTCTTAAGGAAAACTTTCTTTACAAATTAATGTAATACAATGAAAGAGTAAGAATTGCTTCTATGAAAGCTATAAACACAACTGTGTTATTTCTCTAAGTTTAGAACAATGTATGAACAGTGAAGAATATGAAAGCTTTGAGCGTGAGAGAGTTCTTGTCAATATTGTTGTAATTCTTGGCACTTGAAGAATGAGCTATGATGTCCTTTATATAGCCACTTGAATATTGGAGAGAATATTTTACCGTTAGAGAAAATATTTCCAATATCAAAATAGTACTGTCCTTTGTACTATTACAGCAGAGAGACGGCGCACAAAATGTGGGTGTAGCAATTGTCTGCTGAGCTGTGATTTAACTATATCAGGAATGTACCAGAGGAATAATCTTCTGTGCAGAGAATTTTGTCTATCCCAATTAAGGAAAGATTTGCTGGCATATTCCAACGGATATATTAAAATATTCTTCTTCAAATAATTCAGATCAACAATCAATATCAGAGTCTTCAGTCTTCAGAACCTTCTGGAAACTTCAGAGCCTAATATGTTCTTCAGATGTTGATGAATCAGAGTCTGGTGCAGCTGTGTGCTTGAAGCGTAACATGCTCTTAGATCAGAGTCTTCACTCAGATCAGAGTCTTCTCTCATTCAGAGTCTCTTCACTCAGAGTCTTCTCTTATTCAGATTCTTGATAATACATGCAGCGTGTTGTATCTTCAGAATCTTGATAACTAAGCTCTTATACTTCAGATTCTTCTAATCTTCAGATGCTCTTGAGCCATTCAGAATTCATTGTTCACATCAAATTTGCTCTTTAAGATTAAAATCTTTTGTGCCTGTAGAAAACAGTTTAGAACAAATTTAGAGAGTATAATTCTTGTATACAAATTATCATTAATGTTATCATCAAAACATAGAGATATTACTGAGACACAATCTGTGCTCTTACAATCTCCCCCTTTTTGATGATGACAAAACATGAGCAATTTGTTCAAAAAAAAATGAATTAAAATTACTCCCCCTGAGATTAACAATCTCCCCCTGAAATGAATACTCTAATGGAATTAGATACTTCCCTTTCTGGTTGAGTATATTTCAGATTCAGAGCCTGATTTCATTTCAGATTCAGAGCCTGATTGCATTTTGGGTTCAGAGCCTGATTAACATCCTGATTGAAGCCTGGTTGACAAATCCTGGTTGATATATGTTTGACTTCTAGAGTCAAAGCTTGATGCCAAAGCTTGATGCCATATTAAAGCTTGATGCCAGATGAACAACTTCAGAACACTTGGTTGTTTATCTTGCCATTTCCTGTCTTGAGTTATCTTTCAGATCATAGTACTCAAGGTTAGATATCAGAGTCTGGTCTTTAGATATCAGAGTCTGGTTTACTCAGATTTAGCTATTTTTGATCAGGTTCTGAAAAGATAGATCTCAGGAAAAACTTCAATGAAATTTGTCAGAGTCTGGTTAGATAAATTTGTCAGATTCTGATTAGATTCAAAGAATGTTAGTAACATGTCTGACTTAGTTCAGATAATTGCTTATAGATTTGAACAATCGGATTCTATTTTGTTTCTCCCCCTTTTTGTCATAATCAAAAAGATTTTTTAAAAGACAGTAAAGATGCAGAAGAAACACATATCCAGATAAGCAAAAGATCATTTTCATTAAGATAACATCCAGATTCAGATAGAAGCAAACAAAACATATCAGAAGACAATCAAAAACAAAACAAAGCATGAAAAACTTGTGCAAAAGCATTAAGAAGGTTTGGCAGATGAGGCTTGTTGAGAAGCGATGAGTTGCAGCAGTGCTGTAATCCTCTCTGAATTCTCATCTTGCTTAGCCATCCAAGTTTTCATTTCTTCATTTGTCTTCTTTTGATCAACCATGAAGTCCTTTAGTTCCTTGACATCCTTCTGAAGATCTGTAGATACTGAAATAGAAGATTCTGGAACAGTGGATTCTGAAACAATCTGAGTGACATTGGGTGCAGGAATTTCTGGAGGTGGAGGAGCTTCTAGAAGAAGAATAGGAGGAGGGTTTTTCTTAATCCTTTTCTGATAAGCAGCAAACCTTACTTTTGATAATCTAAGACATTGAGTCCTGATTTTCAAAGCCTCCCTATTCAGTCTGTAAAGATATTTCTTCCAGACAGCATTAGCAGCCTCTTTATCCATAGTGGTCATGCACACATCCATAATGTCAGCAAAGTCTGAGACATTATCCTTGTCAAAATTTCTTAACATAGTATAAACACTTGATCCCAATTCTGCTTCATCAGGAATTCTGGGTTGGGTTGGTTGTGTTTGTGGTGTTTGTTTAGAAGGTTGAGGTTGTGGTTGTGGAGATGGATGTTCAGATGTTTGAGGTTCAGATGTTTGTTGGTTAATTTGTGGTTCAGAAGTTTGTTGGTTGGTTGGTTCAGATGATGGTTGTGGTTCAGATGTTGGTTGTGGTTCAGATGTTGGTTGTGGAGTGGATTGGATTTCAAGATGTTGTGGATTGAGAGTTTGAGTGGGGGAATTTTGTGGAGAAGGTGGATGATCAGAGGTGGGAGATTTAAAAAGTTGTTTCCAAACACTCTCAGTACGAGGTTGTTTGAGATCATTCAAACATTCATTAATGAAACCAGATGATTCATCATCAGATGATGTATCAGATTGGTTAGATTTTTCAGAAGTTGAAGATAAAATGATAGAACGGTTTAAGGGTGTAATATCTAAAATCTCATTAGGATCAATGGGATTTTCAGGTTGGTCAGAGTGTTCAGGGTGAACATCCTCTGGAATTGTAGATTCTGGGATGGGGTTTTGAGGTTGTGGTGTTGTTTGTTGAGTTTGTTTGGATTGTGGTGTTTGAATGATTGTTGGTTGTGGTGTATGAGTCTCAGATGGTCTAGATCTTTTAAATATGAGGGGTGAGTCAGATGGTGTGGTAGCAGAATGATGAACAGGATTAGAATCAGTGTTAAATACCTGTTTCAGAGTATCTCTTATCTCTTCAAAAGTTGCTGCAGGAGGATTTTGTTGAACCTTCTTCAGCTTCTTTCTTTTCTTCTTCTTCTCAGCATCTGAATGCTTTCTTTTCTTCTGATGACCTTCTTTATCAGCTTTTCTCTTGCGTCTTCTTTCCCTTGTCTGATCAGGAAGAACTTGGCCTTCCTTCTGCACAAGATTTGCAGGGATCTCAACACCATCTCTGATGCAGCAAGCAACATACTCAGCTATTAGCTCTCTGGGTTCATCTGAGGTAAATAGAGGAAAGTCCTCAACAGGAATCCTTCTCCCCCTAACCTCTTCAGAGTTAGTTTTCCTTGGTTTCTCAGATAAATCTTCAACCAATTTCATCCTTCTCAGAGTTAAGCCATTTATCTCAGAGCCAATGATAAAGTTCAGATCTTCTGTCAGCCCAGCCTCTTGCAGATGCGCCACAAGTTGGTTTTCTACCAGAATATCTGAAATCAGTCTTCCCATAGGAATCCATGATCTGACTTTTCCAGTTTTATCTCTTGCTGTTTCCCTTGTTTCCTTGACATGAGATACCAGATGATTGAACAACAGATAAGGAAGATCAATCTGAATGTTTTGATGCAAACAGTACATGAAGTAAAGTTGTTCAGCATTAACATAGTCAGATGAGTTTGAGGAGGGTCTGTGAAAGATGGTGTTCAAGAAAATCTTAGCCCAAATCTTGTAAGTGGGTTTCAAAAACTTAACCTTCTTACAAGGTTCACCAGTAGTGCAGATTTCTTGACAAACATCCTTCAGGTCTTCACGCGCAGAAGATAGAGAGGTTACTCCATCAGTTGCCTTGAAACCTATAAGTTTCCTGATCAGATTTTCAGTGATAACAATCTTCTTACCCAGCACAGAAGAATGAACGAACTTTGGAGTAGCGAATGCATGGATCCAAAACTCCTTCACTAACTTTGGATACACAGGACCCATCAGCCTATCAAAGTAACCATCCCAGCCTTGTGCCTTGATTGAAGGAACCAGATCAAACCCATTATCAGCAAGGTCTTCCAAATCCACGAAACTTTCACATAACACTTCTAGAGAATCAACAGGAGTCAGAAGAGTGCGTACTGGTTCAATGATAGTGGTAGAATCTTTGGTAGTAACTGCTTTTGATGTGGATGCCATTGTTGATGAAGAAGAAGGAGATGACGGTTTCTGGGTTCGTTTAGGGTTTGAGAAGAGAGAGAACAACAGACAAAAGCGCATATGTGTTGAGAATGTGAAAAGTGTGAATGTGTTGTGAGAGTGGTTTATATAGAAAAATAAAACACGCATGGGAAACACAACAGACATACATAGGACACATACGCACGTTTGCATTTAATGAAAAGTAATCATTTTTAATTATGATATGACATTTGGGGGGAAAATCAAGACAGATTGAGATTTTCAAAGCAATACCTTAAACGTCATAGTCAGTAGGTGTACTCCATCTTTTCAGATTCTGAGTGACACGTGTTTGCTTTGCATGTGATTCTGTAACTCTTAAGAAATGAAACGTTTTCAACTTTCAGATCCTCTGAGATGGTCAGTACAGAGTTTCACACAAAAATAAATCACAGATAAATTAAATAAGCAAAACAGATGAAATACTTCAGAGTGTTAAACACTTAGCATCTGAGAAGTAGACTCTGAGAAATATTACTCTGGACAAAAATCCATACAAATATTTTTCAGAATAAACTTAAACCTATCTTCAGCAAGGGGTTTTGTGAAAATATCTGCCCATTGATGATCTGTATCAACAAAGGCTAAATTTATTACACCCTTCTGAACATAGTCTCTGATGAAGTGATGTTTAATCTCTATATGTTTAGCCTTAGAGTGTAAAATTGGATTTTTGGATAAACATATAGCTGAAGTATTGTCACAGAAGATAGAAAGATTACTCTCATAGATTTGATAATCTTCTAGTTGACTCTTCATCCAGAGCATCTGAGTGGAACACCCAGCAGCAGCAATGTATTCTGCCTCTGTGGTTGATAGTGCAATTGTTGGTTGCTTCTTGCTGTACCATGAGATCAGATGACTTCCAAGAAACTGACAGCTTCCAGAAGTACTTTTGCGCTCAACTCTATCTCCAGCATAGTCAGCATCACAGAATCCAACTAGTGAATATTTGTCAGATCTTCTGTAACACAAACCAACATTAGCAGTACCTTTCAGATACCTTAGAATCCTCTTAACAGCAGTTAAGTGTGATTCTCTAGGATCTGATTGGAATCTAGCACATAAACAAACACTAAACAGAATGTCTGGTCTAGAAGCAGTCAAATAAAGAAGAGATCCTATCATACCTCTGTAGAGTTTCTGATCTACCTTCTTACTTACCTCTTCCTTACCTAGAGTGCTTGTAGGATGCATTGGAGTCTTTGCCATTTTGCTATCCAGCATGTTAAACTTCTTCAGAAGCTCTTTAACATACTTCGTCTGATGTATGTAGGTGCACTCTGGAGTCTGATTTACTTGGATTCCCAGAAAGAATTTCAGTTCTCCCATCATGCTCATCTCAAATTCTTCCTGCATACATTTAGCAAACTCCTTTCCAAGCATAATATTTGTTGATCCAAAAATAATATCATCTACATAAATTTGACAAATCAACAAATCTTTCTTAATGGTTTTACAAAATAGTGTGGTATCCACTTTTCCTCTGATGAAATCCTTCTTAAGAAGAAAATTACTCAACCTCTCATACCAAGCTCTGGGAGCTTGTTTTAGTCCATAAAGAGATTTTTTTAGTTTGTAAACATGATCTGGAAAATTTTCATTTTCAAAACCAGGAGGTTGGTGGACATACACTTCCTCTTCTATAATTCCATTAAGAAAAGCACTTTTAACATCCATCTGATAAAGAGTGATGTTATGTTGTGCAGCAAATGAAATAAGCAAGCGTATAGACTCTAACCTTGCAACAGGAGCATATGTTTCTGTGTAGTCTATGCCTTCTTGTTGACTGTAGCCTTGAGCAACCAGTCTTGCTTTGTTCCTTTCAACTTCTCCTTTTTCATTCAGTTTATTTCTGAAAACCCATTTTGTTCCAATAACATTGAAACCTTTAGGTCTTGGAACCAGATCCCAGACTTCATTCCTTGTGAATTGATTCAGCTCCTCTTGCATAGCTAAAATCCATTCATTATCTTCCAGAGCCTCATCAACAGATGAAGGTTCTATAATTGACACTAAGCCACAGAAGGAAGATTCAGAAGTTCTGAGAAATGCTCTTGTCCTTATTGGATCATCTTTCTTTCCAATTATCACATCCTCTGGATGAGAAGCTTTCATTCTGGAAGAAGATCCTCTGACTGTTGGTCTTTCAGAAATATGCAGATTGTCAAGTTGGGAAGTTAAAGGTGTAGCATCTGGATTTTCTTCAGAGTCTTTGTCTTTAGTCTTGTTTGCCTCTGAGCCTTCAGAGTCTGTGAGAATAACTTCTCTATCTGCAAAACTTTCAACTTGCTTTGGCTTTTCAGAGCCAAGCTTATCATCAAATCTAACATGAATAGATTCTTCCACAATCTGTGTTTCAGTATTGAATACTCTGTAGCCTTTAGAGCGTTCAGAATAACCAAGCATGAAACACTTCTGTGCTTTGGAATCAAACTTGTTTAGATGATCTTTAGTGTTAAGCATATAACAAATACATCCAAATGGATGAAAATAAGCAATGTTGGGCTTTCTGTTTCTCCACAATTCATAGGGAGTCTTTTCCAGAAGAGGTCTTACAGACACTCTGTTCTGAATATAACATGCTGTATTTATTGCTTCTGCCCAAAAATGTTTTGCCAGATTTGTCTCGTTGATCATGGTTCTGGCCATTTCTTGCAATGTTCT
The DNA here is from genome assembly GCA_963859935.3 of Lathyrus sativus. Classification (NCBI taxonomy): domain Eukaryota; kingdom Viridiplantae; phylum Streptophyta; class Magnoliopsida; order Fabales; family Fabaceae; genus Lathyrus; species Lathyrus sativus. The sequence goes on along the minus strand of OZ012737.1, from coordinate 564,866,960 downwards.
ATTTTTCCTCTCTACAACTCCATTTTGTTGTGGAGTTCTAGGACAGGAGAAATCATGTGCAATTCCCTTTTCAGAAAAATATTTTTCAAAATATTTGTTTTCAAATTCGCCACCATGATCACTTCTGACTTTAATAATTTTGCATTCTTTTTCAGTCTGGACTTGATTGCAGAAGTCAATGAACACAGAATGAGACTCATCCTTGTGTTTTAGAAACTTTACCCATGTCCATCTGCTGTAGTCATCTACAATGACTAACCCATACTTCTTGCCTCTGATGGATGCAGTTTTCACTGGTCCAAACAGATCAATGTGAAGTAATTCCAATGGTCTAGAGGTGGAAACAACATTTTTTGGTTTAAAATGGGATTTTGAAAATTTACCCTTTTGACATGCGCCACACAGAGCATCTGAATTGAACTTCAGATTAGGGAGTCCTCTGACCAGATTGAGTTTATTAATCTGAGATATACGTCTCATATTAATATGTCCCAATCTTCTATGCCAGACCCATTGCTCATCATTCACAGATAAAAGGCATTTTACATTTTGAACTTTAAGTTCTGAAAGATTAATTTTGTAAATGTTGTTTTTCCTCTTTCCACTGAATAAGGTTGAGCCATTCTTTTGACAAACAGCTTTGCAACATTTTTGATTAAAGATGATATCATAACCATTGTCACTTAATTGGCTTATGGACAATAGATTATGTTTCAATCCTTCAACTAACAGAACATTAGAAATAGAGGGTAGGTTACCATTACCTATCGTACCAGAGCCAATGATCTTGCCCCTCTGGTTCCCTCCAAATTTCACGTCCCCTCCAGATCTAAGTTCCAGGCTTTGGAACATAGACCTTTCGCCCGTCATATGTCGCGAGCATCCAGAGTCCAGGTACCATGATTGGTGTCTGGATTTTGCTGCTAAGGATATCTGCAACAGGTATTATTTTGCTTTTAGGTACCCAGATCTTTTTGGGTCCTTTGGGGTTAGATGTTCTGCGGTTTTGCCTAAACTTCTGTTTTTCAACATAGTGTTTATTCTGGCTAACCCTTGGCTTAAACACATAAGTACTCTTTTCAGAGCTTGTATGTTTAATATCATTCAGATGACCAAACTTGAAATGAGAATACAGAGGAGTCTTCTTGATGAAGAGTTTATCAACAGACTTTGGATTGCTTCCAGAGGAGGATTCACATCCAATGCCTCTTCTGTTGTTCCCACTAACACCATAGATCATAGAAGCCATTTTGCTTCTGTCTATGCTTTTAGTGAGAAATCTTCTAAAACTGGAGTCATATTTTTCTAAAATATTTTCACTGGACTCTGTTTCAGTATCAGATTCTTGTTGAGTTGTTTCTAAATCATTTTTGAGTTTTAAATTTATTTCTTTCTGCTCAACAAGTTCTGTTCTCAGAAGATTAATCTCAGATTCAAGATTGCTTTTCAGCTTCTTGTATTTGAGTTTAATCTTGCTGTAGCTTTCCATCATGTCAGATAAACTTTCAACAAGTTCAGCTCTGGAGAGTTCAGAAAATACCTCTTCAGAGTCAGAGTCTGATTCTGACTCAGATTCAGATGATGACGTTCCTTCATCTTGATCATCTGTGTTGGCCATCAGCGCAACATTTGCACATTCTTCCTCAGATTCAGAAGATGATTCAGATTCATCTGAGTCATCCCATGTAGCCATCAGAACCTTTTTCTTTTTGTCAAACTTCCTTTTGGGTTTTTCCTTTTGAAGTTTGGGACATTCACTCTTGTAGTGTCCAGGTTCTTTACATTCAAAACAAGTGATCTCTTTCTTGCCAGATCTTCTGTGTCCAGAAGATTCTTTCTTTTGATCAGATCTTCTGAAGTTGTTGAACTTCTTCCCTTTGTGCTTCCAGAGTTTGTTGATCCTTCTGGACAGCATTGATAGTTCATCTTCTTCTTCAGAAGAAGATTCCTCAGAGCTTTCTTCATTAACCTGCAAGGCTTTAACAGATTTGTTAGATTTAAAAGCTAAGGATTTACCTTTATCTTTCTTCTGGGGTTCATCTTCCTCCAGCTCAATCTCATGACTTCTCAAAGAACTGATGAGTTCTTCTAGTGAGATTTTGTTCAGATCCTTGGCCAGCTTCAATGCAGTCACCATAGGTCTCCATCTGGTAGGAAGACTTCTGATGATCTTCTTGACATGATCAGATGTTGAGTAGCCCTTGTCCAGAACTTTCAACCCAGCTGTTAGAATCTGAAATCTGGAAAACATAGTCTCAATGTTCTCAGATTCTTCCATTTTGAACGCTTCATACTTCTGTATAAGCGCCAGAGCCTTTGTTTCTTTCACCTGAGAATTTCCCTCATGAGTCATTTTGAGAGACTCAAACATATCATGAGCAGTTTCTCTGTTGGTAATCTTTTCATACTCTGTATGAGAGATTGCATTCAGAAGTATGGTTCTGGCTTTGTGATGATTCTTGAATTCTTTCTTCTGCTCCTCAGTCATTGATTTTCTATCAATCTTTTTGCCATCCTTAGTAGGATGTTCATACCCATCAATGACTAAGTCCCAGAGATCAGCATCATACCCCAAGAAAAAACTTTCAAGTCTATCCTTCCAATAATCAAATTTTTCTCCATCAAACATTGGAGGTTTGGTGCTGATTCTGTCTCCTTCATATTTGTTGCTTGATGTAGGAATATCACCCATATTAGCAACCAAATAAATAACAGAGTATTTTTCTCACTGGATCTTTATCTGTCACGGTTAAGCGAATGCACACTCAGAACCGGAGCTCTGATGCCAACTGAAGGTGAGAAAATACTTAGAAGGGGGGGGTTGAATAAGTATGACAGAAAATAATCAAAGATAAAAACACAAGTATTTTTATCCTGGTTCGTTGAACTCAACTACTCCAGTCCACCCTTTTCAAGAGTGATTTGCCTTTCTCAACAAGGACTTAATCCACTATTCAAATCAACTGATTACAAATAGCACACCTAAGAACAACTGTTCTTAGTCTTCTTAAGAGCTACTGATCTAACCTAGATCCTCTTAAGGAAAACTTTCTTTACAAATTAATGTAATACAATGAAAGAGTAAGAATTGCTTCTATGAAAGCTATAAACACAACTGTGTTATTTCTCTAAGTTTAGAACAATGTATGAACAGTGAAGAATATGAAAGCTTTGAGCGTGAGAGAGTTCTTGTCAATATTGTTGTAATTCTTGGCACTTGAAGAATGAGCTATGATGTCCTTTATATAGCCACTTGAATATTGGAGAGAATATTTTACCGTTAGAGAAAATATTTCCAATATCAAAATAGTACTGTCCTTTGTACTATTACAGCAGAGAGACGGCGCACAAAATGTGGGTGTAGCAATTGTCTGCTGAGCTGTGATTTAACTATATCAGGAATGTACCAGAGGAATAATCTTCTGTGCAGAGAATTTTGTCTATCCCAATTAAGGAAAGATTTGCTGGCATATTCCAACGGATATATTAAAATATTCTTCTTCAAATAATTCAGATCAACAATCAATATCAGAGTCTTCAGTCTTCAGAACCTTCTGGAAACTTCAGAGCCTAATATGTTCTTCAGATGTTGATGAATCAGAGTCTGGTGCAGCTGTGTGCTTGAAGCGTAACATGCTCTTAGATCAGAGTCTTCACTCAGATCAGAGTCTTCTCTCATTCAGAGTCTCTTCACTCAGAGTCTTCTCTTATTCAGATTCTTGATAATACATGCAGCGTGTTGTATCTTCAGAATCTTGATAACTAAGCTCTTATACTTCAGATTCTTCTAATCTTCAGATGCTCTTGAGCCATTCAGAATTCATTGTTCACATCAAATTTGCTCTTTAAGATTAAAATCTTTTGTGCCTGTAGAAAACAGTTTAGAACAAATTTAGAGAGTATAATTCTTGTATACAAATTATCATTAATGTTATCATCAAAACATAGAGATATTACTGAGACACAATCTGTGCTCTTACAGGGGGGTCATCCAGCAGTCCGCGTCTCCAATGGCGTTGATGTCGAGGGGTGTGGTGGTCGGGCTGGTACTTGGTTGGGACAAGATTTCTTGAATGACCGATTTGTGACCGCCTCGTTTCTTGGTGCTTGCTAGTTTGGAGAGGATGTCGGCGCGGGTGTTCTGCTCCCGAGGAACGTGCTGAATTTCTGCTGAGTTGAACCCTCTTAGTTTTTCATTGATGAGCGCGAGGTATCCGGCGAGGGTGTCATTTTTTGCTTGGTATTCGCCTCGGACTTGCGAAGCGACCAGCTGGGAATCCGTGTAGATTCGGATGTCCCTGGCTCCCAGGTCGGATGCTAGGCGAAGGCCGGCGAGAAATGCTTCGTATTCGGCCTGGTTGTTAGTCGTTGGAAAAGCTAGCGTGAGGGAGACTTCGATGACCGTACCCTCGTCGTTATCGAGGACGATGCCGGCGCCGCTCCCCGTGGAGTTGGAGGAGCCGTCCACAAAGATGGTCCAGAGGTGGTTCCCGGTGGTAGGGTCGGGGGGCGTGGCCATCTCGGCGACGAAGTCGGCCAAAGCTTGAGCCTTGATGGCGTGTCGGCTCTCGTATGTGATGTCGAACTCGGAGAGCTCTAGCGACCATTTCAGCATGCGCCCAGCCATGTCGGGGCGGCCGAGTAGCTGGCGGATGGGTTGGTCGGTGCGGAGCACGATGGTGTGCGCTAGAAAATAATGTCGGAGTCGGCGTGCCGCTGTTACGAGGGCCAGGGCGACTTTCTCGATCAGCTGGTATCGGGCCTCCGGGCCGTGGAGGGCTTTGCTAGTGAAGTAAATGGGCTTTTGTCCTTCCCCGGCTTCGCTCACGAGGACGGCGCTGACGGCTTCGTTAGAGACGGCCAGATACAAATACAGGGTTTCGCCCGTCGCGGGGCGCGTCAGTACTGGTGGTTCGGAGAGGACGCGTTTGAGGTGGCGAAGGGCTTTCTCACACTCGTCCGTCCATTCGAACTTGGTCTCTTTCCTGAGCAATTTGAAGAACGGGAGGGCGTGTTGGGCCGATCTCGCGATGAATCGCGAGAGGGAGGCGAGCACGCCGTTGAGGGACTGGATGGCACGCTTCGTTGTCGGTGTGGTTATATTGGAGAAGGCGTGGCATTTGTCCGGATTGGCTTCGATCCCCCGTTCGGTCAAGTAGTAGCCGAGGAATTTGCCGGCGCAGACGCCGAAAGTGCATTTCTCCGGGTTAAAACGCATGCGACATGATCTCGCGGTCTTGAAGACCTTCTGGAGGTGTGCCGCGTGGTCGTCTTCCGCGCCGGATTTGACGATCATGTCGTCCATATATACTTCGAGCATGTCCCCGATCTCGTCGCGGAAGACGTGGTTCATCATCCGTTGGTACGTGGCCCCGGCGTTTTTGAGGCCGAAGGGCATCACGTTGTAATAGTAATTGCCCGATGCTGTCATGAAGGTCGTGGCCTGTTTGTCGTGTTCGGCCATCGGGATCTGGTTGTATCCCGAGTATGCGTCCATGAAGGATAAGAGTTTGTAGCCCGCCGAGTTGTCGACGAGCTTGTCGATATTGGGGAGGGGGTAGGCGTCTTTAGGACATGCCCGGTTGAGGTCAGTGTAGTCAACACACATGCGCCATTTTCCATTATTCTTTTTAACAAGTACAACGTTGGACAGCCAGGTGGAATACCGGGCTTCCGAAATAAAATTTGCCTCTAAGAGGTCTTTTACAGCTTGTTCGGCTGCTGCCGATTTTTCGGGGGACTGGCGGCGTCGGCGTTGTACCACGGCCTTTGCGGTTGGGTTGATGGACAGCTGGTGGCAGGCGACCTCAGGGTCGAGTCCCGGCATTTCCGCGGCGCTCCAGGCGAAGAGGTCGGCATTCTCGCGGAGGCAGGCTTGGAGCTGTCGTTTCGCGAGGTCGGGGAGTCCTGCGCCTATCCTCACGGTTCTGGTTGTGTCTTCCCCGAGGGGAATGAGCTCGAATTCGCCATCCGGGATGGGGCGCGCTGGGTGCGGGGGCTGCTCGTTGGCTTCGTCAGTCTTTTTATTGTCGAGCTCGTCGGTGAAGCGACTGTCGAGCTCAACGGATCCGACCAGCTCTGTTGGTTTGTCCTTTGGCGTAGCGCTTGGCGCTTTCTTTTTGGTCGGTGGAGCGATGGAGTCGAGGCCTTTCAGCGCGGCTTCGAAACACCTTCGGGCAGCTTCGATGTCGCCGTTGAGGGTGACCACGGCTCCCCTTCTCGTGTAATATTTCATCTTCAGGTGGACGGTGGAGGGTACCGCGGTGAGTTCTGCTATCGTCGTCCTGCCCAGGATGCAGTTATATAGGGACGGGCATTCGATGACTAAGAAGCGGACGCTGATGTCTCTGGCCGTTTCCTCTTCCCCAAAGGTGACTTTCAGTTCCACGTATCCCCAGGGTCTCGCCGTCGTCCCGTTGAACCCCTGGAGGTCGGAGCCTACGTAGGGGGAGAGGTTGGATTCGTTGAGCTGGAGAGTTGTGAACAAATGTGAGTACATTATGTCAACCGAGCTCCCACCGTCGACGAGGAGGCGCCTGACGTCGAAGTTTGCCATTCGTGCACGTATGAGCAAGGGTATGTTGGAATTGGGAGATCCCCCGGGTAGTTCTTCGAGGTAGAATGTGATCGGGTTGGAGCGGCCTCGGAATCTGTCGAGCGTGCTCATCTTGCCGGAGTTGCCCGCGATGAGTTCGTCGAATTTCCTTTTCACAGATCCTACGGACAGACTCCTCGTAGCTCCATCAGAGATGACCATGGCTCTGGGGAAGTATTCCCATCGGCTGGTTGGTCGGATTGGCTCGTCGACTAGGCTGGGTCCTTCGGGGATGCCGAATCCTCTGCTCGCGAACCAATCCTCGGGGCGGCCGACGCACAGCGCGACCTGGAGTCTCTCGCCGTCCTCTGGGGAGGGGAGTTCCTCGATTTTCTTAGCCTCCGGAGCCTCCGACCTGGGTGGTTCACCTCCTCGGGTGTATCGCTTTAGGTGCCCGTCTTTGATTAGGATTTCAATCGCGTCTTTGAGATGAATGCAGTCTTCCGTTACATGCCCGTGGGTCCTGTGGAACCGGCAGTACTTTGACTTGTCCACGTTGGGTTTGGGCGGCGTTGGTCGTGGAAAACGGACACCTCCCTGCACAAACTCGGTTTTAGCGCATTCGGCCAGTATGCGTTCGCGTGAAGCGACCAAGGCGGTGTATTCGGTGAACCTTCCTGCCGGGCCGCGTGGCTCGCGCTGTTCGCGGGGTTCGCGGTGGCGGTCATCCCGACGGCGGTCCCCTCCTCGTCGGTGGCTCGAAGCTCCGTCGTCTCGGTGCCCGCGGGGGGCTTCTCTGTCTCGGGTGTCGCGAGCGGAGTTGGCCGCTTGTGTTTCCTCGAACCGGATGTAATGTGCGGCCCTGTCGAGGAAGTCTTGGAGGGACGTGGGCCGGTGTATGCCTACGGCCTCGTAGAATTTGGAGTCATGACGCAGGCCTTGTTCCATTAAGTAGCGTTTCATTTCGTCGGAAGTCGTCACCTGTACGGCTTCCCGAGTAAACCTTTCGATGTATTTCCGGAGAGGTTCGTCGGGGCCTTGGATGATCGCCCCGAGGACTGCTTCCGTCTTCGGGTGACGCCGGGACGCCGTGAAGTGTTTGGAGAATAGGTCCTTCAAGACCCTCCACGACGTAACTGATTCGGGCTCCAGACTTTTGTACCAGGTCATAGCGCCTTTCCTCAGAGTCGTCGGGAAGAGTCTGCATTTAATAGCTCCCCGGACATTTCGGTAGTCGAGCATAGCCTCGATATCTTCCAGATGATCGTCCGGGTAGGAGGTGCCGTCGTACGTTGACAGCGTCGGTGGTTTCTCCATTCCTTGGGGTATGGGGGCTGCCATGATCTCCCGGGATAGTGGGGTGCGGTAGTCATCCTCGTCGCTGTGCGCCGGGGATCTCAGGGGAGATGAGTCGTTCGCGGTGTGTCCCGGGTTTCGGGTCCTTGATCTTCGGCCTGAGTTCCCGCCTCGGGGTTCCTCGGTTGGGATCGCCGCGGCGTTCTGGTTCCTCCCGCGACCGTGCCTCGCCGGGGATCTGGTGCGCTCCCGTGTCGCTTGCGGGCGGTGTCTCTCCAGCCGTGGTCGGCGGTTCCCGAGTCGAGGTGAGGGGCTCCTCGAACCTCCGTTCTGGTCTTCCCGCTGGGGGTACCTCGGGGAGCCGCCGCGTTCCAATGCTCCAATTCTAGCGTTCTGTTGGAACAGCAGCTGGTTCGTCTGGTTGATGGCTGCAAAGAGAGCGGCTACCGTTGGGTCTGCTCCCGCCGGGATGGGAACGGGGTGGAATGCTGGCGGGCTCGGGGGGCGATGGTCGGCCTGTAGGGGCCGTTCCTCGGATGATGGTGAAGCAGTTCGCCCGTCCCTTTCGTCGGCTTCCGTCAGGCGTGCCGTTCCTATCTGCTTCCCGTTGGTGGCGGTGTTGAGCGCAAGATCGTGCAGAGTGTCATCGCGGCGTGGGCTGGCCATGACCGTGTAGGTTTGGTGAAACTTTTGGTTTTTCTGCTCGGAGTAACGGGGAAGTTTCAGTTTCCCACAGACGGCGCCACTGATCTGACCTGATCAGGAGGGGATCACGGGATGGCCACGCTCCGTTAGGCTGCTTCCTATTCACCGGTGTTGAGGATGAGGAGGGGGTGTACCTGCAAGGCACTCCGATGCCAAAGTCAGAATTTGGGCAGAGTGAGAGCAAGAACAGAAAGTTGGGTAAGAAGTGGATTACCTGACCCTCTTGAAGAAGAGGGTATTTATAGAGAGATCCCAGCGCTGGGCCAACGGTCATTCGAGGTGGGCCAGACGACCAGGCCCAACCCTAATGACTGCTAGGGCTTACGTGGCGTAGTGAAGACCAGGACGTGGTCTTCGCCCTAGTTCAACCGCTCCTAGGTCTCCGGAAAGTGGGTTTGACCGGCTCTTTCGGAGGTGGGCGGTTGGGCGATGACGTGTCCCCGCGGAGGGGAGCACGTGGAGAACGTGCGCCGAGCACGTTATTCTCCCGCGGAGGGAGCCCGGGTAGTCTTGCTCGTCCGGCGTGACGGACGACAAAAGGGGCGCGGAGCGGTAGCTTGTGCCCGGCGGCCAGTCCTGCTCGTCTGAAGGGGCGCGTGCCAGGCGCGCCCAGTTCGCTTGTTGGGCCGCATTTGGTATTGGGCCTGCCGAGGTGAGGCCCATACCGGAACAATTTAATCTTAAAATTTTCAAAAAAATAGTAGAGTAAAAAAATATAAACCTACTGTATAAATTTGTTTTATAGGAAAAAAAGATAATACATTATATAAATTTATTTTACACTTTCAATCAATGATGATCTGCATCCTGTCAAGTCATAATGAAAATTTATCCTAATTATATATAAACATAGTAAGGAAACTCAGATCCGCCCGGACTCGCCCTGAAATTAATGAAAAAACTCGATTTAACTGAATGCGGATAAAACTCAATTTTCTATTACAGGTGCAGGAGAATGCTACTACCCGCCCCTGTCCCGTCCCCGTTCCGTTCTATTTTAATTTACTTTTATCTTTTATTTTAATTATTTTATTATATATTTATTAGAATTATTTTAATTTTTAAAAATAGTTTTACTAAAAAAATATTTCTATTAGTTATTTTACTCTTTAAAAACATGTTTATTATTAAAATAATTAATTATTTAATTAAATTATTAATTTTTATTGTTAGAAAAAAATTTAATTTTTAAAAAATAATTTTGTGGTTGAAAGCGGAGCGGAGACGGAGAATCCATTTTTAATTGGGAACGGATCTGGGTGGTAGTTTTTTAGCTCCGACTAAGTGCGGAGGCGGATGCAGAACTATTTAAATTCTCCTCCGACCCACTCCGTTGTTATATTTAAATACATAATATGGTAGAATGACTATTTTTATTGGATAACATCGTACAACAATTTTACACCGTGAATAGAGGACAATTAAACTATTTTATATTATTAAGTCATATATTGTGATAAATCATATTGATATTTTTAAAATTAATTATGTAAAATGATTGAATTCATATTGAAATAATAGTGTAAAAATAACTTATAGTAATATTAGTTGAAGAACGACGGTGGTAAGTGGTGAAGATGGAAGAAGACACACATGTGATGTGCCTTTCTTATCCTTAACATAACATCATATAAACCAATTCTTCATTTCAAAAATAACCAAACACTATGGCACTTCTCTGCTTCAATTCCTTCACAATCACCCCTGTTACCTCTTCTTCCTCCCTTTTCCCTCATCCCACACCAAACCCTAGTAAGTATTATTCACTCTCTTCTCCTTAATTTCTCCAATTTACTTTTTCATGCTCTTTTTATTATTGTTTTTGTTGTTTCTCTGATCTTAATCTTCTCCAACTTATTGTGTGTCAGTTTCTAGATTACGAATTGGCCTGCCCACCAACTGTTTGAAGGGGTTTCAAATCTCCGCACCCATTGTTGAGAAACCGAGTAAAAATGCTATTTTTATTGCATCCGCTGCTGCTGCTGCTGATTCTAATGTTGCAGATGAAGTACAAGTAAGTGAGAGCAAGAAAGAGAGTGGTGGTGTTTCTGTAGAGAAGCTTCCATTAGAATCAAAATTGAAGGAGAGGGAAGAGAAGAGGTTGAAGATGAAGCTTGCCAAGAAGATAAGGTTGAAGAGAAAGAGGCTTGTTCAAAAGAGGAGGTTGAGGAAGAAGGGTAATTGGCCACCTTCCAAGATGAAGAAATTGGAAGGTGTTTAATATCTGTTTGCAGGTTTAATTCTGATTTTCTAATGTTCCATTCTGCCCTTGTTGTCAACATTTTTTTCTGGTGTATTTTGACAATTTTGTTCATTTTCAATCAAGATTTTTAGTTTATGTATTGTATATGCCTTCTGTTTGGTTAATGTTGAAATAGGAGGTTTGATTTGAAATCTATGTAGCATTGACAATTCTTATTAAATGGTGTTCAGTGTTCGACACGTGTTACTATCGGACACTTGCGTGGAACCATTGTATAGAAATATATTTGGGGTATTAGGTGTTCGACACTTACGTGGAACCATTGTATAGAAATATATTTGGGGTATTAGGTGTTCGACATGTGTTAGTGTCTGACACTTACGCAAAACTCACATATGAAAATACATTCAGGCTGTTTGGTGCTCGACATGACCTGTCAATGATCAATGTGTTTGGATATTTTAATTATTCCCATTTTGAAGTGTTTAAGTATATGAAGCATGAACATGAAACCGACACTGACACATAAGCATGGAGGTGATTTAATGTAACTACATACGTTGATATGAGAGACAAGAAACGTCTTAAATTAAAAGTTTCAGTGCAATGTAGGTTTAGGTTGTTTGGGAATATTGTTCTGTGTTGTTTGTTGCAGGTTAAGTGATGAAAACAAATTAGCTAATAGCAGATTCTATCATTTTGTTAAGAAGAAAATTGAAGAGTGGAATGAATTCTGTCTTAGCATGATTGCTCGGTGTCTTGTTATATTTTCTCAAATATAGATAATTATCCTTTCTTTTCTAACACCACTTTAACTAGTGAGATTTTGTGATTGTTTGTAGCACAACCTTTGTCATTATCATTACTAGGTTTTGACATCCAGTCTTGGTTTGTATTATCAAGGGTTTGATTTGAAATTCAAAGATTAATGTATTTGGATTTTGAATTGAACTCATTTTGCAGTGGTTTTAAATGCTTATGTTCAAAAAGAATGAAAACAAATCAATGGACTGTGTTCTCTGATGTCTGTATGAATAAATGAACTGAGTATGACTCATGTTCCATGTTTTTCCTACCATTTTGATCCTCAAACTCGATTAGAAACATTATTGAATCAAAGAATGTTTGTCCCTTTTTATTTTAGATATAAAAATATCTTTACAAATTATATGGATAATTTGACAAAATTAATGCATATAGGTAGGTGGAATGATAGTAATTCTGTTATAATTTAAGGACATTGATTTTCTTTGACCTAAGCAAAAGAGGTTTATTTTTTTTTATAATAAATATAGTATGTGTAAACATTTAGATGATTAACATTTTTTAATAACACATGATTTATCTAATATTCAAAGTTCGTTTATCTTTATTCAAACTTTGTTTTAATTATTATTCCTAAAAAGGATATACAATTTACTTTTTGAAGTTTGATTAATATTTTTAATAATGTTGTATAATAACCGAAAAAGAGGCTTTGATGTTTTTTGTATAAATTTTACTCAGTCAAAAACGACTCTCATGTTAATATTTGGTAAAATTTTCTTTTATTAGCATATAGTTTTAAGTTCTGAAATTTTTCTTTAAAAAATATATAATACACATCATTAACAACATTAATTCAATTAATTAGTGGCACATGGACAAAATTTTGTGATCTCAATGGATTTTAGTTTATTTTTTTTTTAAAAAATGGTAAAATATTTTTTTTCCCTTAACTATAATTTTGGGTTCAAATTGATCTTTTAATTATTTTGTGTTAGATTGGTCCTTTAATTCTTTAAAATGTGTTATGTTGGTCTTTTTATCTAATTGGCGACGAATTTAACGACCGGTTTTTGAGACACGTTTTAAAGAGTTGAGGAACTAATCTGACACGAAAAATAATTAAGGGACCAATTTAAACTTAGCGATATAATTAAGGAAAAAAAAATATTTTGCCTTAAAAATTTATAAGATATAAATTATTGTTTTCACAGGACTAAAATCAAAATAATATATATTTATAAATCAAAATAATATAAATTATTGTTTTCACAGGACTAAAATCAAAATAATATATATCTATAAATCAAAATAATATAAATTATTGTTTTCACAGGACTAAAATCAAAATAATATATATCTATAAAGACCGAAATCATATTTAAAAAACCAAAATAATCTTATTTAAACCAAATTCAAATTTCATAACAAGAAAGATTAAGTAGCATTTTATTTTTAAAAAAAATATTAATTATAAACAAATTATTATTGCTTTTTCAAAGAAAAAATACAAATCATTACGACTACACCCTCATTTTAATTTGATCATGACAAAAAATCTCATGGCCTGTCCTAAAAATAGTATTTGGCTATGCATTTGAAAACAATAAGCATAGTGTAGACTATTTGTTGACTGTGGTTCATAAATTACAGTAAAGTGGATAAGTATATTGTCAGAGAGTATCTCAAAATAGTCGCTACTTTTAATAAATTATTTCAAAGTCTTTTCTCATTTCAATTTGATATTTGAGTTTTTTTGGTATAAGCATACAATCTTGAACTTGTGATTGGAGGCGATAAAGTGCTAGAAGAAAATACTGTACAGAAAATTGTTTTTGTAATAGCCTTATATATAAGTACAAATTATGGGGGAGACCCTTTTGACTGGCCCACAATATATACATACATATACCCCATCATAAACTAACTTCAGAATATTTAAAAGTTAAAATACCTTTATGGAATCTAAAATCCTAAGATGAAATGGTGGATCATTTCTTTCTTTTTTTTTCTCCTACTTATATATACTATATATACCAACACTAGTCAGCAGATTAGCAAATATTTTGGTTCTCCACTGTCATGTCCTCTCAAGCAATACTTAACCTCAGTGCCGTCTAGTCTTTATCAACAGAATGTTAGACCAATGTGTCGGCTCTTCGAATATTAAATTTGCAGAGCGGGCAAGTTGCTTTTGTCCGAAGCCATCGGCTGATGCATCCACAGTGAAAATGGTGGGTACAGGGAAGGCGATAAAGTTCTGTTCCATCAACGTATGTACTTAGGCAGATACAACATTCCTGCAGCATAAATCCTAGTTAGATCCAATCCATACATACAGCTACTTACAAGTTACGAGTTACAACACAAAGTAAAACTAAAACTAAAGCATTATGGAATGAGAGCTAAGAGAAGGAACATTTTGTACTTACAGAATCATCGGGATGAAGAGATAGTTCACTTATATGGCTTTGATTGTATGAACCGATTCTTGCTTTAACAAGTTGATTGTTGTTGTTGTCATCAACCATAACCATTACATTTGACTGACTAAACCTATACATAGGAAGTGACCTGATATCATCTTCTGAAGCCCCTTCTCTGATTCTTAATGCATAAGCCAACGCTATTATTGGGATGATGCAGAACAGAGCAAAGAAAACTATACATGCCATCCCAATGCAAAAGATAATAAAAAATACGTCAAAGGCTAGAAAGACCACTGTTAACCTGCAAGAATGTGATAATAACATCATTATGTGTTTGAGACACCAAATAAATGACAGATGACATAAGAGTGAATAATTATGTTAAAAATAAGAGTTTTCTATGTTGGGATGAAATAAACAAATAATGAACTAGTAAAATACAAACAAATTCTATTTATTGATTCTAGGTTGAGCTCAGCCTTTTGACAGAGCCTTAGTATGAAACTCAGACTCTGAACCCCTAGGTTCAACAAGAGGTCGAATTCTAATAAAATCATGTCAAGCTTAAAGGTCTTATTGGAAACAGTCATAGTAATCACAATTCTACCTGAACCTACTTTGGCAAAATTTATCTCGGTCAAGAAATTCGAGCATTTTCAACCAGGGCTTTCCTATGCATCATATCATGGAAAAGGCAACTCTGAATTTTCAGTTCAAGTTTTAGATCAAGATCTCAACATATGAAGCTTATTAGTCCTAACCAAGAGTCAAACTATTCAACAGAGTTCTTCAGTTAAATCAGTAGACATTGTATTTTATCCAGATTCAAGATTGAAATAGCTATAACAGAGAGACATGTAAATTAGCCGGCGAATTTGTGAGAATTGAGAAATGATTATGATTTCCTGAGGAAGGAAAGGACCTTGCACAACTTCACCAACAATTGAAAGAAATTAAAGACAGAACAAAAAATATGAGCATAGTTACTAACTTATCCTTCTTAATAAATAAAAAAGGACATCACAATGCTAGTTTTCTTCATCATTGCAAGGTCCGGAGAAGGGAACGGAACGGGATCAGAGAGCGGAACGGACGACATTTTAGTGACGCTGACACTAATACAATAAATACGAATGAACATGTAATTGTTAAAAACTAAAATAAATTAATCAAAATTCATGAAGTGTTCATATTTAGAAATAAAAACTACGTCTTAAGTAACATACTTCCAAATGCCAATAAAATTCAATAAAATAATTTTGTTATCCTTAAACATTTAAGGGTAATAAATATCATATTAGGCTGACAATGGCCGAATCCAATCTCATTATCGTGGTCGTTCAAGCTGAGTAACCCATCTGTGACCGAAACGGCACGGCTGACGCGGTTTTTTGGTTTTGCCATTCTGTGCCGAGATAACGGCTGAGTTTAATAACATAGCTACAATTATCCCTTTTATGAATTCTTAAGTATAATCTACTCAATGCTTACTTTGCTTGGTTACGGAACTCTGGAGAAGATAAAATTATCTTTGCATTTTTAAACTGATGATTTGCACTAAGATGATGAAGATTACTCGGTATAAAAAAATCTGCACTACTTTGACTACTCTTTATTGGCATTGATGACAACATTTAAGACCTGGCCAACAGTTCCAAAAAAATGAAAATGGGAAAACACATACAAACTGAGGTTATTACCAGTAAAGACGCGGAGAATCTTCGAGAAGTGGTTGGCCACCAACAACAATCCAATAAAATCCAAAAACCCACCAAACTGATGATGCAAGTGTGTTCATAGGCTCTAACTTCTTCGCAATGCTGAAAACAATAAAGACTAGAGTGAAACGAGAGCTCAATAATCCGCCAAAACATAAAGTTCTATCAAAGAAACCACAATCAGAAATTAGAAAACCATCATTCATCTCATACAACAACACCATGAAGGCCTGAACATCAATCACACAGTCCTCAACACATGAAATGAAAAGAAAGTGTGAAGGTCTTGAGGATCTCCATATTTCTCTAACCATATAACACTCAACTCATTATAAAAGTAAGTCAGTTACATTAAATGACTTATATGTCAAGTGTGTGTCTCTGTTGGTGCTTTATCTTAGCGGAATAGCCTAGCAGTGAAAGAGTAAAAAGCATAGTGCCGAACTCTATCATAGCTAGACTAAACCATTATAGCATATTAGGGGGTTATGTGGGATTAACAACACAGTGCTTCATAGCTAAGCTCAGTAGTTGAAAAATGAAATAGGAGCAAGCTTCATGAACAATAAGCTCCTTCCAATACACAATAACTAATCATCAATAAGCAATTTCAAGAGGCAATGATTATCATCGCAATAATGTTTAATAACAAAAAATTCAGCAGAATCTCTCCCTAATTTCAATTTGAAATCAGACCTAGAAATGAACAATCACTGCAGCAATCAAATGCATAATGATTAACAACATGACATAGCCCCAAATTATAGTAATTGAGTAAAAAAAAAGTAACCTAATTAAGAAATGGAGAAAAAGGAAGAGTCAATAAACCTGTAAGGAGTGTGAGAGAAGGAATCACGACGATATTCAGAGTAAACAAAAGCCACATGGAGAACGCACTCCAAGGCGTAGCCAAACAGCCAGAGTCTGAGAGGAGTGGAGGGACGCTCGCCGAACGTGGATAGGATGACGGCGGCGGCTACAAGTACGAAGGATAGGTTCCATACCATGTCGACAACGAGAACCGCCCTTGAATAGGCGCATCCGCCGTCGTCATCGTCGTCCGATTGGGGCCCGGGGAGGAGGGGGTTATGAGTTCCGAGAGTGGTGACCTGGCAGTGATGTTCTTGTTGGGGCTGTCGTTCCTCCATGTTTATGATTTTTAGAGAGAGAGAGGTTTGAATAAATTAAGAAAGAGAGAGAGAAATGAAATGGAAAATTGAAATGGGTTTTAAGAATACTTAATAGTGATAAAATAGTGATAAAATTTAAACTGGTGGCGAAGTATGGTGGTGGTGGTGACTTTGGTGGGTTTTAAGAATACTAATACGATTGGCTTTCTTAAATAAATAAATCATTATTATTAAAATATGCAAATAATATTCTTTATATTTAATTCAATGAATATGTCTTTTAACCTGTAAGTGTTTTAAAATTGAACTGAATCGGACAAATTGATCTTAGATATGTTATTGAACTAATGAAAGTCATTCTAAACGAGTACAAATTGATGAACGACGATTTTAAAAAATCAATGGATTAATTGCATGTATTTTTTTCTCAGACAAAATGATGCGGTTTTGATAATTTTTTTTAATGAAATTAAAATAAAGTTAAACTTTATTTTAAAAAAATTTAAAATGTAATTAGATTTTATTTAAAGTTTATTTGAACTTGTATTTTATATTATTTTATTTTGTTGTTTGGGACTATATGTAGAATTTAAGTTTAGAAAATTACCGTAAAATTATGATATTTTGAAATTTTGTAGGTGTCGTAATATTTTTTTAGAGATTAAGTTATCTGGTGTGATCGATTTAATAAATATATAATTTTATTATAGATTTCGATTTAATCCTCTAATTATTTGATTTAATTTGGTTTAATCATGCAGTTTGACATTAATTCGATCAATAAATAAGTGAATCAGTATCTTCACACCGGATTTTTTCAAACTTTTGAGAGGTCTTGTGTGAAAATTTAAAGTTAACTTCATTTGAATCGTGAGTTATTTTTAAGAGACTCTATTTAACTGTGAATAATGTCTACGGAAATCCTTTTTATCATAGTTTATTTATGAAAAATTATGAGACTTTGGGTTATAGATCACCTTGCACACCCTCAAAGACCACCTTATTTTCACAAATTTAATAATCAATTCAATTTTTAAAGCATGCTTTTAACATGTTAGCCAATATAAAATTGTGTTTTTGTTTCTATATGTATTATTGAATTTTCAATTTTATTTTGATAACAAAAAAAATCAGTTCTATTGATTATTTCTTTATCAAATATTAATTAGTTTACTTTTTTTAAAATAGTAAGTAGATAAATTAAAAGCTATGGTCAATGAAATTTATATTTTTATATTTATTTATCGGTCAAATTCTATGATAAGTTGTTAATAAGTTTTTTTTCAAGTTGTTTAATAGTTAAAATTCATTCTTTAAAGATGAATAAGTGAGATGAATTAGAGATTTATTTTACTTTAATTTTTAATTTTGTATTCTGATTTTTAATTAAGCTTTTATTTTGATTTTTTATGATAACTTTTATAGTGTAATATATTTTTGTTAAAACATATTTTATAAAAAATAAAAACAACAAATAAAAAATTGATTTAAATAGTTTTTTTAATGTTATTTTAAGTATTTCATTGTTTTGTTATAGTTTATTTTAGATATTAAAATTTTAAAAAAATATTTAAATTTTTTTGAATATATTTTTATAGAAAAATATAATTTTAATTATGTTTTGATCTTTGACAATGTATATTTATATTATATAATGTTAAGATTATTTTTGTAATTTATAAAAAGTGAATTTAACAAAACTTGTAATATTTATAAAAAAAATTATGAAACTCATTTTTAAAAATTAAAAAAGAAATTATTTATTTTTTAAAACTAAAACAAATCGGTCCTAAATATTTTAAAAATATATATTACAAATAAAATAATGTTAATATATTTGATGAGTTGGGTAGCTCAACTATCTGAGTAAAATTAATGTGTTTAAATGGTTAGTGAGTTCAATTCCTAAAGATAATATTTATTTATATTTATGTATTAATTAAATAAATAAGTTATTAATATTTATTCTCTCTATTTTTTTATAAGTAAATTTTAAAATTTTAAATTTATTAAATAAATGATGTATTTAGACTATACATAAACTAAATAACTATTTAATAAATATAAAAAGTTAAAATTTACTTATAAAAAACAATAGATGAAATATAAATTTAAAAATTTTTAAAAATATATTAATACATAAAAAATATTTAAAAAACAGTTAATTACACTCTAAACATATGGAATAGGAAGAAAAAATATTGAATTAAACTACAAAATATAATAGTAAATTAACACATCGTTTTAAATTAATAAGTTTTTTAAGATATCTTTTAAAAAACGGTTTACATCCAAAAAATAAAATATTAGACTCAATCAAAATTAATGAAAATCAATTATTTGACGGAGCACATCCTAAGAAAAAAAATGAGTGCACCGATAAAAAGAAGCAAAATAGAAAATAAGTCAAACATATTCAATCAATCAAAAAAATTTTATTAAATACTTGCAAAACTTGTCAAGCAAAATTAAATTCTATAGGTCACAATATTTTGATCAATAAAACTAGTGTTATCTATAAATACTACACTTGTACAATAATACATATTCAATCAACGAAACAAGTTTATTTTCACCTTTTATCTTTTAGTTTACTAGCTGGACTCTGTAGAAGAGTTTTTTTTTTTAAGCAAGCAATATATTTGATAAAAGAGAACTAAGCGTTCTCTAAAAACCTCTTACAAAAATAGGAAAGGGACAAGACCCTTAAAACATGAAATTACAAACCAAATTGATGACCTACTTTAGAAAGAATAAGGGCTCTTTACTAAAGTCATAAAAACAACAATTGAGATAAGTAATTTCACCAATAGGCCTCCATTTCCAAACCAAGATTTTCACGTTCCAAATCAAACTATCCACATTCCAAGCTTCATTCCGGAAACAAAACCCATTCCTCGTGAGCCAAATGCACCAAATCAATGCTAACCACACAACACCTAATTTTCCTTTCTTGAAATTGTTATCTTTATCAATCCTTAAAACTACAAAAACAATCATCTTCCTCTTTCCAACTTTTCCCAATCCAATTTGCTATACTCCGCCAAACCACCTTCAAAACATTACACTTGAAAAAAGAATGAACACAATCTTCCGGGTCAATAAAGCCTCTTTAACTTCCACCCCAAGAGTCTCTTTTTAATTTTGAACAAAAGAGGATTCCAAGTAGATGCTTTCCTCGGATTGGACCCAATGGGGATTCCAAGGAAATTAACGCTACTATCTTCCTTCCTACAAGATAACACAAAGGAAGCCGCATCCAAGAAATTTGAACTAATATTAACACCAATCAACTTACTCTTGTGGTAATTGATACCTAGACCCGATACAAGTTCAAAGGCTCTTAGAACCGCTTTTATCGCCCACACATGCTTCCGCGTACCTTCCCCCACAATCAAGGTGTCATCCGCAAACTGAAGTAAATCCACCATGCACTTACCATTAACAAAAAAGCCTTCAAACTCACCAAGCTCTTGAGACTTCCTAACAAGACCCGCCAGACCCTCCGCCACAATAACAAAGAGAAAAGGAGATAGGGGATCTCCTTGTCTCAAACCCTTTTCAACCTCAAATTCCTTAGTGGGACTACCATTCACCAAAACAGACATCTTACTTTGAAAAATAAGATTATCCATCCATTTCCTCCACAACAAACCAAAGCCCATCTTCGTTAACATAGATCTAAGGAAATTTCAACTTAGATTCCTTAGAATGTGTCTAAATCTAAGTCTAATCGTATCACAGCAATTAGGGGTAAAAATAGGTTGGGTCGAATTAGATTTTGTCAAATCTAAGTCTAATTTATAAATAAAAAAAATTAAAGTCTGAGTTTGAACTGTAACCTGTTATAAGTTTATTTTTAGGTTTGAGTCTCACTTTTTCTAATACTTAATTAGCTTGTTAGCCTACATAAAAATCTATTATTTTAGACATATATAAATAAATAATTAAAATAATATTTAAATAGACTAACAAACTAAAAAATTAATAAAACTAAAAGTTTATTTGCATTGACTTATTTTAACTTATCTATTAGCATAAGTTTTGTACGACTATTTATTTAAGATAACTAATGAAAACAACTTATAATATTGTTCATAAGGTATTTTTATCTTATTTTCATAAGTTTTTCGAGATAACCAATTTTTATTTATTAATTTTAACTTAAAGTATAAAACACAACATAACAATAATAAAAAATTTATTTATATTTATTTAAAAGATCGGTTTGTTAGGTTTAAAAGACTTTTTTTATGGCTTGAGGTTTAGCCTTTTTAATTAAATAGATTTATAAAAAAATCTAGGCCTTTTCTAATTTAAAAAAATAATTTGACATGATTTGAGTCTGTGTAGACTAGCTCATAGACCCTTATTATCGGCTTGGCAATGATGAAACATTCACAAGTTCAAATGAATCTTATACTATTGGTGTTTTTCATTCCTTTAACTTATGTGTCTTATGTCTTATATTTTTACCACAACTAACCATGATGCGTTTAAATATCATCATCTTCAATTTTGACAAATACATATGGCTAGAAGATGGTTCAAGCAATAGAAAAATTGGTATGTCTTGAGTATCAACCTACGAGATTTATTTGTAGACGAACAATTTGTCCTATATTAGAGGACATACAATTGACTCAATATTAGAAATAGAGAGATTAGTTATTGGTTATTCAAATAAAAGCAATAAGATTATTGTTGAGAAAATAATATAATTTAAGTCAGTGTAACATGTGACATATTATGTTAACAGGTTATTCTTGAAACTTTTTAATTATGTCATTAATAAATTAATGTTCATATTTTTACCCTCAATTACTCTCTCTCTCTCTCTCTCTCTCTCTCTCTCTCTCTCTCTCTCTCTCTCTCTCTCTCTCTCTCTCTCTCTCTCTCTCTCTCTCTCTCTCGTTCTCTTTCACTTTGTCCCTTTCCACACTCAATTATTAACCAATCACGTGGTTCCAAGTTCTAATATTTTCCATCAAGAGTCTTGTTCGATTCATCAAACACCTATTGTGCGAAAATGACATTTGTTTCCAATGAACAAACTCCTGCAAATCTCATAATTTTCGATGTGAAGAATTAGGACAAGTGGTGCAAACAAATGAAGATGTTGTTTGGCTATCAAGATGTTCTTGAAGTGATCAAGAATGTGGTAACTACACTCGTATAAGGTGCAATATATGCACAATGATCTAAGCATAAGGATGAGAAGACGAAAGATTACAAGGCTTTGTTTTTTATCCATCAATGTGTTGATGTAGATAACATTTAGAAGGTTGGTGATTGGGCAAAGGGGGTGAGGTCATAAACTCACAAGAGGCAACTGAAGTTGATTCAAATGGAAGAAAAGGAAATAATTTACGAATTCACAATGAGAATCGCAGAATTGAGGAACCAAGGAAATACGTGTGGAGAAACGATCCTAGAGTAGTATGTTTTCGCGAAAATATTGCTTTCTTTGAAACCAAGATTTGAAAATGTGGTGGTTGCGATTGAAGAATCGAAGGATTTTTCGTCGATGAGTAAAGAAGAGTTACAAAGCTCTCTTAAAGTACATGAACAAAGAATAGAGGAAAGGAATGTTGATAAGGAAAAGGAGATTATCACATTTCAAGCTCATTTCAATGAGAGAGATGATAAGGTGAAGGGAAAATGACCCATGAACAAAGATAGAGGGAACTTTTAGAATTTTGGTGGAAGAGAGTCCAAAAATTCCAAGAATTCAACATTCCAAAAGGGTGAAAACAATAAGAATAAGGATGCGAGATCAAAAAAGTCTAGAGGAGGCAACGTTAGTGATAGAATAGGTAGAAGGATGGTTGACTAGAGCAGTGTGCAGTGTTATAATTGTCAAAAACTTGGTCATTTTACAAAAGAGTGCAATGCCAACAAGAAAGAACCTTAAGAAGATAAAGCTAGAGTTGCAAGACAAGAGCTTGATAATGAAAACACGTTTTTGATCATGATCACTGAAGGAGAATGCAGCAGTAACAGGTTGCAAGACAGCAGTAACATCAGTTTGAAAACCACTATAGAACTAAAGTGTAACCAGTTGCAGTTTTATGCCAACAGATTACATGAAGAAGAAAACGCCATGGTGACTACGAAATAAGTAGTATAGTGAAACGATCAATGGTATTTGGATTTTGGATATTCAACACATATGACAGGAAGGCAATATTGGTTTGTTACAATCAAGTGTGCCATTAAGAACAGAGTTAAGTTCGTGGATGATACCACTATAGTGGCGGAAGGGATCAGGATGTACCGATCGAGAGAATAAATGGTAAACATTATTTGATAAAGGATGTGTTGCATATTATCGGAATCAAATGTAATCTTCTAAGTATTGGTCAATTACTTGAGAAGGGTTACGAGATTCATATGGAGAATAAAGAGCTACACATTATGGATGCAAATAGGGGTTTGGTCTTAAAAGCTCATATGACTCTCGATAGAACTTTCAAAGTTGATTTGAAGGTTATGTGAGCATAGGTGTCTTGCTACTGCAGCTAGTACAAAAGAGTGGTCATGGCATTATAGGCTTAGGCATCTCAACTTTAGAGATCTCAATGTCTTGCAAAGGAACAAGATCGTTACCATACTGCCATTGATCAACATGCCAGCTAAAATTTTTTAAGAATGTGTGCAAGTGAATCAACATAAGGGAAACTTTAGCAAGGATGCAAGTTTTAGAACCAAGTGTCATCTTGAGGTGGTGTACTCGAATGTGTGTGAATCAGTGCAAGTTGATTTCATTGGTGGAAATATATATTTTGTCACATTCATTGATGATCATATTAGAAAACTATGGACATACCTTATCAAGAGAAAGGATGAGGAACTTAAAGTGTTTAAGAAATTCGACTCCGTGGTTGAAAGGCAAATCGGTCACAAACTCGAAGTTATCAAAATGGATGGTGGAGGCGAATATGTCTCAAATGACTTTGAGAGGTTTTTTGATCAAGAGCGCATAATGTTTGAGGTAGTTCACCTTATACACCATAGAAAAATGGTGTTGTTAAAAGGAAAAATCACTCGATCAAGAACATGGTGAGAAACATATTGAAAGGGAATAACTTATAGATAAAATTATGAGGAGAAGCAGTGTCCACAACTTCATATTTGTTGAGTGGGTGTTCAACAAAAAAGCTTAAAAAGACTACACCGGAGGAATCATGGTCTGGATTTAAAGTGAATATGGTTCACTTGAAAATTTTCGGTTCGTTAGCATATCGACATGTGTCGGGACAACTTAGAAAGAAGCTGGATGATAAGGGAGAATTGGTGATTCTTTTAAGGTATCACTCTACCGGTGGTTACAAACTGTTTAATG
This sequence comes from Lathyrus sativus, assembly GCA_963859935.3. Lineage (NCBI taxonomy): Eukaryota > Viridiplantae > Streptophyta > Magnoliopsida > Fabales > Fabaceae > Lathyrus > Lathyrus sativus. The sequence continues at coordinate 564,842,834 of OZ012737.1, read as the reverse complement.
CACTAAATATAAGGATTGTGATCAGTTGGGACATCATTTTCGATGAAATTAAGTAGTTGCAGCAGAGTGAAACTGGTTGTCATAATATGTCAATCAGTTACACTAGTGAAAATTTGTTCCTATAGTGCTGGAAGGTACGAAACCAGACCCAGTTGAAGCTTGAATAGAAGATAATTTAAGGAGATCAATAAGATAAATAGGTTTTCCTGTAAGACTCCAAGATTGTGAGATTTTCAAAGGTAACTAGATCAGTGACGATGGTGATTTTGTCCATTTTGCACTTATGGCTAAATCTGAACTTGTTAAAATTGAGGAGGCTTTTATTAATCCAAAATGGATTTGTGCTATAAAAGGGGAGCTGCAATAGATTGAGTTTTTCAAGTCCAAGAAGGGAAATCTCATGCACCAAAGAATGTATTTGATTTATATTTTGAAGAAGTTTGAAATGAAGCATTGCAATGCTTTCATTACCTGGTTGAAGAAGAATTAGGATGAGCAAGATGTTAATCTAACTCAATATCAATCGTTGATTGGATCCTTGCATTACTTGTGCAATACACAACCGTATTTGGAATTTAATGTCGGTATTGTGAGCAGATCCACAGAAAGACCAAATCTATCTCATTTAGAAGCAGTCAATAGGGATGTTCATGGGTGCGGGTGGACCCATGAACCCACTGATCCAAACTAAACGAACCCATAAATTACCCGAACCCGTTCATTTACGAGTATACCCAACCTAACCTATAACAACCCGTATAGTTTTGGTTCAAATATTGGGTTTGAGTTCTATAACCCGCAGACTCATTGACCCAACTCATTGATGTGACATTGAAAATTTTTTATATTATTATTTTAAATAAAAATATAAAATTAATATCTCACCAATAACCATATTTTTTCAAACAAGTTTTATTCTCCACCATTAATACTATTAAACCAACGAGTTTACATAATTCTAAGAGTAAATGTTGTTTCTTATTTTCTTTTGTATCATTTCCAACTTATGTATTTTATAGAAATAATGTGTCTGGTTGAATTTCATACTATTATCGAGTGTTATATTGTGTTGATGAACTTTATTAGATATTAAATGATGTGTTTCATGGAATTTAAGTGTTAGAAATTAGTATAATTGTATTGAGCTGTGTTTAAAATATTTTTTATTTGAAACATTGCCTGCGAACCCAACCTTACCTAACCCATAAATGAACTTGTCGATTCGAGTCTGTTTTGACAATGAAATTGCAAGTTAGACGATGAATGTAACACCCCACTTCCCAAAACAAATAAAATATAAACATTATAATTAAACATCAGAGTTTTCATCATTTACAGTGGGATATCACATCACCAATAAGTCATCAAAATACTTTATTGATTATTTTCAAAATAATACAGCGGAAATTGTCATTTCAACATTCTTGGCCATCTGCCAGATTTCATAAATTCTCTATTATTATAATTCACCAAAATGTGATATGTCACAGGATTACAACAAGTTTGACGCAAAACAATTAAAACACCCATATCCCGTGTTACGTATCAGAGCACCCTAAGACTCGACCTGTACACCGCTATCCAAGCTATCTATGTACCTGGATTATCTGTACTTCCGAGGAAGCACAGACCACAACAACAAACAACAAAGGGGTGAGAATCACGATCAAATAATAATGGTATAATAGTACATGAAGTAAAAGAAAGAATCTATATAAATCATTTCACATGCATATCAATCGGGCTAACTGTCCCACCATTAATCACAACATACAATCACGCAACACGTGCGCACACACACACACCCCGAAACATACGGTATCGACTCATTCTTCCGTCAGATTCTCCTAGGAATCAAATATAACCATCGCATCAAGCGAGGTTCTGCAAATCCTCCAAGAGATCAATTATAACCATCGCTCACACCCCACAAGGGCACACGAGGTTCTGCAGATCCTACGCGGGATCAAATATAACCATCGCATCAAGCGAGGTTCTGCAAATCCTCCAAGGGATCAATTATAACCATCGCTCACACCCCACAAGGGCACACGAGGTTCTGCAGATCCTACGCGGGATCAAATATAACCATCGCATCAAGCAAGGTTCTGCAGATCCTACACGGGATCAAATATAACCATCGCATCAAGCGAGGTTCTGCAGATCCTACACGGGATCAAATATAACCATCGCATCAAGCGAGGTTCTGCAGATCCTACACGGGATCAAATATAACCATCGCTCACACCCCACATGGGCACACGAGGTTCTGCAGATCCTACACGGGATCAAATATAACCATCGCATCAAGCGAGGTTCTGCAAATCCTACACGGGATCAATTATAACCATCGCATCAAGCGAGGTTCTGCAGATCCTACACGGGATCAATTATCTTTAGATTGTCCATCATAATGCCTTTTATGCAAAATGACTCACGATATTTCTCTACGCGCATACATATTCGTAATTACATTACTATGCGTATTCACCTCACATAGGTACCTACAATCTATGTGCTCTCATGCTAATCTATCATGCATTTCCATTCAATTCGGACAAATGCTTAAAATTGCCAAACGGCCACTAATTCCCGATAAAAATCGATTTCTAGGATTCACGCCATTCGGCTACCCACAGCACATCACAAACCAGCACACCAACTTTTAAATCAGAAAAGGGTCGATCGCAACCGGAACCCCAAGCCACAACAGCACACAATCAGCAGAGAAAAATCACTCTGCTACGTTCGCTACACGCTCGCCTAGCAAGCTGCTAGCGAGCGTTCGCTACCTCCTCGCCTAGCGAACTGCTATCGAGCACAAACAGAAGCTACAGACCTCGTTCGCTACCTCGTTCGCCATAGCGAACCCCCAGTGAGCTCTTCGCTACTCCCTTCGCGGCTAGCGAAGGAGACCAAAACACCACTGTCCCAAGTCTGGGACCGTTCGCTATACGCTCGCCTAGCGAGCTGCTAGCGAACGTTCGCTGCGTGCTCGCCTAGCGAACTGCTAGCGAGTCGCCTGCGAACAACAATATTCAGTTCTGCTCCAACTCTTCCAAACTCACCGAAATCACCCGATTAAATCCAATGTTATTCCAATAGCCTTAGCCTAACATATATCGACTAATATACGGTATCTAAACACGATTCTAACCGTTAAATAACGATTTCTATCGATTAATCCAACTTCGACCTAAAAATGGAAAGTATGGAAAACTACCAAACGATTCCAATCTAGCACATATATGACCTTATACATTATTAAGATGATAAACATTCTCACCCTTACCTGATTAATTGCAAGCTTTGGTTGATCTTGATGATTTTCGAAGTTTCCTCTTCTTTCTCCTCTTTTTCTCTTCTCCTTCTTTCTTTCTCTTTTCTTTCCTCCCTTTCTTACTATCTCCCTCTTTCTCTTCTATTTTCCTCTTTTATATCTTTTCCATTATTTTTCCAAAACATTTACTAATTTAATATCTCATAAAATATCCCACTTATCATTAAATAGGAAATGTCTAAAATACCCTCCAAAACTATTCTCTCCGAAAACTCCCAAACTCGGTTAAAATAGGATAATATGTAAACATAACATATTTCCACGCAAATTCCGCCTCAAAATAATCATTCTCCCAATTAAACCAAAAGGACTCAACGAAAAAGGAATAATCGAAATCGGGGCGTTACAATGAACCCATCCCATTTAAGTTTGGAACGGGATGGGTAATATGTTAGGCCAAACCGGGTCCAACACAACCCATGTACACCCCTACCAGTCAAGAGGATTCTACGATATGTCAAATATTCTGTTGGTTGTGGAATTCTCTTTCCCACAATGAACAAAGGTAGAAAATGCAATTTACTCTTGTTTTCTGATTCTAATTGGTACAAAGATAAAAATAATAGAAAGTTCATAGCTGGATACATGTTTATGTTCAGAGAAACAATGATCACTTAGTGTTCGAATAAGGAAATGGTAATGGCGTTCTCTTCTTATGAGGTCGAGTACATTGCAACTTCGTTATGTGTGTTCCAAGCCGTGTGGTTGAAGAATCTGTTGAAGGAGCTGGGCAACGAAGAGGGTGACACTGTAACACTAATGATTGATAACGTTTCTACTATAAACCTTGCTAAGAATATCATTTTACATGGAAAAGAAAGCATATTGAGATGAGGTTTAACCACTTGAGAGAGTTTGTTTGTGAAGGAAGATTGGGATCAAAGTATTGTAGAAGTGAATACCTAGTGGTTGATTAAAGGAATCTTGAGATTGAAGAAGCTAATTGGTATGGAAAACTTGGAGGACTTGAATTAAGGTGGTGTCTTAAGAAAATAATATAATTCAAGTCAGTGCAACAGGTTGACATATTATGTGAGCAATCGGTTGACATAATCTGTCAACTGACCACACCTAGGAGTTCTTGAGTTTCCGGTTTAATAATTGTACCTCATCTCATATATATATATATATATATATATATATATATATATATATATATATATATATATATATATATATATATATATATATATATATATATATATATATATATATATATATATATATATATATATATATATATATATATATATATATATATATATATATATATATATATATATATATATATATATATATATATATATATATATATATATATATATATATATATCCCTTTGGTATCTCATTAATGAATTAATGCTCATGTTTTCACCCTTAATTACTCTCTCTCATTCTGTCTCACTCTCTCCCTCACCACACTTAATTATTCACCAATCTTGTGGCTCCAAGATATATCAATTATTACCCTCTGAATAAACTAACTTAATAACTTAATATAAGCGCTCTAATCCTCGTGGGTTCCCCTTTATCAAGATTAGCCAGTTGTTTTGACGACGAACATACACATATATTTAATCATTTTTCCTAATATAATGCACCAATGGTACCATAAACTCGAATGAGAACACTTCAAGGGGAACACTTCACCCCATGATTAATATCAATAAGATTTCAACCCCCCCTCCCTCAAATAAAATATGTGGTGTTAATCAGCTACAACCAAGAATATACCTCATGAACAACGATTATTGAATCACAACTTTATAGACAATATTATCCAGAGATATTTTAGGATACATACAAAATTCATGGATATACATTTGTATAAGAATCCTTATTATAAATGGTTGTATAAAATGGTCCGCTGCTAAGAGGTTATAAGATTATGACTTTGCCACGTTTTTTTTTGGAAATCTCTATAAAATAGAAAGAACCCTAAATCGAATTAGGGTAAAACCTTCATTGTTGTTCCATCCGCATTGTTTAAAATCGTGAGTTCTACCAAGCATGAGTTATGGTCGTTGTTCATCCAATATGAAACAAACGAGCTATGGAAGTTTTGATTCTAAGGTATGTACAAGTTCCAATCTGTGATGGAAACCTAGTTTTCGTTGTGCTCACATGGTTGTTTTTTGCATAGCAACAACATTTAGTAATTTTGGAAAAAAAAATTGAGGTTGTCCATATTTTATGGTAGGACTTCTATTAAAAAAACCTTCATTATTCATAAATTATGGTATAATATTGTTCATTGGTTTCTTGATTTACATAGGGATTAACTCAAGTTGGGTGTGACTTTTTTAATTGGTTCTATGAAGAAGTGGGAGATGAGAAGGACTAATTTTTTATGAATAAAAAATGTAGGTTGGAAAATTTAACAAAGGAAATTGATACAACAAAAATAGAGGTTGAAAAGCTAAGGGTGACAAATGAGCAAAAAAGACAAATTTGTTGGAACTTTACATTCAAATGAAGAACATTATCAATTGGAAGCATTTTTTGGAAGATAATGATTTTTCTTGTTTTCATTGTATTAGTTTTAAGGATGTTTTAGTTTTGTACCATTTTGAAGTTATGTATCAATAGCAAGTACCAGTTTGTTAAATTGAATGATATCAGTAATTTTTTCAATATGTACCACATTGTTAAATGGAATGGTATCAGTTGTGTTGCATGATCAATATTATCAGTTTTTTATTACTAGTTATGTCAACTCTGTGTATATAATTCAACATAATTCAGTGTGTAACATTATTCAACTCTCTACATAGTACAATGTATAACATGATTCAAACCAGACATTACATTTGTCATAAACAGAAAGAGCTTGATAAATTAGACATTACACCAACTTGTTCAGAATACATAAACATATTTTTTGCAAGTTCTGGTAGACATTATTATGCCAACATTAACATAGGCATACAAAAATAGCTCTTTAGATAGGTTCTAACAAAAAAAAAGGACTCCTTGTTCAAAATACAAAATAAAACATTCATCAGACAATTCCTAAATATGCTAATTAATTTTCTTGGTTGGAGTGATCCTCTTTGTTGGCGTACTCCTCCTTGTAGTTGGGTAAACCGCATTTTTTGTTGCACTTAATCTGGTTGTAGGTTTTTGGCGTTACACCTGATGTTGATTTTTTCCTAACACTAAACTTCTTTGCCTTTTGTTAATTAGCTTGTGATAGTTGAGAAACTTGACTTCTTTGAGTTGTGAGAGTAATTTGTGTTTGTTGACTTGGTTGATTGCAATGACTTGTTGAGTTTGTTGATTAGCTTGACTACAATAACAAAAAAAAAGAGAAATTACAATACAACATATCTTTTATTGATATGAAATGAATGTGTAGGAAATATATTCACCCATACCTCAAAGATCATCAATCAAGAGCTCTAAAAATCAAGTTCAACTGCCTTTTGTTTCACCTTGCACAACTGTAAAAGTTATTGGCAATATCTGATCATTAAGGTTTCTTCCAATTGCTACCAAAATTTGTCTTCCTCGAAGACCATTTAAAAAACAACCATCAAGGCATATAACACGTCTACAACTAACATATGAATACCTAAAAATTTAACAACTGCATGCATATAGTCCTAACATCCAATACAAATAACATTTTAATATAAATAAATCCTAAAAACTCAGCTAACAGTTACAAGACAAAATCCTAAAGCTAATTACTAACTATTGTCAACAGTGGCGCATTTGCCTATCTTCTTTGACTTCGGCCAAGATTTCAACTTCAGTTTCTCCTTTGATTTCACCTTGTTTGTTCGCCTTCTATTTCAATTTCGCTCCTTTTCCACTTCTCTTCTCCGCTAGGGTTTTCGTTTTACAAGTGAAATAAAATTTTACTTTAGCATTTGAGTTTTATTATAATGTTTAATTCACATCAGCGTCAGGTATATGTCAAGTGACCCATTTTTTTTTTACTTTGACTAACATACCTAGCAGAAGAGACTAATGTGACGCAATTTGAAAAGATAATTGATCAAACTGATCTTTTTTAAAATTAAGGGATCAAAATGGACTTTAAGTTAAAGATGAGAGACCAACAAGAATGTTAAGTTAATAATTTAAGAGAATCCAATGACGGACAAAAATCACTAACTAAAGTATTCAATATTGTTTTCTTATCCAGATTTAATCATGAAGCAATCTAACGTCGAGAGACGCGACTCCAAAAATTATTACAGTTAAGAGATTGTAAGAGATTAATAGTGCTTTTTTAAATTGTCATAAATTATATTTCATCCGTTTCAAAATGACTGTCGTTTTAATAAATAAAATTTATTTTAAAATGATTTTCATTCTCACTTTTTAAACGTAACAATTATTACTTTTTCTTTCTACTTGTTTTTTTAATTATTATTTATTATACTATTTTCAATATATTAATAAAAATATATTATTTTATTACAAAATTATTAAGCAATATGATATATGACCCATTCATGGTAATATTAAAAATAAATAAAAATATGAGGTGTTTTAAAGACATGAAAAATCACTCCTCCCTCTCCAAAAAAATTGACACGGGAGAGGATCCCTCCTCTCTTTCGGTGCCACATTATATGGCGACAGCACTCAATTGCAATCAATCGTTTTAAAATTTGAATAGTACAGTTTTGATTTGAATATAGATATGACGTCACATTGTGATTAGAGGGTGGAAAAATGAAAGTGAGTGAGAGAGGTAATGATTTGGAATGATGATTCAAATCCAAAAACTGAGTCTGCTAGTGCGGCGGAAGAGACTAACTACACTTGTTGACTTTTACTAATTCCATTCACTTTCCTTTTTCAACATCCTCATTCAATTTTCAACAACTTTCATGACCCCCTTGAGTATGCACACAAGTCTTTTTAACTGCCCCCTTGAGTATGTCTTATGCCCGCCCAGGAACAAACCCTACTTACTATTTTCAAATAAATCAAAATACAATTTTCAAATATAAAAAAGCGATCACTATTTTTCTTGTACAAATAAAAAACGAACACTTGACCAGCGGCCACGATACTCAGATATTGGATCAATCTACGACTATGTAAACTGGAACACAAGTGCAGGACAAACAAACCTACACGACTATGTTTCCAATTCCAAACCAAAAATAACACAATAACCATAAGTAACACATTCTAACAACAACACTAACATTCTTCATCGTTCAAAACAAAACCCGTTATCAGTTCCAATGTTCCAATCCATTTCGCAATGCCTCAATTCATCAACCTCCACTCTATTCCATGCTCGACAAGCTCACGCACTTTTCCTCAAATTCGATCTCTTTTCCAACACCCAACTCACCACAAGTCTCCTCACTCTCTATTCTCACTACCTTCCCTTCCCACAACTCAACATTATCCTCTCCTCTCTCCCTCAACCCACAATCTTCTCTTTCTCCTCCATTGTTCATGCTTTTGCTAGGTCACATCACTTCCATCATGTTCTTGGCGCGTTTTCTCATATGGGTTCTCGTGGTCTTGTTCCCGATAGTTATCTACTTCCTAGTGCTATCAAGGCTTGTGGTATATTGAAAGCGTTGAAACCTGGTAGACAGGTTCATGGTTATGCTGCTGTTTCTGGGTTTGGTTCTGATTCTATTTTGGTGTCTTCTTTGATTCATATGTATTTGAAATGTAATAGAATTGAAGATGCACATAAACTGTTTGATAGCGGGACAACACTGATCCCATGTCTAATTTTCAACTAACTGGAATGACCGGAAGTTCTGGAGCTAATAAAATTCAGCAAAATTGTTCAGATATCTAGACGACAATTGCTCCAGACCTTCTAAACAAATGCATAATGTGATCAGTGTTAAAGAAGTAAATATTTCAAGCTGTAAAAATTTTACTGTCATTTAACAAAAAAAACAATACCAACAGAAAAGAATTAAAAAATCTTTCCCAGAGAAAAATACTGGAAAGTTTTGAGGCGGTGAGGAATCAGATTATGAGATGTACCTCAAATTGAAGTCTTTGATTCTAGTTCTAAAAATTTGAATTAGGCCTTGTTCAATCCTATAAAACCGGCTTAGAAACACATCTAATGTGGGACTGTTAGCACGCTCTCCTCATCACATTGAAGACTGAAAATCAGAAGCATAGCCCAAGAGATCCTTGTTGTCAAGGTGATTAACTCAAAGCATTAATCAGAGCATTATTAACACAAGCATTCTTGATTAATCAGTCTGTTTTCTGATCCACCGGTAAGAGCCATGAGCAGTTTTACCAGAAATCTCCACAAGAGCAATCGCCGTCTTTGAAATGGTGAAAACGATTTGTGTCTCTTACAAAAATTTCTCTGTCTTCTATTCTGCTTATAATTTTGATAACAGCATGACAGTCATCACAAATTCTCAGGTTCTTGATCACCTGAAGAGGTTGTCTGGGATTCGTGTTGATTAGTCCTAATATTACTGCCAGTTTCTCACTGTGACCACACAATATCTGCTCTTTGTCTTGTTCCTCCACATCTTGCAGCACAGATTTAGTCATCGGGAGGTAACCAGAATTCTTAATCTCAATACTCAACTTATCTGACTTCGCCAAAATCTCTTTCATTTGTGGATGTGATTTGTCGCCAGAAAGAAGCGTGTGTACCCTCCGTCCGATTTCAATCCAACTACAGCCAGGATTTTTTCTCAAACCTTTATCCTTCATCATATCGCGTATTCTATTCTCTTCATCCCACATACCCTTTGAAGCATAAATATTGGAAAGAAGAATGTAGTTCCCAGGATTTTCTGGTTCTAACAGGAAAAGCTTCTCTGCCGCAATCTCAGCTAAACTCAAATTATGGTGAACTCTACAAGAACTTAACAAGGCTCCCCAAACACAAGCATCTGGTTCAAATGACATTTCCTTGACGATAGAATAAGCTTCTTCTAGTTTTCCTACACGACTGAGCAGCGTAACCATGCAAGCATAATGTTCCATCTGAGGTTTAACATCGTATTCTTTCGACATGCTATTAAAGTAATTCCATCCCTCTTCTGTTAAGCCGTTTTGGGAGCACGCAGATAACACACATGTGAAGGTAATTGAGTTGGGCTTATGGTCGGTTTGCAACATCATATGAAACATCTCAAATGTTTCCTTAGCTTTTCCATGCATAGCATAACCACTCATAACTGCATTCCAAGAAACCATATTCCGAGATGGCATTAGATCAAAACAACGCCGTGATAACTGGATTCTTCCGCAATTGGCATACATATTGATCAATGCACTGCCTACATATACATCATCGAAAATTCCCTTCCTGAGAGAAAAACAATGGATTTCCTTTCCATGCGTTAACGCTGAAATATTTCCACAAGCAGGGATCAAACTTGGGATAGTGACAGCATTAGGCTCCACACCATCAGCCTGCATATCTTTAAAAAACTCCAAAGCTTCCATGTCTTTCCCATTCTGGGAGCAGCTAGCAATTATTGATGTCCATGTCACAACATTCAACTCCATTTCTCGAGCTTTAAACTTCTTAAACACCTCCAATGCAGTATCAACCAAACCATTGCGCGACAACCCAGTAAGGAAAGCATTCAAAGAACCTATTTCCGTTTGATCAATTCCATCAAACACCCTAGACATCTCAGATGCACATCCACATCTTCCATACATGTCAAGAAGTGCACTCAGCACAAAATTATCTGATTCCAAACCCTGCTTGATTGCATACCCATGAACCTGTTCGCCCATCAAAACATCCTCCAAGTTCCCAATAACAGGCAAAACACAAGAAACAGTAGACCCATCAGGCAAAAACCCTTCCGATATCATCTCACGAAACAACATCACCGCCTCAATATAAGACCCTGCATTTCCAAACCCAGCAATCATACCATTCCACGACACCAAATTCGGTTCCACACCCTCGTTTCTCATCTCCGAAAAAAGCTCTCTAGCCCTATCAACAAGCCCTATTCTCGAGTAACCCGCAATCATAGCACTCCAACCAATCACATCTCTTTCAGACATACTATCAAACAGTTTATGTGCATCTTCAATTCTATTACATTTCAAATACATATGAACCAAAGAAGACACCAAAATAGAATCAGAACCAAACCCAGAAACAGCAGCATAACCATGAACCTGTCTACCAGGTTTCAACGCTTTCAATATACCACAAGCCTTGATAGCACTAGGAAGTAGATAACTATCGGGAACAAGACCACGAGAACCCATATGAGAAAACGCACCAAGAACATGATGGAAGTGATGTGACCTAGCAAAAGCATGAACAATGGAGGAGAAAGAGAAGATTGTGGGTTGAGGGAGAGAGGAGAGGATAATGTTGAGTTGTGGGAAGGGAAGGTAGTGAGAATAGAGAGTGAGGAGACTTGTGGTGAGTTGGGTGTTGGAAAAGAGATCGAATTTGAGGAAAAGTGCGTGAGCTTGTCGAGCATGGAATAGAGTGGAGGTTGATGAATTGAGGCATTGCGAAATGGATTGGAACATTGGAACTGAGAACGGGTTTTGTTTTGAACGATGAAGAATGTTAATGTTGTTGTTAGAATGTGTTACTTATGGTTATGGTGTTATCTGTGTTGGGGATTTTGGTTTGGAATTGGAAACATAGTCGTAGATCTACTACTAACTAGTAATGACTATTTTTATGGTTTTGAATAATTATAGGAAAAACAAAAAAAAAAACTTATTAGATGATACTAGAAAAAACTTATTGTCTATAAGAAAGTATTTTAAAAAGTTAATATGACAAGCTAGTTTTTTATTGTCTTCAAAATTGGGATTCATTGTCATGTCTATAAAAGTACTATTCTTTCCGATATATTATATTATTATCAACACAAACTACCCATCTTAATTTTCATTATTGTAGTCCGATTAATAGCTTGTTTAGGTTGAAAAAATTCTATTTATAAAAAATCAAAAGCTAATATTTGTTAGTTAAAGACTTTTAAACATTTGTTGCTGGGTCTAAAGCCGAATACATAAGCTTAACCAACACAGCTTTAGAAGTCATGTGAATTCAATCTCTCTTAAATAAACTTCAGGTTCCCTGCACCAAGCCTATCTTATTCTGCAACAACTTAAACAATGTGGTTTTATCTAACCATGCCAAAATCAAATATATGGAGTTGGTTATCTTTTTTCTTAGGAAAAATTCATTGCCAAAAACCTAATTGTGCAACATAGTCCTGATATGGATCAATATGTTGATTTGCTGACTAAGTTTAAGGGAAGATAATAGAGTAATACATTCTTTAACAAACTTGCAACTAACTCTGATTGTGAATAACTAATTTTGATGAGTCAACAAATTAGTTACAGTTTGTTATCCTTTATAAACTCACTTTCCGAGTTCTCTAACTAGCTTTAAAAGTTATCTAACTAATTTTATAACATTTTTGAAATAGCACAACAGAATGCAATTCTCTCTGTCCTTCAATACCTCTCTTTCTATTACATAAGGCCTTTTTTTTTGGTCAAATTATATAAGGTCTTTCGTTTAAGATTCTTAAAACATCATCATTTTAGCTATAATTGTGTGCAAAATTTGATTGGCTTTAAAAAAAATAAAAATTGTTAAGTATGTTTTTTTCAACCAATGAAAAACTTTTAACACTTATTTTTTTTTAAAAACAAATTCAATCATAATTTATGAAATTGTTTATTTCAAGAGTTTAACAATATAATTTTACTTCATGGATTTAGTATCTTAGTGTGAATCTTTTTTTAGTAAAAGGAAAAATATTGGTTTTGATTTTGTTTAATGAAAATTGAAGTCATGTTCTTACTACTTCCTCCACAAACTACCAAACTACCGAATCACAATCACTGCCATACGAAAAACATTTTAAGGACTGCGTGAATTGGATTCTGAAACGTGCATGACTTGTGTGTTTGCAAGCCTCTCCTGCTAGAAACATTCCAATGCATCTCTCATAATTTAATTCACAACATACCCGATTCCAGAATCTACTTTTGCAGATAATCTTAAAAAATCTATATAGAACATCTGAACCAGTTTGTAAATAATTTTCTGGGTTCGTTTAATTGAAGTGCACAATAACAAGGTACCCATTAACAACTGATGGTGTACATGTTCTGACATTCAGCTCAGAATTAAACAGAAAACAAAGTGAACTGAAGTGGTTGAGTTGATGAGCTGAAGTAGTTTAGTAGATGGCTTAAAAGTTAATCCATTCTTCCCTTCAAAATCCTTTCCTTTACTTCTGTTGGCGTGCTGCGGCAGACAAATTCAAAGACCAATAAGCCACAGATATTATCTTACAAATGAATAGGATAAAACCAAACCTAATTAAGCTTCAAAAATGAAAGATGAAAGGGTAGCAGCTTTTAAAAGTCACCAGCACTGACACTGAAGCACAGCCAATTTCACTTAGCAACCAAACATATCAAAACTCACTGGCATCCAACCCAGTGGCTTGTAAAAGATGGGCTAATGTAAATAAAGTGAACTTATGACAGGTGCATTTAAAGGAAAAGTAACTTATGACACAATATGTAGAAATCCCAAGAATAGACTGCTAAAAAAGAATAAAACTTATAAACTTACACAACATAGACATGTCCACCCCAGCCACTGAGACAGTCGCGGTCTACAGATGATAACAGTGCTTGGGAAATGGTTTCAAACAATTCCTCGGCTTCCTGTATTAAGAAACAAAGCAGAAAAAAACATAAGTTCACTTTCTTTGCCGAACATGGAGAAACAATGTTTAGAAAATCTATCAAGCTAAGCAAAAATGCTAGTGTGACTATGTGCAGATCTTAGTGGAAGATACAAATGCAAAATTGTGGAATAGCTAAATGGACTTCACACTAAAGAACATCTAATTTACACTCTGAAGTCAGACATTGCACACTACTGTTGCATTTTTATAACTCGATAACTATTTAAATTAACCCCAATTTTTTCTGCTCGTACCGTTTGCCCTGCCCTTCAACCAATTGATCCTCCTATAGAACTTGTCTATGGCCCTATAATGTAGCTCAAACTCAATCTTGAACTGCTTGAATGAAATTAAGCAGAAGTCAGCATCTACCTTGCTGATCTTTACTAGTTAAGTTTTGTGGTTTCCCTCTAACATATACCCTGGATAAAGGTGTGCTCTTCAGGTTTAGGAAATATCCTCCAAATCCAAACCTGCATTAAATTTCCATGCTTGGATCCAGCTTTTGTTCAAGCCTGAACACTACGAAGGTCGATAACCAAGTATCTTTCCCTTAAAAAAATCAATATGGTGTCTTAAGAATTGTGGTTGGGCCTAACTCAACCTTACAAAACCGGCTTATAAAGTAAGGGAATGCCCAAGCTTTTTAAACAATACACATGTCATATCTCTAAGTAATATGAAACTAAATCCACCCCTTCAAACCCATCATAGTGAAGGTGTTGGAGGTTGCAATGAAGGCAACTCATGCAGCAGTTAGGCAACTAGGGGCGGAACATCTTCCATCTATGTGGGGCCCTAACATCTCTCCTACAATCAGTTCCCTGTTATATGATCTTATCAGCTCCATCAAAACCAGAAACTGAAGATACAATCCTAAATCCCCATTTCTTGAAAACCACCTGATAATGAAGGCTTGATGATGCCTTCCACAAAAGATGTTGAGCATGTAGAGAGATTTTGTTGTCCCCTTACTTTATTATTTTCTGACTCAGTTCTGACACTATTTGCTTTCAACACATTTTTCAACACACTCATTTATGGTTATAATTCACACAAAAACTTGCATTGGACCCATGTGAATTTTAACCAATAAAAAAGAGTGTGAAAAAGTCTGGCTTGTGTGAGTGTATATGTTAATGAGTGTATTTACTCCCAAGTGAAAATATGGTAGTTTATAAACATGTCTGTTTAGATATGCTTATTTGTTATTAAACATAACCAAAACAAGTGAATAAACAGACAAAACAGGTTAAACTTTGGGACAAACCATGTCAGGCTTAAACATCGATTCACAAGCACCATACAGAGACTCAGATGCAGTACCGGCAACAACAAAATCTTTTGCAAGCTCCCTGTATATACAAAATATTAAAAATGTTAGAATCTTATTAATGTAGCTTACATATATATAAGAAATTGTTGCAAAAAGCATATTTACAAATTGTTGTAGCAACTTCTCAAAAATATTGTTTCGGTGCTGTTACAAAAGCTAAAAGTAACATCTGAAAAAAACACAAAAAATATAGCATAAAAGCATTGTTTTTCAAAGCTTGTCCTGGGAGTACATTTCAGTGTGGCTGCTATCTAAATAACAGCTTGGGCGTCAAAGTGTGCCGAATCGAGAATGACTTGCAAATTGTTATAAACAAGTACGCATCTCAAACAACACGTCGTTCTATGCATATTACCATTATTTGTTGTTTTTAGTTTTTACTAAAGGAATGAAATCACTAACTCAAATAGAATTTATGCAGAGATGGGAGGATAAGTAATCACCCATCTCCTAAGCAAAGAATAAAAAAAATTAAAAAATCAAGACAACGAAGAAAATCAATGAAGCAAAGTAGTTGCCCTTCCTTGTTGGAATTCTCCATATTGGGAAAAGGCACTAGAAGCAGCCATCAGTAGTAAAGCTTCAATAAGGTGTTTAGAGGATATCACAATAGGGAGCAAAGCAACTACCCCCTTTTTTGGGAAGAACACCTCTTCCTCATTAATTAGGGGATTGAGGTGAGAAACAGTAGACCAAGTAAATATGTTTGCCATACACAGGCTATAAGTACACAATGCCCTGCAAAACTATTTGAAATACAGTGATAGTTGGGCTGAGAGGCAAGAGTGCTACCCCTTATCATATCTGTTAGTGAAACCCAAGTATAAAGGCATGGTACTATACACAAAATACAAGATAAATACCAAATCTTATCTGAAATCAAGTGTTATGCCAAAGACACCTTTTCATGATATCGGAGTATCTACTCCAACTGAATAGACCAACACACACAACACAAGTATTCAACTTATTAGCTTCCAGTTTCACAAATCACAATTCATAAATTTGGTCCAGTACTTAAATTTATTATAAAAGAAACCAATGCCATTTATGTCACGGCTCCAACATGCTCTAACTTCATATTCTTTACGCACTTGATTTTTTTACTTGTTTTCTATCACACAATAGAAATCACCAACTTCTACACTAATAAAACTCGAGCACAAAACATTTCTGAAATATCCCATGCAGTATTATGTTTTCTTATATGCAATAGCACTACAATTATACACATTGCAAACATTTACAACTTTCAAGGCATGCAGACCTCTCTCTCCAAGATAATATAGGGACAAAAGAGCAATTGAACTTACTTTGCTCCAATTGCATCCATTGTGCAAATGAATGGTTTGTCATCATCCCCTAGTCCAGCAATTACAGGCTGACAAAAGTATGGACCAAACCTAAAAGGAAAAAGAAAGCATACTTAGTTTATAAAGTTTCAACACAATAATTTGTAAACATAACAAAAAAGAGTACACAATCTTATAGTTTAATGTGATATGTTGTGATGTTATCAGGTATGCAAACAGGAGAATTAGAATTTCAGAGGGTTCAAACTACAACAAGCTATAGTCTATGACCATCAGCAAATCAGATAGAAAATTGACCATGATCAATTAAAACAGGTATCCACTCAATGGTCAAACCCCAAACCTAATACTATACACCGATGTTGAGAATAGATAGCAGTTAGCACAGAGAGAACAAAATAAGTCACGGTCTAGACAGCCTGTTCTATAATCTTCCATTTCACCTTTTGAGTAGAACCAAAATGAATTACTTTTCTGCCTTATGCCCTGTTCTGTTCTACTCATAATATGAACCAAACACTAGTTTTGTTCTGTTTTAACCAGTCTACCAGTCACTGCCCTAATATACTTCGCCTAGATTTAAAACTCTGGTTGTTATCACTATTGCATGGAAGTCCTTCATAATACAGAAAATTGAGGATACACCTCAAATTAAGATTGTGACATAGTTGCAGGGGGGTCCAAAACCTTTATACTGAGTTTGAAATTTCAGTTGCAATTTGCAACCATGCATTTGGTGACCTAACTATTGATCCAATCCCACTACTCCCGCCACTAATGAGCACAAAAAATATCTTTGGTGTCACGCCGAGTGTTTTTAGGGTCACACATAAAAAAATGTCAAAATATAAAAAAAGCCACAAGGTTTGTGGCTTTTAAAAAACAGGCTGCTACCCCAAAAAACACAGCGACAAAACGGTATCTGAAGATGCCAATACCGAAACCGTTATTCACCGTTTTTAAGATAAAGAACAAATTGTGATTAATTCACACCGCGATGACCGCAATCAGCGTTACAAGACATGTACCGACCGAAATCGTGAAAGCCTTAACGCAATTGCAACACAACCGTTATTTAAAACCTTATACATACTCATAAACTTGAGCTAATCTTAGTGCATCTAAAATATTTACAATCATCAAATAGATCTCCCCTAATTCCACACACAAAAAAAAAACAGACAAATCATTCAATTTTCTTCACAAAATAAGCTTCTCTTTTCAAAAACAAAATCAAGATCTAAATAGCAATACCGTTTCTCGTAAAGAATAGCAGACACTAAGCTAGCAAATGTCTCCGGCTTCATATCGCGCTCTTCACGGAGCTTATACAGTTTGTGACGAAAAACGAATCGCTGATACCTAGAATCACGAATAACAACAAGAACAAAAATCAGAAAATGGCAAAATAAAAAGTAAAAAAATTTTAAAAAAAACAAAAGTGAGAAGAAGGTTACAGTGTCTGAGAATCGGTGGCGAGTCCAGAAAGACCGATGAAGAGCTTATCGTGAATTTTGGAAATCCTTTGGAAATCGGTGGCTATGGTCTGAAGCTGAACACCGAGTCTTCGATCGCTGGCAATGGCGAAGCAGTTCTTACCTACCATAGCAACTAGGGCACTTCCATTGTACTCGAAGATCGACATCTTTTCGTTTGATCTCAAAAACGATACTCTAACCCTTAGAAATGCAAATTTAAAACCCTAACTTAATATGATTTGTATATATGAGAAAGAAAGAAATAAAAAAAGTCCGTAATTCTTTTCTTTGGGAATAAGCCACCAAAGATAAACACAATTTAGGTTTATTATGATTTACAAGTTAAGAAAGAAATAAACAGGTGGTTAAATAATTTACAATCTGTTTATTATGTTTTACTAGTTATTTTCATGGAAAACACAATTTAATCTAAAGTGAATTTTTTTTAAAGTAATTATCTTTTTATTTGTAGCATTTTGTGAATAAATATATTTTTAGAAATTTATGTTAAATAGTTATATTTCCAGGTTTCATTTATAGAAAAAAATATGTTCTATATAAATTATGGAAATTCTACTAAAAGAATAACGACCGCTAGGGTTTTAGGGCGAGAGAGTGAACATTTCAAATTTGGTCTCAGGTCGTTGCACATTTCTTCATCGGCGACGAGGCTCTTAAAGGATGGAGGAATTCAGGCAGGGTAGCACAAACAAGGGGATGGGATAATGGATTGAGGTTAGGGCAAAAAGACGGAAAGCGATTCGATCAGAATCTAAATGACTGGATAACATGATGAATTTCACACGACAGGGAGGAAGATATCACGAGAGTTGTGCAGGTTATAGTTAGAAATGCCTATATGACATGTATGAGACATTTAACCGCATAGTAGGAGTAAGTTTGAATGGCTATGGCAATCATGAAGGTGCAATTCATAACAAGTTTCGATTTGATCATTCTATGATTGTTGTTACTAAGGGAAGATCATGTACGCAGAGAGCTTTGAGTCATGCAAAGCTCTATACGTATAGATGCAATTGTGGTAGTCAATTTAGTATGAAAGACGTATGTGTGGAACCACCTTGAGCAATAATGGCTTCTTTCTATTTTTCCAATATTCCAAATCATCTCCCGTATGCCGAATTACGAAGGGAACTAGATGTATGTGGAATTTTGTCCGATGTGTTTATTTCTCGAAATAGAAAGGCAAGGTGGCAATTGTTTGGGTTTGCGCAGTTTGCTAATGGGAGGGATGTGGAAATTTTGAGCAAAACTTTAAATGTTTATTTCAGAGATTATCGAATGTTTGCGAATGTGTCTCGTTATGACAAGTTTGAGAAGTTTCATAGGAGAATCTTGAGGGCGGGTGAGAGAGAAAAATGTTGAGATATGAGGAAAAAAATTACTTGAGGGAGAATGGGATGAAGGAGGCATAGTTTGGGATTAGGAGGAAGAAGGAGTTGGATATGGTGAATGAGGAGGATGTAAGGAACAGAGAGGAAAAGGAAAAACTAAGAGTGGCGACTGATAAGAGAATGGTAAGTAAGGTGCAAAAGGAAAGGGAGAAGGACCTGAGTTGTTCAAAGGTGAATGGTAGGGTGGTTTCGTACGCATAGCTAGTGGAAGGTAAAGTAAGAAGTTGGAGGGGGACGACGAGGGAAAAGAATATGTGGTTCTGGTTGGTAGAAGTTATGAGGATGATCCTAAAGACATTATTGATTGGGCACGCAATGGTGTGATGGCTAGAATTCAAAATGTTGTTAGTGTTCTGGTTATTCAATAGACTATTTCAGATGTTGAGTTTCATGGTTTTATGGTGGCACGGTTGGGAGGAGACAAAAAAATTGTAATTTATGGGCACAACAGAGGTGATGTCTATTTTTAATGAAGCGACTGATTTTTTTAGCA
The DNA here is from genome assembly GCA_963859935.3 of Lathyrus sativus. Taxonomy (NCBI): domain Eukaryota; kingdom Viridiplantae; phylum Streptophyta; class Magnoliopsida; order Fabales; family Fabaceae; genus Lathyrus; species Lathyrus sativus. Next base: position 564,822,774 of record OZ012737.1, on the reverse strand, counting down.
CTTTTGTATATGATTGTCGTACTTGGTCAAAGAATAGTGATGCGGTTTATGAAAGAGGAATGTGGGTACGTTTTCATGCTATATTGTTACATTCAGGGAATGTGAGGCTTTTTGGGAAGCTTGCTTCAGTTAAAGGAAGATTGTTGAAAATCGATAAATGCATTATCAATAAATTGAGGTCGGATGGGTGAAGATGATCGGTCTAAGGAATGTTTTAATTTAAAAGCTACAATTGAATGGCAAGGACCTTGGAGTTTTGACTTTATCAAAAAGAAAGAAATAGCGGATGAAGTTTATTTGATGGTAAGAAATCTGGATCTATTCATAGTAAGCAAAAGAAGGAAAGATGCTCACGTAAACTGTAACACTCTGGAATTTGATTAATTTATTTAATCAAATTATTTGTATTTTAATTAATTAATTGGTATTTGATGTGCTTTTAATTAAATATGTATATTGAGTTGTATATGGATGTGGGGTATTGGTGAGATATAGTGAGAGCTTTGTAGGGTGGTAGAAGGATTGGAATAATTAAATTAATTGGAAATAATTAGAATAAATAATTATTTTTAATTAATTAATTAAAATAATTGAGAAAAGAGACTTTTGGGTGAAAAATAGGAAATAAGGAGAAAGAGGGGAAATGGTGAATAAAATTAGAAGAGTTGAGCTTTAGTATAATTTTTAAAATATTAAAAATTAGGTTAGAGATAAATAGTGGTTAGTAGAGTTTTGAAATAAAAGAGTACATGAAAACATGATTTTGGGAAAAGAGGCAAGAACAAAGTTAGGGCTTGAAGAGGAAAGAACAACTTTGATCAATTCTGAATTTTTGCAAGAAAGTTAAGGTAAGGGGAGAAAAGGTTTTGATATGGGTGTATTGCATGATATGGTAGATAAAATAGACCCTTAATCTCTTTAAAGATTATATGAAAATCTCATGAATTCTTGTTGTTACATGTTGTTCTATAAATTGATGATGTAAGCTGTATATATTCAATTTTCATGACTGATTTCGTGTGCGTATAATTATGTTTATGTGTTTATGTTGTTATGTCATTGATGGGATTTTGAAGGGTTGAACCTAGCATGAAAAGTCATGAACATAAAAGAATTTGTTATCATTTTAATAGTATCTCACATTTTCTTAGAAGAACTCCATATATCATTTTAAGAGTATTTCACATTTTCTTAGCGATTTTACAAAGATGAAAATAAATTTTTTTGCTATCATCTAGAGACATAGTTGTATCTAATAGATTTTATATTTTCTCTTTTCCTCTTCGGTCCAAAGGGAGTCAAATTTATTTACTACTTCATCATTTACGTGATGAGTAGGAAAAAAACAGACTATTAACTATTGTTTTTCACAACTCATGATCTATGCTTTGTAAAAACATTCTAAACCTAGTTTTTAAAATATCAAATCTACTATCATTGAAAAATGGTGGTGTGTTTAGAAAAGATCTTTTGTCAGAAGTGATCTTCCTCCTGAGACAATTAGCCTTTAAATATGAGTTATAATCTGATGTCACTTGTTGAACATGCGACTTCCCACACAAGAGAGGGTGAATTGTGCGGTCCCAAAAAACATGGTTTTGAAAAATTTTGCAGATTAAAATTAGAGTTTAAAAGCACTTTGAAAAACGTTTAAGTAATAAGCAGCGGAAAATAAATTACGGAATATAAAGATTTAAGGAAAAGAGATAAACACCATGATGTATAGAGGTTTGGTCAAAGAAGAAAACAACCTACTTCACTCACAAAGAATTTATCTTGAGGGTATCCAAAAAGCTTTGATAGATTTTAGTAGGTACAACTCACGAACCTCCTTATACTAGGAAAAAATCTAAACAGCAAGACTTGAAATTTATCAATTGAGTCTTCTCTTTCCAGTGGTGGACTGAAACGGTTAGTCCCCTTTCCACAAACAGTAAATTGAAGCAGTTAGTCCCTATTCCACAAACTGTAGATCGAAACAGTTAGTCTTCTTTCTACGAGAATTTCACGCGCACACACTAATTCTCACAGCATCTACTTTATAGGATGTTAGTCACAAGGTATTAAGTTTCTAGATGAAAATGGGTCTTAGGCCTTGATGGTTATCATGAGGCTGATCAAAATTGAATCATTACAAGATTGATCATCTCTCTTTCTCTGATTTTCCTCAATAAAAAATTACACACACAAAGTGTAACAAATATGAGATTCAATATCTTATGAATTACACTCAAAAAGTTGTTCTTCTGAAACAAAAGAAAAATACAAATGTGCTATGAATGAACACACTGGAGAAGAAGAAACAAATTGACATTTAGTCTAACAAAAGTTTCAACAATTCTTTCATCATGAAAAAGTTCAAAAATGAGAATTCATGTGCTTGGATCAAAGAAACAATTATTTAAATCCAAGGTGGAATTTTGGAATTTTGAGGTTATGATTTGAATCATTATTCAGTCTAAGATTTGAGTCAAGTGTAAACCATGATTCTAGTCATATTGGGTTGTGATTCGAGTCACTTGTAATGTATGATTCGAATCAAATCTGACAATGCCAAAATCTTGCTTTCATGGAAAGCTATGGTTGAGTCAAATTAAACTTGTGATTCAAATCAAATCACACAACACCAAATTCCAATTTTCATAAATTGTATGATTTGTAGCATACAATGTACAAGATTTGAATCAAGCAATTCAACACGTTGATTTAAGTGTTCTAACTTGTGATTCAAGGAACACTTGATAAAAGACAAAAACCAATTTGTTAGGCTCAATGACACACAGTATCATGGTCCAACATTCTAATTTATTAAATAATGGTGGGTCTAACGTACAAATCTAAATAGCTAAACTGAATATAATATAATTCAAACGCGAATAAATTCCAAACACAAAAATAATTAAATATCGAAAAAATTACAAACACACGAATAATCAAATAAAACATGCACGCAAATTGAAATAACCATCAATACTATAAAAAAACGATACCATACGATAATGTAACTATAATTTCATTGGTCACATGTAATCCCAACAAGAATTTAAACAGGAATTTCAATGGCCTTATAATAAGACATTCTATCCAGAATGAATGGGACCAGAACATGCAGGTGCATGTGGAAGCAGTAGATATACTAGAGAAAGTGGAAGTGGTAAAAAAAACAAAGGACGAAGAAGAAGAAAAAGAAGATGATGATGATGACGACGACGACGACGAAGAAGAAGAAGAAGAAGAAGAAGAAACTGTAAGTTATATGTATGCCTAAGAGGGGGGGGGGGGGGTGAATTAGGTTCTTAGACACTTTTTTCGGTTTTTGGTGATTTTTGGATTTTACTTTCCTAAATGCTTCTAGGTGATGAAAGGCGGTAAATGCGGAAAGTAAAGAACACAACGATGTATAGTGGTTCCCCTCACAGTCCGAGAGTACTCCATTCCCCTTTCAACATGAAAGAGTATTTTACTATCAATGTTAGATTTCCTAAGACAATTCTAACAACCAAAAACACCCTTCTTGGATTTACACAATTTTAAAGTCCTACCGAGAATGAATATCTCACACAAGGACCTCTTGTATCCACAATCCGGATAACAAGGAAAACCCTACACACTTATCTTTAACAATCCTAAAAAATAAGTTGTAGTGAATCTGAATTTTTGTATAAGTAACAATTTGAATGTTTATCAATACGAATACCAATCTTCTTCTTGAAACAAATAATACTTAGATATAATATACAAGTGTTCTTTTTGTGAAAGAAAGTTGTGAAGATGTGAAAGTTAATCTCAATGGCTTCTTTCAAAAGTCTGTTTTGAACACTTTTATGAAAATTCAAAAGGATGAAGAAAAATAGTATTTTTGAAATTTGTTTCTTGAAGGTTGTTTTGATTTTGAAAAAGAAATCAATTTATAGGAGTGAAAAACCTTTCCAAAAAGGTGTGATTTTAGAACAGCAAAAATAGCCAGTAAGAAATCTTAGAACAATGCAATCTTTCATGAGAGGCTGCTATTTTTGCTCACTGGTACAGTGTTAATAGGTTAACCAAATAGGTTAATCGGTTAACACCTTTCCAACGTTTAAAAATATTTGAATTTTACACGTGTTAATCGGTTAACCCTATAAGTTAATCGGTTAACACTGTTAGAACGCCCCAAAAATATAATTTTGAAATGTGTTAATCGGTTAACCCATATGGTTAATCGATTAACACTGAAGGTTTTTCCAAAAATACTTAATTTAAAAATATAAAGAGTATTTTAAAATGTTTTGAAAAAACTTAGTGATAGTGGTGTAGTGAAATGTGATTGAAAGAACACTTGTATAAAATATTTCTAAGTAAAATATGTTTATACCGTTTCTTGTATCATCAACACCGCTTGAAGCTTGATCCATAGCGCCATATGCGACTTTCTTGATCTTGATAATTGATTCTTGTTGATTGTTTGCGCCTCTTGCTTTTTGTGAAGTATTCAGAAAAAATGTGCTTCTGGTTTTATCTTCAGTATATATACCCCCACGGGTATATTGTATAAGCATCTTTAATACATATACCCCCACAGGTATATAGCGTAAGTACCTTGCGTGCCAAGCTTGTATGAGTTGTCTTCATCAAAACACAAAAGCCTTGAAGCTTGATTCTACAATCTCCCCATTTTTGATGACGACGGCCGTTTTTTTGAAAATCTTGCTTTGATACTTGATTCCTAACATTTCTCCCCCTTAGTTGGATCTCCCCCTAAATACAAGAGAGATAGAAATTTTTCTGCACATGGAAATGTTAGAAACCAATCCTCCCCCCCCCCCCCCCTTTGTCATTAGCAAAAAGGAAGAGGAGCAAAGAAATTGAAAGTAAAACAATCATACACAAAGTAAGCACTTAAAACACATTTAACCAAAATTTGACCAATTTCGTTTCTGATTTTTTTGAAAAATTAACAGTGTTAATCGGTTAACCAAATAGGTTAATCGGTTAACACATTAAAATTTTTAATTTTCAAAATAAAAGGTAACAGTGTTGATCGGTTAACCCTATAGGTTAATCGGTTAACAAACGCGAGATTTTAGAAAATGCTTAAAAACAGAATGTAAACAAGTTTGAAAACATACAATATGCACACATTAACTTAAGAAGAGGTTAGATGTCACCTTCATCGAGAATTCTGAGTTCTCGTTGAATCTTGAAGAAAGGTTCTTTTGCCAGTGGCTTTGTGAAAATGTCGGCGAGTTGGTTATGCATATCCACAGAGGTAACTTCGACGTCTCCATTAAACACATGATCGCGTAAGAAGTGGTGTCGAATATCTATATGTTTGGTTATTGAATGTATGACGGGATTTTTTGTTATCTTGATTGCACTAGTGTTGTCGCACCGAAGTGGAATGCATCCGAGATTCAATCCGTAATCATCAAGTTATTGCTTAAGCCAAAGAATTTGTGCACAGCAACTTCCCGCCACTATGTACTCTGCCTCAGTCGTACTTAGAGTAACACACGCTTGTTTCTTGCAAGCCCATGAAACTAATTCATTTCCTAGGACGTGACACGTTCCACTTGTGCTTTTCCGATCTGTTTTACAACCTGCATAGTCCGCGTCAGAATAACCAACTAAATTGCATATACTACATTTTGGATACCATAGGCCGACGTTTGATGTTCCCTTGAGATACTTCATAATTCTCTTCACTGCGGTGAGGTGTGACTCTTTTGGATTTGCTTGAAATCGGGCACACAAACAAACACTGAACATAATGTCAGGACGACTTGCCGTCAAATACAGTAAGGAACCAATCATTCCTCGATACTTTGTTATGTCGATAGAAGCACCGGATTCATCTTGATCTACATAGGTTCCGGATCCCATAGGTGTAGCCATTGCCTTATAAGTATCCATATCAAATATTTTCAACAACTCTTTACAATACTTGCTTTGGTTGATGAAGATACCGTCTTTCAATTGCTTGATTTGAAGTCCAAGAAAGTAGTTCATCTTTCCCATCATGAACATCTCAAATTCTCCTTGCATCATGGATGAGAATTCCTCACATAGGTCTTTGTTAGTTGAACCAAAAATGATATCGTCAACATAGACTTGAACTAATAAAGTATTACTTTTATCTTTCTTGATAAACAGAGTCTTGTCAACCTTGCCTTTAACAAAACCTTTTTCGCATAGGAAATTGCTAAGTCGATCATACCATGCCCTTGGTGCTTGCTTTAAGCCGTAAAGAGCTTTCTTCAACCTGAAGACATGTGAAGGATTCTTGAAGTCTTCAAAGCCCGGGGGTTGTTTGACATAGAATTCTTCATTGATGTAGCCATTCAAGAATGCGCTTTTGACGTCCATTTGAAAAAGCTGAAAATTTAATGAACAAGCATAAGCAAGCAATAGACAAATCGCTTCTAACCTTGCAACCAGAGCGAATGTTTCCTCGAAATCAATCCCTTCCTCTTGATTGTAGCCTTGGGCCACCAATCTTGCTTTGTTCCGAATGATAATTCAATTCTCATCCAGTTTGTTCTTGAATACCCATCTTGTACCAACGATGTGCTTATTACTAGGTCTAGGAACAAGTTCCCAAACTTGATTCCTTTCAAATTGGTTTAACTCTTCTTGCATAGCGATAATCCATTGATCATCATTTAGGGCTTCACCAACTTTGGAGGGTTCGATTTGAGAAACAAATGCCATGTTTAAGCAAGCATCTTGGAGATTGAGTCTTGTTGTAACGCCTTGACTAATGTCACCAATAACTTTTTCAATTGGATGATCTCTATGAGTTCTCCATTCTTTTGGTAGATCGTTGACATTGGAATATTGTTGAATCGATATATCTTGTTCTTTCATGATATCTTTAGAAGTATCTTCATTGGAAATTCCTACAAAATCATCATCATTATCACAAAACACAATATCCTCCTTGGAGGGGTTAGATTCATCAAATTTGACATGCATAGATTCTTCAATAGTTAATGTTCTTTTATTATAAACTCTAAATGCTTTACTAGTAAGGGAATAACCGAGAAATATACCTTCATCCGATTTTTCATCGAACTTACCAAGATTGTCTTTGTCATTGTTGAGGACAAAGCACTTGCATCCAAAGATATGAAAGAAAGCAATGTTTGGTTTCCTCCCTTTGAAGAGTTCATAAGGGGTCTTCTTAAGAATTAGTCTAATGTTAACACGGTTACTTACAAACTATGTCGTGCTTACCGCATCCGCCCAAAAATACTTAGGTAGATTTGAGTCGCTAAGCATTGTTCTTGCAAGTTCCACTAATGACCGATTCTTCCTTTCTGCAACACCATTTTGTTGAGGAGTTCTTGGTGCCGAGAAGTTGTGTGAGATTCCATGTTCTTCACAAAATTCTTCGAATAAAGTATTTTGGAATTCTCCACCGTGATCGCTTCTAATGGAGGCTATTGTAAGAGACTTCTCATTTTGGATTTGTTTGGCAAAATTCTTAAATGCTTTAAAAGTGTCATTTTTCTGCACTAAAAAGTAAGTCCAACAAAATCTAGAATAATCATCTACAATTAATAATGCATAGAAATTACCTCTGAAACTTTTTGTTCTCGATGGACCAAAAAGATCCATATGCAACAATTGTAGTGGCCTTGTTGTGGACACCACATTTTTGGATATGAAAGTTGATTTAGTTTGTTTCCCCTTTTGACATGCGCCACACAATCTATCTTTGACGAATTTGATCTTCAGTAATCCAATCACCTAATCATGTTTAATTAATTTGTTCAAGTGCTCCATGTGAATGTGAGCGATTCTTTTATGCCATAGCCATGACTCGTTGTTGTTCACCATAAGAGATTTAACCTTCAAAGATAAATTGTCAAGAGAAATCATAAAAATATTATTGATTCTATTACCTTTTAACATAACCTCATGAGTGACTTCGTCTTCTATCAAACATTCATCTTTGTTGAACTTGATTTTGAATCCTTTGTCACAAAGTTGGCTAATACTAAGAAGATTGTGCTTGAGCCCTTCGACATAAAGTACATCTTCTATTGTTGTACAAGGTAGTGAACCAATAATGCCTATACCAAGAATCTTGCCTTTATTATTATCACCATAAGTAACATAACCCTTGACTTTAAGCGTTAGTTGTGAAAATTTGTTTATATCTCCCGTCATATGCCTTGAACACCCACTATCAAGATACCAATGATTTCCGGAGGTCTTCAAGCATACCTCATTTTTTTCGTCATCGGAGTGGTGTGAAGCCATTAGAGCCATATTTGCACATTCATCGCTTTCCGATTCCGATGAGGAACTTATCTCATTATCTTCCCAAGCAATATACGCCTTCTTGTTCTTGAAGTCCTTCTTGCCTTTAAATCCTCCTTTCTTTGGAAGCTTTGGACAATCTGGTTTTATGTGGCCTTACTTTCCACATTCATAGCATGTAACATCTTGCATTGATGTGGATGCCTCCCTTTTTCTGAAATGTCTATTCTTTTTATTATTAAGGGATTTATCATTTTTATTGAAAAACTTACCAAGTCTTTTTACAAGGAGCATGAACTGTTCATCTTCCTCCAATGCGTCATCATTTTTCTTTTCTTTTGACTCCACTTTCAAGGCAATTCCTTTGGATTTCTTTTCTAGATTTTCATGTTTCTCAAGCCTTCCAAGTTCTAACTCATGTTCTTGAAGTTTGCCAAAAAGTGATGCAGACGTCATTGTTGAAAGACTTTTCTTCTCCGAAGTTGTCGTCACTTTTGGTTGCCATTTCCTGGTTAAGGATCTAAGAATTTTAAGATTCAAATCATCGTTAGTAAAGGTCTTACCGAGAGTAATTAAGTGATTTGTCAAGTGAACAAATCTTTTATGTAATGCCACAATGGATTCTTCGGGCAGCATTCTAAACATTTCATATTCTTGACTTAGTGTGTTCAATCTGGATCTCTTTACTTCGGCGGTGCCTTCATGTGTTTCCACTAAGGTGTCCCATATTTCTTTTGCCGACTTGCATTGAGAGATACAGAAGAACTCATCCATACTCAAGGCACTTTGTAATATGTTGATAGCCTTTTTCTCATTAAGAATCCTTTTCTTGTCATCTACATCGTATGATGATTTAACCTTTGGAGTTCCTACACCATTGACGACACTTGTCGGTTCATGAGGACCATTTTCAACAGTTTCCCATATTCCTTCTCTTTGGGCTTCTAGATGTGCCTTCATGAGAATTTTCCAAAAATCAAAATATTCTCCAGAAAACAGTGGGGGTTTGTTACTACTTCCACCGTCTTTGAAAACCGGGTTGGTGCTAGCGGAAGCCATTCTGGATCGATAGGAACAGGTTACCTTAACCTGCTCTGATGTCAATTGTAAGTTATTTGTATACCTAAGAGGGGGTGAATTAGGTTCTTAGACACTTTTTCTGGTTTTTGGTGATTTTTGGATTTTACTTTCCTAAATGCTTCTAGGTGATGAAAGATGGTAAATGCGGAAAGTAAAGAACACAACGATGTATGATGGTTCCCCTCACAGTCCGAGAGTACTCCACTCCCCTTTCAACATGAAAGAGTATTTTACTATCAATGTTAGATTTCCTAAGACAATTCTAACAACCAAGAACACCCTTCTTGGATTTACACAATTTTAAAGTCCTACCGAGAATGAATATCTCACACAAGGACCTCTTGTATTCACAATCCGGATAACAAGGAAAATCCTACACACTTATCTTTAACAATCCTAAAAAATAAGTTGTAGTGAATCTGAATTTTTGTATAAGTAACAATTTGAATGTTTATCAATACGAATACTGATCTTCTTCTTGAAACAAATAATACTCAGATATAATATACAAGTGTTCTTTTTGTGAAAGAAAGCTGTGAAGATGTGAAAGTTAATTTCAATGGCTTCTTTCAAAAGTCTGGTTTGAACACTTTTATGAAAATTCAAACGGATGAAGAAAAAGAGTATTTTTGAAATTTGTTTCTTGAAGGATGTTTTGATTTTGAAAAAGAATTCAATTTATAGGAGTGAAAAACCTTTCCAAAAAGGTGTGATTTTGGAACAGCAAAAATAGCCAGTAAGAAATCTTATAACAATGCAATCTTTCATGAGAGGCTGCTATTTTTGCTCACTGGTACAGTGTTAATCGGTTAACCAAATAGGTTAATCGGTTAACACCTTTTCAACGTTTAAAAATATTTGAATTTTACATGTGTTAATCGGTTAACCCTATAGGTTAATCAGTTAACACTGTTAAAACGTCCCAAAAACATAATTTTGAAATGTGTTAATCGGTTAACCCATATGGTTAATCGATTAACACTGAAGGTTTTTCCAAAAATACTTAATTTAAAAATATAGAGTATTTTAAAATGTTTTGAAAAAACTTAGTGATAGTGGTGTAGTGAAATGTGATTGAAAGAACACTTGTATAAAATATTTCTAAGTAAAATATGTTTATACCGTTTCTTGTATCATCAACACCGCTTGAAGCTTGAGGACGAAGCTTGATCCATAACGCCATATGCGACTTTCTTGATCTTGATAATTGATTCTTGTTGATTGCTTGCGCCTCTTGCTTTTTGTGAAGTATTCAGAAAAAATGTGCTTCTGGTTTTATCTTCAGTATATATACCCCCACGGGTATATTGTATAAGCATCTTTAATACATATACCCCCACGAGTATATAGCATAAGTACCTTGCGTGCCAAGCTTGTATGAGTTGTCTTCATCAAAACACAAAAGCCTTGAAACTTGATTCTACATAAACCTTTCCCATAACGTTTTCTAGCTCATAAAATATCAAAACTTCATGACATTTGTTAAAACTAATAAAACTTCTCAAAACTATCAATTATCAATTATAAAAATTCACTTAATTGGCAATTTACTAACATATAACATGTAAAAATGTATTGAACTGACGACTAATCAACTTGTCTTACTTCCTTATGGACTATCCTTTTTTAGACCCCGTATGATTATTTTAGTACAATGCTTAATTTCAATCCTACAAAGTTTCCCACTCATTTATTTCTTGCTCTACTATTAGTTATTTTATTTTATTTTTTTCAAAATTTGATATCAAGTCTTGCAATCCACTAATAATTAGTGGATCAATTTTTCCGTCCACCAGTGAAATTCCACCATCTACTAGCAGTAGACTCATTTAAAGACCAATTAAAGTTGTATTATCTGGTACACCATAAGATATATCTATTTACGTGTTAGCCCTCTTAGCACTAAAATAATATTTAAGTGAATATAAAATTTAGAAGAGAAAAATAATAAGTAAAGAATGTGATTTTATTAGATTTCTTGTGTGTTTTTAAATGACCACAAGTCTTCTTTTTATATTGAAACGTTTAACCAAGAAATGAAGGATTTTTTACCAGATCCATGTCATAATCAAATAGGCTACATCCATAATAGACAATGACTTAGAAAAATTGCAAAATTTCCGCTGGAATTAAAATCATTGATTAGAAGGCTTTTTTAATCGATCATTGAGTGAGTTTGTCCCATAGTCAATTACATAAGTATCATAGTTAGTGTAGTAGTTTTAGGATAATGTCTATTACCTTTTGCAATCATCAAATGAAATAGTTGATATGAAAACTTGTTATCTATGTAGATAAACCTTAAGCAGTATCATTGAAATTCCCTCTATATGCTATCAACATTGTATTTTCCCATTAATTACAAATTCCACACATTTTCTTTCTCAACATATAGTAACCCTTTTAACATCACATTTCCTGCTCATTTTCCTTGAGCTTTTGTGCATAGAGCTTCTTTGCCTCATTATCCTTACAAGCTTCCCTTGTCCTGTTATCTGATTCCATTGCCACATGTCCTTATCTTTGTTGATTCAACCCTTATTCTCTATTCATTTTCATCTCAAGGGTATCATTTCTCTAGGTACAACTAGTTTCTGAACACTATATACCATTATTATTATTACTATCTTAACAAATCAAACACTGTTAATGAAACTGGAGGAATTATGACATTCATCTCCTTGGAAGGACTCTTGAGCTGACTTTGTTGTGGTGTTATCTGCATACAAAACAACCATAATTAGATATTAGATACATGATGACACTAGTCTTCTTATTTATGTAACAAGTTCATAACAAAGAAACACATGATGAACCTTTTTTGGATTTAAGAAGCTATTCTCATCTAATGCATTTTTAGATGTGAGTACAGTCTTTTTCGACGCAGTTTGAATCTTACTCCCAAATCCCTCAAGAGAAATCTTGAGCTTCACTTGATTGTTCCCTATGTTTGCAACCTGAAGAATCAAATACATAAACTCTTATTATATATTATCCCACAAGTGTCTGTATCGTGTGTCCGTGTCTGTCTTTTTAGATGTGTCAGTGCTTCAGAGAATTGCAGATTAAAGGTTAATAGTGTATGTATGTGTTACCTTTATTTTTAAGTAAGTGTTATTATTTTGAGGATTATGGCAAAGAATTGCAGACGCAGCCAGTGAGTTGGGATCAGTTGTAAGAAGTTGTGAGTTGAGAAATGTTGCTCCATTTGACTCTCTAAACATATATTGCACCCAATAGCTAGGAGTTCCATAAGCTTTATTGCTGTTAAAAACAATTGCATCTGGATTCCAACTACAAAAGTCCACATCTCAATGTTGCTATCATGAATGAATGAATTTAACATGGCACTTATTCTACCAATTTAAGAGGAAATAGAAATACATACTTTCTGTCATTTGCATTTACAAAAAGCGGTGCATAGCTTGCCATTACAACATGATCACTGCATCAAAAACGGAAAATTTCAATGGTGAGTATGAAATAGTACATAATTTTGCCGGTAGAACTGACCGAACATGAATCCTGACTATACTGTCAAAAAGACTTTCGATACAATGATCCAATACACTAGAATCCGCTCTCGCTCTTCCACTAATAAAACTTCAATAAGATCTTGCATATTCCAATGATTAATATAAAGCTGCAGACTGACCTGTTTGTCTCTAATCCAATAAGGAATCCAGCTTCAGACACAGCTCCCAAAAGGTTTCCATGCATAGCTTGTCGTCCAATTAGAGCATACTCACTCACAAAAGCCTACAAGACATTCCAAATTTCCAATAACTTAAGGCTTTAACTGAAGTAGCAAAATTCTTACACAAGAATATAACAAACATTTTGATACAAAAAGAAGAAAGTTACATGAGAATTAATACAAAACCTTTGGTCCATTGCGCGGTGTCTTATCAAAAACATGAGCATTATTAAACATATGTTGAGCATCACGAGGATAAGTCTGGTAAGAAAACAAGAGCCAAAATTGGAAACCAAATCATAAACATGTTGTTTATCAAAGAAAATGAAACTTAGGTTATGGATATTTACATGATAATCATACAAATCAGCCGGATGATCTAATGGCTTGAGAGAAGCATCGCAATTTGAAATGATTTGAATATCTGGATAAGCACGCCGTATTGCATTGTAGAAGGCTAGATAATTTCCTAATCAACAAAACAAAGTTTATTCAAAAAATTACATAGTGTACGCAAGTAAGAGGTAAAGAGAAAGCATATACCATGGTAATTTCTTTTGCCACAATCTTCATTTCCAACACCAACATATTTTAGGTTAAAAGGTTGAGGATGTCCCATAGATGCTCTAAGGGATCCCCATTTTGAAGTAGATTTTCCTCTAGCAAACTCAATGCCATCAAGTGCTTCCTACAAATTATAGTAACATTGTTTCAAAAAGAACATAAAAAGCAACATCAAATGTGAGTAATACATAGAAGAGTAATAAAATATACTTGCACAAAAGGTGCAATGACACTTGTATCAATTTCATCAGTATGGCTTATACCTGTATACAAAAGTTAAACAATGAACCTTATATTATAGAAATTGTGACCGAAAAACTATAGTTTATAGCGATAAATGTGAAGTATACCGTTGTTGAAGACCCACACCGGTGCTGCACCAATGTCCTCTGCTAGCTGCAAAAGAAAAATGGTTTGTTTATCATGATTGAATCTCATAAGAGAAACAAAAATGTGAATAAATAGAAGACACCTACTTGAAGACCCTCAAAATAACCAAGTGCATCATCTGTCCAATATTTCCAAACATCACCAAAGTGTCCAGGTCTTTGTTCCCATGGTCCAACACTATCTTTCCACCTAAATGCATTTCTTAATGTTTGTCCTTCAATAAAACAACCACCTCTTGCAAAACAACAAATTGCATTATTGGATTTTTGAAATTAACCGTTTAATAGTAGTTAAACAATTGAAGTCTACACAACAAGCCCGTCTAGCTCAGTTGGTAGAGCGCAAGGCTCTTAACCTTGTGGTCGTGGGTTCGAGCCCCACGGTGGGCGATTTGTTTTTTTGCCAAAATAAAATATTCTCTTCATTTTCATGCTATGCAAATGTACCTGGAAATCTTAGAAAAGCTGGTTTCAACTGTATCAGCATGTCTACCAAGTCACTTCTGAAACCATGTCCCTATACCAACATAAATTTGGAAATTTATGTCATTGATACGAGATTATAATTGTATGTTGATATCTTGTGTTCGTGTCTACGTGAAGATTTATGTCATTGATACGAGATTATAATTGTATGTTGATATCTAATGTTCGTGTTTATGTGAGAGTTTCTAGTTATAGACCTTAAATGTGTCAACGGGCATGGCAGATATTTGATCCAACCATATCCTCCCTTTTTGAGTTGTTGTTAATTCAAGAGTTGAATTAGGACTTGATGCAGTTGCTACTAACATTGTTTCCATCCTTTTCCAATTCGAAACTTCTGACTTAGAACCTCTGCAACATCAATTATTTCTATAATCATCATTTTGAAATACTCTCTGAACTTCATTACAAGAAAAAATTTACTTTTTAATTTTACTGAATAATTAATGTATTTAGATTAAATATGAACGTCGCGCTCACTTGACATTGGTAGAAGCCAATATTCTTCCACCTTTTGCTTTTCTGAATGATACCATTATATTTAGTGCTCCAGTTGAACGAACAAAAAACACTACTTTGTATTTCTTCCCTTTCACGATATTCTGAAATAACATTCCATCATCAATTAAGAAATTTGTATTAGTATTAATGTTTACGTGTGTCAATGTGTCAGTGTCAATTTCGTCTTTAGTTCAAACTTTGATTAGAGTATGAATATGTTTTTCTTTTGTTATTCTCACCATGCCCCAAAAACCTGGGTTAGATATTCCAACACCATGAGGACACTTATCACACAGCACATCAATTCTCAAAGCAACCTTATTGTGTTCAAAACAAGAATTAAGCTCAGTTTGTACTAAAACTGATGATTCTGTTCCAACTATGGTCCAAGGATCAATATTTGATAAAACCCGCCTTCCCCCGGCTTCAAATCCTGAAACACAAAATTCATATTTAAACACTAATCAACACGACGGTAAACACAGTTAGTGTAATTTATCGTTACTTGCTCTCCAAGAATAACAACTACTAGAGAAAATCGAAATTAATAACCTCTATTGTTTACAAGTTCCGCCCATAATCCTCCCGTACCAGCATGATTAATCTCCTGTAAAATAAATAAAAAATTCGAAAACTTATTAACAAGAAAATCAATTAATTAAAATGTTATTATTATTAGCGCCATAATAATTTTCTACCTCAAAAAAAATTCCAAAAAGTGTGTTGGGAATAGGCCTTCCAGATCCACGAGAAGCATTTACAACTAGAGTTGAAATTTGGTCAGCAGCATTACATTGAAATGCAACAACACAAATGAGGCAGATCCTAAGAAAACTGCAAGAAGCTTTTGGGAAAGTCATTTGTATATTTTTGTCTTATGAGATTCAATTCAACACCAAGTTAGTATTGATTTAACAATGTGTTGTTTTTTGCTTGTGTTTATATGATACACTTTTGGTGATAATTAGTGACACAGAGTATATGAGGCTATAAATTAGCAAAGACCCGAGTCAGTAGTAGGATTGAGCGAGGTAGAGTTTGCGTAGCTTGTGTTACGGTGCTGCTATTCTCTTTCATTTTTTAACTAATAAATTACAAAATAAAAAATTCTTACAACACATTTTTACATATTCCTTTAACTTGTTTTTCTAGTTAGAAAATCGAACCGAACTAAAAAGTCACTCAAACTAAATCAAACCATTTCAATTTATTCATAAAAAAATAAAAATAAAATTATTGATTTGATAAGTCTTTTTTGAATTTTGAATTGTACTGAACGGTTAGAAATTTAATTTTTTCAAACCAGACTACTTTTTGAATTCTTTAAAATAAAAATTTTAAATTTATTTTTATCACTTTTCAATTTCGTTTTGATTCGGTTTTAATTTGTCATTTAGTTTGGTTCTAAAATTATTTAGACAACATGGTTTGATTTGTTGTATAATCTTGCTAAGCTTTGTTAGTTAGATGTTGAGCCTACTTAGTTAGTTGGTTTTGTGTTAGTTACATCATTAACTGTTCTACAAGTAATGATCACAACTTATCTGTATAAATAGCAGCTATTCCATTGAATATGAATGAGAATTAACATTTTGATCCAACACATTTCACTAACCAAACATAAATATTCAGTAATTTTAACTTCGGTTTGGTTAGGCGGTTTTTTCTAGTGGTGCTACTAGTACCTCATAAATTGACCATTTTCTGAAAAAATTGTATAGATTGACTTTTTTTTTCAGTAACAAAAATGTACTGACTTTTCAAAAAACATGAAAAATTAACCAATATGTCAAAAAAATGTATATTTTAAAAGAGTGTTCCTAGAGTTTCTCTTCAAAAAAACTATTTTTGTTTCAAATTTCAAGTGAAGAGGCTATTGCACTAAAATAGAAGATACTCATTGAAATGCATAAAGTTAAACTTAAACCAAACTAGATAATTATTATTTACACCGTGAGCACTGTTAAATTACATTACAAAGTAGATTAGCAAATAAGCTTTTTTCTGGTTAATTGCAACAGTTGCATATTAACCAATTCCATCCCCTTTATTTTATTTCTGCCATCACTTTAAATAGAAGATCTTGTGGAAGAATCACTCTCTGGCATCATCAGCTTATTGGTTTCTTTCAACAAATCAAGTAATGTGAATGAATGCGGCGGAACTATCACATTCATGTCCTTCCCAACATTTTGAAGTAGACTCTGGATTGGAACCACCTGCATCAAGATTAAATAACAAAAGCATAAGCTAATTTGAAATGGTTTCGGAAAGTGTTTACCGAACATGCTCGAATAAGTTGGCTCAATTGTAAATGACGCGTTTGGAAAGATTGAAGCTTGAGGTACCTTTTTTGGCTGCGAGAAGGAATTTTCATCCATTACATTTGCAGATGTAAGAACGCTTTTTGTTGATCCAGATGACTGCAATGAATTTGGGTCCAATCCATTGATAGAAATCTTGAGATTCACGGCACTGGCACCGTAGTTCACAGCCTGCGAAATTATATCGTTTCAAGGCGATGAATCGATGTTAGTGCTAACTAAAGTATGTAACATGACTCAGAAGTGTGTAACTGATGTAAAGATGTTTTCGTCGTTACCTTTATTCGTATGTAACTTTTCTTATCAACAGAATTTTGCCAAGTAATCGCTGATGCAATTAGTGTTTTCGAGGAATTCGTTTGAAGAGATGAATTCAGAAGTGTTGCTCCATTTGACTCCGAGAAAAATAACTGCATCCAGTAGCTAGGAGTTCCGTAGAGCTGAAAAGAGTTGAATACAATTGCATCGGGGTTCCACCTGATGAAAAAAGAGAGTAAATCAAGGTACATTTTACTTCTTGCTTAATAGAAATTTCCCGGTAAAACGCGGCGAAATTACCTCCTATCATTGGCATTTACGAAAAGGGGAGCATAGCTAGCCATATCGATAATGTCACTGCGCCAAAAGAAAATGAAAACGATGAGTACTGTATTTAGTGAACTAGATGAATATCGCATGCTGATTTAATCAGCATTACGATCTGAAGCCAGCGGACAAATGGACCGTCTTCCTATTAAATGCATTATGAACATCGGTAAACCTGTTCTTTTCCAGTCCAATGAGGAATCCAGCTTCAGCTAGGGCTGCCAAAAGACTTCCTTGCCCGGCATCCTTTCCCGTCACCGCATACTCACTTACAAATGCCTGTAAAGTGTTCGACCAGAATGAGCACAAAAGCAAATGCCAATAAACGATCAAAATAGAGGGGTGTTCGAGAGAGTTCGTAAAACCTTTGGACCACTTCGTGTTACTCGGTTAAATACTGTAGATCTAGAAAACATGTCATCTGCGCCAGTATAAATCTAGTAACAAAAAAACAGTAAGATACTACACGTGAATGAATGTATGTGTCTATATCTGAATCGAAAAACTGTGCTGAGTTATATTACATGATAATCATAAAGATCAGCAGGGTGATCTAGAGGAGTCGCAGAAGCGTCGCAGTTCGAGATGATTTTAATATCAGGATAAGCTTGCCTTATTGCACTATAGAACCTCAGGTAGTTTCCTGGTCATTCAAAAAGATGTAACAGAAAAAGAAGTGGCATTGCATTAGAAATCCGCACTCATTTCGTATTAATATTAAATTGAACAATAGTTTTTGCGAGACATGTTGGGATAAATAATAAAAACATGCATACCACGATAGTTCTTTTTTCCACAATCCTCATTTCCAACCGCAACATATTTTAGGTTAAATGGTTCCGGATGTCCCATAGCAGCTCTAACAGAACCCCATTTTGAAGTCGGGTCGCCTCTCGCAAACTCAAGTCCGTCAAGGGCTTCCTGAAATCAAGATATCAAGATTCTCAGGCTGACTTTCTCTAATAGAAAAAGATAAAGTAATGAAGAGAAAAAAAAGCGAGATAACGTACTTGCACAAAAGGTAAAACGGCGGACGTATCAACTTCATCAGTATGGCTTACACCTACGACGATATATCTCAATTAGAAAACAAACACGAAAGTACGACTTCACCTTGTTAGCAAATAGAGATAAACAAAGAAATACCATTATTGAATACCCATATTGGTAAAGCGCCCAAGTCTTCTGATAGCTGCTCAACAACAACAACAATAGTATATATTACTTTCCTTGCATAGCACAAACCGAAAACATTTTAATTACAATATATACGAACATCATAGTCGCCTAAATCAAAATTTGAAAAAGGCACTTACTTGGAGAAACTCAAAATAGCCAATTCCATCATCAGTCCAGTACTTCCATACATCACCGAAGTGCCCTGGTCTCTCCTCCCAAGGTCCAATGGAAGCTTTCCATCGAAATGCATTTCTTAAATATTCGCCTTCGACAAAACAACCACCTGATGAATGTAATGTAAATCAGCATTGCAAAAAGTTATTCGATCGGTAATTAGATCGCTTATACACAAATGAGAAGAGTGAACTCGAATAGAAGATTACAATATATACTGAAAATTAAGTGTACATATTATAGTTCCAAACAAATAGAAAGTAATTTGAAGAAGATCACTTTATGCATACCTGGAAATCTGATAAAACTTGGTTTCATATCTAACAGCATTTGAAAAAGATCATTTCGGAAACCATGTCCCTGCGACAAGTCAAGGACGAATATCTCATTAATAAGGTCAGGGAGAAAAATAAAGTATTACTAAAATTGACATCAGATACCGAAATTTATTGACATCACATATCTTCATTTCCAATACTATATTTCTAAATACGGGTTATGTAACGAATTTTCATAAATGTTATCGCAAACTCAGAATGTAGGCTAAAATGAAGTTGGTCCAACCATATCGGACACTTGGTCCAACCTTATATGTGTCCACTGGCATAGCAGACACTTGGTCCAACCATATTACACCCTTTGCAGTTGTCGTTAATTGAAGTCTCGAGTTTCGACTCGTTGCCTTGGCCTCCAATACAGCCTCAACCTTAGTCCAGTTTGAAAAATCAGATGCAGAACCCCTGCAAGGTCAAGTATCAGTATCACCAATAGATGGAAAAATAATTTTCGGGGATATAACTTTTATTTGTCAAGCCTCTACAGCACATAAAAATAGAGCTCACGTGATCACGGTTGAAGCGAGGTTTCCCACTCCGTTAGGTCCAGTGAACGAAACTACTAGATTAATTGGTCCAGTTGAACGAGTATAGAAAATAACTTTATATTTCTTCCCTTGCTCAATATTCTGAAAATAGTACTCGCTGAATCAGCCACCAAGGAATAAAAATAACTCGTAATGAAAGTAATCTTATAAGGATCTGATTTAAGATCAAATTGATGCAAGGGTATGAATTAGTCTACCATGCCCCAGAAGCCAGGGTTATAAACGCCAACACCATCAGCAGGGCAGGTATTGTCGCATAACACCTCCAATCGGAGTGCAACCTTGTTACGTTCAAAGATAGACGTACGATCCGTTTCAACATTAATATTCGTTTCATTTCCAATAATTGACCATGGATCAATATTCGAAGGAGTGTTAGGGCCCCCAGCTTCAAATCCTGAAACAAGAATTCTCGATCTTTTAGTTATACCGGATAACAGTAGCATATTTGAACAGCATCTCCTTAAGAAAGTGATGAAAAGACACAACAAGCCTCTCCTTTAATCCATTAGGCACCAAAACACAAATTGGACAAAAAAATTCAAATATCGCGGAAACCTTCCAGTACAAGTTTCGTCATTTAAAATTTTAGAGAATACGAAAAACGACCTCGGTTGCTCACAAGCTCGGCCCACAGTCCACCAGCTCCCGCATGATTGATTTCCTATAGCCAAAATTCAAAAACTTCATCATTTTCTGTTATTTTCATTAAGACGCATTGCCGATTCAAGTACAACAAACAAACATGTCTATAATTAAAGCTAATCACTATTTTTCCATTTCAATTCCTCAAAGTCTGTCCTTAATTTTGTTTCTAAACGCCATTTTCTGAGGAGAATGAATAACTGACTTAAAATGTCATGATTCAATTTTTATCAACTTATTTAAAAATCAATTATTCATGATGATCACGATACTAAGCAATTCTGATCCTGACCTCAAAGAATAATCCAAAAAGAGTATCTGGTATTGGCCTACCAGATGCTTGAGAAGCATCTACAACAAGTGTTGGATTAAGATCAGCATGCACTTTGGCATCAAAGCATTGAACCAAAAGAGAAACCAGTATGAAAAGTTGAAGCACAAAAACACAACATGAACCCATTTCTGTATGTTCACAACATTCAATCTATCTGCACTTGCAACAACAAAACATAATAAAAAAAACAAAAAAAACACAGTTAGTTATATATCAGAAAAACAAAAACATTAGGTTTGTACAAACAAGGAAACATATGTAACAAGTTAAGTATCATTAGAAACTCACATGATATGTGTGTTGTGTATGATATTGGGTGAAAGGGTGAGAGATTTTATAGAGAAAAAAAAGGTTGAATGATAGAAGAGAATCAGAAGAGTGATGTTGGATTTGGATTTGGGTTGAAGGGTTTGTTGGAAATGCGAAGTGAATTGTGAGTGAATGAATGGAAAGAATGATGAAGGGGTTTGTTTTACTTTTAAGATTTTCTTTTGTGTGTGTGTGTGAGAGAAGTGAGTGGGACATAGTTCTGTTTTGTTTTTGCCGTCTGGTTGGTTTGACGCAATCTCAATTGTTGCGTGTCACTCTGACTAAACAAGATAAACTACATTATATATTATATTTTTAATTGAATGAAATCTTAAACATTAACTATTATATTTCCCAAAAAAGTAAGTAATTTTAATCTTAATAAATGATCTAACAAAAAAAAAAGTAAGAAGGTAATACTAATGATTCAGGACTTATAATTTAATAAAAAGAAATATCTTTAGAGTGGTATATAATTTTTAAACTACTATACTTTTAAATTATTTTTTTATGTGACACCAATAACTTCAAAGTTAACTCTTGTTTTTTTTTAAATTTGTTTTTAGTTATATAATATTTAATATATTATTGTTTTAATTGTTTTTATTTATTTATATTAAATGATAAATTGTTAATAAAATAAAAGTATTTATTTTTAAAGAAATTATTAATTAATATAATTTAGTATAACTAAAAGTTCAATTACCTAATTAAAAATATATTAATAGAATATAATTAAATTTTCATCACAATTGAATTAAAACTAACAATTGTTTACATTATCGACGAGATCTTTGGATGTGACTTTCAATTGGACACTAACGAGATATTGTCTTTCGTTAAGGCTTCTATTAGTTTTGTCGGGGTGGCTGAGCAAAAGTCTTTGTCATCATTGAAAAAAAGACAGTTCGGATGTCTTGAAAAAATACTTGATTGATCGCCACCGTATTGAATTTAAGTCTTTGCCTAAACAGTTTTGTTGTGTTGTCGTTGGGGTGAGTGTTAATGTTTGGGTATCAATAGTTCTTTTGTTGGAGTGAATTTTGAGTGAATGATTGTGTTGGGTAAAAAGAAAATTGTTGTTGTGGTGTTTGAAAATTATAGTTTGTTTGAGGTGTAGGTTGTGTGTATGGGTATGCGTTTGTTGGGGTGGTGGTTGGTGGTTGTTGTTGGAACAATGTGTTAAATTGTTAGGGCTGCTGTTGGTAAAATAAAAAAAGGTAAGCTCTTGGTTTTATTGTTGAGTGTTTGACTTGTATTGGTTTTGATTGTTAAAGAAAGATTATGTGGTTGGGTGACTTTTTGTGTTGGAATTTGGATGTAAGTTTGTGGTTGGTGTGTTGAACATTTGAAGAAAATGTTTGTTCACGTAGAATATGGTTGTATATTTATGGGTTGATTGAGGGAGTAAATGACGTATGAATAGTACAAATTATTCATGCATTCCACGTAAAAAAAAATTACGCGCATTCATATAGACGATCTTACTTCAATTGACACATGTTTTACTAACCTTGTTGCAATTGAAACCTCCCTTCAAATTATAGGTGTAAACCTACATGCTATTGGCACGTGTTTTAGAAGGAATGATTACTATTGAAGTTTCTTTCTCAAAATTTTGAGAATGCACGTTACTCCACAAGCCGATCTTTGTCTGATTTCACACAAACATGAATCAATTAAGAATGCATAAAATAATCTATAAAATAGTTGGCAAAATCCTTCATTTGCACATGTCTACTATATAAGACATATTGCTCAAAATTTTATACGGAAAATCAAAGACAAAAGTTTTTGAAAAGAAGTTATAAACATGGATAAGTATCTCTATTTGTCATTGCACCCACAACCCCCCGATTAAGTTTATACATTAAAATTAATTATTTATACAATACATGATATGCTTTAAATCAACCAACATTTAGGCATTACCGCAAAGAAATAAGATTGTCAAATGTACAAGCTTTAAAGTGGATTGACAATAATATAACGGAGAAGTGGACAAGAGCATTTGATGATGTTTGGAAATGATGTCACATGACATCAAACCTTGTTGAATCAATGAACTCGTTCTTTAAAGGAACTCACAACCTACCTATAATAGTGTTGGTGAGGGCAACCTAGTATACGTTAGGAATATTTTTTGCTAATTGAGGTTCACAATGAAATACAGTGTTAGAATCTGACCAATTATTCATTGAAAATTGCATGAATTTAATGAAAGAGAAAACTTGAAAATCAAACACACATCAGGTAACAAGATTTGATTGTTAAAACTATTGTTTTAACGTCTAGAATACACTGGAGCATAATATAGAATGACCAATGGGACATTCCAATGTCAATCTACAAAATTTTTGGTGAGATAGCAAAAAAAAATAGTTTTATCGCATGCCTTGCTTACATGTCATTGCAACCTATTTTATTGCATATGTCTAATATCTACAAGGTCACAAACATATTCAGTATTTTTTGCTTACTAGAGGTGCCCAACAACGAATATTGGTATACTTATCAAGGGGATATAATTTTCC
The DNA here is from genome assembly GCA_963859935.3 of Lathyrus sativus. NCBI lineage: Eukaryota > Viridiplantae > Streptophyta > Magnoliopsida > Fabales > Fabaceae > Lathyrus > Lathyrus sativus. The sequence goes on along the minus strand of OZ012737.1, from coordinate 564,798,843 downwards.
ATAATTGAAATATGTGTAAGAACAAGAAAGGTCGCTCAAATAGCACACAAACTATAATCAGAATGTACCCAGATGATAAAGTACATAAAAAAGATTATATCGTCTTACCAGTCGTACATAAAAGAATTGTTCAATTGTTGGAACTAGTTTTAATTAAACATGTCTATTTTGTAATTTTCATTTTGTTGATACATTAATTACAAAATATATATTAATTATAGCCTCTGATTACAATAAAAAAATCAAAAATAAAAATAACACAAAAACATATAACACTGCTTAAACACTTAATACACCGCAATAAGTAATATAATTTCTTATATTCCATTTGCGTCCCATAACATAGCAGCGACATCTATGTCATTTTTAAAGTGCTAATAGTAATATTAGATAATATCATTATCATCTATAATTGATATGTTTGAAATGCATTTTTCAATTCTTCTTACATTTGTGAGGGCAAATCCTCATATACCATACGTACTTGTGTTTCGATGATGTCAAAACGCAATCATGGAAGAATCGGTTTTTCGGCTCTACCACCATAAGGCAAATGCATATCACACCTCTCATATCTCTCTTGTGTGCATGTCATGTCTATCAAACTTGCCATATTGAGTCCAATATGTTTGGTAGATCATTGGTTATGTCTAAAAGCATAGAATCCACAAAAATAAGCATTTCTGCAAAACTACAGGTTTTGAGTCGACCAGAGGTCGACACACGGTAGGCGCATGGGAAAGTGTAAATTCCCACGGGTCGGTGCACGCTGACCTATGGTCGACACATGCTATTAAGATTTTAAATTTGTCTAAAACTTCAGGCTATGCGTCGACGCATAGTCCTGCTATGGTCGACCGTTCGCTTCATTTTCTGCATACATTGAAGACTTTCCACTTAGTTTGAAAAGTGGTTATGTCTGTTGGTTTTTGGGTTACTATAAATAGAAGTTTTGTTCATTTCTTCAACAACAATTGAAACATTGAGTCAATTGCATAAAAACAAGAAAAGTGAAATAGGTGCCCTAGTTCTCATCATCTTCATCTTCAACATTTCATAACACAACAATTACACACAACAATTCTTGTTGTGCATTGTGGTTTGTTCAAGGTGATAACGTCCAAATTCGTCGATGGGGAATCCGGTTCGGGTTGAGTTTGTGGCAGGTTTTTCTTGAATAAAACCTTGAAGGTTTTGTCCTCCAAGATTCGTCGAATTTGGGTTTTTTTTGGTACAAATTATCTCTACAACATTCAGTTGAGCGAAGGTGATTGAGGAACGGTGAATTCTGTCAATCTAGTAGCGGCAATCGGTGAATTGCATAGGAGAGATTCAGGTTCAATTTGTGTGTGTTTGAGATCAGTTGGGCTGGGGTTTGAAGAATGCAAGGTTATTCAACAAAGGGGCTGTAATCTGAGGTCTATCCACAACAACCAAAGGACTTGATTCGACTCGAATCAAGGAACAAGGAGAGAAAACATCATTAACAACCAGAGAGTTTGTTTGTATATTTTGCTTGTCCATCCTTGTATAAATGTTTCAACTACAACAAGTGATATCTATATTATATCGGGCTCAATTCTATTATTAGAATTGAGGAAAGACGTACCCCGAAGCGAAGACGGTGGGGGAACTGCCTCAACAAATCTTTGTCTCCTTTATTTTTCAGCACTTTCATTTTTGCTTGCTAATTGAGTAATTTTAGTATAAGCAATTTTATCAAAGTTAGCACTGGTTTGAGTAAGTGCTTAACACTGTTTTTAACTCTAGCACAATAGTGTATTGTACAAGGAAGTTAGAGTTACTTACTCAAGGCAAAACTCACTTGGAGCGCTATGCACGCCAAGTGTTTGTTAAATTGTCTACACCAAAATTCACTTGTATTGTTTACATATTTTGTTGGCATTGTGTAGCATTGGAACTAGTTTTACTAATTAGTGATATTAATCAATTGACAGTGTGACTAGTGTGGTGATTTTCTTTGCTCATTATCATATCCATAAGGCTAGACGTATATCCGGTCTTCTAACAATGATTCGTTATAGACGGTATTTTTCCACAGCCGCTTCCGCAATTTAAACAAATTTTTAAAACCAATTTTTAATTGGTAGCGCCGACTAATTTTTTAATTGGGATCTATTCAACCCCCCCCCCCCCCCTTCTAGATTTGTGCCATCGTCTAACAACATTTCCTACCTTCTCTTTCATATGTTGTTTTAACCAACATGCCTCAAACTGCTTGAATTTTTAATCCACCTCAAAGTGAATCTTCAGTAGAGGCTTGACTCGTACTAAAAAACATAACCACTAATGGACATGTTACATAAACGAAACAAAATTTATGAGAAGAAAAGAAAATGAGGTGTGCATAAAACTTTTACAAATAACCTCTATTTATATAAAATAAGTTACATGCATGTACTAATACAATTGATGTAGAGCTGTCAAAATGGACTACACGGTCTTAAATGGGTCGGTCTTGATGGGTCTTGGGCTTTTTAAGACTGGACCAAAAAAGTCGTTGTAATATGAGCTCGAAAATTACTACCCGAGTCCGACCCTAGATAGGCTTTGGGCTACCTGACCATAAACGAATTTTTTTCCTAATAAAAAATTAAAATAAAAACCTTATAATATTTAGTATAAATGAAATTAAAAGTTATATTATTTTAAACATAATATATTTTTAAGTACTATATTATCTTTTATAAATATTATAATGTATTTTTAAATACAACATACATTTAAATTGTATAAAATAATACTTGAATATTTAACCTAAGAAAAACTAATAAAATATGAGGAAAAAATGTTAATTATATTAATGTATAAAATTTTAAAAAGAAAGAATGAATAGAACATAGATAAAATTTAATAAGGTGATAAAAATTACTGTATTATTTTAAATTAAGACAATATAAATATTAATATATTTTTTTTAATTGTATAGCTATGCGAACTAACAGGCTACCTACACTCATACAAACTACCCCTAATGGACAGCAAACTTTTTAAAGATCGAGCTAAAAAAAACTCTAAAAAACAAAACCTCTATTTTAGAGGTCCAATTTCTATAATTTTTAAGACCCAATAGCCCGGTCTATATGGACTAATATATTTTGACAACTCCAAATAGACGGAGCTATATTAAAAATACTAATACTGCTGCCAATAATAGTAGCAGTCTTCTATTTAAAAACTAAAATTCATATAGTTTTATTACATTATAATAGTTTTTTTAATTATTAATTTGTATACATTAACACATTAATATATGTAAATATTGTCGTCAAAGATTGAATTTTGAATTAACAATTTTTATTTATTTAACTCAATTCTTACATATTTAATTTAATGGGATCAAAAGTATATAAATTTAAAAGAGATGGATCAAAAAAGTTTAAATTTAAAAAATATAGACAAAATTCGTGAATCAGGTAAAATAATATATAATTAAACTCAATTAAAGAAATTTAAAATAAATAATAATTATTTAAAATTATTATTTAATTAAATAAAAATGAAAAGAGTTAAAATGATATCTTAAAACATATTAAATAATTAAAAATAAATAAAGTGAAGACTTTGCTACTATTGACATCTCTTATTAAAATAAGGAAATGATACTAATTGTTTTGGATTAACATTTTTAGAAGAAAAAAATGATTTGAAAATGAGATAAATTGAAAATATGTGGGAAATGAATGGTAAAAATTTGCTAAATGGATACAAAATGTTAGCTAAATATTTAAACTGTCGGATAAAATAAAATGGGAAAAATGCCAACATTTGGCTTTTTATACTTATTATATTTATGCTCATTCTCCTAAGTAGGAGACGAAAATTTTATGAGTTTATCATTTGTCTCGTTTGTATAATTGTCTAGTCAATCATTAAACCATGCATAGTACTCTGTATAAAGTACTATCCTATAATTATATTTAAAGTTTATGTTCATTTTCTTATATATAAAAAAGTCCCGATTTTTAAAATAAGAGAATTATAATTCAAAAATAAATAAATAGACTAAAATTACAATTAAAAATCAAATTAAATAAAAAAACACATAAAAGAGATCTTGTTTAAGGGTCCAAGTGATGATAATCCATGATGAAGATTAAAGAATTGTTTTTGGTTGCTTTGAAGGAATGTATATGGATTCTGTGTGAAAGATATTTCTTGACTTTTAGGAATGCCTCTCATCCACTTAGTGTGAGTGCTTATCCACATACAGTTGGTAATATGTGACATCATTGTGCCACATCAATGCCTTTACTCTTAAAACTATTCTACTCTCTTTATTTTAAAATGAATACTATTGTTTTAAATTTAATATAAAAAATTGTTTTAAAATAAGTATTATTCCTATTTTTTAATACACTATAATTTTTTTTAATATTTTAATTATGTCTTTTAATAATAATCACATATATTATTCTTTAAGTATTACTACAAGGTTAGTTTGTAAAAGTGTATTGCCTTTTGACAATTTTAGTGTATTTTTTAATGTGCATGAAAAAACTTAAATAATACTCATTTTAAAATGACAGAATAATTGTTATTATTAAGTCAAAATGCATCTTTTACTTAAAATAAATTAATTCTGATAAATTAATACTTTAAATAATATAACTTTTGCAATTCAAATTAATAAAATAAACTATCAATTTTTTTTAATATGTTGACTTATAAGTATTAACATCTTGTTTATATATAAAAGGGAAGAATATGAGTTTCGTGAATTTTGATTTTGTGCAGCGATGCCTTGATGCTTTGATGCTGTGATTTTTTTGACGAATGAATATGAGTATGAGTGTGAATTCTATGTGATTTGTACATGATTATATGATGATTCCTATGATGTAATGATTGATGAACTATGATGATATTTCCATGGGTTTTGATGATTCTATGATGACATGATTTTTGATGATGATGATTATGATGAATGATGATGCACCTATGATGTTATTATGCAGATGATTATTGACGTGTGCATCATGCATTCATGTGCATCCAGACTTCGATTCAGGACCTTGATTTCTTTGGCTTCAATCCCATTGTGCGGATGTGAGGTATTTTGATGTGCTCCGGTTCTCGAGTAGAATCGATCCTATTGATGGGGATCTATGGAGGGTTGATGATCCAGTGTCCATCGAGCTGTGATGATTGGTACCACATGCATTGAGTCTTGTTGCATTTGCATTTATGAGATGATCTTGAGTAAATTATGATGTTGTGGCCTTTGATGTTCCTTGATGAATATGATGATGTTAAATATGAAAGTGACGCCATTTTATCTGTTGATTTCCTACATTGATTATCATGAATCGTTTTACTCACCCTGCCTGTTTGAATGTTGCCTCCACGTGAGTAACATGCAGATGACCAGGTTTAGCCGTGGATGTCGTCGAGGGCTTTTGAAGTTTTGGATCGTTGTCCATGGTGGTTGACTTAGAGGGTCATGCTATGATAGTGTAACATCGGATTGGGGGTCTTTGAGTCAAACCTTATTTTATTTGATTTGGTTATTTTGATTATGTTCCCTTATAAGGAAAATTTTGGACTATGTCTTTTGAGTTCCGCTGCAATTTTTGATATCTTTTGAGAAAATCCGTTGTTTACGGAGCTTTGACATATATTTAATTTATTAGGAAACGTACGCCCTTTGAGGTGATTTTTATTGAGTTTAATATTTTACTCTGATATATGTGAATATTTTGTCATTTAATTGTGGGATAGAAAAAGAGTGTTGCAGATTACACTATAAAGAAGTTGCAAATGGTGGCTGGTTATAAGGAGTGTAACCGGTTACTTCATTTTGAGTAACCAGTTACATTGGGACCATTTTTTTAAAAATCTTTGAAAATTCATAACTTTTATTTCTGGTGTCCGATTCGAGTGTCTTTCAAAGCATCGGGAAGCTGACACGACAAACTTTACTATAAAAATGGTTTTTGTACCAGAAGTTGAATAATTTTGCTATATGATAGTGTTAAGCTCATTATTATTGCTATGTTATGGTGTGACATAAGAGTAAATGCCTTTGTAGTTACTTGTTATGATGTATGTCAATGTTGTTGGATGTTATGGCATGTTTTGATGTGGCCTTAGTGGCTTGTTGCATTGATTAGATGATGGTTGTTGTCGTTGTTGTCATGCATTTCATGATTGCATGCGTTATGAGATAAGTCATGTGTCCATGTGGGGTGTGAGCGTCTTATCCAGATTCTAGTTGTAGAATCGTGTTATTATTGTTGTTGAGGTGATCGTGTGCTCATGTGGGGTGTGAGCAATCATGGAGGTCGTGTGCCCATGTGAGGTGTGAGCGACGTAATGGAAATTCTGAAATAGGAATCGGGTTCTAAAATAGAAACCGAATGGTACCACATGCATTGAGTCAAGTTGTGAGTTTCGTTGCATTGCATCTTGGTTGTATTATATTGTGTTTGGATTTTTGTTGTGTTGGTTGTGTGGTGTATCTTATGGAATGGTTGATGTACATGTGATAATCTAATGCTTGCTTATTATCATGATTTCCTGTATATAATTATGATATCTCACCCATTCTGTTTGAATGTTGCATTTACATGGGCATCGTGCAGATAACTCGCAGTAGAGGAGTTGATGTGAGTGGAAGATGAAGTCTTCCGTTTTTCTTTTAGTGTCGCTGTCTGCTCTGCCGTGTAACACCGGGGTTATGAAACGTTATGTCTGTTATGTTTTAATGAATATTTTTGGATATCTCTAGATTTGTAGTTGCTAATGTTTATTTTGCAAATAAAATTATGTTATGAATAATTATTTGATTTTGATGCTTATGTTGTTTCAATAAAATTTGATGTTTCAGACATGTTTGGTTGTTGTAGTTGTCATAAATATTTTTTTTAAAGTTGTACGTGTTATATATATCATGTTGTATGAGCAGTTGTTCTGTGATTTGTGTGACATCCTAAATATTATTGATTCAAATTACTCTGATATTTATTTAAATTACGCGGGGTATATTTGGGGTGTTACATCAGTTGCATTGACTAGTTCGATATTTGCATAGAAAGCATATTATACTAGCTCACCTTCATCATCGATCACATCATCTGATGTAATCACACATTCTTGAAATATTCCAGACATGTGTCTTGTTCTTTGAGGTCTGCTTATGCTTGCTTGACCTCTAACTTCTTCTTGTTAAGCTTCTCTTTCGACTTCACTTGCTGGTTATTCACATAATATTCTCACTAAATCTTTCTTGCTATTTTTAGTCCAATCCCATTCCTTAAGGTCATCTATAATCAAGTCCTTGTTGATCACTACTTACTTGTTCATTGGGTCGAACAACTTGTATCCTCCTGCCAAATGATATCCTATTAGGATCATTTAATTCGACTTGTCATCAAGTTTTCTTCTTAACTGATCTGGAACATGTCTATATGTTATAGATCCAAATACCTTTAGATGACTCAAGCTAGGCTATACACCAGACCAATATTCTTTTGGTATGATTCCTTCTAGCTTCGTTGTCAGATATTTGTTCAGTATATATGTTGAAGTCGACATAACTTATCCCCATAATTATTTGGGTAGATACTTACCTTTCAACGTATTTCTCACTGTATTCATGATAGTTCTATTCTTCCTTTCAGCAGTTCCATTTTTTTTATAGAGTGTAGGGTGGCTCCACCTCATGCATAATCCCTTCTTTCTCACATAAAGTGTCAAAGTCTTTCGACACATATTCTCCTCCGCCATCAGTCCTCAGAATCTTGAGCTTTCGACCACTTTGTCTTTCGACCATAGATTTAAACTTGGAAAATACCTCGATCACTTCACTTTTCTTTTTGATCAAGTAAGTCCATAGTTTTTGACTAAAATCTTCTATCAATGTGACAAAGTATTTGTTACCTCCAATCGAATCCACCTAGATAGGACCACATACATCAGAGTATATGATTTCAAGAATTGCTTTTGACTTACTTCCTGCAGCCTTGCTGACACTGTTTCTTGTGTTGCTTTGCCTACATACATTCTTCACACACTTGATTTGGAATTTCGATTTATGGTAACCATGAAACCATATTTCTTCGTTTCAAATCTCTTATTTCTTTGAAATTGAGATGGACAAGTCTACAATGCCACAACCATTTATCACTGCTAGGTGCAATTGCAATACACTTGTGTTCCATCACATTTAGTTCAATCCTGAAGGTTATATTTTGAGACATAGGTGCCTTCAAGATTAACCTTCCACTTGAGTCGAGAACTCTTATCGTCTCGTCTTCAATTGACACTTTGTAGTTCTTTTCGATCAACTGCCATATGCTGAGCAAGTTACTTTTCATGCCTGACATGTACAGTACATTGAAAATTACTAACCTTTTACCATCATTCCTCATAATTAGAACATCACCAATACCTTCAGCTGATAGAGTATTGTCATTTGCAAATTTCACCACGTTCTTCATTAAGGGTTTTATGTTGACAAACCAATCCTTCCTACCAGTCATGTGTGATGAGCATCATGAGTTTAAGTACCATTGGTCCTGGAATATTTCTTCATCTCTTGTTATGACCATCAACAACATCTCTTATTCTTCATGTTTTTCTAGCTTTGCATCATTATCTTGATTCTTTTGTTTTTTAGGACAACCACTAGAGTAATGACCATACTTCTGACAGTTAAAACATAGAATGTGACTTTTTTCTAGGTTTTCGACCACCACCTTTTCCTCTACCAGCACCACGACCTATTTGGTTACTTTGTTATGAAGGTCTTCTTTAGTTCGATGCATTTCCCTCTTGCTAGTTTCTTCTGTCAGTCGAATTGTTGTAGCCTCCTCTACATTTGTTGTCGAACCACTTCTTTTTGCCTTTTTTCTCTTGCCAATTGCGCCTATAAAACCACACCATTTTTTTGACTTGTTTGCATCTATTTCATCCATTTTTTGTTCATGAGATTCAAGCGTCCCTTGAATCTCTTCCTTTCTCAATGTTGACAAATCTTTCGACTCTTTTATGGAAACTACCACATGGTTGACATTTGGAGCCAATGACCTCAAGATATTTGCAACAATTGATCTTGATGTAAACAATTCTCCACATACTTTGATTTGATTCACTAGTTTTGCAACCCTGATGAAAAAATCAGTTATGTTTTCACTTTATTTCATCTGAAGCAATTCATACGTTCTTTTGCGAGTTTGTAACCTCACTCCTTTCACCTTTTCAGCGCCTCCAAATGATTTCTCCAAGATCTCTCATGCTTCTTTCGTTGATTGTACATCACTGACCTTTTCGAAATTATTTGGATCAATGCATTGATGAATTATGAAAATATATTTATAATTTTTCTTCTTCAATTATTTATATGCAACTTTTTCTTTAATCATCGCATTTTCTGCAAGCGGCGTCACTCCCTCCTCCACGAGATCCCAAAGATCTTGATAACAAAAAACTATCTTCATATGCTTATACCAATTCTTGTAATTTTGATTCTTCAGTATTGGGGGACTCGTCGGAAAATGCTCATTCGTATGATTCATTGCACTATGTTTCCCAAGAATCACAACCAATGCTCTAGATAATAGATGTTGGAAATTCATCAAAACCTATGAAGAATTTCACTGCACAGTTGATAATGAACGAAGAAAGAAAATGTGAATTGGGAAGAAAGAGAATTAGGATTTTGGAGAAAAAGGGGAAGATGATGAATACTTCTGCAGAGTTTCTCTCTATACTTGAAACTGAAGTTTTATTCATAATATGCAAATGCATTCACTTTTTTTACACATTACAATAATATGGTTCCTCCCTATTTATGGGTTGAGGTTTCTTGCACACCAAACAAATCATAACTAACCTAACTAACTCATTGAAAACAAACACAAAATAAACCTATGTCAAAATCTCTGTCGAACAATGTTCTTTGACATTTCAACATACGCGTTTCGACATTTTCTTGTCTCTGTCGAGCAACCTACTTCGACGTAAGAAATTATAATCTCAATAATCTTAAAATCAACCAACCTAAAATTAATAGTTTTAATTTTGAATTTTTGAAATCCAAATATCTCAATTCACTTCTCCATCACCTCTTGTGTTTGGAGTTGCTAGTTCAACATGATGTTTTACCACCAGAGAAAATATCTCAATGTAACTAACTTTTTTTTGTGACCACCAATCTCATCTTATATATTATACAACATGTCTTGCTATGATCCTCTTATATATTATACAACATGTCTTGGTATGATCCTATTTTCTTTTATTCATCCATTTACAAATAGCGGACTTTCCTATGGGCAATGAGGGTGGAGAAACACTAGTATCAAAATTTTCATTACTTAGAAATAAAATAGGCTAAATAATTGTAGTCACAAAAAATATTTAACATCAATGAGATAAACTATAATGACAAGGAATATTATTCTATTGAGCTTTTGTAATATAAACTAACTCTCAAACTTTGCTATATCTGTTACAACATAGTCAGAGTTGGTTATGTAATACAGTTAGCTGCTAAAACTAGAATGACATCATCATATGCTTAAAACATACTAAAAGTTGCAAGAACAATCGCTTAAAGCATCTCCAATGGAGTGAACTTAGTGATTCCTTAATCATTATGTTATCTTATTTTTTTACCATTGGAGTGTGATGATGCTACACCATTGGTTCCTTAAGTTTAAGAAATGGAGCTTGTTGAAACAATTTGAAAAGTTGAGAATTTAACCTTAAATATTATTATTTTTAGCCAGTTCAATTGAAATAGTAATCAAAGGTGCTTGTCAATTGAATGTATTAATTAAAATACAATGGGATAAGTGTTTTCATCCATCACAAGAGTGATAAAAGGCATTTAATTTCTTCTCCATTTTTCTATAACTACCAATTTTCATTCGTAGGAAGTAATATAATACATTTTATTTCTTTTTTCATTTCATTTTAACCACACATTTCCATATATAAAAGCTAGTCGTTATAAACTCAATAACTTATATATAACTAACTTAAAAACTAGCTTATATATAACTAGCTTATAATCAATCTTCTCATTCTCTAATTTTCTTTCATCTTCTATGTATCATCACATAAGAGATTCAAACACTTAACTTAGATGCAATATGTAACTAGTGACAAATGTAACTAGGTGACAAATGGATGTTTTGAGAACAACTCCACTGAAGAAGTGATACAATTGATACATGAAATACAATAATATGAAAACAACACAATGCCGTACCTCGAAGAAAGCACGATCTTTCGCGAATGGTCGCGGAAAACAGAGTCGTCACAGAATTTTATTCATTCCAAGATGGAATAGAGAAAAATCGAGAAAATCTTTAGGGAAAGGACATGGTCATCGCAACCAAGTTCTAGGTTCGAGAGTCGGTCACATGAGGGGAAGGTATTAACACCCCTCACGTCCGTTGTACTCAACGGAAACCTCTTGATTCGATTCGTGAAAAATGTTAGGTCTGATTGTTTGTTTTCTTAAAAGGAAATAAAGTGAAAAGGTAAGGTAAAATGGTTTAGATTGCTAAGGGAAAAAGGGGTTGGTTTTAGATTAGGGTGCTCGCCAAGGATCGGGGTCCTTGTGCCTACGTATTTTCACTTGAAAGAAGTGAGGAATCAGAGCGTCTGTAGTTCGTGGGACTATGGGAGAAAGGAATAGGAGGTTGCTCGCTAGGATCTCGCAATCTTATACCTACGTATTCTCATTGACAAATAAGAAATCAGAGCGTCCGTAGTTCAGACTACGGATATTGGTTTGATTTATCGAAAGATACTTAGTCGCATTCGACAAAAAATATTGCTATACCCAAACAGGCGAGGAGAGGACGCTTGCATTGTAACACCCTTTTCTACCCCACAATTAAAAGGCACATTTATTCACATATATCAAAGTAAATTATTAAATTCAATAAAAGCCACCACAAAAGGGCGTACATTTCCCAATAAATATAAATAGGTCAAGGCTCCGTAAACAACAGGTTTTCCCAATTAAACATCAAAAATTTCACAAAGGTAGCGGAACTCAAAGGCGTAATCCAAGGTTTTCCTTATACGGAAAGATAATCAAAATAACTCAAATAAAACATAGTTTAACTCAAAGACCCCAACCCGATGTTACACTATCAGAGTAAGACCCTCTAAGCTAACCAAAAGGCTAACAACTCAAAAACTTCAAAAGTCCTCAACGACGTCAACGGCTAAACCTGGTCATCTGCACGTTACCCACGAGGAGGTAACATTCAAACAGGCAGAGTGAGTAAAACGATTCATAATAATTAATGTAGAAAACCAACATATAAAATGGCGTCATATTCATATTCAACATCATCATATTCATCAAAATGGCATCAAAGGCCACAACATCACAATTTACTCACAATCATCTCATAAATGCAAATGCAACAAGACTCAATGCATGTGGTACCAATCATCACAACTCAATGGACATTGGGCCATCAACCCTCTATAGATCCCCATCAATAGGATCGATTCTACTTGAGAACCGAAGCACATCAAAATACTTCACATCTACACAATGGGATTGAAACCAAAGTAATCGAGGTCCTGAATCGAAGTCCGGATGCACATGAATGCATGATGCACACGTCAATAATCATCCTCATAATAACAGCATAGGTGCATCATCATTCATCATATTCATCATCATCACAATCATCATCATATCTCATGTCATCATAGAATTCATCAAAATCATGGTAGTATCATCATATTACATCATAGAAATCGTCATGTAACCATGTAGAAATCACATAGAACTCACAATCATACTCATATTATTTCATCATAGAAATCACAACATCAAACATCGAGGCATCGTTGTACAAAATCAGCATTCGCGAAACTCTGCTACGTTCGCTAGGCGAGTATGAGGAGAGTTTCTTTGATGTGCGAAGGATTCTTCGCTAGGCGAATCTGGGACTAAATCTTCGTCGTGCGAAACATTCTTTGCTAGGAGAACAACGCGATGATAGCAAAACTCAGCTATGCACCAGAACCTAAAATCATCCTAAAAGCCCCATGATTCACTTCCCCAATGTCCCCAAAACATCCCTAAATCACCCCTAAGGTCTTACGGCGATAAAGGCACAAAACCTACGGTTCATTAGGCCAATCCCATATCATATTCACGCCCTAAGTCACAAATTTCCTTACAGTTACCCACACTCATTAGAATTACTCACCATCTAATATTCTTATCCCTTCAAGGTTAGACAAATAACAATTCATGATTTTGGCCACGAAGGCCTAACTTTCCTTTTCCCAAATGAATTCCACGGTTAGATTCACAAATAATAGATTTAGGCCACGAAGGCCAAAGATCACTTTTTCTCATATCCACCCTCAAAACACTTAACCTTTAAATCGACCTTAAATACATTGAATTTACACATTGAAAAAAATGAAGGCATACTCCCCATACCTTAATTGTCGACTAAAAGCCTTCTCAAATCTTTCAGAAAACCTTTCGAAACTTTTGCCTCAATTTTTCCTCCTTAGAGTTCTGTCCTCAATTCTTTTCAAGGTCTAACAAAATGATCCATAATCCCATCACAATTTCCTTTTTGTTAAACCTAGTCTTGGACCTCACAATTGGACTTTTCCCATATTACCCTCACTAACTCCTCTCCATTGTCCAATTTTCCCTTATTTCACTTATATTTATTTTAATTAATAATAATAATATATTCATATTATATACTATTAATTAAATAAATAACTCAAAAATGCATAATTCTCAATAACTCCACAAAACCACCAAAAATCACCGAAATGCGAATATTCTTATTTAAATAAATTAAATTAAATATTCCAATTAAAATTTGGGGTGTTACATGCATCACTTTGAATGGATTCCATATATCAACATTCATGGGAAACACGTCACATATATCGACTCAAATAGGTTACGGACGAAGCAATATTTTGCGTCGTTCTCAAGACACCATATCTCACGCTTATGAAAAAGATTTGACGAATCGTACAACGGCGAGAATTTGAATTAATATGTTGATGTTTTGTTTGGATGATGATTACTTGAAGCTTAAGAAAGGCTCCTCGGGCCCAAGTAACCGGGAGAGTGGGTCAAAGACTTGACTCTCTCTCTTTTCCATCTCGAAAAGAGGTTGTGTTTTAGAAATGTTTTGAGTGATAAGATGGTTAAAGTATTTTAAATCGGATGACGATTACTCGAAGCTTAAGAAAGGCTCCTCAGGCTCAAGTAATAAGGAGAATGAGTCAAAGACTTGACTCTCTCTCTTTTTCATCTTATATCACGAAAGAGTTTTGATATAGTTAGGGTAAATTAGATAGATGACGATTACTCGAAGCTTAAGAAATGCTCATCGGGCCCAAGTAATCGGGAGAATGAGTCTAAGACTTGACTCTCTCTTTTTCATCTAAGTGATTGAGAAAATAGTTTGATGTGAATCGGGTTATAAATCTTTTGGAGAAGACAATTGTTCGAGCGTAAGAAAGGCTCCTCGAGCCCAAACAATTGAGAAGAGAAATCGAAGATTTCATTCCAACTCCCTTTTCATATTTTATTGAAATATAGTTTTAGGTATAATTAAGTTAGTTGATTTAAATTTGAGAAAATGCTCGATGTTAATCGAATTTTAAATTTGTGCATGGAAAAGTTAATAGCTTGAACTAAACGGTAAGGAGGCTCTAAGGGTATAAGGTAAGGTCGATGTGTTAGACTATGGCACGGATCTAGAAGGGGGGTTGAATAGATCTCCAATTAAAATTTGAGTCGGCGGTACCAATTTAAAATTGGTTTTTAAAAATGTTTTAAGTGCGGAAGCGGCCGAGGAAAAATATAGTCTAAAACGAACGATTATTGGAAAACCGAATATACGTAAGCCTTTGGATTAATGACAATTTGGAAAAATAGAATCACAACACTAATTCCACATATCAATTGTTTACTTCAGTTGTAAGGATTCCTAGTTCCAATGATTCAAAGTCAAACCAAAACTAGATACACAAGTAAGATAATTTTGGTTCAACCAATATGTCAAACACTTGGTGTGCAACAACACTCCAAGTGATATTTATGTTGAGTAAGTGATTCCAACCAGCCTAGTACAATGTCTTGTTGTACTTTGGAGTCAAAAACAGAGTTTTAACCTCTTACTCAATTGATATCACAATTTTGACAATAGAGCTTACACAAAAATTACTTATTTTGAGCTATAACGTAAATGCTGAAAATAGAGAAGACAAGTAATTTGGTGAGGCAGTTCCCCCGTCGTCCTTGCTTCGGGGTACGTCTGCCCTCAATTCTAAAACTAGAATTGAGATATATTTTATAGATATCACCTGTTTGAATGAATAGTTTATACAAGGATTGAGCAGCAAATATACAACAGAAATCTCAATGTATTGAAAGTTGCCTTCACTCGTTGCCCCTTGATTCAAGCTGAATCAAGTTCTTCGATTTGTGTTGATGGACCTCCGACTCCAGCCACCTTATTGAATAACACGTTGTTGTTCAAACCTTTGGCTCCGGCTGATCTCAACAGCACCAAATCGAACCCGAGATCTTCCCTTCAAAATCACTGAATCCGCTACTAGACTTGTGAAGACCACCTCTTCACAATCACCTTCGCTCGATTGACCGTTGATGAAGAATCTCGTCCAAAAACCCCCCAAAATTCGAACCAATCTTGGAGGGTAAAACCCCAATGGTTTTATTCAAGAAAGAACCTGTCACAATCTTCAACCCGAGCTTGATTCTCCAATCTAAGTCTCGAACCTTATCACCTTGAATCTCTCACAAATGCATTTCAAAAATGATTGTGTGTAATTGAAATGTTGTGAGATGTTGAAGATGAAGATGATGAATCTTGGACACCTATTTCACTCTTTCTTGTTTTTGAACACATGAATCAAAAGAATATCAAATGTTAGTAGACACAAGTGTTTAAACAAGTATATATAGTGCCAACATAATTCTGGACATAACAGTATTTCAAATATGAGAGGGAAGTATTTTAAAACAGATTTTCCGCGCGAACGGTCGACCATAACAGGTATGTGCGTCGACGCATGGCCTGTGCTGTTTTGGAATTCTGGAAATTTCATCAGTGTGCGTCGACCATACAGTCGGCGTGCGCTGACCCGTTGAAATCTATTTCCATTATGCGCCGACCCTATGGTCGACTCATGCCTTTACGCGCTGACCCGCTGGAAAGTTGTTCCTTCATGTGCCGACCCTATGGTCGACGCATTGCTTTGTGCGCTGACTAGTTCAGAATTTTTCTGATGCATACGCCGACCCTATGGTCGACCCATGTCCTGCAAGCCTGCAAAAATTCATTAGTTTGAAGTTTTTCATGCCTTTGGTCATGATTGCATTTTATCAACACATAGTATATTCATTTCAGAAGTTTTAAGACAAGCGTAAAAGGATATGGTAGGTGATACATTGCATCTGATTTAGTAGATCTGGAGCTCATGATTTCCAATCTATCCAGGGAATTTGTCATCATCGAAACCTGCATTAACCAATGTCTTGCAGACTTGTGTGATATGTGGCAATTTGCCTCCACACGATGGCGAGGCAAAAGCGCTCGACTTACAAGTTGGGTATGGTTTGTATCTTAAGGTGTCGATTCGAATCATCATACAAGACAACATACAAGTAAAGGGAAGCAAATGAATTGAATTTTAATCGTGTGCACTAGCAAAGTGGACTAGTCTTCTAAACGAGCAACTAGAAGTAATTGATCGAATATGTATCACTGTAAGAAAGCCCGGGAGTAAGCTTTGAATGTTGTGTATGGTAACCATGAGGTTGATGGCGACGCATGAGGCACTCGACTTACAAGAGTGAAAAGATGACTCAACGTTGAATCGAGAATTTATTTTGAAAATGGTTTAGGTTATGCAAATCCATAAGGGTACTCCTAGTAAGAAAACCACAATCAAAGAAAAAGAAGTAAAGAACATACATCGAAAAGGGAGCGGGGTACATGTAAAGTACACGGGGTTGCGAGAAATAAAAGGTTTCATTGTCAGGTAGCCCAAGCGGAAGTCATACGTGTGCAAGTGTCCTAAGCTAAAGAGACGGAAAGAAGAGATAACCAATATCCATAACCCCTTTGCTAAGGTTTCTGTATAGTGCCTCAAATCCATGATGCCAAAAACTACTAACCACAGTCCACCACTCGAAAGCTTTTAGGTTTTGGATAATCTTATCATGTTTTTGTGTTTATTGAATAAGATGAAAATGAAAAGGTGAATATGATGACAATGGTGTATAAACAAAAAGATAAAGCAAGAGAATATTAAAGTCAGTGATTAAACGGATGAATCGAGTCCACTTTAGTGCTAAACAAATCGTAGCATGATCTATGAGAAAGATCATGTTATAAGAGGCCGTTCAATCACAATGTTTGTGCTAAAACACGACAGATAAATGATATATAGATCATTCTCAAAGAATCGTGCTAAACGAAAAGAAAAGAGGATGGTCTCGTCTTAATCATAAATTTCCGTCGATTAATCAAAGTTAACCTATCACGATCTCAAAGTGTAAAAAGTGATCTCAATGATCATTCACTATAGATTTGAAATACTGAAGGTTAAACAACCTCGATAACCAACATTCACGATTTTAAAGACTTCATTGACCAATAAAAAAAACAGAAAATCGAAATGAGAAGAAAATCAAAATAGAAAGCAATCAGAAATAAAACGTAAAATAGAAATGAAAATAAACATAAAATCATAAACCAAAGGCATAAATGTCATATTATTAAAAACATTATGGACAATAAATCAATAAAAATTATCAACAAAATTATTAACAAAATAACTAATAAAATTATTTAATAAATTATTAATTAAGATCTTTAACAAAAATATTAACTAATGAATAAAAGAATTTTTAACAAAGAAAATTAACTAAAATAATTAGCAAAAATAAGAAGAAGGGTGTGAAGAGGGATTTAGAGTATAAAGAAATGAGCATCAATGGTAAATCCACAACATGGGCCGAGACCATATAAGGTCATGAAGAGGATTTTTTTTTATTTTAAAAAAACTTTCAACAAGAAAAATAAAGAAATAAAAAAACAATGTTTCTTCCCTCCTATGTTACGACGCCGGAAAACAACAACAAAATGCTCAGAGGCTTTGTTCCTCATCATCGCCTTGAAATCAAAACAAAATCAGCTTTCAACCTTGAAAAAAACACGTTGGAGAACATGATATGGCATCTCGTTTCAACCTTCTTGTGACGAGATCTCTCTCCTCTCGAATCTACTCCGCTTCGGTCTCACTTTTGGATTCAAGTTTGTGTTGGTTTGGATTTGTCTTCAACTTTTTCTCTTCATCTTAATCTTCATGATCTGTTCTTGGTTTGTGATTCGAGTTGGTTGTGTGATTTTAATTTGAAGCAGAGTTGAGTTGATATGTTGTTCATTTGTAGGTTTTATGGTAGCAGAGGGTTGCAACTGTTTTTGTTGTACGGCTTGAGTATTGGTCGGTTTTGGAGTTTCGTGATGTTTTGTTTCGTTGCACAGATCTTGGCTTAGAGTTTGGACGTTGCGGGTTGTGAGCTGTAAGCAGGTTTTCGGTTTGTGGTAGCTATTGGAAAGAACAAATGGTAGCAGTGTGTACAGGGCGTGGTGATTGTACAAGTTTATTTTATAGCTTATTGTGTAGTGGTTGTGTGAAATTTTTGCAAGTAGCAGGTTTGTATGAGTTGTGGGGTCAATGGCAAATTGGTGGGGTCATCTTGGTTATTAGCTTTTTTTTTTTGTTTTATTGTTTTGTTTTGATAAATTTTCTTTTAACATGGACTTGATGGATTTGAAAAGTAAATGGAAAATGGTAATGGGCTCTAATATTTGTTATTTTGTGACACTTTTTTTTTTAGAATGAATGGGCTTTGGTTTTTGGTCTTTGCGATGAAATTTGAAAATAAATTATGAATTAGAATGAAATTTGGAAAGAAATTTGGAGTTTTAAATCTTGAATAAAATTTGCAATTGTAAGTTGTTTTGAATTTGAAAGGAGGATTGAAACTTTGATTTTGAAACTTGGATTTGAAATTGAAATTGGATAGGGTTGGAGTTGAAACTTGGCAAGAATTTGAATTTGGAATAAAATTTGAAATGTGAATATGAACTTGAACATGAAATTAGAATTGAAATTGAAATTTAAAAATTAAACATGAATTTGAATTTTGATTGAACTTAATCTTGAAACTCAATGAAATTGGAAAGAAATTAGACACTTGAAATGAGATTTTAAAATGAAATTGAACTTGAGTTTGATTGAATTGAAACTTGAAATTTTGAATGGAAAGAAACTTGAACTTGACACGAGGAGAAACTTGACATTGGAATTTGTTTCCAATGAAAATTAAACTAGGTTATGAATTGCACTTGAATGGAATTCAAAACGGGATTATGAATTGAAACTTGAAATCTTGATTCAAATCTTGAGAAATGGCTAAAAATGGACTACTTGAAACAAGACTTGAAGAAGTGACACCCCTGACCTGAACCAATAAATCATTCTCGAAACTAGTTTTCAGCATCCTAAACTCTTCATTAAAATTGTACCAAAAATGCATTGAAACCTTGAATCATTCCATGAGAAATAACACCACATTCCGATTCCATATTGAAATGATCTTTAATTAAATAGAAAGCTCGAATTCCCTTATGAAAAGAAACATGAACCACATAGTCCAGGCATGAAAATAACTGACTGAATGTCTTGAATTTAAATGGCTCTTACAACTTAACTTCATTAGATAAACTTGAGCTTTGCACAAAACCCTGATCTGGACCCTCACACACCAATGCTTGAATTCAATCCACACATGTCCTCAAAGTAGCCCATGACACAGATGATTCAAGACATGAACTGTGTTGTCACTGCACCAAAATCCTAATTGAAAATCAACTTCCCTGATAATTATCCACCTTGAAATAAACTGCTTCTGCCACAACCTGATAACTTGATACTGAAGCAAATCATTTCTCTACCAAATTTCAACCAAGACTGCACACGCACCTGACTTGATAACTTTGTCCGATCTTTGAATCAATCTTGTAATACCTAAGCTTAGGCGACAAGAAAGAATGAAAGCAAAAGGACACACATTTTGTATGTATAATGGTTAGATGACCTGAATGATGGATATGATACATAAATGATGAAAATGCTATGATATGTATGGTTGACAATACAGTGTCAAAATTAGGGTGTAACACACAAGATGCGGAGAAAAAAGAAAGGTCATAAAACAAAGTGGCGATGAAGGACATAATGAATTATACAACGACTATTTCACTGTAAATTATGTATATACAGAGGAGCAATTTTGACGATGCTTCAGAATGCAAAGGCATGTGTTTTGGTAGATCGTAGAAGCTTAAGGAAATCATGATGAGTACTTTTAGACAATGGTTAATGCAATTCATAGAGTAAGCTTTTCACCATTGCAGAAGTGCATTATTGCTCTTTGTCTTTTGGCATATGAAGTACTTATTGCCAACATGGATAACTATATTTGATTGGCAAAAGTACTGCAGCAGAATGCTTAGAAAGTTTTCTAATAGAAGTTTATATAATTTTCTCGGCCCCAATAACTAAGAAGGCCTAGAAATCAAGACATTAAACATCTCATACGAATAGGAGAAGCATGTGGCTTTCTAAGTGTGTTGGGTTCCATTGATTTTATGCATTGAGAATGGAAAAACTTTCTAGTGGTTTGGAAAGGTTAATTTTATTGAAGAGAACATGGAAAACTAATGATCATGCTTGAGGTAGTTGTGTTATATAACTTATAGAATTGACAAGCTTTTTTTGGGTACTACAGGTTCAAACAACAACATCAATATTTTAAACGTGTCGAATGTGTTTTAAAATATTTTTGAAGGGGAAGCAACCGTAGTATAATACACGGTAAATAGAACTCCATATAATATGGGGTACTATCTTGTTGATGGTATTTATCCTGAGTGGACTACATTTGTTAAAACAATCTCAATGTCGCTAGGAGAAAAGAGAAAATTATTTGCCAATAATATATTTAGGCCATGAAGGCCAAAGATCACTATTTCTCATATCTACCCTCAAACTCTCAGGAATACTTACCACTACACCACAATCATCAGAATCATCAGAGTTCTCACTATCAAATTTCCCTACAGGGTTAGACCAGTGTCAAATCAGATTTTTGGCCATGAAGGACTAAGGTTCCTTTTTTCCTAATGAACCACGGTTAGATTCACTAATGATAGGTTTAGGCCACGAAGGCCAAAAATCCCTTTTCTCATTATCAACCCCAAAATCCCTTAAACCTTAAATTGACCTTAAATACGTTGAATGTACACATAGAAAATCAGGAAAGGCAATACTCTCCATACCTTAATTGTCGCTCAAAGCCTTCTCAAATATTTCCGGGAACCTTCCGAAGTTTTTGCCTCCAATCTTCCTTTCTAGAGCTCTGGCCTCAATTCTCTTCACGATCTAACAAATGAATCATAATCCCTTCACAATTTCTTTTTGTTAAACCTAGACTTGGGCCTCACAATTGGGTTTTTCCCATATTATCCTCACTAACTCCTCTTAATTGTCCAATTTGCCCTTATTTCACTTATATTTATTTTAATTAATAATAATATTAATATATTCATATTATATATTATTATTCAAAATAAATAATCCGAATTCCATTAATTACCAATATTCCACAAAATCACTAAAATGCGGATATTCTTATTTAAATAAATTAAATAAATATTCCAACAAAATTTGGAGTGTTACAACTCTCCCCCACTTAAAAGAATTTTCGCCCTCGAGAATTACCTCAAGAAAACAGAGTCGGATACGACTCCTTCATCTGATTCACACGCTCTCAAGTACAACCTTCTCTAGTTGGTCCTCCCAAAACTACCTTTTCCAAGGAAATTTCTTTACCTCGAAGTTGCTTCTCGTTCATCAATTCGAACTAGCAATGCCTCAACAGTCAAATCACCTCTCACTTGTACATCCTCCATCTGAATCACATGTGACGGATCTAGAATGTACTTCCTCAACGGAAACTCATGAAACACATCATACAATTTCACAAGCGACAGCGGTAAAACAACCTAACATGCTACTTCTCCCACGCTTCCGCTGTGCCACTCTAATACAGACCAACAAAACACGATGTGAGCTTTCGAGACTTCAAAGCTCGGCCAACACCAGTTAGCGACGTAACTCTAAAAAACACGTGATCTCCCTCTTGGAATTCAAGTTCTTTCTTCCTCTTATCATGGTAACTCTTCTGATGACTTTGCGACACTTTCATCTTTCCTTGGATCATCTTGATCTTTTCAGTCGTCCCTTGCACAATCTCAGGTCCAAGTACAACACTTTTGCCAGACTCATACCAACACAACAGAGTCCTACACCTTCTATCATACAGAGCCTCATGCGGTGCCATTCGGATACTAGAATGGTAACGTTATTGTAGGTAGACTCAACCAACGACAAATGACTATCCACGATCCACCTTGATCCAACACACAAGCTCTCAGCAAATCCTCTAAAGACTGGATAGTTCTCTCTGTCTGTCCATCCGTCTGCGGATGATAAACAGAACTCAATCTTAACATGGTACCCAAAGCGTTTGCAAACTCTCCCAAAACCTCGATGAAGATCTCAGATCTCTATCAGACACAATACTCAACAGTATCTTATACAACTTTGCAACTTCCTCAATATACATCTCAGCTAGCTTCAGCATAGAATGATTAATCCTCATTAGTAATAAATGAGTTGATCTAGTCAATCTATCCACAATCACCCAAATCCAATCATATTTCTCTCACAGTCTTCGGCAAACCCGACACAAAATCCATGGAAATACTATCCCATTTCCACTCTAGAATATTCAACAGTTGCATCAGACCCAACGGTCTCTGATGTTCAATCTTCGACTTCTGACAAGTCTAACCATCATATACAAACTCAACCACTTCTTTCTTCATCCCTGGCCACCAAAACAATTTCCTCAAATCATGGTACCTCTTCATAGCACCGGTATGGATACTCAATCCACTTAAATGTCCTTCCTCAAGAATTACTCTTTTTCAACTCAACAATATCTGAAACGCAAACTCTATCACTACGTCTCATGATACTATTCCCATTAATCCGAAAATCAGCTCTTCGACTTTGATTCTTCAAATTCAACCGATCTACCAACTCAAATTAGATTTCCGAACTCCTCGAATCTCATCAAGAATACCACTAGTAAGCCTCAACATACAAAGCTTAACTCCATAACAAATCTCTTCACAAACCAAACTCATATCACGAAATTGTTCAATCAGTTCTAACTCTTTTACCATCATCATCACTATATGCAAAGATTTCCAAATCGATGCATCAGCTACCACGTTTGCTTTATCCGAATGGTAATTCAAACTAAAACCATAATCCTTCAGAAGTCCCAATCATCTCCTCTGCCTCATATTCAACTCTTTCTAATCAACCAAATACTTTAAGCCCTTATGATCACTAAACATCTCAATTTCGAACCAAACAAATAATGCCTCCAAAGCTTCGACTCAAACACAACAACAACCAACTTTAAATCATGCGTCAGATAATTCCTCTTATGCACTTTAAGTTGTCTTGAAGCATAAGCTAAAACTTGTTGATGTTGCATTAACACACCTCCCAATCCCATCAACGAAGCATCAAAATATACAGCAAATGGTTCTGTCGGATTCAGTAAAATTAAAACATGAGTTGTTGACAGCCTTCTCAAAAGTCCTTGAAACTTTCTTCACACTTTGCATCCAAAACAAAAGCTCACACTTTGACAGTTTTGCATACAACTGCTCCTTTTTCAACGCTAATAACACAATTTTCAAATGCTCAGTACGATCCTCTTTACTCTTCGAATATATCAAAATATCGTCAATTAACACAACCACAAACTTGATCAAATAAGGATAGAAAATCCCGTTCATATACTCCACAAATACACATGGTGCATTAGTCACACCAAATGGCCTCACGAAATACTCATAATGTCCATACCTTGTTTTAAAAGCAGTCTCTTGAATATCTTCAGCCTTCACACGAATCTGATGATACCCAGATCTCAAATCTATCTTACTAAACACACTTGCAACAACCAACTGATCCATCAAATCATCAATCCTGGGAAGTGAACACTTATTCTTGATAGTCACCTTGTTCAGTTGTCTATAATCCATCCAAAGCCTTACAAAACCTTCTTTCTTCTTCATCAATAAAACCGGTGCACCCCATGGTGACACATGTAACACCCCGATTCTGATTTGCCATTTTTGTTGAGTCTTTTGATTTATTTGGGTGATTAATATTTTAATTATGGAATTGATGTGTTAATATGTTATGTTTGCATATTACATTATTTTACCGATTTTGAGAGTTTTCGGGGAAAATAAGTCGGATGGTATTTTAGATATTTCTTAATTAGTGATTAAGATAGATATTTTGTGAGAAAATGAATTAGTAGATGTTTTGAGAGGAAAATGAATAAAAAGAATTAGAATAGAAAGAGATATAAAGGGAAATAGGAAAGAAAAGAAATAGAGAGAAGAGAAAGAGGAGAGAAAGAAAGAGGAAGAAGAGAGAAGAGGAGAATAGAGGAAACACTTGGAAAGCTTCAAGATCAACTTCTAGGAATCGATTAATCGGGTAAGGGTGTGAAATCTTATTATCTTATCAATGTATATCATTATGTATGTGTATGTTTGGATTGTTTGGATGTTTTCCATATTTTTCCATTTTAGGTCGAAAGGGTTTAATCGATAGAAACTGATGTTTTAACGGTTAGAATTTGGAATAGATGGTGTAGTTTAGTCAAGGAATGTTGGGCTAAGACTACTGAAACTTATTGGATTAAAATTGGGTGATTTTGTGTCCTTGTGACATTTTTGGAGAAGTAAGGGTTTTGTGTATCGCAAAACTCGCTAGGTGAGTAAGATAGCGAGGGGTTCGTTAGGCGAGCACCTAGCGAGCTGCTAGCGAATGGTCCCAAACTTGGGCAGAACCAAAAGACCCAAACTCGCTGGAGCGAGTGAGGTAGCGAAGGGTTCGCTAAGACCTCGCTAGGCAAGCAGGTAGCGAACACTTCCAGTAGCTTTTAGACAGCCTTCGCTAGCGTGTTCGCTATGCGAAGAAGGTAGCGATGGTTCGCTAGGACCTCGCTAGGCGAGCAAGGTGGCGAGCATGATAGAACAACATTTTATTTCTGTTCCATCCAAATATCGATTCTTCGATTCTTGAACGTGTAACCTGTGTGCTGTTGTATAATATGCTATGGGTAGCCGTATGACGTGAATCCTAGATTGTGGAATGAATGTATTGTGAATTGTGACCTTTGGGGAAAATATATGCATTGTTTAAATTGAATGAAAATGCATGATGATTGTGATGGAGTTCATTGCCATTTGGCATGATTGATATGAATGTACATGGATTGTATGTGATAATATGAGATGAATGCATGAATATATATTTGTGAATATGTATGAATTTCAAGAATGTCTAGAGTCATTTTGCATGTGAAGTATCATGAAGTGCATTCTTGTGTTGTGGATTCTAATGAGAATCTGTTGTAACATCGTGTGCCTATGTGAGGTGTGAGCGATGATTACAACTGATTGTGTGCCCAGGTGGGATGTGAGCAATCGGATTGTGTGCCCATGTGGAGTGTGAGCAATCCATAAACATTGTGTGCCCATGTGGGGTGTGAGCAGTGGGTGAACATCTGTGCCCATGTGGGTGTCGCTACTGCGAAAATCGGCGCCGGCTTGACAGGAGAGTCGCCACCGTGCGTTATTTATCCCTCAGAGCGGGAAAGGAAACGCTCGAAGTAAACCTCGCAAAGACGGGAAAAGGTATGGTCATCGCAACCAAAACCTGGATTCGGGAGTCGGTTACGCAAGGGGAAGGTATTAGCACCCCTCACGTCCATCGTACTCGATGGGATCCACGCTTGGTGTTTATAGGTAAAAGGGTGTGTTATCTATCTACGCTAATGGTTGGTCTGAAAAGAAAAGAAAAGGACAGGACTCGACAGAACATACGGTGTTCTGGGCCTACGTATTCCCTCGTGCAATGGGAAAGTCAGAGTCAACGTAGTTCAACTTCCTACGTCTAAACGGGGGAAAGGTTGCTCGCCAGGACATCGCGTCCTGTGCCTACGTACTTCCATCTGGTATGAAAGATCAGAGCAAACGTAGTTCGGCAAACTACGGGTAAACAGGGGCTGCTCACACAGCAGTGAGAAAACAAACTGGTCTCTAAGGCTCGGGAACCTACAACTATGATCTGGTCTCAAATGCGCTCGGGCAAGAGAAAGGGGAACAATTAGTCGTTAGCGGGAAAGTCTCGATCGCACAGCCGCGAGAGAATAAAGGTTAGTCGTTAGTGTGCTCGCTAGGATATCGCATCCTATGCCTACATATCTTCGTCTGGAACGAAGAATCAGAGCAGCTGTAGTTCAGCTAACTACGGATCAAGCTACTCAAAAGCTCCTACAGAAAGGAAAGGGAAACCCTAGAACTATAGCTGAGAAACAGGGGAATCTACCTACTGCTATCACACCTGGTTGACCATCCTAATGTCTATCATAACAACTCCGCAGCGGAGAAGTCAGAGCTCCTAAGGGATCATGGCAACAGGACTGAACTACAAACAAGAAACTGCAACGTAAAGGAATACTGAAAATATGCATGAATGCAACAACTAAACAAACAAGGCGCAAAGGCCGCAAACCACAGAGGCAAGGGAGCTCAGCTCTACCAAATACCAACAAGCAAAGCCACTCAATAACAAACAAGCAGAAGGAGGACCACCTTAACTTCTCATGCACACCAAGTCTACTTCTAAGATGCGCCTATTCAGAACTATCTAGATGACTGCCTAAGTCTAATGCAACATAACATCACACAAGTCAAACAATACAAAGAGTCTAACCCTGAGCAGGGCCTCCATCAAACCTGAAACAAGCTCCTAATCTATCTCTCAAACAAAACTCTACACAGCACCCTAAGCAAAAATCTAAGCAACAATTCTAATCCAAAACCTAAGCAAGAGGAAATAATCCCAGTCTCCAAGCTTCAGAACAAACTTACCAAAGAAAGGGAGCTAAGCAGACAAGCCCATGGTGCTTTCCTCAGGAAAGTACCAGGAGGTTACTACTCAGGAGTCATATCCTATGCGGCTCGACAACTGTGATCAGTTTACATTTCTCCTCAGGAGAAACTAAACTCACATGAAGGCTCCGGCATCATTGGATATTTGAGAAAGCCTATCTGAACTAAGGGAACTAAGTGAATAGACCCATAGGACCTTCCTCAGGAAAGTACTAGGAGGCTTCCACTTAGGAATCGTATCCTACGTGGCTCAACAACTGTGATCAGTTTACATTCCTCCTCAGGAGAAATTAAACTCACAAGTTGGCTCCAACATCACTGGATACTTGAGAAATCCTAGATAAACTAATGGAACTAAGTGAATAGACCCATAGGACCTTCCTCAGGAAAGTACTAGGAGGCTTCCACTTAGGAATCGTATCCCATGTGGCTCAACAACATGTGATCAGTTTACATTCCTCCTCAGGAGAAATTAAACTCACAAGTCGGCTCCGACATCATTGGATACTTAAGAAAGAGGTGAGAGGAAAGAATGAAAGTCATTCATAGTGCTTTCCTCAGGAAAGTACCATAAACTCCCTTCAAACTTCAGGATCTCGAACCTCACAAACAGACAACAATCTCCTAGACTAAGCCTCAATCCACTGCATCTTTGCAAGCTCCAACAGGACCTCAATCAGCTCCCACCTTCAAGAAGAACCCACAGGCCAAAAAACCACAAGAGACTATCTCTGAAGTTCAACCACAGTTGAACTTCAAAGTCAGAAGTCACCAAGACTTCCCCTATCTTCAGGCTCAGACAAATCATATCAGAACATCCTATGAAAATCTATCAAAAATCTATGGGGAGACCTACATGGCTCTAGGATAACATACTGAAAAATCAGAACAAAATTCAACACCAGATGAAAGAACTAAAATCAGCAACACAGGCGTATCCACAAACCAATTTAATCAACATCAATAACAGTGAAAAAATGCAATTAAAATGAAAATGCATGATTAAGCTAATGTTTTTATACTATAAAATTCTACACTGAATTACGAGTCTACAGAAAAAAGAACGGAATTATTTGACTAAATCTACCATTTTTTATGAATTTTCTAATGATATGCATGCATTGAAAATATTAAAAACATCAATTAAAATGGAAAATATGCAAAAAATAGCAAAACAAAAATAAAGTGTCATTTTTATTTTTATTTAATTTTTAGATGCTTTCATGACATGGTAGACAAAAGAAGAATTAAAATCACAATTATTTACATTTATTTATGATTTATTTACAAATATGAAAAGATAAAAGAAATTAACAAAACAAAAAAATTGAAATAAACTGGAGGGGGGGTTCAAACAGCAAGATATTCAGGTTATTCCTGGATGGGCCCTGAAGATGGGGGTGCCATCAGCAAATGGGCGCAGGGCCCAGACTTAATATCCAGAAAAACAAAAAAACTGAACTGAGCGCAGGGGGGGTGCAGCGCTAGCAATTTCTTCAGTTATTTCCTCAATGGGCTTAAACGAGTGGGGTGCAGATAGCAATTTGGGCATAAGGCCCATATCCAACCATTCAGTCTCACACGCCAGGGGGGGGGGGGGGAAATTGAGTAAACTGGGGGCAGCGTTCAGAAAACGCGTTTGGGCTTAGCCCAATGCCCTAACCCTAATCCAAATACTCAGGGAACAAAATCTAAATCCCTTCCCAAACCCTAATACTGTTCATCAAACTGCTTAGCCGTCTTCCTCACCCTATCTCTCACGCCCTCTCTGCAACTTCTCTCCAATTCTCCCACCATTCCCAGAAAAAAGAACCCTAACAAGACTTCACCCATCTCACCACACTCAAGCGAATCAGCACAACAATCTCACCCTCAGCACCCTCTCATATTCAACACAAATCAAACCTCAAACCCTAACCAATTATTTCGCCCTAATTGCAATGAAGATCTAACAGAGAGAAGGCAAACCTGGGTTAATACGAGTGGAACAAGGGATCTTTGAAGATCTATTATGTATCAGGCGCGCGTTGTTGAAGAAGGTTGTTGACGCTATGATGAAGTTCTGAGTAATTTCTGGAAAAGTTCACGATCTGGAAAACCTGGGGACAAACTCTTAGCAGACGACGGTGTTCTTGAATTTGTTGATGAACTTTCTGGGAATTCCTTGAAGAAGCTAACGAATATGATGAAGGTTTCTGTGTTTTGTTGAATCTTGAACGAACTCCTGGAAAAAAATGAAGATGGTGATGATTCTGCGAACGATCTGGAAAACGTGGTGGAGGTGGATGAAGATTATGTGAAGATGGTTGGATGAATCAGTGGTTAGATCTGGAATTTTCTGGCGTTTTTCTGGGTTTGATGGTGGCCGGAGTGATTCAGGCGCGGCGGTTGGTGATAGCAAGAAGATGAAGATAGGAGGATTCTGGGTTTTCTGGTGGTTCAGGTGGTGGCCGGAGTTGGTTGGGGTTGCCGGCGGTGGGGGTTCACCGGACTTGCATGCCGGTCAGGGGAGTTTCCGGTGAGGAGGTGAGGGGTGCTGGGAGGTGGACGCGTGTCACAGTTAGTGGAGGGATCTGGTGCATGCGCGCCACGTGCGGTGGCGTGGAGAGAGAGAGTGAGCGTTTTGGCCACGTGGGAGAGTCTGGGAGCCTCTGAGTGTGTGAGGTGTTGTGATCACTGGGAAACGCGTGGGGCCTCTCTTCAAGCAACACGTGGCGTCACTATTTATGCCACTGAAAATGCTAGAACTTTCTAGAAACCTCTGGACTCTGCTGGACTGAAGCTGGACGAACTGGGCTGAATTGGGCTGCATCTGGACTTTTTTTGGACTGCTGAAATGCAATCTGATGAGAACTGGGCCTCACAAAAAAAAACACCCCCTGGGCCCATACGAAAAATGAATAAAAACTGTAAAAAAAAACTGAATTAAAAACAATTAATCCTAATTATATCTAATTAAAATCAATCAACACCTAATTAACTAATTACCCTAATTAACTCTAAAATGGTTAAAATCTAGTTAACTCTATATTATCCTAATTAAACCTAAAAAAAACAATTAACCTAATTAAACTCTAAAAAGTGATTAAAAGTCTAATTAATTCTACATTATCCTAATTAAGTCTAAAAAAAACAATTAAGATCTAATTGACTCTAAACTTCTATTAATTCTCTATTAAAATCCTAATATCATTTAATATCAATTAAAATCTATCATTAATAAAAGAAAAACTATATTATTTTCTATATTATCTAAAAAACAATTAACTCTACTAATCCTAACTTTTATCATTCTATTTAATATGCTAAGAAAAATCCACTAATATTCTAAAAATGATAAAAGCTATTTAAATTCTATTAAAAATTCTACAAATGATTAAAATCTATTTAAAATATTCTATAAAATTCTAAAAAGAGGATTAAGCTATTAAAATATTCAAAAACCCTATTTAAATTCCAGAAAAATCTATAAAGCCTGTTAAAAATTCACAAAAGCCTATTAAACCCTAAGAATGCAGATGAATGCACATGACCCCCGTAAAAGAGCGCACGAGACCAGATCGAATCGAACAGAGATCCCCGGGCATCAGAATATCATCAAAATCACTGTGCAAGCTAAAAATCACCGAGGAGCGCACAATTTCCTGAAAATAAAACCCTGGTGATCTGGACTGGGTCTGCCATATCTGATAGACAAAAATCAAGCTGTAAACTCTGATATCCCCTGCTTGTGCACAAAAATCATACATCTGAGCTGTGAATATGAAATTAAACCATGAGTCAGATAGGAGAATCAGCTGGTCAAATTTTAGGGTGCAACAGCTGCCCCTATTCAAGCGACTTGGACCTGAAGGGTTTGAAGAGCGCTCAGCCTTCAAACATTCAGAGGTACGAGACGGTTGAATACAAATAAAACCCGAAAATTTGCCAACCGCGAACATATACTGTAAGCTGCTTGGAGAATAAAGTCCAGAAAACCGAATCCGGTCATTATGGCACCAAACTGATTAATCATCTGATAAAGAACTCCTGACTTGAATACCCGTTGCTTGTGATACCCCATATAACAAACCCGAGGGCTGCAACAAAACACTTGATTTTTTCACATTGCCTATTGATAGGCAGGAAGAGAAATATACTCACATCGCCCCAAAGATGGACGGGAAGACACCCTGATTGAATACTCACCTCGTCTAATGATAGACGGAAAAACAACATTAATCTCCCAATTCACATCGTCTAGGGGTAGACGGCATCATCCTGATCGATGAACTAATCAATATTCACATCGTCTAAAGATAGACGGGAAGAAGTAATCTCCGTACACACATCGTCTAAGGATAGACGGGAAGGCACCATAATCTCCATATTCACATCGTCTAAGGGTAGACGGCATCATCCTGATTGATAAAACAAATCAATATTCTCCTCGTCTAAGGGTAGACGGGAACAAAGCCTGATCGCATACTCACATCGTCTAAAGATAGACGGGAAGACATAATCTTCAAATTCACATCGTCTACGGGTAGACGGGAAGACACCATTAATCTCCATATGCACATCGTCTAAGGGTAGACGGGATCATCCTGATCGATGAACTAATCAATATTCACATCGTCTAAAGATAGACGGGAAGAAGTAATCTCCGTACACACATCGTCTAAGGATAGACGGGAAGGCACCATAATCTCCATATTCACATCGTCTAAGGGTAGACGGCATCATCCTGATTGATAAAACAAATCAATATTCTCATCGTCTAAGGGTAGACGGGATCATCCTGATTGATGAACAAATCAATTCTCATCGTCTAAGGGTAGACGGCATGAAGTAATCTCCATACTCACATCGTCTAAGGATAGACGGAAGAAAACCTTAATCTCCATGCTCACATCGTCTAAAGATAGACGGAAAGACACCATAATCTCCATATTCACATCGTCTAAGGGTAGACGGAATCATCCTGATTGATGAAACAAAACAATTCGCATCGTCTAAGGGTAGACGGGAAGAAATAATCTCCAAATTCACATCGTCTACGGGTAGACGGCATCATCCTGATTGATGAAACAAATCAATATTCTCATCGTCTAAGGGTAGACGGGAAGAAATAATCTCCATACTCACATCGTCTAATGATAGACGGTAAGACACCATTAATCTCCATATTCACATCGTCTACGGGTAGACGGGAAGCAATAATCCCCATACTCACATCGTCTAATGATAGACGGTAAGACACCATTACGCAATTCAACATCAACCCTTGAATTTCAGAATCCCTCTGTCTACGGGAATTGATGGAAAGATCAATATCCTTGAAGGGGCCACATCGTCAGTATGGACTGACGGGAAGAAAACCACCTTTAAAGAACCATGTCGTCAATAAGAATCGACAATCACGAAAACTGGACATTCTTCGAAGAGCCTCGACATCAATAAGGATTGACAGTCAGGAAAGTACCCCCTTGAAACGTCATCATATCCAATAACCAGAAAGAGAACCAATATCCAAAATCATTTTGAAACCCCTCAACAACCAAGGATAGCCGGAGAAGACTCGTTGGGGAAACACTTCATCATATGTATGATCTGGCAATAAGAAACCCGCTGGACAGTAACCAAACTTCACATCGTCTACTGATAGACGGAAAGAAAAGCCACTTGCTGGAGAAACCCTGTTTTGAACCTTATTGAAAATCCATCAAAACTTCACATCGTCTACTGATAGACGGGAAGAAAAGCACATCCTGGGGGAACCCCTTCTTGAAACCTTACTGCGACCATCCGCAATTTCACATCGTCTATGGATAGACGGAAAGCAAACCACATTCATACTCAAGACGTCTAATGATAGACGGAGAAATCCACTTATTGGAGGAACACATCGTCAATATGAATTGACGGGAAGAAAAGTCTGTCGATATCAGATGACTGCTTGATCAAAGCATAATCGTTGTATGATCTAAGATACAAATAATCTGCTGAACTGTCTGAATACTGTGGCTGGATAAATGTCCCTGAACTGATCACAGAGTAATTCACGCGCCATATGAGGCTGATAGAAAACCTGACTTATGCTTCGTATGCATATGCAAATGCTTTAATCTTTCTACAGCGTAATGCTCCATTCTGGATAGAAATGCTACGCATTTTGAAAATGTCATGCAAGTATGATGCAAATATGACGATGCATGCAATATGCTAGCAGGCTCGAGCTGCCGGAGAAGGCCGGGTACAGAAAACTACTTCAGCAAAATAAATGCTGAAGGCGAGGCCAACTCTGCTGGGGATAAACTGGATATCACTGAATTATCCCAGCAAAATAAATGCTGGGAGAGTGAAATCAACTCTGCTGGGAATATTAGGAACTTAACCGAACACCTCGACGACGTAATACCCTGCTGGGGAATATAACTCCGCTGTGAAATAGCAGACGTGCTGAATATGATTAGACTCCTCTAGGGATAGCTTACCCGTACCACTGACAAATTGGACTTTGCTGGCGAAAATGAAGGGAATCTTCCCGCGTACTGATGAAGCTCGGATCTGGAAACTGACGCGCCAGCACGGATGGGCTTCACAGTAACCGCAAACATGGGTTTGAGCTCTTAAGCTATCTTGCTGGGTCAGGCACAACTGACGCTAGAAAACATTCTTCCTGAATACACAACCTTTCAGTGGAGAGTCAAGGGATAGTAACACGACTTCCCGCAATCATCTCTCTCTCGAAAATCGACTGCATCTGCTCGAATAACTCTATATGGCCCTGCTGAAGCGGACCAATCCTTTCGCTTCTGATATGCCCCAGCCTACGGGACCTCTGTGGGGATAGTCCTTGAAAGGAAATCTGCAAATCTGAGCCCTGATGGTCTGATATAACATGCCTCAGCGTTCTGAACTTCCGAGAGACACTTCACCTCAAATGCTCCTCGAGTAACTTCTGCGTGCTTAAGATGGTCCGCCCCTGACTGCCATGACCTTGCCCCTGATTATCTGATTCAGAGTAGTGCCCTCTGACTGCGGCGTATTCACCGAACCTCAACCTGATTGCCCCAGAATAACTGTCTTCGAAAGGCTGCCCTGACTGGGGATTACAATAAAAGCTTGCCCCTGTTCTCGGAACATTCGGGCGTTCGGCATTCTATCTTGACCATACTTTCCATTGTAGGAAGCTTTTCTGCTGTCAAGCGCTTACTCGCAAGTAAAACAAGTTGTTCTGCATAAAAGATGTATTAATGCAACACATATGACAGCTTTGACATCCAATCTGTTCACTGGGAAAAGGAAAAACAGTTTATAGCATATGATGCACAAAACATTTATCAACATCAGTACCAACATGGTAAGAGGAACCTTTTAGGGGTCAGAATTGACGCGACCTTTTTCCGGAGTATGCTTTCGAAACAACCTGCTTCAATTAGGACTTTTGAAGGTTGTAACATGGTCAGGTTCACGGTTTTGAAGGAAAGGATAAAGGCTCAAAGTTTATTTTAACCCACCCATTCTCCTTGATGTTCTCCCATCCTACATTCAGCTAATTTGACCTTAGCGCTCACCTCTCAGAGGTTGAAAGATAGGAGTGATAGCTCGAGAAACTTTCGGCTCTTGGAGTGACAGCCACTCACTTTTCATCTTTGACACTTGAGGTCACACGACTCGTATTTCATTTGAGGATTTTTCTTTTGATCTTTTTCATCTTTTTCTTTTCATATCCCTAACTTTTGCCTGGACTGACTCCTTTTGAGTTTCTTTTGATTTTTGATTTTTTTTTCCAAGTCCAGCGGGATGCCCTAATTTTTGCCTAAGTCATTTGTTTTGAAGTTTTCTTGACTTAGCGGGCTTTTGATTTCTTTTTCATTTTTTTTTCTTCGAACAAGTCGTGTGACATTGGTTGTCTGACTCTTTGGGAAACAATGTGGCCGTCACACTCTTGATTGAACCATTGTGGTCTTTTAGGCACGACCTCTAAGGGCGCGATTAATCCTCGAGCGGACACTCCTTTTGCTATTTGGACGCTCGGTCAAATTAGCTAACACCTACCCTGCCCCAGGTTATGATTTGAGGGTTTTTCATTCACAGAAAGAAACTTCTACTACAAGGCTCAAAGGGGTTGACAAGGGATTATCTTCCTTATATCTCCGGTGTTTAGGGATTTGAATCAATGCCTGTACATCATCAGCAAGTTTTATTTCAAAAGCATACAATATCGGTAGTTGCATGTCGGTCATTTTCGTCATCCTCCCCAAATTCTTCTTAACCAAGCGTTGGACATTTGCAAAAACAGTTAGTGAACACGAATGGATTTAATCAAAACATGCATATTTATTTCATTATCATCAATTTGAATGAAAACAACAAGTTTTACAAACAAGCTTACAAATTCAAACAGGAAAGCAACTACAAATGTAAAGAAATGACAAGCTAAAACAAAGAAAATATGCTAGCTTCTGAGAACCGGGCTTTTGCATCTGCCCTGCTGCTGAACCAGCTATCTTTATTAGAGGCAATTCGATGATGTCCTGATCTGCTTTCAACGACCCAGCCAAATTATAGAGCCCTTCCTCCTTCATTCAGATGATTTGGGGACCTCTTGGCCCGAAGCTGATTGCTGCGCTATCAAGCAGATCCTGCACTTTGTGCTTAAAAGCATGGCAACCTTCTATATCGTGACCCGGGGCTCCAGAATGAAACTCACAGTGCTTGCTTGCATCATAACCAAACGGGGGAGTTCCCGTGATTGGTGCCAGAGTTCTTTTCTCTACCAGATTCAATCCCAATAATGTCTGCAACAACTCGGCATATGTTGAGGGAGGCTTCTCAAACACTCTTCTCGGTTTACTGCCCTGGAATCTTCGCTGAGCCTGCGGTGCACCCTGCTGAGGCTGCTGCTGCTGGTATCGGGTTGACCCTTGAACACCCTTTGTATCAAATGCAACATTGGTTTCTTGACCTTCAATGTACTGATTGACGCTCTCCTTATGCTTAACCATTTTCTTTCTCAGATCTGCCCCAGGAATAGGCAACAGTTGTGGGCCTGGAGATTCTGACACCATGGAGTCCAGGATACGCTTCTGACCCACTGCAGCTTTGGAAACATCTGTCATCTTAGCATCGATCGAGACAGGAGCAATGTGCACTGCTACGCCGCCCGGCGTGAATTCAATATCGTGCGAGTCAATCAGGTCTTGAACATTGTGCTTAAAAGCATGACAACCCTCGATGTCATGTCCGAATGCCCCGGAATGAAATTCACATTGCTTACTGGCATCGTACCCTTGAGGAAACGCTCTCGTTGGTGGTGTCAACGTTCTCTTCTCAACCAGATTAAACCTCAGTAAGGTCTGCAAGAGCTCAGCATAGGTCATAGGTGGCGCCTCAAATATTCTCCTTGGCTTCCCTTCCTGGATCCTCCGCTGAACCGGATGTATCTTCTGTTGCTGCTGCTCAAGTTCCACATGCACAGGTGGCACGAGCTTCTTCATTGCGGCTTCAAATAGCTGATCGTCCTCTTTTCTAAGCACATTCTTGACTACCTCCATGATCAAGCTCATTTGGGTCTTCAGCTGACTGTTCTCCTCCTTGAGAATCTTCTGCTCCAGACGCATCTCTTGCATGTCTCTCATCATCTGCCCCAGCTGGCTTCGGACTTCAATCAATTCAAACTGATTCTGTTCCATATTTCTGAAGGAGTTCCTGCAATAAACTGGATGATGAGGAAATAAGACCCACGGTTCTGATATACCTGCTAAATGATAATGCAGCGTAGCAACCAAACACATATTCACAACGAGATAAAAAGAAACTCAAGCTATAAGCACACAGACGAACATCTCCCACATATGTATAACCAACAAAATCAGCAGGTAAGCACAAATGAGTATGAATATAACGACCCCAGCCAACAATCCTGGTGGTGGTCGACAAATACTGATGCACAAAAGCTAAACGGGTTAGGCAGAGAAACAGATGCGACACCCGGCATAGAAACCTCTAGAAACTTCCCCCATATTCAACTGAACTCTCTGATTGACAATCTTCAGAGCACACACTTCCTGTGGAGTCTTCCATGACATTAACTGACGAACCCGCACAACTGGAGGATGGAAAATCATTAATCTGAACGAAACCCTGAGGAGTGATGCAAATACGGCTAGAGTCTAACAGATCCTGAATCTGACTTCTAAGCACCTTACAATCATTTGTTGAATGCCCCTGTGCCCCAACATGGTACTCACAACGGGCGCTGGCATCAAAACCTAGAGGATACGGTGGAATCACCGGCTTAGTCTCTTTCGGCACTATCAATCTACTTCTGACCAGATCTGGCAACAATTGACTGTACGACACTGGTAGCTGAGTAAACTGCCTTTCAGGTTTCCTTGGTCTTCGTGGAGCATGCTGACGCGATCGGCGATAGGATGATCGTTGACTTGAGGTGTCTGAAAACTGATCCTGAGATGCTAGAGATTCTGAGGTGGCGTCATCTCCTTCCCACTCTTCTTGAGAACTGACAACTGACTCAATCTTATTAACTGGGACGTAAGGAACACCTCGAAACTTTCCACTCCTGAGTCCTCGCTCCACAATCTCTCCCAGCCTCATCAGGCCCACAAAGTTTGTGCAACTGAACAATTTGTCAAAATAATGGCCTTTCAGAGTACCCAAGAAGATGTCAACCAGTTCTCTTTCCGGAAGCGGTGGTCGAACACTAGCAGCCAATTCCTTCCATCTTCGCAAATACGCTCTGAATGATTCATTCTCTGCCTGAGACAATTCTTGCAAATCTACGAGACTAGGAGTCAAATCCAAGTTGTAATCGTACTGCTTCATGAAAGCTCTGGCTAAATCCACCCATGACCGAATCTGATTACTCTCTAATTGCACATACCACCTCAGGGATGCCCCAGTCAGGCTATACTGAAAGCAATGGATCATTAGCTTGTCATTTCGCACAAACGAAGTCATCCTTCGACAAAACATCATCAAATGCAGCTTCGGACAACTGTCTCCCGTGTACTTTTCAAATTCCGGCACTTTGAACTTGTACGGCAACACGAGGTCAGGGACCAAGCACATGGCTACAGCCTCCAGGTTAACGGCATCTTTCGCTTCCAAGGCTTTCATTTGCTCTTCCAACACTCGGACTCTTCTACCATCGTCAAGAGCTCTTGGATCTACTAAACCGGTCACTGGAATATCTCTTCGGTAATTCATCACAGGGAAAGCAACACATTGATTGTTAACGGGAGGATAACGTTCATTTTGGGCAACAAACTGCTCATGCCGATCTCTGTTTTCAACAGTAGGCTGCACAACTTGGTCTGCAGTAAGATTGTTCGCTTGCGGGAAGCCTTCCATAGAATCATATTGATGGTTGGGCGCCGTGGCAAACCCTGCCAAAGTGTTAGGAGACTGGAAATTGCCTTCAGACATAGCTACCAATTACCTGTAACGGACTATGCTGCTTGATTCTGCTCAAATCTGCTTCAGCCCCTTGGTCGTCTTCAGCACTCTACTCTTGCCTCAAACAATTCCCCGAGAATCACTTTCTGGTGAAAACAAAGGCTGGATAAGTGCTCTGACCTGCTAGAGAAATGCTATGCAGTATGATTTATGCAAACAGAAATACAAAAATGCTAACGTGCATGTGTGCATTGGAGATATTTCCCCTCCAATTCCAGTGTCAGTGGTAGCAAGACGAGATAAACCATAAAGACAATATTTGGAAAAACCCTCATATATTGATTAGGATAACAGTCTTGTCAAGAAGTTACATAACTATGCTCCATACAGCTGATATGATAAGGAGGATCCCAGCCAACATGCCTGGTGGTGATCTCAATATACAGAATACAAGAGAGAAATCAAATACGGGTACGGTTGCGGAAGTCCTCGACCATCTTCTTTGTCTCTGCATGATCTGGTTGATAAATCAAACCTTCTATCAGCCGATCCCTCTTCCTGACCGTCCCCTGGATGTCTCTGACAAAGTCTTCCCAAGCCTTATCATTGGCACCGCCCCCAGGTTTGGGTCTCTTGGCATCTGCTCTATGCTGGAACTCTTCCAAATTCTTCATGGCATCTGTCAACTTGCGCTCGGCCTCGTATCGGCGACAGGCTTCTTCTTCAAGCTCTTCATTCTTCACTTTGACCTGTTCTTCTAACTGAGCAATCTGTGTCTTCAGCTCTTCTTCTCGCTCCTTGCGCTTGGTCATAGTGAGATCCCAGTGTTCTCTGAACTTGGCTAGCTTTGTGTAGGCCCTGTCCAGCTCTTGCTTCTTGGTGGCCAACACACTACTAACTGAGTCGACATCTAACTCCAGGCGTTTCTTGGTTTCAGTCAATTCCAATAGCGTAGTCTTCAGATGTTTTAGAGTTTCAGCCTGTTGCTTGGAAATATATCCTGTTTCAATCTTTTCATGCCGAAGCTGGGCATTCTCCTGCTCTAAAGCCTCTTTAGCCCTTGCTAGCTCTTCTTTCTCCGCCATCAGCTGCTTGTAAACCTGAATGTCCACAGTGGTAGGCTCCTCCACCGGAGAAGGATGCAATGGCTGAACCGCTGGATACGGCATAAGGAATTTCACAGCTCGCTCACGAATCCATTCTACATATGGGCTAGGGCCTCGAGTATCCCCTCTGTTACCTGAAAGCTTCCCTCTCTTGTGCAAGTTTTTCCAAGCTTTCTCAAGTTTGGTCAGCATCTCTTTCTCAATTGCCCCGGTGAGATACAGAGATTCCTGTATCTCCTCGGGCTTTGGCACTCCTTGAGGTATATATCCAAATTGCTTGATCAATAAGGAAGGGTTATAGTTGACACAACCTTTCCTTCCTATTAACGGAACATTCGGGAATCCTTCGCCTTTGAGTATGACTTCAGCTCCAAATACCTCTTTATTGACCCATACCACGTTCTCAGCAGTCAATCCCATTAAGCGCTCGGGCCATCCTAGAGAATTGATAGATGTGACAAACGGGCCTGACTTAGGCATATGACTGGTGAACCACCTGCATAGGAGAGGTACACAGCAAGACACATTCCTTCCTCGTCGCTTTTCATTCTGGTAATGGGTTGAATGGTGGACATCTCCCAGCAAAGTAGGGACTGGGTTTTCCGCAGCCAAAATATAGAAGGCATCAGAATCAACAAAATCAGGAATGTTCGGGAACAACACGATGCCATACACACATACAGCAAGGATGACGTCAAAAACACCCCAGCTACCCTTCTGTGCATATTCTCGAGCCTTCTCCACCAAGACATCCAACGGAAATCCCCATACGTCTCCTCTTCTGATCATCTTCCCAGACAGCTCAGACTCTTTCAAGCATAGG
This sequence comes from Lathyrus sativus, assembly GCA_963859935.3. Classification (NCBI taxonomy): domain Eukaryota; kingdom Viridiplantae; phylum Streptophyta; class Magnoliopsida; order Fabales; family Fabaceae; genus Lathyrus; species Lathyrus sativus. The sequence goes on along the minus strand of OZ012737.1, from coordinate 564,758,302 downwards.
ATGGCAGAAAGCTCAGCCAGCTTAGGCTCAGCGTCCGTACGATAGAAAGGCATTTGCTCACGGATCGGTATATCCAGAAGTGCAGAGTACTCCTCCAGGGTAGGAGCCAAAACGAAGTCGGGAAATACAAAACACCTGAGCTCCGCGTCGTAAAACTGTAACAAAGTATAGATGCCGCTGGTCTCGTAGGCAGATGGCTGATAAACGTAGGTCAGAATCCTCCCATATCTCTTTCTGAAGTCACCCATTCCCCTCTTCTTAGCAATAGCAATCAACTCTAACAATAGACTGATATTCGGCGACGGAAACTTATAGGGCAATACTCTCTTCAGGTTTTCCATGTCTTGCTAGGAACAAACACCGAACTGGAAGGGAATATATGTACCTGCAATACACACACGTTAGTTGAATGCAGATGGTAATGCAATGATGCAATATGATAAATAATGCAATCTGCGAACACAGGGGCTATGCTGTAGCCTGAAGAGGAATATCTCTGTGATCAAGAACAGAAAACCAACATGGTCATCAGAATCTCATGCCACTAGCTACCATCTGATACTCAAAATACCAATCCCCCGGTAAGAAAACCATCTGAACCTCTGTATCTGACGAGAATACCATCTGATAATAGCCTCAACCTCAGATAAGAAACCCATCTGACCCAGACAACACACCTGGAGATGAATCAAGAACACCATCTGATAAAGATACTGAATCATGGTTTCTGAAGGCCAGTTTTCCTACAATAACCCAGTCCCTCTCACAGGTAGGATAGACCTAATCCACGGACAAAGGTACGGCATCCTATGCGGTCATCAGCGTCACAGACTTTCACGAGTGACGATACGATTCCCAGAAGGAGTGGCATCATCAAATCATGAAGAGGCCTCACTTAGCTGACTTCCAAATGATCGGTCCCCAGAGTCGACAACCCTCACGTCTGGAATCCCCTCAGATCCTCAGGACCGGAAAGGAGCACCTCTGCAAGAATCTCGTCTGAGCGCAGATTTTCGTAGGGAACTGTGCCTGCTCAGCAGACAGGTTCGTCTACTACTTCTCCGCCACTATATCTAGGTGTGTACTCAAGCCCAGGTCCGGCTTTTCACTCACAGTAACCTCCCTTTGCCCACAGCAATAATCATAATAATATAATGCTGGAAAATAAATGCGGAAAGGTAAAGGTACAGAAAAGTAAAGTGCAGAAAAGTAAAACACAATATGCACAACACCCAACAAATAAACACCCAAGCGCTAGGATTGACTCGCGTAGGGGATGGGAAACGGTCCCAGCATAAGGGACGGGAAAAGTCCCTAGATGCTATAAGTCCCCAGCAGAGTCGCCAGCTGTCGCTACTGCGAAAATCGGCGCCGGCTTGACAGGAGAGTCGCCACCGTGCGTTATTTATCCCTCAGAGCGGGAAAGGAAACGCTCGAAGTAAACCTCGCAAAGACGGGAAAAGGTATGGTCATCGCAACCAAAACCTGGATTCGGGAGTCGGTTACGCAAGGGGAAGGTATTAGCACCCCTCACGTCCATCGTACTCGATGGGATCCACGCTTGGTGTTTATAGGTAAAAGGGTGTGTTATCTATCTACGCTAATGGTTGGTCTGAAAAGAAAAGAAAAGGACAGGACTCGACAGAACATACGGTGTTCTGGGCCTACGTATTCCCTCGTGCAATGGGAAAGTCAGAGTCAACGTAGTTCGACTTCCTACGTCTAAACGGGGGAAAGGTTGCTCGCCAGGACATCGCGTCCTGTGCCTACGTACTTCCATCTGGTATGAAAGATCAGAGCAAACGTAGTTCGGCAAACTACGGGTAAACAGGGGCTGCTCACACAGCAGTGAGAAAACAAACTGGTCTCTAAGGCTCGGGAACCTACAACTATGATCTGGTCTCAAATGCGCTCGGGCAAGAGAAAGGGGAACAATTAGTCGTTAGCGGGAAAGTCTCGATCGCACAGCCGCGAGAGAACAAAGGTTAGTCGTTAGTGTGCTCGCTAGGATATCGCATCCTATGCCTACATATCTTCGTCTGGAACGAAGAATCAGAGCAGCTGTAGTTCAGCTAACTACGGATCAAGCTACTCAAAAGCTCCTACAGAAAGGAAAGGGAAACCCTAGAACTATAGCTGAGAAACAGGGGAATCTACCTACTGCTATCACACCTGGTTGACCATCCTAATATCTATCATAACAACTCCGCAGCGGAGAAGTCAGAGCTCCTAAGGGATCATGGCAACAGGACTGAACTACAAACAAGAAACTGCAACGTAAAGGAATACTGAAAATATGCATGAATGCAACAACTAAACAAACAAGGCGCAAATGCCGCAAACCACAGAGGCAAGGGAGCTCAGCTCTACCAAATACCAACAAGCAAAGCCACTCAATAACAAACAAGCAGAAGGAGGACCACCTTAACTTCTCATGCACACCAAGTCTACTTCTAAGATGCGCCTATTCAGAACTATCTAGATGACTGCCTAAGTCTAATGCAACATAACATCACACAAGTCAAACAATACAAAGAGTCTAACCCTGAGCAGGGCCTCCATCAAACCTGAAACAAGCTCCTAATCTATCTCTCAAACAAAACTCTACACAGCACCCTAAGCAAAAATCTAAGCAACAATTCTAATCCAAAACCTAAGCAAGAGGAAACAATCCCAGTCTCCAAGCTTCAGAACAAACTTACCAAAGAAAGGGAGCTAAGCAGACAAGCCCATGGTGCTTTCCTCAGGAAAGTACCAGGAGGTTACTACTCAGGAGTCATATCCTATGCGGCTCGACAACTGTGATCAGTTTACATTTCTCCTCAGGAGAAACTAAACTCACATGAAGGCTCCGGCATCATTGGATATTTGAGAAAGCCTATCTGAACTAAGGGAACTAAGTGAATAGACCCATAGGACCTTCCTCAGGAAAGTACTAGGAGGCTTCCACTTAGGAATCGTATCCTACGTGGCTCAACAACTGTGATCAGTTTACATTCCTCCTCAGGAGAAATTAAACTCACAAGTTGGCTCCAACATCACTGGATACTTGAGAAATCCTAGATAAACTAATGGAACTAAGTGAATAGACCCATAGGACCTTCCTCAGGAAAGTACTAGGAGGCTTCCACTTAGGAATCGTATCCCATGTGGCTCAACAACATGTGATCAGTTTACATTCCTCCTCAGGAGAAATTAAACTCACAAGTCGGCTCCGACATCATTGGATACTTAAGAAAGAGGTGAGAGGAAAGAATGAAAGTCATTCATAGTGCTTTCCTCAGGAAAGTACCATAAACTCCCTTCAAACTTCAGGATCTCGAACCTCACAAACAGACAACAATCTCCTAGACTAAGCCTCAATCCACTGCATCTTTGCAAGCTCCAACAGGACCTCAATCAGCTCCCACCTTCAAGAAGAACCCACAGGCCAAAAAACCACAAGAGACTATCTCTGAAGTTCAACCACAGTTGAACTTCAAAGTCAGAAGTCACCAAGACTTCCCCTATCTTCAGGCTCAGACAAATCATATCAGAACATCCTATGAAAATCTATCAAAAATCTATGGGGAGACCTACATGGCTCTAGGATAACATACTGAAAAATCAGAACAAAATTCAACACCAGATGAAAGAACTAAAATCAGCAACACAGGCGTATCCACAAACCAATTTAATCAACATCAATAACAGTGAAAAAATGCAATTAAAATGAAAATGCATGATTAAGCTAATGTTTTTATACTATAAAATTCTACACTGAATTACGAGTCTACAGAAAAAAGAACGGAATTATTTGACTAAATCTACCATTTTTTATGAATTTTCTAATGATATGCATGCATTGAAAATATTAAAAACATCAATTAAAATGGAAAATATGCAAAAAATAGCAAAACAAAAATAAAGTGTCATTTTTATTTTTATTTAATTTTTAGATGCTTTCATGACATGGTAGACAAAAGAAGAATTAAAATCACAATTATTTACATTTATTTATGATTTATTTACAAATATGAAAAGATAAAAGAAATTAACAAAACAAAAAAATTGAAATAAACTGGAGGGGGGGTTCAAACAGCAAGATATTCAGGTTATTCCTGGATGGGCCCTGAAGATGGGGGTGCCATCAGCAAATGGGCGCAGGGCCCAGACTTAATATCCAGAAAAACAAAAAAACTGAACTGAGCGCAGGGGGGTGCAGCGCTAGCAATTTCTTCAGTTATTTCCTCAATGGGCTTAAACGAGTGGGGTGCAGATAGCAATTTGGGCATAAGGCCCATATCCAACCATTCAGTCTCACACGCCAGGGGGGGGGGGGGAATTGAGTAAACTGGGGGCAGCGTTCAGAAAACGCGTTTGGGCTTAGCCCAATGCCCTAACCCTAATCCAAATACTCAGGGAACAAAATCTAAATCCCTTCCCAAACCCTAATACTGTTCATCAAACTGCTTAGCCGTCTTCCTCACCCTATCTCTCACGCCCTCTCTGCAACTTCTCTCCAATTCTCCCACCATTCCCAGAAAAAAGAACCCTAACAAGACTTCACCCATCTCACCACACTCAAGCGAATCAGCACAACAATCTCACCCTCAGCACCCTCTCATATTCAACACAAATCAAACCTCAAACCCTAACCAATTATTTCGCCCTAATTGCAATGAAGATCTAACAGAGAGAAGGCAAACCTGGGTTAATACGAGTGGAACAAGGGATCTTTGAAGATCTATTATGTATCAGGCGCGCGTTGTTGAAGAAGGTTGTTGACGCTATGATGAAGTTCTGAGTAATTTCTGGAAAAGTTCACGATCTGGAAAACCTGGGGACAAACTCTTAGCAGACGACGGTGTTCTTGAATTTGTTGATGAACTTTCTGGGAATTCCTTGAAGAAGCTAACGAATATGATGAAGGTTTCTGTGTTTTGTTGAATCTTGAACGAACTCCTGGAAAAAAATGAAGATGGTGATGATTCTGCGAACGATCTGGAAAATGTGGTGGAGGTGGATGAAGATTATGTGAAGATGGTTGGATGAATCAGTGGTTAGATCTGGAATTTTCTGGCGTTTTTCTGGGTTTGATGGTGGCCGGAGTGATTCAGGCGCGGCGGTTGGTGATAGCAAGAAGATGAAGATAGGAGGATTCTGGGTTTTCTGGTGGTTCAGGTGGTGGCCGGAGTTGGTTGGGGTTGCCGGCGGTGGGGGTTCACCGGACTTGCATGCCGGTCAGGGGAGTTTCCGGTGAGGAGGTGAGGGGTGCTGGGAGGTGGACGCGTGTCACAGTTAGTGGAGGGATCTGGTGCATGCGCGCCACGTGCGGTGGCGTGGAGAGAGAGAGTGAGCGTTTTGGCCACGTGGGAGAGTCTGGGAGCCTCTGAGTGTGTGAGGTGTTGTGATCACTGGGAAACGCGTGGGGCCTCTCTTCAAGCAACACGTGGCGTCACTATTTATGCCACTGAAAATGCTAGAACTTTCTAGAAACCTCTGGACTCTGCTGGACTGAAGCTGGACGAACTGGGCTGAATTGGGCTGCATCTGGACTTTTTTTGGACTGCTGAAATGCAATCTGATGAGAACTGGGCCTCACAAAAAAAAACACCCCCTGGGCCCATACGAAAAATGAATAAAAACTGTAAAAAAAAACTGAATTAAAAACAATTAATCCTAATTATATCTAATTAAAATCAATCAACACCTAATTAACTAATTACCCTAATTAACTCTAAAATGGTTAAAATCTAGTTAACTCTATATTATCCTAATTAAACCTAAAAAAAACAATTAACCTAATTAAACTCTAAAAAGTGATTAAAAGTCTAATTAATTCTACATTATCCTAATTAAGTCTAAAAAAAACAATTAAGATCTAATTGACTCTAAACTTCTATTAATTCTCTATTAAAATCCTAATATCATTTAATATCAATTAAAATCTATCATTAATAAAAGAAAAACTATATTATTTTCTATATTATCTAAAAAACAATTAACTCTACTAATCCTAACTTTTATCATTCTATTTAATATGCTAAGAAAAATCCACTAATATTCTAAAAATGATAAAAGCTATTTAAATTCTATTAAAAATTCTACAAATGATTAAAATCTATTTAAAATATTCTATAAAATTCTAAAAAGAGGATTAAGCTATTAAAATATTCAAAAACCCTATTTAAATTCCAGAAAAATCTATAAAGCCTGTTAAAAATTCACAAAAGCCTATTAAACCCTAAGAATGCAGATGAATGCACATGACCCCCGTAAAAGAGCGCACGAGACCAGATCGAATCGAACAGAGATCCCCGGGCATCAGAATATCATCAAAATCACTGTGCAAGCTAAAAATCACCGAGGAGCGCACAATTTCCTGAAAATAAAACCGTGGTGATCTGGACTGGGTCTGCCATATCTGATAGACAAAAATCAAGCTGTAAACTCTGATATCCCCTGCTTGTGTACAAAAATCATACATCTGAGCTGTGAATATGAAATTAAACCATGAGTCAGATAGGAGAATCAGCTGGTCAAATTTTAGGGTGCAACAGCGGGGTGTGAGCGATGGTTCCAATAAGTTCTTGAGTGAACTTGTGATGATTGAGTTGGTACCGCATTACATTTGCATAGAGTCGTGAAGTCGGTCTCTATGATTTGCATGTATCATCTTTATGATTGTGAACTGGTGAATAAACATAAATGTAAATGTTTATGTGGAATGATATAATTGTGGAAGCATGAATGATGAATATGCTAGGTGTTATATATATACATTGTAATGTATATGAATGAGTTATGATGAATATGGTGAGAATGCAGATTATGTGTATTTATATGCTGAGATATAATTATATGCATTGTTATTATGATAATATTTCTCACCCTTTTGCTGTTTTATGATGCTATATATGGCATTGCAGAGTAGGTTGGCTGGAGGTCTTTTTGTGAAGCGTGTCTTCATCTTTTGGTCGGTTGGCTCTGATATGTAGCACCGGGTAGCTAGGATGTATATAATTCTTTTGTGATACATTTGTATATGTATCTGGATGTTGAATGTTTATGATAAACATGTATTATGTTGTGGAATCAAACTGAATGATATATATATATATATATATATATATATATATATATATATATATATATATATATATATATATATATATATATATATATATATATATATATATATATATATATATATATATATATATATATATATATATATATATATATATATATATATATATATATATATATATATATATATGTTTGATGTTATTCAATGTTTAGATGTTTCCACTTTTATTCTAAATATTGAGATATGGGTGTAAGGACTAAGTTCCTCTGTTGCAAGTTACCCCACTGTTGCATATCAAATGTTGAGCATGTGTTGTATGTTTTAATTTCATGTATAATGTGATATACCTCTTTTATACCATGTTATTAATTATACTCTGATGAAATTTTGAATATGTGCCTAAATGATTATTTGATTATTTGGGGGTATAGAAAGGGGGTGTTACAATACACTCGCATGAAAGAATCCCTTCTCAAGCAATCCTTCAATCCCAATGCAGACATACAATATGGAGCCATCGATATCAGACTGGTTCAAAGAACTAAGTGGATCGCAAACTCCATTTCACGTTCCGACGGTAAATCACTTATCTCATCAGAAAAAACCTCCAGACAATCACAAATAATTGGCACACCACCAACTTCTCCACTTTATTAACACTCAAAGTTTCCATCAAAATAAATATCTCAGCACCAACCTGCACTGACTCATCAAAACAATTCGTAAGCCCTTAGCTTAACTCAAAACAATTCACTGCACACGCCATCTAAGCTTGCAAGACACGTCTATCCCCACAAACATGACTTCGTCCACTATCAACAATAGATTAAGGGTGATCAGTTCCTCAATTTGTCAATAGACAGCCTAAAATCATGATGGGGCATAAACCATCTTTACCAAACTATAAGAGCGTTCATCGACACACTGAGCCACCACTCCACACTTGAAGCATCCTGGAGAAGCACAAGCTTCTCCCCCACTTGTTTCGTTCCCACTCCTGCAGACAAAGGTTAGAAAACAAACGTGTATCGACAGTGTTTTTACACACATGTCGCATACTAGGGAACAAATAACATTAGACAACTTGGTCGGACGGACCGCCCTGCTCTGATACCACTAATGTAACACCCTTTTCTACCCCACAATTAAAAGGCACATTTATTCACATCTATTAGAGTAAATTATTAAATTCTATAAAAGCCACCACAAAAGGGTGTACATTTCTCAATAACTCAAAACAAGTCAATGCTCTGTGTACAACAGGTTTTCCCAAAATATATCAAAAATTGCTCAAAGGCAGCGGAACTCAAAAGGTATAATCCAAGGTTTTCCTTATACGGAAAGATAATCAAAATAAATCAATTAAAACATAAACCCCAACCCGATGTTACACTATCAGAGCAAGACCCTCTAAGTTAACCAAAAGGCTAACAACTCGAAACTTCAAAAGTCCTCAACGGCGTCCATACCTAAACCTGGTCATCTGCACGTTACCCATGTGGAGGTAACATTCAAACAGGTAGGGTGAGTAAAACAGTTCATAATAATCAATGTATGAAAATCAACATATAATAAGGGTCATCTTCATATTCAATACATTCATATCCATCAATAGGCCTCAAAGGCCACAACATCATAATTTATTCCAAATGACTCATAAATGCAAATACAACAAGACTCAATGCATGTGGTACCAATCATCACAGCGCGATGGACACTGGGCCATCAACCCTCCATAGATCCCCATCAATAGGATCAATTCTACTTGAGAACTAGAGCACATCAAAACACTTCACATCCACACAATGGGATTGAAGCCAAAGTAATCGAGGTCCTGAACCGAAGTTCGGATGCATATGAATGCATGATGCACACGTCACAAATTATCCTCATAATAACATCATAGGTGCGTCATCATTCATCATATTCATCATCATCAAACGTGATAGCTCATCGTCATAATCATCATCATACATTATGTCATCATAGCTCATCATAATAATCATCATACATCATGTCATCATAGCTCATCATAATAATCATCATCATACATCATAGAAATCATCATATAATCATGTACAAATCACATAGCGCTCACAGCCATACTCATATTAATTCATCATATTATCACATCTTAATTCATAAATATACTCGCGATAATCCTCCTACTATCGCCTATTAATCACATAAACTTCACAGTCCTACTCATGTTAATTCGTCAAAGAAATCACAGAATCAAACATCAAAGCATCGCTGCACACGATCAACAGTCGCGAAACTCTGGTACGTTTGCTGAAATGTTCGCTAGGCGAGTCTGAGAATACAATCGTTCGCTAGGCGAAGCATTATTCGCTAGGCGAACAACGCGATGACAACAAATCTCAGCTATGCACCAGAACCCAAAATCACTCAAAAAGCTCTACGATTCACTTTCCCACTGCCCCCAAAACATCCCTAAATCATCCCTAAGGTCTTACGATGCTAAAGACACAAAACCTACGGTTCATTAGGCCAATACCACATCATATTCACGCCCTAAATCACAAATTTCCCTGCAATTACCCATACTCGTTAGAATTACTCAATATCTAATATTCATATCCCTTTAAGGTTAGACAAATAACAATTCATGGTTTTTGGCCATGAAGGTCTAACTTTCCTTTTCCCAATGAACTCCACAGTTAGATTCGCAAATAATATATTTAGGCCACGAAGGCCAAAGATCACTATTTCTCATATCTACCCTCAAACTCTCAGGAATACTTACCACTACACCACAATCATCAGAATCATCAGAGTTCTCACTATCAAATTTCCCTACAGGGTTAGACCAGTGTCAAATCAGATTTTTGGCCATGAAGGACTAAGGTTCCTTTTTTCCTAATGAACCACGGTTAGATTCACTAATGATAGGTTTAGGCCACGAAGGCCAAAAATCCCTTTTCTCATTATCAACCCCAAAATCCCTTAAACCTTAAATTGACCTTAAATACGTTGAATGTACACATAGAAAATCAGGAAAGGCAATACTCTCCATACCTTAATTGTCGATCAAAGCCTTCTCAAATATTTTCGGGAACCTTCCGAAGTTTTTGCCTCCAATCTTCCTTCCTAGAGCTCTGGCCTCAATTCTCTTCACGATCTAACAAATGAATCATAATCCCTTCACAATTTCTTTTTGTTAAACCTAGACTTGGGCCTCACAATTGGGTTTTTCCCATATTATCCTCACTAACTCCTCTTAATTGTCCAATTTGCCCTTATTTCACTTATATTTATTTTAATTAATAATAATATTAATATATTCATATTATATATTATTATTCAAAATAAATAACCCAAATTTCATTAATTCCCAATATTCCACAAAACCACCGAAATGCGAATATTCTTATTTAAATAAATTAAATAAATATTCCAATAAAATTTGAGGTGTTATATGGTCTATCGCGATCTTGGCACATTAGTACAATGAAACATATCATGTATGCATGCATCATTACGTATAACATGATTGTTGAAGATAAAAGTGACACGTATGATGGTAATTTTGATGACAATCATGTCGATATTGGCAATCCATCCACTAAAGTAACTAATAGCTTCATCCACACTTTTTAGAAACATACATGCATCAGAGATCACATATTCATCAAAAACATAATCATCGTCAACTTCAAGCGAACTTAACGAGGGCATATTTGGGAAGATTTTGAGTCTAAGAACAACACAAATTAATTTATGTATTTTTTGTAAGTTTAGAGTTTAACCTAAGAGGGGGTCAATTAGGCTTTTAGAAATTTCTCTGGTTTTTAGACGGTAGTTCGTTCATTTTTTATTTTTCTTGATTGAATGATAACTTTAAATGTAAGTGCAGAAAAATAAAGTACAAAAAGTAAAATGGCACAGTGATATACCTTGGTTCCCCTTTCTAACCAAGGGTACTCCAGTCTCATGACACCCTGTGAGAGATTTTAATATGATAGAAATCATTACATCCGAATCACCCCAATTCTCTTAACCTTTCTACCTATTAATCACCAAGGCAACCCACCTTATGATTTTACAAATTCAAAGAAAGAAAACATACTTCCTCTTCAACAATCTTGATCCAAAAATCCTGGAGTCAAGTTACACTAACATGATATGAGTTACAAGTGAATTTCGGAAGACAATCGAGTATGAATAATTATGAAAATATTGATAGACCGAATAATAATTATCCTTCAAAATATGATAATTCAAATACAATACACCCTTTTAGTGCTCAAGATACTTTTGGTAAATGATATGAAAATGATTTGAACAAAGTATCTTGTTTAAAGAAAATTATGAAAATGATTTGAACAAAGTATGTTTGTTGTTGATCCTCAAGGTTCCTACAAGTTTAGGGAATTTTATATCTTGTGCATATTGGTCTATTATTGCACTTAATTTCTAATCAGAGAGGTATCATAGCTCTTGGTTAAGGGATATTTTACTTGTTTGAATGATGGAGTCAAATACAAAGACGAATATGGTATTGTTGAACGGTTATAATTACTATTTATGGAAGGGAAGGATGTAAGACTTACTATTTATGAAGAAATTGCATTTACAGATTTTTAGTTCCGCAAAGTCGAATTCTGTGTCTGATGAAGAATGTGAGTTTCAACATCAACAGGTATGTGGTTTTATTCAACAATATATAGAAGATAATATTTGATCACGAGACACATGTAAAAACTTTGTGGGATAAGATAGAGTACTTGTATGCCTCTAAATCAGAGAATAATAAATTGTTCTTGTTAAGTAACTTCATAAGTTTGAAGTATAAGGAGGTGACATCTATTTCATATCACTTTAGTGAATTTTAAGGGCTTCTTGATCAGATGTCAGGAATGAGTGTCAAATTTGATGATAAACTTTTGGGACCATTTCTTTTGCTATATTTACTAGAGTCTTTGGAGACGTTTCGGGTTTCTATCATATGTTTTGCTCCTAGAGGTGTTATTTCTTTGGAAACGGCTAAGGGTGGTATTTTTAATAAGGAGATGAGAAGGAAGGCACAAGTTTTTGCATCTCAAACCGAGGTACTTGTCACTAAAAATAAGGGGGAACTCATAAAAAGGAATCGAAATGCAATAGAGAGAATAGCAGAAGCAAGTCTAAGTTGCGATACAAGAATCTGGAGTGTCATTATTGTCACAAAATAGGACACATACAAAAGTATTGTTATCAGTGGAAAAGAGATAACAAAGGCAAGAAGGGTAAGTCTAAACAAAGAGACCATGAAGATCATGATAATGATCATATTACTAATGCTACTAGTGATGATCTTATTATTTTTCGTGAGCATGAGTCTGTTAATCTTGTATCAAACAAGAGCATGTGGATAGTTAACAATGGTGCTACATTGCATGTTACACCAAGGAAGGATTTCTTCACATCTTATACTTCTAGTGATTTTAGAGTGTTGAAGATGGGCAAAGATGATGTGTCTAAGGTAATTGTTGTAGGTGATGTTTGCTTGAAGACCAACATGGGAATGCAATTGTTGCTTATAGGTTTCAAACATGCTCTATATGTCCGCTTTAATTTGGTCTCTGTGCATATGCTAGATGGTTGTGGTTATGATAATCACTTTGGTTTTGGAAAGTGGAAACTCAACAAAGGTAACTTGGCTGTGGCTAGAGGGGAAAAGCTTTCTAAACTTTATTGGACAAAAGCTTTGGTTTCTAGGGACAGTGTGAATGGTATCGACATGGAAGCATATTTGCGGCACCGAAGACTTAGTCATATTAGTGAAAAGGGGCTGAATATTTTGGTCAAAAAGGACGTTCTTCCTTAATTAAAGAATGTAGATTTGGATAAGTGTTCTCATTGCATGGATGGTGAACAAACTAGAGTATCTTTCAAGAGACATCCTCCCTCAAGGAAGTCAAAGTTGATTCAATTGGTACATTCTGATGTTTGTGGTCCATTAAAGGTAAAATCCTTAGTGGTGCACTTTATTTTATTACCTTTATTGATGATTGCTCCAAGAAATTATGGGTTTGTGCCTTGAGTAAAAAATACCAAATGTTAGAAAAGTTCAAAGAATTCCATGCTTTGGTTGAGAGGCAGACAATTAAAAAGCTAAAATATGTTTATTCAGACAATGATGGAGAGTATTGTGGGTCATTTGATTCATATTGCAATCAGTATTATATTGCACATGAAAAGACTCCTCCTAAAAATCCTCAATTGAATGGTTTAACAGAGAGAATCCATCGAACATTAATTGAGAGAGTAATGTGTATGCTCTCTAAAGCTAAGTTGCCTAATCATTATTGGAGTGAGGAACTTTACATGATAGTGCATGTTCTTAATCTCCCTCCTACTGTTGCTTTAAATAGTGAAGTTCTAGACAAAATTTGGTTTGGAAAGAATGTAAAGTATGATCATTTGAGATTCTTTGGTTGTAAGGCTTTTGTGCATATTCCAAAGGATGAAAGATTCAAATTGGATGCAAAGTCAAAATAATGTATCTTATAGGCTATGAGCAAAATGAGTTTGGTACATGTTATATGATCATGTAGGGAAGAAGCTTATTCGAAGCCGCGATGTGGTGTTTATGGAAGACCAAATTATTGAAGACATTGATAAGGTAGAGAAGGATACACCCAAGAAAGATATTAGTTTGTCTAATGTTGATCCAACTCGGTTACCTAGTCATAATCTAGATGATATTGGTGGTGATGATCAAAATGGTGAGCCATATGATTATGCTGATGATCAACAACTTGGAGATGAGGTAAATATTCCAACTAATGATGGTGAAGGGGAGACGATATGTCACAGGATGAGACTCTTGGTGATGCTCCAGAATCATCTCAATTTCAACTTAGGAGGTCTAACAGACATAGAAAACTTTCTACAAGGTATAATCCTGATGAGTATGTGACCTTGATTGATGAGGGTGAACCCGAGTATTTTTAAGATACCATGAAAAGTGATGAAAATCAAAAGTGGATGGATACAATTCATGATGGGATAAAACCATTGCATGATAATCACAGTTATGATTTATTGAAGCTGCCTAAAGGTAAAAGGCCTTTGGAAAACAAATGAATGTATATATTTAAACATGAGATCAACTCTAAGTCTCCAAGATATAAATCCAGATTAGGCATGAAAGGTTTTCGTCAAAGAAATGGTGTTGATTTTATTGATATTTTTTCACGCGTTGTAAAGATGTCATTGATGAGTGCCAAATTGTTGTGATTTTGAATGTGAATAATTAGCACTCATCGGCTTAATTCATTTGTTTTATTCCAATAAACCTCAACTTTTGTGTATATTTTGATAGTTTATGTTATAGTATATATATTGTGTTATCGTGTAAATATCATTGAGTTTAATTGTTTTAATCTTATTTTTATAGGTATTCAAGAAATGATATTTAGTCATTGTCTTATAAAACATTAATAAGCTTTCCAACGCTTCTGAACATGCATAAAATAGAGTTACGATTCTCAAGTTATGGTCGAAACAAGAACTGATTTTTCTAAAATTTGTCATGGTCGCTGTGTGAGCTTGCTTTGCAAGCTGAAAGCAACCCAGAAGCATGGAAAGGTATTATAAAGGTAGAAGCTAAGCCTGATATGGTCTTTGTGCTACCTGGAGCTTGCACAACGACAACACAGAGTCATTTTTGCATATAAAGTCACTTTTTCAGCATTTCCTAGGTTATGTTTTTAGGGATTTTTACTCCCAACTTCATCGCAAACATTCTTTAGAGGTTTAGGCTTAGAAAACAACACTAGATTGTGTATCTTAACGATCCTGAGTCGAATTTGCTTCAATTGGTGTTGACAAACCGATAGATGTTTGTTCTTTTTCCTTCTTTTCTATGTATTTTCTATTTGTTGGGGGTTTTATATGTAAGTTTATCTTGATTGTATCTATATTTATTGGGACTTTTTATAACCATTTAATCAGAAAACATTCTTTAGAGGTTTAGGCTTAGAAAACAACATTAGATTGTGCACCTTGACGATCTAAAGTTGAATTTGCATCAATCGTCGTGACACCGCAAGAGATGTTTGTTCTTCTTCCTTCTTTTCTATGTATTTTTTATTTGTTTGTGTTTTATATGTGAGTTTATCTTGATTTTATGTATATTTATTGATCTTTATATAAAATCTCATTTACAAATATTTATTGATGGTTATCTTTGATTTCAATGTTTATCTTAATGGGTTTGGATTGCTATAAACATATATGATTCAAATTCAATCTAAGATGAAAATCTATTAGATTCTAAACTCTAGACATAGATTTAGGTCTAATATTCGTGTGAGTATCGGTTCTTAATGCTCTGTGTTGTTGAGTTGCGTGAGACATCACCGATGAGACGATACAATTGTTCTCTCAACTTACTGTTAGACACAACCTCTATTGTGAGTGATATGTGATGATATTGACGAGTGATTTAGGTGGCGTACAATTGATTGATAGATTTTTTTAGTGCTTGATGGGTAAAAAGAGATACAATTCCCGCGAATTCTTTTTTCTCTAAAGAATGCATTATTTACTTGTTCATATATTTTAGTCTTCGCATTTTATTCATTCAAACCATTTAAACCCTTAGAGAGATAGAGATTGTCAAACTAAATTCTTTCCCTCGCACCGATCTCTGTGGACACGATAAAACCCAAATGGAATACTTCTAAATCTTTTGCTTCTTGCTGCTATGCTGCAGTTCGAACAAAATGGTGTCGTTGTCGGGGGATTGGTTTTGATATTGAATCATATTGAGATAGTTTCTATATTTCTAATATTTGCACATACTTTTATATATTGTATATATGCTTGTATTGATACTTGTTTTACTTTTGTTTTTCAATATATTTTTTCAAGTGTTATATATATTTTGTTCACGTAACGTTTGTTCAAGTGTTTGGTTATGACACTTTTTTTAGGTTTGCGCTTTAAAGAAAAGCATTAACATGTCTGTGAGGAAGTTACTAGTTGTCATACCCAAAATTTTACCCTTAGATTAGTCGATTCATTTCGCATTTCATCTCATTTTGCATTGCATTGTAAACTAACCGCTAACCAGTTTTCTCAGTCTGTTGGTTTTGCAGGAAAAATCACATTGTGCGCTCTTTAGCTTATGAAGGGCAAAATGGTCATTAATTTGCAGCCCGCTGACAATTTATGAAGCTGAGTCGTTCGCAGGGATCCCTCGAGTGATTAGGGTTTCCATCTCCAATTCATGTGACTTACTTGAGGATGAGCTGAATTTTACGGCAGTTTTGACGTCAGATTTCTCGTGACACAACATATTTTATTCAAGAGACGAGATTCAGTCGTCATGTGGATTTCATAAATGTTATTTGATTCCTAAACCATATGGAGCTGAATGCATTGAGATATCAGTGGATTCAGGTTAAATCGGCGCGAGAATTTGCTTTGAGGAATTTATTTTAACAGACGCACACTTTCATGCCTTCTACTACCTACGAGATTCAGACGCACGTTTGGTCATGATTATTAGCCGAGCTGGCTCAGGTTACCGAGTTAAATCATTTGAGATGCAATTTGAATTTTCAATATGAAGGACAATTCGTTTCGTTGTTAATTAGATTTCTCTGCTTATTTGTTCAAGGCTATGTTCACTGATTTATTTGGATGAGTTTAATCAAAAGAAGTTAGTCATTTGAATCTAATCAGACAAGTTGGGATTAGTCAGGTGAATTTAGTTGGACAATTGAAGCAGATGAATTAATTGGGTGATCTTAATTGAGCAAAATGAAGATGCTGAATTCACAAATGAGGATAGGCAAAATGATAGGTCAGAAGAGGATGATGGTCAGGCAGCTGATTCAGAAAAAGATGCTGCCAACTCTGAGGAAAACTCTGGTCAAGAAAAGGATAATGATGAAGATGGCTCCCCAGATGCTGAGAAGACTAGTGATGAAGAATCGTATGAGGTCAGTTCCAGTTCTACCTCTGAGGAAAATGAATAATGTGTGCTGATAGACTGCTGTGAGGCTCAATCTACTGGTTATTGAGCTAATGGCATGTGCTGCTGGTTTGAGTATTTCATTGTTTTTGTTTTGACTTTTGTAACAGCTTGAAGGTGTGATGCTATCCATGAATAGTTTTTGTTTGTAATGACCCCAAACATATGAAATGTTACTCATTATGATATATACTATGTTATTAGATTGATCTTAATTTGTGGCTAAAAAGGGGGAGAGAGTGTTAGATAACAGCAGGTAGTGACAGCAAGTTAGAGAAGTGTATCTTTCACAGGTGGAATACTTGGCTGAATTGCTGCTACAAGTGCATTGCAGGTGTGTTACAAGGTGCTGCTGCAAATATGTAGGTGTGATGATAGCTGATGCTGTTAGTAATGTGTGAGTTCCTAATGAGTATAGGAATGTTTGTTAGATATATGTGTGTTTCTTGATGGAACCTAGTTGCATAAGCTACTAGTAGGGTATGTTTCTGCAGGGTGTTTGCAGAATGTATGTGGATGTGCACCTCTTCAGGGGGAGTAGCATAGGATGTTGTGCTTCACAGGTGATTTTGCACTTCAGGATGTCATCCTAAATGTCATAACATCAAGAGCAGGCTGGATGAATATGTGTGACTGCAAGCTGTGCAGGTTGTGCCCAGCTGATATAGTATGCACCAGTTGAGGGGGAGTAACCCAGAATGTTACTCAACATATTGTGACATCTGTAATGATAACTAACAGATGATTATGGGTGAACAGGTTGATCCTGAGAAGCTGAGAGCTAACTGTGTAGACAACTCTTTATAGTGCTTAGCTAGTAACTTTCCTGCATGATAGGCTATATGTTAGACTTCCGCTGCTTGTAAACTCTGATATGTTAACAGGGTGTTTTAGCCAACAATTTTCCAAAGGGGGAGTTTGTAGATGCTTTTGATTGGCTGCATTTTGTGGCAAAACATTAGAGTGTATATGAATGTCATGACTGATGTTATGACATACACTAAGAGTATTCTGCAGGGTAAGTAAAGTTGGATGTCATGACTGGATGTTGTAACATTGATCGCATGAAATCAGACACGCAGGGTTTGTTTTTCTATTATTAGCTCAGGCTATACTTCAGGAAACAATCCAGGAAGCATAGTTATTTTAGGCGACATAACAAGCATTGCTGAGGATAACATAGAAGACTCCTGACCTAATGATACGCGTGCAACTTCATGAAGAGAGATTTATCTTGAGTAAACCTAGTTTCTTCATCAAGGCCCAAAGCAAGCATGTTGCTATAAATAACAGAAGGATCACTCCTAATAGGGCAGAGCTTGAAGAGAGAGCTTCAAGACAGAGATTGGAGAGTGTGATTTGTGAGTGAAGAGGTTTGATCTTCACGTGTGTCTAGGAGTCTTAGGATTCCTTGTGTGCCAAACAATTGTATGTTGTATAATTGCTTTGGTTATTGTGTATGAACATGTGTGTTCATTGTGTCTCTCAAAGCTGTTAAGCAAGAGTGTGTGTCAATTGATCAAAGCTGTGAAGCAAGATCAAGGTGTGTTTGGAGTGAGTCTTCATATCTGTTTTGTAATTGTGTATTGATATCACTGAGGTGATTAAGGGGGAGTGATTGGGTATACTCAGGTCTAGCGGTCTCTAGGCTGAAGTGTCATTGGGTAGGTCTTAAATGAAGAGTGCAAACTGGGATTGTTTGACTCTGAATTAATTCTACTGATAGTGAATTTCCTCCCTGGCTTGGTAGCCCCCAGATGTAAGTGTGGTTAACACTGAACTGGGTGAACAATTACTTGTGTTATTTACTGCTTTCCATTTACAGCTTATTACTAAGTGCAGTAGTCTATGTTACAGTGGATGTCATAACATCCGTGATAACATCCATCATGTGCTTGCCAGAATTTCAATTTGTACAACATAACATGAACATGAACTTTAGGCTTTGTACAAATAGAATAACATTCATTCTCTTGTAATTTTTGTTCATTTGTGAATCACTTTAGTTCATAGCTAATGAGAGGAACCTTTCCATTGTTTACTAAATTTCATGGAGATTAACTTTCTTGTTTAACCCGTTTAAATTATGTTTAATCTTGCATTTGTGTTGAATTGTGTGAAAGCATAAAAATGATCAAGACATTTTGTTCGATTTTGAGCATAACCACTTGACTAAAAAGTAGCCTACCTTGTGAGTGAGTGAGAATTTGATTACCCCCTTTGAGCCTTTTGTCAGGATCCATTTTGATGTTAACTCTTGGAACTTGTACATAGCTAACTAGTTCATTATTGATTTTATATTGGATTCTAAACTTTTTTTCTTTGAACCCTCAACCATTAATTGTGGTTTAAATTTTTACCCTTGTCTTAAAATTTTTGGGAGCATTCACATTATAATGTTGGTTGTATTCAAGTTGGATAGAAAATGTTGGTTGTTATGCGGTTAAGAAAGAAAAAGTTTGAAAAAGAAAGAAAAAGGTGGGAAATGATGTAATGATTGGAAAAATAGAAAAAGGTGAAGGAAATTTGTGAATGCTTGAGAATTTGAGAAAAAATCACTCTCATTTAATTAGGAAATTTTTTGTTTCATTGACCTTGAGAAATTGTCCTTTCTTTGTTAGCCATGTCACATTACAACCCTTTAAATCCCTTGTGATTTTTTCTTTTATACTTTCAATATAAGTTTTTTTTAGATGAATGCATAATTTGAATTGATATTTGCAAGATTGTTGGGTGTGAGTTCAACCCCTCATGTTTGTTTTTCATCCCTTGATGGAGTTGTGCGTTAGGCGGGATTCATTTTTGAACATATGTAGTGCTTTAGAATGTTTGACATGTGTTTTATTCTTAGTCTTTGTTTCATATTCGTTGCGTCATTGTAGTATAGTGGTAAGCATTGTTTTACGTTTGTTTCCGTTTGTAAAAACTTATTGAGCATGATTTCTCGACAATTGCTTTTGTTTCTTTAGGTTGATTGATTCTTGTTTGAGAACAAACAAGTATAATTTGGGGAGAGTTTAATTAGTGTTAAACTGTTGTGATTTTGAATGTGAATAATCAGCACTCACCAATTTAATTAATTTGTTTTATACCAATAAACCTCAAATATTGTGTATATTTTGTATAGTTTATGTTATAGTGTATATATTATGTTGTCGTGTAAATATCATTAATTTTAATTGTTTTTATCTCATTTTTGTAGGTATTCAAGAAATGATATTTAGAAATTTTCTTATAGAGCATTGAATAATTTTTTCAACGCTTCCGACCGTGCGTAAAACAGAGTTACGCTTCTCAAGTTATGGTCAAAACAAGAACTGGTTTCTCTCAAATCTGTCATGGTCACTGTGCGAGCGGAAAGCGAGCTCGCTTTGTGTTTGTTGTGTGAGCTGAAAGTGACCAAGAAGCATGGAAAAGCAATGTAGAGGCAGAAACTAAGCCTGATATGGTCGTTGTGCGACCTGGAGCTCGCACAACAATGACACGAAGTTATTTTTACCTATAAAATCACTTTTTCAGCATTTTTTAGGTTATCTCTTGGGACTTTTTACACCCATTTAATTAGAAAATATTCTTTAGAGGTTTAGGCTCAGAAAGCAACATTAAATTGCGTATCTTGACGATCCGGATTTGAATCTGCATTAATCGTCTTTACACTACGAGAGATGTTTTTTCTTCTTCCTTCTTCTCTATGTATTTTCTATTTGTTGGGGTTTTGTATGTGAGTTAACCTTGATTGTATGTGTCGCTACTCGAAAAATGCATCGTGCAACGACGGGGAGGCGAAAAAGATAGACAGAAGAGTCGCCACCGAACTTTATTTATCCCATGAGGGGAAAGGAAAATATCGAGAAAACCTTAAGAAAGAATGGATAAGATGGTCTCGCAACCAAGAACGGGTTCAGAAGCCGGTTATGCGAAGGGAAGGTATTAGCACCCCTCGCATCCATCGTACTTGATGGGAACCATTTGTTTGTCGATGTGTGATTATATTTGCTAAAATATTATGCTATAAAAGAGTGTTCCAAAAGATAGAGAGAAGGGTTAGAAATAAGGGAAAAAGAGGTAACAGGGGAAGAAGAGACTCGGTAGGACTTCACGGTCCTAGGCCTACGTATTCTCAACAGATATGAGAAAGTTAGAGTCGACGTAGTTCGGGGAACTACATATATGGGTGGAATGTGCTTGGCAAGGATTGTGGCCCTTGTGCCTACGTATCTTTACTTGAAAGAAGTAAAGAATCAGAGCAGCCGTAGTTCGGCCTAGTATGGTTTGTTAATGTTTTATAGATGATGCAATCATGCGCATTCTAGCAGTTTAGGTGTTTTGCCGCTCGCATGTGAGGATACTTATGCGTTACCTGTTTGCGATAAAACGGATGTATCATATCCTTTTTGAAATGATTAGGTTTTCGCCATGCGAGGCAAGATGTCACATTTTATTTGTGAGATTGTTTTTTAGGGTTGAGGTAGATCCTCGGATAGTAACCCCTTTCGGGTAGTACCTGTCGCTTTCGCGAAAATAAGGTGCCGGCAAAACAGAAGAGTCGCCACCTTTCGTTATTTATCCCTCAGAACGGGAAAGGAAACGATCGGAAAAACCTGACAAAAAGGTATAAGACAAGGTCATCGCAACCGTTGTCTGGGTTAGGGAGTCGGTTACGCAAGGGGAAGGTATTAGCACCCCTCACGTCAGTCGTACTCGACGGGATCCACGCTTGTTGTGTTTACTGGACGAGTTGGTTTATCTATCTACCTATCAAGGCTGGCTAAAAAAGCAAAGAAAAATGACTCGGCAAAGCGTCGCTCTTTATGCCTACGTATTCTCATCAGAGAACGAGAAATCAGAGTCAACGTAGTTCGCCTAACTACTGGTTATGGGGGAGGTGGCTCGCCAATACGTCAGTATTGTGCCTACATACTCTCGACAGGCTTGAGAGATCAGAGCTTACGTAGTTCGGGATAATACGGATTACGGGAGTTCAGATTCATCTGTTTTATCGAGTAGGGTTAAACACCAGTTCCAGCAGTTAGGGATAAAGCCTGTTTGCGTTGGCGCTGAAGTTTAACGACACTCTTTTCTTCAGAAAAGCTTTCCTTTGAATTACGGGCCCACAGAGCAAAAAGGTTTGAAGTTTGTTTTCTGTCTTTTACGAAAGAAGTGTTTTTTTATTGTGTTTGCAATTTCAATCACACTAGAGACTATGACCTGAGAGTGAATGCGTCGCATGTCACCCAAAGGGTACCATACTAAACATCCGGATTGTTGAAAAGAAGCTCTCCAACAATCCTTCCTCAGATAGCTTAAGGCTCGTAACGTACGAAAGAAATCATTCATGATTACTGTATCTTAAGCTGTTTTGAGATGAGAAGAGAGAACAGGCTCAACTAAAGGGAGACTATCAAGTCCTATTGTTGTCATGCCAAGGATTCATCCTATAGTTGAAGTTTGAAACAGGGAACTCCTAGAAGTTATCATGCATAGGTTTCAACCTGAAGTTCTATCATCACTTCCTTATCAAAGGAAATGAGAGTCCTAAGGGGATCATGTCAATGATAAACAGAAACAGCTAAAGCATCAGCTTAAACAGTAAACAGTAAACGACTGTAAAATGCATGCAATGCAAGTGAGGGAGGAAATGTGTGTGGGGTATCAGCCTCCACAAGCTCATCTCAACCTCAAGCCAGAATGAATAACAGTAATCATACTGAGGAAATAACAACATGCTATCAAGCAAAATACAGTAAACTGCAATCATACAGAAGAAATGAAATAAAATGGAATGCTATCAAGCAAAATAAACCACCTGGGCAAGGGAGCTGGGCTCTACCGAATACCCGCAAGCAAAGCCATACAGTAACAATACAAGCAGAGGGAGCAACTCAACCTCAAGTGCAATCATGCTCCTAGATTAAAGTCAGTCTAGTCATGGACTTATTCTAATGCATCAAGCAAGTCAAACAAGGCACATCAGCACTACAGAAAAGAAAACAGACAAGAAAGCAGCAGATCAACAACTCTTTCTCAATTCCAAGCCTCAGCTCTTCTAACAGCAATTCAGTCTTCAGAATTCAATCACCCTTCAAGGATATCATCTTCACTGGCAAATACCAATTTGCTTCTCCAGGTTTCAACCCTTCAACATGAGTTTCAACTTAATCTTCTTCTTCAAGCTTCAACTTTCTTATTCAATTCCACCTTCAGGCTTCACTCCTAACTACAAGTATCAACTTGATTCCTTCAGGCTCTCAAAGCTTCAATGTAAGTATCAACTTCCTTTAGTCCTCAAGCCTCAGCTCCATTCTCAATCTCAACTGAATCCTCTTCATAAGTATCAACTCAGTCTTCAAGCTTCAGCTCTCTTACTTTACCAATCTCAACTTGGTCTTCTCTTCCTACAAGCTTCAGCTTCTCAGAGTAGTCTCCAATCACTTAGAAATGTCAACTTCATCCTTCAATCTTCTTCAAGCAAGGAACTCCTCATTCTTCACTCAATCTCAATTGGATCTTCAAGTATCAACCTGTTCTTCTTGCTTTCCAAGCCTCAGCTGCAATGGCAATGCTCAAGGCATCACCCTCTTCCCCACTCTTCAATAAAGTCCTCATCTTCAAACTCAAGTCCAACATCCTTCAAAATACTCAAACCAGAAGATAATTGATTTAACAGGATGAGAGGAAATGATAAACAGCTTACTGACAACCAAAGGAAGCCTGTAAGGGTTCATCATTATGAGAGACTGGTTCCCTCAAAGTTCTACTCCCCAGATAAAGCCACTCATCCTTCCAAAGGAGGGATGTGAATATCTGAGAAGGACTTTTGGCCATTGGGAAGAATGGAAGCACAAGAGGCTTTCCATGTTTGTGAAAGAAATCATTCTAACTATAAGGCTCTCCCTATGTCCTATCTCCTAATCTTCATCAGACACCTTCAGGCACCAACAAATCCAAAGCTCCAAGCAAATTCAAGCCACTTCAGGCATCCTCACCTTGTCTTCAATCTCAATCAAAGGCAAACCAAGCACAAACCCTAATCTAAGGGAACTAAATGAGTTAAACTAGTTGAATTAGTAAATTAGGATCACCTAAAACCTAGCACTAAAGTTAGTCCTAACTAAAATACTAGAATCAATTGTAAAATCCTACAAAAATTACTATGGGAACCTAGGTCAATCATGACTCTATCACATTAGTTTCAAAGATCAAATCATCAAATTGGACCTAGAAATAAAATCTACATTCTAAGGTATCAACCTAAAACCCTAAAAAGGAAGTCTCTAAATATCAATCTAGAAAGCATACCTATTTTCATCACAAAAAATGTGAGAAAATTACTATAGGATCATACACATCTAACCTAATCACACACAAAAAATTAGGCCAAGAATCATCACTATGAGATCACATAAAATTCTACAAAAATATGCATCAAACATAAACATTTTAATATCAATTAAAATACAAAATTCCAATTAAATCAGAAATTAAATGAAATGAAAATATTTTTTTCTAAAAATAATAGACTCATGAGTAATATGCAAAAAGAATGGGCTGAATTGGATTAATATTCAATTAGTTATGAATTTTCCAAGAACCATGAATTAAATGGAAATTAAAATGAAAATCAAATAAAATAAAGAAGCGCGCGGTGCAGGAAGTAAAAATTTTCAGTTCAAAACATGGGTTGGGCTTGCTGGGGGGTGTGGATAACACTCAGATTACTAAGCCCAAACGCTTGAATAAATGAAACGGTGCGTTTCATGCTTCAGACTCCTTCACCATTCAACTTCAAAACGTGGCCGTTGGATGAGCCTCAAAGTCCAAGTCAAAACAAGATCCAATGGTATCAGGGTCATCTTCAACCTTTCAAACATCTGAGCTTCGCGCCCAGCTCCGGCCACCACCGGTGGAGCTCCGGTCGTCTTCCCCAACCCTAGTTCACTCTAGGAGCCTCCAATGCAAATGGTCAAAACATGAAACACACTCCAAATCTTGCCACGAACTCAATCATGCCATTAGTTTCTTCTGAAACCCCAAGAATCATCATCTCCCAATCTCAACCGAAAATGGTGATCTTCCTATTTTGTCTCTAATTCAACAATTAACCATCTGAAAACCATCCTAGGCCATTCTACAACTAATCTAACACCCTAATTCAACCTAATTCTACCTAAATCAAGCTAGGGGAAGAAAGTTACAAACCTGAAAATTCTTGAATAACAGATGCACGAAATCTTCACTTCAAGCTCTCAAATCTTCTGGACACGATCACTGAACCTCCTCCTTGCTTCTGTATGCAAAAGATTCAATGGAAAGTGCTTCAATCTTGAAACACGATGCTGAGTTGCAGGTGCTGAAAACCCCTTGCTCCCACACGATCTAGCCACCAATTCTTCTTAGAAATGATCTGGAATCAATCCTTGATATT
Organism: Lathyrus sativus; assembly: GCA_963859935.3. Lineage (NCBI taxonomy): Eukaryota > Viridiplantae > Streptophyta > Magnoliopsida > Fabales > Fabaceae > Lathyrus > Lathyrus sativus. Next base: position 564,732,814 of record OZ012737.1, on the reverse strand, counting down.
CATGGGAAAAGAATCAATCAAGAAAATGGAAGGAAATGGAGGAAATTGATGAAACCGATTTCAATTGCAATCTATGAAAACTCAATTCCAAACTATGCTCAAACCTTCAATGATCACCAACCTCTGCCATGGATTCATTCTACTCAATATATAGATGGAGTTTGGATGATCTAGAACCCTCTAGATCCTTCCAATGAGATTTTACACATCTCATGTCATGAGATTTTGGATCACTTATCATGCCATGCTCAATTCTGTTTGCAGCTTGAAATTCATCTCAATCTCCTTCAATTTCTCCCCTAGTGACATTTTGGAAGGGTTTAGCTTGCCAAGTTCCTTGCTCATGCCTCAATTCTAAGTTTTGCAAATGTTGCTTAATATGCAAGTAACCATTTTCTAAAGCAAGTCCATGATTTAGACCTCAAATCAAAAATGTGGCTAAACCATTGTCTTTAAAATGTTTTCTAGAGTCAAAATGATATATTACATACCATGGTTTGGATGTGTAGCTTGAAAAATTCAATTTCCAACTTTGACTTATTTAACTTATGCCTTCATTTTAGGTCATTTTTACCACTTTGAGCTACATGCCTTTTCAACATCTCATGACCTCCTTACTAGCCTTAAAACATCATTTTAAGAAAGTTTGATGTTGAAGATTTTTCCATTTGAAGCTTGGAAATAGGAGTTATGGCCTTATGCTTGAAATGACCTATAATCTCCAAATGACCAAAATGCCCTTGACTTGTCAAAGCCATAACTTGAGTTCTACAAATCCTATCAAGGACTTATAATACTCTCTAGAAAGCTAAGAAGATAAGGAACAACATTCATGTTGACCAAAAGTTCATAGGAATCATCCTTCTGGGGTAAAGGTTTGATGCAAGTTGGGTGACTTTCAAGGCCCCAAATTCACATACCTCAGATGACCTGTAACTTGTCAAAGTCATAACTTGAGCTCTACAAATCCTATCAAGGACTTATAGTACTCAAATTAAATCTAATAACAAGCTATACAACATTCATGTTAGGGGCAAGATGAGATGATAATCACATCTTGAGCTAAACTTCCTTGAAGATAGGGGTCAAACTAGGGGATTTTACACTGTCAAGCCTTAGAAATCCTAGCCTGAAACTTATCAAACTCTTCAATCATGATGAGTTGACCTTGGAATCATCCTTATAACATCTCAATGTGTCACTCCATGATCACATGTCTCTTTGAGTTAGGTCTCAACCTTCTCCAAATCATCAGTTGACATAGGGTTGACCCAGTCAAACCCTAATTACACCACTCATGGCTGAGTCTTCTTAAACTTGAACAATGACCTGTCTAGGCCTCAAAGTGATATTCAACACTTCTCATGATCTCTCTCAAGACCTCAAGTCCATCTTCATGGCCTCAGAATCATTTGATGGCTTTCCACAACTCTCAAGTTAGGAGGCACACAACCTTGGTTTCAACCAATCTCTCTGAGGATCTTTTCACTTCTCTGACAAGGATATCAACCCTTGAACACTTGAATAACCTTCTTATCTAGCTTCATAGCTCTTGATTGGTAGTCATACCTCTTGATCTCCTGCACACATGTCAATGAAATGCAAATGATAATGCTAATGTGAATGAAATGAAACATAAGCTAAGTAAAGAAATGTTGGTCAAATTTTAGGGTGCAATAGTACCCAATTCTTTATCTCAAAGTTTTTGTTATAAAAAGGTGTGGCGAACGTAGCGTCTTCGTATTGAAAGACGAGTATCGAGACCACACACACTACAGTGAGTGTCCTGACACTCAGAGAGGAAGAAGTCTACACTCAATCATCTCTCTTTAATTCAATACAAAGAGAACTTCATTCTCTTATTAAAGTGTTTTTGGTTTTGAATGGTAAGTGCTTTGCGACAGAGAACCCTACGGTAAACGTCAGCACTCAGGATAGGAGAAGGCCTACGCCTAACCACTCCACGACCATTCAAGTTTTTGTTAAGAAAAGAGTTTGAAAAAGCACTCGGTACGGGACCGAGGTTTTAGGTGAAAAGGTTGCGGAGAGAAGTTATGGAAAGGAGGGGTGGTGAATAGAGTCGCGTCTTATTATTGAAAGACGAGTATCGAAACCACCCACACTACAGTGAGCATCCTAACACTCGGAGAGGAAGAAGTCTACACTTAATCCTCTCTTTTAATTCAATACAAAGATAATTTATTGCTTTATGTAAGTGTTTTGAAAATACAATTGGTACGGGGCTGAGGTTTTTAGGAGAAAAGGGATTGAAAACGTACAAGCGTCTTCGTATTGAAAGACGAGTGTCAAAACCACCCATACTACAGTGAGCATCCCAACACTCGGAGAGGAAGAAGTCTACACTTAATCCTCTCTTTTTAATTCACTACAAAAAGATATTGATTTTCTTGTTGAAAGGTGTTTTTGAAAATGCACTCGGTATGGGACCGAGGTTTTAGGAGGGAAGGCTTGAAAATTAAAGCGTCTTCGTATTGAAATACGAGTATCAAAACCACCCACACTATAGTGAGCATCCCAACACTCGGAGAGAAAGAAGACTACACTTAATCCTCTCTTTTAATTCAATACAAAGAGATATTGATTTTCTTATTGAAAGAAACTGAAAATGCACTCGGTACGGGACCGAGGTTTTTCGGAGGATAAGGTATGGAAATGTACAAGCGTCTTCGTATTGAAAGACGAGTGTCGAAACCACCCACACTACAGTGAGTATCCCAACACTCAGAGAGGAAGAAGTATACACTTAATCCTCTCTTTTTAATTCAATACAAAAATAATTTGTTCCTTATTTTAAATAGTTTTAAAATGGGCTAAAAAGCCCAAAATAACAAAAAATAAATAAAATGAGAATTAAAATAAAAGAGAGATAAAATGGCTTATTAAACAAAAAGATATGATTCTTTGAGATCTTATGAGTTTTAAAGTTATTTTTAAATAAATGAAATAGAAAAAGAAAAGAAATAAAATTAAAATACAAAGAAATAAAATTAAATAAAACAAGGTATTAAAAATAAGAAAGGGGCTCTACCAGGGGTAGAATCCATGACCACAAGGTTCACAAGTTAAAACCTTACCACTCCAGCCAACATGCACGTGTGATATTGAGTGGAGAAAGAAAGAAAAAAACAAATAAAACAAAGAAAATCATGAAAATAAACAAAAAATTCCCCCACTGGGGGTCGAACTCAAATTCAAGGCATGGCAAGGCAAGTTACTAACCACTGGGGTGGCGATACATCCATTGTATAATGCCACCCCAATAATACATGAGCCAAAGTAAGCGCATGATTCATGGGCAAGAACAAGGCAAGCCAAGGCAAAATTCATGGAATACGTTTTGATCACAACTCTCTCAATTCTTAGCCAAATTTAACAAAATTTTAGTCTATCTCACTCAATTTTCCACAAGGAACATGATGGTGTTGTTAGTTTTCTCAAACAATGAGCACAACTCAAAATTCGAATGGAAATGCAGGAATGAAGTTTGAAATGCATTTTCAATGCTAGAACCCAAATCAATCAAGATTGTATCAGTTTGAGAGCATGCACACACTCCAAATATGGTATACAAGAAGTTTCAAAACCAAAGGGGCTTAAATTCAAGCTAGAACAGAATGTGGCCTATGAGTTGAAATTGTTGCATAAGTTGAAATGATGAATTTCAAAACAAACTGTGACAGAACCAAATAAGCAAACAATCATGATTCAACCAAAACAGCAGGCATATAAGTGAGTTCCAAACATCTATACCTCACGAGCCTAAACAAAAAAAGAACTTAGATTCAAACTATAATGCAAAGTAAATTGTGGTTTATAAAGTTGTGATGACATCTCTCAAGACAGTTTGTAGCAGAGCCAAATCAAACACACATTATGACTTAAACAAACACAAATAGCATGAAGAGTAGCAGAATGCAAAGAAAACCAAACAAAAGTTCCAACTGCTATACGATTAAACATGGAAATGCAGCAGCCAAACTCTTATAAGATTAAACATACAAACTAAGTTCAAACTGTCTTAGGTCACAACTTACAAGTTGGAATGCCAAGTCACCACAAACATATTGCCTTAAAATAAGAATCAAGTTTTGTCAGCAAGCCTAGCATTTATGAATCAATCATCACTCCTCAGGTCCATGTTTTTACCAAATCATGTTTCAATCAGCATACACAAAGAATTTCTACATCAGTGCTTCCACTAAAAGTAACACATACACATTGCAAAGATTAAAATTGGGGCCTGATTGGTTCTAAAAGTTGCCACACATTAAGGTAATGTGTTGACAGAATCTAATCTTTTGCTTTAAAGTCCATACACAAAATTCTTGAATGTTCATGCATTTGAAAGTCTTGAAAGGCACTTTTGAGTTTTAAAGATTAAAACAGGCATGCTTACACCATGAGATCAGTTTGCACAAACTCTAAACATGTTTTGTATGGATTCTCAACTAAAAAAGAACTCCAAAACACAACAAAACAGAAACTGCTATATAGGCTGCAGTTGTTGATCAAAAGCTTGAAATGGTGTTTAGAAAGGAAGAACATTCTCATGATGCAGCATTCTTATAATCAAACATGCTTCAAGATACTAACACACATCCATTAATTCATACTTCATCAAGACATGAACTCACACATATGTTGCAAGAAAAAAACCTCACACCAAAATTGATAGCATAGGAGGTTGACCAAACTCAACAGAAACTGACAGCAAAATGTCAAAGTAAAAACCTGTCGATATGGCTTGTGATGCTAGCAAGCAATTCATGACAGAACTCAAACATGACTCACAAGACATAAAAAAACACAAGGCAAGGCATATATGTGTTCAAACAGTCGACAAATACCAAACATAAACATGTTCACAACAAATGGTATCAACACAAAACCAAACAGACATATGCCTTTTACTCTAACATCATGGCCAAGGATTGCAGCAGCATGCTAAAGTAACACCTCACATTTCAAACTACCTCAACCAAACAGCAGCCATGACATGAACCTAAGTCATGTGAACTCTACAAACCAGCTGAGATTCTAATAAGAATAGAGGTTTGACAAACCTCAAAAGGAACTGGACAGCATGTAAAAACAATCAAACATTAACAAACAAAAATCAGACATTAATGTTTTGCTAAAACAGAAACCACACACTTTGTTATCTAAATGCCACACCAGTTCCAAGTATTGCATGTAGCACAAGTTGAGAAAACTTAAATCAAAATAGTTTCAATAGCAAGATTATGAGTTCAAACATGACAATGCTCAAAATCATCCAACAACTAGTCTAACCTACTTCATGTGATAGTTACAACCTCAAAACACAAACTGATTTAAGCTGAACCAAAATAGGAAGCAACAAGCAAATCAAGAGCAGTGTCAAACATTATCCATCAGGGTCCTCAAATGCAAACTGTTGTACCACCAAATCTAAGCATGGACATCGCACTTAATCCAAACAAACAAACATGTTTCATGGTTGGCAAAACAAACAAACAAAACTAAAGTCTATCATACATGTCACCTGCAAATATTCTTGCTAAACAAGTAAGTTGGTACAAACATGACCTAGAATCTCATAATAGCACATCATTGCACAATAATGAGTATTTTAAACATGTCACATAGCTCCTATATAACTCACTCAAATGGTGCTTCAATATACAACCATGGTCACAGCTCAAAACAATATGTAGGATGCAAGGAAAACATTTTATGTTCAAAGATAAAGACTTACCTCTTGCAGTTGCCTTGCCAAGTAATAAAACCAAGGATCCTTAGTTCCTTTCCACAGCCTGCAAATGCTCATAGGATGCAAGACAGTAGCTCCAATGATTCACAGATCAAACAGTTGGCAGATAGGCTTGTTAGGTAGAAGGTTGACTTTTGGATATATGAAGTCTTGGACTGGTTTAAAGGTTGGAATACCTTCAAAAGGCCATTTGTAGGTTGTACAAATGGTTTTTGAGGTGGTTGAATGAACATAAATGATGCTGGGGTCAAGTTTGCATAGGACAAATTTTGTGGTTTTGGAGGATTTGAAAATGCAAGCTCTGGTATTTTGCAACAATGATGGCTGCTAGGGTTTTGCTACAGCTGCTGCTTAGCTTAAATACCAAGTGGAAAGGAGGTTTTACCACAGTGAAAAATGAAGGGGCAGATTTGCACCTTTCATGTTTTCTTGCATCAATGGTGAGGATGAGAGGTAGTACACCAGCCAGCTGCATTCCCTTGTCTCATTCTAGGTTTCTTGTGAATGAAGAGAGTGACCTAGCTGGGCTGTAAGGAGCAGAGCAATAACAGATGTTTGTCTTTTACTTGTTTTGGATAAGGATTCAAAAATGGGGCAAAATGGTACAAGCTTGTGTTGGTTCATTTTGGGAAATGTTTGGTGGCTCCTAATGCAGCATCCCATGCACATGGAAAAGCGACATGAGAAGATCAATATCATAAAAAACATCAGCAAGCACAAATGCCACATGTTTCACTCCTTGAAACAAGTTCAAAACATCAACTTTGAGCAATGATATCTTGATGCACAAAGATCAATTTGCCCTAAACTTGAGCTCTAAGTAAAGAGGGCATGGAAAGGAATAATTTTCATGTTGAAGTCAAATTGATTTGAGGATCATGAAAAAGGATGTTGAAAACCATGTCATGCAAGCTGTCCATAAATAACTTAGAAAAATTTCTAAGTTATGGATTTGGCTTATCTTTCCTCAACTTTGCACATCCATAACTTGAGCCTCACAAATCATATTGAGGACTTCTTGGACTCTTTGGAAATCTTGTAACATTCTCTACAACTCTCATTTGGGACAAAGTTCCATCTGACTTCAAGAACTTGATGAAAATTGGCTTGCAAAGTGAGTCCAAAAATCTGTCCAATCTTGGCAATGTTGAAATCATTGAAAACCTTAACTTTGATTGATCATAACATGAGCTCCAAGTATCATATAATTATTAATTGGTACTCAAAAGAAAGCTTTAAATACAAGGAACAACTTTGATGTTTGATCCAAGTTCATTTGAAACCTTGATCATGAAGAAAAATGGCCTTGAAGATGGTTGTTCCAAACATAAAACTTTCCATAAATAGAAAGTTCTAAAATCCTAATTTCCTTAAAATGACAACTTTAAACAATTCTTGATTTTTCATGATTCCCTTGACTTTTCTTGATCAAATTCCATCCATTGGTTATATTGAACTCAAGGATCATGATCTTGACCTCAAAAAGTCAGGAGTTGACTTTTTCACTGCACAATTGACTTTTCCCCCAAATCTCCTGATTTTCAATTGAATGATCAATTGAAGCCCTTCTGGTTAAAATTGATGGTCAATCTCCCATCCCCAAACACCTTAGGACATATGGAAGACCATGGAAAAAATTCTTGCCCTCAAAAACAAATTTCTCCTGATTAAAATTGAAACCCTAATTTCACCCTTTTTGTCTAGGCATTGCTTAGATGAACTGAGTGACCACTCCAATTCCACAATATCCTCTGAGGTACTCCACAAGCTTCTACCTCATGCTCACACCAATGACAAAACCTCATGAACCCCCTGACAACCATCTGATGGTTCTTTGATAACTTTATGATAATAACACCCACTTGATGGCTTGTACCAATGCCTTTGCTTGAGCTTGAAGCTAACAAAAACCCTCCTCTTGGACGGCACACACACAAGCCAGAGATTAAAAAAAGGTGGGAAAATTTAGGGTATGACAATATGTATATTTATTGATCATTGTATAAAATCTCTTTTACAAATCTTTATCGAAGGTTATCTTTTATTTCAATATTTATCTTAATGGGCTTGGATTGCTATAGACATATACGATTCGAATTCGATCTAAGATGAGCATCTGTTAGATTCTAAACTCTAGACATAGATTTAGGCCTAATATTCGCGTGTGTATAAGTTCTTAATACTTTGTATTGTTGAGTTGCGTGAGACATCACTGATGAGACGATACAGTTGTTCTCTCAACTTTGTGTTAGACATAACCTCTGTTGTGAGTGATACATGATGATATTAACGAGTGATTTAGGAGGCGCACAATTGATTGATAGATTTTTTTAGTGCTTAATGGGTAAAAAGAGATACAATTCCTAATGAGTTCTCTCCTCTCTAAAGAATGCATTACTTACTTGTACATATGTTTTACTTTCCGCACTTTACTCATTCAAACCATTTAAACCCAAGCTTAGAGAGATAGAGATTGTCGAACGACATTCTTCCCCTTGCACCAATCTCTGTGGACATGATAAAACCTAAAGGGAATTCTTCTAAATCTTTTTCTTGCCGCTATGCTACAGTTCGAACAATCATCAATTAGAACCATGTTGAGTTTGGCTGCTACTCTTAATTTTGAGGTTGGGAAAATGGATATGAAAACAATTTTCCTTCATGGTGGTTTGGAGGAAGAGACCTACATGAAACAACCCGATGGTTTTCAAGTTAAAGATAAAGAAGATTGTGTGTGTAGATTAAGAAAGAGTTTATATGGGTTGAAGCAAGCTCCAAGGAAGTAGTACAAGAAATTTGAGTCTGTTATGTGTGATCAAGGATACCAGAAGACTACTTCAGATCATTGCTTCTTTGTTAGAAAATTTTCTAACGATGACTTCATTATCCTGTTGTCATATGTTGATGATCTAATTATTATAACGAAAAGTATTTCTAACATTAACAGGCTAAAGAAGCAATTGGGAGAGTCATTTTCCATGAAAGACATTGGAGAAGCTAAGCAGATTCTTGGCATTAGAATCATGCGTGACAGAAAAGAGAAGAAACTTTGGATGTTGCAAGAACATTATATCGAAAGAGTGTTGCAAAGATTCAAAATGGAAAGTTCTAAGGTGGTATGTACTCATACCGCTGCTCATTTTAAGTTGAGTTCTAATCAAAGTCCTTCAAGTGAAGATAAAGTGTTTGATATGAAACCTATTCCTTATGTGCCTACTATGGGTAGTTTGATATATGCAATGGTGTGTACAAGACCTGATATAACACATGTTGTTTATACAGTCAGTAGATTTTTGTCAAATCCAGGTAGAGAGCATTGAAATGTTGTAAAATGTATTTTAAGGTATCTTCGGGGCAATACTTATGTGAGGCTTTATTTTGTAGGAGATAAGCCTACTCTATTGGGGTACTCAAACTATGATATGACTAGAGACATTGATTCCAGAAAGTCCACTTAGGGCTACATGATTAAATTTGCAGGGGGAGTTGTGATTTGGCAGTCCAAATTGCAAAAATATGTAGCAGTGTCTACTACAGAGGTTGAGTTTATTTTCATTACCGAAGTATACAAATAGTTACTATGGTTGAAGAAATTTTTTCAGGAGCTTGTTTTTATTCAAGATAAATATGTGTTATTTGTTGATAGTCAAAACGCTATTCATCTTGGTAAGAATCTGACTTTTCATAATAGGTCCAAACACATTGATTTGAGATATCATTGAATACGTGATGTTTTGGATGCTAAGTTGTTGGAGTTAGCTAAAGTTCATACAAATGTTAATGGTTCTGATATGATGACTAAAACATTACCAAGAGGGAAATTTGAAGCTTGTTGTGATATCCCCGGTTTGACGATTTCCTCCACATAGTTGTGAGGGGAGATTTGTTGGGTTTGGTCTCCCTTCTTATTTGGAGAAAGACTCAAATATGATCATCCCATTTTTCTTACTTATTTAAGTAGAAATGATCAATTTAGGGTTGAGAGAGATAGAGATAAAATAAAGATTCAAAAGAGAGAAAATATGAGAGAAATTCATTCCTGTTTTTCTGCAACCAGTCTCACTAAATTGAAGATCTTCTATTCATTAACTGTTGGATCATGCTTACATTTGGAGGGAAGGTTTTTAACGCATGTATCTAACTTTTGACCATTCAGAATTTCAAAACAACATATGAGGTGAGAGTTATCTGCTTTGCATTGAAGCTGCAAATTTGGGAAATTTTTGAGCTTTTTTATTCTTATTTGTAAGCTCGTTTGCTTTGTGATTTGTGGTTGTTAGCATTAGTTTGTGAATCACTTTAAGACTCTCTTGTACCCTTAATTGATTATAGAGTTATTTCTTTTGTCTGGACGACTCGTGGTTTTTACTCTCATATTAAGGAATTTTCCACGCTAAAAATATCAATATTCTTTTGTGTCTTTATTTGTTTAATTTGTCGTCTTATATTTGTTGTTGATCCTCAAGGTTCCTACAAGTGTGCGAAATTTTATATCTGTTGTGCATTGGTCTATTATTGTATCTTAATTTCTCATCAACTTGATTATGTAATTTATTCTATTCTTTTTATCATATTTGTCTTTATCAAAACATACCCAAGTGAGGTCTTTACTTTACAATTTTCATTATTATGTATTTTATTTCTCGTCATTATGTATTTTATATTATTATGTATTTCTAAGTTATGTATTTTATTTCTTGTCATTGTGCATTTTATATATTTTCTATTATTGTGTATTTTATTTCTCACCATTTATGATTTTTTTAAAGATTTACTATATTTTTATATATTAATTATAATTAAATTAATTTATTTAAAATATAGTGTAAATAAAATAATATAAATTAGAAGGGTCAAATATATGTTGCTTATTTACAATTACCATTGGAGTAAAAATAGTTGAGATTGCTTATAGATTGCTTAAATGCAATGTAGCAATTCAAGCCCGCAAAATATGACACAGGCAATCAAAAAATATTCTCCCATAGGAGATGCTTAAGTTCTTTGTGAGATCCACTAAGCCACATCATCTTGAAGCAGTTAATTTAATTTTAATTATAATTGTGCAACTTTAAAGAACTCATATTGAGTCTTACAACTTTACTTCATATATTAATATTTTGTTTATATTAAGTTTTAATTTAACTTAAATGGCTCATAATTTAAATTTTTTAATGTTGTTTTTTATCGTTGCTTGGTGATGCAATAGATAGCCATTGTGTCCAACACCAATGGCCGAAAATGAGAAGGTTGCTTGTCGGTTGGAGAACATGGGAAAAACTCTTTTTTGGAGTTAACATGACATCAATGCTAGATATACTAGTATACGTGCAACGGTCTAAGCCAACATGACATCAGTTGACCTCGACCGTTTGGTGTTAGAATTTTCTAAGTTTCTAGAGAATACTAAAAAGAATATGGGTGATCTTAGGACGAGCTCATACCGTACATGGGCGAGCTCAGACCAAATATGGGCAAGCTCATGCCAAACATTGGCAAGATCGACTTTGGGTTCATATATGAGTTCAATTTCGCTTACACAACTATGACTCACTTATGTAATGATTTTGTTAAAATACTACATAGTTTTAGATAATAAGACAAGATAAATAATGACAATAATGACATTATAGTTAGGCTCAAACAAAAGGACAATACTATTAAATGAACATAATGAGATAATGGCCATAATAGCCAAAACCATGAAAACAGAAGTAGAGATGCATAACTATAAATACATCAATAGTCGACCTGAGAAAGGATTCATTATTCAAATATCGATCATATTTAGATTTGGTCTTTACATGGTAGGAGAAGTCACAGATGAAGTACTTTTTTCACAAGTACACTAGAAAACATACATCATGCAATGTTTCAGGATGATAATGGGCAAAGGTTGGGTATGGTACTATCGTACTCATCCCCGTACCTGAGCCTATACCCATATGGGAACCAACATTTGTACTTGTACTTGTGCCTTATGGGTACCTAAGTACACATACCCATGCCCATACACGTTTATCTACATTTTTAATACAATATTATCAATCATGTACTTGTACCTTCTAGTGTTTTCAATTTTAGAGGTGGGATGGATAGCCAATTACCTTATTTATTTTTCAAGTAGTCGTGCTTACCTCTCTTTTGCCTGCTCTTTCTGAGGGTGGCATGCATGGTGTTTCAGGTGGGCTTCTTCGTCAACTAAGGTGGTTGTCTTGTGTTTTCGTTTTTTGAGGTTTTGGTGTTATTTTTTTTCTATTGTTTGTTTTTGGTTTGTGGTTTTAGTGCACCTTAGATGTGCTTGTTCGTATCTTGTAATCTTTTCTTTTTCTAATATATTTTCTATATATGCTTTGCCATTAAAAAAATTATTATGTGTTCTTTAAAACATTTAAAAAAATTCAAGGATGCTATTGTTGAGTTAAAAAATAAACAAACACTTATGTTAAAATGCATACAAGTTTGATTTAATAAAATTGATAAGCGCATGTGTTTATAATAATAAAAATATAAAAAATCAAAATATATATTGTGCGAGTATGGGACAGGGTGAGTACTAAGGTACCTGTACCCGCGCATATACTCACTTATTTTAGCGGGTAATTGCATGTGTCAATGCTCGCATCCATTTTGTGAGTTTTTATCCTACCCATTGTGCGTAATTTTTATGGGTACCCACTAGGGATGGGTCAAAGTGCAATCTCTAAATATTGGCCTTTAATTATTGGAAAAATAAAATACTAATTATAGCATCCCAACCATGCCTTTAGAACATATCCAACACACTAAATTAATAATAGAGTTATTGAAAAGATTAGTAATATGTTGGAAAAAAGCCTAGATCTAACAACTGTGAGTATCTATCAAAATTTCATTACAAAGCACAAATATCAACCAGAGGTCCAGAGCTAACTTGTCCATCTTTTTGAGTAAGAAAGTGTATGTGAGTAACATATATCATTGGGTGAATGTGAATAACCAAGCCAATAATAACAAATATGTGGTTAGAGTATATTAACTTTCTATCGTGTCTTAAATATATAAATAATACATCTATAATCAAATCCAAAAGTAAACTATAAGAAACCCACATTTGTATAAGAAAAACACTACATGTGAGGGGAATGAATTCCATGACTTTACTATTTTATGACTTTGTAACTTTGGACGATTTAATAGAGCAATGAATAACTAACATATATTGTGTTTAAAGAGAGAATGATTAGTATAGAGAGATAGGAGTGAAAGTTACAAAGTCACCATGTTCCAAAATTACTCAATCCCTTCCCACCTATGAGGCACCCAACACATAAGATACATGTTATGGGATATGTCTAGTGCCTTGCATGGTTACAAATACCACCAACTCTATCAAAGTGGCCATTCGTGTAGAATGTAGCAAAAAAATAATATGTCATTGTTATCCAACAAACATACAATTGTTTTCTTTGTCAATCCCAAATTTTTCTCAAATACCTCAAAGCTTGAGAAACCACATGGTAAGATACCATAAAGCCACAACTCATAAATAATGTTAACCACGAGCTTAGTGATCCCAACAACACTTAATTATAACTTCAAATTTGATTATCATAATTCATCAGCTCCAAAATAGTATTGATCACCAACAAAGTGATCATAACAACATTGAGCTCTAATTTCACATTTGATATATGCACATGTATATATAAATTTCATAAAATTTATTTCACCAACAACAATGACGTCAAACAAAATTTCACACTACAGTATAAAATGTAATAAGTAAAATATAAATTCAACATCATAGCAAAGACAACATACATTTTTAAACTCCCACTAGCCAAACACATCAAAAGAACTAACAATGCTCATATTTTCAATGTGACTCTTTAAAACAATGGGATTGAGTCCCTTAGTTAAGGGATAAACTAACATAGAATTTGTATCAAAGTGTTATACCATTATAGTACCACTTTTAACAAGATCTCAAATGATCATGTACTTTAATTACAAGTGTTTTAATCTATTAGAAGTTTGGTTGTTCTTTGTGTAAAAACATGCAGCGCTATTCTAATAGAAAATCCTTATCAGCCTGTCAATGGAGTCAACAATACAAAGTCTTATCATCAGATTCCTCAACTAGATAACATGAGTAATGATTGCAAAACGAGCAATGAATTATAATTTCATATAGTAGAATATGCAACAAGATTTCGTTTCTTACTCTTCCAGAATATTGTGCCTCCAGTCAACATAAAGATGTTTCTAAAAGTTGACTTCCTATCATCCGGGCACCCACCAAGATTTGAGTATGTGTACCCTTCAATTTTCGAATTGCCCATTCTTACATATGTCAACATATATTGTTTGGTCCCTTGTAATCACCTAGTCACCTTCTTAGTAGCCATCAAATGTCCATTCTCGAGATTTGATCGGTATCTACCTTGGACACCAATCACAAAAGCATTGTTTGGTTTAGTAGAAACTTGAACATACACGGGACTTCCTAAGGCACTCACAAAAAGGCCTACCATTAATTTATGCTCGTTCAATCTCATTCATTGGATATTGGCCCTTACTGGTTTATAATATTAAACATCTTTCATATTAAACATCTTTAAGCCTTTATTGACGTAAGCCTTTTGAGATAACCCTAGTGTGTGATGAGACTTATCTATATGAATCTCAATTCCCAACATAAATGAAGTCTCTTCAAGATCATTCATGTCAAAAAATCATGTTAATCTTCGTTATGTCTCACACAACATACCAAGGTCATTAGAAGCCAACAATATGTCATCAACATATATACAATGAAGATATATTTTCCCCCACTGAACTCGAGTTATATTCGCTAATCAAATTTATGTTTTTTGAATCCCAAAGACGTGACCACTTCATCAAGTTTCAAATACCACTCTCTAGAAGCTTGTTTCAGGCCATGAATTGATCTATTTAGCTTACAAACCAAGTTCCCATGATTATCAATGTGAAAACCTTCATGTTATTGCATATAAACTTCCTTATTCAAATAACCATTTAGAAACATTATCTCCACGTCCATTTGATGAAATTTCAAATTATAGTGAGCTACAGGTTCCATAATATTCCTAAAAGAATCCTTTCTAGATACTGGTAAAATGTTCTATTGAAGTCAATACCTTCATTCTGTGTGAAACCTTTTGTCACTACTCCATCCTTAAACCTTTCAATGTTGCCATCAACATCTTTCTTTGTATTGAAAACCTACTTACAAACAAGTTCCTTAAAAATTTTATGAAAATTAATAAGCTCTCAACATCATTTACTAACATGGATTACATTTCTTCATTCATAGCATGTCCTCACTTCTTAGATTAAGGGTGTTGCGGTGAGAATCAGATATCAAGCTATTAATTAACTTGAATCACAAATCATGAAATTCACCATCGAGCTTTGATTTATCCAAAGGAAAGGGTAAAGATCGAAGAAAACCCTAAGTGTGCTATGTAACAACACAGCTAAGAGATCTAAGGTTCGGGGGTTGGTTATACCTAGGGAAGATGTTAACATCCTAAGTATCTGTAGTACTCTACAGGAACCTCTTGTTAGTATTTTTGTTATGCTAAAGTTGCTTGCTAAGGGAAAAGTGTTAAGGTAAATATCTAAAGTATATACAAAGTATGATCGCCAAGACATTGCATCTCGTGACTACGTATCCTGACGGGTGTCGCGGTGAGAATTGGATGTCAAATTATTAATTAATTTGAATCTTGATTCATTGGTTCACCACCGGTCTTTTATTTGTCCAAAGTAAGGGAAAAGATCGAATTACCCACAATGCAATGCAAATGCAAAAGCTAGAGAGTTTAGGTTCGGGGGTTGGTTAAACTTAGGGAATGTGCTAGCATCCTAAGTTTCTGTAGTACTCTACAAGAATCTCTTGTTTTAATGTTGTTTATTGCTAAGGGTTATCTACTTAAGGGTGAAAGACCTAATGGTTTAATTATAAGTATACTCGCCAAGACGTCGCATCTTGTGCCTACATATCCTGACAGGAATGGAATCAAAGTATTTGTAGTTCCCCTAAAGGGTTTGAGGAACTTTTTGACTGTTGGTCAAAGTTCCAAAGGGATAAGGTTTGTTTATTGATTGGTTCTAAGAGAAAAGACGAGTCGTCATCTTAAGGGAGAACACTCGACTTAACCACCACAACTTGTAGGAGATGGTCTTTGCATCGTCTTGAGAGAAGGGTTTAGAAACTCAGATTCTGATCGACGAGTACGCCACTATAACTCTCAAACGG
Organism: Lathyrus sativus; assembly: GCA_963859935.3. Taxonomy (NCBI): domain Eukaryota; kingdom Viridiplantae; phylum Streptophyta; class Magnoliopsida; order Fabales; family Fabaceae; genus Lathyrus; species Lathyrus sativus. The sequence goes on along the minus strand of OZ012737.1, from coordinate 564,716,774 downwards.
AAAAGATCTTATATCTCGATTATGTTATTATGGGGCAGGAGATTTATTTCTCGACTGTCAAGATGACTAACATCTTATTCTCTAATAGTTTGAAATGTTTGGATTGAGTTGAAATAAGGTTTTATCTATGTTGTAAAAAAGGAAAAGGTCCTCCTTATAGGGTAGGATCTAAACTTAAGTCGATCAACTTGAAAAGGATCAAGGATCGAGTGGGGAAAATGATGCAAGATGAGATGCATACGCACAAGTATTAAGTCATGCATAGATTCTTCCTTTGGACATTATGCAATAAAATAAATAACAGTAAAATAAAGGGGAAATAAATAAATCAATACAAACAAATAAAAGATGCTAAAAGATAAGCGCGAGGAGCGGGGTTGTGAATATTTGAATGTGAGGTCGGAGTTCGAAGGATGGGAATCGGGAGCGTTGCGTTGATTAATTTTGGCGAGAGGTTAATTAAGTTTTTTTTTTGGATAGAAATTTTTTTAAAATGATAATGATTTATAAAAAAGGTCCTCTCAGATATAAATAGTTTTGGTTATTATTTGTTTTACTAAATAAAGATTGTTTTAAATATGAAATAAATAAAATTGGTTGAATAAAATGGACTTTAAGAAAAAAGGTTTTTATAATTATTATTAAGTAGATTTAAAATCAAATGAAATAGTTTTTTTATAAAAAAGGATAAATTGTATTATTATTAAAAAAAAGGTTAATTAGATGAGGAAAATTAATTAATAGTAAAAATAAAATTAAGTTATTAGATAAATAATAGATTAAATAAGTTAATTTAAAAGGTTGATTAACGGGCTAATTAGAAAAATGATAGATTAATTTTAAATAAAATAGATTTTAGTTTGTTAAATTTAAAAAAAAAACTGATTAGCAAAAAGATTAATTATTAATTAATTAGATAAATTAGAGTTAAATTAAAGATTAGATTAATTAATGGTTAAAGAGGTGGTTAATGAAGGGATTAGGGGGGTGGCGCGTGATTAGGTGAGGTACGCTGGTGAGGGTTTAGTATGGGGATGCGGGTGTGATCGCGTGATGGTGGTCAAACAGAGGATGAGCAGTTACGGATTGAGGGTGCACCGTATCATCATGGGTGCGTGTGTACATGAACATACAATATAAAAAAACTGAAACCCTAAAAACTACTCCCAAAATCCGCCGCCTGCGTCATCTCTCATTCTTCCCTCATTCTCTTTCTCTTTTCCTCTCCTCATCCTCCTCCGCCCTCGCGACTCTGCCTCTCCATTTTCTTCTTCGATCTCTTCATCTTCCTTCTCGCCGTTTATCTTTCTCTTTTCTCCCTTTCTTCCGCCTGTAAACCTTCTTCTTTTCCTACAAAAAAATCAAACAAAGAAATAACATTAAACTGTCAACAAAGATAACTCATGGCGAATATGGTTTTGCAGGTTTTCGGCCGTGGATGATTCGGGGACGGCGCGAGGGTTTTGAAGGTGTTCCCGGTGACGGATTCATGACGACAAAGTCGTGAGGGTTCCGACGGCTTCGACGGTTGATGGTTGAAGTTCGCGACAATTCCGACGGTGCGGCATTTTTCGGCGAAGGTTTTGAAAAGATGAGTGCGGCGGATCTCAAGAAAAAGCTAAGTTCCTCTTTCACGATTCTTAGGGTTTTGCGAATTCTTTTGCTTCCAATATCTCTCTCCCTTTTTGTTGGATTTCCTTGGCTCCTTTATACTGATAGTCTGTTGATTTTGGAAGGAAACAAAATGACCGACATTGCTTTGATTTTGTTTAATGCCTTTCAAAACACGTTTTACACCTTCCATTTTAGACTCAAACATGTCGGATTTTTGTTTTGGAAGGAAAATAAAGTCATTCACGATTTGATTACTGTTGGAAAAGATTGAAATCGACTTAACGAACTTTCCTTTTCTGATTTAACAGGTCTGATTAAGTTGGGAAAGAGAATCGTTGTTATGCTTCCTGCGTTTATGGTTTTCTTCTCAAAGCTGGGATACTTCGACCCCCATCCCCTCTCACCTGTGGTTTTCTGAACATGGGTAGGCGGTCAGAAACTCATTTCTTCAAGGAAGATAAGTCAATGGAATTATTTCTGTTGGTTCCGACATATTTGTTTTGGAAATAAAACCGTGATTTCCCATTGCTTCGTCTGTTCTGGTTTTTGCAGGTTAAGATGTTTGGACTGGTTTCGCTAGAAAGGAAGCTTGATTTGAGTCAACATGAAGTTGTGGCTGCGGAGCAAATGGATTTGATGTGGTGAGGTGCTTGAGTGGATGTGAAAGTCTGCCATGCTTGGAATGCTAGGGTTTGCAAAAGCATGTGGAGATAGCATATGCTGAGGCGACTAATGAAGCGGGATCCTGGTCAGAAATCAAGAACTTCTCCTTACAACAAACGCCTTCTCGTTCTTCACCTGGAGGGAAACCAATTCTGACGGTTATGAGCTCCTTGTGTTGTTACTTTCCTGTTAAAACTTGTATATTAGTCTAGTAGCCAGAACTTGATTCCAAATATGTAATTCAACTTTTGTGTTGTAATAATATGAATTTAGCCTTAGATGTTGAAACATGGATGTGTATCTTGAATTTGAATTAATTTCCTAAGACATGGTATCGTGTAAGATCCAAAACTTGTGTGAATCACTTGTAGAATCAATCGAAAATAAATCCTTCATGACATGTTCCTCAATGGTAAAACATTACTTTAAGAAGCAAGCTTCTTAATATGAGCACAACATAAACTTAAATATTCTTGAATATTCTCAGAAAATGAATTTGAGATTAGTTCTTGAAAGTGGACTTTCATAGCAATATGTGAAATCCTTGTCATAAATCTGGAATTTGATTTTTTAACCTTTTAAAATGCATTTTAAATCTTAACTTGAACTCTTGAATTCACTTTGGGATCACCCGGAGCTTGTGATTTATGGATGAACTTATTTTTGAAATAAAATGGATGCGATTCAAGTCTATTTTTATCACGTAAATCATCCTTTGTGATATTGGGTGGGGAATGGCTCATGATTGCATTATCAGGCTAAGGCTTTGTAAATCTTGACTTTGAACACCATATATTTGAGAACAAGCTTACTCTAACAATCCTCGAAATTCTCAAGCTTAACACCAATGAGGGAGAACCTTAATGAAACCTTCGAGACATCTTGATGAAAATAGCTTTGATCCTTACTAAGAGTATTGTCAGACCCTAATTCCATGGAAAAACCAGTGAGAAGCCCTAGGATCCTTGAATTAGAATTGTTATGTCCTGAAATACTTGACCGAGGGAATGATTACTATCCATTTATTGCAATTCGTGCCTGCACCAAACGGTTAGGCGTAATAAACAAAAAGTAAAATAAACAAGCAAGAAAAAGAAAAGAACAAGGAGGTGGGATCTTAAGGTAAAAAATTAGGGTGTTACAGATTCCCCTATTTAAGTTTCTTTTATCCGGAGATATGGAGATCGGAATCTCCGTCTTGACGTGATAGGAGGGACTTAAATACAAACATTGCGCGAATTTTTGGCCCTAAGATGCCACCAAATGCATATGATATGAGACGATATGAAAATGCAAGACAGACGGTCCTGTGGAGACACGGTGCCACAGGGGAGAAACTAAACAAGAGATGACACACGGGAAAGACAGGCTCAACAGAGCGAGACTCCATGGGGAAAGATTGACAATCACAAGGTATTTATAAACATATTATGAAAAAACTTGCGAGAAAATCCACTTGAAGAAACTACTCTATAAGTCAAATGTAATGATTAGCTGGAGAAGTCTATTGTCGAGACTTATAACCTCATTTGCAGAACACTTTTTTGCCAAAGTGTCTACCATAAGAACTTCTAGGGAATATGCTACCGAGATTCTATGTTGAAATCTGCTGGAGATATACTTCCGTCGAAGTCTTCTGGAAATCTACTGCTGAGACTTGCCAGGAAATAAAAGAAATACCTACTGTCGAGGTCTTCTAGAAATCTACTGTCGAGACTTGCCAGGAAAGGATATATCTTTGAATAAATCGTTCAAAAGGAAAGATGACATACTACCAGTCCTGGTAGCCTAAGAAAAGGCATCTGTCCAAAATGATATGGTATATTACCTACTATCCAACGTATGATAGCCTAAGAAAAGGTAATAACCAAAATGAACCTCCCCTACACTTCATGGTTTGTGTGCCATGAACGGGTCTCAGTTTCTTGAAATGAACCTCCCCAATGCTTCATAGTTTGTGTGCCATGAACGAGTCTCAGTTTCTTGAAATGAACCTCCCCAACGCTTCATGGTTTGTGTGCCATGAACGAGTCTCAGTTTCTTGAAATGAACCTCCCCAATGCTTCATGGTTTGTGTGCCATGAACGGGTCTCAGTTTCTTGAAACAAACCTTCCCAACGCTTCATGGTTTGTGTGCCATGAATGGGTCTCAGTTTCTTAAAATAAACCTCCCCGCGCCTCATGGTTTGTGTGCCATGAACGGGTCTTAGTTTCTTCCTGGAATGATGAATACTCAAGAGCATGTTCACTGGGAATTGGAATATCACTAGAGATAAAAAGGGCTTCATCGGTAATCCATAATGTATTGGAGATTGTAAACTTCACCGAGGATCTTCAGAAGAGATGTAGGTCAGTTGATCTTATAAAAATATCTTCTCAAATAAAGAGAGACCAATTGTAATAATCTTCACCAAACTTATCGGGAGAGATGTCATTTGATGGAATCAGACTTGTGTAACGGCCTCATTGGGGAATACATTCCTGAGGAGTATCTTCGTTGTAGTTGTAAAGTGTATAAATCCTTTGAAGTGAAAATTCTCAAATAAAGAGAAAGTATCTGTAAAGTCTTCGACAAACTTCTCTGACGGATTTCCGAAGAGATGCCACTTGACGAGCTAATAATCTTAATGAGGATGGACAAACTGTCTTGAGGAGAACTGCCATTTTTCGTTTTTGATAAAAATCCTGATCAAAACGAGTTGCTCGAATAAAGAGGTTGCTTGCAATCCAGATATAGATTGTTGAGAATATCTTGTAGCATTGTTGGAGAAATATCATATCTTCAAAGGTGATCTTCAGAAAGATATCTTTTAGGGAGAAAAGTGCAAAATAAATGCACACTTAATCCAGATTCAAAAGTTGAAGATATCAACAGTGATTTTCAGGGACCGAAGTTCAATTCAGGAAATATCTGAAGAGAAACTGTCAAGCAAGACTCGATCATTGAGGCATGAACTCAAATGGGATTTAACAGAAATAACCGTCTTCCATGATGTAATACCCCAAATTTTGACCCTTAGATTGGTCGGCTCATTTTGCATTCCATCTCATTTTGCATTGCATTGTAACTAACCGCTAACCAGTTTGCTCAGTCTGTTGGTTTCGCAGGAAAAATCACATTGTGCGCATTTTTATTGGTGAAGGGGAAAATGGTCATTAATTGGCAGTCTGGCGACAATTCATGAGCCTGAGTTGTCATCAGGGGTTCCTCAAGTGATTAGAGTTTCCATCTTCGAGTCCTGTGATTTATTTAGTTGAAACTCAATCTGAAGTTTTCAATACGGAAGGCAGTTTCGTTTTACCGTTTAAACAGGATTTCTCTGCTTATCTGGTCAAGGCCATATTCACTTTTAATATCATATGCAAATTGACTTGCAAGAGGTTGGTTGAGCTCAGTGGTTAATGGTCAAACGTGGTGGTAATCGGACAAGTTTCATTAGCTAAATGCACTTAATAAATTCAAGCAGTTGACTTTTAAATTGGTTGAATTCGATCAGAGAAACTGGGTCAGGTGGATTTTAATTAGACAGGTTCGAATCGTTGGAAGTTAGTCAGGTTGATTTAATTGGATGAGGTCGGCCAGATGAACGTAGTCGGGGAAATGAAGTCAGGTGAATTGCTGGCACGGATGTGGTCGTGCAAGCTTATTCGATCGAATTTATCCGGAGAAGCTTGATCAATTAAATTTAATTAAAAGAGTTTAATTGTTTAAGTCTATTTGGAATAATTTAGTCGGGTCAAGTTAATTAAGTGGATTTATCCGGTTAAGTTTAAGCAGAGGAATCATTGGGAAATTCAATCGAACAGGTTTAGTAAGTTAATTTGAATCGGGTGAATTGGTTTGTATGAATTTAAGCAGATGATTTCAGTAGAACGAGTTTAATTGGACGAATTTAATCGATTAAATTTAATTAAGTTAAATTTAGTTGGTTGAGTTTATGTGTAGAAATTGAGTCGGATGAATTAATTGGAGGATTTAATCAAGAAATGAATTAATAGAAAAATGAAATTTTTATTTCATTATTTTGTTACAATATCCAAATAATAAAAGAGTTACAAAATTGAAATTACATTGTTCCTAAATTCTAAATTCCTAAACTACCCTTCAAGGCCGATTTCTTCGAGTTCCGACTTTTCTTCCGAACCTGCAAAATGAATCGACAACAGAGCAGAAATGATTAAAGGTTAGAAAAATGTTTTTCAGACTCCGACGCCCTCAGAAAATTCTCATCATCGGGTGTGTCGGGAGGGCAACAACAAAGTCGAAGCCAGCACCCGACTTATTCTCAACCTCGGTAAACCCGACAGTATCTGTTCTAAGCTAAGAGAGAGAGAGAGAGAGAGAGAAACAATGACTTTTAGAATAAGCACTTTTGGAAAAGCGTTTTTTGGAAAAATGGTTTTGCCAAATAGGCCTTAACACATTTCCCAGAAGATTCTGAACCCATAACGGATCAAAATCATTTTTTTCCATGAAAGCGTAACAAGCCCAAAGCGCAACAAGTCTAGCATGCGTGTAGAAATCCTGGAAAAATGCTCATCCAACAACAAATTCGCAGCGGTCAAAGCATAGCAACAAAAACGCAACAGCACATCCAATTCCAAAACGGATTCACCAACAAATCCGTAAATTTGGTTTCAACATCAAATAAAACAGAAGAATCGAAATAAATAAATCCAGGTCCATATGAAGAACAATATAAGAACATGCATCATCATCAAGATCAACAAATGGAAATCACAATGGAGAACCCGTCATCATCAAAGCCTCATCGCCTAGTCCGTCAATAAAACCCTTGAAGGACACTAGCTCACCATTTCCTTGACCTCCTCAGTTCACCATCATCGGAGACAGCGCAAAAAACCCCAGACTCAGAAAAAGGGTTCTTCCCTCACCGCCATCATCGTTCCACCGTGAATCTCGTCGGCGGAAACATCACCAACCACCAATGGTGGCCCAGAATCGCAGATCATCACCAACCAATAGAAACCACGAAAAACACTGGAGTAACATCCAACGACGGCCATGAGAAATGAGGCTCAGAGAGACAAAAAACCATCGTCTCGTCTTCATCGCCACCGCGTGACCATCGTGAGCCACCACATCACCGGCAACGAAATCGTAAGGCATCCGAGGGTAACATTTTTTGAATTTTTATGTGTTTTTGTTTGTCTCTCTCGTAGATTCACAAGTAAGGAGAAGCAGGGGAGGAGGCGGAACAGCCATGCATGAGAAAGAATGGAAAACTCAGAGCTCAAAAAGAACAACAACGGCGCCACGCCGCAGCTCTGAGGAAGAAGAAAAGAAAAATAAACCCTAGAATGCTCAGTCAAATCCCCATATGCCCCTTTTATTCCCCTTGTTTTTCTATTTCTTTTTTTTCTTTTTTTATTTACTTATTTATTTATTTTTTAGTTAAATTACTGATGGTATAAATATATTTTCTTAAACTAAAACCTTTTTAAAAAATTAATTAACCCCAAAATTTCAAATTGATAAAATTTCTTTTTACTAAATCCTGTTAATAAGAATTAATTCTGAAACTAAAACTAATTTTTTTTAAAATTAATATTCATAATTGAAAAATAACTTTCAAAACTAAAACTTTTTACAGAAAAATAAACCAAAACTCCTAATACTAATAAAAATTAAATTATTTTGTCACTACTAATTTTCTTAATAGTTTTTTAATATAATTTAAAAGTAAAATCTATTTTTTAAATAAATTAATAATAAAACACTAAACTTTAAATTGTCTTCCATTTAATTCTAAACTTTTTCTTAAAACCTGTTCCACCAAACTTTCAAGCCTTTTTTTTGTTTTCGGTCTCGAATTAATTATCACCTATTTGCAAATTCGCCCGTTAACTTTAACGCTTATGTCGTTCTTTTCATGTTTCCCATTTGTACAATTCCTGATCCCCCGTACTTTTCGCATTTCATTTTTTTTTGGGTTGTAATTTATGCGAGTGCATCGTTGCTTCATTCCGTCTTTGTTTTTTTGCATTTTTTGGGTTGTAATTTACGCGAGTGATCGTCGCTTTGCACTTTTTTTACCGCTTTCAGATTTTCCCGTATTTTCGATTCTGCCATGTAGATAACTTGTCACTATTTCATTCACCATTACTCCCTCCTAAGGATTAGGTCTAGCTGTTTGACCGCCGAGTTAATAGTCCTCCTCTTTAGCATATTCGAAACCCTAATTGCCTAGGTGTCCCGCCGTGGACGAAAATACCCTTTCCCTAGCATTAGGTCAAGGAGTCGTCGTACTCCATTTTAGGGTTTCCCTCCGTGGAATACCTAGTTAACCCTAATTTCAACTCTTTACAATGTAGAAATAGGAGTCGCCGAACTCCACGTAAGCGCGTCCTTAAGAAACGCTTATTCCCCTTGAAACCTTGACCACAGTCAAGAAGTTTCTAACCTCCCTTTCGAGGGAAACTACGATTACTCTGATTCCATTCCCTACCCAGGATACGTAGGCACAAGATGCGAATCTTGCCGAGTAAACTTAGGATTAACCCTAAGGTCTTTCAGTCACTCTTAACCCTTAGCTCAGTATATATCCGCAAGTAAATAATAAAGCAAAATAGTAAATATAAACAAAAGGTTCCTGTAGAGTACTACAGAAGTTTAGGGTGCTAATACCTTCCCTAAGCTTAACCAACCCCTTACCTAGGTCTCTCCCCGCATTGTTTACGATGCAAAAATTAGGTCTTCATTCTTTTGACCTTTTCCTTCGGATAAATCAAAGTCGGTTGTGAATCAAAGATTTACGATTCAAACTAATTAATAGTTTGATATCATATTCTCACCGCAACACACGAGGATCGAACTCCACGGGGAATTATAAATATTGGGGTCTTTTCTGCCTAAGGCCGACAACTCTACTTGGAAGGAGAATACACACCCAGTCACTTGGGGATAAACACAGCCAAGATGACAGATCAAATCACACAAAGATACGAAAGATGCATATGCCATGCTATCTGTCTATATGCTATGCGTATGCTTATGTTGACAAAACAAATGAAACGAGGCAACCAGAGATGAAACAAACATCTTGGAACAAACATCTGACCAATCTTCCAATAGAAGTATCACTGGGGATAGGTGGAGAACCAAATATGGGATCACAATCCTGCTTCGAGGTTTCAAGACTCCTCTGGGGGATAGAAAACATTACACCTGGGGATATAACATCTTAATCTTACTTGAAGGATTGCCAAGATAATCTTAGTTATCATGTTGAAAGTGGGAATATGTATCCATTGGGGAACGAAGTCAAATTCATAATTGGAGAAGTCTCACGGATAAAACAAATATCCATTTACTGGAGAGATTCCTACGGGAGTTGTGGATAGAAATACCTGATTCGAGGTTTCACAGGGGATAAACTAAATATCCACTTCAATGGGGAAACCTAGTTTGAACGTGTCAGAGTCGAACCTTCAATGGGGATGAAATAAACATCTACTTCGTTGGGGAATCCTGGCGTTGTAAAGAGATCCACTGAGGAGTAAAATAGTGTCCACTTCACTAGGAAGGTGAAGTTTAATAAGATTCACTGAGGATTAAAATATCATTCACTTCATTGGGGAAGTGAAGTTAAGCAAACCACTGGGAATTCTTGCACCAAAAAGCTTCATCGGAGAATGACCACTTGAAGTAAAATTCACTGGGGACATGAAGAATGTTGTGCAATCAAAATAATTTTGCATTGATGAACCACATGGTAGTCGCCATTTGAACAAAAATAAATTTTGATTCTCAAAATTGCCCGAGTCACATGATTCATGAGAAGAAGTCATTCTAAGAGGATTTTACAGAAAACTTGGCGTCCCAATATTTTCAAACTCTTAGAGAGATTCGTCGAATCTCGACGTAACTGCCCCTGATTGATGGTATTATGACTGAGTCTTGAAAAATAGATCTTTAGGTGAAGCCAAACCTGCACATAAATGTTGCACCCCAAAATTTGCCCAACTTTTTTTCTTCTTTAATTGGCTTTTGATTCATTGTATTTCATAGCATTAGCATTTGCATTTCATTACTCATTTGCAGGGGATTAGAAGGTGTGCACTTATCAGGAGAGGGCTATCAAGGTTCCAAGCCTAATCAAGAGAGCTATTTCAAAGTTACCCAGGGCTTATCACCATCAGAAGAAAGTCAAAGCTTAGTGAAAAGAGCAGATCAATGAATATGGTTCACCTCCTCTCTAGGAGGCCATGTGAGGATCATAAGATGATATTGGATCCATGGTTATGGATGAAGAACCTTATGTAATCTCATTGGATGTCTTGAGGGTCACTGATGAGCTTGTGCAAGTCATTTTATCAAGTGTAAGGAGCCACAGTCAAAGGTGGTGCAGCTAGGGTTTACATCTGTTCAACCTTGAGTCAAATGTGCAATTAAAGAAGATTAAGACTCAATTCCAAGTCTTTGTGATCATGGAATGTTGTGTTGAGACATGTCATATATCATTTCGAGATCAATTCATCAAGATTCAAGAGTGTGAAAAGTTGTTGAGCTAGGGTTTCTAAGCTTGTCAGTGTAAAATCCCCTACTTAGTGCCCAACTTCAAGACCACATATCTCAAGATAGAAGTTTCATCTCATCTTGTCACCAACATGAAACTTGTAGATCATGTTTCTAGCTTTCTTTTTAGTACTAGAAGTCATTCATCTGATTTCTAAAACTCAAGTTATGAAACTGGCAAGTTACAGGTCATCAGATGAATGTGATTTTGGTCAACAAAAGTCAACCAACTTCCAAGACATTTTTTACCTAGAAGGATGTTTCTCCTCACTTTGACCCAAACATGAAAGTTTTTCCTTATGATCTTAGCTTTCTAAAAAGTACTAGAAGTCTTTCATATGATTTGTGGAGCTCAAGATATGAAGCTTGCAAGCCAGGGGTATTTTGGGAAACTTTGATTATAGGTCATTTTGATTATAGGTCAATTTCACAACTTTGCACACCTCAAATGAAACTTTTTCCAACATCAAAGTTGCTCCAAATAAGGTCAATTACACTATCAAATCATCACCTATCATTGGATTGGCTTGGATTGAAGGATTGGTGGAGGAAAATTTCATGAAAAAGCATTAAAAGCCATAAAATCCAATAAATTCATTTTGAACCAATTTTAATTAAGTTGGTGCATTTTTTGAGTCCACAAAACATTCTAAGAACAATGCCAATTTCAGAAACCAGTTTTGAGATCATTTTCATGGCCAAATTCCATGTAACTTCATCGTGAAGGTACATATTCAATCCACACCATTGAGATCAAAGCAAGGGGTCAATCTCAGCCATTGAGTCTCCTTACATTACAAGCAACATGTATGAGTCAAGTTTGAAGGTTTTGAGCTCTGCTTTCGTGTGAACCATGGAGCTTCAAAGTGTAAAACTTGGATTTTCAATTGGACTTCTATGAGCTTGGATTGGGCTTTCTTAGTATCTGGATCCATCACATATAATCTCAGCATCATGTGCAAGCTCTCAAAATGGACAGTTGATCAAGTTTGGGGGGAAAATCAGTTACACACGAGCAAGGAAAAGTGGAGAAGTGAAATCAAGAATTAAGCAGTTACAAGACAAATTAAGGTCACCAACACCTCCATTGAAGATCAAGGAACGATTCTGGGTGGTTTTGATCAAGCTTCATCAAGAAATCAAGACCCAACAAAGGTGCTCTATTGAGTAAGTAATCTCTAAAAAATTCTCTCTGTATAGGTAGCAATCAACTGCAATTTTTGCATATTCATGCTTCCCTAGGTTCATAGATTGTTTCTGGATTAGTTTAGGGTTTGTTTGTGGCAATTCTTGGTTTGACCTTCGTTCTTGCTTGATTCGTATTTCGTTATTTATGGCTGGAAAATGGAAATGGACTTGGGATTATCAACGTACTCAGTGAGACGAGCGGAATGGTATAGAAATTTGTGAGTTTTGTTGAGTTGTTAGATCTGCTACAATTGCGCGCTACCGGAGAAGATGATCGGAGCCACCGTGCTCCGGCCGTCTGTGTTTTCCCTCCCCCTGCGTTCAAACCAGTCCAGCGCATGCGTGGCATCATGATGATATTTGGATCAATTGACTGTGTTTAAAATGGACGACCACGATTAAGTCTAAGCTAGTTGACTAGGAACTTAAATGAAACGCTGAGTTTCATGCTTGGACTCAACTGGCTTCATCTTGGGCCCAAAGTGCTATATGAACCCCCATCAACTCAAGGCCCAACGCGCATAATTGTTTCTAGTTGCTAATTGCACCAAATCTTTTTCCATTTTATTTCTTTTCATTCTTTTCTTCAATTTTTTAATCTGTTTTATTTTAATCAAACTAAAATACTTCCAAATGCCAATAAATTCCACAAAAATAGTTTTTAATCATTTAAAGATGTAAATTGAATTTAGAAATTTTTAGTTTCATTTTTCTGGATATTTTCCAATTAAAAAAATAAATGTTTATTTTGGAAGAGTTTTAGTTGGATTAAAAGTTGTATACCTTTCATTCTTGATTTTATTTGGTGATGAAATGTTCACATTAATGCTTGATTTTTCTTGTACATATTCTTGATGCATTAATTTATTTTTGGATATTTTTCTCCCTGATTTTTGGTACAATTTGAGTAGGTTTTGGTTGAACCTTTTAGGATCCTCCTTTTGTGCTAGTTCTTAGGACACCCCTAAAACGTTCCCCTCTATTTGCCTAGTTAGGTTTAGATATTTTCCCCATAGTTTGGACCCCTGGTTCCTAACACCATAGGGGTCCTATAGGATTTTATTTGGAATTTTTAGGATTAGTTTACGTTTTTTAGTGTATTTTACATTTTAGGTCACCCTTGTATGACTTTCACCCTAATACTTGTGCTAGTTTGATTCTATTTGGAATTTTTTGTATTGTTTGAGTACCCAATCTTCATGTATCCATGTCATGTATATAATAAATCATTTGACCCCTTGAAGTCTTCAAACTTAAACAGATAAGCGTTAAAATTGCGTTTGTAAAAGCCCAGTTCCCAGAATATGCATGTTATGTCTTTGCCCTAAAACTGTTTTCTTCAAACTTAAACAGATAAGCGTTAAAATTTCTGTTATGTCTTTGCATTTGTAGTTTCTTTCCTGTCTATATGCAAATTTCGTTTGTAAAACTTGTTGTTTTCCATTGATATTGATAATGAAATAAATATGCATGTTTTGATTAAATCCATTCGTGTTCACTCTATTGTTTTCATTTATTTCAAACGCTTGTTTAAGTGGAATCCGAGGGAGGATGACAAAATCAAATGACGCGCAAGCTTTCGATTGTATGCTTTTGGAATAAAACATGCTGATGATGTACAAGAATTATTTCAAATTCCTAAACACCAGAGATATAAGGATGATAATCCCTTGTCAACCCCTTTGAGCCTAGTAGTAGGAGTTTCTTTCTGAAAACGAAAAAACCCTCAATCATAACCAGGGGCAGGGTAGGTGTTAGGTAATTTGACCGAGCATCCAAATCGCACAAGGAGTGTTTTCATTCAAGCATAAATCACACCTGTATAGGTTGTACCTAAAAAACCGCAATGGTTATTCATCACCGACCAAGGAGTGAAATAGTCACAATCCCTTTAACAAGTCAGACAAGTCAGTGTCACACGATTTGTTCAAAAAAGAGAGAAAAAGAATCAAAAGAAAAAGCCCGCTAAGTCGAAACTTAAAAACAAGCGACTTAGGCAAAAATTAGGGCGTTCCGTTGGACTTTGAAATCAAAAGAAGCTCAAAAGATCCAGTCCAGGCAAAAGTTAAGGAAAAAGCGAAAAGGATTACAAAAGAAAAATCCTCGAACAAACAAGTCGTGTGACTCCAGGCACCAAAAGACGAAAAGCGAGTGACTGTCACTCCGAAAACTTGTGGTTTCCTGAACCATCACTCCTATCATATAACCTCTGAGAGGTGAGCGCCTGTGTTGAATTAGCGGAAGATAGGATTGGAGAACATCACGGAGAATGGGTGGGTTAAAATAAATTTTGAGCCTTTATCCTTCTTTCAATCCGTGAACCTGACTAAGTTACAACCTTCAAAAGTCCTAATTGAAGCAGGTTTGTTTCGAAAGCATACTTCGATAAAGAACGCATCGAAGTTGACTCCTAAAAAGGATTCCTCTTACAATGTTGTATTAATATTGACATTTTGAATAAGTAATTCGTTCACTATATGTCACAAACTTTTTCCAGTGAACAAAGTGGAATTTCAAATTTGTCATATGCATTGCATTTAATATATCTTTTATGAAGAACAATTTGTTTTACTTGCGAGTAAGCGCTTGACAGCAGGAAATTTCCATAGTGGAAAGTTTGATTAGAATAGAATGCAGATTGCCTGAATACTCCGTTGAACCGGGGCAGGCTATCTCAAATGATCGTGGGAGTCAGCCATACAGGAGTCAGTTAATCTGGGCTAATCAGGTCGAGATTCGATAAATCTCTCGTAGCCAGAGGTACTGCTCCACAAATCGGCCAATCAGGAGCAAAATCGTTGCAGGTTGGGGCAGGCCACCCTAAGAACGCAGAAGCTATTTCTTGCCCGAGGGACAATTAATATGAAGCACCCCTTCGAGTTTCAAGATGCTATACCAGTTCATATCTAACCATCAGGGTACAGAGATTCAGGTTCCCTTTTGAGGAAGGTGCTTACAAAAATCCCACAGGCTAGGGTAGATATGGAAGTAGAAGGATGTGTCTTATCTGTATCGTCAGAGCTACTCAAGGCTATTCGAGCAGGTTTAATTAACTTTTAAGTTCAAGACGAATGTCGAAAAGTCGTGCTACTATCCCTCGACCCTCCAACCAAAAAATTTTGAATTCAGACGGGATATTTTCCAACGTCAGTCGTATCTGACCCTTCACAGATAACCTAAAGTCCAATGCCTATTGGCAATCATCAGGAAGCCCAATCCATATTAGCGCATTATTCCAAAATCAAATTCCCATTAGTACCCAGGAAGATTTCACCTGGTCTTCCCCAGCAAAGTCCAATCGTACTTGGCATATCCGGTTATCCCTAGCGGAGTTGGCTTTACCTCTTCGGCATTTATTTTGCTGAAGTGGTTCTTTTGCGTCCAGATTTCCCCGGCGACCCGAGCCTGCATCTGCATTTTTGCATATAGTTATCATATTTGCATCATCTTTGCATTACATCCTCAAATGCGTAGCATTTCCATTTCGTATGGAGCATTACGCCATAGAAAATTCAAACATATGCATGCGAAGCATAAGCTAGTTTCTGTTAGCCCCGTGGCAATCTGATTCAACTTTTCAGTCAAGATGGTGATATATTAACAGCCTGGTTCAGTCGGCTCATCTGCTTACTTTTGGGTTTCAGATCATACGTCGATTATGCTTTGTCCATCAGCCCTCTGATGATGACATCTCCAAGCAGATTTTCTTTGTCCGTCAGCCCTCTGATGATGACATCCCCAGCAGGTTTCTTTCTGTCAATCATTATTGACGAAGTGCTTCTGATGTTCGCAGAGTTGTTCTTTGGATATTTCTTTCAGTCTACCATTAGACGATGTGGATTTTGGATATGGATATTGTCGCTACTCGAAAAATACGCGCAACGACGGGGAAGGCGAAAAGGAAAAGGACAGAAGAGTCGCCACCGAATTTTATCTATCCCATGAGGGGAAAGGAAAATATCGAGAAAACCTTAAGAAAAGAATGGACAAGATGGTCTCGCAACCAAGAACAGGTTCGGAAGCCGGTTATGTGAAGGGAAGGTATTAGCACCCCTCGCATCCATCGTACTCGATGGGAACCATTTATTTGTCGTGTGTGATTTATTTGCTTAAATATTATGCTATAAAAAGGTGTTCTCCAAAGGGTAAAGAAAGAGGGTTTAGAAACTAAGAAAGGAGGCAACAGGGAAGAATAGAGAAAGGTCAGACTCGGTAGGACTTCGCGGTCCTAGGCCTACGTATTCTCGATAGACATGAGAAAATCAGAGTCAACGTAGTTCGGGGAACTACAGATATAAGGGGGAATATGCTCGACAAGGATTATGGCCCTTGTGCCTACGTATCTTTACTTGAACGAAGTAAAGAATAAGAGCAGCCGTAGTTCGGCCTACAATTTATTGATGTTTTTATGGATGATGCTATCGTACGCATTCTAGCAGTTAGGTGTATTGCTGCTCGCTCGTTGGAGACTTAGGCATTACCTGTTTGCGGTAGAACGGACATATCATACCCTTTTCGAAAGATAAATTTTCGCCATGCGAGGCAAGATGTCACATTTGATTCGTTGAATTATTTTTTAGGGGCGGGATAGGTCCTCGGATAGTAACCCCTACGGGTAGTACCCAATTCTTTATCTCAAAGTTTTTGTTATGAAAGGGTGTGGCGAACAGAACGTCTTCGTATTGAAAGACGAGTATCAAAACCACACACACTACAGTGAGCGTCTCGACACTCGGAGAGGAAGAAGTCTACACTTAATCCTCTCTCTTTAGTTCAATACAAGGAGAACTTCATTTTATTTTTAAAGTGTTTTTGGTTTTGAATGGTAAGTGCTTTTGCAACAGAGAACCCTACGGTAAATGTCAGCATTCGGGATAGGAGAAGGCCTACGCCTAACCACTCCACGACCATTCAAGTTTTTGTTATGAAAAGAGTTTAAAAATGCGCTCGGTACGGGACCGAGGTTTTTAGGTGACAAAGGTTGCGGAAAGAAGTTGTAGAGGGAGATGGGTGGCGGATAAAGTCACGTCTTCGTATTTGAAAGACGAGTATCGAGACCACCCACACTATAGTGAATATCCCAACACTCGGAGAGGAAGAAGTCTACACTCAATCCTCTCTTTTTAGTTCAATACAAAGAGAGTCGATTTATTTATTGTAAGTGTTTTGAAAATGCACTCGGTACGGAACCGAGGTTTTTTAGGAGAAAAGGTGTGGACAAAAACGTCTTTATATTGAAAGACGAGTGTCAAAACCACCCACACTACAGTGAGCATCTTAACACTCGGAGAGGAAGGAGTCTACACTCAATCCTCTCTCTTTAGTTCAATATAAAGTGAACTTTATCGTTTTGTTAAATATGGTGAATTGGCTTAACAATCGTTTGAGAAAATTCGCTTGACGTTGGGTCAAGGATTTAATTGTTTAAAAAGGTTTGAGGTGAAGCGAGCAAGGTCGATGGCGGACGCACAAGGCGGCCGACTTACAAGGGTTAAAAATGGCTTGATAAAATCGAGAGTTTGCTTTTGAAAATGGTTTTTGGAATCAAAAGTCACCAAGGACAAAAGCAACATTCCTACTAAAATCATACAACATATGGGATTAGTCGGCTAAAAAAAAATCGAGACATGCAATAAAAATGGTTTGGAGGTAAAAATAACAAAAATAAGTGGAAAACAGTGGGGTAACACGGGTGGCCGTGTTGTATGACACGGCCCGTGTCATAGGGTACCTGCAATGTGAGTTTTTAGGGCATGATAGAGGTGTAACACGGGTGGCCGTGTTGTGTGACACGGCCCGTGTTGTAAAGTCTGGGTGAAAAATGATTTTTTAGGGCAAACAGAGGTGCAACACGGGTGGCTGTGTTGTGTGACACGGCCCGTGTTGTGAAGCCAGGGGTTTTTGGATGTTGAAACCTCAAATAGAAGTGCAACACGGGTGGCCGTGTTGTGTGACACGACCCGTGTTGGGCGACACGGGTGGCCGTGTTGTGGGACACGGCCCGTGTCAGGCTACCAGAGTGAAAAACCTAACTTTTTTCTATGTTTTTCTTTCGTTTTTGTGGTTTCTTGAGAATGGTTTCTTGGTCCCTTTGAAACCTTACATGAAACATACCATACAACAATACATAAAAGAGTAAATAAAATGAATGTAAGAGCAAAAAATAAAGGGAGAAAGGTTGGAGGAAATGGATACCCAAGAGCTTTCTATCCTTCTTGCAAGTCCTCCTTGGTCTTGGTTGAAAGTACTTCACTCCTCTTCACTCTATGTTGTGAACGTTTTGTTTCTCAATGATCCTCTTGGTTCTATATCACTCTCTTTTTCTGGTTTGCAAAGCTTCCTATTTTTTCTGTTTTTTAGGGTATTATTTTGCTCTCTCTATTTTCTGGTTTTGCAAGTGTGTGTAGAAATGAATGTTGAATGAATGAATCCTTTTGTTTACAGCCCCCTCCTCTTATCTCAGCTCCTAGGGTTTTCTCTTCCCCCCAAACATCAGATTTTTTCATGGGGCAATGTCTCTTGCCACCTTTTCTCATGTCACTCTCTTTCTTTCCATTTCCATGCAAGGTGCTATGCTGCATTTTCTGCACTACTTTCCTATGCTATTTGCTGCAGCACCTTGTGCCTTGCACCCATTTTGTTTGTTTGTGTTTGGACAGCTCCTCTTGGTCAATGCCACCAACTCTTGACAGCATTTTGAAAATTCTGATATGTAGAAGCATTGTCACATGTTATTCCTTTGGTCTTGTGACATGTGATCTTGTGACATGAAGAAATTTGTCACCTCTTGCATGAGACTGTTTTGCCATGATTAAACATGTATATTCTTGGTTCTAAAACATTCCAATGTTGATTTAATCCTTGCATGTTTCTTGGATGTTTGTAAGCATAATGTAGACTTGGTGTGGCATTACCATAACATGAATTTGACTAGAGACTTGAATGAAGTATTAGAAATAAATTAATTTCTAAACATTACTTAGAGTTGAAAATCTTGCAACAAATGACATTCTTGTAATGTCACAAAACTTCTCTTTATAATATTCTTGCCTTTAATCTTGAATTCATGATGGATTTCCTTTATGTCATTGAATTTGAAAGAAATGAAGAAATGAGTCAAGCCTTGAAAGAGGGCAAATTTTGGGGTGCAACAAATATTTCTTTCTGTCTACCATTAGACGATGTGGATTTTGGATATGGATATTTATTTCCATCTACCATTAGACGATGTGGATTTTGGATATGGATATTGTTGCACCCCAAAATTTGCCCTCACAATACAAGACTTTGTGTTCTAAGAAGATTCACAAGGTTCACAAGTTTCTCACCTGTTGTTAAATCACCATATTCTTGGAGTATGTGCTGCTGTTATACTTTGGAGATCTCCCATCGATGGTTGTATCCTGTCCCCGTGGAGTCCCACTTCGTTGAGTCTGTTACTCATTTGTTTCTCGCATGCCGTGAATCATGTCTAGTGCATTTTAGTTGCTAAAGGGAAAAATGGTCATTTTCACGTTGTTGCTGACAATTTTTGAAGACAAGTTGTCATCAGACTTTTTGAGACGGTTGATATGTTATTTCTGAGACGTGTATTTGCCACTTGGGTTTATATCAGAGCGTCAATCTGGTTTGATTGGTATCGGGAAAGGTTACTGGATTTGGGCCGTTCATTGCTTATGGTTTATTTTTAAGACATTCCAGAGCAATCCCCTTTCTGTTAATAAGGTGCGATTTTGGATTTAAAATAAATTGGATGTTGCCGGATTTTTTTTTGAAGAACTATTTGATCAGTGAAATATGTTGTTGTTAAGTCAGCTGTTTGAATATAGGCAAATGATTATTTGATATTTATAAAGGAATAAGGGTGAAGAGATATTGATAGCTCATATTGGCGTTTGTTTTTCATCGAAGCGTGTACAGTTTAGAGAGTATTTCAAATTCAATTCATAGGACGAATTCTCACTTTGTTATTATGTTTTGAATGAGAAGTTTAAGCTTTTATGGAGCGTCCAACATTCAAATGTATGAAAATATTCACGAGTGATATACATAGGCGCTGATTCTATTGCATAAAGGTGAGGCATTTCAAAAGTTCATGTCAAACCATAATTCCAAAGCCATACAAATTCAAGGTACAAATGGAAGCTGGGATAATTGAGTGAAAAAAGATTTGAATTTCATTTCATTGAATATTTTAGTTACAAATTACAAAAGACTCTAAGTTACATTTTTCCTATCCTAAAAGAGCCTAAAAACTAAAGGCCATCTTCAACCATGCGCTTCACGCCATTACCGTTTTCTCCAATCACCTGTACAACAAAAGAAACAAGGTAGAAAAAATGTAAAAAAAATAATAATAATGGACGCCCTCAGAAAATCGTCATCATTGGGTGCCGGGAGGGCACGACCGAAGCCGCGTCCCACTCCCACTTCCGAACCTCAACCTCGGCTACCGACCGGCAGCATCTGTTCCATTGTGGGACAGCCGAGAAAGAGAGGTAAAAGAAGCGTTTTTGGGTCGAAAGGATTTGCGCTAAAGTTGGATTCAAATGAATGCCTATCAAGTAAATATGGTGGGATGCCATCAAGTAAAACCAGGATCCCAAACTGATTTCATACAGCCAAGTTGGAACTGAGTTCAGACTCCACAAGTGGATAATCAAATGTATCAGCAGCAAATCCATAAAAAACGATGAGAATCCGAACTGCATTAGATACCGAAGCGTCATTATCAAATCAGAAACCAATTCATCGGTACCCACATGAAACAGAAGTCTAACATCAGAACACATGGACAACTGCACCAGATGAATCAGAAAAAAAGAATTCAGCAGCAGTAATAACCCAGACTAGATATCAAAACCGAATTGCATCAATCACAGCCAAACTATCAAAAAGTCAGGGACATAAAAAATAGGCTGCATCAAAGCATTTGTGTTAGAAACTAATCAATGCTAACATCAACTCTCTACCGAACATCGAAAGAATCAAATCTAAGCAACAGATAACTAATTTCAGAATAATTCCCAGCACGATTCAAAGACGCAATTGACATAGGCTCAGACACACATGGTGTCATCATCACCGTCTCAAACACCCTGAGAGGAAAAAATAGAAATGTCAATGCGACAAGGTAGTTCAGCCACAAGCATCAAATGGCAAGCAAAGCATCTACGATAACAATGCAATATCAATGATAAGCAGCTGCAAACATCATGATATCAGGAGCAACATTGGCAACAGCATAGTATCGCCATTCCCCCATCCTCAAGCGTTTCAAAGCCAACTGTGAACATCATCAGCAACACCAGTTCAACACCTCCAAGTCAATTGCAAGAAAAACATCCACAACAGCAGTACATCAAATACCAACCTCAAGCACCAAGCATGCCAGCTGCGAACAACAATAGCAAATATCAGTTGCAAGCAAGCTACAGTTAACAATAGAAATATCAATAATCTCGGTTCATCATCTGCAGCAACAACAACATATTAACCATCAAAGCAATTCGAGGTCCAAGAGTAAATATAGGAGAAGGATGTATTCTTAGCCCTCAGGTGGTTCATCATTGGGCAAGGCTCGAGTAGCCAGGAGGACTATGGCCGTGGCCATTATCAAACTCCCTACCGAGCATCGAAAATCGAAATAAGGCAACTGTTTCGAACAACTCAATGTAATTCGCAAGGCAACTACATCCGACAACCCAATATGGCTCAGACTATTAAGTCGTCATCACCATTATGTCCTTTCTCGCCAATGGCACAAGACCGGCAGCCTCTGAACTTATTTGCACCTGAAAGAAGAAGAAGAAAAGTGAGTGTACGTTCCATAACCAAAGGAATTGAAATCCGAAACCGTATCAGCCAGAAAGGGCTAAACCAGAGAAAATAAGTTATCCAAATCCAAATGAGCGAAAATCCATATCTGTAGAAGATCAAAACCATATCAGATAAAATCAACAGATCCAAATCTGGACCAAATCGATCCAATATCAGAAACAGAATCCAATCATATCAGCAAATCAAATCATCATAAAAAAAATAATAATAACGTACAAACATAGATCCAAAGCCCACAAAATCCATTCAAGAAGAATATAAAAGGGAACCATAGCACCTGATCAAACCCTAGGGAGGAGAGAGTACGAAAACGGCCACGAGCTCATCAACAAGGGCCTCAATACACGGTGAAGCAAGCATCAGGCTGTGATGGCGAAGCAACCCAGCAAACAAACGCAAACGAATCCAGTCGGACTCAGAGAATAATCAGAATCCTCATCACGGTCCGTTCGTCACCACCATTACAAAGACAACGACGTTGTTCAACAAGCAACAACGTCACAGAAAACCAGTCGCGATTACCACAGAGGAGACCGCCGTCGCCTTTCGGCGGGCAATCAATTCTCTAAGCCTCAGAGTAGTACATCATCGGCCATCCTCACCGTTAATCCTGTTGACGAACATATCAACCGTAAGCCATCGAATCCCTCATTATTTCATTTGGCTGATTTCTCGTTTTTTTTCAGGACATCATAAGGAGAGAAGAAGACACGAAGAAAATGAAGAGGATACGAAGAATAGAAAGGCGCCGCAAGACACAATAGGGTTTGAAACCCTAGATTGATGGCCCCCTTGTGTTTAATCGTGACATGCAATCGGGTTGGATTGGAAACCCTACCGGCCCAACTTCCTCTTTATTTTACTCTTTTGATGTATTATTATAATTATCATCATTATTATTTTGTTAAATCCTTTTTTTTCTTTTCATAACCAAATGATGAAATCTGTTTTAAAATAAATACTATTAAAACTTTTTCCAACTAATGAATAAAATCTGATTTTTAAACCTTTCTATTAACCTAAACTCATTTTTTTAAAATGCTAACTAATTTTTTTTTTTAAAAAACAATAATAATAATAATAATAAACTAACACATTTTAGGATTAAAATTTAAGCTTTTTTTAAGAAAAAATAATAATAAATTTTCTTTTGGATGATTAAGTTGAAACTGTTTTCAAAAATTAAACTTTTTTTAAATCTTCTTTTAACCTAAATCAAAGCTTCTTCTTTATATCAAAAAATAAACAACAAGAATCTCTAATTTTGCACTTTTGTATCATAATTCGTCTGATTACCGTTTGACTTTGCCTACTAATGTGTGTGTTCATTTTTTCAGCTTAGGTTTACTGTTATTACAGGGTGTTTCTATTTAAGTTTCATTATTATTGCATCTGTAATCTCGCGAACAAATAATCGCGTTTATCGTTCCGCACTTTAATTTCCGCTGTTGGTATGGTTTAAATTCTCGCATCTTTCATCATTAATCTGCCACCTTGCACACACATCCGAAGGTTAGGTCTAACTGTTTGGCCGCCGCGCCAATAGTCCGTAAAACTTCACACATTCAATTTCAAATCCTCAAAACTACAAACTACAAACCCTAATTTTCACAAATGCCTCGCCGCAGGCAAAATTACAATTTTACCCCTAGCATTAGGTCAAAGAGCCGCTGCGCTCATTTTAGGGTTTCCCGCCGCGGAATCCCTAACCTAACCCTAATTACAACTTAACATTTCAACGTAGAAATTTGGAGTTCCTACACTCCACGTAAGCGTGTCCTTAAGATGCGTTTATTCCCCTTGAGACCTTGACCATAGTCAAGAAGTTTCTAACCTCCCTATTGAGGGGAACTACGATTACTCTGATTCCACTCCCGTAAGGATACGTAGGCACAAGATGCGATGTCTTGCCGAGTAAACTTAGAATTAACCCCCTTTATTATTTATTATTGCTTATTTATATTTTATTTATCTTTGCTATTTAATTATTTTGCTTATTATTTTGTAATTGTTTCTTGGATGTAAAGTTGTTTAATTATTTAATTATTATTATGGTTAGTAATTAGGGAGTGTAATAACATGTATGTAATATTAAGATAAATTTAGATCACTTTTAAATAAAGATAATTAAAATAAACACGTCACACACGTAAGTCGATTTTAATCGCCGTCTCACTTCCTAAGGATATCCCTCAAGTTGCCTACGAATAATGGTTAAGTGGGGTGTATAAAGCAAGTCCCTCAAATAGAAAAATCATCAAAGTCCCTTATGGTTGCCTTTACGAATCGAGTCCCTTTCGAAAAATGATGATAGTCCCTCCAGTTTGCTTATTACACCCCACAATGGCCTTCAAAAATCCAATTGTCCCTCACATGTCCCTTAACATCCAAAGTAAGGACTACCTACTCCATTTTAGTAGGGATAGTCTTACTAAGGAAAGGATAAAGAATAAGAAAGACCTTAAAACATTAGGGTAGGCTACTCCTAGATACTTGCTCACTTCAAAACTTTTTCACACTTAAACAAATTTCCAACAAAATTTTCAAACAAGTTTTTTTCACATCCATACACGGATTATTATTAAACTATTCTGAAATTTTTTGCTATTCACACACTACACTTTCAAAACAATTCAAAAGTGAGCTTAAGTACCTAAGAGCCCATGGATAACCATGGATGAAAAGGGTGCTAACACCTTCCCTTTTCATAACCTACCCCCCGGACCCAAAATATTCTCTAAGGTCTTTCCTGTTCTTTTATAACCTTTCCTTATGGATAAAATAAAAGTCGGTGGCGACTCTTGCTATCCGCAACATTGTTTAAAGTCAGTTCTCCCACCGTGTTACAGATATTTCTTTCCATCTACCATTAGACAATGGGATTTTGGATATGGATATTTATTTCCGTCTAACCTTAGACGATGTGGTTCCTCGGCTATGGATATTTCTTTCCGTCTACCCTTAGACGAGATGGTTCTTCGGACAAGTTTTCTTCCGTCTACCATTAAACGATGTGGATTTTCGACTCTCCGTCTATCCTTAGACGATGCAGGATTTCGATATGGATTTTTTGGATATTGTTTTCTCTCTATCTATCATTAGACGATGTGGATTTTGGATATGGATATTTTTTCCCGTCTACCATTAGACAATGGGATTTTTGATATGGATATTTTTCCGCCTACCCTTAGACAATGTGGTTCCTCGGTGTTGCACCCCAAAATTTGCCCTCACAATACAAGACTTTGTGTTCCAAGAAGGTTCACAAGGTTCACAAAATTCATAATTGGTCAGAAGAGTTGACAATTCCCTCAGACAATGCACCTCCTAAGCAGTGCATCCAAAACTAGGGTTTTGACTTTAATCAGGCTAAATGGACTTCCAAGACTTCAAGTGAGCTTCATAACATCTTATATGTGTATAAGAACCCCCATGTCAAGTTTCAAGACTTTTCTCAAAAGTTTGCTCAGTCAGATGATCAGATAAGTCAAAAGCAGTCAATGCAGTTAAAAGGTCAAACTGAGGTCAACTGTGGTCAAACCAAAGTCAAACTTCATGATTTTTTTTTGCCAACATCAAAGAGAGGTTGGGTGAGAAATATTATCATAATAACTGTAATACCCCAAATTTTGCCCTAAGATTTGTCGTCGCATTTCATTGCATTTAATCAATTACTAACAAATTTGTGTAGTCGTTTGACTTTTTGCAGGTAAATATCATATGGCATGCACTTTTTTTTCTAAAAAGTAAAAATGGCACAATTGGCAGGAGGACATGTGTAAGGAGTTATGAGTGTGAGAGGTTGAGAGTTCGAATCTCACCTTTGGCACTTTTTGTTGTTTTTATTATTTTTACTCTAAATTTTTCTATCTTTCATTAAAAAAATAACAAAAATAGTTTTTTATTATTATTTAATTATTATTTTCGTATTTTAATTAAATCATTTTTTAAAATATTATTTTTTTCACTTTTTTCTAAATTATTCATAAAAATATCCAAAAAATCATAAAATGAAAAAATATTGAAAAAGATTTTGTTCTTTTTATAATATTTTTTATTTTAGGAATCAATAGGATTATTAGTTTTTATTTTAAGTTTATTTTAATTATTTTAAATTATTTAAATTTTATTTTTTCTTAACTAATTATTTAGTTTGGGCTTTAAAATGGGCTTTAGGGACATTATTGACAATTTGGTGTTAACCCTAATTTGTTCCCTATATATACATGTGTTGCCTTGTTGGAAAAAAAGGGAGAGAATGAAAAAAACCTAAGAGGAGTGAGTGCCGTTTGCCGTTATTTAGTTTTCTTCTTCATCCATTACTATTGTTTCTTTTTCTTCATCGTTTACCGTTATTTCTTTTCCTTCATCTATTACTGTTGTTTCTTTTCCTTCATCTTTTACCGTTATTTCTTTTTCTTCATCTATTACCGTTATTTCTTTTTCTTTATCTATTACTGTTACGTTTATATATATATAATTTTTAAATTGTTAGAGTTTATATATATAAGATTTTTGATCGAATTATGTCGGTACGATGTTTGCACATTTGTGTGCATGACGCGTGACATTTGTGTTAGTTCGATCTGGTTGCGATGATCGCATTTTTGTGTGAGCAATAATACTATTTTTTGCTTAATTTCTTTTTCTTTGCGATAAATTTTGTTTCATCCGATTTAGATCTGGTTGCGATGAGCGCATTTCTGCGTTAGCAACATTGTTGGGTTATTTGGCACATTTAAAATTCATTATTGCTTTATTATTATTATTATTATTATTATTATTATTATTATTATTATTATTATTATTATTATTATTATTATTATTATCATTATTTATTATTATTATCATTATTATCATTATTATTATTATTGTTATCATTAATTTATTAAAATTTGTTGTAATATAAAAATCTGTTTTTTTAAAATAAATGACATTAACATCTTTTTTCCAAATTAATATGAAAACCTAATTTTAATTTTCTATATGATTCTATGTATATATTTATTATAATTCTTGTAAATTTTTGTAAATAAAATTAAACCTTATAAACACTTAATGTAAAATTTTGGTGAATGTGATTATTGATTAGTTAAAATTTGTTTTCATCATAATGTGTAAATATTTTTCTTAATAATTGTTAATATATAATTAGAGATAATTAAATTTTTGTAAATGATTAAGAAATTTATAATTATGTTATATTTAGAACTTTATATTATAGTCATTATTTAATCATTTATGTTTCTAAATAAAAATCAAATCTTATGATATTTAGAACTTTATATTATAGTAATTATTTAATCATTTATGTTTCTAAATAAAAATCAAATCTTATGATATTTAGAACTTTATATTATAGTAATTATTTAATCATTTATGTTTCTAAATAAAAATCAAATCTTATGTTTAATCACGTTATTAATTAATTATTATTGCTAATCATATTTTGTTGCTTATTATTATTTTGAAATTTCTATCTTATTATTTTTTCTAACTTTGTCTATTTTTCTCATTATTATTGTTTCAACTAATTATTTTCACTAACTTTATATTTATACTAACCTTATTTAATTTTTCTTATTATTTACTAACCCTAATATTTTATTTGCTTATTTGTTATTTTTTTTATTTATTATAATTTTGCAATTGCCTCTTGGATGTAAATTGTAATTACTTAATTATTATTATCATTATGGTTAGTAATTAGGGAGTGCTAATATGTATGATATTTAAAAAAATAAATTAGATCATTTTAATATAAGATAATTAAATTAAACATTTCACACACGTAAGTCGATTTTAATCGCCGTCTCACTTCTTAAGGATATCCCTCAAGTTGCCTATGAATATTGGTTAAGTGGGGTGTATAAAGCAAGTCCCTCAAAAAGAAAATCATCAAAGTCCCTTATGGTTGCCTTTACGAATCGAGTCCCTTTCGAAAAATGATGATAGTCCCTCTAGTTTGCTTATTACACCCCACAATGGCCTTCAAAAATCCAATTGTCCCTCACATGTCCCTTAACATCCAAAGTAAGGACTACCTACTCCATTATAGTAGGGATAGTCTTACTAAGGAAAGGATAAAGAATAAGAAAGACCTTAAAACATTAGGGTAGGCTACTCCTAGATACTTGCTCACTTCAAAACTTTTTCACACTTAAACAAATTTTCAACAAGTTTTCAAACAAGTTCTTAACACATCCATACACGGATTATTATTAAACTATTCTGAACTTTTTTGCTATTCACACACTACACTTTCAAAACAATTCAAAAGTGAGCTTAAGTACCTAAGAGCCCATGGATAACCATGGATGAAAAGGGTGCTAACACCTTCCCTTTTCATAACCTACCCCCCGGACCCAAAATATTCTCTAAGGTCTTTCCTGTTCTTTTATAACCTTTCCTTATGGATAAAATAAAAGTCGGTGGCGACTCTTGCTATCCGCAACATTGTTTAAAGTCAGTTCTCCCACCGTGTTACAGAACTGGCGACTCTGCTGGGGATCTATTTAAGAGGGGTACCCTTAGGAATTAAGATCACTTTAAATTGTTTGCCTTGTTTGCTTTATTATTATATTGTTGGGGTGCTCTTATGTGTGAAAGGTCCTAACCCGGATCTAGTGTACCTTAGGTAAATGGCAATAGACCAAGGAAACTGTACGACGTATATCGATACGGTTGATCTGGTGGCCATAGTTAGTGCGACTTCTTGGTTGGTGCTTATATTCCTTAAGTCAAGTTGAGGATAATATTGAGGCTGCCATATGTTGTCAATGCACTAACTGACTTTTAGAACCCTAGTTAACTCATCTTGGCCTTTAGAAAGTAGTGAGGTAACCGGCTTTGGTGCAGACTGAAGTTGGTTGACACTCGATACTACGCTCATTGAGATCTTAAACTTGGAGGGTTTTGGTTGGCAAGTAAGTTGCCTTCTGAACAACCACCCTTGTGAAGGATCAATGATATTGAGATCCCTTAGAACCTGGTTACTTTTGTAGGACAGGATGAACCATCTAACTTCAGGGGAGGGTACTTGCCTTTGAACCTCATGCAAGCCTTTAAACCCAGGGCTATGGTGTGACTTGTTTGTGTGTGCCACATGTTTGTGATTGAGCATGACATCATGACATCATCATGCATCATAAGCATATCATTTTCCCTAACCATTTCAAGGACCAAAGGATTTATCTTTGTTCTTTGTTGCAGGTCATGGCTTCTGCTCGTAGAAACACCATCAGGATCAACTTTGTAGGGATACCTCCCAAGCTCAAAGAGTTGGTTTCCCAAGTGTCTGATCATTCCCAGTTCGTCCAGAGACATGGTCACCTATTGGATCTAGGGTTCAGTGAAGACATGATGAGTGTGCTGTTTCAGTTCTTTGACCCTAAGCACCATTGCTTTACATTTCCTGATTATCAGCTGGTTCCAACCATGGAGGAGTTCTCTAAACTTCTGGGTATACCTGTTCTTGATCAGAAGCCATTCGCAGGCTTAGAGAAGGAGCTTAAACCAGAAGTTATTGCTGCAGCTCTACATCTGAAGAAGTCTGACATTGTTCTAGAGACGAGAAGTGGAGTTAAAGGTATTCTTGCCAAGGTATTAGTGGATAAAGCTCAAATGTTCTTGAAGGCTATGAGCTACGATGCTTTTGAGGAGATCTTAGCCTTATTGATTTATGGCTTAGTGTTGTTCCCCAATCCTGATCAGTTCATAGACGTTCATGCCATCAACATATTCCTGAGTCACAATCCAGTGCCTACCTTACTTGGAGACATCCTACATTCTCTTCACACCCGTACTACAAGGGCAAGAGGAACTTTGATGTGCTGCATACCTTTACTTTCTAGGTGGTTTATTTCTCACCTTCCTCGCTCAGTAATGAAGAATGAGCAAGGGTTCAGATGGTCCAAGAGGATCATGTCACTTTCTCACTCAGACATCCATTGGTGCTCCAGATCTATGGAGAATGTCACCATCATTGACCGTTGTGGGGAGTTTCCTAATGTGCCACTTCTAGGCATAAGATGAGGCATCACCTACAACCCATCTCTAGCTTTACGACAGTTTGGTTACGCCCGGAGCGATGGTCCACATGACATGTTGATTCAGGGCATTGTGTTTGATTACGACAACGATCTTCAGGGTTACCGTCAGAGATTCATCCGAGCTTGGGGAAAGGTAAACAGGATTGACAGCAAGACACTGGAGCCTAAGTACACTATTCCTATGGAGGCTTATCTCAGATGGGTACGATCTCGTGCTCAGACACTCATGATGCCATATCCTGCCATCCTACCAATTACCATGGAACCTGTTGCTGAAGGAGACACAGCTTATACCATCCTTCACCCAGACATGCCTACTGATATGGAAGACTTGCAGAGATCATGGATCCAACTGAAAGAGCAAAGGGATACTTTCGAGGCTCATTACAAAGCAAGCCAAGCAAGGATCCTAGAGCTAACAAAGCTACTTCATGAGGAACGAAACCTCAACTCATACCTCAACACAAAGAGGAAACGTCCATGGGAGACTTAAAACCCCATTTTTTGTACTTATTTCGTTTTCATTTTTTGTAAGCCTAAAAGGCAAAACAAGTTATTACTAATAAAAAGTTACTTTCTTGTTTGTTCAAGCAAATTTAAATCCTGCGGTCCTTGAAAACATTGCATATGCATTCCCATATCATTGCATCACAGGTTTATAATTGTGCACAGGTTTCTCATCTTCTCGCTGTTTATTTCAGCAATGGCTCTTGAACAATCAGTTAAGGATCTCCAGGCACAGAATGCACAGTTCCAAGAGCTGATCCTGAACCTATCCAAGGGGCAGGATGAATTGAAGACACTGCTAGCCAAGAAGACTAGGAAGGCTAGAGGGTCTGCTGGGTTGCTCAACATGGGAAGAAGGTTCAAAAGTCCTGTCAGGACCAAGGAACATGTTGAAGACTATGAATCTGAAGAATCTGAGCAGGAGAGAGGCAGTCTCCACAACACTATGGGGGACTCTGATTCTGAGGCTAACTACTACCATGAGCCTAACGAAGACAAATTCAAGATGCTGGTGGATAGAATGGATGCTATGGAATTACATAAATCATCTGGGCTGGATTTTGAGGATTTGAGCTTGATATCTGGGGTGGTCATACCCATTGGGTTCAAAGTTCCTACATTTGTTGTCTATGATGGGGTCTCTTGTCCCAAATTGCATCTGAGGTCTTATGTCAGAAGAATGCAACCCCACACTGCTGATAAAAAGTTGTGGATCCATTTCTTTCAAGAGAGTTTATCTGGAGCTCAGCTAGAGTGGTATTATCAGTTGGAGAGTGTCAACATCAGAGATTGGAATGACCTTGCTGAAGCTTTCTACAAGCAGTATCAATACAATGCTGACTTAGCCCCCACTCGCATGCAGCTTCAAAGCATGTCTATGGGTGCCAAAGAAAGCTTTAAGGAGTATGCTCAGAAGTGGAGAGACTTAGCTGGAAGAGTTCAACCCCCTTTGACTGATAGGGAGTTGGTTGATATGTTCATGTGTACGCTGAATGGTCCGTTTTACAGTCATCTCATTGGAAGCTCATCATCTGGCTTCACTGAGTTGATCATGACAGGAGAGCGAGTAGAGAATGGTATCAAGAGTGGTAAGATCCAAGTGGGCACTTCTTCATCAGGTGCTGCAAAGAAGCCTCCCACTGGGAAGAAAGAATCTAATGTTGTGTATGGTCAGCCTGATCGTAACAGAAGGCATCAGTCTGTTAGTGCAGTTCATATTTCAAATCCAACTCCTGCAACAACAGAGCAGCCTCAAGGAAACCAACAGAGGGCTAGAAGACAGTTCACGAAGATCAACATGTCAATGGCTCAGGCATTGCAACACTTGTTGAAAGCTGAACTTATTACCCTGAGGGAGGCCCCTCAGAATCCCAATGTTACCTCTCCCAAGTACAATCCCAATGCACGATGTGCATATCATTCAAACTGTCCAGGACATGATACTAATAACTGCTGGGTCTTGAAGAACAAAATTCAGGATATGATTGATGCTGGAGAAATTGAGTTTGATCCACCAGGTACTCCAAATGTGATTACAGCTCCAATGCCAAATCACGAGAAGACTGTCAACGCCATTGATGAAGATATTGATGAAGATCTGCATGTCTATTCAGTTATGGAGTTGAGCACACCATTGTCTGTTATCAAAAAGAGGCTAGTACAAGCTGGGATCTTTCCAGGTTGTCATGAAGATTGTCTATATTGTACCTATAAGCCGGATAGTTGCTTCATTTTGAGAGATGGGATTCAACGTCTCATGGATAAATATACTATAGTGTTTGAAAGAAGACCAGCATCTGTAGAAAGTATGGTGGATCATCTGACTCAGGGTAAGAAGATTGAAGAGGTTGACATGGTTGACAAAGTACCACTAAGAATCACTTCAAAGGGTCCCATTAAAATCACTCATCAGGGCCCAATCAAGAATACTGCTGAAGGTCCTGTGAAAGTTGTCGCTGAAGCCAGAGTAGCTCCTCTGATCATTACCACTCCTGGTCCTATTTCTTATACATCTGACAAAGCCGTGCCTTGGCACTATGGGTCTGATGTTTACATCCATGGTGTCAAGCAGGAGCCTTTACCTGATATGCCTGTTGACAATATTGCTGGATCTAGCAAGATCACTCGTAGTGGAAGAGTCTTCTCTCTTCCAGTTGCTTCTAAGAGTGCAGTTACTCCTGCTGTTACTTCCACCACTGATGCTCGGGGAAAGGGTCCTGTTATTGAGCCTGTATCTACTGATGTGCCAGCTGCTGATGACCTCTCTAAGCAGATGGAAGAAGTATTGAAAATCATTCGCAAGAGTGATTATGATATTGTTGATCAGCTGGGGCATACTCCCTCAAAGATTTCTATGCTCTCCCTGTTATTATGTTCTGAGGCTCATGCCAAGTCATTGATCAAGTTTCTAAAGATGGCTCATGTACCCAGTGAAATTTCTGTGGACCAGTTTGAGAATTGTGTTGCTCACCTGACCTATGACAACGGGTTAGGATTTTCTGATGCTGACTTGACCCCTGCCGAGAGGGATCATAACAGGGCCTTGCACATTTCAATTGAATGCAGGGGCACTACCCTGTCTCATGTGCTGATAGACAATGGTTCCTCTCTGAATGTGTTGCCTAAGAAAGTCCTGAACAAGCTGAGTCCTGAAGATACGGTATTGAAGCCCAGTAATATTGTGGTAAAGGCTTTTGATGGTTCTAGAAGAGTAGTGCATGGGGAAATTGATCTTCCAATCAAGGTTGGCTCTCAGGTGTTTACTGCTACATTCTATGTGATGGATATTCGTCCTTCGTACTCATGTCTGCTTGGTCGTCCCTGGATCCATGGGGCAGGTGCTGTGACC
Organism: Lathyrus sativus; assembly: GCA_963859935.3. Taxonomy (NCBI): domain Eukaryota; kingdom Viridiplantae; phylum Streptophyta; class Magnoliopsida; order Fabales; family Fabaceae; genus Lathyrus; species Lathyrus sativus. The sequence goes on along the minus strand of OZ012737.1, from coordinate 564,683,524 downwards.
TCCACATTACATCAAAAGTTGAGATATCCGGTGAATGGAAAAGTTGTTACTGTCTTTGGAGAGGAAGAATACTTTGTCAGCCATGTAAACACTTTCAAGTATCTGGAAATAGAAGGTGAATACATTGAAACTCCATGTCAATCATTTGAAGTGGTTCCCTGGGCTGTTAAGGATTATGTGACTCCTCCTGCTGTGAAGAAGGTTCCTGTGGTCATCAGAAACCCTCCAACAATGGCAATGGCCTCCCTCAATGATGCAAAAGCTGTGGTGGAAGAAGGTGGTTGTACTATTTGGGGTCAGCTTCCTGATATTCCATACAAGTCTGACAAGTTTGGTTTGGGTTTCACTGCAGAGTCCCAGAAGGCTGTTCGTCGTGCTCGTGCTGTTCGTATCACCAATCAAGGGGTTATCAATGCTGTGGGAGATCAAGATGAAGACTACGACTTGGAGGCATGGATTTTTCCTACTGTGGGTGCTGGACTCAATAATTGGAAAGCTGAAGATGTTATCCCTATCTCCTTTAGTCAGGAGTAAATACTATTACTGTGTTATGTTTTTAAATTTATAATTTCTGGAACAATTAAAACTTTCAAGCCATGTGCCTTACCCGGGGCACAATGGTGTGCTTGTTACGGGTTGTCATTTCATTTGCATACTTCATTCGATAAGATCAGTGGACGTTTCGTTTTCGTAAATATTGTGTTCCTTGTCTTTCTTTTTCTTTTATTTTTGCTTTATCAGCTATGTGTTCTTACACACACCCACGCCACTAAAATGCAGATCCTCATCCACTCTGGATCCAGTTGATAACAGTTCTACTATTGCCAATTACAATTTCGAGAATCCGATCTATCAAACTGAAGACGGAAACGAGGACGATTGTGAAATACCTGTGGAGCTTGCTAGGTTGTTACAACAAAAAGTGAAAGCTATACGAGAGATGCCAGCTCCCCGTACTGAGAAGGAGGTTAGAGGTTTCTTGGGACGATTGAACTACATTGCAAGATTTATTTCCCAATTAACTACCATCTGTGAGCCAATCTTCAAGTTGTTGAAGAAAGATCAGGTGATGGAATGGAATGATGAGTGCCAGACTGCCTTTGATGAAATCAAGAGATATTTGCTAGAACCTCCAATTTTAATGCCACCAGTTGATGGAAGACCCTTGATTATGTATTTAACAGTATTAGACAACTCAATGGGGTGTGTATTGGGGCAACATGACGAGTCTGGTCGAAAAGAGAAGGCAATATACTACCTTAGCAAAAAGTTTACCGACTGTGAAACAAGATACTCACTGCTCGAGAAAACTTGCTGCGCTTTGGCATGGGCTGCTCGCCGACTAAGACAGTATATGTTGACCCATACTACCTTGTTGATTTCGAAGTTGGCTCTAATCTGAACAACACTATGATTACTGATCTCTGTACACAGTTCAAGATTAAGCATCACAACTCTTCTCCGTATCGTCCAAAGATGAATGGGGCAGTTGAAGCTGCTAATAAGAACATTAAGAAGATTGTACAGAAGATGACTGTTACTTACAAAGATTGGCACGAGATGTTACCATTTGCTCTGCATGGTTATCGTACTACAATACGTACTTCAACAGGGGCAACCCCATTCTCCTTAGTCTATGGTATGGAAGCAGTTCTGCCTATTGAAGTTCAGATCCCCTCCTTGAGAATTATGAAGGATGCAGGCTTGGATGAAGATGAGTGGATTCAGACTCGACTTGACCAAATAAATTTGATTGATGAGAAAAGGTTAGCAGCAGTTTGTCATGGCCAGATGTACCAGAAACGGATGATCAAAGCTTTTAACAAGAAGGTTAAACCAAAGGTATATCAGGCTGGTGACTTGGTAATCAAGCGTATCATATTACCACAGGGTGATCCTAGGGGCAAGTGGACTCCAACATATGAGGGACCATTTGTAGTCAAGACAGTGTTCTCAGGAGGTGCCATGATACTGACTACAATGGATGGTGAAGACTTCCCACAACCTGTAAACGCAGACATAGTTAAAAAATACTACGCATAAAAAGAGACCCGCTAGGTTGACAGGCCTAGGCAAAAATAAGGGCATCCCGGCAAACCAAAAGGGTTTGGGCAAAAATTAGGGATATATATATAAAAAGATGTACACCCGGCAAGTCGAAAACCTGAAAAGGCGGCTTGGGCAAAAAAGGGTATCCCGGTGGATTGAAAACCTGAAAGGGCAATCCAGGCAAAAGTTAGGGATTAAAGCGTATGACTATGTCTCGTTTGGATCACTCATGAAACTGCAACCAGTTGTACTACTTACTCAAGCTCAAACAGATAAAGCTCAATCCAATCGTTTCCGTCTCAACAGCAAGAAGATGAGATACTTGAGTGGCAATAGTAGAATTGAAACTCAATAGGATTATTTCCCACATAGCTGATTCTTTTTGTAAAAACTTCATGACAAAATTCTCTTACTAGGGTTTATGTATCCTTGTACAAACTTACCCGTGTATGGGTCACTTTTGATATAAATAAATTCCATCTTTTGAATCCAGATTTACTTTTACCCTATTTACATAAGCGAAACGTCCATTGGTTGTGTTTGAATGTATGTATGCCTTTGAATATGATTGATGTTTACCAGAAACGCATGTATGCTTTTAATATGATTGATGTTTACCAGAAATGCATGAAAATGCAGTAATAGTATTTACTAAGGACGAACGAGGGAAGGATTTCAACGAAGCTTCGCCGGTTCATCTTTACAAGACAGTTACAAACCATCAGTAGGACTAATCCATTTTCACAAAGTCTAATCTCCCCTGGAATTTATATCCATCTCTTTTATCCTCATACGGATATACGGGAAATTACTTTCCAATAAGGGCACGATGAACGAAGACGGGATGTTATACTTATCCTACTATCAAACGAAAACGAAGGTTATCTATACCCTACTATCCCCAACAACGGGAGGTTATCTATACCATGTTATCCCCAACAACGGGAGGTTATCTATACCGTGTTATCCCCAACAACGGGAGGTTATCTATACCTTGTTATCCCCAGCAGACGGAGGGTTATGTATTCTTCAACAACGAATCGGGATTTATTTTCCTTGGCCAGCAGTTGTTATACAAGGATATCCAGACACTTCCAGCAGTGTCATAGCATACATACATCATTTACATCATACCATAACATATATGTCTATAGTACATTACCTAAGTGCATCATGTCATACATGCATACATAAAGCATAAACTAATGTTGTTATACAGAATGCTACCTTGTTTTCAGGTTAATTATCCAACAAACAATCTTATGATCTTTGGGACTGCTTTATTGTAACCTCAGGGTTACTTTATCCTCCTGATGAGCTTCTTATTACTTTGGGACTGCTTTATTGTAACCTCAGGGTTATTTTATCCTCCTGATAGCCTCTCATGACTTCAAGACTGCTTTAGAGCTACTGATTGCTCTATCCTCCTGAAATCATCCTATTACTTCAAGACTGCTTTAGAGCTATTCATTGCTCTATCCTCATGAGGTCACATTATTATTTCAAGACTGCTTTAGAGCTATTGATTGCTCTATCCTCCTGAAGACATATCACGTTATTATTTCAAGACTGCTTTAGAGCTATTCATTGCTCTATCCTCCTGAAATCAATACTTCAAGACTGCTTTAGAGTTGTTGATTGCTCTATCCTCCTGAAGCCATTCTATTACTTCAAGACTGCTTTAGAGCTATTGATTGCTCTATCCTCCTGAAGCCATTATTATTTCAAGACTGCTTTAGAGTATTCATTGCTCTATCCTCCTGAAATTACATTATTATTTCAAGACTGCTTTAGAGCTATTCATTGCTCTATCCTCCTGAAATCATTACTTCAAGACTGCTTTAGAGCTATTGATTGCTCTATCCTCCTGAAGACATATCACATTATTACTTCAAGACTGCTTTAGAGCTATTGCTTGCTCTATCCTCCTGAAGACATATTACATTATTATTTCAAGACTGCTTTAGAGCTATCCGTTGCTCTATCCTCCTGAAATCATTACTTCAAGACTGCTTTAGAGCTATTGATTGCTCTATCCTCCTGAAGACATATCACATTATTATTTCAAGACTGCTTTAGAGCTATCCGTTGCTCTATCCTCCTGAAATCATTACTTCAAGACTACTTTAGAGCTATTGATTGCTCTATCCTCCTGAAGACATATCACATTATTATTTCAAGACTGCTTTAGAGCTATCCATTGCTCTATCCTCCTGAAATCATTACTTCAAGACTGCTTTAGAGCTATTGATTGCTCTATCCTCCTGAAGACATATCACATTATTATTTCAAGACTGCTTTAGAGCTATTGATTGCTCTATCCTCCTGAAGACATATCACGTTATTATTTCAAGACTGCTTTAGAGCTATTCATTGCTCTATCCTCCTGAAATCAATACTTCAAGACTGCTTTAGAGCTGTTGATTGCTCTATCCTCCTGAAGCCATTCTATTACTTCAAGACTGCTTTAGAGCTATTGATTGCTCTATCCTCCTGAAGCCATTATTATTTCAAGACTGCTTTAGAGTATTCATTGCTCTATCCTCCTGAAATTACATTATTATTTCAAGACTGCTTTAGAGCTATTCATTGCTCTATCCTCCTGAAATCATTACTTCAAGACTGCTTTAGAGCTATTGATTGCTCTATCCTCCTGAAGACATATCACATTATTACTTCAAGACTGCTTTAGAGCTATTGCTTGCTCTATCCTCCTGAAGACATATTACATTATTATTTCAAGACTGCTTTAGAGCTATCCGTTGCTCTATCCTCCTGAAATCATTACTTCAAGACTGCTTTAGAGCTATTGATTGCTCTATCCTCCTGAAGACATATCACATTATTATTTCAAGACTGCTTTAGAGCTATCCGTTGCTCTATCCTCCTGAAATCATTACTTCAAGACTGCTTTAGAGCTATTGATTGCTCTATCCTCCTGAAGACATATCACATTATTATTTCAAGACTTCTTTAGAGCTATCCATTGCTCTATCCTCCTGAAATCATTACTTCAAGACTGCTTTAGAGCTATTGATTGCTCTATCCTCCTGAAGACATATCACATTATTATTTCAAGACTGCTTTAGAGCTATTGATTGCTCTATCCTCCTGAAGACATATCACGTTATTATTTCAAGACTGCTTTAGAGCTATTCATTGCTCTATCCTCCTGAAATCAATACTTCAAGACTGCTTTAGAGCTGTTGATTGCTCTATCCTCCTGAAGCCATTCTATTACTTCAAGACTGCTTTAGAGCTATTGATTGCTCTATCCTCCTGAAGCCATTATTATTTCAAGACTGCTTTAGAGTATTCATTGCTCTATCCTCCTGAAATTACATTATTATTTCAAGACTGCTTTAGAGCTATTCATTGCTCTATCCTCCTGAAATCATTACTTCAAGACTGCTTTAGAGCTATTGATTGCTCTATCCTCCTGAAGACATATCACAAGACTGCTTTAGAGCTGTTGATTGCTCTATCCTACTGAAGCCATTCTATTACTTCAAGACTGCTTTAGAGCTATTGATTGCTCTATCCTCCTGAAGCCATTATTACTTCAAGACTGCTTTAGAGCTATTGATTGCTCTATCCTCCTGAGGTCAGGTTTATCACTTCAAGACTGCTTTAGGGTTATCATTATTGATTGCTCTATCCTCATGAAGACATGCTGTTACATCAGTATTACTCCAGACTCCTGACAGTTCTCATTATACTATTGAAGAACGTTCCCCTAGTGGCATCTTTAAGCCCACTCAATCATGTTCAACCAACCATCAATATCACTCCATGCACTGGTGAGTGCAAATTTTTGGGCTTTTGTGTTCAATCCCCTTCAACCTTCCAGGTTACGACTGGCAAATATACCAATCTAACCCCTCAGGTTTCAGAAAATTGAACAGGGGCAGCTGTTGCACCCCAAAATTTGCCCTCACAATACAAGACTTTGTGTTCCAAGAAGGTTCACAAGGTTCACAAAATTCATAATTGGTCAGAAGAGTTGACAATTCCCTCAGACAATGCACCTCCTAAGCAGTGCATCCAAAACTAGGGTGTTGACTTTAATCAGGCTAAATGGACTTCCAAGACTTCAAGTGAGCTTCATAACATCTTATATGTGTATAAGAACCCCCATGTCAAGTTTCAAGACTTTTCTCAAAAGTTTGCTCAGTCAGATGATCAGATAAGTCAAAAGCAGTCAATGCAGTTAAAAGGTCAAACTGAGGTCAACTGTGGTCAAACCAAAGTCAAACTTCATGATTTTTTTTTGCCAACATCAAAGAGAGGTTGGGTGAGAAATATTATCATAATAACTGTAATACCCCAAATTTTGCCCTAAGATTTGTCGTCGCATTTCATTGCATTTAATCAATTACTAACAAATTTGTGTAGTCGTTTGACTTTTTGCAGGTAAATATCATATGGCATGCACTTTTTTTTCTAAAAAGTAAAAATGGCACAATTGGCAGGAGGACATGTGTAAGGAGTTATGAGTGTGAGAGGTTGAGAGTTCGAATCTCACCTTTGGCACTTTTTGTTGTTTTTATTATTTTTACTCTAAATTTTTCTATCTTTCATTAAAAAAATAACAAAAATAGTTTTTTATTATTATTTAATTATTATTTTCGTATTTTAATTAAATCATTTTTTAAAATATTATTTTTTTCACTTTTTTCTAAATTATTCATAAAAATATCCAAAAAATCATAAAATGAAAAAATATTGAAAAAGATTTTGTTCTTTTTATAATATTTTTTATTTTAGGAATCAATAGGATTATTAGTTTTTATTTTAAGTTTATTTTAATTATTTTAAATTATTTAAATTTTATTTTTTCTTAACTAATTATTTAGTTTGGGCTTTAAAATGGGCTTTAGGGACATTATTGACAATTTGGTGTTAACCCTAATTTGTTCCCTATATATACATGTGTTGCCTTGTTGGAAAAAAAGGGAGAGAATGAAAAAAACCTAAGAGGAGTGAGTGTCGTTTGCCGTTATTTAGTTTTCTTCTTCATCCATTACTATTGTTTCTTTTTCTTCATCGTTTACCGTTATTTCTTTTCCTTCATCTATTACTGTTGTTTCTTTTCCTTCATCTTTTACCGTTATTTCTTTTTCTTCATCTATTACCGTTATTTCTTTTTCTTTATCTATTACTGTTACGTTTATATATATATATATATATATATATAATTTTTAAATTGTTAGAGTTTATATATATAAGATTTTTGATCGAATTATGTCGGTACGATGTTTGCACATTTGTGTGCATGACGCGTGACATTTGTGTTAGTTCGATCTGGTTGCGATGATCGCATTTTTGTGTGAGCAATAATACTATTTTTTGCTTAATTTCTTTTTCTTTGCGATAAATTTTGTTTCGTCCGATTTAGATCTGGTTGCGATGAGCGCATTTCTGCGTTAGCAACATTGTTGGGTTATTTGGCACATTTAAAATTCATTATTGCTTTATTATTATTATTATTATTATTATTATTATTATTATTATTATTATTATTATTATTATTATCATTATTTATTATTATTATCATTATTATCATTATTATTATTATTGTTATCATTAATTTATTAAAATTTGTTGTAATATAAAAATCTGTTTTTTTAAAATAAATGACATTAACATCTTTTTTCCAAATTAATATGAAAACCTAATTTTAATTTTCTATATGATTCTATGTATATATTTATTATAATTCTTGTAAATTTTTGTAAATAAAATTAAACCTTATAAACACTTAATGTAAAATTTTGGTGAATGTGATTATTGATTAGTTAAAATTTGTTTTCATCATAATGTGTAAATATTTTTCTTAATAATTGTTAATATATAATTAGAGATAATTAAATTTTTGTAAATGATTAAGAAATTTATAATTATGTTATATTTAGAACTTTATATTATAGTCATTATTTAATCATTTATGTTTCTAAATAAAAATCAAATCTTATGATATTTAGAACTTTATATTATAGTAATTATTTAATCATTTATGTTTCTAAATAAAAATCAAATCTTATGATATTTAGAACTTTATATTATAGTAATTATTTAATCATTTATGTTTCTAAATAAAAATCAAATCTTATGTTTAATCACGTTATTAATTAATTATTATTGCTAATCATATTTTGTTGCTTATTATTATTTTGAAATTTCTATCTTATTATTTTTTCTAACTTTGTCTATTTTTCTCATTATTATTGTTTCAACTAATTATTTTCACTAACTTTATATTTATACTAACCTTATTTAATTTTTCTTATTATTTACTAACCCTAATATTTTATTTGCTTATTTGTTATTTTTTTTATTTATTATAATTTTGCAATTGCCTCTTGGATGTAAATTGTAATTACTTAATTATTATTATCATTATGGTTAGTAATTAGGGAGTGCTAATATGTATGATATTTAAAAAAATAAATTAGATCATTTTAATATAAGATAATTAAATTAAACATTTCACACACGTAAGTCGATTTTAATCGCCGTCTCACTTCTTAAGGATATCCCTCAAGTTGCCTATGAATATTGGTTAAGTGGGGTGTATAAAGCAAGTCCCTCAAAAAGAAAATCATCAAAGTCCCTTATGGTTGCCTTTACGAATCGAGTCCCTTTCGAAAAATGATGATAGTCCCTCTAGTTTGCTTATTACACCCCACAATGGCCTTCAAAAATCCAATTGTCCCTCACATGTCCCTTAACATCCAAAGTAAGGACTACCTACTCCATTATAGTAGGGATAGTCTTACTAAGGAAAGGATAAAGAATAAGAAAGACCTTAAAACATTAGGGTAGGCTACTCCTAGATACTTGCTCACTTCAAAACTTTTTCACACTTAAACAAATTTTCAACAAGTTTTCAAACAAGTTCTTAACACATCCATACACGGATTATTATTAAACTATTCTGAACTTTTTTGCTATTCACACACTACACTTTCAAAACAATTCAAAAGTGAGCTTAAGTACCTAAGAGCCCATGGATAACCATGGATGAAAAGGGTGCTAACACCTTCCCTTTTCATAACCTACCCCCCGGACCCAAAATATTCTCTAAGGTCTTTCCTGTTCTTTTATAACCTTTCCTTATGGATAAAATAAAAGTCGGTGGCGACTCTTGCTATCCGCAACATTGTTTAAAGTCAGTTCTCCCACCGTGTTACACTCGGCTATGGATATTTCTTTCCGTCTACCCTTAGACGAGATGGTTCTTCGGACAAGTTTTCTTTCCGTCTACCATTAGACGATGTGGATTTTCGAATCTCTGTGTATCCTTAGACGATGCGGGATTTCAATGTGGATTTTTTGGATATTGTTTTCTCTCCGTTTATCATTAGACGATGTGAGCTCTGGATATGATCTTTCGACTGCCAATTCCTATTGATGATGTGTTTCATTGATATGGTTTTCTTTCCGTCAATTCCTATTGACGAGGTGGCTCTTTGAAGATGGTTTTCGTTTCGTCGATTCCTATTGACGATATGGAGCTTGGATTTGGTATTTCTTTCTGTCGATTCCTATTAGCGAAAGAGTTCTAAAGTTTGCTGATGTGATTGTTTCGGATATGATACTTATTGTCATCTACCTTTAGACAATGTGAGTATTGATTTTTCTTGCTGTCTACCCTTAGACAACGTGGATGTTGTGGTGTCTTTCTGCCTATCATTAAACGATGTGAGTATTGATTTTTCTTTCTGTCTACCCTTAGACGAAGTGGACGTTTGGTGTCTTTTTGTCTATCTTTGGACGATATGGCTGACGATAAAGTCAGGTATTCTTTATCAGATTATCAGTCAGCTTAATGCCGTTGCAACTGAATTTAGTTATTTTGGAGAGTTTTACGCCTAATCAGAGTTGCAGTTTATTTCTGCGGTTGGCAAATTTCCGGGTTTTCTTTGGTATTCAACCGTCTTTTACCTTGATCGTCTGAAAGCCGTTCGCTTTTCATCCATTCAGGTCCAAGTCGTTTGAATAGGGGCAACTGTTGCACCCCAAAATTTTCCCAACTTTTTTTTTCTTTAACTGGGTTTTGATTCATTGTATTTCATAGCATTAGCATTTGCATTTCATTACTCATTTGCAGGGGATTAGGAGGTGTGCACTTATCAGGAGAGGGTTATCAAGGTTCCAAGCCTAATCAAGAGAGCTATTTCAAGTTATCCATGGCTTATCACCATCAGAAGAAAGTCAAAGCTTAGTGAAAAGAGCAGATCAATGAATATGGTTCACCTCCTCTCTATGAGGCCATGTGAGGATCATCAGATGATATTGGATCCATGGTTATGGATGAATAACCTTATGTAAGCTCATTATATGTCTTGAGGGTCATTGAGGAGCTTGTGTAAGTCATTATATCAAGTGTAAGGAGCCACAGTCAAAGGTGGTGCAGCTAGGGTTTGCATCTGTTCAACCCTGAGTCAATTGTGCAATTAAAGGATATTAAGACTCAATTCCAAGTCTTTGTGATCATGGAATATTGTGTTGAGACATTTCATATATCATTTCAAGATCAATTCATCAAGATTCAAGAGTGTGAGAAGTTACTGAGCTAGGGTTTCTAAGCTTGTCAGTGTAAAATCCCCTATTTAGTGCCCAACTTCAAGACCACATATCCCAATATAAAAGTTTCATATCATCTTGACACCAACATGAAACTTGTAGATCATGTTTCTAGCTTTCATTTGATTACTATAAGTCATTCATCTGACTTCTAGAACTCAAGTTATGAAACTGGCAAGTTACAGATCATCAGATGAATGTGATTTGGGTCAACAAAAGTAACCCAACTTCTAAGACATTTTTGACCTAGAAGGATGTTTCTCCTCACTTTGACCCAAACATGAAAGTTTTTACTTATGATCTTAGCTTTCCAAAATGTACTAGAAGTATTTCATCTGATTTGTGGAGCTCAAGATATGAAGCTTGCAAGCCAGGGGCATTTTGGGAAACTTTGATTATAGGTCATTTTGATTATAGGTCAATTTCACAACTTTGCACACCTCAAATGAAACTTTTGCCAACATAAAAGTTGCTCCAAATGAGGTCAATTACACTATCAAATCATCACCTATCATTGGATTGGCTTGGATTGAAGGATTGGTGGAGGAAAATTTCATGAAAAAGCATTAAAAGCCATAAAATCCAATAAATTCATTTTGAACCAATTTTAATCAAGTTGGTGCATTTTTTGAGTCCACAAAACATTATAAGAACAATGCCCAATTTCATAAACCATTTTTGAGATCATTTTCATGGCCAAATTACATGTAACTTCATCATGAAGGTACATATTCAATCCACACCATTGAGATCAAAACAAGGGGTCAATCTCAGCCATTGAGTCTCCTTACATCACAAGCAACGTGTATGAGTCAAGTTTGAAGGTTTTGAGCTGTGTTTTCGTGTGAACTATGGAGCTTCAAAGTGCAAAACTTGGATTTTCAATTAGATTTCTATGGGCTTGGATTGGGCTTTCTTAGTATATGGATCCATCACATATAATCTCAGCATCATGTACAAGCTCTCAAAATGGAAAATTGATCAAGTTTGGGGGAAAAATCAGTTACACACGAGCAAGGAAAAGAAATCAAGAACTAAGCAGTTACAAGACAAATTAAGGTCACCAACACCTCCATTGAAGATCAAGGAATGATTCTGGGTGGTTTTGATCAAGCTTCATCAAGAAATCAAGACCCAACGGAGGTGCTCCATTGAGTAAGTCATCTCTAAAAAATTCTCTTTGTATAGGTAGCAATCAACTGCCATTTTTGCATATTCATGCTCCCCTAGGTTCATAGATTGTTTCTGGATTAGTTTAGGGTTTGTTTGTGGCAATTCTTGGTTTGACCTCCGTTCTTGCTTGACTCATATTTCATTATTTATGGCTGGAAAATGGAAATGGACCTTGGATTATCAACGTACTCAGTGAGACGAGTGGAATGGTATAGAAATTTGTGAGTTCTGTTGAGTTGTTAGATCTGCTACAGTTGCGCGCTACCGGAGAAGATGACCGGAGCCACCGTGCTCCGGCCTTTTGTGTTTTCCCTCCCCCTGCATTCAAACCAGTCCAGCGCATGCATGGCATCATGATGATCTTTGGATCAATTGACTGTGTTTAAAATGGACGGCCACAATTAAGTCTGAGCTAGTTGACTAGGAATTTAAATGAAACGCTGAGTTTTATGCTTGAACTCAGCTGGCTTCATCTTGGGCCCAAAGTGATATCTGAACCCCTCTCAATTCAAGGCCCAACGCGCATCACTGTTTCTAGTTGCTAATTGCACCAAATATTTTTCCATTTTATTTCTTTTCATTCTTTTCTTTAATTTTTTAATATGTTTTATTTTAATCAAACTAAAATACTTCCAAATGTCAATAGATTCCACAAAATTAGTTTTTAATCATTTCAAGATATATATTGAATTTATAAATTTTTAGTTTCATTTTTATGGATATTTTCCAATTAAAAAAATAAATGTTCATTTGGAAGGGTTTTAGTTGGATTAAAAGTTGCATACCTTTCATTCTTGATTTTATTTGGTGATGAAATGTTGACATTAATGCTTGATTTTTTTTGTACATATTCTTGATGCTTTAATTGATTTTTGGATATTTTTCTCCCTGATTTTTGGTACAATTTGAGTTGGTTTTGGTTGAACCTTTTAGGATCCTCCTTTTGTGCTAGTTCTTAGGACACCCCTAAAACGTTCCCCTCTATTTGCCTAGTTAGGTTTAGATATTTTCCCCATAGTTTGGACCCCTGGTTCCTAACACCATAGGGGTCCTATAGGATTTTATTTGGAATTTTTAGAATTAGTTTACGTTTTTTAGTGTATTTTACACTTTAGGTCACCCTTGTATGACTTTCACCCTAATACTTGTGCTAGTTTGATTCTATTTGGATTTTTTTGTATTGTTTGAGTACCCAATCTTCATGTATCCATGTCATGTATATAATAAATCATTTTTATGTTCAATTTTAGGCCTTGATCATGTTCATAACTTGTTTAAGTTTAGGCATCTCTTAGGAGTTCCATTTAGGGTTTTTCATGTGTATATGTTGAATGCTTTTCACTTCCTTAACATGATTCTCTTACAATTTTTTTTACATTCCTTTTAAAATGATTTATGTACATTCTCCTTTCATATCCCTTTCTGTCCAAGGACCTTGGAGCACCATTTAAAGCTGCTTAATCCCTCCTTAGGAGGTATTTGAAGCTTGACTTGAATGGTGAACCATGAGGACACTTTTTGTGCATCTTTTGGCACAAGTCATAATGAGACTTTGGTTGAATGACATTAGAGATACCATGGCTATTTTCTCTTATTAACCCAACTATCTTTTGTTTTATGATTCATCCCATGTTCAAGTTAGAGGCCTTAGGGCATTATTTGCACTTTTCTCTTGTTTGCATTTGAAGGTTGAGATGAGTTTATGGTGGTCTTTACCCCACACAATTTCCTCCCTTGCTCGTGTGTTTTCTCTTTGTGTATCTCTTGTTTGCATTAAAGGTTGAGGTGTGCTCTCTTTGCTTGTAATGTTGCATTTCATGTGCATTCATCCACATTCACATTTCAATTCAAGTATTGTATGTTGCTTCTTTGCATTACCATGTTCCCTTAGGAGTTCTCACTTCCTTGTTTAAGGATACACTACGCCAGAAATGAGTTTTAGCAGCGCACCCTTTAGCAGCGCTTCTTAAAAAAGCGCTTCTAAAGGGTGGGTAAAAAAAGAAAAAGAATTTCCTACCTAAGACAGCGCTTTTGAAAAAGCGCTGCTAAAGGGGGGCCCTAAGAAAGCGCTTTTTAAAAAGCGCTGCTAAAGGGGGACCTAAGAAAGCGCTTTTTCTATAAAGCGCTGCTATATGGCATTGCTAAGCACCCTAAGAAAGCGCTTTTAAAAGCGCTGCTAAAGGCCTTTAAAAGCGCTGCTAAAGGGGGACCTAGAGGGGGACCTAAGAAAGCGCTTTTAAAAAGCGCTGCTAAAGGGGGACCTAAGAAAGCGCTTTTAAAAAGCGCTGCTGTAGGTCGGACCTAAGAAAGCGCTTTTCTAAAGCGTTGTTGTAGGGTGTGCCAAAGAAAGCGCTTTCCTTCAAAAAGCGCTGCTATATGGTTTTCAAAGAAAGCGCTTTTTAAGCGCTGCTGTAGGTATTAAAATTAACACAGAATTAAGTTAAAATATATTACAGAATTTTTTAAAGAACTAAAACAGAACCAGAATCGCGCGTATACTTTCTTCAGTTTTTCTTTCTCCTCCAGCGAACCAGAACCCTATTTGCATTTCTCCTCCTCCGTCCGTTTCACTCCTCCGTCCGACCGACGCCCACCTCCGTCCGACACACAAAGTAGCACATTTCTCCTCCACTGTTACGGTATTTCCGCCATTGTTGATACTATTGATGAGCATTACTCTTTTGATATTAGTTTGAGTTTTGTATACAAGGTGTTTGTTGAAATGCCACAATGAATTTGTTTTTGTTAATCTTGAAGTTTATTTATTTTCTATGTCATAGTTGCCAATAATGCATGCATGGAGACTACACCAAATCAAGTAATAGAACATAGCCACCTTATTCAAATTAATCAAATCTAGGGAGATAATTATTATAGAGTCATTTTGAGCATTATAAAATAGTTTAGAATAGTTTAGAATAGTTTTATATGAGTATTATAGAATAGTTTAGTTTAGAGTAGTTTAGAGTCATTTTAGAGTACTTTAGAATAGTTTAGAGTCATTTTGAGCATTATAGAACATAGCCACCTTATTGATTTTGAGTATCACATCAAGTAATAGAATAGTTTAGAGTCATTTTGAGCATTATAGAACATAGCCACATTTGATGAGTATTATATGAAATAGTTGTTTTTTGAGCATTTTAGAGTACTTTAGAATAGTTTGAAATACTTTAGAGTCATTTTGAGTTGTGGAAATTATTATAGAGTTGTTTAGAGTTTGCCTTGAGGACTCTATTGCGTTAAAGACAAATATTGTAACCCTTTTGACGAGTTATGAGAAGATATAAATAATTAGTTGATATGAGATGTATATGAGATTTATTAGTTAATATGAGAAAATAGATAAAATAGAAAAAATAATAATATAATTTATTGGTATTATAAAATGATTTATATTTTAGTATAATTTTTTAGAAAGAAATCAAGAGCTTTTCAAAAATAAGATCATATTTGTCGTGCATTCTTTTTCACCAAAAGGATTAAATATTGTTGATTTACTGTTAGTTGAAAAATTAACTTACTCGAATAATTTCATATATTTGTTAATTTCGTTGTTGATGTTAATTTCATATATTTGTTAATTTCATATATTTACTGTTAGTTGAAAAATTATTTAATGCTGATGATATTATTAATTTTGTCTGTTATAGGGGTTACCTGTGAAGAGCAAGGTTGTGATCGTTTCGAAGCATCCTACTGTGTAGCTTTCTTAGAAGTTAGTGATTTCTTTACAGGTATTCTCCGCATTTGTTTAACTTTCTTAGTTTAGTTTAGACTACTCAATTAGTATGGATAAAAAATGGATGTCTTCCAATCGATTGTCTAAAGAGTACGAGAATGGGGTATCGAAATTCGTTAAGTTTGCTGTTGAACACGCCAAAGACCCCAGTAGGATCACATGTCCTTGCTTAGGTTGCTGTTATGGGCGTCGAATTGACACCGTTCAGTTGGAATCTCATTTAATGAGACATGGAATTGATCGAAGTTACACATGTTGGACATTACATGGTGAGATAAGTAGCGAGAATGTTGAACCCCAAAATAATACGACATGTGCTTCAAAGGACAATGGCAGAGATACATATGATTGTGATCGAGTCGAAGAGATTGCAGAAGCACTTGAAGAAGATCTTCAAGATTGTCCCAAGATGTTTGAGAGGTTGGTAAGCGATGCAGAGAAACCGTTGTATAAAGGTTGCACTACTTTCACAAGATTGTCCGCGGTATTAAAGTTGTACAATTTAAAGGCGGGTAATGGATGGTTGGATAAAAGTTTCACAGAGTTGTTAGCCCTACTTCAAGAGATGCTTCCGGAGGATAATGTTCTTCCCAATCGAACCTATGAAGCTAAAAAAATGTTATGCTCTATTGGAATGAGCTATGATAAGATACATGCTTGTCCAAATGATTGCATTTTGTTTCGAAATGAATATGCATCATTAAACGAGTGTCCTAAATGCGGTGTATCTCGGTATAAGAAAAAGTTGTCACCAGCAAAAGATAAGGAGAGATACATGGCAGAAAGACGCGCTCCAGAGGGTAGAGCTACTAATGACAAAGATAGTACCGGTTGTCCACAAAAGCTTCCAGAGGTAATTGTATATATTACATTGAAATTAATTTAGCACACTTTACTTAATTGACACATTAACTGATCATTATTTATTTAGGGCATTTCACTTTGCCGGCTATATTTATCGTCACCTACTCATCGAATGGTTGGCAAGGGAAAGGTGCATAACTTTCTGGGAGACTTACTTCACCACAAACTGCTCCCTTCTGGAATTTTGAAAGTATCTATTGATATTGCATTAGAGGAGAGTGCGTTGTTGCCTATAGCAGATGATATTTCAGGCGCAACAGTGGTGGGAGACGCAGTAGGATCGTATGTGGCATGGCCGGCAAATCTGATTTGCATAGATGATGAGGTAGGTTGAACCTTTTAATACTCAAATGTTTTATGATTCATACATGAAAGTTATTCTTACATATACATTTTCTTATTTACATGATGATCTTAGACTCCTACAAAATCCAAATCAAAAGATGATAGAATTATTGTGCGGGATACCGATTCAGCTGCATCAAAGAAACAGGTACTACTACAGTTACATGACTATCTTGTTATAGAATATTAATTACTGAACTTATATATGACTTTTAGGTTCATGACCAGTAGTCGCAACAAGTCAGCAAGAGTAAGATGCCTGAAACTTCCAAGGTTCCCAGAAAAGCAATTGTTCATCGATTTAGGATGTGCCTTGAAACATATGTCGGAACATCAGATGTGCCTGAGGGCGGCGTCCGTCAAATACATATGGAGGCAGGTATTTTCGGTTTTGAATATCCCGAAACAATTGCTAAGGAGGATTTTGATCAGGTTTTCAACCATTCTGAACTGGGCGTCGGTGTTATGCATTCATACATCAGGTACTTCGATCCATTTTAATTAAATAATTGAACATTTTAAATTTTGCTCGTTTAACTTAATATTCTAATGTTGATTATGTTTTTTTAGGTTCTTGTATGACAAGTTATTGGTCCCGAATGAATTGACTTCAGTATTCGCATTCTTATCTGCTACCTGTGTCAACTCACGTATAATAGACCAGTCACCAGATACAGTCAAAGAGTACACAGTGCAGAGATTTATGCGCGCGACTACGGAGAAGTTGTTCTTGTTGCCATATAACACTGGCCATGGGTTAGATTTTATTCTAAATTCATTTATTATAATTGTTCGATTTTTCCCTTTCTATATATATAACATTTCCGTCTAAATTGTTGTCTTATTTTATAGTGGACATTGGTTGTTGATCGTAATTAATCTGACGAAAGAAATAGTGTATTATATAGATTCATTGGATGGCGATACAACAAAATATGAAAATCTGAGGAACTTTGTTGATACGTAAGTGATGACATATACTGTTGTCTTTAATTATATATCTTTATTTATTATGTGACATTGTTCTAAATATGCGTTTATATTATGTTAGAGTTATACAAATATTCAGAGCACAAAGAGATGCAACGGTGCCAAAAAGTAAGGCTAACAACATCAACTGGATCAGAGTAGAGGTATATTCTCGCATGTTTCTACTTGATAAAACTATTTAAACTATATATCCGGATAAATGTTCGTTTGTTTTTTCCATTTACAGTGTCCTCAGCAGCGCAATGGTATTGACTGTGGATATTTTGTATTGCGCTTTATGAGGGAAATTATTCTTTCTAGTCAACTTGAGATTCCAGTCCTGGTATGGATCAATTCATTATATAAGTTATATGATTCATTTTGATAATTATCCGATACTTCATCTGAGTAATTAGTTTTAAACTTAAATCTTATTCGATCTGTTATATTATGTAGTATTATGATGAATTCAAGTGCGCTACTTACACGAAAGCAAAATTGGAAGAAATTAAAGAGGAATGGTGTCAATTTATTCTTGGGTTGAGAATTGTATAGAGTTATCGGATTGGAAGACTTGTAATTATATGTGAATTGAATGTATTTGTATTGTTGTAATTCTGAGGATCGAATTTTGTTGTAACATATTTAAATAGGTTTATGTGTATATTAAAATGTTTATGAACAAAGTCATGAGTTACAATGTATCCAAAGTTTTGAATTGTACATATAAGGCCAAAGTTTGAATTGTATATTTAAGGCCAAAGTTTGAATTTTATTTATAAGGCCAAAGTGCTGAAATAAAGGCCTGAATTATAAGCAGGTTTGTGTAATATAAGCAGGTTGTTGGTAAAATATACAAAACAGGGTGAATATTTTATAAATAAAAAAATTAAAATCTAGGACATTAGACAGCGCTTTTACATAAAAGTGTTGCTAAAGGTCACAAATATTACGCTACAAAAGCGCTGCTATTGGTTTGGAAGGGGGGGGGGTCTAAGGCAGCGCTTGTAAAAAGCGCTGCTAAAGGGTGGGCTATGGCAGCGCTTTTACAAAAGCGCTGCTAAAGGGGGGGTCTAAGACAGCGCTTTTTGAAAGCGTTGCTAAAGGGGGGGATGGTTGGGGGAATTATGCAGCGCTTACAAAAGCGCTGCTAAAGGGCTAAAAAAGCGCTGCTAAAGGTGCTGCTGAAGGGAGCTTTTAGCAGCGCTTTTTCATTGAAAAAAAGCGCTGCCTTTACCTTTAGCAGCGCCACTTTTGGCAGCGCTTTAAAGCGCTGCTAAAGGTCTTTTTTGGCATAGTGATAGTGATGATAGACATTAGGCTTCCATACATGTATGTAAACATTAGGTAGTTTCCCTTCTTAATCCTAACCTTAGGACCATGATGCATGATAACTTTAGGGTTTTGATTTAGTCCCCTTTAGTATGTCATCTCTCTCTCTCTTTCTCATCTTCAAACAACTTCAAAGTGCTTAATAAGATAATGGATGTTGTGCCATGAGCCTTGTACTTGGCAAATAGTGATTGGGGGTTACCTCTCAATTGCTTAGAGTGTTTAGTATACGTCCTTAAGACGATATGTGACGCATTCGCTTCTAGGTTTTAGACTTTAGTACAACATACATTATAAACATTCATTCAAAACACTTCTCTAATAAAAGACAAAAACAAACAGTCAAGCTCCTCTTTTTGCCTTTTGGGCCCCCTTAATCATGGAAAACATTTTCATAAACAAGAGTGTTGTTAACTCTTAGTTCTACCGCAAACGGTAACGCCTAAGTCTCCAATGGTCGAGCTGCATACACCAAACTGCTGGAACTATTTGTTAACCCTGCTCGAGTAAAAAACATGTGAATAAACCGGTGTTCTTATTTTCCCGAACTAAGTTTGCTCTGATCTCTCATACCTGTTGAGAGTACGTAGGCACAAGACGCGATGTCTTGGCGAGCAACCTTTCCCTTTTTCATCTGTAGTTAGCCGAACTACGTTGACTCTGACTTTCCATTGCACGAGGGAATACGTAGGCATAGAGTTGTGACGCTCTGTCGAGTCACTTTTCTTTTCTTTTATCCCAGACCTTTAGTTAGATAGTTTCAATCACCCTTTTAGATCGACAACTAAGCGTGGATCCTGTCGAGTACGACGGACGTGAGGGGTGCTAATACCTTCCCCTTGCATAACCGACTCCCGAACCCGAGATTTGGTTGTGACGACCAATCTTATCCCTTTTCGCTAGGTTTTTCCTGATCGTTTCCTTTCCCTTACTGGGATAAATAACGAACGGTGGCGACTCTTCTGTCATTGTCGGCACCCTTTTTTCGCAGTAGCGACAATAACAAACCATTTGGAAAATAACTTGCCCCAGGTCAGCAGATTCTTCAAATTTCATCGTCGATGTTTATATGCAAACTTTCTATGATATCAGGCAGAGTTAACAAGTCAGAAATGTTAATCCTGAAACTGTTAATGCAACACACATGTTTGACTTGAAGTCTTTTGAAAAAGATATCACAATAACTTGTGACAAAATCACTAGTTAGGATATAGATTTATTTTATAAAGCCAACAAAGAAATTGAGCATAGCTCATAGGAGTCGGGAAACGTTATCTCGTCGAGTATGCTTTCAAACTAAACCTTGCTTTAATTAGGACTTTTGAAGGTTGTATATGGGCTTAGTTTACGATTTGTAAAACAAAGGGATAAGGGTCAAAGCTTATTTGTACATATCCATTCTTGAAAGATGTTCACTCTCTTCTTTTTTGATACCCTGCCCCAGGTTAAAACGAGGTTTTGATTTAGGAAAAAACAGATCCTTCATCTAGGCTTAAAGGAGTTAAAGAGGGATTAACTTCCTTATATTTCTGGTGTTTTAGAGGTTTGAACATAATCAGTAGAGTTTTTATTCAAAAGCATACAACAAGAGATCTCGCAATTTACTTTGTCATCCTCCTTCCAATTATTCATCAAAGTGAGAGAAAAAAATTGGATAAAGTCGGCATTATAAATTATGAAAAATATTTTACGAGTGAATACGAATGGATTTCTTCAAGACAAACATTTTATTGCATTAATTATTCAAAATAACAAGTTCTTACATGCTAATTATGCTTTTAATCAAAGAAATAAAATATATATAAGTAAACAAAATAAACACTCTGAGGAGCCCTTCTGGGGTTTTCACATAGATTAGCATAACGGTGTTCCATTCACGATTGGGCTTTCTCTCTTGAAGGTCAATAATTTGTCATCGATCATCTCTTGAACTTTCTCTCGAAAAACTTTACACTCTTCAATCGAATGCCTCATCACTCCGTCATGAAACTCACAACTGGTGTTTGGATTGAACCAAGGTGGGCGAAACTTCACGGCTCTAATCTCTCTGGGTGTCATCACTGAGTTTCGGGTGAAATAAGACCACAGTTGACTGTAAGTCATCAGGATAGGATTAAAGTGGTGAATCTCTTCTTTTGAAATACTCAGAGGTATCTTCCGATTTTGAAACATTCTTCGAACCCGTCGATTCTGATGTTGATCTGGAGAGGTTAACCTTCATTTATGAGGTAGTCGTTGCTTGCACTGAGCAGGCGCTACATACTGATGTTGAGGATAAGGTACTTGAACTAGATTTGGCAAGTTTTGAGAGGAATCCCAAATTGCGTTAACATCAACACTTCCCTCCTCTTGGGAATCACTAACTGAATCTTCTTTATTAGCTTGGTTATTCAAGTCATCTTGAATTCTTCCACTTTTGAGCGCATTCTCAATGTTTACTCCAACCTCCACAATTTTGGAGAAATCTAATGGCATAACACCTACCATCCTATCATAATAAGAGCATGGCAGTGTTCTTAAAAATATCTTGCTTAATTCTTTCTCTTGAAGTGGTGGATGAACTTGGGATGCCAACTCTTTCCATCGTTGCGCGTAGTCCCTGAAAGATTCATTTTCATTCTTACTCATTCTCACCAGTTGATCACTGTCTAGAGCGATGTCCAAATTATAATTGTATTTCTTCACGAAAGCATCAACTAAGTTTCTCCAAGACTGAATACAGTTCCTTTGTAGCTTCATATACCACATCAGGGATGCCCCACGTAAAATTTCTTGAAAGCAATGAATCATCAGCTTGTCGTTGTCAATATAAGCAGTCTTCTTTTGACAAAACATCGTCAAATGGTATCTTGGACAACTAACACCCTTGTATACTTCAAAGACAGGTGTTGCACCCCAAAATTTGCCCTCACCATACAAGACTTTGTGTTCTAAGAAGGTTCACAAGATTCACAATGTTTACAAAGCTTTCCTAAGGGTCATGAGGTCTACAAAGCCACTTCATGATGTTCACAAGGTTCACAAGCTTCACAATACCTCCCATGAGTATCGCAAGATATCTTATGAAGATTCACAAGGTTCACAAAGTTCACAATTGGTCAGAAGAGTTGACAATTCCCACAGACAATGCACCTCCTAAGCAGTGCATCCAAAACTAGGGTTTTGACTTTAATCAGGCTAAATGGACTTCCAAGACTTCAAGTGAGCTTCATAACATCTTATATGTGTATAAGAACCCCCATGTCAAGTTTCAAGACTTTTCTCAAAAGTTTGCTCAGTCAGATGATCAGATAAGTCAAAAGCAGTCAATGTAGTTAAAAAGTCAAACTGAGGTCAACTGTGGTCAAACCAAAGTCAAACTTCATGATTTTTTGCCAACATCAAGTATATGAAGTAAAATTCATCATTTGATCAAGGGTTGATCATGATTCATCAAGGAGATTCCAGATCATCAATAATCAGGAGTTTCTAAATTAGGGTTTCCTCAGTAAAAGTCAACTGAACTTTGACCAGGCATAACTTTCACATACTTCATCACCAAGTCTCCATCCAAAGCTCATTTTGAAGGAAATTGAATTCTCTACAACTTTGATGTTGAAGGTTAAGCCCAAAAATGCTTTATTTGAAAGATATGATCTAAGACATTATAGGTCATTTCAAAAGTCAACAAAAAGTCAACAACTTCAAAAGGGCATAACTTGAGATTGGTAAATGATATGGACCTGAAACCAATGGGGTTGTTTAGAGGACTCTTCAAGGTTTCCAAAAAGTCCAAGAACACCATCATACCTTTAAAATTGAGAGAAATGTGCCCTTGCAAAGTTGGGCAATTTTGTGATGGTTTATGTTGAAAATGGAGGCTTAGAAGTATTTCTTTCCAAATGGGCTGCCTAATTTATGACCCAATCCATCTCATAACATGGTGCACGACCCAATTGACCAAAATTCATCATTTTTATTATTTTTTATTTATTTATTATTGATTTAATTCATAAAAATCATTTTAAATAAATAAAAAAATATAAAAATCTATTTTTGGGTGAAGATTTTTGTTTCTAGAAATTCATAATCATTGATTGAATTAGAATGAGAAGGAAATCATGTGATCTCTCCCAAATTATTATTCTTTATTTATTTATTATTGATTTAATTCATAAAAATCATTTTAAATAAATAAAAAATATAAAAATCTATTTTTGGGTGAAGATTTTGTTTCTAGAAATTCATAATCATTGATTGAATTAGAATGAGAAGGAAATCATGTGATCTCTCCCAAATTATTATTTTTTATTTTATTTATTATTGATTTAATTCATAAAAATCATTTTAAATAAATAAAAAATATAAAAATCTATTTTTGGGTGAAGATTTTGTTTCTAGAAATTCATAATCATTGATTGAATTAGAATGAGAAGGAAATCATGTGATCTCTCCCAAATTATTATTTTTTATTTATTTATTATTGATTTAATTCATAAAAATCATTTTAAATAAATAAAAAATATAAAAATCTATTTTTGGGTGAAGATTTTGTTTCTAGAAATTCATAATCATTGATTGAATTAGAATGAGAAGGAAATCATGTGATCTCTCCCAAATTGTTATTTTTTATTTATTTATTATTGATTTAATTCATAAAAATCATTTTAAATAAATAAAAAATATAAAAATCTATTTTTGGGTGAAGATTTTTGTTTCTAGAAATTCATAATCATTGATTGAATTAGAATGAGAAGGAAATCATGTGATCTCTCCCAAATTATTATTCTTTATTTATTTATTATTGATTTAATTCATAAAAATCATTTTAAATAAATAAAAAATATAAAAATCTATTTTTAGGCGAAGATTTTGTTTCTAGAAATTCATAATCATTGATTGAATTAGAATGAGAAGGAAATCATGTGATCTCTCCCAAATTATTATTTTTTATTTATTTATTATTGATTTAATTCATAAAAATCATTTTAAATAAATAAAAAATATAAAAATCTATTTTTGGGTGAAGATTTTGTTTCTAGAAATTCATAATCATTGATTGAATTAGAATGAGAAGGAAATCATGTGATCTCTCCCAAATTATTATTTTTTATTTATTTATTATTGATTTAATTCATAAAAATCATTTTAAATAAATAAAAAATATAAAAATCTATTTTTGGGTGAAGATTTTGTTTCTAGAAATTCATAATCATTGATTGAATTAGAATGAGAAGGAAATCATGTGATCTCTCCCAAAATAGCAAGCACTCATGATCAAATATTTGAAATTTATACAATGATCTTTTTGAATATTTTTTGGATCAAATATCCACACAACACATCAATGATTCTGACCTAAATCCATCACACATATATATTAAGCACAAACATAACCCTAGAGAGGAATTTTGCAGCAGCCTAAAGGTAAGATCAAAAGCACAAAAATCTTTCAAAAAGTCATATTCGGGTTCTCAAATTCAGAGCATTGCAAGGTATTTGGAAGACATAGCAAGCTTCCTTGGACTCTTCTGATCATAAATCATCATCCATATGCATCATATATACACCCAATTGCTCAACCCGAGTTCATCTTGACCTTGAATATTTTGTTTTCGAATCCATTGATTTATCATGTTTAAACTGTTTTTGATTGTTGTAGGATGTTTAGAATGAACTCTAGAACGATTCTGGGTGGTTCAATTGGATTTTCATTGCAGGAACAAGAATTCACCATGATTAGGGTTTTCGGCCCTCTTTAGGGTTTCACGATTTTCAAATGATAAATGGATTTGAAAAACATAGGACGATTGAAAAACTCAGTAGCAATACAATGGTGCAATCAATTTTGTGAAATTTTGCCGTTTGGATGAAGTTTGTGTTTCGCAGGGTGGAAGAACTCGTAACAATATTCGTAGGAGAAAACGTTGCAAAATCCGCAGCCTGATGGTTGTTGTGCTTCCTGGAAATCAAGCTGGCCTGGGTTCAAACCTCAGCCAGGTAAGTTTCCGTTTTTTTTCTTTCCTTTTATTTGATTTAAATATTATAATATTAAAAATTAAATATATTATGTATATTTCTCAATAATAAATAAATAATAATAAAATATGTCTGTTTTCTTTAATTTTAAAAAATATGTTTTTTTTCACAAATTTTGTTTCTATATTTTATGTCTAAATTGTAATATGTATAAATTAGAAAATTTTTGTATATAACTAAATCCTATTTTTTTTATATAAACCCTAAAAATTTATTTCTCATATAAACCCTAATTTCATAAAACTCTAAAAATATTTTTTAATACAAATCTAATCCTATTTTTTTTAATGTTATTTTCTAATATAATTATTATGTATGTATGTTTACTATAATTCTTACAAATTTTTGTAAATATACTTATAAATATTTTTTTACATAACTTTAGTTTATAAATAATTGTGCTTATAATAATTAGATTTTTTGTAGTAACTTCATGATTAAAATATAATTTAATAATTTGTAAATTAAAACAATTGTTTATTCATATTTGTTTTTTTTAGTTGATTATATTAAAAAATTGTTAATTTCTTATTATTATAATATTTGGATTAATTTTGTTTATTCTTATTTACTAACCCATTTATATTCTAATCATGCTTATTATTTTGTCAAATATTGCTTACTAACCCCCTTTATTATTTATTATTGCTTATTTATATTTTATTTATCTTTGCTATTTAATTATTTTGCTTATTATTTTGTAATTGTTTCTTGGATGTAAAGTTGTTTAATTATTTAATTATTATTATGGTTAGTAATTAGGGAGTGTAACAACATGTATGTAATATTAAAATAAATTTAGATCACTTTTAAATAAAGATAATTAAAATAAACACGTCACACACGTAAGTCGATTTTAATCGCCGTCTCACTTCCTAAGGATATCCCTCAAGTTGCCTACGAATAATGGTTAAGTGGGGTGTATAAAGCAAGTCCCTCAAATAGAAAAATCATCAAAGTCCCTTATGGTTGCCTTTACGAATCGAGTCCCTTTCGAAAAATGATGATAGTCCCTCCAGTTTGCTTATTACACCCCACAATGGCCTTCAAAAATCCAATTGTCCCTCACACGTCCCTTAACATCCAAAGTAAGGACTACCTACTCCATTATAGTAGGGATAGTCTTACTAAAGGAAAGAATAAAGAATAAGAAAGACCTTTAAACATTAGGGTAGGTTACTCCTAGGTGCTTGCTCACTTCAAAACTGTTTCACACTTAAACAAATTTTCAACAAGTTTTCAAACAAGTTCTTAACACATCCTTACATGGATTATTTATTAACTATTCTGAAAATTTTCTATTCACACACTACACTTTCAAAACAATTCAAAAGTGAGCTTAAGTACCTAAGAGCCCATGGATAACCATGGATGAAAAGGGTGCTAACACCTTCCCTTTTCATAACTTACCCCCCGGACCCAAAATATTCTCTAAGGTCTTTCCTGTTCTTTTATAACCTTTCCTTATGGATAAAATAAAAGTCGGTGGCGACTCTTGCTATCCGCAACATTGTTTAAAGTCAGTTCTCCCACCGTGTTACAGAACTGGCGACTCTGCTGGGGACTATTTAAGAGGGGTACCCTTAGGAATTAAGATCACTTTAAATTGTTTGCCTTGTTTGCTTTATTATTATATTGTTGGGGCGCTCTTATGTGTGAAAGGTCCTAACCCGGATCTAGTGTACCTTAGGTAAATGGCAATAGACCAAGGAAACTGTACGACGTATATCGATACGGTTGATCTGGTGGCCATAGTTAGTGCGACTTCTTGGTTGGTGCTTATATTCCTTAAGTCAAGTTGAGGATAATATTGAGGCTGCCATATGTTGTCAATGCACTAACTGACTTTTAGAACCCTAGTTAACTCATCTTGGCCTTTAGAAAGTAGTGAGGTAACCGGCTTTGGTGCAGACTGAAGTTGGTTGACACTCGATACTACGCTCATTGAGATCTTAAACTTGGAGGGTTTTGGTTGGCAAGTAAGTTGCCTTCTGAACAACCACCCTTGTGAAGGATCAATGATATTGAGATCCCTTAGAACCTGGTTACTTTTGTAGGACAGGATGAACCATCTAACTTCAGGGGAGGGTATTTGCCTTTAAACCTCATGCAAGCCTTTAAACCTAGGGCTATGGTGTGACTTGTTTGTGTGTGCCACATGTTTGTGATTGAGCATGACATCATGACATCATCATGCATCATAAGCATATCATTTTCCCTAACCATTTCAAGGACCAAAGGATTTACCTTTGTTCTTTGTTGCAGGTCATGGCTTCTGCTCGTAGAAACACCATCAGGATCAACTTTGTAGGGATACCTGCTAAGCTCAAGGAGTTGGTTTCCCTAGTGCCTGATCATTCCCAGTTCAACAAGAGGCATGGTCACTTATTGGATCTAGTTACTTCAGGGTTCAGTGAAGACATGATGAGTGTGCTGTTTCAGTTCTTTGACCCTAAGCACCATTGCTTTACATTTCCTGATTATCAGCTGGTTCCAACCATGGAGGAGTTCTCTAAACTTCTGGGTATACCTGTTCTTGATCAGAAGCCATTCACAGGCTTAGAGAAGGAGCTTAAACCAGAAGTTATTGCTGCAGCTCTACATCTGAAGAAGTCTGACATTGTTCTAGAGACGAGAAGTGGAGTTAAAGGTATTCTTGCCAAGGTATTAGTGGATAAAGCTCAAATGTTCTTGAAGGCTATGAGCTACGATGCTTTTGAGGAGATCTTAGCCTTATTGATTTATGGCTTAGTGTTGTTCCCCAATCCTGATCAGTTCATAGACGTTCATGCCATCAACATATTCCTGAGTCACAATCCAGTGCCTACCTTACTTGGAGACATCTTACATTCTCTTCACACCCGTACTACAAGAGCAAGAGGAACTTTGATGTGCTGCATACCTTTACTTTCTAGGTGGTTTATTTCTCACCTTCCTTGCTCAGTAATGAAGAATGAGCAAGGGTTCAGATGGTCCAAGAGGATCATGTCACTTTCTCACTCAGACATCCATTGGTGCTCCAGATCTACGGAGAATGTCACCATCATTGACCGTTGTGGGAAGTTTCCTAATGTGCCACTTCTAGGCATAAGAGGAGGCATCACCTACAACCCATCTCTAGCTTTACGACAGTTTGGTTACGCCCGGAGCGATGGTCCACATGACATGTTGATTCAGGGCATTGTGTTTGACTACGACAACGATCTTCAGGGTTACCGTCAGAGATTCATACGAGCTTGGGAAAAGGTAAACAGGATTGACAGCAAGACACTGAAGCCTAAGTACACCATTCCTATGGAGGCTTATCTCAGATGGGTACGATTTCGTGCTCAGACACTCATGATGCCATATCCTGCCATCCTACCAGTTACCATGGAACCTGTTGCTGAAGGAGACACAGCTTATACCATCCTTCACCCAGACATGCCTACTGATATGGAAGACTTGCAGAGATCATGGATCCAACTGAAAGAGCAAAGGGATACTTTCGAGGCTCATTACAAAGCAAGCCAAGCAATGATCCTAGAGCTAACAAAGCTACTTCATAAAGCAAGCATGTCTATGGGTGCCAAAGAAAGCTTTAAGGAGTATGCTCAGAAGTGGAGAGACTTAGCTGGAAGAATTCAACCCCCTTTGACTGATAGGGAATTGGTTGATATGTTCATGTGTACGCTGAATGGTCCGTTTTACAGTCATCTCATTGGAAGCTCATCATCTGGCTTCACTGAGTTGATCATGACAGGAGAGCGAGTAGAGAATGGCATCAAGAGTGGTAAGATCCAAATGGGCACTTCTTCATCAGGTGCTGCAAAGAAGCCTCCCACTGGGAAGAAAGAATCTAATGCTGTGTATGGTCAGCCTGATCGTAACAGAAGGCATCAGTCTGTTAGTGCAGTTCATATTTCAAATCCAACTCCTGCAACAACAGAACAGCCTCAAGGCAACCAACAGAGGGCTAGAAGACAGTTCACGAAGATCAACATGTCAATGGCTCAGGCATTGCAACACTTGTTGAAAGCTGAACTTATTACCCTGAGGGAGGCCCCTCGGAATCCCAATGTTACCTCTCCCAAGTACAATCCCAATGCACGATGTGCATATCATTCAAACTGTCCAGGACATGATACTAATAACTGCTGGGTCTTGAAGAACAAAATTCAGGATATGATTGATGCTGGAGAAATTGAGTTTGATCCACCAGGTACTCCAAATGTGATTACAGCTCCAATGCCAAATCACGAGAAGACTGTCAACGCCATTGATGAAGATATTGATGAAGATCTGCATGTCTATTCAGTTATGGAGTTGAGCACACCATTGTCTGTTATCAAAAAGAGGTTAGTACAAGCTGGGATCTTTCCAGGTTGTCATGAAGATTGTCTATATTGTACCTATAAGCCGGATAGTTGCTTCATGTTGAGAGATGGGATTCAACGTCTCATGGATAAATATACTATAGTGTTTGAAAGAAGACCAGCATCTGTAGAAAGTATGGTGGATCATCTGACTCAGGGTAAGAAGATTGAAGAGGTTGACATGGTTGACAAAGTACCACTAAGAATCGCTTCAAAGGGTCCCATTAAAATCACTCATCAGGGCCCAATCAAGATTACTGCTGAAGGTCCTGTGAAAGTTGTCGCTGAAGCCAGAGTAGCTCCTCTGATCATTACCACTCCTGGTCCTATTCCTTATACATCTGACAAAGCTGTGCCTTGGCACTATGGGTCTGATGTTTACACCCATGGTGTCAAGCAGGAGCCTTTACCTGATATGCCTGTTGACATTGATAATATTGCTGGATCTAGCAAGATCACTCGTAGTGGAAGAGTCTTCTCTCCTCCAGTTACTTCTAAGAGTGCAGTTACTCTCGCTGTTACTTCCACCACTGATGCTCGGGGCAAGGGTCCTGTTATTGAGCCTGTATCTACTGATGTGCCAGCTGCTGATGACCTCTCTAAGCAGATGGAAGAAGTATTGAAAATCATTCGCAAGAGTGATTATGATATTGTTGATCAGCTGGGGCATACTCCCTCAAAGATTTCTATGCTCTCCCTGTTATTATGTTCTGAGGCTCATGCCAAGTCATTGATCAAGTTTC
Organism: Lathyrus sativus; assembly: GCA_963859935.3. Classification (NCBI taxonomy): domain Eukaryota; kingdom Viridiplantae; phylum Streptophyta; class Magnoliopsida; order Fabales; family Fabaceae; genus Lathyrus; species Lathyrus sativus. The sequence goes on along the minus strand of OZ012737.1, from coordinate 564,653,345 downwards.
TAAAGATGGCTCATGTACCCAGTGCAATTTCTGTGGACCAGTTTGAGAATTGTGTTGCTCACCTGACCTATGACAACGGGTTAGGATTTTCTGATGCTGACTTGACCCCTGCCAAGAGGGATCATAACAAGGCCTTGCATATTTCAATTGAATGCAGGGGCACTACCCTGTCTCATGTGCTGATAGACAATGGTTCCTCTCTGAATGTGTTGCCTAAGGAAGTCCTGAACAAGCTGAGTCCTGAAGATACGGTATTGAAGCCCAGTAATATTGTGGTAAAGGCTTTTGATGGTTCTAGAAGAGTAGTGCATGGGGAAATTGATCTTCCAATCAAGGTTGGCTCTCAGGTGTTTACTGCTACATTCTATGTGATGGATATTCGTCCTTCGTACTCATGTCTGCTTGGTCGTCCCTGGATCCATGGGGCAGGTGCTGTGACCTCCACATTACATCAAAAGTTGAGATATCCGGTGAATGGAAAAGTTGTTACTGTCTTTGGAGAGGAAGAATACTTTGTCAGCCATGTAAACACTTTCAAGTATCTGGAAGTAGAAGGTGAATACATTGAAACTCCATGTCAGTCATTTGAAGTGGTTCCCTGGGCTGTTAATGATTGTGTGACTCCTCCTGCTGTGAAGAAGGTTCCTATGGTCATCAGAAAATCTCCAACAATGGCAATGGCCTCCCTCAATGATGCAAAAGCTGTGGTGGAAGAAGGTGGTTGTACTATTTGGGGTCAGCTTCCTGATATTCCATACAAGTCTGACAAGTTTGGTTTGGGTTTCACTGCAGAGTCCCAGAAGGCTGTTCGTCGTGCTCGCGCTGTTCGTATCACCAATCAAGGGGTTATCAATGCTGTGGGAGATCAAGATGAAGACCACAACTTGGAGGCATGGATTTTTCCTACTGTGGGTGCTGGACTCAATAATTGGGAAGCTGAAGATGTTATCCCTATCTCCTTTAGTCAGGAGTAAATACTATTACTGTGTTATGTTTTAAATTTGGAACAATTAAAACTTTCAAGCCATGTGCCTTACCCGGGGCACAATGGTGTGCTTGTTACGGGTTGTCATTTCATTTGCATACTTCATTCCATAAAATCAATGGACGTTTCGTTTTCGTAAATATTGTGTTCCTTGTCTTTCTTTTTCTTTTATTTTTGCTTTATCAGCTATGTGTTCTTACACACACCCACGTCACTAAAATGCCGATCCTCATCCACTCTGGATCCAGTTGATAACAGTTCTACTATTGCCAATTACAATTTCGAGAATCCGATCTATCGAACTGAAGACGGAAACGAGGACGATTGTGAAATACCTGCGGAGCTTGCTAGGTTGTTACAACAAGAAGAGAAAGCTATACAGCCACATGAAGAGCCAGTCGAAGTTGTGAATCTGGGAACTGAAGAAAACAGAAAAGAGATCTGAACAAGGCTAGCCCTAAAGATGACTTTCCACTTCCTCATATTGATATTCTGGTAGACAACACTGCTCAGCATAAGGTATTCTCTTTTATGGATGGTTTCTCTGGTTACAATCAAATCAAGATGGCACCTGAAGATATGGAGAAGACTACATTTGTGACACAGTGGGGCACCTTTTGCTATAAGGTAATGCCATTTGGTTTGAAGAATGCAGGGGCAACATATCAGCGTGCTATGGTGGCTTTGTTTCATGATATGATTCATCGTGAGATAGAGGTATATGTGGATGATATGATAGCCAGATCTCAGAATGAAGAGCAACATCTTGATCATCGGCACAAGTTGTTTGAGAGGTTGAAGAAATACAGGTTGAGATTAAATCCAAACAAGTGTACTTTTGGAGTTAGATCTGGAAAGCTCCTGGGTTTCATTGTCAGTGGAAAAGGTATTGAAGTGGATCCTGCAAAAGTGAAAGCTATACGAGAGATGCCAGCTCCCCGTACTGAGAAGGAGGTTAGAGGTTTCTTGGGACGATTGAACTACATTGCAAGATTTATTTCCCAATTAACTACCATCTGTGAGCCAATCTTCAAGTTGTTGAAGAAAGATCAGGTGATGGAATGGAACGATGAGTGCCAGACTGCCTTTGATGAAATCAAGAGATATTTGCTAGAACCTCCAATTTTAATGCCACCAGTTGATGGAAGACCCTTGATTATGTATTTAACAGTATTAGACAACTCAATGGGGTGTGTATTGGGGCAACATGACGAGTCTGGTCGAAAAGAGCAGGCAATATACTACCTTAGCAAAAAGTTTACCGACTGTGAAACAAGATACTCACTGCTCGAGAAAACTTGCTGCGCTTTGGCATGGGCTGCTCGCCGACTAAGACAGTATATGTTGACCCATACTACCTTGTTGATTTCGAAGATGGATCCAATCAAGTACATATTTGAGAAACCTGCTCTCTCCGGAAGAATTGCAAGATGGCAAATGATCTTGACGGAATATGATATACAGTATACTACTCAGAAGGCCATTAAGGGGAGTGTTGTTGCTGATCATTTGGCTCATCTAATAAGAACATTAAGAAGATCGTACAGAAGATGACTGTTACTTACAAGGATTGGCACGAGATGTTACCATTTGCTCTGCATGGTTATCGTACTACAATACGTACTTCAACAGGGGCAACCCCATTCTCCTTAGTCTATGGTATGGAAGCAGTTCTGCCTATTGAAGTTCAGATCCCCTTCTTGAGAATTATGAGGGATGCAGGCTTGGATGAAGATGAGTGGATTCAGACTCGACTTGACCAGATAAATTTGATTGATGAGAAAAGGTTAGCAGCAGTTTGTCATGGCCAGATGTACCAGAAACGGATGATCAAAGCTTTTAACAAGAAGGTTAAGCCAAAGGTATATCAGGCTGGTGACTTGGTAATCAAGCGTATCATATTACCACAGGGTGATCCTAGGGGCAAGTGGACTCCAACATATGAGGGACCATTTGTAGTCAAGACAGTGTTCTAAGGAGGTGCCATGATACTGACTACAATGGATGGTGAAGACTTCCCACAACCTGTAAACGCAGACATAGTTAAAAAATACTACGCATAAAAGGAGACCCGCTAGGTTGACAGGCCTAGGCAAAAATAAGGGCATCCCGGCAAACCAAAAGGGTTTGGGCAAAAATTAGGGATATATATATAAAAAGATGTACACCCGGCAAGTCGAAAACCTGAAAAGGCGGCTTGGGCAAAAAAGGGTATCCCGGTGGATTGAAAACCTGAAAGGGCAATCCAGGCAAAAGTTAGGGATTAAAGCGTATGACTATGTCTCGTTTGGATCACTCATGAAACTGCAACCAGTTGTACTACTTACTCAAGCTCAAACAGATAAAGCTCAATCCAATCGTTTCCGTCTCAACAGCAAGAAGATGAGATACTTGAGTGGCAATAGTAGAATTGAAACTCAATAGGATTATTTCCCACATAGCTGATTCTTTTTGTAAAACTTCATGACAAAATTCTCTTACTAGGGTTTATGTCTCCTTGTACAAACTTACCCGTGTATGGGTCACTTTTGATATAAATAAATTCCATCTTTTGAATCCAGATTTACTTTTACCCTATTTACATAAGCGAAACGTCCATTGGTTGTGTTTGAATGTATGTATGCCTTTGAATATGATTGATGTTTACCAGAAATGCATGTATGCTTTTAATATGATTGATGTTTACCAGAAATGCATGAAAATGCAGTAATAGTATTCACTAAGGACGAACGAGGGAAGGATTTCAACGAAGCTTCGCCGGTTCATCTTTACAAGACAGTTACAAACCATCAGTAGGACTAATCCATTTTCACAAAGTCTAATCTCCCCTGGAATTTATATCCATCTCTTTTATCCTCATACGGATATACGGGAAATTACTTTCCAATAAGGGCACGATGAACGAAGACGAGATGTTATACTTATCCTACTATCCCCAACAACGGGAGGTTATCTATACCTTGTTATTCCCAGCAGACGGAGGGTTATATATTCTTCAACAACGAATCGGGATTTATTTTCCTTGGCCAGCAGTTGTTATACAAGGATATCCAGACACTTCCAGCAGTGTCATAGCATACATACATCATTTACATCATACCATAACATATATGTCTATAGTACATTACCTAAGTGCATCATGTCATACATGCATACATAAAGCATAAACTAATGTTGTTATACAGAATGCTACCTTGTTTTCAGGTTAATTATCCAACAAACAATCTTATGATCTTTGGGACTGCTTTATTGTAACCTCAGGGTTACTTTATCCTCCTGATGAGCTTCTTATTACTTTGGGACTGCTTTATTGTAACCTCAGGGTTATTTTATCCTCCTGATAGCCTCTCATGAATTCAAGACTGCTTTAGAGCTACTGATTGCTCTATCCTCCTGAAATCATCCTATTACTTCAAGACTGCTTTAGAGCTATTCATTGCTCTATCCTCATGAGGTCATATTACTACTTCAAGACTGCTTTAGAGCTATTCATTGCTCTATCCTCCTGAAGCCACATTATTATTTCAAGACTGCTTTAGAGCTATCCGTTGCTCTATCCTCCTGAAATCATTACTTCAAGACTGCTTTAGAGCTATTGATTGCTCTATCCTCCTGAAGACATATTACATTATTATTTCAAGACTGCTTTAGAGCTATCCGTTGCTCTATCCTCCTGAAATCATTACTTCAAGACTGCTTTAGAGCTATTGATTGCTCTATCCTCCTGAAGACATATCACATTATTATTTCAAGACTGCTTTAGAGCTATCCGTTGCTCTATCCTCCTGAAATCATCCTATTACATCAAGACTGCTTTAGAGCTATTCATTGCTCTATCCTCATGAGGTCACATTATTACTTCAAGACTGCTTTAGAGCTATTGATTGCTCTATCCTCCTGAAGACATATCACATTATTATTTCAAGACTGCTTTAGAGCTATCCATTGCTCTATCCTCCTGAAATCATTACTTCAAGACTGCTTTAGAGCTATTGATTGCTCTATCCTCCTGAAGACATATCACATTATTATTTCAAGACTGCTTTAGAGCTATCCATTGCTCTATCCTCCTGAAATCATTACTTCAAGACTGCTTTAGAGCTATTGATTGCTCTATCCTCCTGAAGACATATCACATTATTATTTCAAGACTGCTTTAGAGCTATCCATTGCTCTATCCTCCTGAAATCATTACTTCAAGACTGCTTTAGAGCTATTGATTGCTCTATCCTCCTGAAGACATATCACATTATTACTTCAAGACTGCTTTAGAGCTATTCATTGCTCTATCCTCCTGAAGCCATCTAATTATTTCAAGACTGCTTTAGAGCTACTGATTGCTCTATCCTCCTGAAATCATCCTATTACTTCAAGACTGCTTTAGAGCTATTCATTGCTCTATCCTCATGAGGTCATACTACTACTTCAAGACTGCTTTGGAGCTATTCATTGCTCTATCCTCCTGAAGCCATCTAATTATTTCAAGACTGCTTTAGAGCTACTGATTGCTCTATCCTCCTGAAATCATCCTATTACTTCAAGACTGCTTTAGAGCTATTCATTGCTCTATCCTCATGAGGTCATACTACTACTTCAAGACTGCTTTGGAGCTATTCATTGCTCTATCCTCCTGAAGCCATCTAATTATTTCAAGACTGCTTTAGAGCTATCCATTGCTCTATCCTCCTGAAATCATTACTTCAAGACTGCTTTAGAGCTATTGATTGCTCTATCCTCCTGAAGACATATCACATTATTATTTCAAGACTGCTTTAGAGCTATCCATTGCTCTATCCTCCTGAAATCATTACTTCAAGACTGCTTTAGAGCTATTGATTGCTCTATCCTCCTGAAGACATATTACATTATTATTTCAAGACTGCTTTAGAGCTATCCGTTGCTCTATCCTCCTGAAATCATTACTTCAAGACTGCTTTAGAGCTATTGATTGCTCTATCCTCCTGAAGACATATCACATTATTATTTCAAGACTGCTTTAGAGCTATTCATTGCTCTATCCTCCTGAAATCATTACTTCAAGACTGCTTTAGAGCTATCCATTGCTCTATCCTCCTGAAATCATTACTTCAAGACTGCTTTAGAGCTATTGATTGCTCTATCCTCCTGAAGACATATCACATTATTACTTCAAGACTGCTTTAGAGCTATTCATTGCTCTATCCTCCTGAAGCCATCTAATTATTTCAAGACTGCTTTAGAGCTACTGATTGCTCTATCCTCCTGAAATCATCCTATTACTTCAAGACTGCTTTAGAGCTATTCATTGCTCTATCCTCATGAGGTCACATTATTACTTCAAGACTGCTTTAGAGCTATCGATTGCTCTATCCTCCTGAAGACATATCACATTATTATTTCAAGACTGCTTTAGAGCTATTCATTGCTCTATCCTCCTGAAATCATTACTTCAAGACTGCTTTAGAGCTATCCATTGCTCTATCCTCCTGAAATCATTACTTCAAGACTGCTTTAGAGCTATTGATTGCTCTATCCTCCTGAAGACATATCACATTATTATTTCAAGACTGCTTTAGAGCTATCCATTGCTCTATCCTCCTGAAATCATTACTTCAAGACTGCTTTAGAGCTATTGATTGCTCTATCCTCCTGAAGACATATTACATTATTATTTCAAGACTGCTTTAGAGCTATCCGTTGCTCTATCCTCCTGAAATCATTACTTCAAGACTGCTTTAGAGCTATTGATTGCTCTATCCTCCTGAAGACATATCACATTATTATTTCAAGACTGCTTTAGAGCTATTCATTGCTCTATCCTCCTGAAATCATTACTTCAAGACTGCTTTAGAGCTATTCATTGCTCTATCCTCCTGAAGCCATCTAATTATTTCAAGACTGCTTTAGAGCTACTGATTGCTCTATCCTCCTGAAATCATCCTATTACTTCAAGACTGCTTTAGAGCTATTCATTGCTCTATCCTCATGAGGTCACATTATTACTTCAAGACTGCTTTAGAGCTATCGATTGCTCTATCCTCCTGAAGACATATCACATTATTATTTCAAGACTGCTTTAGAGCTATTCATTGCTCTATCCTCCTGAAATCATTACTTCAAGACTGCTTTAGAGCTATTCATTGCTCTATCCTCATGAGGTCATACTACTACTTCAAGACTGCTTTGGAGCTATTCATTGCTCTATCCTCCTGAAGCCATCTAATTATTTCAAGACTGCTTTAGAGCTATCCATTGCTCTATCCTCCTGAAATCATTACTTCAAGACTGCTTTAGAGCTATTGATTGCTCTATCCTCCTGAAGACATATCACATTATTACTTCAAGACTGCTTTAGAGCTATTCATTGCTCTATCCTCCTGAAGCCATCTAATTATTTCAAGACTGCTTTAGAGCTACTGATTGCTCTATCCTCCTGAAATCATCCTATTACTTCAAGACTGCTTTAGAGCTATTCATTGCTCTATCCTCATGAGGTCATACTACCACTTCAAGACTGCTTTGGAGCTATTCATTGCTCTATCCTCCTGAAGCCATCTAATTATTTCAAGACTGCTTTAGAGCTATCCATTGCTCTATCCTCCTGAAATCATTACTTCAAGACTGCTTTAGAGCTATTGATTGCTCTATCCTCCTGAAGACATATCACATTATTACTTCAAGACTGCTTTAGAGCTATTGATTGCTCTATCCTCCTGAAGCCATTATTACTTCAAGACTGCTTTAGAGCTATTGATTGCTCTATCCTCCTGAGGTCAGATTTATCACTTCAAGACTGCTTTAGGGTTATCATTATTGATTGCTCTATCCTCATGAAGACATGCTGTATTACTCCAGACTCCTGACAGTTATCATTATACTACTAAAGAACTTTCCCCTAGTGGCATCTTTAAGCCCACTCAATCATGCTCAACCAACCATCAATATCACTCCGTGCACTGGTGAGTGCAAATTTTTGGGCTTTTGTGTTCAATCCCCTTCAACCTTCCAGGTTACGACTGACAAATATACCAATCTAACCCCTCAGGTTTCAGACAATTGAACAGGGGCAGCTGTTGCACCCCAAAATTTGCCCTCACCATACAAGACTTTGTGTTCTAAGAAGGTTCACAAGATTCACAATGTTTACAAAGCTTTCCTAAGGGTCATGAGGTCTACAAAGCCACTTCATGATGTTCACAAGGTTCACAAGCTTCACAATACCTCCCATGAGTATCGCAAGATATCTTATGAAGATTCACAAGGTTCACAAAGTTCACAATTGGTCAGAAGAGTTGACAATTCCCACAGACAATGCACCTCCTAAGCAGTGCATCCAAAACTAGGGTTTTGACTTTAATCAGGCTAAATGGACTTCCAAGACTTCAAGTGAGCTTCATAACATCTTATATGTGTATAAGAACCCCCATGTCAAGTTTCAAGACTTTTCTCAAAAGTTTGCTCAGTCAGATGATCAGATAAGTCAAAAGCAGTCAATGCAGTTAAAAAGTCAAACTGAGGTCAACTGTGGTCAAACCAAAGTCAAACTTCATGATTTTTTGCCAACATCAAGTATATGAAGTAAAATTCATCATTTGATCAAGGGTTGATCATGATTCATCAAGGAGATTCCAGATCATCAATAATCAGGAGTTTCTAAATTAGGGTTTCCTCAGTAAAAGTCAACTGAACTTTGACCAGGCATAACTTTCACATACTTCATCACCAAGTCTCCATCCGAAGCTCATTTTGAAGGAAATTGAATTCTCTACAACTTTGATGTTGAAGGTTAAGCCCAAAAATGCTTTATTTGAAAGATATGATCTAAGACATTATAGGTCATTTCAAAAGTCAACAAAAAGTCAACAACTTCAAAAGGGCATAACTTGAGATTGGTAAATGATATGGACCTGAAACCAATGGGGTTGTTTAGAGGACTCTTCAAGCTTTCCAAAAAGTCCAAGAACACCATCATACCTTTAAAATTGAGAGAAATGTGCCCTTGCAAAGTTGGGCAATTTTGTGATGGTTTATGTTGAAAATGGAGGCTTAGAAGTATTTCTTTCCAAATGGGCTGCCTAATTTATGACCCAATCCATCTCATAACATGGTGCACGACCCAATTGACCAAAATTCATCATTTTTATTATTTTTTATTTATTTATTATTGATTTAATTCATAAAAATCATTTTAAATAAATAAAAAAATATAAAAATCTATTTTTGGGTGAAGATTTTTGTTTCTAGAAATTCATAATCATTGATTGAATTAGAATGAGAAGGAAATCATGTGATCTCTCCCAAATTATTATTCTTTATTTATTTATTATTGATTTAATTCATAAAAATCATTTTAAATAAATAAAAAATATAAAAATCTATTTTTGGGTGAAGATTTTGTTTCTAGAAATTCATAATCATTGATTGAATTAGAATGAGAAGGAAATCATGTGATCTCTCCCAAATTATTATTTTTTATTTTATTTATTATTGATTTAATTCATAAAAATCATTTTAAATAAATAAAAAATATAAAAATCTATTTTTGGGTGAAGATTTTGTTTCTAGAAATTCATAATCATTGATTGAATTAGAATGAGAAGGAAATCATGTGATCTCTCCCAAATTATTATTTTTTATTTATTTATTATTGATTTAATTCATAAAAATCATTTTAAATAAATAAAAAATATAAAAATCTATTTTTGGGTGAAGATTTTGTTTCTAGAAATTCATAATCATTGATTGAATTAGAATGAGAAGGAAATCATGTGATCTCTCCCAAATTTTTATTTTTTATTTATTTATTATTGATTTAATTCATAAAAATCATTTTAAATAAATAAAAAATATAAAAATCTATTTTTGGGTGAAGATTTTTGTTTCTAGAAATTCATAATCATTGATTGAATTAGAATGAGAAGGAAATCATGTGATCTCTCCCAAATTATTATTCTTTATTTATTTATTATTGATTTAATTCATAAAAATCATTTTAAATAAATAAAAAATATAAAAATCTATTTTTGGGTGAAGATTTTGTTTCTAGAAATTCATAATCATTGATTGAATTAGAATGAGAAGGAAATCATGTGATCTCTCCCAAATTATTATTTTTTATTTATTTATTATTGATTTAATTCATAAAAATCATTTTAAATAAATAAAAAATATAAAAATCTATTTTTGGGTGAAGATTTTGTTTCTAGAAATTCATAATCATTGATTGAATTAGAATGAGAAGGAAATCATGTGATCTCTCCCAAATTATTATTTTTTATTTATTTATTATTGATTTAATTCATAAAAATCATTTTAAATAAATAAAAAATATAAAAATCTATTTTTGGGTGAAGATTTTGTTTCTAGAAATTCATAATCATTGATTGAATTAGAATGAGAAGGAAATCATGTGATCTCTCCCAAAATAGCAAGCACTCATGATCAAATATTTGAAATTTATACAATGATCTTTTTGAATATTTTTTGGATCAAATATCCACACAACACATCAATGATTCTGACCTAAATCCATCACACATATATATTAAGCACAAACATAACCCTAGAGAGGAATTTTGCAGCAGCCTAAAGGTAAGATCAAAAGCACAAAAATCTTTCAAAAAGTCATATTCGGGTTCTCAAATTCAGAGCATTGCAAGGTATTTGGAAGACATAGCAAGCTTCCTTGGACTCTTCTGATCATAAATCATCATCCATATGCATCATATACACACCCAATTGCTCAACCCGAGTTCATCTTGACCTTGAATATTTTGTTTTCGAATCCATTGATTTATCATGTTTAAACTGTTTTTGATTGTTGTAGGATGTTTAGAATGAACTCTAGAACGATTCTGGGTGGTTCAATTGGATTTTCATTGCAGGAACAAGAATTCACCATGATTAGGGTTTTCGGCCCTCTTTAGGGTTTCACGATTTTCAAATGATAAATGGATTTGAAAAACATAGGACGATTGAAAAACTCAGTAGCAATACAATGGTGCAATCAATTTTGTGAAATTTTGCCGTTTGGATGAAGTTTGTGTTTCGCAGGGTGGAAGAACTCGTAACAATATTCGTAGGAGAAAACGTTGCAAAATCCGCAGCCTGATGGTTGTTGTGCTTCCTGGAAATCAAGCTGGCCTGGGTTCAAACCTCAGCCAGGTAAGTTTCCGTTTTTTTTCTTTCCTTTTATTTGATTTAAATATTATAATATTAAAAATTAAATATATTATGTATATTTCTCAATAATAAATAAATAATAATAAAATATGTCTGTTTTCTTTAATTTTAAAAAATATGTTTTTTTTCACAAATTTTGTTTCTATATTTTATGTCTAAATTGTAATATGTATAAATTAGAAAATTTTTGTATATAACTAAATCCTATTTTTTTTATATAAACCCTAAAAATTTATTTCTCATATAAACCCTAATTTCATAAAACTCTAAAAATATTTTTTAATACAAATCTAATCCTATTTTTTTTAATGTTATTTTCTAATATAATTATTATGTATGTATGTTTACTATAATTCTTACAAATTTTTGTAAATATACTTATAAATATTTTTTTACATAACTTTAGTTTATAAATAATTGTGCTTATAATAATTAGATTTTTTGTAGTAACTTCATGATTAAAATATAATTTAATAATTTGTAAATTAAAACAATTGTTTATTCATATTTGTTTTTTTTAGTTGATTATATTAAAAAATTGTTAATTTCTTATTATTATAATATTTGGATTAATTTTGTTTATTCTTATTTACTAACCCATTTATATTCTAATCATGCTTATTATTTTGTCAAATATTGCTTACTAACCCCCTTTATTATTTATTATTGCTTATTTATATTTTATTTATCTTTGCTATTTAATTATTTTGCTTATTATTTTGTAATTGTTTCTTGGATGTAAAGTTGTTTAATTATTTAATTATTATTATGGTTAGTAATTAGGGAGTGTAACAACATGTATGTAATATTAAAATAAATTTAGATCACTTTTAAATAAAGATAATTAAAATAAACACGTCACACACGTAAGTCGATTTTAATCGCCGTCTCACTTCCTAAGGATATCCCTCAAGTTGCCTACGAATAATGGTTAAGTGGGGTGTATAAAGCAAGTCCCTCAAATAGAAAAATCATCAAAGTCCCTTATGGTTGCCTTTACGAATCGAGTCCCTTTCGAAAAATGATGATAGTCCCTCCAGTTTGCTTATTACACCCCACAATGGCCTTCAAAAATCCAATTGTCCCTCACACGTCCCTTAACATCCAAAGTAAGGACTACCTACTCCATTATAGTAGGGATAGTCTTACTAAAGGAAAGAATAAAGAATAAGAAAGACCTTTAAACATTAGGGTAGGTTACTCCTAGGTGCTTGCTCACTTCAAAACTGTTTCACACTTAAACAAATTTTCAACAAGTTTTCAAACAAGTTCTTAACACATCCTTACATGGATTATTTATTAACTATTCTGAAAATTTTCTATTCACACACTACACTTTCAAAACAATTCAAAAGTGAGCTTAAGTACCTAAGAGCCCATGGATAACCATGGATGAAAAGGGTGCTAACACCTTCCCTTTTCATAACTTACCCCCCGGACCCAAAATATTCTCTAAGGTCTTTCCTGTTCTTTTATAACCTTTCCTTATGGATAAAATAAAAGTCGGTGGCGACTCTTGCTATCCGCAACATTGTTTAAAGTCAGTTCTCCCACCGTGTTACAACAGGCATCTTGAACTTTGGAGGAATAATTACGCCTGGAACTAAACATAGGTCATGAGTATCAAGACTAGATGTGTTAGCTTCTTTCATCATCTTCAATTGTTCCTCAAGATCGCGAAATCCTTTCTCAATTGCTATGAATCTAGGATCGTCCACCTTCATCTCGGTATGAACATTTTGAGGATTTGGTATACACCGTGGAAACTGGGAATCTCTTTCATCAACTTGACCAACCAGATTATCTTGCACAGGCTGAGGTTGTGTGGGAACATCCACTTGTTGAACATTGTCATCAGAAGGAAGATCAAACATCGGATTAGTCCTCACTCTGAAACCAGTCATGGAATCCATATCATTTGTTCTCTTTACTATCCTTCAGTAGTACTTCGAGCTTAGTCAGACGGTCAAGATGTCAGCTGACGGACAAAGACAGAAGACCGGATGAGCCACAACAGAGAGAGGACACATGCACATGCATATGCTAAATGAGGGATGCAGAATGCAGAATGCAGAAAAAAGGTTTCATGGAACTCAAGTATTTATAAACGTTAAAGAATACCAAAGAAAACTCGTTTATTATTTTTTTGATAACGGATTACAAATGAATATTCTTGAAAGAGTCCTGACATAATAGCTAAATAAAAGCTAATAAAGTCCTAAGGAAGTCTTGTATCATGCTCCTTGATTTTCTCTTCTATCTATACATTCTCGAATATAAGCTTGTCCATGCACAAATTCCAAAGAGTGATTTGATAGAGGAAAATAAATCCTCCATCACTTCTTTTCTTGTCATAAAAATAAGGAAGGAATCCTTTGTCCGCCTGGATCTTCAAGGTTGATGAGAGCTTCCAACTTCCTTAGGTCATCTGAGTTAGGACTCAAAAAAGAATATTTCAAAATATTTTTCTTTGTAATCCATATTGTTCTCTGTAATGTTTATAAATAAACTCGAAATTCTGTGAAACTAATGCAATATGATGCATTATTAATGCACAAACACAGGCAAGCACAGAGACACAAAGATAAACAAACAGGGAACCTAGGCTTGCAACGAGCATGGAGCAAAGGGTATACCCATTCCCAGAGGGTGTGCACTAAAGGTTCATTGTACCTGTAGAACAAGGCTCTAAGAGGGTGCCCAAAATCATTAGTCCCTCTTTCGGATATTATCAATTTCCTGATTACTCGGTGGTTAATAATATTCTCAAGAGAACCTCTTTTGAGTGTAGCATCGTGTATCAACTATTTCGAGAATACTCCCTCATAGTCACTGCACTACATCCTAGGAAAGGCCAAAGTGGGGTTAAAGGTAACTAAAGGTCCCCAGTATCACAAGCTTCAATCGAAAATAGTGAATGTTTTCACGAATACTCGTTCAATAGTGAATGAGCGGTGATTCTCAAGTCAGCTTAGTCGAGAATCACTCCCTATAAGCCTCGTTGAATATATCACCTTCCTATAATAAGTTCGCTCAAGTCCGGGTGTAGTACTTTGTCTCACCACTCAAGGATATCAACCTAAAAGCAATAAACAGGAGCAATTAAACAAGTAAGCAGATAAATATATAAAATAATAAACAAGCAAAAATAAAGTTAGGGAAACCCACAAGGATGTCCCCCAATGAAGTCGCCATTTATGTCGCGATGAGAATTGGATGTCAAATTATTAATTAATTTGAATCTTAATTCATTGGTTCACCACCGGTCTTTTATTTTTCCAAAGGAAGGGAAAAAGATCGAATTACCCACAATACAATGCAAATGCAAAAGCTAGAGAGTTTAGGTTCGGGGGTTGGTTAAACTTAGGGAAGGTGCTAGCATCCTAAGTTTCTGTAGTACTCTACAGGAACCTCTTGTTTTAATGTTGTTTATTGCTCAGGGTTATCTGCTTAAGGGTGAAAGACCTAATGGTTTAATTCTAAGTATACTCGCTAAGACGTCGCATCTTGTGCCTACATATCCTGACGGGAATGGAATAAGAGTATCTATAGTTACCCTAAAGGGTTTGAGGAACTTTTTGACTGTTGGTCAAAGTTCCAAAGGGATAAGGTTTGTTGATTGATTGGTTCTAGGAGAAAAGACGAGTTGTCATCTTAAGGGAGAACACTCGACTTTGAAGGTGAGAAAATACTTAGAAGGGGGGTTGAATAAGTATCAAGATAAAACTTAGAAGTAAAAACACAAGTATTTTTATCCTGGTTCGTTGAACTCAACTACTCCAGTCCACCCTACCTAGAGTGATTTGCCTTTCTCAAACAAGGACTTAATCCACTATTTAATCAACTGATTACAATAGTAAGCACTAAGAACAATTGTTCAAAGTCTTCTTAAGAACTTCTGATCCCAACTGGATCTTCTTAAGGAACTATTACAATAAAATGTAAGATTAATACAAGTGTATGAATGCTTCTAACAAGCTTTATCACAACAGTGATATTTCACTTAATGTTAAGAACAAAAGAATAAACTCAGCAATAAGAATATTTTATGAGAGCTTGTAAGAGTTTCTTTTTGAGATTCGTTGGTTATATATCACTTTGAAGAAGATGATGAAGACTTGCTTTTATATGCACAGTAGTCCACAAAGTCTTGACATTGGAGGTTGTGTACTGAAAAGGCCTGAACCTTTTTGTCTTTACATCACATGACTTTTCCTAGAAGTAGAATGCACAGAGAAATGCTTTTGGTTTGTGTTCTAGTGTTAAGCATGAAAGAGGAAAGAGTCGTTGAGCTAAATCAAAGGATATTACTTTGAATTCTTCTTCAATAATTATTTCTTTTCAGCAGGGTAACCATCAAATCTTGTATGATCAGAGTCTTGGATTCCCATCAGATTTTGCTGAATCAGAGTAAGGTAGCAAGTGTGCTTTAGCGTGTAGTTCTTTCAGAGCAGAGTTTTATGAATCAGATCCTCAGTACATGCAGCATGTAGTACTCTCAGAGTCTTCTGAAAAACTGTGCTTCTTAACTCTCATACAAAGTTCTTCAATGCTTCAGAGTCTTCAGATCTTATTAGAGTCTTCTGCTTCAGATTCTTCTGCAGCTTTTGCTTCAGATCCTTCTGTAGCTTCTGCTTCAGATCCTTCTGTAACTTCTGCTTCAGATCCTTCTGTAGACAACCCTCAGATTCTTCTATAAGATGATTTTGACTCTTCAGATCCTTCCATAGTTCTATGTTCTGATTAATTTGCTCTTGGATGTATATATACTTTAATTATCTTCAGCAAATATTCATGAATAAATTTTAGAGTATATAATTCTTTAATACAAAATTTCATAAGAGTTATCATCAAAACATAGAGATATTACTAAGAAACAATCTGTGTTCTTACAATCTCCCCCTTTTTGATGATGACAAAACATGAGAAATTTTGTTCAATAATAAAAAATATTAATTAAAACTCCCCCTGAGATTAAGAATCTCCCCCTGAAATGAATACTCTAAGGAAAAGAATACTTCTCTTTTTACTTGAGTGTATTTCAGAATCAGAGTCTGATGACTTCTTTCAAACGCAGAGTCTGGTTAATCAGAGTCTGATGACTTCTTTCAAACACAGAGTCTGGTTTTGCGTTTAGACTCAGAGTACAATTTGCTTCAAGAATCAGAATCTGGTTGGGTAATTCTCAGGATAACTTCAATGGATTTATTTTGTCAGATGAAACAATAGAATCTGAAAGACTTAAATTCACAGATAGTTAATAATATGTCTGAATTTTGTTTTAGTATTTGCTTATGGATTGAATAATCAAAAAGATGTGTAAAGACAGAAAAGATAATAGAAGAAAAACAAAGCAAACAATTTCATTCATTCAGATGATTCACATAACAAATGATAACAAACAAACAAGAGAAAACAGATTCAAAACAGCAGTGCAAAAACATGAAAAGAAACTAGGGTTGACGAGATGCAATCAGGGTCAGAAGATCTATGATCTTTGAAGTAGACTCTTCTTGCTTGGCCATCCAAGTCTTAATCTCTTCAGTGGTTTGTTCTTGTTTGATCATCCAGGACTTGATTTCCTTAACCTCTTTTACAAGTTCTGAATTGTCAGCCTTTACTTCAGGTGCAGATGCATCAATGTCCATATCAGATGCAACATCTTCAGATGGAGAGTCTTCAGCAGGAGCAGCTTCTAGAAGCAGCACTGGTGATTTGGGAATGCTCATCAGAGTTTGTCTTACCAACTCAACAAACTTTGCCTTAGCATCTTCAGCACTGACTGTCTTGAGATGAGAGGCCACCACGTTGATCTTAGAGATAAATTTATCCCAAGCAGCTTCAGACTTAGCAGGATCTATACTGAACAGACACTCTTCTTTCACACGTGCAATCCCCATACGAACTTCCTTTTTGAAATTATCAAACAGTTTTTCAACATCTGATCTAGGGTTGGTGTAAGGAAATTCCTCAGGGGTCACTTTCTCAGCAGATTCAGAGTTTGGCTGAGGTTGTTCACAAGTGATATTAGGAGGTGTTTGATCAGATAGTGGTTAGTCAGATGGTTGAAATGCAGATGGTTGAGGTTCAGACTGTTGAGGTTCAGATGGTTGTGGTATTGTGAGTTGAGGTGTAGGGGTTAGTGAAATTTCAGCTTCAGAGGATGAATTTTGAAAATCTGAGAGGTTGAAATTTGAACGAAGTGCAAGTCTACGATTTATTTGTTCAGGTGCTGATAGATCAGAAAATGCAGGTTTGAATGGATCAGGAATGTTTAAACAAGTGGGTGATGGAACTTCTGATTCAGAATCAGATGATTCATTGGAGTGGCATGAGGTGGATGACAAGACAACCATGGTTGCAAGTGGTTCCAGATCAAGAATGTCATCTGATGGTTCTGGAATAGGTAATGGTTGTTCTATTATTGAGGGATGTTCAGATGGTGTTGGTTAGGGAGGTTCAGATGAAATGGGTTGAGGTTGATGTTCTGGTGATTGTTGTTGTTGTTCTGGTGGTGTTTGTTGTTGTTGTTGTTGAGGTTCTGGTTGTTGTTGTTGAGGTTCTGGCTGAGATGGTTCTTGTTGTTGGTGTTCTGGTTGGATTTTTGTTTGAGGTGGTTCAAATGGAGTTTGTACAAAAGATGGTTGTGAAAGTGTAGTTTGAGATGAAGGGGGTTCAGATGTATGAATTCCAGATGATGGTGGTACAGATGAATGTGGTCTAGAAGGTGATGAAGGAGATGAAGGTAATGGAGAGTGAATGGTTGGAGTTGGATCAGATGTTAATACCTGCTTGATAGTTTCTCTTATGTCTTCCAGACTAGCTTCTGGAGGAGTGGGTCTCACTTTCTTTACCTTCTTAGGCTTAGCAGCAGCTTCAGAGGCTTTTCTCTTTGGCTGAGCCTCAGATCCTTCTTCAACAATCTTCTTTGAGCGTCTTTCTCTAGCAGGATTGAGCAGAACTTCTCCTTCCTTCTGGACGATGTTCACAGGCAGAGGAATACCTTCTTTTAAACATTCAGCAATGAATGTCAGAATGATGTGCCTAGGTTCATCAGTAGTGAACATTGGAAAATCTTCAACAGGAATCCTTCTGTTGCTTACATCCTTAGTAGCAATTTTCTTGGGTTTGCTCGCAAGCTCTGTGATGACCTTCATCCTCTTCAGAGTATTGCCATTGATGACAGAACCTATGACATATGACAGATCCTCTGCCAATCCAGTATCATACAGATATTTCACAAGACCATTCTCTGTTAGAATGTCTGATATCAGCCTACCCATAGGAATCCAATTCCTAACTTTTCCAGTTTTGACTCTTACATCTTCTCTTGTTTCCTTTATGTTATTCAGAAGGTGACTGAACAGAAGATAAGGCAAGTCCACCTTCTTTCCCTTGCTCATACAGAACATAAAGTATAGTTGTTCAGCACTGACATAGTCTGGGGAATTTGATGATTTTCTGTGAAAAATGGAACTCATGAAAATCTTGGCCCAGATCCTGTAGACTGGCTTCAGTTCCCATACTTTGCTAGTTGGTGTCCCAACAATAGTAACTTCTTGAAACACATCAGCAAGATCCACACGAGCAGATTGTAGACTGGTTTCACCATCAGTTTCAGAGTATCCAATTAGTTGTCTGATCAGCTTCTCAGTAATCACAATCTTCTTTCCAAGGACAGAAGAATGGATGAACTTAGGGCACACCTGAGCATGTATCCAGAATTCTTTCACCAAAGTTGGATAAACAGGACCCATAAGCCTGTCAAAGTACTTTGTCCAACTCTGAGTTTGAATGGTTGAAGAAATATTAAACCCATTTTCTTCAATGGATTCAAGGTCTATGAAGCATTCACTCAGAACTTCCAGTTCTATGGTTGGAGTGAGAAGAGTTCTTACAGGTTCTTCGTAAGCTTCAGCATTAGGAACAGAACCAACAATGGTTGATTGCATTTGAGCAGATGTTGATGAAGAAGATGCCATCGATGTTCTTGAGAGAGAGGTTTTAGGTTTAGGGTTTAGATGGAGAGCAAAGAGACGACAGAAATGCATAAAGGGTTCATGAGGTGAAAAGTGTGAAATGGTGTGATTTATGATATTTATAGATAAAATCAGATACACAAATAGTCACATAGGCACGCTTCACATTTAATAAAAAAGTAAAAACATCATTGCACAACAATTATGATTCTGACAGATGGGGGGAAATCAAGAAAGTTCAGATTTTCAAAGCAGTACTTCAATCGTTAATTCAGTAAAGTGCACTCTACCTTTTCAGTTCTGAGCTACGAGTGTTTGATTGCTTGTGCCTCTGAAATCTTTTGAGAAATGAAACGTTAGACAATGTTCAGATCCTCTGAATATTTGTTAGTTCAGATTTACACAAGTAAAATAATTCAAGAAAATGAATAAATTAACAGATGAAATACTTCAGAGCATTAAACATTTTGCATCTGAGAAGTTTGCCTCTGATAAATATTATTCTGGACAAAAATCCATACCAATATTTTTCAGAATAAACTTGAACCTATCTTCAGCAAGGGGTTTTGTAAAAATATCAGCCCATTGATGATCTGTATCAACAAAGACTAAGTTTATAATACCCTTCTGAACATAGTCTCTGATGAAATGATGTTTAATTTCTATATGTTTTGCCTTAGAGTGTAAAATTGGATTTTTAGACAAACATATAGCAGAAGTATTGTCACAGAAGATAGATACATTACTCTCAAAGATCTGATAGTCCTCTAATTGACTCTTCATCCAGAGCATCTGCGTGCTACATCCATCAACAGCAATGTATTCTGCCTCTGTTGTAGAAAGTGCAATTGTGGGTTGCTTCTTGCTGTACCATGAGATCAGATGACTTCCAAGGAACTGACAGCTTCCAGAAGTACTTTTACGCTCTACTCTGTCTCCAGCATAGTTAGCATCACAGAATCCAACTAATGTATATTTATTAGATCTTCTGTAACACAGACCCACGTTAGTAGTACCTTTCAGATACCTTAGAATCCTCTTAACAGTAGTTAAGTGAGATTCTCTAGGATCTTATTGGAATCTTGCACATAAACATACACTGAACAGAATGTCAGGTCTAGAAGCAGTCAAGCAGAGAAGAGATCCTATCATACCTCTGTAGAGTTTCTGATCTACTTTCTTACTTACCTCTTCCTTGCCTAGTGTACTAGTTGGATGCATGGGAGTCTTTGCCATCTTACTATCAGTCATGTTAAATTTCTTCAAAAGTTCTTTAACATATTTGGTCTGATGAATGTAAGTGCACTCTGGAGTTTGGTTAACTTGAATTCCCAGAAAGAATTTCAATTCTCCCATCATGCTCATTTCAAATTCTGCCTGCATACATTGAGCAAACTTCTTTCCCAGCATAGTATTGGTAGATCCAAATATAATATCATCCACGTATATTTGACATATTAGAAGATCTTTCTTAAATGTTTTACAAAAGAGTGTTGTGTCCACCTTGCCTCTGATGAAATTTTTCTCCAGAAGAAAATTGCTTAATCTCTCATACCAAGCTCTGGGAGCTTGTTTTAAACCATACAGAGATTTCTTTAGTTTGAAAACATGTTCTGGAAATTTTTCACTCTCAAAACCAGGAGGCTGGTGAACATAAACTTCTTCTTCTATAATACCATTTAGAAAGGCACTTTTAACATCCATCTGATATAGAGTGATGTTATAATGTGCAGCAAATGAAATAAGAAGGCGTATAGATTTTAACCTTGCCACTGGAGCATAAGTTTCAGTGTAATCAATACCTTCTTGTTGACTGTACCCTTGAGCAATAAGCCTTGCCTTATTTCTTTCAACTTCTCCTTTCTCATTAAGCTTATTTCTGAAGACCCACTTAGTTCCAATTATGTTGAATCCTTTTGGTCTTGGAACTAAGTCTCACATCATTTCTGGTGAACTGATTTAGCTCTTCTTGCATGGCAATAATCCAGTCATTGTCTTGCAGAGCTTCATCCATAGTGGTTGGTTCAATTACTGACACCAATCCAAATAATGATGCTTCAGAGGATCTGAGGAAGGATCTTGTTCTGATAGGGTCATCCTTTTTTCCAATGATCACATTCGCTGGATGAGAAGCTTTGATTCTGGAAGATGATCCTGTAACAGTTGATTCTTCAGAAATGTTTAAGTTGTTCATCTGAGAAGTCAAAGGAATTGCATCTGGCGTTGCTTCTGGTTCCTTTACTTGAGCTTTGTCTGCCTCTGATCCTTCAGAGTCTGTGAAGACTACTTCTCTATCTGCAGAATTTTCAAACTGCTTTGGCTTTTCAATGCCAAGCTTATCATCAAATCTAACATGTATATATTCTTCCACAATCTGTGATTCAGTATTGTACACTTTGTATCCCTTAGAGCGTTCAGAATATCCAAGCATGAAACACTTCTGTGCTTTAGAATCAAACTTGCTAAGATTCTCTTTAGTGTTCAACATATAACAAACGCATCCAAAAGGATGAAAATAAGCAATGTTGGGCTTTCTGTTCCTCCACAATTCATAGGGAGTCTTTTCCAGAAGAGGTCTTACAGACACTCTGTTCTGAATGTAACATGCTGTGTTGATTGCTTCTGCCCAAAAGTGCTTTGCCAGATTAGTCTCATTGATCATTGTTCTGGCCATTTCTTGCAGAGTTCTATTTTTCCTCTCTACAACTTCATTCTGTTGTGGAGTTCTAGGACAGGAAAAATCATGAGCAATGCCATTTTCATTAAAATATTTTTCAAAATATTTGTTTTCAAATTCACCACCATGATCACTTCTGACTTTTATGATTTTGAAATCTTTTTCATTTTGGACTTGTTTGCAGAAGTCAAAGAACACAGAATGTGACTCATCCTTGTGTTTTAAGAACTTTACCCATGTCCATCTACTATAGTCATCAACAATGACTAATCCATACTTCTTGCCTCTGATGGATGCAGTTTTCACTGGTCCAAACAGATCAATATGAAGTAATTCTAATGGTCTGGAAGTAGAAACAACATTTTTTGATTTAAACGATGATTTTGAAAACTTCCCTTTTTGACATGATTCACAAAGAGCATCTGAGGTAAACTTCAACTTAGGAAGTCCTCTGACAAGATTAAGTTTATTAATCTGAGATATACGTCTCATATTAATATGTCCTAATCTTCTGTGTCAGACCCATTGCTCCTCATTAACAGACAAGAGGCATTTAACATTCTGAACCTTAAGTTCTGAAAGATTTATTTTATAAATGTTGTTCTTCCTCTTTCCACTAAATAGGATTGAGCCATCCTTTTGACTAATAGCTTTACAACATTTTTGATTAAAGACTATATCATAACCATTGTCACTTAATTGACTTATGGACTATAGATTATGCTTTAGTCCTTCTACAAGTAAAACATTAGTGATAGAAGGAAGGTTACCATTTCCAATAGTGCCAGATCCAATGATCTTGCCCTTTTGATTCCCTCCAAATTTCACGTCACCTCCAGATCTAAGCTCCAGACTTTGGAACATAGACCTTTCTCCCGTCATATGTCTAGCATCTAGAGTCCAGATACCATGACTGACGTCCTGACCTTGCTGCTAAGAACATCTGCAACAGGAATTATTTTACTTTTAGGTACCCAGATCTTCTTGGGTCCTTTTGGGTTAGTTGTTCTGAAGGTTCGTCTAAACTTCTATTTTTCAACATAGGGTTTATTCTGACTAGCCTTAGATTTAAACACATGAATGTTCTTTTCAGTACGAGTGTGTTCAATATCATTCAAATGACCAAATTTAAAATTGGAATATAAAGGAGTCTTCTTGATGATAATTTTATCAACAGATTTTGGATTTAAATCAGAGGAAGATTTATATCTAATTCCTTTTTTGTTATTTCTGCTAACTCCATAGATCATAGAAGCCATTTTGCTTCTGTCTATGCTTTTAGCAAGAAACTTCTGAAAGCTGTAGTCATACTTTTCCAAAATATTTTTGCATTCAGACTCAGTTTCAGAATCAGAGTTTTGTTGAGCTAATTCAAAATCATTTTTCATTTTTAAGTTCTTTTCATTTAGCTCAGCCACTTCTGATTTGAGAATATTACTCTCAGATACAAGATTGCTTTGACGCTCCTTGTATTTGAGCTTAATATTATTATAGCTCTTCAGAACCTCTGATAACACTTTGATAAGTTCATCTTTAGTGAGTTTAGCCATTACCTCTTCAGCGTCAGAGTCAGATTCAGAACCTGAAATTCCTTCCTCCTGATCTTCTATGTCTGCCATCAATGCTACATTGGCACATTCTTCTTCTGCCTCAGATTCAGATTCAGATGTATCTGAATCATCCCAGGTTGCCATTAGAGCCTTCTTCTTCTTATCAAATTTTCTTTTAGGCTTTTCTTTCAGAAGCTTTGGACAATCATTTTTGTAATGCCCAGGTTCTTTACATTCGTAGCAGACAACCTCCTTTTTGCCAGATCTTCTGTGTCCAGAAGATTCCTTTCTTTGGTCAGGCTTCTTGAAGTTTCTAAACTTCTTTCCTTTATGCTTCCAGAGTTTGTTTATTCTTCTGGACAGCATGGATAATTCATCTTCATCTTCAGATGAGGATTCTTCAGAGCTTTCCTCTATTACCTGCAACACTTTAGCAGATTTATTAGATTTTAAGGAAATTGACTTACCTTTCTTCTGAGGCTCATCTTCCTCAAGTTCAATTTCATGGCTCCTTAGTGAGCTGATTAGTTCCTCCAAGGAAATCTGATTCAGATCTTTAGCCATTTTCAGCACAGTCACCATAGGTCTCCATCTGGTAGGTAAGCTTCTGATGATCTTCTTCACGTGATCAGCAGTAGAGTAACCTTTATCCAGAACCTTTAGTCCAGCTGTAAGTATTTGAAATCTGGAGAACATGGCTTCAACAGATTCAGCTTCTTCCATCTTGAAAGCTTCATACTTCTAAATTAGAGCCAGAGCCTTTGTCTCCTTGACTTGAGAGTTTCCCTCATGAGTCATTTTCAAGGACTCAAACATGTCAAATGCAGTTTCTCTATTTGTGATCTTTTCATACTCAGTGTGAGATATTGCATTTAACAATATTGTTCTAGCCTTATGATGATTTCTAAATTTCTTCTTTTGGGCTTCTGTCATAGATTTTCTATCTACTTTCTTGCCATTCCCATCAATGGGATGAACATATCCATCTATGACCAAATCCCATAAATTAGCATCATAACCAAGGAAAAAACTTTCAATCCTGTCTTTCCAATAATCAAATTTCTCCCCATCAAACATAGGGGGTTTGGTACTGATTCTGTCTCTTTCTTCATACTTGTTAGATGTTGAAACATCAGCCATTATAAACAACCAAATATAAGTATCAAAGTTTTTCTCACTGGATCTTTTCTGTCACTGTGAAGTGGTAGCACACACAGAACCGGAGCTCTGATGCCAACTGAAGGTGAGAAAATACTTAGAAGGGGGGGTTGAATAAGTATCAAGATAAAACTTAGAAGTAAAAACACAAGTATTTTTATCCTGGTTCGTTGAACTCAACTACTCCAGTCCACCCTACCTAGAGTGATTTGCCTTTCTCAAACAAGGACTTAATCCACTATTTAATCAACTGATTATAATAGTAAGCACTAAGAACAACTGTTCAAAGTCTTCTCAAGAACTTCTGATCCCAACTGGATCTTCTTAAGGAACTATTCCAACAAAATGTAAGATTAATACAAGTGTATGAATGCTTCTAACAAGCTTTATCACAATAGTGATATTTCACTTAATGTTAAGAACAAAAGAATAAACTCAGCAATAAGAATATTTTATGAGAGCTTGTAAGAGTTTCTTTTTGAGATTCGTTGGTTATATATCACTTTGAAGAAGATGATGAAGACTTGCTTTTATATGCACAGTAGTCCACAAAGTCTTGACATTGGAGGCTGTGTACTGAAAAGGCCTGAACCTTTTTGTCTTTACATCACATGACTTTTCCTGGAAGTAGAATGCACAAAGAAATGCTTTTGGTCTGTGTTCTAGTGTCAAGCATCAAAGAGGAAAGAGTCGTTGAGCTAAATCAAAGGATATTACTTTGAATTCTTCTTCAATAATTATTTCTTTTCAGCAGGGTAACCATCAAATCTTGTATGATCAGAGTCTTGGATTCCCATCAGATTTTGCTGAATCAGAGTAAGGCAGCAGGTGTGCTTTAGCGTGTAGTTCTTTTAGAGCAGAGTTTTATGAATCAGATCCTCAGTACATGCAGCGTGTAGTACTCTCAGAGTCTTCTGAAAAACTGTGTTTCTTAACTCTCATACAAAGTTCTTCAATGCTTCAGATCTTATTAGAGTCTTCTGCTTCAGATCCTTCTGTAACTTCTGCTTCAGATCCTTCTGTAGCTTCTGCTTCAGATCCTTCTATAGACAGCGCTCAGATTCTTCTATAAGATTATTTTGACTCTTCAGATCCTTCCATAGTTCTATGTTCTGATTAATTTGCTCTTGGATGTATATATACTTTAATTATCTGCAGCAAATATTCATGAACAAATTTTAGAGTATATAATTCTTTAATACAAAATTTCATCAGAGTTATCATCAAAACATAGAGATATTACTAAGAAACAATTTGTGTTCTTACAGACTTAACCACCACAACTTGTAGGAGATGGTTGATAACACGAAATCATATAGATATTTTCATGCATAATTCAACTAAAGTCTAACCGTTTTCGATCCGATTTCGGGTTATTTCCGTGTATTTTTCTGATGTTTTGCAGGTATTCAACGATCACGTCTAAACAAGGCAACATGAAGAAAAGAAGCAATCTCAGATGAAATATGGACGAAAAAGGAGTGAAAACACAATGAAAAGCGCAGCAAGCTGTTTTTGCTGATGTGACGACCGTCACAGCTTCATGACGATCGTCACACGGGTGACGACCGTCACACCTTGTGACGACCGTCATGCAGGCAAAAACGCCCCACTCAAATTACACGTCAAAGGATCAGTTCCAATTCCCACAGAGTGGACCACTACTCCCTAAATTATCTGCCTCAAGGTCCATCATCTTCAGTGATAACCGTTGGGATTCCACTTCTATAAAAAGGGAAGCAGGGGACTTCAGAAGGGGTGCTGCATTCATACCACAAAGTGCTGCCGAATTTACTTTCCAGAGCATTATTTTCCAGTTTTATTCTTATTTGTTTCTCTTTACCTTTCCTGTATTCCCATTTTCATTCTTCTGCAATTTCTATTTTATTGTACGATCAAATTGGCACTAAAGACCAGAATCCTGCCAACATCTGTGGAGGATCTGCCCAAAGGCCAATTGGCATATTTACAGGTTTTCATTTTGATCGACTTCAGTTTTATTATAATGCAAATTATTATTTATTATTCTTATTTATATTTTATCTTTCCCAAATCCATGTCTAGCTAAACTTAGGTAATCGATATGTAGTAATAATTCGAATGGGATTTGATAACCACTGGTTGAAAAACTTTGTTTTCAAAAAGTAATTCATGGTCTGAGTGTTTAAAATTGATTCACTGAATAAACTTCGTCGCGAAAGCGAGAACTTATTTAAAAGTAGTTTTGCCACGAAAGTGGGAAATTAATTAAGATACGAACCAACAAGCGAAAGCTGCGGTAAGGTCAAATAGTAAACACTAGGCATTTGTTTTAATAACAGCGAAAGCACTTTAAAATGAATTAGAACTTAGAGATTTCCAAAAATTAATTTTAACCCCGAACGGGATACGAAAGTGTACGTTTGGCCCTTAGGATTATGATTAGCGTCAATAACCATCGTGAGACGAGAGTCTTCAAATCTCCATTTTCTGCTTAAATAAACTTTGAAAATTATTTCATACATCAGTAATTTATCAAATCCCTGAAGAACACAATTACTACGTATCGATTCAATCAATTATAATCTAAATAGTAATCTTAGTTCCCTTTTAGTGACAATCTTATTCCCTTAAACATATTCTACCTAGCTAAACATAGTAACTCCCAAGAACACTAGTTTGATTACGAGTCCCTATGGGATCGATATCTATTATTACTACGCGATAGATTGTGCACTTGCAGTTAGGTTGTATTAGACATAGAAAGTCGCGATCAAGTTTTTGGCGCCGTTGCCGGGGAACCGTTTAGTCAATAGTGTAACCTTCTGTTACACCGTATAGACTAGGTTAACAATTTTCATTTTTTTCCTTTACTAGTGAAGGTGAGAAAATACTTAGAAGGGGGGGGTTGAATAAGTATGACAGAAAATAATCAAAGATAAAAACACAAGTATTTTTATCCTGGTTCGTTGAACTCAACTACTCCAGTCCACCCTTTTCAAGAGTGATTTGCCTTTCTCAACAAGGACTTAATCCACTATTCAAATCAACTGATTACAAATAGCAACACCTAAGAACAACTGTTCTTAGTCTTCTCAAGAGATACTGATCTACCTAGATCCTCTTAAGGAAAACTTCCTTTACAAATTAATGTAATACAATGTAAGAGTAAGAAATGCTTCTATGAAAGCTATAAACACAACTGTGTTATTTCTCTAAGTTTAGAACAATGTATGAACTATGAAGAATATGAGAGCTTGAGAGTTTCTTCGCTTGAGAGTAAGTTTTTCAAATTCGTCACTTGAAGAATGAGCTATGATATCCTTTATATAGCCACTTGAATATTGGAGAGAATATTTTACCGTTGGAGAAGATATTTCCAATATCAAATAGTACTGTCCTTTGTACTATTGCAGCAGAGAGACGGCGCACAAATAGTGGGTGTAGCAATTGTCTGCTGAGCTGTGAGTTTACCATATGTGGAATGTACCAGAGGAATAATATTCTTGCAGAGAATTATGTCTATCCCAATTAAGGAAAGATTTGCTGGCATATTCCAACAGATATATTAAAATAATCTTCTTCAAAATAATTCTTCAGATAGTTCAGATCAACAATCAATATCAGAGTCTTCAGTCTTCAGATTCTTCTGGAAACTTCAGAGCCTAAGATGTTCTTCAGATGTTGATGAATCAGAGTCTGGTGCAGCTGTGTGCTTGAAGCGTAACATGCTCTTAGATCAGAGTCTTCACTCAGATCAGAGTCTTCTCTCATTCAGAGTCTCTTCACTCAGAGTCTTCTTTCATTCAGATTCTTGATAATATATGCAGCGTGTTGTATCTTCAGAATCTTGATGACTAAGCTCTTATACTTCAGATTCTTCTAATCTTCAGATGCTCTTGAGCCATTCAGAATTTATTGTTCACATCAAATTTGCTCTTTAAGATTAAAATCTTTTGTGCCTGTAGAAAACAGTTTAGAACAAATTTAGAGAGTATAATTCTTGTATACAAATTATCATTAATGTTATCATCAAAACATAGAGATATTACTAAGACACAATCTGTGCTCTTACAATCTCCCCCTTTTTGATGATGACAAAACATGAGCAATTTGTTCAATAAAAGTATGAATTAAAATTACTCCCCCTGAGATTAACAATCTCCCCCTGAAATGAATACTCTAATGGAATTAGATACTTCCCTTTCTGGTTGAGTACATTTCAGATTCAGAGCCTGATTACATTTCAGATTCAGAGCCTGATTGAAGCCTGGTTAACATCCTGATTGAAGCCTGGTTGACATATGTTTGACTTCTAGAGTCAAAGCTTGATGCCATATTAAAGCTTGATGCCAGATGAACAACTTCAAAACACCTGGTTGTTTATCTTGCCATTTCCTGTCTTGAGTTATTTTTAGATCATAGTACTCAAGGTTAGATATCAGAGTCTGGTCTTTAGATATCAGAGTCTGGTTTACTCAGATTTAGCTATTTTTGATCAGGTTCTGAAAAGATAGATCTCAGGAAAAACTTCAATGAAATTTGTCAGAGTCTGGTTAGATTCAAAGAATGTTAGTAACATGTCTGACTTAGTTCAGATAATTGCTTATAGATTTGAACAATCAGATTCTATTTTGTTTCTCCCCCTTTTTGTCATAATCAAAAAGAATTTTAAAAGACAGTAAAGATGCAGAAGAGACACATATCCAGATAAGCAAAAAGATCATTGTCATTAAGATAACATCCAGATTCAGATAGAAGCAAACAAAACATATCAGAAGAAAATCAAAACAAAGCAAAACATGAACAACTTGTGCAAAACATCAAGTAGGTTTAGCAGATGAGGCTTGTTGAGAAGCAATGAGTTGCAGCAGTGCTGTAATCCTTTCTGAATTTTCATCTTGCTTAGCCATCCAAGTTTTCATTTCTTCATTTGTTTTCTTTTGATCAACCATAAAGTCCTTAAGTTCTTTGACATCCTTCTGAAGATCTGTAGATTCTGAAATGGTAGATTCTGAAACAATAGATTCTGAAACATTCTTAGTAACATCAGGTGCAGGAATTTCTGGAGGTGGAGGAGCTTCTAGAAGAAGAATAGGAGGAGGGTTTCTCTTAATCCGTTTTTGATAAGCAGCAAGCCTTACTTTTGACAATCTAAGACATTGAGTCCTGATTTTCAAAGCCTCCCTATTCAGTCTGTAAAGATATTTCTTCCAAACAGCATTAGCAGCCTCTTTGTCCATAGTAGTCATGCAAACATCCATAATGTCAGCAAAGTCTGAGACATTATCCTTTTCAAAATCTCTTAACAGAGTATAAACACTTGATCCCAATTCTGCTTCATCAGGGATTCTGGGTTGGGTTGGTTGTGTTTGTGGTGTTTGTTCAGAAGGTTTAGGTTGTGAAGATGGATGTTCAGATGTTTGTGGTTCAGAAGGTTGAGGATTGATTTGTGGTTCAGATGTTGGTTGGTTGGTTGGTTCAGATGTTGGTTGTGGAGTGTTTTGGATTTCAAGAGGTTGTGGAGTGAGAGTTTGAGTTGGGGAATTTTGTGGAGAGGGTGGATGTTCAGAAGTTGGAGATTTAAACAGTTGTTTCCAAACACTCTCAGAACGAGGTTGTTTGAGATCATTCAAGCATTCATTAATGTAACCAGATGATTCATCATCAGATGATGTATCAGAGTGGTTAGATTTTTCAGAAGTTGAAGATAAAATGATAGAACGGTTTAAAGGTGTGACATCTAATATTTCATTAGGATCAATGAGATTTTCAGGATGGTCAGAGTGTTCAGGGTGAACATCCTCTGGAATGGTAGATTCTGGGATAGTGTTTTGTGGTTGTGGTGTTGTTTGTTGAGTTTGTTGAGGAATGTTTGTTTGAATATTTGTTGGTTGTGGTGTATGAGTCTCAGATGGTCTAGATCTTTTAAATATGAGGGGTGAGTCAGATGGTGTGGGGGTAGCAGAGTGATGAACAGGATTAGAATCAGTGTTAAATACCTGTTTCAGAGTATCTCTAATTTCTTCAAAAGTTGCTGCAGGAGGATTTGGTTGAACCTTCTTCAGCTTCTTCCTTTTCTTCTTCTTTTCAGCATCTGAATGCTTCCTTTTCTTCTGATGACCTTCACTATCCATTTTTCTCTTACGTCTTCTTTCCCTTGTCAAATCAGGAAGAACTTGGCCTTCCTTCTGCACAAGATTGGCAGGAATCTCAACACCATCTCTTATGCAGCGAGCAACATACTCAGCAATAAGTTCTCTAGGTTCATCTGAGGTGAATAAAGGAAAATCCTCAACAGGAATCCTTCTTCCCCTAACTTCTTCAGAGTTAGTTTTCCTTGGTTTCTCAGATAAATCTTCAACCAGTTTCATCCTTCTCAGAGTTAAACCATTTATTTCAGAGCCAATGATATAATTCAGATCTTCTGTCAACCCAGCCTCTTGCAGATGCGCCACAAGTTGGTTTTCTATCAGAATATCTGAAATCAGCCTTCCCATAGGGATCCATGTTCTGACTTTTCCAGTTTTATCTCTGGCTGTTTCCCTTGTTTCCTTGACGTGAGATACCAGATGATTAAACAACAGATATGGAAGATCAATCTGAATGTTTTGGTGTAAACAATACATGAAGTAAAGTTGTTCAGCATTAACATAATCAGATGAGTTTGAAGAGGGTCTGTGAAAGATGGTGTTCATGAAAATCTTAGCCCATATCTTGTAAGTGGGTTTCAAGAACTTAACCTTCTTACAAGGTTCACCAGTAGTGCAGATTTCTTGACAAACATCTTTCAGGTCTTCACGCGCAGAAGACAGAGAGGTTACTCCATCAGTTGCCTTAAAACCTATGAGTTTCCTGATCAGATTTTCAGTGATAACAATCTTCTTTCCCAGCACAGAGGAGTGAATGAACTTTGGAGTAGCAAATGCATGAATCCAAAACTCCTTCACTAACTTTGGATACACAGGACCCATAAGCCTGTCAAAGTAACCGTCCCAGCCTTGTGCTTTGATTGAAGAAATCAGATCAAACCCATTTTCAGCAAGATCTTCTAAATCCACGAAACTTTCACACAGTACTTCAAGTGAATCAACAGGAGTTAGGAGAGTGCGTACTGGTTCTATGACAGTGGTAGCATCTTTGGTAGTAACTGCTTTTGAAGTGGATGCCATTGTTGATGATGAAGAAGATGAAGATTTCTGGGTTCTTTTAGGGTTTGAAAAGAGAGAGAACAACAGACAAAAGCGCATATGTGTTTGAGAATGTGAAAAGTGTGAATGTGTTAAGAGAGTGGTTTATATAGACAAATAAAGCAAGCATGGGAAACACAACAGACACACATAGGACACATACGCACGTTTGCATTAAATGAAAAGTAATCATTTTTAATTATGATATGACATTTGGGGGAAAATCAAGACAGATTGAGATTTTCAAAGCAATACCTTAAACGTCATAATCAGTAGGTGTACTCCATCTTTTCAGATTCTGAGTGACACGTGTTTGCTTGCATGTGATTCTATAACTCTTAAGAAATGAAACGTTTTCAACTTTCAGATCCTCTGAGATGGTCAGTATAGAGTTTCACACAAAAAAAATAAATCACAGAAAAAATAAACAAGCAATACAGATGAAATACTTCAGAGTGTTAAACACTTAGCATCTGAGAAGTTGACTCTGAGAAATATTACTCTGGACAAAAATCCATACAAATATTTTTCAGAATAAACTTAAACCTATCTTCAGCAAGGGGTTTTGTGAAAATATCTGCCCATTGATGATCTGTATCAACAAAGGCTAAATTTATTACACCCTTCTGAACATAGTCTCTGATGAAATGATGTTTAATCTCTATATGTTTGGCCTTAGAGTGTAAAATTGGATTTTTGGATAAACATATAGCTGAAGTATTGTCACAGAAGATAGAAAGATTACTCTCATAGATTTGATAATCTTCTAGTTGACTCTTCATCCAGAGCATCTGAGTGGAACATCCAGCAGCAGCAATGTATTCTGCCTCTGTGGTTGATAGTGCAATTGTTGGTTGCTTCTTGCTGTACCACGAGATCAGATGACTTCCAAGAAACTGACAGCTTCCAGAAGTACTTTTGCACTCAACTCTATCTCCAGCATAGTCAGCATCACAGAATCCAACTAGTGAATATTTGTCAGATCTTCTGTAACACAAACCAACATTAGCAGTACCTTTCAGATACCTTAGAATCCTCTTAACAGCAGTTAAGTGTGATTCTCTAGGATATGATTGGAATCTAGCACATAAACAAACACTAAACAGAATGTCTGGTCTAGAAGCAGTCAAATAAAGAAGAGATCCTATCATACCTCTGTAGAGTTTCTGATCTACCTTCTTACTTACCTCTTCCTTACCTAGAGTGCTTGTAGGATGCATTGGAGTCTTTGCCATTTTGCTATCCAGCATGTTAAACTTCTTCAGAAGTTCTTTAACATACTTGGTCTGATGTATGTAGGTGCACTCTGGAGTCTGATTTACTTGGATTCCCAGAAAGAATCTCAGTTCTCCCATCATGCTCATCTCAAATTCTTCCTGCATACATTTAGCAAACTCCTTTCCAAGCATAATATTTGTTGATCCAAAAATAATATCATCTACATAAATTTGACAAATCAACAAATCTTTCTTAATGGTTTTACAAAATAGTGTGGTATCCACTTTTCCTCTGATGAAATTTTTCTTCAGAAGAAAATTACTCAACCTCTCATACCAAGCTCTGGGAGCTTGTTTTAGTCCATAAAGAGATTTTTTCAGTTTGTAAACATGATCTGGAAAATTTTCATTTTCAAAACCAGGAGGTTGGTGGACATACACTTCCTCTTCTATAATTCCATTAAGAAAAGCACTTTTAACATCCATCTGATAAAGAGTGATGTTATGTTGTGCAGCAAATGAAATAAGCAAGCGTATAGACTCTAACCTTGCAACAGGAGCATATGTTTCTGTGTAGTCTATGCCTTCTTGTTGGCTGTAGCCTTGAGCAACCAGTCTTGATTTGTTCCTTTCAACTTCTCCTTTCTCATTTAGTTTATTTCTGAAAACCCATTTTGTTCCAATAACATTGAAACCTTTAGGTCTTGGAACCAGATCCCAGACTTCATTCCTTGTGAATTGATTCAGCTCCTCTTGCATAGCTAAAATCCATTCATTATCTTCCAGAGCCTCATCAACAGATGTTGGTTCTATAATTGACACTAAGCCACAGAAGGAAGATTCAGAAGTTCTAAGAAATGCTCTTGTCCTTATTGGATCATCTTTCTTTCCAATTATCACATCCTCTGGATGAGAAGCTTTCATTCTGGAAGAAGATCCTCTGACTGTTGGTCTTTCAGAAATATGCAGATTGTCAAGTTGGGAAGTTAGAGGCGTAGCATCTGGATTTGCTTCAGAGTCTTTGTTTTCAGTCTTGTCTGCCTCTGAGCCTTCAGAGTCTGTGAGAATAACTTCTCTATCTGCAGAACTTTCAACTTGCTTTGGCTTTTCAGAGCCAAGCTTATCATCAAATCTAACATGAATAGATTCTTCCACAATCTGTGTTTCAGTATTGAATACTCTGTAGCCTTTAGAGCGTTCAGAATAACCAAGCATGAAACACTTCTGTGCTTTGGAATCAAACTTGTTCAGATGATCTTTAGTGTTAAGCATATAACAAATACATCCAAATGGATGAAAATAAGCAATGTTGGGCTTTCTGTTTCTCCACAATTCATAGGGAGTCTTTTCCAGAAGAGGTCTTACAGACACTCTGTTCTGAATATAACATGCTGTATTTATTGCTTCTGCCCAAAAGTATTTTGCCAGATTTGTCTCGTTGATCATGGTTCTGGCCATTTCTTGCAATGTTCTATTTTTCCTCTCTACAACTCCATTTTGTTGTGGAGTTCTAGGACAGGAGAAATCATGTGCAATTCCTTTTTCAGAAAAATATTTTTCAAAATATTTGTTTTCAAATTCACCACCATGATCACTTCTGACTTTAATAATTTTGCATTCTTTTTCAGTCTGGACTTGATTGCAGAAGTCAATGAACACAGAATGAGACTCATCCTTGTGTTTTAGAAACTTTACCCATGTCCATCTGCTGTAGTCATCTACAATGACTAACCCATACTTCTTGCCTCTGATGGATGCAGTTTTCACTGGTCCAAACAGATCAATATGAAGTAATTCCAATGGTCTAGAGGTGGAAACAACATTTTTTGGTTTAAAATGAGATTTTGAAAATTTACCCTTTTGACATGCGCCACACAGAGCATCTGAATTGAACTTCAGATTAGGGAGTCCTCTGACCAGATTGAGTTTATTAATCTGAGATATACGTCTCATATTAATATGTCCCAATCTTCTATGCCAGGCCCATTGCTCATCATTCACAGATAAAAGGCATTTTACATTTTGAACTTTAAGTTCTGAAAGGTTAATTTTGTAAATGTTGTTTTTCCTCTTTCCACTGAATAGGATTGAACCATTCTTTTGACATACAGCTTTGCAACATTTTTGATTAAAGATGATATCATAACCATTGTCACTTAATTGACTTATGGACAATAGATTATGTTTCAATCCTTCAACTAACAGAACATTAGAAATAGAGGGTAGGTTACCATTACCTATTGTACCAGAGCCAATGATCTTGCCCTTCTGGTTCCCTCCAAATTTCACGTCCCCTCCAGATCTAAGTTCCAGGCTTTGGAACATAGACCTTTCGCCCGTCATATGTCGTGAGCATCCAGAGTCCAGGTACCATGATTGGTGTCTGGATTTTGCTGCTAAGAACATCTGCAACAGGTATAATTTTACTTTTAGGTACCCAGATCTTCTTGGGTCCTTTGGGGTTAGATGTTCTGTGGTTTTGCCTAAACTTCTGTTTTTCAACATAGTGTTTATTCTGGCTAACCCTTGGCTTAAACACATAAGTACTCTTTTCAGAGCTTGTATGTTTAATATCATTCAGATGACCAAACTTAAAATGAGAATACAGAGGAGTCTTCTTGATGAAGAGTTTATCAACAGACTTTGGATTGCTTCCAGAGGAGGATTCACATCCAATGCCTCTTCTGTTGTTCCCACTAACACCATAGATCATAGAAGCCATTTTGCTTCTGTCTATGCTTTTAGTGAGGAATCTTTTGAAACTGGAGTCATATTTTTCTAAAATATTTTCACTTGACTCTGTTTCAGTATCAGATTCTTGTTGAGTTGTTTCTAAATCATTTTTGAGTTTTAAATTTATTTCTTTCTGCTCAACAAGTTCTGTTCTCAGAAGATCAATCTCAGATTCAAGATTGCTTTTCAGCTTCTTGTATTTGAGTTTAACCTTGCTGTAGCTTTCCAACATGTCAGATAAACTTTCAACAAGTTCAGCTCTGGAGAGTTCAGAAAATACCTCTTCAGAGTCAGAGTCTGATTCTGACTCAGATTCAGATGATGACGTTCCTTCATCTTGATCATTTGTGTTGGCCATCAGCGCAACATTTGCACATTCTTCCTCAGATTCAGAAGATGATTTAGATTCATCTGAGTCATCCCATGTAGCCATCAGAACCTTTTTCTTTTTATCAAACTTCCTTTTGGGTTTTTCCTTTTGAAGTTTGGGACATTCACTCTTGTAGTGTCCAGGTTCTTTACATTCAAAGCAAGTGACCTCTTTCTTGCCAGATCTTCTGTGTCCAGAAGATTCTCTCTTTTGATCAGATCTTCTGAAGTTGTTGAACTTCTTCCCTTTGTGCTTCCAGAGTTTGTTGATCCTTCTGGACAGCATAGATAGTTCATCTTCTTCTTCAGAAGAAGATTCCTCAGAGCTTTCTTCATTAACCTGCAAAGCTTTAACAGATTTGTTAGATTTAAAAGCTAAGGATTTACCTTTATCTTTCTTCTGGGGTTCATCTTCCTCCAGCTCAATCTCATGACTTCTCAAAGAACTGATGAGTTCTTCTAATGAGATTTTGTTCAGATCCTTGGCCAGCTTCAATGCAGTCACCATAGGTCTCCATCTGGTAGGAAGACTTCTGATGATCTTCTTGACATGATCAGATGTTGAGTAGCCCTTGTCCAGAACTTTCAACCCAGCTGTTAGAATCTGAAATCTGGAAAACATAGTCTCAATGTTCTCAGATTCTTCCATTTTGAACGCTTCATACTTCTGTATCAGCGCCAGAGCCTTTGTTTCTTTCACCTGAGAGTTTCCCTCATGAGTCATTTTGAGAGACTCAAACATATCATGAGCAGTGTCTCTGTTGGTAATCTTCTCATACTCTGTATGAGAGATTGCATTAAGAAGTATGGTTCTGGCTTTGTGATGATTCTTGAATTCTTTCTTCTGCTCCTCAGTCATTGATTTTCTATCAATCTTTTTGCCATCCTTAGTAGGATGTTCATATCCATCAATGACTAAATCCCAGAGATCAGCATCATACCCCAAGAAAAAACTTTCAAGTCTATCTTTCCAATAGTCAAATTTTTCTCCATCAAACATTGGAGGTTTGGTGCTGATTCTGTCTCCTTCATATTTGTTGCTTGATGTAGGAATATCACCCATATTAGCAACCAAATAAATAACAGAGTATTTTTCTCACTGGATCTTTATCTGTCACGGTTAAGCGAATGCACACTCAGAACCAGGCTCTGATACCAACTGAAGGTGAGAAAATACTTAGAAGGGGGGGTTGAATAAGTATGACAGAAAATAATCAAAGATAAAAACACAAGTATTTTTATCCTGGTTCGTTGAACTCAACTACTCCAGTCCACCCTTTTCAAGAGTGATTTGCCTTTCTCAACAAGGACTTAATCCACTATTCAAATCAACTGATTACAAATAGCAACACCTAAGAACAACTGTTCTTAGTCTTCTCAAGAGATACTGATCTACCTAGATCCTCTTAAGGAAAACTTCCTTTACAAATTAATGTAATACAATGTAAGAGTAAGAAATGCTTCTATGAAAGCTATAAACACAACTGTGTTATTTCTCTAAGTTTAGAACAATGTATGAACTATGAAGAATATGAGAGCTTGAGAGTTTCTTCGCTTGAGAGTAAGTTTTTCAAATTCGTCACTTGAAGAATGAGCTATGATATCCTTTATATAGCCACTTGAATATTGGAGAGAATATTTTACCGTTGGAGAAGATATTTCCAATATCAAATAGTACTGTCCTTTGTACTATTGCAGCAGAGAGACGGCGCACAAATAGTGGGTGTAGCAATTGTCTGCTGAGCTGTGAGTTTACCATATGTGGAATGTACCAGAGGAATAATATTCTTGCAGAGAATTATGTCTATCCCAATTAAGGAAAGATTTGCTGGCATATTCCAACGGATATATTAAAATAATCTTCTTCAAAATAATTCTTCAGATAGTTCAGATCAACAATCAATATCAGAGTCTTCAGTCTTCAGATTCTTCTGGAAACTTCAGAGCCTAAGATGTTCTTCAGATGTTGATGAATCAGAGTCTGGTGCAGCTGTGTGCTTGAAGCGTAACATGCTCTTAGATCAGAGTCTTCACTCAGATCAGAGTCTTCTCTCATTCAGAGTCTCTTCACTCAGAGTCTTCTTTCATTCAGATTCTTGATAATATATGCAGCGTGTTGTATCTTCAGAATCTTGATGACTAAGCTCTTATACTTCAGATTCTTCTAATCTTCAGATGCTCTTGAGCCATTCAGAATTTATTGTTCACATCAAATTTGCTCTTTAAGATTAAAATCTTTTGTGCCTGTAGAAAACAGTTTAGAACAAATTTAGAGAGTATAATTCTTGTATACAAATTATCATTAATGTTATCATCAAAACATAGAGATATTACTAAGACACAATCTGTGCTCTTACAACTAGTTCTATCGATTGTATGCCAAGAAATCGCCCGCAAGGCGATATTGTAAAACCTTCGGTCGCAGAACTAGAACGCTTCTTACATTTAAGAAGTAGAATCATTGAGTACCAACTCAAACAACTCAAACATAACACTCCCGAACCTCTCACTCCCATTCTCAAATCAGAAGAAGAAGAAGAAGAACCAGAGATGGCTGAAGGACCTCCAAACAAACCGCTGAAGGCATACGCTACACCATCTCAGATGGAGCCTAGAAGTAGCATTGCTGCCCCAGCTATTACCCGAAATGATTTTGAGCTGAAACCATCATTGTTGTCGGTTGTACAAGAAAACCAATTCTCAGGAAACGCAACTGAGGATCCGAACGAACATCTAACGAAGTTTGTACAATACGCAGACACAGTGAAAGCAAATGGAGTAACTCCAGACGCGATAAGACTTCGTCTTTTCCCATTCTCTCTTAGAGACAGAGCGTGGACATGGTTACAATTGTTACCATCCAACTCCGTTACGACGTGGGAGCAATTGAAGAACGTCTTCTTAGCGAGATATTTTCCGCCAAGCAAAACTGCTATGCTTAGAGCTCAAATCAATGGATTTCGACAGAAAGATACTGAATCTCTTTACGAAGCATGGGAACGATTCAAAGATATGATGAGAATATGTCCTCACCACGGTCTAGAAGACTGGGTGACAATCCATACTTTCTATAATGGGCTTCTATACAATACTAGATTGACAATAGACGCTGCCGCGGGCGGTGCACTTATGGATAAGCCATATGATGAAGCCTATCAATTAATAGAAAACATGTCACAAAACCATTGCCAATGGGGAGGTGAACGCACTCCAACTGAGAAAACCACAGCGAAAGGTGGGATGTACGAAATCAGCAGCCTTGAAAAGTTCAATGCTAAAGTAGATGCTCTAGCACAGAAAATCGATAGTCTGACCATTAACCCCACTGCAACTGTCGCTGCAGTAACTCCAAATTGTGAGTTATGCGGAAGCACCACTCATAATGCACCCGAATGCCCATTGCTAGCCGGAATCCCGCCAGACCAGGTAAATTATGCTCAAGGAAATCCCTACGCAAACACCTACAACCCAGGTTGGCGAAATCATCCAAACTTTTCTTACAAAAGCGAAAATGCATTGCAAATGCCTACTGCTCCGCCAGGATATCAGAAACCAGCTGCTCAGAATGCACCTAGGAAATCAAACCTCGAGTTGATGATGGAAAAGTTCATAGCTACTCAAGCTCAAACAAACAAAGAATTCCTGAATCAAAACATACACACTAGCGAGCAAATTAAACAGTTGACAGGAAAAGTAGACGCTTTAGCCACCCACAACAAAATGTTAGAAACTCAGATATCACAAGTGGCTCAACAACAAGCCTCTGCTGCCGCACCTGCTGGCACATTTCCTGGACAACCCGAACAGAATCCCAAAGGCCAAGCAAATGCTGTAATACTAAAAAGTGGAAAAGAATTGGACGAACCGATCGATCCGAGGATCGAAAACTCAGCCATGCAACAAAAACCAACTGAACAAGCAGAAAAGGAATCTGAGTTAGAGAAGAAGGAGGACAACGAGAAGGAGGATACCGCAAGTGAAAAAACTCAAGCACCTCCAGCGCCATATAAACCACCTATTCCTTATCCGCAAAGACTAATAAACTCCAAAACTTCAGGACAGTTTAAGAAATTTGTAGAGCTCCTTAAACAGCTGAATATTACTATTCCTTTTACAGAAGCGATAACTCAAATGCCGTCATACGCTAAATTTCTCAAAGAAATCCTGTCGAATAAGAGAAAGATCGAGGATAACGAAACAGTTACACTTACTGCAGAGTGTAGCGCTATTATTCAAAACTGCATGCCTCCTAAATTAAAAGACCCAGGTAGTTTCTCCATACCCTGCGTCATAGGAAAGTTCGTAATAGACAAAGCTCTATGCGATTTAGGAGCCAGTATCAGTGTTATGCCCTTATCTATATGCAAAAAGCTGAATATGGGAGACCTCAGACCAACCAAAATGTCCGTTCAATTAGCTGACCGATTAGTAAAATACCCCGTCGGAATACTGGAAAACGTTCCAGTACGCATAGGACAATTCTACATTCCAACCGACTTCATAATCATGGATCAAGGAGGATACTGTAACCCCAATTATCCTAGGAAGACCGTTCCTAGCTACAGTCGGAGCTATTATAGACGTGAAGAAAGGAAGGCTAACATTCGAAGTAGGAGAAGAAAAGATAGAGTTCATTCTCACCAAGTTCTTACAAGCACCAACAATAGACGATACCTGCTATTTAGTAGACGAAATCGACGAATGCATAAGAGAACTTGAAAATGAAGAGACCACGTATTCAGAAATAATAAAGATTCAAATACCCGACATTTTTGAAGACGATAATTGGCGTAAACCGTATAAAGACGACAGCCTAAGCGAAAGCTTAGCACTGACCCCAAACCATATGCCAGGTCCGAAGAACCCATCTTTAGAACTTAAAACACTACCCAAAAACCTTAGACATGAATTTCTAGACGATGAACTAAAAAGACCAGTGATAGTCAACGCCGACTTAGGACAACCAGAAACCGAAAAGCTATTAGAAGTCCTAAAGAAGTACCCCACCGCGTTAGGCTATAACATAAGCGATCTAAAAGGTATAAGCCCTTCAATCTGTATGCATCGAATTATAATAGAGGAAGACTCTAAAACCTCTCGAGAGCATCAGAGAAGACTGAACCCCATCCTGAGCACTGTAGTCAGAGATGAAGTAAAGAAATTGCTAGATGCAGGAATCATCTATTCGATCTCCGATAGTGAATGGGTTAGCCCAGTTCACGTCGTACCAAAGAAAGGAGGAGTCACAGTAGTTAAAAATGAAAAAGGTGAATCAATAACAAAAAGAGTCGTGACTGGAAGCAGGATGTGTATTGATTATAGGAAACTTAACAAAGCTACGCGCAAAGATCACTTCCCGTTACCCTTCATAGACCAAATGTTGGAAAGATTAGCCAAACATTCATATTTATGCCATCTAGATGGTTACTCAGGATTCTTCCAAATTCCCATCCATCCTGATGACCAAGAAAAGACTACATTCACCTGTCCTTACGGTACTTTTGCTTACCGCCGAATGCCGTTCGGACTCTGTAACGCTCCAGCAACCTTCCAAAGATGCATGATGGCAATCTTCGTAGATTTCATAGACGACATTATGGAAGTATTTATGGACGATTTCTCGGTATGTGGACAAAGTTTCGAAGGATGCTTACAAAACTTAGAAATGGTACTAGAACGTTGCGTAAAAGTAAACCTCGTCCTAAATTGGGAGAAATGCCATTTTATGGTCCGACAAAGAATA
Organism: Lathyrus sativus; assembly: GCA_963859935.3. NCBI lineage: Eukaryota > Viridiplantae > Streptophyta > Magnoliopsida > Fabales > Fabaceae > Lathyrus > Lathyrus sativus. The sequence continues at coordinate 564,611,604 of OZ012737.1, read as the reverse complement.
GTTCTAGGACATGTCATATCAGATAGAGGGATTGAGGTAGACAAAGCTAAAATAGAGATTATAAAAGATCTCCAACCTCCAAAATCCGTACGAGAAATACGGAGTTTTCTAGGACATGTCGGTTTCTACAGAAGATTTATAAAAGATTTCTCGAAAATCACAAAACCTCTGACCGGCCTGTTAATGAAAGATGCTGAGTTCGTCTTCGACGACGACTGTCTAAAAGCATTCGAAACATTGAAATCATCCCTTATCACCGCACCAATCATGCAACCACCCGATTGGCGACTACCGTTCGAAATCATGTGCGACGCGAGTGATTACGCTGTAGGCGCAGTTCTAGGACAAAGGAAGGACAAGAAACTCCATGCCATCTACTATGCCAGCAGAACCTTAGACCCTGCCCAAATGAACTACGCTACCACAGAAAAGGAACTTCTAGCAGTTATATTTGCGCTTGACAAATTTCGTTCTTACTTAGTAGGAGCAAAAATCATCATATACACAGACCACGCTGCCATAAGGTACCTAATAAGCAAAAAGGATGCCAAACCAAGACTATTGAGATGGATCCTGCTATTACAAGAGTTTGACTTAGAAATCAAAGATAAGAAAGGAACCGAGAACGTTGTTGCAGATCACTTATCCCGAATAGAGGGCATCAGACATGAACCAGTACCGATAAATGATGATTTCCCGTACGAACGTCTAATAGCCAAATTAGAAAGTGACACGCCCAATTCAATCTCGGAAGATCCAGAATTCGAAAAAAGCCGTAGAAGTCGTCTATGCCCAAGTCACATTACCTTGGTATGCTGACATCGTTAATTACCTCGCTGCGAGCGTGCTTCCACCAGATCTTACTTATCAACAAAAGAAGAAATTCTTCCACGATCTGAAACACTATTATTGGGACGAACCCCTACTCTTCAAGAGAGGGGCCGACAACATATATCGTCGCTGTGTCCCAGAGGAAGAAATAGAAAATATCATTTCCCAATGCCACTCAGCACCATATGGTGGTCATGCTAGTACATCCAAGACGTGCGCTAAGATTCTCCAAGCCGGCTTATTCTGGCCTAATCTCTGGAAAGACGTTCACATCGCTGTGCAAAAGTGTGATCGATGTCAAAGAACTGGCAACATATCACGACGCGATGAAATGCCTCAGAAAGGAATCTTAGAGGTAGAAATCTTCGACGTCTGGGGAATAGATTTCATGGGACCATTCCCACCTTCTTTTGGTAATAACTACATACTCGCCGCTGTCGATTATGTGTCTAAATGGATAGAAGCCATAGCTGCTCCAACAAACGACGCACGAGTAGTAATCAAACTCTTCAAAAACACAATCTTTCCTAGATTCGGTGTACCCAGACTCGTCATTAGTGACGGAGGATCTCACTTCATATCGCGAATATTCAATAAACTTCTCTCTAGATATGGAGTCCGGCACCGAGTAGCTACACCCTATCATCCGCAAACTAGCGGACAAGTAGAGGTCACGAACAGAAAAATAAAACAGATCTTGGAAAAGACTGTCGCTACCTCAAGGAAAGATTGGTCGTCGAAGCTACAAGAAGCTTTATGGGCTTATAGGACCGCATTTAAGACACCAATAGGAACCACCCCCTATAAATTGGTTTACGGTAAATCCTGCCATCTCCCTGTAGAGTTAGAGCATAAGGCCTTTTAGGCCATTAAGACACTCAACTTCAACTACACTGAGGCAGGAGAAAAGCGAATCTTGAACTTACACGAGTTAGAAGAACTTCGATTAGACGCTTACGAAAATGCCCGTATCTACAAAGAACGAACTAAAAAGTGGCATGATAAACGTTCAATCAGGAAATAATTCAGTGTGGGAGACATCGTATTGCTCTTTAATTCACGATTAAAACTCTTCCCAGGTAAACCAAAATCTAGGTGGTATGGACCCTATGAAGTAACTCAAGTACTTCAGAGTGGAGCTGCTGAAATTACCGATAAGACAAATGCACCATTTATCGTAAACGGGCAACGTCTAAAACATTACAATAAGAACGACAACAGTCCTCAAGTCAGCAATATAACATTGCTTTAGCTTTCAGCTCAGACACCCGAATAGCTTCTCACCAAGCTATCGTCAGGCTTTAGACATTAAAAATAGCGCTTACTGGGAGGCAACCCAAATTTCCCTCGTTATTGCATTTCATTTTTCTTTAAAAGTCCACTTTGAAAATCCAACAAAAATTCTAAACTTATAATTACTACTACTTTCTACTTTCGTTTGTTTTCATATTCTATTTTATTTTTCCTCTTTTGTCTTTTGTTTCTACCGCTTTTCGTTTCTAAAAATCCTGACTTCAATTTCCTGTTTCAAACTTTTCAGGATTTTTAAAAAAGTCTTCAAAACATTCCTTCTGTTTTCTCCGAACTACCTGCGAGTATGGCCGAATACGACTTCACGAAGGTTCACTTCCGAGGACTCGCTCAAAAGGCAAGATTTGCAGCACTGACCGAAAGAGAATTCGCCTTAACGCTGTATTATGATAAGGCTACTATGGATAAACTAGGGATCACAGATAGCATTCAATACCTGTTCAATCAACTATGTTGGGAGAACACTGCTCTGAAAACACGTTTCGCTACCTACAAGGATCTTACCTATGAATTCCTTAGTTCTTTCAGATACACACCCAACTATGGTTTTGGATCCAGCACAGAGTTGATTACCTTCAGATTGTTTGGAATGGACCAAACCCATAGCCGGATGTCACTAGCTAACCTCTTAGGATTCCCTAGCGGACCGCATGTGTTCATCAGTGCAGAAGATGACGATATTGATTTTCAACTCGATCAATTCTGGGGTAGAATCACAGGCGACTATCACCCTGAACCAGACAGAATGTACAATGATGACATACACAACCCAGCCTTCAGATACTTCCATAAGATACTAGCCCACGCCTTGTTTGGAAAAGAAGAAAATATTACTGCAGTATCTAAGGAGGAGTTATTCATCATGTTCTGTGCTTCTCAGGGACGGACAGTAAATGCAGTGCCTTTCATGATGAGATATTTCAAACGCCTCACGCTGGAACCTCAGACACCTATCCTTATAGGAGGCCTGGTAACAATGATTGCCCACGAGCTTGGCCTTAGATTCCATTTAAATGCCAGCACTCATTTTGGTACCATCAGACCCATGAACATACAATTCTGCTTTAACAGGCGCATCTTAGGAACTATGGGACCTGGACCGTATGAGTACCTTATTAACGAAAAACCAGTACTGCTATTCACAATGCCTGATCATCTGATGACAAGCATCCACAACAAGGATAACTGGCTCTATAAATTGGATGAGCCTATGGGACCTCCTTCACCACAGTCAACACCACAGAACTATATGTATGACAGTGACCACATCTCTGAGACACACGACTATATGTACTATGAGGACGCTGCATCTGAAACTGAAGTAGACCCTACGACTCCTCCACACTACAATACTTATCCTGAGCCTATCCCTGAGGAGACCACTGACAAAATGGATGCCGTGTTACTCAGATTGGACAACGTCGATACAGCTCTGACTAATGTAAAAGCTGACATCGCAAGCATGCACAGCGAACTGGTAGGCTTCATGGATCTAGTCTGCGACCAACTCGACTACTATTCACAGAAATTCGATGAGTTGAAGGCACGAAAAGATTAGTTATTAGCTCTTAGCAGTAGTTTCAGTTTAGTTTAGTCTATTTTAGTTTCATTCAATCATTTGGATTTTTCGCATTATTAGTCTTCTTTATGTACTACATACAATCATTTCAATTTTATGTTATTTCAATTCTAGTTTTTATTCAATTATTCTGTTTTCGCATTATTTGTTGTTTGTTGGCTGTTATATTACATCACCGTATCAATACTAAGCCTTAAAGTCACTACGAGTACGCCCTCAGAGCAAAATTCTGCGTTCTGCAGATTTTGCTGCTGTGACGACCGTCACAGCCACATGACGAGCGTCACGCGGGTGACGACCGTCACACCTATGTGACGACCGTCACGCAGTCCAAAACTGATATCTGATAAAACAGGGTTCGTGTTCTCTTCCACTTCCCCCCATTATCACTTTCAATCATCCTAACTCCTACCCCACTACGAATTTTCGTCCTCCCCACATTAAACTATAAATTTCAACTCCAAATTCAACCTCCAAACCACACTTCTGTCAGTTTTTCCCTCTCTGCAGAAAAACCCCAAACCTCAGAAACCTCACCATCTTCCAACAATGGCAAGGAATGCAGAAACCCCAGATATCAGTAACATCACCTTCAGTGCAGGAGACTTAGGCGAAAGACAGCGAGCAAACTACATTGCATTTCATCAGAGGTCGCTCCAGCCGACTCACTACCCGCACCTTCCATCGCTTACGGAGCTCGGACTCCTTGAAGGTGTAACCTGGATGCTTCAAAGAGCAGGCATCTGGAACCTCTGCACCAACCCACAACCAACATATGAACAACTCACTCTTGAGTTCTTGAGTTCGTTCACTTACGCCACATCCAGCGGCGAACTTAACCAGCACACAGGTGTCGCATGCTTCCGGATGTTTAGCGTCAACTATCAGGTGAATCAAAATCAGATTTCCAGCATCCTACAGCTACCTCGTGGCGACAACGCTCATCGCCGCATCACCGATCAGTTCCAGCACGAAGCTTTCGCGCTGTGGTATCAGTTGACCGGCCTCAATGTCGATGGTTGGGACTCCCTATACGCCACTCATATCCATAACCCAACCATCCGGTACTTTCACAGAGCGTTGAGCAACACTATTTTCGCCAGAGACAACAACCACAAAATGAACTCGAAAGAGTTCTTCTTTCTGCATTGCGTCTTCAATAATGAACCTGTCAACGCTGCCCCGTTTCTACTGGCTCACATTCAGGCCAACTGCAACCGTGGCTCGAAGCCATTCTACTTTGGCGGGATTGTCACTGCTATTGCACTTGGGCTGAACCTTGGCGACCGCCTCCAGCACCTCCATTCCATCCCCTCGGTGTTCCTTGACACCGACTACTGCAGAGCCTCCCATTTCATCCGCTCCCGAGATGACGGCAAATACCATCCGGTTGTGCGTGGCAAGACCGTCTGAAGCATCATCCTTCCGTCCCGCACCCGCATCCATCCAGAGGACCGTACCAACTAGTTGTTCGACCTCACTGCCCCTCCTGCTGCCGCTGTTCCTACTCAGGACCACACTCACGGTTCCGACGATGAAATCCAAGCTGAGTTGGACAGGTCTGAGCAGCCAGAGGCATCGCAGCCTCCTCCTCCTCCCGTAGGTACATCCTCCCGCCGCCGCCGTCATCATCCCGTGCCAGACTACACAGAAGAGGACCTCCGCCGCTCCCTAGACCAGCAGGCACAGATACTCACGATGCTGCAGCAGCAGAATCAGCGAGCTGACCAGTTCGAATCTTGGCACCGGACTCAAATGCAACAACTTCACACCGGCCAAGCTACGATCACTGAGAGCCTGGCGAATCTGACCTTGCAGGTCGAAGGACTCCGAGACACCGTCTACCACACCGGAGCTATGAGCTATGAGGACAGAGTAGCCCTTGCCGAGGACAGAGTAGCCCTTGCCAGAGGCAGAGGACGCCAGCGCGGACGTGACAGAGGCCGTGACTAGATTTCCATTATTCCTTCATTGTTTACTATATTTCAGTTATTTGTATTTTCATTTTCAGTTGTATCTCCCTCTCGCATGCTTCAAGAATCAGTGAGGACACTGATCGAGATAGTGTGGGAGCGGAGCCTTTTTCCATTCCACTGTACTCTGAATTTCCTTTATTTCCTTTATTTCCATTTCACTGCACTTTGAATTTTCGTAATTTCTATTTTAACACTTTCTATTTCTAGAAAATAAAGCTCGTCTATATTTTTTCACGTTACGCAAACAACCCCCACATTATTCAACGTAAACAAAAATTTTAGTTTGTTCCTCAAAAGCAAAAGCACCACGAGAATGCACCTGAGTTCAAAACAAGTTTTGAAACTCCGAGGAAACGACAGTTCTAACAAAACCAGTATCGTCCAGACACCTTAGATCTCTAGTTTATGCGAGTCGGTTTCACTACCTACACGTACCAAAGTCTCAAGTGTCTACGCAAACTCAACCCCAAGTAGTTTATACTAGCAGTCAGCACCATCCTAAAACTCTTCTAAGCAAGCGACCGATGCAAATAAGTGTATGATCTCCAAAAAAGATGAAAAATCATGAAAAAGGAGCTAAATAGCCCAAAAATATAAGATACGTTTCCTTCTAAGTTAGGTGCTCCTCACCCGAGCATTTAGCCCAACGGCACGAAAAACTCATTGAAAAAATCAATGACATAAGCATATGATCAATGAAGAAGATCAAAAACAGAAATGAGATCATATTCACTAACAGGTCGACTTGCCATGAAAGTGTGCAGACAACGGGCTTAATGTGATTGCGCTAGAACAAACAGGGTGAACTTGCCGCGAGAACCTTGACACCAAGATACAGTAGCATGACTGAGACCGATTTGCATAAAAAGGAGACCTCAGAAGACTTGTAGTCCAGTGTCGTCATGATACTCGTCTTGTTCCTACCAAGAATCCCGTTTTTTCCAAACTCTGCGAACGAAGAAGTTGCCTCGTGCTTGCCGACTTTTCCATGTTTAACTTGAGGACAAGCAAAGATTCAAGCTTAGGGGAGTTTGATAACACGAAATCATATAGATATTTTCATGCATAATTCAACTAAAGTCTAACCGTTTTCGATCCGATTTCGGGTTATTTCTGTGTATTTGTCTGATGTTTTGCAGGTATTCAACGATCACGTCTAAACAAGGCAACATGAAGAAAAGAAGCAATCTCAGATGAAATATGGACGAAAAAGGAGTGAAAACACAATGAAAAGCGCAGCAAGCTGTTTTTGCTGATGTGACGACCGTCACAGCTTCATGACGACCGTCACACGGGTGACGACCGTCACACCTTGTGACGACCGTCATGCAGGCAAAAACGCCCCACTCAAATTACACGTCAAAGGATCAGTTCCAATTCCCACAGAGTGGACCACTACTCCCTAAATTATCTGCCTCAAGGTCCATCATCTTCAGTGATAACCGTTGGGATTCCACTTCTATAAAAAGGGAAGCAGGGGACTTCAGAAGGGGTGCTGCATTCATACCACGAAGTGCTGCCGAATTTACTTTCCAGAGCATTATTTTCCAGTTTTATTCTTATTTGTTTCTCTTTACCTTTCCTGTATTCCTATTTTCATTCTTATGCAATTTCTATTTTATTGTACGATCAAATTGGCACTAAAGACCAGAATCCTGCCAACATCTGTGGAGGATCTGCCCAAAGGCCAATTGGCATATTTACAGGTTTTCATTTTGATCGACTTCAGTTTTATTATAATGAAAATTATTATTTATTATTCTTATTTATATTTTATCTTTCCCAAATCCATGTCTAGCTAAACTTAGGTAATCGATATGTAGTAATAATTCGAATGGGATTTGATAGCCACTGGTTGAAAAACTTTCTTTTCAAAAAGTAATTCATGGTCTGAGTGTTTAAAATTGATTCAATGAATAAACTTCGTCGCGAAAGCGAGAACTTATTTAAAAGTAGTTTTGCCACGAAAGTGGGAAATTAATTAAGATACGAACCAACAAGCGAAAGCTGCGGTAAGGTCAGATAGTAAACACTAGGCATTTGTTTTAATAACAGCGAAAGCACTTTAAAATGAATTAGAACTTAGAGATTTCCAAAAATTAATTTTAACCCCGAACGGGATACGAAAGTGTACGTTTGACCCTTAGGATTATGATTAGCGTCAATAACCATCGTGAGACGAGAGTCTTCAAATCTCCATTTTCTGCTTAAATAAACTTTGAAAATTATTTCATACATCAGTAATTTATCAAATCCCTGAAGAACACAATTACTACGTATCGATTCAATCAATTATAATCTAAATAGTAATCTTAGTTCCCTTTTAGTGACAATCTTATTCCCTTAAACATATTCTACCTAGCTAAACATAGTAACTCCCGAGAACACTAGTTTGATTACGAGTCCCTGTGGGATCGATATCTATTATTACTACGCGATAGACTGTGCACTTGCAGTTAGGTTGTATTAGACATAGAAAGTCGCGATAAATGGTCTTTGCATCATCTTGAGAGAAGGGTTTAGAAACTCAGATTCTGATCGACGAGTATGCCACTATCACTCTCAAGCGAAAAAGATCTTATATCTCGATTATATTATTATGGGGCAGGAGATTTATTTCTCGACTGTCAAGATGACTAACATCTTATTCTCTAATAGTTTGAAATGTTTGGATTGAGTTGAAATATGGTTTTATCTATGTTGTAAAAAAGGAAAAGGTCCTCCTTATGTGGTAGGATCTAAACTTAAGTCGATCAACTTGAAAAGGATCAAGGATCGAGTGGGGAAAATGATGCAAGATGATATGCATACGCAAGTATTAAGTCATGCGCAGATTCTTCCTTTGGACATTATGCAATAAAATAAAGGGGAAATAAATAAATCCATACAAATAGATAAAAGATGCTAAAAGATAAGCGCGAGGAGCGGGGTTGTGAATATTCGAATGTGAGATCGGAGTTCGAAGGATGGGAATCGGAAGCATTGCGTTGATTAATTTTGGCGGGAGGTTAATTAAGTTTTTTTTTGGATAGAAATTTTTTTTAAATGATAATGATTTATAAAAAAGGTCCTCTCAGATATAAATAGTTTTGGTTATTATTTACTTTACTAAATAAAGGTTGTTTTAAATATGAAATAAATAAAATTGGTTGAATAAAATGGGTTTAAGAAAAAAGGTTTTTATAATTATTATTAAGTAGATTTTAAATCAAATGAAATAGTTTTTTAAAAAAGGTATAAATTGTATTATTATTAGAAAAAAGGTTAATTAGATGAGAAAAATAAATTAATAGTAAAAATAAAATTAAGTTATTAGATAAATATTAGATTAAATAAGTTAATTTAAAAGGTTGATTAATGGGCTAATTAGAAAAAGGATAGATTAATTTTAAATAAAATAGATTTTAGTTGGTTAAATTTATAAATAAAAAAATAGCAAAAAGATTAATTATTAGTTAATTAGATAAATTAGAGTTAAATTAAAGATTAGGTTAATTAATGGTTAAAGAGGTGGTTAATGAAGGGATTAGGGGGGGTGGCGCGTGATTAGGTGAGGTACGCTGGCGAGGGTTTAGTGTGGGGATGCGGGTGTGATCGCGTGATAGTGATTAAACAGAGGATGAGCGGTTACGGATTGAGGGTGCACCGTATCATCATGGGTGCGTGTGTACATGAACATACAATACAAAAAATAAAATAAAAAAACTGAAAACCCTAAAAACTACTCCCAAAATCCACCGCCTGCTTCATCTCTCATTCTTCCCTCATTCTCTTTCTCTTCTCCTCTCCTCATCCTCCTCCGCCCTCGCGACTCTGCCTCTCCATTTTCTTCTTCGATCTCTCCATCTTCCTTCTCGCCGTTTATCTTTCTCTTTTCTCCCTTTCTTCCGCCTGTAAACCTTCTTCTTTTCTGACAAAAAAAAATCAAACAAGGAAACAACATTAAATTGTCAACAAAGATAACTCACGGCGATGGTGGTTTTGCAGGTTTTGGCCGTGGACGATTCGTGGACGACGTGCGGGTTTTGAAGGTGTTCCTGATGACGGATTCACGACGGCGAAGGTGTGAGGGTTCCGACGGCTTCGACGGTTGATGGTTGAAGTTCGCGACAGTTTTGAAAAGATGAGCACGACGAATCTCAAGAAAAAGCTAAGTTCCTCTTTCACGATTCTTAGGGTTTTGCAAATTCTTTTGCTTCCAATCTCTCTCTTCCTTTTCGTTGGATTTCCTTGGCTGCTTTATACTGATAGTCTGTTGATTTTGGAAGGAAACAAAATGACCGACATTGCTTTGATTTCATTTAATTCCTTTCAAAACACGTTTTACACCTTCCATTTTAGACTCAAACATGTCAAATTCTTGTTTTGGAAGGAAAATAAAGTCATTCACGATTTGATTACTGTTGGAAAAGATTGAAATCAACTTAACGAACTTTCCTTTTCTGATTTAATAGGTCTGATTAAGTTGGGAAAGAGAATCGATGCTATTATCACGGCTCCTTGCCTTTATGGTTTTCTTCTCAAAGCTGGGATACTTCGACCCCCCCCCCCTCTCTCTCGCCTGTGGTTTTTTGAACATGGGTAGGCGGTCGGAAACTCGTTTCTTTAAGGAAGATAAGTCAATGGAATTATTTTTGTTGGTTCTGACATATTTGTTTTGGAAATAAAACAGTGGTTTCCCATTGCTTTGTCTGTTATGGTTTTTGCAGGTTAAGATGTTTGGACTGGTTTCGCTAAAAAGGAAGCTTGATTTGAGTCAACATGAAGTTGTGGCTGCGGAGCAGATGGATTTAATGTGGTGACGTGCTTGAGTGGATATGAAGGTCTGCCATGCTTGGAATGATAGGGTTTGCGAAAGCATGTGGAGATAGCATATGCTGAGGCGACTAATGAAGCGGGATCCTGGTCAGAAATCAAGAACTTCTACTTACAACAAACGCCTTCTCGTTCTTCACCCGGATGGAAACCAATTCTGACGGTTATGAGCTCTTTGTGTTGTTACTTTCCTGTTAAAACTTGTATATTAGTCTAGTAGCCAGAACTTGATTCCAAATATGTAATTCAACTGTTGCATTGTAATAATATGAATTTAGCCTTAGATGTTGAAACATGGATGTGTATCTTGAATTTGAATTAATTGCCTAAGACATGGTATCGTGTAAGATCCAAAACTTGTGTGAATCACTTGTAGAATCAATCGAAAATAAATCCTTCATGACGTGTTCCTCAATGGTAAAACATTACTTTAAGAAACAAGCTTCTTAATGTGAGCACAACATAAACTTAAATAATCTTGAATATTCTCAGGAAATGAATTTGAGATTAATTCTTGAAAGTGGACTTTCATAGCGATATGTGAAATCCTTGTCATAAATCTGGAACTTGAATTTTTAATCTTTGAAAATGCATTTTAAATCTTAACTTGAACTCTTGAATTCACCTTGGGATCACCCGGAGCTTGTGATTTATGGATGAACTTATTTTTGAAATAAAATGGATGCGATTCAAGTCTATTTTTATCACGTAAGTCATCCTTTATGATATTAGATGGGGAGTGGCTCATGATTGCATTATGAGGATAAGGCTTTGTAAATATTGACTTTGAACACCATATATTTGAGAACAAGCTTACTCTAACAATCCTCGAAATTCTCAAGCTTAACACCAATGAGGGAGAACCTTAATGAAACCTTCGAGACATCTTGATGAAAATAGCTTTGATCCTTACTAAGAGTATTGTCAGACCCTAATTCCATGGAAAAACCAGTGAGAAGCCCTAGGATCCTTGAATTAGAATTGTTATGTCCTTAAATACTGGACCGAGGGAATGAGTACTATCCATTTATTGCAATTTGTGCCTGCACCAAACGGTTAGCCGTAATAAACAAAAAGTAAAATAAAACAAGCAAGAAAAAGAAAAGAACAAGGACGTGGGATCTTAAGGTCAAAAATTAGGGTGCTACAACGAGAATGGAATCAGAGGAAGCGTAGTTCTCCTCAATAGGGGTGAGGAACTCTTGACTGTGGTCAAGGTTCCAAAGGGAAAGTAAATGTCTACGGTGATACACCTACATAGAGTGCGGCGACTCTAAACTAAAGTTAAGTTAGCAAGGAAGAGAATGTCCACGGCGAGACGATTAAATATAGCACGAGACTCCAAGTCCTAAGGCTAGGATAAATGGTAAGGACCTAACATTTTCTTAAGTATGACATGGCGGTCAACAAGGGAGATCCTTTCCTTTAGAATGGGGAGAAATAACAAATAGCAAGGATGAAGCTTTAAACATCAGAATTTAACCAATAGCCAAAAGTAACAAAAATTAGACCGAACATCAAGAATTAATGAAAATATAGAAATGTGATGATTAATTTTAAGAATAAAATCAAATCTAATTGAACCAAATTCTTATTAAATCAAAATTTAACTAAAACTAATTAATTAAACTAAAATCTAATTAAGCTAAACAATTTTAAAAACAAACTCTAATTAAAAAGATTAATTAAATTAAATTCTAATTAAATACTTAAATAAAAATCTAAAAAACTAATTAAGTTCAAATCTAAAATCTAAATCTAAATAAACTGAAATTAATTGAACAAAAAATTTAATTAATAACTAAAAACTAACTAGATGAACAACCAAGAATAATTAGCTTACTATAATCTAACTAAACTAATTACTAAAAATCTAAATTAATATTAACTAATTACTAAAACAGATGGGCCAGGAACATGAAGCCCAAAGCAAACTTAAAATAAATAAGTAATATAAAAGAACAATAAGCATAAAAAAAATAAAAAATAAAAAATAATAAAAGAGAAGTGATATTCAGAAAACCAAATCGCGCAGATTATTCGTTTCCCCTTGAACCTTTCTGTCGTTCTTCGCCTCCCTCTTGATACTCTCTCCGCTGCAGCTTCTTTCATGGGGGGGGGGGGGGGGGGGGAGGGGGGGTTAGGTTTCACGACGACGATCCAACATCTTCTGGTCGCGTCTTCCCTATTCACTCGCGCTTACAACTCTCTGTTCCGCCTAGTTTCAGAATCTCTATCACGACGACTTTTCGTTCTCTCTCTCGGTCTCGTACCCGCGATTGAAACTCTGTAGTATGCTTTCAAAATAACCTTGCTTCAGTTAGGTCTTTTGAGGGTTGTAAAGTGGCCTGGTTCACGGTTTATGAAATAAAGGATAAAGACTCAAAGTTTATTTGTACCCACCCAATCTACGTGATTATCTTCAGTCCTACGCTCAGTTAACTCATACTATTCACCCAGGTTCCCATAGGTTAGGAATTGCACTGATAATAGTGATGATGGTTCAGATGCCAAGGGACTCTTGAGATGACAGTCACTGCTTCCTTACAACATTTGGTTGTTTAAAATCAAGGATTCCAGTTCTAACCAACTCACACACTCTAGCTTTCAGTGCATAATGATTATCCAAGTCGTGGCCTAGGGCACCCTCATGAAATGCATAGTGGAGATCAGCTCTTAATCTAGTTGGAAGAGGATTAAGTGGAGGTTGCAGAGTCCTTGTAGTAATCAACCCTTGTTGAACCAGGTCAAGATAAAGTTCTGTATATGTCATGGGAATTCGTGCTGCTGAGAAACAACAAATCTTGTAAAATTGAAGGTATTGGATATGTGAGATTCAAACTCCATGATTATTCAATAAGCTTATTGATTGAAGTCGGGTATGTGTTGTACCCCAAAATTTGCCCAAACTTTTCTTTACTTGGTTTATGTTTCATTTCATTGTTCTAGCATATTGCATTGCATATCATTTTGCATTTTACAGGGGATCAAAAGATGTGTGTAAAACAAGAGGAATTTGTCAAAGGTTCCAAGCCTAATCAAGAGTTTGTATTCAAGTCAACATGGGGGTTATCATCATCAGAGACAAGTCAAATCCCTTTGGATAAGCAGATAAGTGTATGTGGTTCATCTCCTGTCTAGGAGGCCATTTGAAGGTCATCTGAGGATCACAAGCCCATGGTTATGGAGGGAGATCATCATTTAAGCTCATTGGAGGTCTTGTAGGTCATTGTATAGTTCATTCAAGTATTTATACCAAGTGTGAAGAGCTACAGTTGAAGATGGTGCAATTAGGGTTTTCATCTGGTCAACCCTAAGTCAACTGTGAAATTGAAGGAGATCAAGACTCAATTCCAAGTCTTTATGGTCATGGAATGTTGTGTTGAGATACATGAGATATCATTTCAAGATCAATTCATCAAGAATCAAGAGTGTGAGAAGTTAGTAAGCTAGGGTTTCTAAGCCTGACAGTGTAAAATCCCCTATCTCAGTGCCTAACTTCAAGACCACATATCTCAAGATACAAGTCTCATCTTATCTTGACCCCAATATGAAACTTGTATATCATATTCTTAGCTTTCTTTTGAGTACTAGAAGTCATTCATCTGATTTCTAGAACTCAAGTTATGATGCTGACAAGTTACAGGTCCTCAGATGAATGTGATTTTGGTCAACAAAAGTCAATCAACTTCCAATCCACTTTTGACCTAGAAGGATGTTTCTCCTCAAATTTTTATGAACATGAAAGTTGTTCCTAATGATCTTAGATTTCCAAAGAGTACTAGAAGTCTTTCATCTGATTTGTAGAACTCAGGTTATGAGGCTTGCAAGGCAGGGGTATTTTGGGAAAGCAGAATTACAGGTCATTTTCATTATAGGTCCATTTCACCATTTTGCACACTTCAAATGGAAACCTTTCTAACTTCAAACTTGCTCTAAATGGGGTCATTTGCTCAACCAAGCATCAAGGAATCAAAGGTTTGTCTTGGATTGAAGAAATCCCTAATGATATTTCCATGAAAAAGGCCTTAAAAGGGGAAAATCAAATTAAATTCACTTGGGATCATTTTGGACCAACCTTGTGCATTTTGTGAGTGCCAAATACATTTCAATCACAATTCCATTTTTGGATTTGAGATTTGAGCTCATTTTGGTGGTCATATTCATGATTACTTCAAGTTTAAGTAACACATCCAAACCTTGTCATAAGATTAAAATAGGGAGCCATTCTCGGCCCTTGGATCAACCTACCTCATATGCAAGCTAGCTGAGTCATTTTTACAGCTGGGCAAGGTGATTTTCGTGCACTATTGAAATGGCCATAAGGTGAAAAAGTGAAATCCAATTGGGCCCAAGGAGCATAGAATTAGGCTTTCTTTCAATCCAAATCCATCATACATATTCTCAGGATTGTTCACAAGTCTTCAGAATTGATTTTGGTGAGAATTTGAGCAAGAACACATTGAGAGAAAGTAAGGAAAAAGTCAAAATCATTTTTCAAGTTTTACTGAGTTTCAATCCAAACCAAAGATTTAGAAAGGTTTCTTGAGTTTCATAGAACATTTCTGGGTGTTTTATTTCAAGCTTCACTAACAAACTGAGCTCTATGGAAGCTTCTTTTTAGGTTTTCTTTCAATCCAAATATCTCACTATTTATGCATCCATAGCGCCATTTTTTCATATTTGTAAACCTCTTGATGTGTAGATGGTTTCTGGATTGATTTTGTGGTTGTTTGTTAACTTTTTTCATTTGAGCTCATTTCTTTTTTTTTTCGTTTTGGCTTGTTTAAGCATGATCAATGAAAATGGATGGTGGATTTGAAATCTACATGACCTAGAGATCATATTTGGCTTTTATTTTGCTCATTTTGATCAAGTTTTGAGGCACTTGCGTTTTTGGCCGTGGCTGGTTTGCTTGGGTCGCCGGAGAAGACGATCGGAACAGTGGTTCCGGCCGTCTGGTTTTCCCCCCAGGTTTTGAATGCTTTCCCAGCCACGTGTGTTGTTTTTGTCCATTTGATGCGTTTACTTTTCATTTGCACGGCCATGATTAAGACACACCATGCGCCTTGTTTGACTTGCCACACACGATCCACATCAAAACTCACCGTTTCACTTAAGTTTTTCCCTGAGCCACGTGTGTGAATGTGAATCCTTGGATTTGCATACTTCTTGATCCAACGTGCCTGAATGCTTTCCACCATGCGCGTGTGTTGACTCACCTTACTGAATCTTTCTGGCACGCAATTTTTTTGTTTGGACCTGGGTTGGGCTTGCTATTGGCACCCCCCCTTTGTGAGCCCATTTGATTTTACACACTGCTGGGCTGCTATTCACACCAGGCCCTTTATTATTTTATTTCTTTTTCTTTTGTTTTATTTTATATCTGTTTAGATTTAAATCATTTTAAAATACTTGCAAGAGTGTTAAAATTCCACAAAAATATGTTTTAGACTCCTTGAGATGTCTTTTATTTTAGGAAATTTTTATTTTATTTTTTTGAATTATTTTTCAATTAAAAATGGAATTTAACATTGGAAGTGTTTTATTTGACCTAAATCTTGACATGTTTTGGTTTTTATTTTGTTTCTCTCATTTCCTTTTGATCCAATGAGTAAAATTCAATCCTCATATCAATGATGAGTTGATGAATTTTTTAGGACCATTTTCCCCTTGTTGGTTGACTTTTGAGTTGACTTTTGATGCACTTCATTTGACCCTAGACAATCCTCCTTCACAATGGAGCACGCTTATGAATCAATTTCTATGGTGATGTTGTGAAGTGACTTTGATTATAATCTTTTGGCCTCTGGTTACCAACATGTTTATGAGTTTCTTGCATTTTATTTGGAAATTTTTGAATTATTTTCCTGATTTTAAGGTAACTTGCAAGTCAAGTTACCTCCAAGGGAGGTTCATACATACAACTTGACCTAGTTTGACTTGGATATGACATTTTTTGATTCTTTGAGCTCTCAATGCCTATTGATTCATGTTGCTAACATGTTAAGGATGATGTTTGCTCATTTTTAGGTCATTATATTGTGTTTTGCTTGTTCATTTGATTGTTTACTTTTGAGTTTCCAATTAGGGTTTCTATGTGAAACATGTTTGCTTTCCTTTGGGAATTTTCTTGCACTTCCTTATGGTTTATTTGCTTTTGGTTTTGAGCACTTTTATTTCATTCCCCTTGTTGTCCAATGAATTTGGAATCTCAATTAAGGCGGCTTGGTCTCTCCTTTGAAGGTACTTGAAGCAAGCCTAGAATGATGAACCCATGAGGACTTCTTTATGCTTTCCTGTGTACCTTTCTTGTGATGCTCATGGTTGAGAGAAAATTATGAGTTCCTTGCTGTCCTCATATGGCCTCCCATCCTCACTTTGTTTTAGGTCTTCTTTGCCTTTCATTTGTGTTTAGGTTTTGGCATTACGGTTGATGTTTGAATGGTTTAGGCAATTTTATCCCATTTTGGTGCCCTTGTGTGTTTCTTTTGATGCATTTCTTTTTCCTTTCATCTCTTGCATTTATCATATTTTTGCTTGAGGTTGAGATGAGATTGTGGAGGCTATTGCCCAACACCAATTTCCTCCCTCATTTGCATTCCATGTTTGCATCCTTGCATGTTTATGTTGTTTCTGTTTCCTCTTTTGTCTCTTTTCCCTTAGGATCTCTAATCTCTCTTGTTCAAGGAAGATTATGATAGACATTAGGATATTAACCATGTATGATAACATTAGGTAGCATTCCTTTATCTCAATCTTAGGATCACCATTGTATGACAACTTTAGGTTTGGATTTAGTCCCCTTTTAGTGTCTTTTCTCCTCTCATCTCAAAACAGTCATAAAACACCTAATAAAGGTTAACGATTATTGTGTGTTATGAACCTTAAGCACTTAAGAAAGGGTTGTTGATGATTTTCTCTTCAATGTCTTGAATGTTTAGTATAGCACCCTTTGGGTGATATGCAACGCATTCACTCCTAAGTCATAGTCTCTAGTGCGATATGAATTGCAAACAGTTCAAAAACACTTCTTCTCTAAAAAACACAAAAACGAATCATTCAAACCTTTTTTTTCCCTTTGGGGCCTTTAATCTTAGAAAATCATTTTCATAAGGAGAGTTTTGTTAACTCTTGGTTCTATCCCAAACGGTAACGCCTAAGTCTCCAACGGTCGAGCTGCATACACCAAACTGCTAGAATTAATTGTTAACCCTACTCAAGTAAAAACAGTTGAACAAATCTGTGTTCCCTTTTAGCCCGAACTATGTTTGCTCTGATCTTTCATACCAGATGAAATTACGTAGGCACAAGACGTGATGTCTTGGCGAGCAACCTTCCCCTCTTTTCACCCGTAGTTAGTCGAACTACGTTGACTCTGATTTCTCACTTCAGATGATATACGTAGGCACAAAGTGTCGTTGCTTTGCTGAGTTACTTCTTTTTCTCTTGTCCTTAAGCCTTTAGCTAGATAGTTTCAATCACCCTTTTAGATAGACAACAAGCGTGGACCCCGTCGAGTACGATGGACATGAGGGGTGCTAATACCTTCCCCTTGCGTAACCGACTCCCGAACCCGAGATTTGGTTGCGATGACCAATCTTATCCCTCTTTTCGTTAGGTTTTCTCTTAGCGTTTCCTTTCCCTCTCTTGGGATAAATAATGCGCGGTGGTGACTCTTTTGTCATTTCCGACCTCGATTTTCACAGTAGCGACAATATGTACCTGATTTAAAGAGAAATTTGATTTCTCTTGGTGAATTTGACAGGAAGGGATATGTTTTTCAAGGAGAGAAAAGTATCCTAAGATTCATGAAGGGGTCGAAGGAAGTATTGAGAGTCGTGAAGAAACAAGGCTTGTATACCCTTGAGGCTGAGGTAGTAAGTGGTTCGACAAATGTTGCATCTACAAAACCTATGTCGAAGATAAAATTATGGCAAATGAGATTGGGCAATGTCAGCGAAAGAGGCTTGGTCGAATTGGAGAAGTAGAACCTGCTAGGAGGTGACAAAGTCGAAAAGTTGGAGTTTTGTGAATCTTGTGTATTTGGTAAATCCTGTAGGGAGAATTTTAACAAAGGAAAGGAAAGAACACATGGATCCCTGGATTACATTCATGCTGATCTTTGAGGGCCTGAAAGGAATCCTTCACACTCAGGTTCAAGGTATTTTCTATCCATCATTGATGACTATTCCAAAAAGCTATGAGGATTCATCCAGAAGACGAAGGCTGTAACTTTTGAGAATTTCAAAAGTTGGAAGGTTCTGGTCGAAACTCAAAATGGCAGAAACGTTAAGAGGTTGAGAACCGACAATGGCCTTGAGTTCTGCAACAAAGTGTTCGACAGTTACTGTGTTGAGTCTGGGATTGCATGGCATAAGACTGTAGCAGGTACTCCTCAATAAAATGGCTTAGTTGAGAGATTCAATCAAACAATCCTTGAAAAGGTTAGATGCATGTTGGTTAGTGCTGGATTGAAGAAGGTGTTTTGGGCGGAGGTTTTTTCGACAACAACTTATTTGATAAATAGATGTCCCTCAATTGCCTTGGGAATGAAGACATCTGAAGAAGTTTGGTTAGGATATCCACCTAGTCTCGACAGACGGAGAGTATTTGGTTGTGTGGCCTATGCTCATATTAGGCAAGACAAGGTCGAACCTAGAGCTCTAAAATTCATGTTCATGGGATACCTTGAAGGAGTCAAAGTTTATAGGCTATGATGCCTAGAACCAGGTCACAGGAGGTGTATCATCTGTCGAGGTGTAATTTTCAATAAAGCAGAGATGGCTTTCAAGAAAACTGATGATGTTGACGAAGAGCGGGAACAAGGAGAGGTTCCTGTTGAGGTAGAGCATGTTGATGTTGAACTGCATATCCCAGATGAAGTCGAAGAAGATGCAGAAGATACTGTCGAAGACGAGGAGAGTGGTAATGACTACCTGCTAGAAAGAGACATGTCGAGGAGAGTCATCAAGCTACCTCAGAGACTTGGGTATACAGATCTTATAGCTTATGTTTTAATCTCTTCAAATAAGGTTCTAGACGAAGAACCTATAGACTATAAGAAAGTTATGAAGAGTCGAAAGAAGACTGAATGGGTGAAGGCCATGGATGATGAGATGAAATCTCTTCATGATAATAAGATCTGAGAACTGATCAAGAAACCTGTTGGAGCCAAGTTAGTCAACTATAAATGGATTTTCAAAGTTAAGGAATGGATTGAAGGAGTGGCATCAAAGAGATACAAGGCAAGATTGGTCGCTAGGAGGTTCACTCAGAAAGAAGGTGTCAACTTTAATGATGTATTCTCTCCTGTTGTGAAGCACATATATATTCAAATGTTTCTTGTTACAGTGGCACAATTAAACCTTGAACTAGAACAGATGGATGTGAAGACTGCGTTCTTGTATGGTGATCTAGATGAAACAATTCTTATGAGGCAACCTGAAGGGTATGTCAAAAAAGGAAGGAAGATTATGTGTGAAAACTTAATAGATCTTTATATGGACTGAAACAATCTTCTCGACAATGGAATAGGAGATTCGACAAGTTCATGGCACGCATAAATTTCCTTAGAAGTCAGTTCAACCACTGTGTTTACTTCAGATTTTGATCTGGTAATTCATTTGTTATTTTGTTGCTTTATATGGTTGATATTCTAATAGCAAGCAACAATGTTGAAGATGTAATGAGGGTGAAGGCTAAACTCAATAAGGAGTTCGACATGAAGGATCTGAGAGTTACGTCCAAGATTATTAGGATTGACATTCGAAGAGATATAAAGTAGTCGAAATTATGCTTATCTCAAGAGGTATACCTACGAAAGATTCTCGAAAAGTATAGTATGTTGAATTCAAAGTCTGTTGTGACTCCGACAAACCATCAATTCAAGTTGAGTATAGATCAGTGTCCCAACATTGATGTCGAAAGAACTTATATGAATAACATTCCATATGCTAATATAGTGGGTTCTTTGATGTATGTTATGGTCTGTACTAGATCTGACATAGCATATGCAGTCAGTCTTGTAAGCAGGTACATGGCAAATCCTGGAAAGGCTCACTGGAAAACATTGAAGTGGATTTTAAGGTGCATAAATGGGTCTCTGAATAGAGTCCTAATTTATGGCGGAGCCTTGGGTGAAGATAGTAAAACAGCAATTAAAGGATATGTCGACTCTAATTATGCAGGTTGTATGGATTCCAGAAAATCTATTTCTGGACATGTGTTCACTATGTTTGGGACAACAATCATTGGAAAGCAACACTTCAGAAGGTTGTTGCCTTATCTACCACTGAAACGGAATATATCACCCTAACTGAAGTTGTGAAGGAATCATTGTGGCTTGAAGGTTTTGCAAAAGAGCTGAAACTTCAAGGTCGAGTTATCACTGTTAAATGTGATAGTCAAAGTGCAATACACATGTCGAAGAATTCAACCTATCATGAGCGAACCAAGCACATTAATGTGAGGTTACATTTCGTCAGAGGGATAATCTAGCATGGAGAAATCTAAGTGTCGGAGGTTTCGACAGATCATAATGCTACTGATATGATCACCAAGACGTTGTCCAGTTGCAAGTTTTTCCACTGTATGCAGTTGATAAAGCTGTATGAAGAAAGTTAGCTTCTTGATGTTATAGAGTTAGATCCAAGGTGGAGATTTGTGAGATATTGGATCAAACTCTAGTATGTTGTCGGAGTAATACGTGTTGTAGTCGAAGTTTGTTCTAACATGCATTAGTCAATATTGCTAGGTTTGTTAGCATGTTGAATTGGGTCTTTCTTGTAAGCCCAATTGTTTAAGTTAACTTGTACCCCAAGTTATCTTGTAATGAGTAATTGATAAAAAGCCAATTAGGTTAGTGTGTTATTTTTCTTATAAATAGCATGCTAGTCTCTCATCTTGTATAAGAAAAAATAGGAAGATAAAATCCTAATTCAAGAGAGATAGGTTATTTGTTATTCTTGTATACTTGTAATCTTATTTGATAGATAAAGGAAAGAATTACAGTTTGTAACCAATCCTTGTTGTTTCTTCTTGTTGTTCTTACTTGTTTTCTTTGTTAACTCTAACCCTTGTGTGTTTTTTATTTATAAAGAAACCGTTTATATTTTGTTTCAAGGCATTCTATTCACAATAGCAAAGAAACTGATATGGTGCTTTTCATGAGTCTCACATAACCCTCCTCCACAAGCTTAAAAATTCCCCTACTGAGGACATCCTTAGCTATGCAGAAGAGGAAGAGTGATATGGGGTCACCCTGTCTCACCCCTCTCTTGCATTTGAAATATCCATGCAAGACCCATTAGTGGACATTAATAAAGTAGCAGAGTTTAGGATGACCTCTATCCAATTGCTAAAAGTGTCATTAAAACCATATGATTTGAGAACTTTGATGATGAAAGACCATTCCATAGTATCAAAAGTCTTAGAAATATCAATTTTTAAAGCCATGTTACCTCCAAAATTCTTCTTATGTAAAAGGTTGTTAGCCTCTGAGGAAAGAGAAATACAATCTATAATGCATCTCCCATTAGTGAACCCTTTATGTTCTTTGGATATGATAATAGGAAGCATAGAGGAGATCCTGTTAGCCAAATTTTTAGAAATTACTTTGAACTTAAAATTCGCCATGGCAATGAGATGATAATGCTCAATGGTATCTACATTGTTGTCTTTGGGGATCAAGATCATTGTGTTAGCATTGAAATTAGGTAAGAGCCAACATGTAACACCCTTTTCTACCTCACAAATATAATGGCAAATCAACCACATTTATCAGAGTAAAATATTAAACACAATAAAAATCACCTCAAAGGGCATACATTTCTCAATAACTCAAATAAAAGTCAATGCTCCGTAAACAACGGGTTTTCCCAAAATTACTCAAAAATTGCTGAAATGGCAGCGGAACTCAAAAAGGCAAATCCAAAGTTTTCCTTGCATAACAACATAATCAAAATAACAATAATCAATAAAACATGGTTTAATTCAAAGACCCCAACCCGATGTTACACTATCAAAGCAAGACCCTCCAAGTCAACCAAAAGTCAAAAACTCCAAAAGTCCTCGACGACATCCACGATTAAACCAGGTCATCTGCATGTTACCCATGTGGAGGCAACATTCAAACAGGCAGGGTGAGTAAAACGATTCATAATAATCAATATAGGAATCAATATATAATATTGCGTCATTTTCGTATTCAACATCATCATAATCATCAAGGAAACATCAAAAAGCCATAATATTATAAATTACACCAAATTGTCACATAAATGCAAATGCAACAAGACTCATGCATGTGGTACCAATTCAACAAAATTCGATGGACATTGGGCCATCAACCCTCCATAGATCCCCATCAATAGGATCGATTCTACACAAGAACCGGAGCACAACAAAATACTTCACATCCGCACAATGGAACTGAAGTCACAAGAATCAAACATTAGACCGAAGTCCGGAATGCATATGAATGCATGATCATTCATTAAAATCATCATAATAATACCATCCTCATAATAAACTCATTAGGTGCATCATCATTCATTAAAATCATCATAATAATCATGTCATCATATAATCATCAAAAACTCATGGAATCAACATCATAACTCATCATCATTACTCATAGGAATCATCATACAATCATATATTAATCTCATAAGAATCACAATCATACTCATGGGTACTCATCATACGGTCATGTATTAATCACATATGAATCACAACTATACTCATAGTAATTCATCATACATTCATTTAATCACATAGGAATCACAGTTACACTCATGGTAATTCATCAAGAAAATCACAGCATCAAAACATCAAGACATCGTTAGACCATAACATAATTTGTGAAACTCTGCTACGTTCGCTGGACAGTTCACCGTGCGAGTCTGGGGAGAGTGTTCGTCGTGCAAAGGATTGTTCGCTGAGCGAACTCGCGATTACAACAAAATGTTGTTACGTACCAGTAGCAAAACCAGCCCAAAAGTCTCTGTGATTTCCTTCCCCAATGCCCTAAAAACATCCCTCAATCATTCCTAAGATATTAAGGCGATAAAGATACAAAACCTACGACTTATTAGGCCAATCCTGTATCATATTTACGCCTCCAATTCCCATAAAATCCTTACAATTTTTCCACATTCATTAGAGTTATCATAATCAATTGCCCTATATGGTTAAAACCTCAACAACAAATTTTGGCCACTGAGGCCTAATTTCCCTTACTCCCAAATCAGCCTCAAACCTATTAGACCATCAGTTCAAATCCCTCAGACTCAATAAATTTATCAGAAAGACAACAACAATTCAATACTAAAAATCCATAAACCCTTAAATCTACTTTAAATACATTGATTCACATATTGAAAACAATGAAGGTAATATCCCCATACTTAAACAACCTCAAAAATAGGTTTGGCCACAAAGGCCTAATTTACTCAAACTCAAAACCCCCCCTAAATCCTTAAATCGACTTTAAACACATTGAATCATATATTAAAAACAATGAAGGAAATACTCTCCATACCTTAATTGCCGACTCTAAGTCTTTCTCCTTGATTCTTAGAAACTTCGCGAAGCTTTTGCCCCAATCCTCTTCATCAGAGCTTTGACCTCTATTTCTTCCCTTTTCACGGTTTAACAAGAATGAATGAATCCTAATTCCCTCAAAATTCCTTTTTGTCAAACCTAACTTTGGGCCTTAAAACGGGCTTTCCAATTTCACCTTCACTAACTCCTCCTCAAATGTCCATTTTGCCCTTAATTCACTTATATTTATTTAAACTAATAATAATACCAATATATTCATATTATATACTATTACTTACATAAATAACCCAAAAGTCATAATTCTCAATATTTCATACCAACCACCGAAAATCAACAAAAATACGAATATTCATATTTAAATAAATTAAATAAATATTCCAATAAATTTGGGGTGTTACACAACCAGCTGTGAAAAACTCAATGATTTCTTATTTAGCATCTAGGTAGATAATATTCCAATAGGTTTGAAAGAAGTTAGGTCTAAACACATCAAGGCCTGGTGCACTCTCTTTATTTAGGCCAAAGATAACTGCTTTGATCTCAAGATTAAATGTTATTACAAAAAGCAAACTATTGGTATCATTGTCAATGAGTATAGGAATCACCTCACCAATCAAATCCATGTCATTACACAGGGGTTTTCAAACACTAAAAAGATTAGTGAAATGTTCCACAATATGATTAGCAATCACATGTCTGTCAATGAATATTTTGTTCCCAATTCTAAAGGAATATATCCCTTTTGTTGTATTTTTATTTTATTTTAGCA
Source organism: Lathyrus sativus (assembly GCA_963859935.3). Classification (NCBI taxonomy): domain Eukaryota; kingdom Viridiplantae; phylum Streptophyta; class Magnoliopsida; order Fabales; family Fabaceae; genus Lathyrus; species Lathyrus sativus. Next base: position 564,586,757 of record OZ012737.1, on the reverse strand, counting down.
AATCTATGGAAGAACTTAGTATTTCTATCACCATTAATGTGTCATTTGACTTTTTCCTTCTCCTGCCAAAACCAATTCTTACCCTGCAGAGCCTCATCAAGCCTTTTTTGAGCTTCTAACTCAGTATCTCTAAAAGCATTACCTACAATAGTCTGAATTTGATCCTAAATGGTCCTTAAGTGATCTTCTGCAGTTTTGACATTAGTCTGAATATTGACAAAAACCATCTTGTTCCACTCCTTTAACTTCACCTTTAACATCTTAAGCTTGGTGGTAAGAACAAACATTAGACATCCAATCACTGCAGTGCTCTAAACCTCAGTCACAATTTCTTTGCAGGACTCATGCAAGGTCCACATTCTCATTAACTTGAACTGAGGCCTGAAGGGGGAGTTATCTAATTCGAAATATAATAAAATTGGAAAGTGGTGCGATGTATTTTTAACAAAATCAGTGAAGGAAGTTACAGTGCAAGAGTTAATCCACTATTGGTTGCAAACTGCTCTATCCACCTTCTTCTAAATGAGAGCTCAAAATATTATGTACATGTATTATGACAGGGTTAATAATAATTTTACATAAGCACCAAACATTGGGCATCAAGATATCCCTGAGATTTTGGGGTGTGCAAAAAAATAGGTTATTGTTAACCAAATTAGTATCCAAATTGTTCCACTTTTAAAAATTCAAACCAAATGCTAAAATATAAATGTGGTTATCCATTTTGTTATAAACCGGTTTTCATAGTAATAATGTGGTTTAGTTATTGGATATCCAACTTTCATTATTTGTTAAATTGATATGTCTCTTTTCATGTTTCATCATATACACGTTATAAACCAATTTTATATTTTGAACTATTTTAAAGTTAATTTTTTGAATTTCATATAAAAAATTATTTTACAAAAAATTTAGAATTTTATTTTTCAAAATGAAAAGAAGTTAATTCTATTACTACAAATTATTTGTAGCTTATTCTACATAATGATTAGTAAAATTGGTGAGAATTCGCGCATAACCAGAAAAGCATTATGCTGATTGAATTAATTATATTACGACAATTGCATAACGGTAATCATCAAAATCATTATAACTACAATACCCATTCAATTTTACGTAATATAAACCAGTTGTTTTTTAAAATGTTTTTTTATTTATTTTCAAATAAAAATATTTTAAAATCGTATTAAACTTGTTTAAGTATTTAAATTTAAGAATTGATATAATTTAACGGAAATATAATTTAAATATTACTAAATAATTTGGATTAAAATCAAAATCTATTTAGAACCGGTTTTAAACCGGTTCGGGATAAATGGTTTCGTTTATAAACCATAACCATAAAAATGGATGGGCTTATAAACCATAACTATAAAAATGGACTGGTTCATATTAAATGGTTATCCATGCACACCCCTACTAAGATTAGTAGCAAAAAGCTTAAGCCCTAAACTCTTAAGCCAAGTACTAGGAAAATCACGGAACCTCATCCAAGGTTCAATTATAATGATAATATCCAGATTATTAGAGAGAATCAGATTCTTAAGAGCTAATTTTGAGGAATTATTAGCTAAACCCCTAATGTTCCACTAGAGACACTTCACCTTGAATGTTTGGAGCTACCTGATTTTGACCTGGTTGAATACTTGTTCTTACTTGCTCTCTTAGTTGTTTTAGTCCTCAAAAGCTTTGGTGGTGTAGATTATATGTTATCATCCTCGAATTCTTCTATCATATTGGCCCGTGATTTCCTGAGGAATTCATTATTTTTTACCACCTCTTGAGATTTAGCTATTGCCACCTCCTTGAGACTTTTGTCTTCTTCTAGCTGAATTATGTGACATCCACAAATTCTGAGCTCTATAAGTTATTCTCATTATATAATTCTTGAATAGCTAATATATTAAAACTGTTGTTTTGCTCAACTACATTAGTTCTTGTAGAAATCACAAGTGGTGTTTCTGGCTCTGGTTCAACAATATGTTCACCCTGATTGTCAACAACATTATCTTCAGGAATGGCCTATAGAGTAAGATCCTCTCCATCCCTTATGTCTAGTTGATGTCTTTTATCAACTACTTGAACAATTCTTTTTTGGCTCCACCCTAGGTTTAATTTGATCTTGCTGACGTGTTGCATTTGTTTTCTTTGAAGTAACTTTGAAGCACAACTCCAAGTCATTTGCAGTCATGTGGCACTGATTGCAAAAAGCAGTTAAATTCTCATAATCTATTTCCACAAAGAAAGCAAAATTCTTTCTCTCTACCAAAACCTTGTGAGACAAGGTCTGAGACAAGTCAAACTCCAAAAGAATACAAACATAATGCCCAAATTTTTGATCATTCATTAGCTTTGAAGCAAAATAGTTATTGCAAATAGACGTACCCACAATACTATCAATGACAAACAATATCTTAGGTTACCAATATTCCCGTGACAATCCATACATCCACACCCAAACTTGAGCTGAGGTGTTCTTCTGCATATTAATGTTAAAGTCCTTTGACCAAGTGAAAAGCTTCTAGTAACTTGGATGTATATTCCATGATGGAGAAGACCTCACTCGCATGACAGCCTCCAACAAAGTAAACGAGAACTTGTAAAAACCATTTGCCTAGGGAAATTATGCCTCATTTAGTGATTCCCTTCCATAAAGGCATTAGCTTGCTCTTCAAGGCAACAACCATCAACAAAGTGCTACCCTTAGGCCAAACCACCCTTCCATATAGGTTGTGTTTGCAGGCCTCAACGCCCCTTCCATGTAGGTTGTCTTTACAGGCCTCAACGCCTGCTAGATGATAACGCGAAATCATATATATATATAATGATGTACTTTTCTACTAATCGGCGACCGTTTTCACTCTGATTTCGGATATTTCCACACTATTTGCCCAGTATTTTGCAAGTATTCAAAGTCCATGCTCAAATGGAGCAAGATAAAGAAAAGAAGCATTTACAGGTGAAAACCAGGCCAAAAAGCAGCAAAAACGAGTTCTGCTGATATGACGACCGTCACAAGGGTGTGACGATCGTCATGCGTGTGACGACCGTCATGGAGTTAAAATGCAGTTTTCTGAATGTGCTGTCAAGTTATGAAAGTGCCAAAGAGAAGTGGACCACTAACTCCTATATTTTCTGATATCATTCCCACTTCCCGAAGGAATAAACCGTTGAATATCCCATCTATAAAAGGAGGTAGCTGATACCAGAAAAAGGGAGCTGCATTGAAGAGACGAAGTGCTGCCAATTTACTTTCAGAGCAATATTCAGTTTCCCATTTTCTTATCGTTGTTTTATTTCCTTTTTCTTTCCTTCCTTGCAATTGTTGTTTTACTTTCCCATTTCTATTCTGTACGAGTAATTGGCATAAAGACTAAATCCTGCCGCCATTTTGGAGGATTTCCCAAAAGCCAAATCAAATTGTTTACAGGTTTCTATTCTAATCGTAAATTGAATTGCTATTTCCTATTGTAATGTATATTATTATTTTCTGCCATTATTTACGTGTTGTTAATTTATATTCCATGTCTGGCTAAATCTTAAGTAATCGGTATGTAATAAATAAACTGATGGGATTCAATAGTTAACCGGTGTATATCTACCTTTTCAAAAAATAATTGATGGCTTCAGTTTTTAAATCGATTTTTCTAAATAAACCTTCGTCGCGACAGCGAGAAATTATTTACAGTAGTTTTGCCACGACAGTGGGAAATTCATAAAGGTATGAACCAACAAGCGACAGCTGAGGCTAAGACCAGATAGTAAAAACTAGGCATTCATTTTAAAAACAGCGACAACGCTTTAAAAGGAATTAGAACTTAATAGTTTTCAAAAAGTAACTTTAACCCCGAACGGGATAGCGACAGCATACGTTCCGCCTTAGAGTTGCGACTAGCGTCAACAACCATCGTGAGGCAAAGATCTTTAAACCATCATTTTCTTCTTAAACTATTTTTGAAAACCTAAAGACACCGGTGACCTATAGAACCCCTGAAGAAGTAACATATTACATACCGATTCAAACATTTATACCTTAAGTAAAAGCTTTAGTTCCCTTTAGTTTACGCACTTATTTTGTTATTATTCCCCTAAAACATTACCAACCTAGCTAAACACAGTAACACCCGATAATACTAGTTTGATTACGAGTCCCTGTGGGATCGATATCTATTATTACTACGCAATAGACTGTGCACTTGCAGTTAATTGAGTTAGACATAGAAAGTCACGATCAAGTTTTTGGCGCCGTTGTTGGGGACTCGTTTAGTCAATAGTGTAATCTTTTGTTACACAGTATAGACTAGGTTAACTATTCTCTCTCCCTCTACTCGTTCTTCGATTGTATGCCAAGTACTCGCTCACAAGGCGACATCTTACAACCTACAATAGCCGAACTAGAGCGCTTCTTACATCTAAGAAGGCGCATCATCGAATATCAACGAAGACACAATATTCTTGATCTTCTAGCTCATGCTCCTGTTGAAGAAGCAAAGATGGCTGAAGGACCTCAGAACAAACCGCTGAAGGACTACGCTACACCCTCTCAGATGGAACCTCGAAGTAGCATAGCTGCCCCAGCTATCAATCGAACTGATTTCGAACTAAAATCGTCATTGCTGTCAGCTGTACAACAAAATCAATTCTCAGGAAATGCAACTGAGGATCCAAACGAACACTTAACGAAGTTTGTGCAATACGCAGACACAGTGAAGGCAAATGAAGTAACTCCAGACACAATAAGACTTCGTCTCTTTCCTTTCTCTCTTAGAGATAGAGCTTGGATGTGGTTACAATCCTTACCATCCAACTCCGTTACGATGTGGGAACAGTTGAAGAACGTTTTCTTAGCGAGATACTTTCCGCCAAGCAAAACTGCTATGCTTAGAGCTCAAATCAACGGATTTCGACAAAAAGATACTGAATCTCTCTACGAAGCGTGGGAAAGGTTTAAAGATATGATGAGAGCATGTCCTCACCATGGTCTAGAAGACTGGGTGATGATCCATACTTTCTACAATGGGCTTCTGTATAACACCAGATTAACGGTAGACGCCGCCGCGGGCGGTGCACTTATGGATAAGCCATACAACGAAGCCTATCAACTAATCGAAAACATGTCTCAGAACCACTGCCAATGGGGAGGTGAACGAACTCCAGCAGAGAAACCCGCAGCGAAAGGTGGGATGTACGAGATCAGCAGCCTTGAAAAGTTCAACGCTAATGTAGATGCTCTAGCACAGAAAATCGACAGTCTGACCGTTAACCCAACTGCAACCGTAGCTGCTACAACTCCAAACTGCGAGTTATGTGGAATCGCCACTCATAATGCGCCCGAGTGCCCATTGTTGGCTGGAATCCCACCAGATCAAGTAAATTACGCTCAAGGAAATCCTTACGCGAACACTTACAACCCAGGATGGAGGGACCACCCAAATTTTTCCTACAAGAACGATAATGCCTTGCAAGCACCCGCTGCTTCGCTAGGATATCAAAAACCAAACGTTGCTGCCCAGACTGCCCCTAGGAAATCAAACCTCGAATTGATGATGGAAAAATTCATATCTACTCAAGCTCAAACAAACAAAGAATTCCTGAATCAAAACATACACACTAGCAAGCAGATTAAACAGCTGACCGGAAAAGTAGACGCTTTAGCCACCCACAATAAAATGCTCGAAACGCAGATATCACAAGTGGCTCAACAACAAGCCTCTGCAGCTGCCCCAGCTGGAACATTTCCAGGCCAGCCCGAACCTAATCCGAAAGGTCACGCAAACGCTGTTATATTGAGAAGTGGAAAAGAATTGGAAGGCCCAACAGATCCTAGGAATGAAGATTTAGTAATGCATCAGAAATCTGATAAACCAACAGAAAAGGAGTCTGAAACAGAAAAGAAGGAATGTGACGAGCAAAAGGCCGCCAAAGATGAAAACTCATATGTGCCTCCAGCGCCATATAAACCACCTATCCCTTATCCTCAAAGATTAATAAACTCCAAAACTTCAGGACAATTTAAGAAATTTGTTGAACTTCTGAAACAATTAAACATCACTATTCCTTTCACAGAAGCGATAACTCAAATGTCGTCATACACTAAGTTTCTTAAAGAAATCTTGTCTAATAAAAGGAAAATAAAGGATAACGAGACAATGACACTCACTGCCGAATGTAGCGCAATCATTCAAAACAACATGCCTCCTAAACTAAAAGACCCAGGTAGTTTCTCCATACCTTGCGTCATAGGAAAGTTCGTTATAGACAAAGCTCTATGCGATCTAGGAGCCAGTATAAGCGTCATGCCTTTATCTATATGCAAAAAGCTGAATATGGGAGAACTAAGACCAACTAAAATGTCCGTACAATTGGCTGACCGATCAGTCAAATATCCCGTCGGTGTACTGGAAAACGTTCCAGTACGCATAAGCCAATTCTATATCCCAACCGACTTCATAATCATGGACATCAAAGAGGACTCTATTACCCCAATTATCCTAGGAAGAACGTTCCTAGCTACAGCCGGAGCTATCATATACGTAAAGAAGGGAAGGCTAACATTCGAAGTAGGAGAAGAAAAGATAGAGTTCATCCTTACTAAATTCTTGAAGGCACCGGCTATAGATGACACATGCTATATAGTAGATGTCATTGACGAATGCATACGAGAATTAGAGAAGGAGGAAACTACATATTTTGAAATCATGAAAATCCAGATCCCTGCTATTCATGAAGACGATAACTGGCGTGCACCATACAAAGATGATAGTCTGAGCAAGATCTTAGCACTCACTCTAAATTACATGCCAGGTCCGAAAAACCCAGCTTTAGAACTTAAAGAGCTACCTAAAACCCTCAGGTACGAATTCCTAGATACAGAATTCAAAAGACCAGTAATAGTAAACGCTAATTTAGGACAATCAGAAACTGAGCAACTATTAGAAGTCCTAAGGAAATACCCAACTCCGTTAGGCTATAATATAAGCGATCTAAAAGGCATAAGTCCCTCCATCTGTATGCATCGTATCATGCTGGAGGAAGACTGCAAAACTTCAAGAGAACATCAGAGAAGGATAAACCCGATCCTAAGCACTGTAGTCAAAGACGAGGTGAAAAAGTTACTAGACGCAGGAATCATATACCCGATCTCTGACAGCCAATGGGTCAGCCCAGTACACGTAGTACCCAAGAAAGGAGGCGTTACTGTAGTAAAGAATGCGAAAGGTGAATCGATAACCCAAAGAGTTATGACCGGAAACAGGATGTGTATCGATTACAGAAAACTGAACAAGGCAACTCGGAAAGATCACTTCTCTTTACCTTTCATAGACCAAATGTTGGAAAGACTAGCGAAACATTCGTACTTCTGCTATCTAAATGGTTATTCGGGATTCTTTCAAATTCCTATTCACCCCGATGACCAGGAAAAGACAACATTCACCTGTCCCTATGGTACTTTTGCTTATCGCCGAATGTCGTTCGGACTGTGCAATGCTCCAACAACCTTCCAAAGATGCATGATGACAATCTTTGCAGATTACATAGACGACATCATAGAAGCGTTCATGGATGACTTCTCTGTATGCGGAAAAAGTTTTGAAAGCTGTCTGTCGAATTTAGAAATGGTACTCAAAAGATGCGCTAAAGTGAACCTTGTCCTTAATTGGGAAAAATGTCATTTCATGGTCCGACAAGGCATCATTTTAGGACACGTCATATCTGAAAAGGGGATCGAAGTTGACAAAGCCAAAATAGAGATCATAAAGGATCTCCAACCTCCGAAAACCGTACGAGAAATACAAAGCTTCTTAGGACACGCTAGATTCTACCGAAGATTCATAAAAGATTTCTCGAAACTCACAAAATCTCTTACAGATTTATTAATGAAAGATGTCGAGTTCATCTTCGACAAAGAATGTTTAGAGGCATTCGAAACTCTAAAGTCAGTACTTATCACCGCACCAATCATGCAACCCCCAGATTGGCGACTACCAATCGAAATCATGTGTGATGCGAGTGATTATGTTGTAGGCGCAGTTCTAGGACAAAGGAAAGACAAGAAGCTTCACGCTATCTATTACGCCAGTAGAACATTAGACCCTGCCCAAATGAATTACGCCACAACGGAAAAGGAACTTCTAGCAGTCGTGTTTGCTCTTGACAAATTTCGTTCCTACTTGGTAGGAGCCAAAATAATCATATACACAGATCACGCTGCCATTAGGTACCTAATAAGCAAAAAGGACGCCAAACCCAGATTATTGAGATGGATCCTATTATTACAAGAGTTCGACTTAGAAATTAAAGATAAGAAGGGGACCGAGAACGTAGTTGCAGATCACTTATCCCGTATATAGGGCATCAAACAATAACCAATGCCTATCAATGACGATTTTCCCTACGAACGTCTGATAGCCAAATTAGAAAGCGATATGTCCAACTCAACTTTGGAAGAACCAGAACTGGAAAAAGCCGTGGAAGTTGTCTATGCCCAAGCCACTCTGCCGTGGTTTGCCGACATCGTTAATTACTTGGCCGCAGGCGTGCTTCCACCGGACCTGACTTATCAACAAAAGAAGAAATTCTTCCACGACTTAAAGCATTACTACTGGGACGAACCTCTACTCTTCAAACGAGGCGCTGACAACTTATACAGTCGCTGTGTCCCAGAGGAAGAAATAGAAAATATCATCTCCCAATGCCATTCAGCACCTTATGGTGGTCATGCTAGCACCTCGAAGACGTGCGCTAAAATTCTACAATCTGGCCTATTTTGGCCCAGTCTCTGGAAGGATGTCCATATCGCTGTACTAAAATGCGACCGGTGCCAACGCACTGGCGACATCTCACGACGCGACGAAATGCCACAAAGAGGAATTTTAGAAGTAGAAATCTTTGACGTCTGGGGAATCGACTTCATGGGACCTTTCCCGTCTTCTTTTGGAAATAAATATATACTCGTCGCCGTCGACTATGTATCTAAATGGATAGAGGCAGTTGTCGCTCCAACAAATGACACGCGAGTAGTCGTTAAACTCTTTAAAAACACAATCTTTCCTAGATTCGGTATGCCCAGACTCGTCATTAGTGACGGTGGTTCGCACTTCATATCGCGAATCTTTGACAAACTCCTCTCCAAATACGGAGTCAAACACCGCGTAGCCACACCGTATCATCCACAAACTAGTGGACAAGTGGAGGTTTCGAACAGAGAAATAAAGCAAATTTTAGAAAAGACTGTCGCAACTTCCAGGAAAGATTGGTCCGCAAAGTTGAACGAAGCTTTATGGGCTTATAGGACCGCCTTTAAGACACCAATAGGCACCACACCATTTAAACTAGTTTACGAAAAATCATGTCACCTGCCGGTAGAATTAGAGCATAAAGCCTTTTGGGCTATTAAGACGCTAAACTTCAACTACACTACGACAGGAGAGAAACGAATCTTGAACCTTCATGAATTGGAAGAGCTCAGATTAGACGCGTACGAGAATGCACGCATCTACAAAGAAAGAACCAAGAAATGGCATGATAAACGTTCGATCCGGAAACAATTCAGTGTGGGAGACATCGTGCTCCTATTCAACTCCAGATTAAAACTATTCCCTGGAAAATTAAAATCTAGATGGTCTGGACCTTTTGAGGTCACCAAAGTCCTTAAGAGTGAAGCTGTTGAAATCAAAAATCAAATCAATGCACCGTTTATAGTAAACGGACAGCGTTTGTAACATTATAATCAAAATGAACACAGCGACCACGTGAGCAATATGAAATTGCTCGAGCTTCTCAAATAGCTTATATCTAAGCTATCGTCAGGCTTCTGACGTTAAAGACAACGCTGATTGGGAGGCAACCCAATTTTCCCCATTTTTCCCTTCTAAATTTATTAAAACTATGTTTTCCTTTTAACTTATAATTTCTATAAATCTCTATTTTCTTATTTTCTAATATTTATTTTATTTTTCTTTTATCACCCTTTGCTTCTTAAAAATATGATCTGAGTGAATGTGATTTTTCCAGGATTTTAAAGTCGTTCTACTTTTCTCCCATTTTTATCCGACTAACGAGTATGGCCGATATCGACGTTACGACTGTTGTGTTTAGATAACTAGCTCATAAGGCCAGATTTGAGGCACTGACTCAGAGAAGCTTTGCTTCGACTCTGTACTATGATAGACCCACCATGGACAAGCTAGGAATCTAGGATAGCATTCAGTATTTATTTAACCAATTAGGCTGGGAGCAAACTGCTCTAAAGACCCGATTTGCTACCTTCTGCGAACTGACGTTTGAATTCCTTAGCTCCTTAAGTTACTTACCTGAACATGGCTATAGATCCACTAAAGAGCTGATAACCTTTAGAATGTTTGGAATGGACCAAACACACAACCGTACCACGTTAGCTAACATCCTAGGCTTCCCTAGCGGACCTTTTGTGTTTACTACCACTGAAGAGGATATTAATCTCGAGTTAGACCAATTTTGGGGTTCCATCACCGGTAACTATCACCTAGAACCGAATGACATGCACAACAACGAGATACACAATCCAGCCTTCCGCTATTTCCATAGGATTTTAGCCCATACCCTCTTTGGGAAGGAGGAAAACATTACAACAGTCTCCAAGAACGAGTTGTTCATCCTTCTCTGTGATTCACAAGGCCGCCCTGTAAATGCTGTCCCTTTTATGATGAGGGCATTTACACGCCTCAATCAGGAACTGCACTCATCCATTTTAATAGGAGACCTAGTCACCATGATCGCCCACGAAATTGGCTTGAGGTATTACCAGAACAAAGTCGTTCGTTTCGGCAACCTCAGATCAATGGACATCCAGTTCTGCTTTAATAGACGTATCTTAGGTACCTTAGGACCAGGAGCCTACGAATACCTCATAGCTGATCAACATGTCCACCTTTTCACATTGCCCAACCATGAGCTAATCAGTATCCATAATAGAGACAATTAGCTTTATAAATTGGACGAGCCTATGAGAACCACATCGCCTCACTCCACACCCCAGGCTTACATGTATGACAGTGACCAAATCTCAGAAGCACATGACTATTTGTACTACCAAGATTATGAGTCCGAAGTGGAGATAGATCCTGAGACCCCTCCTAACTACCATAACTTTCCTGACCCCACTCCTGAACAAAACACAGACAAGTTGGACACTGTTCTAAGAACTGTGGACGACCTCAAGCTGGAAATAACCACTATCAAAGATGAATTAACGCAGCTTCACATGGATTTCGTTACTTACATGGACGTAGTTAGCGACCAATTTAATGACGCTATTCAGCAGGTCAACAACTTGAAGAAACCAAAGGAGTGATATTTTAGTTTTCTCTTTAATCTTAGTTTACTGCATTTCAGATTGTTTCACATTATTTCATTTTGCAATTGTTTCTTTTTGGATATTGTATTACTTTAAACTCATTTTTGATTCAATGTTATTTTCATTTCATTCCAGTATCACCCTTAATTATGTTTCCTATTATTTCTTATTTTGTAATCAGTCTATCATAATGCAAAAATCAAATTTTCCACTGTTAAAACGCCCCACAAGCGAAATTCTGCATTTCTGCAGAATTTGCTGCTGTGACGGTCGTCACGCGTGTTACGCCCGTCACACATCCCTGACGGTCGTCACGCAGATAAAACCCCAATTCTGTCAAAACAGAGGTCACGCACCTTTCCACTTCCACTCCCCTAATTCCCCATTTTCCCACATTTAAAACCCACTAAAAACCCTCTGAATCCCCCATTAAACCTCCACCATTTTCAACTTCCCATTCACCCTTATATATTACCCTCTGCATTCCCGTACCTCACCATTCTCAGAAACTTCCTATTCTCAAACCTCTTCATTTATCTCACCAAAATGGCCAGACAAAACCATGCAAACCCTGATTTGAGCACCATCACTTTCCGAGAAGGCGAGGCCGGCGAACGGCAGCAGACCAACTTCTTAGCATTCCATCAGCGGTCGCTTCAGCCGACCCGGTATGCTCACCTGAATTTTCTGACGGAACTCGGGATTCTGGATGGCGTAACTTGGATGTTACAGAGAGTCGGCATCTGGCATCTCTGCACCAATCCCCAACCCACATACGAGCAACTCACACTGGAGTTTCTCAGTTCCTTCGCATACGCAACATCGCCCGGTGATACCAACCAACTTACCGGCGCCGCCTGCTTTCGTCTGTTCGGCACCGAATATCAAGTCGCCCAGGACCGCATCACTGTCATTCTACAGTTACCTCACAGCGACGATGCTCACCACCGCATATCCGATCAGTTCTACCAAGAAGCTTTCCCTCTTTGGAACCATCTGACCGGAACCACTCCAGAAAGTTGGGACACTCTGAACGCCACTCATATCCACAACCCAACTATCCGCTACTTCCACCGCGTGTTGAGCAACACCATATTCGCTCGTAACAGTAACCACAAGGTCAACTCGAAGGAGCTGTTTTTCCTCCGTTGCGTGTTCGCTTTGGAACCTGTTAACGTCGCCCCGTTCCTCTTGGATCACATTCAAGCCAATTGTAACCGCGGCTCAAAACATTTCTATTTCGGTGGCATCATCACATCCATTGCCATAGGCCTAGGCCTTGGCGACCGCCTCCAGGCACTCCGCCAGATGCCCCCTGTCTTCCTAGACACCGACCACTGCCGCGCCTCCCACCTCATCAAGGCCCGCGCAGATGGGAGATACCATCTGGTAGTGCGAGGCCGCACTATCCAGAGCATCATCATGCCTTCACGCACCCGAATGCATTCGGAGGATAGAGCCAACTGGCTCTTCGATACCACTGCCCCTGTTGCCCCAACACAGGATAATATCCAAGAGCCCAGGGACGAAGTTCAAGAGGAGCTAGACAGAGCCGACCAGCCTGAGCCATCACAAGCACCTGCTGCCGAAGGCCCTTCCGCGCGCTGCCGCCGCCGTCCCGCCACTGATGACACATCTGAGGCCCTCCTCCGCTGCATCGAACAATAGAACCAGATGATGCTTATGATGGAACAGCAGAACCGAAGGGCTGAAGAATTTGAAGCATGGCAGAGAGAGCAAAGATTCATGATTGAGACTGGCTTGCATAAAAGAGAGGCCTTCGAAGACTTACGATCAAGTGTCGTCGCCGTATACGCTTTATTTCCATTTGACCCCCGGTTTTTCTTAACTTGGCGTCCGAGAAATCTTATCAAGGGAAGAGCGTGCCGCGTGCTTGCCGAACTTTAAATTTTTCCTACATTTACTTGAGGACAAGCAAAGATTCAAGTTTAGGGGAGTTTGATAACGCGAAATCATATATATATAATGATGTACTTTTCTACTAATCGGCGACCGTTTTCACTCTGATTTCGGATATTTCCATACTATTTGCCCAGTATTTTGCAGGTATTCAAAGTCCATGCTCAAATGGAGCAAGATAAAGAAAAGAAGCATTTACGGGTGAAAACCAGGTGAAAATCAGGCCAAAAAGCAGCAAAAACGAGTTATGCTGATATGACGACCGTCACAAGGGTGTGACGACCGTCATGCGTGTGACGACCGTCACAGGTCCATGACGACCGTCATGGAGTTAAAATGCAGTTTTCTGCACGTGCTGTCAAGTTATGAAAGTGCCAAAGAGAAGTGGACCACTAACTCCTATATTTTCTGATATCATTCCCACTTCCCGAAGGAATAAACCGTTGAATATCCCATCTATAAAAGGAGGTAGCTGATACCAGAAAAAGGGAGCCGCATTGAAGAGACGAAGTGCTGCCAATTTACTTTCAGAGCAATATTCAGTTTCCCATTTTCTTATCGTTGTTTTATTTCCTTTTTCTTTCCTTCCTTGCAATTGTTGTTTTACTTTCCCATTTCTATTCTGTACGAGTAATTGGCATAAAGACTAAATCCTGCCGCCATTTTGGAGGATTTCCCAAAAGCCAAATCAAATTGTTTACAGGTTTCTATTCTAATCGTAAATTGAATTGCTATTTCCTATTGTAATGCATATTATTAGTTTCTGCCATTATTTACGTGTTGTTAATTTATATTCCATGTATGGCTAAATCTTAAGTAATCGGTATGTAATAAATAATCTGATGGGATTCAATAATTAACCGGTGTATATCTACCTTTTCAAAAACTAATTTATGGCTTCAGTTTTTAAATCGATTTTTCCTAAATAAACCTTCGTCGCGACAACGAGAAATTATTTACAGTAGTTTTGCCACGGCAGTGGGAAATTTATAAAGGTACGAACCAACAAGCGACAGCTGAGGCTAAGACCAGATAGTAAAAACTAGGCATTCATTTTAAAAACAGCGACAACGCTTTAAAAGGAATTAGAACTTAATAGTTTTCAAAAAGTAACTTTAACCCCGAACGGGATAGCGACAGCATACGTTCCGCCTTAGAGTTGCGACTAGCGTCAACAACCATCGTGAGGCAAAGGTCTTTAAACCATCATTTTCTTAAACTATTTTTGAAAATCTAAAGACACCGGTGACCTATAGAACCCCTGAAGAAGTAACATATTACATACTGATTCAAACATTTATACCTTAAGTAAAAGCTTTAGTTCCCTTTAGTTTACACACTTATTTTGTTATTATTCCTCTAAAACATTACCAACCTAGCTAAACACAGTAACACCCGATAATACTAGTTTGATTACGAGTCCCTGTGGGATCGATATCTATTATTACTACGCGATAGACTGTGCACTTGCAGTTAATTGAGTTAGACATAGAAAGTTGCGATCACTAGATACTCATATTCTAGTATTTCTATGGCTAACTTGTCACCTTTTAGGCAAGGTTGTGGTAACTGAGATAAGAGGATGTTACACACATTTGAAAGTGCTTCAACGGAAGTTTTTATTGGTTTTGTTAATTATATTTACTTCAAAGATGCATTTTTCCCCTTTGTATTTTCCTGATTGTGATCCAACCACATCCAATGTATGTTTTAAGCAACCATTATTGTAAGAATCAGGGAAGAAGAAGATGGTGATGGGCGATTAGGTTAGGCGATGTGAACAATGTTAGCCCCATCTTTGAAATTGCCAGAGAGAGCCATTGAAGTGTCTCCCTAAAAAAAAATTGATCCTTTAAATATTTTAAAAACTCTGTTAAGTATTTTTAAAAAATTATTATAAAATACAATTTTAAAAAATACAATTTTTTAAAGATAAAACAAACAATTCCAACATTTGATTTTAGAATTTTTGGATTATTGTTTAATTTTTATTTGAATTGGTTTATATATTAAAATATAATATGTTGTATATAGTAAAAGACAACTTATTATTTTATCCAAAATTTATTTATTGATATTTATCTAATTAATTGTTTAATCAATTTAATTTTTTTAAAAACTATTTTGACTATATAAGCTTATTTTTTATATACATTGAATACCTAATGAATTTGAGCACTATATAGATCATATACATCGATTATTTAATAAATTTAAAAAATAACTTTTTATTATAAATAAAATTAGAGGGAGTATTCAATACTATTTTAAAAAGAAATAAATAATATTCAATTATGAGTAAGTTTGTTTTAGTTTTTAAAAGTATTTTTTTATACAATTACATATTTTTTGCTTAAAAAATATTTCTAAAGCAATTTTTTCAAAAAAATATTTAATGAAAAATTAGTTTAAATATTTTTTTTGGATAAATGTTAGATATTAAACAAACAATTCCAACATTTGATTTTAGAATTTTTGGATTATTGTTTAATTTTTATTTGAATTGGTTTATATATTAAAATATAATATGTTGTATATAGTAAAAGACAACTTATTATTTTATCCAAAATTTATTTATTGATATTTATCTAATTAATTGTTTAATAAATTTAATTTTTTTAAAAACTATTTTGACTATATAAGCTTATTTTTTATATACATTGAATACCTAATAAATTTGAGCACTAAATAGATCATATACATCGATTATTTAATAAATTTAAAAAATAACTTTTTATTATAAATAAAATTAGAGGGAGTATTCAATACTATTTTTAAAAGAAATAAATAATATTCAATTATGAGTAAGTTTGTTTTAGTTTTTAAAAGTATTTTTTTTATACAATTACATATTTTTTGTTTAAAAAATATTTCTAAAGCAATTTTTTCAAAAAAATATTTAATGAAAAATTAGTTTAAATATTTTTTTTGGATAAATGTTAGATATTTCATAATTTTACCATAATTTTTTTTTGGATATTAAAATTTCAATTAAAGCTGTTTTGAATAAATATTCATGAAATAATTTTTAAGATATTTCTTTTTTGAAAAATGATGTGATTTTAATGATGTTTTATTCTAGAATAATGTATATTTATGTTATTAAATATAAAATTAGTTTTTTAATTTATAAATATCAAGTTAATTTTTGTAAATATTTTTAAAAAGCTTTTATAAAAACCATTTTTTTAAATTTAAAAAAAATATATTTTTACCATAATTTTTTTTTTTGTATATTAAAATTTCAACTAAAGCTGTTTTGAATAAATATTCATGAAAATAATTTTTAAGATATTTATTTTTTGAAAAATGATGTGATTTTGATGATGTTTTACTCTAGAATAATGTATATTTATGTTATTAAATATAAATTTAGTTTTCTAATTTATAAATATCAAGTTAATTTTTGTAAATATTTTAACTTTTTTTTATAAAAACCATTTTTTTAAATATAAAAAATATATTTTTACCATAATTTTTTTTTGGATATTAAAATTTCAATTAAAGCTGTTTTGAATAAATATTCATGAAAATAATTTTTAAGATATTTCCTTTTTGATAAATGATGTGATTTTGATGATGTTATATTCTAGAATAATGTATATTTATGTTATAAAATATAAAATTATTTTTTTAATTTATAAATATCAAATTTTTTTTTGTAAATATTTAAAAAAAAGTTTATAAAAACAATTTTTTAAAATATATAAAAATATATACTTTTTAAAGTTAAAAAATTGAGCCCCAATATTTTATTCTAGAATTTTTTAAATTTTTATTTATTTTTATTTAAATTAGTTTAAATACTACTGTCTTCATCTAAGATAACTATCCGTAGACACTTTCATACCAGAGAAAAGTAATTTTATCAAATTATTATTGATATATTTTAACTATGAGAAAAATAGTAATTTAAAAGGATTAATTAGGAATACAATTAAAAGATAAAACTAAAAATGCATTAGAAACTTAAAACGAGGAATAATTTTTACAAATCTTATATCTATTTTGGAATGGAGTGAGTAAAAAGTAAAAAACAACTTATTATTTTAGTCAAAATTTATTTATTATTATTCATTTTATTAACTCTTAATCAATTTATAATTTAAATTATTTTGAATATATATATATATATATATATATATATATATATATATATATATATATATATATATATATATATATATATATATATATATATATATATATATATATATATATATATATATATATATATATATATATATATATATATATATATATATATATATATATATATATATATATTGCTATGCACTGACAGTGTAAATATTTTATACTGTCATTCAATAAAAATATATCATTCTGCTATGTTATATAATAAATTTAAAATTTTCAATATGAGTTGACAAGATGTATGGTCGTCACTAATTGACAGTATAAAAAAAATTTACACCGTCAAGACATCACCCTATTTTATTTTATATATATATATATATATATATATATATATATATATATATATATATATATATATATATATATATATATATATATATATATATATATATATATGGTCCAACACATCTCGAGGTCTGAGCAAAAATTTAAAATTAAATATTTTTAATATAATAAAAATATATATTTTAAATTAATATATTTTAAGTGTTTTAGAATGTAAAAAGGTTAAATTGTTATGACTTATTTTATTTAATATTTTACTTTAATTGATAATAAAATTAACTCATCTAAATACTCTTTTTATTATTTAAAAAATCATAATTAAAAATATAAAAAAATAAATATTAAGTCTCCTAGTAGAAAATTTAAAATTTTATTATTTATATATGTGATTTTTTTTATAAATCAAACAGCCTATATTTTTATATATTATCATATATTTTAAATAGATGTTATTATTTAATTGATATATAATATAATTTTACAAAATATATATATAAAAAATTATTAACTAAAACATATATAAATAAAAAAGTGAGGTTCTAAGAGGTAGTTTTAGTGGTCTTATTTTAAAGTCGGATATATATATATATATATATATATATATATATATATATATATATATATATATATA
This sequence comes from Lathyrus sativus, assembly GCA_963859935.3. NCBI lineage: Eukaryota > Viridiplantae > Streptophyta > Magnoliopsida > Fabales > Fabaceae > Lathyrus > Lathyrus sativus. The sequence continues at coordinate 564,568,428 of OZ012737.1, read as the reverse complement.
TATATATATATATATATATATATATATATATATATATATATATATATATATATATATATATATATATATATATATATTATGAATTGACTAAATTTATATTTTACTAAAACTAAAATGAAGAAAATCTCCTTTTCGTTCATCTTGAGGGATCAAGATCTAGCCGTTGATTTAATTTTCTCTTATTACCATTTCGCTTGACTCAAAAATCCACTCTCATATTAAAAACACGTTTTACCATGCACTTTCCTTCATCTATCCAATTAAGTCTTGACACGTCATATTCTCTTTCAAAAACAGCGTATGCTCAATACCAGCTGATTATTTCTAAACCCACGTAAATACAATAGATACGCTGAGACAAACCTGTCTCTTTCATTCTCTCTCATACTTTCTCTCTCTAAAAAGTAGAGTGCCACAACAAGCTCTGGTTTGTGTGAAGTTTCTTGAACTTCGACCCAAACTGAGAAAAACTCACAAAATCCATTTCAGGTTCGGTTATTTTCTTATTCTTGCATCTCAATTTTCTAACTTTGCTATCCTATTTATTAGTTTATGTCCTAATTTCGTTTTCTGAACCCTTGATCTGATCCATGTACACATCTTATTAGATTTAAAGTCATCAATTATCGAAAAAAATGTTTTTTTTTAAATAGCATTTTGGGTAGATTTGTTTATGTTGTTGTTGTTTATTATCCCTGACTAACCTTTCATTGTCTGATTCCGGATTTCTTTGCATGTTACAGGAACTGAACCGTGTTGTGTTGTGTTGTATTATCAGTGTTGTTTCTTGTAGTTTTGGTGCTGTTGGTGTATTGTGATTGGTGCAAAAGTTGTCAGTGTAATAGAGAGTATTTATACTGTTTTGAAGTTGCAAACAATGGACAATAACGTGGGTCAAGATTCATTTGATAAGTCTAGGGTTTTAAATGTGAAGCCATTGAGGACTCTTGTTCCTGTGTTTCCTTCACCATCTAATCCTTCTTCATCTTCAACACCACAAGGTGGTGCTCCTTTTGTTTGTGCTTCTCCTGCTGGTCCTTTCCCCACTGGTGTTGCGCCCTTTTACCCTTTCTTTGTCTCGCCCGAGTCTCAGAGGCTTTCCGAACAGAATGCACCGACCCCGCAACCGCAACGTGCTACACCGATATCTACTGCAGTTCCGATTAATTCTTTCAAGACTCCACCTGCGGCGACAAATGGAGATGTTGGTTCGTCACGGAGGACTAGCCGGAATCGTGCTGCACATATCACAGAGGAAGAAGGCTACAATAATACTGAGATTAATGAACTTGATGTAGAGGATGGAACTGGGAATGGGAGTTCAAAGCGCAAGAAGAGGGGAAGGGCAAAGAAGCATGCTAGCGGTGCTGGTGCTGGTGCGGGTGTTAGTGGTGTGGTTCCTGTTGATGTTGATCTGGATGTGGTGGCTAATGATATTCTTCAATCAATTAACCCCATGGTTTTTGAGGTCATAAATCATCCGGATGGTAGCAGGGACTCAGTTTCATATACACTTATGATTTATGAAGTGATGCGAAGAAAGCTTGGACAAATTGAAGAGTCAACTAAAGAAGCTCATACCGGAGCTAAGCGGCCTGATTTGAAGGCAGGCACAGTTATGATGACCAAAGGGGTTAGGAGTAACAGCAAGAAAAGGATTGGAATTGTGCCTGGTGTTGAGATTGGGGATATTTTCTTTTTCCGATTTGAGTTGTGCTTAGTGGGATTACATTCACCTTCTATGGCTGGAATCGATTATCTGGGTTCCAAAGCAAGTCAAGAGGAAGAGCCATTGGCTGTTAGTATTGTCTCGTCCGGAGGGTATGAAGATAATACTGACGATGGGGATGTGCTGATTTACAGTGGCCAAGGTGGAGTTAATCGCGAGAAGGGAGCAAGTGATCAAAAGCTTGAAAGGGGCAATCTTGCATTGGAGAAGAGCATGCATAGAGGTAATGATGTGAGAGTAATTAGAGGTTTGAAGGATGTAATGCATCCATCAGGGAAGGTATATGTCTATGACGGTATTTACAAGATTCAGGATTCATGGGTGGAGAAAGCAAAGTCCGGTTTTAATGTATTCAAGTATAAATTAGTAAGGATGCCCGGACAGCCTGAAGCATATGCAACATGGAAATCCATTCAACACTGGACAGATAAGTCGGCTCCAAGAACTGGGGTTATATTGCCTGATCTTACTTCTGGGGCTGAAAAAGTGCCTGTTTGTCTTGTGAACGATATTGATAGCGAGAAGGGCCCTGCATATTTCACTTATATCCCTACTCTCAAGAATTTGAGAGCAATTGCTCCTGTGGAACCTGCTGCTGGATGTTCTTGTGTTGGTGGATGTCAACCTGGAAATTACAACTGTTCCTGCATTCAAAAGAATGGAGGTTATCTTCCGTATTCTGTTGCTGGGTTAGTTGCGGATCTAAAATCCGTGATACATGAGTGTGGTCCTTCTTGTCAGTGTCCCCCTACTTGCCGAAACCGGGTTTCTCAAGTTGGCCTGAAGTTTCGTTTGGAGGTGTTCAGAACCAAGAATAAAGGTTGGGGTCTAAGATCGTGGGATGCTATTCGAGCTGGAACTTTTATATGTGAGTATGCAGGGGAGGTCATAGACAGTGCTAGAGCAGATATGCTTGGTGGTGAGAATGAAGACGAGTACATTTTTGATTCTACCCGCATCTATCAGCAACTGGAAGTTTTTCCTGCTGACATTGAAGCTCCGAAGATCCCATCCCCGCTTTATATAACGGCAAAAAATGAAGGAAATGTTGCTCGGTTTATGAATCACAGCTGCTCTCCAAATGTGCTGTGGCGTCCGATTGTACGTGAGAATAAGCACGAGTCAGATCTCCACATTGCTTTCTTTGCAATTAGACACATCCCTCCTATGGTGGAATTAACTTATGATTATGGGATAAATCTTCCTCTCAAAGCTGGTCAAAGGAAAAAGAAATGCTTATGTGGATCTGTGAAATGCAGGGGTTACTTTTGTTAGTTGTCTGGCAAGTTTTGGACGAGGTGGCCCCTTAATAATTGTACTTATGGATAAGGTATGTTTCCATTTTTTGAAATTACTTTCATATATATATATATGTACTAAATGATTCTTTCTCTCTTTACTGTGTTGTTTATTTATATCAGTGGCTAGTTTTGTAACTTGGCTAACTTTTAAACAGAAGCAAAACAATTATATTGCTACTATTCCCTCTTTCACTATTATTGGAATATTTTCTTCCCTTTTATTATTGCTTAATGAGTTTCTTACGGTTGGTAAGATGCTAGAATTTACTGATTGAGAATTCAGAATTTATGTTTACAAGAAGATAACTGTAAGGTTATAGCGGATATTAATTTTAATGATTTAATAACGAATTTCAAGGCAGAAAAGCACGGGAAAAGTTAGATATTAGGATTGTAAGTCATGTTTGGATATGGGAGAAGTAGGGATACTAGGCTTTTAATGGGAAGCATGTATCCATTGCTAACTAATGCATTTTGTTTCCGTTTTTAATGACAGATTAAAAACCTTCAAAAAATTTGTCACTTGAGATTGAAGTGTTGATATGAATATGAAATTTAAATTCTCAAATGATTTTCAAAATGGTGACCACAAATGAAACAAAATTATGAAAAATGGTGATATTAATATGGTTATTGGAAACTGGATATAAGGATGTAAGATGTGTTGTAGACCAAATGAAAATGTTTAAAGCAAAAAAGTCATGTTCAGAATGTTCTGTGCAATTCTCGAAAATAGGTAATAGATTGAAAACAATGCAACCGTTTTGTAATTAAAAATGATTTTGGCCTTTCTGTTGTGGTAGTAAGTAACATAGCTGTTCAGATAAGTCTGATTGCATATGGTTGGCTGAAAACAAAGAGAAATCTCATGTATGTGATTGGTTTTTTTTCTGTGACAGTTCTAGTTTGTCAGACAGCAGCAGGAATGGATTATTTAGAAAGATGTTAGCACACCAATTTTTCCTGTCATTTTGGCAGTTGTAGTGAATTGGCACAAGAAACATCAGGTTTTCAACTTTTGAAAAGTTAACTGTAACTCTTGTAAGACTCATTTTGTGTAAGTTATTTCCGCTTGGCTGCTAGCTTACCGATATTTATTTCTCTTGGGAGAAGGGTTTTGTGCAGGATCTCTTTGTCCATTTGGTAAGGATGAACTTAAGATGTAGATTCAAATACTTAGTTTGTTTGCCATAGTTTGCGGAATTTGACAGATTATTTTGTGGCAATATAAATTGTTATTTTGTGTCTATTTGACAGATTATTTTGTGGCAATATAAATTGTTATTTTGTGTCTATTTGATCTTCTTCCACTTGTCTTTTTCCTTTACTTTCGGGCTTCATGGTTTCATGGTATCTGTTGGGCCTGCCGTGAAGGTTTATCAGAAGGATTCTTCCTATAGTGCACCTTTGCAAATTTGCAACCTTACGTCTACCAGCGACACTCAGTCGTAACCTTTATCAAAACTCCACGCAGAACCGAACCATGATCGGCACCTGGCTACATATCCATGCGCACGATATTTAGAAGCAAATTGGTTGGCCTTGAATACCCAATGTGCCGGCCAGCTTCTTCCCTTCATCTCCATTTTTTTTTCCCGTTTTTGTATGCCATGGAAAAGCTTGAATCTTTCTGTAATTTTATGGCTTTATGTTTTTGGAAAATCAGTTTTTTCAAACGTTTGGTCTTCTTTCTGCTAAAAAAGTTTCATTTTGAAACTGAAACTAGAAATAAAAGTTCAAAAGAATCTCAAAGGTCATAATATATCTTAATAGAGTGTTTCAATTTCTTCTTCTATTTGTTCAAAAATACCTTTAAAAAATTGACCGATATGACAATAAAACATTTTTCATATGATATCTTTATTCAATAGTTTTACTAAGGAGGAGAAAAATTTATTTTATTTTTTAATTAATAAAAAATTGTGATTGGTCGTGTGAATAATTAAGTTTTATGATTGTTTTTATTTAAGAATTTTTCTAGTTTTTCAATGACATTACGGATATTTTACTTCCTTTTTTTATAACTACAAAACAACCCTGCACTTTTGTAATAGTACTATAATAAAAATAAATTTAATAACAATTTTATAAAAATAAAAAAGAACCAGAATTGGTAGTAGGTTGACAAAATCGACGTGGACTCCCGTTTAAGTTTTGTTTAAGGCTTCTTATATAAAAAGTCCACGTCTAAGTTCTGTTTAAGGCTTCTTATATAAAAATGTTCTAGTTAAGGCTTCTTATATAAAAATAGATAGAAAGGACATAGTTCTTGTAAAAATATAAGATAGATTGGACATAATTAATGTGCCGGTTTAAAATTTGAAATGTGAGAGTTTCTTATCCTATTCTTTGGAATTTTTATGCATCATGTGCGTTTTCAAAAATATTCTCTTATTGTAAGAGATGTATTTTTGGACGTATTTTTTTTTTTATATTTAACGTTAGTTTTTTTTCGGAATTATATCTATGAAAGATTTTCATTTATATAGTTCTGGAACAAATTAGAATACATGCGCGTTAGAGTCTCTTCTCCTTCCTCCTTCATTTTTCATCTTCTCATTTTCAAACTCTCAACTCAAAAAAACTTTTTCCACCAAATTTCATTATTTTCAATCAAGTTCGACAAGAAGCGTTCATTTCAACGATCAAAAAACACCAACACATTCAAAGCTCGATATAATTGGTAAGCTTTCGAGTTTCCAAGGTATTTTTGAGTATTTCCCGTAAATGAGTTAAAATATAGTTTTAGGGGTAGAAATCCTTAGATAGTTTTAGAAACATAGTTTAGAGACAATTATGTATTGTTTGTTGGCTGAAACAGACGATTAGGGCTTCAAAAATCACATTTGCATAGGTAGGGGACGTCATTGCCGTAACCTTTGAGTTGCAGGTTGTTCTGGATCTACATCTACGGAACAATTTAACATTAGCGCACCTCCGTAGATGCAACTCCAGAACAACCCAAACGTTATAAATTTTAGGTTCTTCCGTAGATACATCTACGGAACCTGTTTTGTGTGTGTATATCCGGAAGTATAAAATATTTTTTTTGTTTTTTGTTTTTTTGATTTATTTGTATCTAATTGTTTTTTCTTGGTTATTCCGTTGCAGACATTATGGCAGACAGAGACGATAGATTGCGACTTGGACGGATTTTGCAGCATGCATCTATGAGACGCGAGCGGAGTCAGACCACCGTTACCGAGGCCGATACAATTGAGGGATAGCCTATTGGACAACCTTCTTCATCACATGTCCAGGATACTCCCTCGACCTCGTATCCTACCCCATCATCGACTTCTTCATCCCGGAGGCGTCGGGATTCAGCTGAGGGTTCATCACAGGCCCCGTCATCCCGCAGGCTTCGTCGAGATACTCCTGTTCCTCATCCTGCTGATGATGTTGCTCCGGTGCCACCTTTAGAGGGTGATGACCCACCACCGGAGGATGCTGGTGACGACGACGATAATGAGCCTAAGAGTTTCCTAGGGGGTCCCTCAAATATGTCCCTGCTAACAGGGTACATCGACCATACTTTCAGACATGTATGGGATGGAGAGGTAACATTACTCATGTTATTTCTTTTCTTTTTTTTCATTAGAAATTTATAATTTGTACCATTGTTTTTTATTAATATTTTTTCTTATTTATGAAATTTTTAGACTCGTCATCCGCAGAAGTTTTATAACCACAGACGGAAGATATTATCTTTGGAGCAGCCACAAAAGGCTTGGTTCTAGGATGTCCTTGTTGCCTCTGGTTTGAAGGACCTTTGTGAGATCGATTACAGCGTGATCCACAACGGGATGCTGATGGGCTTTACGGAGAAATGGCACCCTGAGACATCTTCCTTCCATCTACCGCACGACGAGCTCACTATCACATTGGACAACATCTCCTGTCTGTTACATATATCGATCAGGGGTATCCTCATTTGTCATGGTAGGATGACGAAAGAGGATGCGAGAGAGATGTTGGTCGAAGAGCTTGGGGTTGATCCACTTGATGCGCTGGACGAGGTGGATAAGACCAGAGAGGCTCATCTCAGGTTCTCCTTTCTAACCCATGGATTTGGTAAGGTGCTCGTTACTGCACGCTAGGCAGATGGTGATCCAGTTGAGGTTGAGACTCACAGACAACGTGTGTTGAGATTTTATTTTCTATTTTTAGTTGGCACTCAGCTATTTGTGGACACTTCTTCCACATATATGGATGTCGCTTACCTGAGGTGCTTTTTGGATTCCACATGGATCCATGAGTACAGCTGGGGGCGGCTACCATGGCTTACACATATTCGAGGCTGAGAGAGGGATGCTTGTGGAAGACCAGGACTGTGGCAGGTAGCGTGACACTACTTGTGGTAACAATTTTATATCCTTCGACTTTTTTTAATTTCTTTTCATTCTATATTCGAGATAATGCTTGATCATGATTTTTTTATTTTTATGTCAGGCTTGGATATTCCAGCACTTTCCCATGATTGTCGGGTCGGGGAGTGTACCTAATTACACAGAGGAGATGTCGCGTGCCCGTGCCTTTCTTCCGCGCATGGAGAACCTGGCGGTCGACCCTTACAGAGTCTATATCGATCGCATGGCTGCTGAGGACATCCGGTACGACGTCTATGCTGATCACCGTGTGACGTGCCGTTTGATGACATCTCCCTATTCTCAAGATGGTTGGTATGCAATTCGACCATCATTGTTCCATATTTGCTCGAGTGCGTCATATGGCAGTTCGACTACACTCAGACCATTCCCAGACACCCAGATGTCTCCGCCCCTCTCGACTTGACTCGTATGCAGATAAACGAGATCTATGTCGACTACCAGGGGCACATGGTATCTGACGAGGCTCGGGCGACCAGAGCATCGATAGACTGGAGCTGCGTTGATGGCTACATTATGTGGTTCTTCACTGTATTAAACCCCTACATGGTGTCCACTGCCAAGGGGTCACCTCCCAGACCAGCTCATCAAGAGATCTTACAGGAGCAGCAGTCTTAGTTGGACCACACTCAAGATGTCCTGCCTCGCTGTCGTCAGATAGTGGAGATGGGGCGGTCAGGCATTGTCGCCGGTTTCTTTCCTGAGCGGTCTGACCACAAACGTGTATTGGATGAGATCATTGAGGTGACACATGGGGCACTTATGTATCGCAGGTATCGCACCAGGACGGATGACATCGATGACCAAGGACGCAGACCAGGAGATTGAGGAGGCGGTAGAGACAGACGAGGCGACAAAGGCATATGTAGAGGAGGGGATGCAGATGTTGTCAAGCACACACAGTGGTGACTGTGATGTGTTTTTTGATGACATTTATGTACTATTTTTTATGATTATGACATATTACTTCTCATATATATATATATATATATATATATATATATATATATATATATATATATATATATATATATATATATATATATATATATATATATATATATATATATATATATATATATATATATATATATATATATATATTATTTACGGATGTATGTTATTTTATATTTATCTACAATAGTTAATTTTTATCTGTGACCAAAGAAACTTAATTTTTTTTATAAAAATAATCTGTTTTGATAAGATTTCGGAGATGTATCTACGAAATTTTTTTCGTATGCGTGTCTTTGGAAGTATCTAACGTAAAGAAAAAAAATAGTACGTTCGGATGTGTATCTTCAAAAATAGAGAGCATAAAAAATTTTTTTCGAAGTGCTTAAAAATATTAACAGATACATTAAAAAATTCTCTAAAATTTTAGCTTCAAATAAATTTATCATATAAAAAAACAGGATATAAACAACATAGTTATGAGTGTGGTGTCGCAAAATATGCGAGTGGAGTGGATTGCACCTATAAGCCTACTTTTGCAACAAAAGTTTTCAAATGTGCAAAGTATTTTGATATAAAATACGAGCAAAACAAACTCGACTCGTTTTGCCACTTCATGCAGTGAATTTGTGTTAATTAATTTGGCACAGATGTCTAAGAAAAATGACGTATTTAGTATTAATTATATTTTAAAAATAAAGTAAATGTTCCTACATATCCATTAAATTCTTGAAAAATATAGAATAAACCACAATGTGTATCTATTAAATTGAAAAAACGTTATTATTACATGAAAGCAAGAGTAAATAAATAAAAAAAAAGGTGAAAAATGCCAAGTCATTTCGAAAGATTATTAGAAATGAAAAAACAATAGTTGTTAGTATTTATTTAGCTATGTTATCGAAAATAGTTGTAGGTGCGAGAAAACCGGTGGAATGGAAAGGATTGTAAGAGAAGTGCTTGTTTCATGGAAAGAGAGAGGGTGTTGGAAAAAAATGACTTTGTAATAAAAAAGAAGAAAGAAAAAAAAGAAAGAAAGTGAGAAGGGAAATTGAATTCCCTTCTTCCTTTACACCACCGCGGCCAATTGATCTCTCCCCTAATAGGGTGAGAGGGAAGAAAGAAATTTAACAACAGAACCAAAAATCTTAATGCCAACAACAACAATAACTAACAACACATGTTGTGTTTTTGAGACTTCATTGCAGAAGGAACATTGTCATTAGTTTTGTTCTTTAGGCCATTATGAGTATCAAGAGCAATCATGTTTTGGCCTCCTCTCCCTCCCCTTCTGTGGCTATCTCAGTCGAACCTCCCAGAATCAGAAGGCTTTATCAACTTTGGAAAGGAAACAATGTACACTTCTTTTTCTTTTTCATCTTGTTTTTTTTGTAGACCCTTTTTAGTATTCATGTTGATTTTTGTTTTTCTTTCGTCAAAATCAAAACTTTGGGTTTATTTGTTTGTTATATGATTGAGGGCTAAAATAGAAACGAAAAAAATTGTTTCTTTTAGTGTTTTGAGGTTGATGGTAATGTGGGTTGGAAAAATGAAATCTTTGAAGATGTTTGGTGTTTGATATGTAGTTTGAGTGAATATAGAAATGTGTTTGTGCCTTAATTTCTTAGGAAATTTGAGTTTTTCTGGGTGAGTGAAGATTTTAGTTTTTCAAGGTGATTTTTCTGTTGTTGATTGGAATAAGATAAGGCGGAGGAATTTTTTGATTAGTGGATGATGTTGGATTTGTATTTGAGGAGGATAGGTTGATGAATGTGAAGAGAAAAGTTCAAAATTTGGTTCTTGAAAGTGCTTAGAGCATTTTCAATGTTGAAATGTGTAATGATGAAGAGTTAGGCCAATAGGGTATAAGAAGCGATATTCAGATGTAGTAACTTTTCATTAATGTAGACTAAGGAATATTCTGAAGAATCCTTTTTATGATGTTGAATGGTCGAGGAGTTTCTTCATCGATCATACTGTTACTTGGGGGGCAAGTCATAAGGGTTGCTTTGTGTTTAGAAGTGAGATAAAAATGTTTTTTTTTTGTCTTTTGCTTCATTTTGTATATATCAAAGACACGGAACTTGTACAGTGATTTCTGATTGAGCTTATTTTCATAATAGAAATTTCTATTTGGTGGAAGACTAGTCTTTGGTCAGGATGCATCATCTCTTTTTTTGACGTCGTTCTTGATCGGAGGTCCCGCAATAACATTCTGCATAAGAATGCTATTCATAATCAAAGATGAAGATACTACTTTTAACCATCTTGTACTTATTGGAGGATCGGTCCTCACAATTTTGGTTGGTAAAGTTTATAAATTTTCCTTTATCAATGAGAATCGGTACTTATAGCTTTCTCGTGATATTTGAAACGCGTTTCATTTCACCGATTGAATGCAGAATTTTATGTTTCTCTTCATGACATCTGGTAGAGATCCAGGAATCATCCCTAGGAATACACATTTACCTGAATCAGAGGAATCCTTTTGCACAAATACATCATCAATGGAATGGGTAAATAATAAAACCCCGAACCTCAAACTACCGAGAGTGAAAGATGTGATAGTTAATGGCCATACGGTGAAGGTGAAGTTCTGCGATACTTGTTTGCTCTATCGTCCACCACGCGCTTCGCATTGCTCTATTTGCAATAACTGTGTTCAGAAGTTTGATCATCACTGCCCTTGGGTTGGTCAATGTATTGGATTGGTAAGTTTGATCATCATTGCTCCGTCTGCGTTTTTCATATCTGTTTTGATATCTAACAGTTTCTCCTCTTATCGTGTTTATTTCAGCGTAACTATCCATTCTTCATATTGTTCATATCATCATCAACCTTGTTGTGCATATACGTCTTCTCGTTTTCTTGGGTTAACCTTCTTCGACAACAAGGTAGATTGTGGGCATCCATGTCACAAGATGCCCTATCCGTTGCTCTCATTGTATATTGCTTCATAGCCGTTTGGTTTGTCGGTGGCCTAACCGTGTTCCATCTTTACTTGATTTCCACCAACCAAGTATATTCTCTTTCTCTTGTCAATGCTTTAACTCATTTCCTTATACTAGAAGTGACGGCTACAATGTCATAATTATAATATTTATGAACATATATGCTTCTAAATTCGACCTTTTTTCTTTTCCTATAGACAACTTATGAGAATTTCCGGTACCGCTACGATAAGAAGGAGAATCCATATACAAAGGGAATAATGGAAAACTTCAAAGAACTTTCTTGTTCCAAGATACCAAAAACAATGATCAATTTCAGAGAATGGGTTGCAGAAGAGGAAGATATTCAAGACGAATCCTTCACGTCAGATCTTGAAAAAGGTTTTATAAGCTCGAAACAAAAGTTTGACTTGGACATGGGAGTATACGGAAAGGACGGAATGCGAGTTCCCGGTATTTTACAGGATTTGGATTACAACGGCATTGAGGATCTAAAGAAAAATAAGGCAGGAGCAAACGACACCGCATTCAATATCTTTGTTCCTTCTGATGATCTAAAATTTTCTCAATGGAAATCCAAAGTCGAAGTCAATGATCAAGATGCGAAGAAATAGCTCCTTGAAAATAGCACTGCTGGTTCTTTAGAGACTAAGGTGTACCATTTTGATGTTTGCTTTGGTCTCTATGTACATACAGAAAAAACTTAATGAATGGGGGGTGGCTTGAGAAAAGGGTAAGTGTAGTGAATTGATTTATAATGGAAGTTGTAAAGGGAAACAAAATGGTATGTCTCAAGGAAAACTCAGATATTCATTATTCAAAATGGAGAAAAAAGTTGAAAAGTTACAAAAAATTTGGACATGTTCACATGAGTGAAGCAATTGAATTAATGTATGATAGACAATGCTTGTTCTTTCTTTCTTCTCTTTCTTAGATTCTTAGTATTTTAGGAAAAATGTCTTTTATATATTTCATGCTTGCTCTCTTGATTTTTTTGTGATAAATGCTTATTAGAAGAAGATATTACAGTTCCAAACCCCCTCGAGGACCATACTTCTTTCTTTTTTGTGATAAGGTCGAGGAAGTGCTTGGTTTCCAGCTAGCACTTGTAATCAAATAGTCATAAAGTTCATTTGGAAAGGCAACAATGGTAAATGTATTTACCTAGTTGGATGAGATAAAGTGATTCAACCTTAGAAGCATGGCGGATTAGAAGTGAGAATTGCTCAAGAAGCTAACATATGTGTATCTATGTGCGTGTATTTATTAAGTCTGCAACAAACTATTTGATTTTGATGTTGAGAATGCTTTTTAGAAAAATCTTGTTCAGAAGTACTTTTGGTTTGGATGATGACAAATGATTTTATCATCTGTTGTGATCCAATGATGGTGTTTGAAGATCAAGGTCTAATCACATGATAGTGCTTAGAGATCATGGTTTGATGTCATCAGGTGATGGTTCTTTAAGATCAAAGTTTGATTAAGTTAGAGCTGTCAAAATGGGTCACCTGATTCTAAACGGCCAGTTTTGGCGGGCCTCGAGCTTTTAAGGGTTGGGTCAAAAAAGTTCTGTCGTAATATAAGCTCAAAAATTATTATAGGAGCCCAACCATAAATGAGCTTCGGGTTACCTGACCATAAACGAATTTTTTTTTTATAAAAAATAAAACTTTATTATATTAATTATAAATGAAATTAAAAATAATATTATTTTAAACATAATATATTTTTAAGTACTATATTATCTTTTATAAATACTATAATATATTTTTAAATACAACACATGTCTAAATTATATAAATTAATACTCGAATATTTAGCATAAGAGAAACTAATAGAATACAAAGAAAGAGTGTTGATTATATTAATCTATAAGATTTAAAAGAGAAAGATTGAATAGAATAGAGAAAAAATTTAATGAGGTAAGAAAAATCAACGTGTTATTTTAAAGTAAGACAATATAAGTATTAATATAATTTATTTAAAATGTATAGCTATGCGAGCCTAACGGGACTATCCATGGCCCATATGGGTAGCAATTTTTTAAGGCTCAAGCCCTATAATTTTTCGGACCTGATGGGACGGTTCATATGGGCTAGCTCATTTTAAAAGCTCTGGATAAAGTGATGTTGCTTGAAGATAAATGTCTTATGTGATCAAGTGGTGGTGTTTGAAGATCTAGGTGTCATCTGTTGTGATGATCAAGTTGTGTTAATCAGTTATTGGTATCAATTTGTGATCAAGAGCTTGGATATAAGTTTACTGAATGATATCCTTAAAGGACAACACCTTATATCAAACAACGTTTAGTGAAGTTGGTGAAGATCTCTAATTAAGCAGTTGTCTGATGATGGTGTCCATCTTGTAAAATTTATCCCAAGCCTCATCAGAAGAAGATTCAGGTTCTAATGAAGTGCTACAGTCAAAGATAACATGGCAATGAATCAGAAGTTTTAGAGTTGTGAAAAAGAAGAATTATGAAAGCTCGTCGAGTTTAAGCCGAGTGATATGTGTTTATAAAAGGTATAAGACTGGCACTTGATTTTACTAAGGTAAATCATACGCCCACTTTAAACCCTTTGGAAAGCATATCTCTTTTTATTAAAGTCACCAAAAATGTTTTTGTGCCTAGCTGATTAGCTAAGAACATGAAAAGTTGTTTATGAAGGAGTTTTTCACTAGATAATCGATTAACCCTTAGGCATAAACAATTATTCCTTTTTTAACGACTTATAATCAAATATTAGGGTTAATAGTCGATTACACAACAACTCTTTTGAAAATATTCCATTTTTGGACTTGATAATCGATTATGCAGATTGCCTTATTGATTATCAACATTAAAATGGCTCATGAATCCTTTTAAAGCCAAATTTTGTCCTATAAAAATAGGGTTCCTTTCTCATTATCAATAAACTAGAAATCATAGTCTAATATCATTCTATCACTCTCCTCTTTCTCTTTTTATTTTCTCACATTTGACAAGTGCTTTTGAGAGTGAAATCTTTATATTTGTGAGGTCTTTTGGTCTGGTATAAGGGCATTACTGTAATTTACCATTGAAAAAAAAATTGTTTTGGTTGTGGGCTAAACCAGGTGAAAAGATCTCTTTTAGTTGCTAAGGTAAACCAGTTAAAACCACGTTGTTGAGTGTTGACCATAGAGTTGTTCTTACTCTCTATTGGTGATAACAAGTATTTTCACTATGTTAATTAGCTCAATTTTAGTATTTTCAGTGTCATTTTACATTTCTTTTATTGCAATAAGTGTGTCTTTACTTTGAATTGCATGCACTGAACGATTGATATTGATTGCAGAAAGAAACGACAAAAAATCTAGGGAAAATAAAGAATATGAAGTTGTGACGGGCTACCATGATGCTTGTCATATCCAAAAGAACAATTGTCATGGCCCCCGTCATGGAAGAAATAATTCATATTTTAAGACCATGACGAGCAGGTCGTCATGCATCATGACGCCTGTCATAGGCCCAGAGTCTAGAATCCAGAATCACACGTCATGACGGGAAAGCCATCATGCACCATGACGCCCGTCATGATGTCCTATTCCATAATATTTTGCGTTTTCTACAATCATGTGAGCCTACTTCTCTATGAATCTACACTGTTTCTAGAGCATTTGGAGTGCGAAATTCACTATAAATAGACTTATAACTCATTGTAAAGGCATCCAAGCATATTTGAACTAAATTTTCTTTAGATTTTATCATTAGTTTTAATTAAAAAAATTATGTTATTTCTCAATTTTCGTTATTAGTTTCCTGCTGCTATTTCAATTTTGTATGTTCAAATCAAATTCTCCATTCGAAGCATATTTAATTTTAGAAGTTGTTACAATTATTTCTAGGTTCGATTATCTACTACTTTTAATCATGAATTTATTATATGCATGCTTTGTTTGTTCATTCCATGTCTGAGTAATCTGCTTTAGAGTCTGAAACACGAGGAATATTTCATCGGTGAAATTTGTGATAATCGCATATATACTTAATTGTAACTAGAATTAATAGGGTGTTTTGAATTTTCTATTTTGAAAAATAAAGTCTTACTACGAAAGTAGGAGCGACGAGATACCACTTACGCGCCAAAAAGGCGAAAATTGTATCCAACCTCAGAAATCAAACTTTTAATTTGGAGATTATGAAAACGTCACTAAATTAATCGAGAAATTATTTTCAGCTTGTAAAATAATTTTAAATTTAAAATTTGTAGTGTTTTATTTGTTAAAATCCTAGGCTAGGGCGCCCTCACCCCATAGTTGTGTTGCACAAGCGGGATTTAAGGGACTCGCTCGAGGGGCACCTCAAACGTGGGAGTTATGTAAGAGAGAGTCTCCACTGACTCATAGAAGATATGTGGTCAATAACTTAGTAAAAGGAGATGGGTTAAGACCACGTACGAGGAGAGAACCCTAGGTCCAATAGACCCCTATAAAAATATTTTCTCTCAAGGGGACAGACTCTAAGTCATACCTATCTTCCATAACTTAAATAACACCTCACTTGTTACCATTTTAACATACATGATCAACCTAACAGCCTGCCGGCAATTCTACATTACTAAAAAAACCTCGGACGTGAAGTTAATTTAACCTCAATTAGAGAGGTGAGGTAACTGAGGGCGTTATGAAAACTCTCCATTTTACCCACCAATTTTAGAATAACTGAAGGATAGTTGGAATGGTCATTGGTTCGATCCCCAACAATAATTTTTTTATATTTTCAAAACTAGCGTCATACACCTCTCGCTTTATGACCAAAACCGAGGGGGAATATATATTAGGGAAGAACAAATGTCAGGGATCCTCATTTCATTTATCTTGGGGAATATCAAATATTGAACCCAAATGATTTTGAATATGATATAAAACAAACAAAAAAAGGTTAGTGTTCTGGACTAGGCTGGGACCTGCCCCTCAGTCGGGCAGGCCCAACTCAATGTTATATTGATGAGGTCCAGCAAGACCCAATTCTCCTCTGTCGGGCACTGGCTTCAATCAGACACATGCGTCGAGTAGAAGACCTTTCTGACTGGGAAGCTCACACACTTCCTCTACGTCCTCCATGTGTCCCCTACGCGGGACACGTCATCAGATAACTACCTGTCGCGGTGAAAATCGGATACCAAACTATTGATTAGTTTGAATCTTTAATTCATTTGCAACCGAACTTTGATTTGTCCAAAGGAAGGGATAAAGATCGAAATTCCCATAATACAATGCAAATGCAAGGTTTAGAGAGTTTTAGGTTCGGGGGTTGGTTAAACTTAGGGAAGGTGCTAGCATCCTAAGTTTCTGTAGTACTCTACAGGAACCTCTTGTTTTATGTTTGTTTATTGCTAAGGGTTTATCCGCTTAATGGTTGAAAGACCTAGGGGTTTATTTCTAAGTATACTCGATAAGATGTCGCATCTTATGCCTACATATCCTTACGGGAGTAGAATTAGAGTATTTGTAGTTCCCCTAAAGGGTTTAAGGAGTTCTTTGACTATGGTCAAAGTTCCTACGGGTTTAGGGTAGTTGATTGATTGATTTTAGGAGAAGAGATGTGTTATCATTTTAAGAGAGATTTAACCGCCACAAATTGTAGGAAAATAGTCTTTGCATCGTCTTAAGAGAAGGACTTACATACTCGGATAGGGATCGACGAGGTACACCTTTATCTCTCTTAAGGCAAAGTTCCTACGAATTGACTGTATTGATGTGGGGTGGAGATTATATCTCGCTTAAGATGATTTGGCATCTTTCTCTAATGTGTTTGAATAATTGTTTTGTTGATTGTTTTGTCTATGTTGTAAGATAAAGGTCCTTCCTATGGGGTAGGTCATAAACTTAAGAAGATCAACTTGAATGGGATCAAGGATCATGGGGAGAATGATGCAAATGATGCATACGCACAATTGTTGAGATCATGCGCAGATTCTTCCTTTGGACGGATGCGATGCAATAATGTAAATTGCGATAATATTAAATGGCTGTAAAATAAATTGCAGAAAAGTAAAGCCATACACATACGCATGAAAGCGCTGAGGTGTAGGTGAATGTGTCGTGAATGTGAGTGTGCACGATCGAATTTTATGATGTGATTTGATTAATTTTAGTTGATTGCTTTTAGACAAAAATCTGGTTTTAGTTGGGAATGATTGATTCTTAGGTGAGATATTGTATTTGATTAATTAGTTTTAATAAAAGTTTTCTAGGTGGATTGTCTTTGAGAAAATGGTTGGATTAATTGTTTAAGAGAAAGGTTACTTTATTATTTTGGAGTGAGATTAAAAAACTAGATTTTTAATAAAAAAGATTTTAAATGAAAGATGCTTTTTAGAGAAAAGTTAATATTAAATACATGAATTTTCAATTATTATTATAAAGGATAAAGATTAATTAATTATAAAAGGATTGTTTTATTGTTATATGTTTTAAAAGTCTTTTTAAAATATGAAATGGGTTTTAAGAAAAAAAACAAACAAATAGATACACTACTATCTATTTAAAAAAAGATTATTATTATTTTTATTTTAAAAAAAAGGACTAATTAGGTTGATTAGTTAAATGGTAAAGAGTTATTTAAAATTGATGATTATTAAATAAAAGGTGAATAATTAATAAATAAATAAGGTGGATTAGTAAAATGAAGAAGATAATGATTATGATTAGTTAAATAAAAAAAGGTTGATTTTAGAGTGATTAACTGACGGATTAGTGGTGATTAGTAGTGTTGTGTGTGATTAGTGTGATGACCGATTACAATAAAACACAAAAGCAAAACCGAAAGAACCTTAATCCCTAAATCATTCGGGCTTCTCCTTCCCTCTCCGATCATCTCCTTTGGTGTCTTCCATTCATCATCCCCCTCCAAGTTTCGATTCCTTTTTCTTTTACCTGCGACACAACACAAAGATCAATAGGTTCAATGATTGTTACAAAAAATGAAGCTTTACTAGAGATTAGTGACGGCGGCGCCGGATACGACGAAGGTGGGTGTTTCGTAGGTTTGGGTTGCGGCGGCCTGAGGCAAGCTTCGTCAAGGGAGAAGATAAGTTTCCTCTCTCGATCTCTCAGGTTACGAGCCTTTAGGGTTTCTTCGTGATTTTTTTGCTTCTTACGATCCTTTCCAATGTGCTCCTTTTATAGCCTTCACATGCGAGATTTCTTGAATGAGTTGTTAATTGCTGCCTTGAATATTGATTTGAATGTTGATTGGGTATTCCTTTCTTGGTTTGAAGAGAGTTTAAAATCTTTCCCTTTTCGGTGATTGTAATAATATGAGTGTTAATTGAAACTTCAAATCTCTGATTTTGTGTATCAATCGTTTGGTTCTGAATCTTCCAATTATTCCATGAATATTCTCTTTATCGGTTATTCTCCCAAACAATTACTAATTTGCGTTTGATATTTGATAGGTGTGAATATTGAAGGAGTTGGGCCCAGAGAAGTTAACAACCCAGAGTAATTGCGGTAATGGAATCAGTGAGCCCAAAGCTGCAGACTCACTGCTGCAGAAAGTTGCAGTTGGTGATAATTGATGGTAAGTCTGATTTCCTACCCTAAAATCGATCCTTCGATAAGCAGACTCGTATGGCCAAACTTGTTTTGATATTACTCTTGTTTATCTTGTATGGATCTATCATGCTATGTATCTGTTTGCTTACTTTACTTCTGTAGCAGCTTGATAATCGTTTCCTTATTTCATTTCATGTGCCTATGGTGATGAGGACGTTTGGACGGCTGGATAATGGGAACTGCTGCGTATTTTGAACCAATTTGTTCGGAATGCTGAAAATATCCATGAGAGAAGGGACTGGTGTTCTGATTAGTAGGTGAACTAATTGGTGCATTTCCAGTATTAAACCTCTGATTTGAAGGTGGTGGTGAAGCAAAATTAGTACTTGTAGTTTTATCACGTGAATCACCTGTCAATATATCTGCTCTGCAAACTGCATCTCTCAACAGTTGAGAAAGACTAGCTATTTCTTCCCTTGCATGAGCCAACTCTCCTTCTAAATGTTCCTTAGCTTCAATTTCAGCATAATATTGTCCAAGAGCTGTCTGCAAATTTATTAGTTCAATATTTTGGCACCTATTGTGTTGTGCTTATACAGTTTGTAAGCTTTTGTTCAAGTCATCAATGACTTCTCTGGACTTCAGAAGTTCACTGCTGTTTGCCATCTTCAGTTTCTCCTGCTCTGAAGTGGCTTGCTTCAGAATTCTCTCAAGATGTGATATTTGAGCCTTTAAGTAATTGTTATTATCCCGTAGCTCTTCAATGATTTTGGTATCCTCATCCATTTTCTCTGACTCTTCATTTTCCTGTGGCAGGTTTTGAGTTGGTGTTGGCGCGGAGAAGTCTCGTATGATTATTTGCATCAGCCAGACGTGGTTGTTAAGATTCAGTTCAGAACTGTGTTCACCGGTGTTCCAGCCATATGTGTAATCTTCTTGGTGTTGGGCAACTTTCAATATAATATGATGACTGGTAGGCGATGCCAATTGCGGATTCCTTGAGGTAGTTGTTTATAACTTAGGTAGTCCTTAATAAAACGTGGTGGCCTCCTAGGATTAAGATGCAATTGTTGTGTTTCCTTGCCAATTCCTTAACGGTTTCTTTGTGTTCTTGTGCAGTCGTAAAAACTTGCAGGTAGTTTAGATGGACGTCGTCCAGCTGTTGGGGTCAATATCTGCAGCGGCGAATCGAACCAAAATTACTTGAGAGTGAAGTGCCTCCTGTGGTGGACTTCATCTTATTCAGGTTTGGGGCTACCTTGGGGATATTTTGATAGTGGTTTTGTGTTGAACATACGTGATCATGAAGGCGTTTTAACTCGAAACATTCTTCTGCTGTGATGTGCGTCTTTGCAAGTTATTTCGACTAATTTCCAATGACCATAGACTCTGAATATTCATGTACTCCTTTATGATTAACAAAATTATTTGCTTATGTTTAACATGATTTATGCAGAGCTTGGTAGACGGTCGTAACGGTGGGATTCAAACTCTACTGTTATGTTAATTTGTTGCCACATTTTTCAGGATCTTGAATTTTGAAGTTGTTCCTGCAGTGTCGTCACAAAAGAATTTCCAAATTCCTTACATGTGGGAGGAGAATGAAGTACATCATTATCATCAAGTCCTGGTTACTAATAACAGTTGGAGTCTTGTTAGAGATTTGAGAACCAAGAGAGTGACAACAAAGAAGAGTGTGAGCTTCGACAATCTTCCGGAGTCGAGTACCGATCTTGGACTTATAGTGTGTCATTACCATCAATGTCCCAGTTGTAAAGTAGTGTTCCATGAGAAAGAAAAAACAAAACACCAATGCCCTATTTGTTTGCCATTTTCCGTTATGTATTGTCCATGCATTTTACCCTGCAGCGACTCTTATGTAATTGAAATTGAGTAGGAAATGTATAGATTATTATAAGGATGAGGACAGGTGATTGGTTCTCCAATACCAAAGAATAAATGTGTTGAAAAGCTCTTCATGCTTTGGAAAGAAATTCTAACAAGCTTCAATTCTTAGGACACTTTGAATAGTATGCTTCGATCTAATTCGGATTCCAAATATTTGCTACCGGTATTCTAAGTAAATTGTAAGTGCGAATCTTATTGACACAAATTTGTTATAACCCGCCTTCCCCACTGATAACATATTGCTCTCAAATTGATTTTCCATATTTGAAGATTTAAATGATCTTGGACTCGTTATAAGAGCTAAACTTGAACATAAGAGTGCACTATCAAACAAACTATTCTCAAATAAGCATATTCTTTGTCAACCTCTATCGTGATTTAGAAATTCCTTTAATGGCTTTTGGTTAATTAGAATCCTGAATCCTTTGGTCTTGATTTAAATTTTTGATATTTCACAAATAACGAACCAATTTAAACCACGTGAGATGCACCGAACGAATTCAAAGTAAATATGAGCCGAACTTTTGCTGCCATAGACCAAATAACACCATTTGATTATATTGCCAATGTTGGATTTAAAGCACATATGCGCGATCCTTAATTCTCAAGGCCACGCCATCTTTCACTAGAAAACTTGGTTTAAGGGGATATAGGCAAAAGAATCAACTTGAGACGTCCTTATAGCAAAATGAACCTGCACACACTCGTTAGTCATGATGAACACGTACATAAAAGTATAAAGAAAAAAACGCAAGAAAACACATGAGGAGGTGGAATCTTAAGGTCAAAAATTAGAGTGCGACAGATGCCCCTATTTAAGTTACTCATATTCGGAGATATGGAGATTGAAATCTCCGTCTCGACGAGATAGGAGGGACTTAAATATAAACACTGCACATATTTTTGGCCCTAAGAGGCCACCGTATGCAAATGATATGCAATGATATGAGAATGCAAGACAGAGAGGTCCTGGGGAGAAATGGCGCCACAGGGGGGAAACTAGACACAACGCACGGAAAGAACAGGCTCAGCAGAGCGAGATTCCACGGGAAGATTGACAATTACAAAGTGTCTGTAAATATGTTGTGAAGAACTTGGTGAGAGAATCATTTGAAGAACTCTACTGTATATGTTAAATATAATTGATTCAAGACATCAGCTGGAGAAGTCTACTGCCGAGGTTTGTAAATTTGATAGTGAGGATACTTTTACCAAAGTATTTACTCTTAAAATCTGTAAGGAATCTACTGTCGAGATTCTGCGTTGAAGTCTGTTGGAGAACTACTTCTGACGAAGTCTTCTGGAAATCTACTGCCGAGATTATCCAGGAACTACCTACTGTCGAGGTCTTCTGGGAATCTACTGCCGAGATTAACTAGGAACTACCTACTGCCGAAGTCTTCTGGGAATCTACTGCCGAGATTAACCAGGAACTACCTACTGCCGAGGTCTTCTGGGAATCTACTGCCGAGATTAACCAGGAACTACCTACTGCCGAAGTCTTCTGGGAATCTATTGCCGAGATTAACCAGGAACTACCTACTGTCGAGGTCTTCTGGGAATCTACTGCCGAGATTAACCAGGAACTACCTATTGCCGAGGTCTTCTGGGAATCTACTGCCGAGATTAACCAGGAACTACCTACTGTCGAGGTCTTCTGGGAATCTACTGCCGAGATTAACCAGGAACTACCTACTGCCGAGGTCTTCTGGGAATCTACTGCCGAGATTAACCAGGAACTGAAAGATGTTCGAATGACTGTCGTTGTAGACGGTAGATGTCGTTGTAGACTGTAGTTGTCATTGTAGACTGTAGTTGTCATTGTAGACTGTAGTTGTCATTGTAGACTGTAGTTGTAAATTGTTGTTGTCAATGTAGATGTAATTCGTTGTAGAACTTGTAGGTGTAATTTGTAGATGTAGATGTAGTATGTAGTGTAGAGTTTCACCGGGGATCTTCGGAAGAGATGTGAGCTGGTTGTACGTCTTCTCAAATAAAGAGAGACTAAACTTCTTTGACTTCTTCGGGGAGATGTCACTTGACGGAAGTAAACTCATGTGATGAACTCACTGGGGAATAAATTCCTGAGGAGTATCTTAGTTATTGTAAAAAAATGTGCGAATTCTCAAATAAAGAGAAATATATGTAAGCTTTTCAATTTACTAAGTTGATAATCACTGGGGATGGACAAACTGTCTTGTGGAGATAAAAACTTGATTGAAATGAGTTGCTCGAATAAAGAGCTGCTTGCAATTGAGAAGTTCTTATAACACTATTGGAGAAATGCACCTTTATAAAGATCCTTCCTGGGGAACTGAGTGCAAAATAAATGCACACTTAATCCAAACTCAAAAGTTAGAGATGTCCACAATGTGATTGCCAAGGACCGAAGTTCAATTCAAGAAATATCTGAAGAGAAACTGTTAAGCAAGACTCGACCATTGAGGTATGAACTCAAATGGGATATGCTGAAACAACCGTCTTCCACGAGGATCAATCTTCATGGGGAAACAGAAATATTATGCTTTTTCTGCCTAGGGCTGACAAATCTAATTGGAGGGATAAGACGCACCCAAACACCTAGGGATAATTATAGCCAAAGCAATGGAACAAAACAAACACAAAGAATGCAAAGAAATGCACATGCTATGTTGCTACTTATATGCTATGCGTATGCCTATGCTGACAAGACAAACAGAAAGAGGTGATCGGGGATGAAATAAACATCTCGAAGCAGGCATCTCGACCAATCTTCAAAGATAGAAGTACCACTGGGGATAGACGGAGAACTGAATATGGGATCATACTTCTGCTTCAGGGCTTCAAAATTTCTCTTGGGGAATAAAGATCAAACCATTTGGGATGTAACATCTTGATAAGGTTGAAAGGTTGTACGGAGTTGAAGACGGAAGTACCCATATTGAAGTTTCATAGGGGATAAAATAAATATCCTGGTTCATCATGGTTGTTGAACATGTTGGAGTTGAGCTTCCTGGGGATGAAATAAACATCCACTCCGCTAAATGCCCCAAGTCACATGGTTTAGAAAAACATCTCGAGAGAATTTTATAGAAAACATGATGTCCAAATGCCCCACTGTTTTCAAACTCTCGGAGAGATTCGCCGAATCTCGACGTAACTGCCCCTGATTGGAGGTATAACCGAGTCTTCCAATTTTGTGCTTTTGATGAAACCAAGACTGGTACAGATCAAACTTCTTGCAAAATAAATTTCCCCAGGTTGGCAAGGTCTTCTAGTCCATCAAAGTCCGTTTGTAATCTTTCTAAGATATCAAGCGATTTTAGCAAGTCAGAAATGTTAATTCTAAAACGGGTAACGCAACACGCGTTTGTCTTGAAATTTTGAAAAGAGATATCACAATAACTGGTGACCAAAATCACTAGTTAGGATATAGATTAAAATTATTTATAAAGCCGATTTAATTTGAGCATAGCTCAAGGAGTCAGGAAACGATATCTCATTGCGTATGCTTTCGAACTAAACCTTACTTCAATTAGGACTTTGAAGGGTCGTATATGGCTTAGTTTATGACTCATAAAGTGGAGGAATAAAGGGTTAGTATATTTGTGCCCACCTAATTTTTTTTAAAGATGTTCATCATTTTTTGATATCACCCTGCCCCATGCTAAAAACGAGGTTTCGGTTTGGGAGAAAAAACAGATCTTTTCTCGAGGCTTAAAGAAAGGTTAACTATTTTGGTGTTTTAGATGGTTGGAAAAATGCCTTACATCATCATTAGGGTTTTTATTCGAAGCATACAACAAGAGATCATGTGTTTTACTTCATCATCCTCCTTCCAATTCTCTGTCAGAGCAAGAGATCGGGTAAAGTCGGTTTTATAAATTATTTTGAAAAACAATTTGAGTGAAAACGAATGGATTTCTTCAAAACAAACACTTATTGCATTACTTATTCAAAATAACAAGTTCTTACATGCCAAAAATACTTTTAATCAAAGAAACACAAACACAAAAGCAAAACAAAGTAAAAAGCCAGACAAGCCCTTTTATTACGCCTTGAAATGGAGAGGCCTGCAGAATCGTCCGATGTGTAGTCTTCTGATAACCTTGGATCATGTCCTCGGAGGATGAGCCATGTTGGGGTTAGGATTAGAACCCTCGAAGGATAAGATTCCGCTCTTAACCAAATCTTGAACGTCTGCCTTCAAACCATAGCAGTTCTCAATGTCGTGGCCAGGAGCACCTTGATGATATAGGCAAAATTTGTCAACTTTGTACCAGTACGGGAGTTTCTCAGGTACTTTAGGTGGAGCTCTTGTCTGGATGTGACCTTTCTGAATCAAAACTGGAAACAGATCAGCATACTTCACAGGGATGGGATCAAACCGATGAATTACTTCCCTTGGAGTATCTAGAGGCATCCTCTAATACCTTCTCCGAAGCCGTCGATTCTGTGGTTGATATGGAGAAGCCAACTTTTGCTTAGGAGGTGGTTGTTGTTCGCGCTGAGCGGGCATTGCATACTGATGTTGAAGACGGGGTACCGGAGCTATGAATTCTCTGGAAGGTCCACTGTCATCTTCATTGTCTGGGGATATACCCAAGTTATGATGCTATTGCTTCACAAAAGCAACAACCAAGTCTTCCTAAGACTGAATGTGGTTACTTTGCAGCTTCATGTACCACATCAAGGATGTCCCACATAAACTATCTTGAAAGCAGTGAATCATCAGCTTGTTGTTGTCAATATAAGCAGTCATCTTTCGACAAAACATTGTCAAGTGGTATTTTGGACAGCCGATATCCTTGTAAACTTCGAAGACAGGCATCTTGAACTTTAGAGGAATAATTACACCTGGAACTAAACATAGTTCATGAGCACCAAGACCTGATGCGGTAGCTCCTCTCATCATCCTTACTTGTTCTTGGAGACCACAAAGTTCTTTCTCCATTGCTATGAATCTAGGATCATCCACTCCTTTCTCAGTAGAAGTGTTCTAGGGGTCAACAAACAGGTTGTCTTACAAAGGTTGAAGTTGCACAGGAACATCCACTTGTTGCACAAAGTCGTCGGAGGAATAGTCGAATGTCGAATCAGTCCTTACTTTGAAGCTAGTCATGCGATCCATATCTTTCGTTCTCCTTGTTATCCTTCAATAATACTTAGAGCTTGGTCAAATGGGCGAGATGTCAACTGACAGACGAAGACAGAAAGACCGGGTGAGCCACAGAAGGGAAGAGACACATGCATATGCTAAATGTAGAATGCAGAAATGAAAGGTTTCATGGAATTCAAGTTCTTATAAACGTTATAGAATACCAAATAAGATTCATTTATTTTTTATTTTTTTTATATTTTATATTAGATTACAAGTGAATATTCTTATAAGAGTCCCAACATAATAGCTAAATAAAAGCTAGAAAAAGTCTTAAGGAAGTCCTTCATCATGCGTGTTGATTGGCTCTTCTACTTGGACCTTCTTGAATATAAGTTTTGTTGACGTCTAAAAGGTTAATTTGATAGAGGAAAATAAATCCTCCGTCTCTTCCTTTGTTCTTGTTGGAAGTAAGAAAAGGAGTCCCTTTGTTTTCTTGGATCTTCAATATTGATGAAAGTCTTCTGAATTTCTAATAATCCTCCATGATAAGGGAAGTCTCTCGTATTTGTCTTTTGAGTTTTCTTCAATTTGAACTCCTACTTCCTTAGGCCATCCAAGTTAGGACTCTTAAAAGGATATTTCAAAATATTTTTCTTCTGTAATCCTTATTGGTTTCTATAATGTTTGTAGATAAACTAAGAATCTCATGAAACCTAATGTAGTATGATGCCATATGAATGCAGCAAACACAAGTAAGCACATAGATAAACAAGAATAAAGAAACAAGGGGGACCCTAGGTTTGCAACGAGCATGGAGCAAGGGTATACTCATTCCCAAAGGTTGCGGACTAAAGGTAGATTGTACCTGCAGAACAAGGTTCTAAGGGGACTCAAAATCATCAGCCCATCTTTCGGATATTATTAATTTCCCAATTACTCGAGGATTAATAATATTCTCAAGAGAACTTCTTTTGAGTGTAGCTTCGCGTAGCACTATTTCGGGAGTACTCCATTATAGTCCCGCACTACGTCCTAATAAAGGCCAAAGTAGGGTTAAAGTAACTACGGTCCTCAATATCATAAGCTCCAAGGTCGAAAATAGTGAATCTCTTCACGATTACTCGTTCAACAGTACTATCTCGAGAGGGCCTCAATTGAGCGGGATTCTCGATTTAACTTAGTCGGGATTCAACTCCCTATAAGCCTCGTCGAATATATCACCATCCTATCTTAATTTATCTCAAGTTCGGGTGTAGGACTTTGTCTCACCACTCAAGGATAACAATCCCAAAAAAAACACAAGAGAAAATAAACAGATAAACAATTAAGCAAGTAAGCAGATATATAAAGCAGTAAACAAATAAATTAAGATAGGGAAATCCACTGAGGTATCCCCAGTGAAGTCGCCATTTCTGTCGCGGTGAAAATTGGATACCAAACTATTGATTAGTTTGAATCTTTAATTCATTTGCAACCGAACTTTGATTTGTCCAAAGGAAGGGATAAAGATCGAAATTCCCACAATGCAATGCAAATGCAAGGTTTAGAGAGTTTTAGGTTCGGGGGTTGGTTAAACTTAGGGAAGGTGCTAGCATCCTAAGTTTCTGTAGTACTCTACAGGAACCTCTTGTTTTATGTTTGTTTATTGCTAAGGGTTTATCCGCTTAATGGTTGAAAGACCTAGGGGTTTATTTCTAAGTATACTCGATAAGATATCGCATCTTATGCCTACATATCCTTACGGGAGTAGAATCAGAGTATTTGTAGTTCCCCTAAAGGGTTTAAGGAGTTCTTTGACTGTGGTCAAAGTTCCTACGGGTTTAGGGTAGTTGATTGATTGATTTTAGGAGAAGAGATGTGTTATCATTTTAAGAGAGATTTAACCGCCACAAATTATAGGAAAATAGTCTTTGCATCGTCTTAAGAGAAGGACTTACGTACTCGGATAGGGATCAACGAGGTACACCTTTATCTCTCTTAAGGCAAAGTTCCTACGAATAGACTGTATTGATGTGGGGTGGAGATTCTATCTCGCTTAAGATGATTTGGCATCTTTCTCTAATGTGTTTGAATAATTGTTTTGTTGATTGTTTTGTCTATGTTGTAAGATAAAGGTCCTTCCTATGGGGTAGGACCTAAACTTAAGAAGATCAACTTGAATGGGATCAAGAATCATGGGGAGAATGATACAAATGATGCATACGCACGATTGTTGAGATCATGCGCAGATTCTTCCTTTGGACGGATGCGATGCAATAATGTAAATTGCGATAATATTAAATGGCTGTAAAATAAATTGCAGAAAAGTAAAGCTATACACATACGCATGAAAGCGCTGAGGTGTAGGTGAATGTGTCGTGGATGTGAGTGTGCACGATCGAATTTTATGATGTGATTTGATTAATTTTAGTTGATTGTTTTTAGACAAAAAAACTGGTTTTAGTTGGGAATGATTGATTCTTAGGTGAGATATTGTATTTGATTAATTAGTTTTAATAAAAGTTTTCTAGGTGGATTGTCTTTGAGAAAATGGTTGGATTAATTGTTTAAGAGAAAGGTTACTTTATTATTTTGGAGTGAGATTAAAAAACTAGATCTTTAATAAAAAAGATTTTAAATGAAAGATGCTTTTTAGAGAAAAGTTAATATTAAATACATGAATTTTTAATTATTATTATAAAGGATAAAAATTAATTAATTATAAAAGGATTGTTTTATTGTTATATGTTTTAAAAGTCTTTTTAAAATATGAAATGGGTTTTAAGAAAAAAAACAAACAAATAGATACACTACTATCTATTTAAAAAAAGATTGTTATTATTTTTATTATTATTATTATTATTATTATTATTATTATTATTTTTAAAAAAAGGACTAATTAGGTTGATTAGTTAAATGGCAAAAGAGTTATTTAAAATTAATGATTATTAAATAAAAGGTGAATAATTAATAAATAAATAAGGTGGATTAGTAAAATGAAGAAGATAATGATTATGATTAGTTAAATAAAAAAAGGTTGATTTTAGAGTGATTAACTGATGGATTAGTGGTGATTAGTGGTGTTGTGTGTGATTAGTGTGATGACCAATTACAACAAAACACAAAAGCAAAACCGAAAGAACCATAATCCGCAAATCATTCGGGCTTCTCCTTCCCTCTCCGATCATCTCCTTCGGCGTCTTCCATTCATCATCCCCCTCCAAGTTTCGATTCCTTTTTCTTTTACCTGCGACACAGCACAAAGATCAATAGGTTCAATGATTGTTACAAAAAATGAAGCTTTACCAGAGATTAGTGACGGCGACGCCGGATACGACGAAGGTGGGTGTTTCGTAGGTTTGGGTTGCGGCGGCCTGAGGCAAGCTTCGTCAAGGGAGAAGATAAGTTTCCTCTCTCGATCTCTCAGGTTACGAGCCTTTAGGGTTTCTTCGTGATTTTTTTGCTTCTTACGATCCTTTCCATGTGCTCCTTTTATAGCCTTCACATGCGAGATTTCTTGAATGAGTTGTTAATTGCTGCCTTGAATATTGATTTGAATGTTGATTGGGTATTCCTTTCTTGGTTTGAAGAGAGTTTAAAATCTTTCCCTTTTCGGTGATTGTAATAATATGAGTGTTAATTGAAACTTCAAATCTCTGATTTTGTGTATCAATCGTTTGGTTCTGAATCTTCCAATTATTCCATGAATATTCTCTTTATCGGTTATTCTCCCAAACAATTACTAATTTGCGTTTGATATTTGACAGGTGTGAATATTGAAGGAGTTGGGCCCAGAGAAGTTAACAGCTCAGAGTAATTGCGGTAATGGAATCGGTGAGCCCAAAGCTGCGGACTCACTGCTGCAGAAAGTTGCAATTGGTGATAATTGATGGTAAGTCTGATTTCCTACCCTGAAATCGATCCTTCGATAAGCAGACTCGTATGGCCAAACTTGTTTTGATATTACTCTTGTTTATCTTGTATGGAGCTATCATGCTATGTATCTGTTTGCTTACTTTACTTCTGTAGCAGCTTGATAACTGTTTCCTTATTTCATTTCATGTGCCTATGGTGATGAGGACGTTTGGACTGCTGGATAATGGGAACTGCTGCGAATTTTGAACCAATTTGTTCGGAATGCTGAAAATATCCATGAGAGAAGGGACTGATGTTCTTATTAGTAGGTGAACTAATTGGTGCATTTCCAGTATTAAACCTCTGATTTGAAGGTGGTGGTGAAGCATAATTAGTACTTGTAGTTTTATCACGTGAATCACCCGTCAATATATCTGCTCTGCAAACTGCATCTCTCAACAGTTGAGAAAGACTAGCTATTTCTTCCCTTGCATGAGCCAACTCTCCTTCTAAATGTTCCTTAGCTTCAATTTCAGCATAATACTGTCCAAGAGCTGTCTGCAAATTTATTAGTTCAATATTTTGGCATCTATTGTGTTGTGCTTATACAGTTTGTAAGCTTTTGTTTAAGTCATCAATGACTTCTCTGGACTTCAGAAGTTCACTGCTGTTTGCCATCTTTAGTTTCTCCTGCTCTGAAGTGGCTTGCTTCAGAATTCTCTCAAGATGTGATATTTGAGCCTTTAAGTAATTGTTACTATCCCGTAACTCTTTAATGATTTTGGTATCCTCATCCATTTTCTCTGACTCTTCATTTTCCTGTGGCA
Organism: Lathyrus sativus; assembly: GCA_963859935.3. Classification (NCBI taxonomy): domain Eukaryota; kingdom Viridiplantae; phylum Streptophyta; class Magnoliopsida; order Fabales; family Fabaceae; genus Lathyrus; species Lathyrus sativus. Next base: position 564,537,935 of record OZ012737.1, on the reverse strand, counting down.
GGTTTTGAGTTGGTGTTGGCGCGGAGAAGTCTCGTATGATTATTTGCATCAGCCAGACGTGGTTGTTAAGATTCAGTTCAGAACTGTGTTCACCGGTGTTCCAGCCATATGTGTAATCTTCTTGGTGTTGGGCAACTTTCAATATAATATGATGACTAGTACGCGATGCCAATTGCGGATTCCTTGAGGTAGTTATTTGTAACTTAGGTAGTCCTTAATAAAACGTGGTGGCCTCCTAGGATTAAGATGTAATTGTTGTGTTTCCTTGCCAATTCCTTAACGGTTTCTTTGTGTTCTTGTGCAGTCGTAAAAACTTGCAGGTAGTCTAGATGGACGTCGTCCAGCTGTTGGGGTCAATATCTGCAGCGGCGAATCGAACCAAAATTACTTGAGAGTGAAGTGCCTCTTGTGGTGGACTTCATCTTATTCAGGTTTGGGGCTACCTTGAGGATATTTTGATAGTGGTTTTGTGTTGAACATACATGATCATGAAGGCGTTTTAACTCGAAACATTCTTCTGCTGTGATGTGCGTCTTTGCAGGTTATTTCGACTAATTTCCAATGACCATGGACTCTGAATATTCATGTACTCCTTTATGATTAACAAAATTATTTTCTTATGTTTAACATGATTTATGCAGAGCTTGGTAGACGGCCGTAACGGTGGGATTCAAACTCTACTGTTATGTTAATTTGTTGCCACATTTTTCAGGATCTTGAATTTTGAAGTTGTTCCTGCAGTGTTGTCACGAAAGAATTTCCAAATTCCTTACATGTGGGAGGAGAATGAAGTACATCATTATCATCAAGTCCTGGTTACTAATAACAGTTGGAGTCTTGTTAGAGATTTGAGAACCAAGAGAGTGACAACAAAGAAGAGTGTGAGCTTCGACAATCTTCCGGAGTCGAGTACCAATCTTGGACTTATAGTGTGTCATTACCATCAATGTCCCAGTTGTAAAGTAGCGTTCCATGAGAAATAAAAAACAAAACACCAATGCCCTGTTTGTTTGCCATTTTCCGTTATGTATTGTCCATGCATTTTACCCTGCAGCGACTCTTATGTAATTGAAATTGAGTAGGAAATGTATAGATTATTATAAGGATGAGGACAGGTGATTGGTTCTCCAATACCAAAGAATAAATGTGTTGAAAAGCTCTTCATGCTTTGGAAAGAAATTCTAACAAGCTTCAATTCTTAGGACACTTTGAATAGTATGCCTCGATCTAATTCGGATTCCAAATATTTGCTACCGGTATTCTAAGTAAATTGTAAGTGCAAATCTTATTGACACAAATTTGTTATAACCTGCCTTCCCCACTGATAACATATTGCTCTCAAATTGATTTTCCGTATTTGAAGATTTAAATGATCTTGGACTCGTTATAAGAGCTAAACTTGAACATAAGAGTGCACTATCAAACAAACTATTCTCAAATGAGCATATTCTTTGTCAACCTCTATCGTGATTTAGAAACTCCTTTAATGGCTTTTGGTCAATTAGAATCCTGAATCCTTTGGTCTTGATTTAAATTTTTGATATTTCACAAATAACGAACCAATTTAAACCACCTGAGATGCACCGAACGAATTCAAAGTAAATATGAGCCGAACTTTTGCTGCCATAGACCAAATAACACCATTTGATTATATTGCCAATGTTGGATTTAAAGCACATATGCGCGATCCTTAATTCTCAAGTCCACGCCATCTTTCACTAGAAAACTTGGTTTAAGGGGATATAGGCAAAAGAATCAACTTGAGACGTCCTTATAGCAAAATGAATCCGCACACACTCGTTAGTCATGATGAACACGCACACAAAAGTATAAAGAAAAAAACGCAAGAAAACACATGAGGAGGTGGAATCTTAAGGTCAAAAATTAAGGTGCGACACTACCCACCTCCGAAAGAATCGGTCAACCCACCTTTCGAAGATCATGGGATAGTTGATCTAGGGCTAAGACCACGTACTGGTCTTCACTACTCCACGTAAGCCCTGACAGTTACTTGGGTTGGGCCTGACAGTCTGGCCCAATACAATGTAATCGTTGGCCCTGCGCTGGAGGCACACTATAAATATCCTCTTTTACTAGAGGGTCAGGTAACTTCTTCTCCACACTTAACCTATGTTCTTGCTTTATCTATGATATTTTACTCACTTAAGCATCAGAGTGCCTTGCAGGTACACCCCCTTTCTCTTTACAACTCCGGTGAAAACAACAATCCAACGACGCGTGGCAGGCCATTGATTCTTTCTGATCAGGTGAGGTCAGTTAGATAAATAAAATAAATACTTACCTATATGATTATTTAATAACATGAACCTTGAACTTAAATGATTTTGTGCTCTTGCAATCTATTCAAGAAAATTTTTCTCAATTAAAATAAACGTTTTTTTTTAAGTTTCAAAGTTTTCATGTCAAATATTTTATTATCAATTTTTAATATTCAGAATGCTTTTATAATGTGTTATAACGCGGATCACTAGTGGCAGTGTCTTGAGCGTTGATACTCATTAAATGGACGAAAAAGATTTGTTTAAGGATAGTGAAAATATTCAATAAATATGATTATATTTTACTTGGTTATTACTCAAAGTCGGGGTAAAATGTGTTTCTTTTTAAATTAAAAAATACAATAAAATATATTTCATCCCAAGCGCCACATACCTCTCTATTTCTGTAAAAACTCGAGGGGGAAATTTTTTTTAATTACATTGTTTACACAGAATATTAAAATAAATTCAGATTTTGACAATAAATTCTTGGAAAACAACAAATCTTTTCAAATTTCTGATATGTTATCTGTTCCTACTAAGATTTTTTTTTGCACCTGCAATCAATCCTAGAGACATTTCATTATCTTGAGCAAATGTTTTCATGGAAAATGCTTTCACATGAAAAAAATAAATTAAGATACACGTGCTTGCAATTTACAACATGTTTAAGAATAAAATTTTCAATGTTGTCAACCGAGGAAAGCAATAAATTAAGGAATGTTTTCTTTGATTGACAATAGTTTTAAACTGGGCTAGAGGCTGACCCAGCGTCGAGCACGGTCCAACCCAACTCCTCATCGGGTAAGGTCCAATGAAGGCCAAATTCATCATCTTACCTGGGGAGCTCTCACACATCTCCCCCACGGTCTCCATATGCTCCCCACGCAGGGACACATTATTATCCAACTACCCGCGTCCAAGAGAATAGGTCCTCCACCTTTTGAATTTCACGGGACAGTAGGACCAGGACGAAGACTATGTGTTGGTCTTCCCTATGCCACGTAGATCCTGGCAGTTATCCGGATTGGGCCTAATGATCCAACCCGATGTAGATAACCATTGGTCCAATGTTGGGGGCTCACTATAAATACCCTCTTTCACAAGAGGGTCAGGCATTATATTCTCTACACTTTCTATACTTGCTCTCTTTGCTTCATTCCTTACTTTGCCATCAGAGTATCTTGTCGGTACACACCCCTCCTCTTCTCCATCACCGACGAACTAGGAGCTTACGACGCATTGCTGGTCACTGATCTCTTTCTGGTCTGGTAAGATCAATGTCGCTGTCTATGTGAATCTCTTGCTTCCCCGTTCCTTTCTTCCTCAAAAATCAAAGAACCAAAGCATAACTTAACTTCCATCGATCACGACCAGCCCATGCGTTGACGATAAACTCCTCGAAATGGATTTCACTACCTTCACCAACGGCGACAACCATGATTCCGACATGGTTGTCCCTGTCGAGGAGGGTGACCCCAGGGACGGGCGCACTGCCTCTCCGTCCTCCAACGGTGCAGCCGACAATGCTACCCAACGGTCTGACAGTCCTGTCGTTTTCCAGCCCATTCCTGTTCCGCCCAACGTCAACCCGAAAATGGTGGCCTTGTTTGTGGCGATCAACCAGACGAACCTAATGATGTTCCAACAGAACAAACGGATCAAGATGCTGGAAAAGGAGCATAAATCACGCTTTCCTCCGCAGAGGCATAGGCGTCTAGTTTCTCGCAGCCTATCCCCAAGACAACGAGAAACACGTCCCTTTTCTCCCTAGCGGAGACATCAACGAGACGAATCTCAAAGCCCCTTGTTGCGACTATAGCACCCTAATTTTCGACCCGAAGATCCCACCTTCCTGTGCATTTTCTTAATTATTGTCTTTATACTTTCGTGTGCATTAGGACTTATGAGTGTGTGCAGAACCATGTTTCTTTAAGGACATCTTAGGTGGATTTTGTGACGACATTTTCGTAAATCAAAGTTTTGATCCTCCTCAAAGTTTTTCCTCTTTATCAAGAAAGGCCCATCAGAACAGGATTCATACCAGAGATGAGATCACGGGCTCATGGTAATTAAGGCCTTTGTAGCTTTCTAGTGCAAGATAGTTTTTGGGTTCAGGATTTGAGGACCATTCATACGAGCTTTAAATTCGACATTTTACAATTTATATCAAGTGGTGTTATTTGGTTTGTGGTGGCAAGAATTTAGCTCATTTTACTTTGAATTCAATTGGTGCATTTCACGTGGATCATGTTTTCTATTTTGGATGACAAATGTCAGTCTCCTCAAGACAGTTTGTCTATCCTCAATGAGTTTATCAACATTATCAATTTATGCTTAATCAAATGGTATTTCTCGATAAGTTTGGTGAGAACTCTACAAGTTTTCTCTTTATTTGAGAATTTTTTATACGAGGAATTTATTTACTTCAATGCGACTTCGAACTGCAACAAAGATGCTCCTTAGGAATGTATTCCTCAGTGAGTCCATCACACAAGTTTAATCTCATAAAATGGCATCTCTTCCGAGAAGTTTGGTGAAGTTTATTACAATTGATCTTTTTATTTGAGAAGACATATTTCAGAAATCAACCGACATGTATCTCTTCTGAAGATCCCCCGTGAAGTTTTATGATCCCCAATAAATTATGGATTCCCGCTGAAGTCCTTAATCTCCAGCGAAAATTTCAATCCCCTATCAAGATACTCTCATAAGTATTCATCATTCCAGGAAGAAACGGAGACCCGTTCTTGGTATACAACCTTGAAGCGTGGGGAGGTTTATTTTACCCTTTTCAAAGCAAAAGAAGAAATTGAAACCCGTTCTTGGTATACAACCTTGAAGCGTGGGGAGGTTTATTATCCTTTTGAACAATTTATTCAAAGGTATCCCTTTTCCTGGTAAATTTCGAAAGAAGATTTCCAGAAGACCTCGACAGAAGGTATCTCTTTTCATTTCTTGGCAAGTCTCGATAGAAGATTTCTAGAAGACTTCGACAGAAGTATATTTCCAGCAGACTTCAACGCAGAATCTCGGCAGCAGATTCCCTAGAAGTTTTAACAGTAGACACTTTGGCAAAAAGTATTCTCAAAAGAAAGTTACAAGTCTCGACAGTAGACTTCTCCAGCTAATATCTCTCGAAATCACCATGATTAATCTTGACAGTGGGTTTTTTAAGTAGATTTCTCACAAAGTTCTTCACAATATGTTTAAAGATACCTTGTGAATTGTTTCCTGGTTCCCTTCATACTCCGAAGGTACATCCAGTCCCCTTTCACACCGAAAGAATTTCAATATAGTTAGAATGAGTGTACAACTTACTATCTAACCTATAAGTAGATTAAATGCTCTTAACACCTTTAAAATCTGAACACTAAGTGCAAGAAGAACAATCCTCTTCAATGCACACACTTGCTTTCAACAATCCTGAATAGCAAGGGGAATAGATACAATCTTTGATTTACAATGAGTTTGAAATCTGTGTATACAAAGTTATCAATCCTATGATTGATATTCTCTTTCAATGATAATTTCCACAACTATTTAAGACTTTGTTGCTCAAGAATTTTCTTTCAAATGATATGAAAATATATAGAAAATTCTTATGAAAAATGACTTGACTTAAGATGAGGAAAGATGAAAATATTAGTAAAGATTTTGAAAGAGGTGTTTTTGAAAAATGAAAGTTTTGGTATTTATAAGTCACAAGCACCCCTTTGAATTATCATGCAAAACTTCAAAAAATATAATGAACAATTTCCATGATTCAATGGAAACAATTCATAAAAGAATTGTTGATCCCCGATGCGGAGGAGACAAAAAAAGAGAAGAACGACCCTGCGACTCCCGAGAACATCGGGGGCCAGTAGGCCATTTCATTGATTATACGGTAGTCACCTCTCCACGCGAGCGCATCTTGGCCGAATGCATCAACTCGGAGTTCCAAAGAGGTGGGGTCTGATTTCTGAAGCCGACGCCCCCTAAACCCAACATCGACAAGTCTAAGTACTTCCGGTTCTACCGGAGTCACAAACACATCACAGAAGATTGCATCCATATCAAGGATGTCATCAAACTCTTGATCAAGGAAGGACACTTAAAGCAATACACTAGCAGGAACGAGGCTCCTCGACAAGAGACATGTGAGGCGGATAAGGTCGAGGAAGTGACGCCACCCTTCGACGACACCGGGTTACAGGTTGCTCTGTGCGTTTCCCGGCCGAAGGACTTCTACCTCACCGACGCGTCCGAGACGCAAATGTCTGCTCGTAGCCCATGGAAGAGTTTCCCCGCCACGATGATCATATTTGATGGAGGGTTCAACAAACTCTCAGTGGGGTCAGTTAAGAGGAAGTTCGATGAGCTAATCGACAAAATCTCGAAGCAGAACGCCACCCTTGACAGGTTTAAGGGTAAATCAAACCCGACCACCTTCTACCTCGAAAAGCTACCGGGCGGCGCCCCTAATTCCAACATCCTCATACTGATCAGGGCCCAGATGGAGAACTTCGACATTCGCTGTATTCTCTTCGACCAAGGAAACTTGATGGACATAATGTACGCCACATATTCACCACCCTCCAGGTCGACGAAAGCCATCTGACATCGTATGTCAGCTCCGACTAGCAGGGCTTTAACGACACCGCCACGAGGCTGTGAGGATGATCGTTACTTTCATATCCGAAGAGACTGTAAGGCAGGTCAAGGTATTCTTCTTAGTGATATAGTGTCTCTCTCTATACCAATGCATTCTGGGAAGGCCGACCCTGGCCGAGCTGACCGTAGTGCCTTCCACTGTGCACATAAAGATGAAGTACTACACGACCAGGGGTCAAGTCGTCACCTTCCACAAAGACATCGAAGTGACCAGAAGATGTTTCAAAGTGGCCACCGAGGAGCAGAAGCTGCTGCCCCGCGTAATTCCGTCGACCTCGACAGCCGCTTCCCCAACAAGCAGGAATAAAGAGAAACACCAGAAGACGTACCTCCAGCAAATGGTGGCAACGGGAAGCCACCACATCCAATGCGCCTAGGGGTGGCAAAATGGATGGATTGGATGGATATGGATTGGATTGCTAATGGATGGATTAAAACAATCCATTAGTCCATTAAAATCCACTAAAATTTTATTAAAATTATCCAATCCAATCCATCCATTAAGAATAAAATCCATCCAATCCATCCATTAACATATTTTTAATGGATGGATATCCATCCATCCAACTTTTTTTTTAATTTCGTAAAAATAAATATTTTTTTTTCAAAAATAAATTAGTTTTTTATTCTAAAAAAAAAAAACCGATTTTTTTTTCAAAAAAAAAAGTCGGTTTTTTTTCGAGAAAAAATTTTATTTTTTTTCGAAAAACAAATCAGTTTTTTATTCTTAAAAAAAAACCGATTTTTCAGAAGAAAAAAAAATCGGTTTTTTTTTCGAAAAACAAATCAGTTTTTTATTCTAAAAAAAAACCGATTTTTTTCCAGAAAAAAAGTCGGCTTTTTTTTCGAGAAAAAAATTTATTTTTTTTTCGAAAAACAAATCAGTTTTTTATTCTGAAAAAAAACTGATTTTTTTTCCAAAAAAAAAAGTCGGTTTTTTTTTTTCGAAAAACAAATCAGTTTTTTATTCTGAAAAAAAAAACATATTTTTTTCAAAAAAAATACAATTTTTTTTTTCAGAAAAAAATACAATTTTTTAATTATTTTTAAAAAAATAAATCTAACAAAAATAAAAATAATTCATTGGATCCTTAAAATATGTTGGATGGATTGAATCCATCCATGCATATAAATGGATGGATTTAATCCAATCCATTAACTTATTTTTTTTGTGGTGGATGGATTGGATGGATTTTTTAATGGATGGATTGGATGGATTTTGGCTTAATGGATTTAATTGCCACCTCTATTATGCGCCCCATTCCAGATGGAGACTTCGAGCTCATCACTCTTAGTGACGATCCCAAAAAGAGTGTGAAGATCGACACGAGGCTCCCCGGCCTGGCGAGGAAGCAGTTGAAGGCCCTCCTCAGGGAGAGTGCTGACGTGTTCGTGTGGAGTGTTGTAGAGATGCACGGGCTTGACCTCGATGTGGCCTGCCACCAACTCACCATAGATCCGACCACTAGGGTCATAGTACAACATAGGCATAGGTAGTCTACCGAGAAAACAGAGACTGCTGAAAAAGCTGTAAAAGACCTCCTAGAGGCAAATTTTATTTTTGAAGCCCAGTACACAACCTGGCTATCTAACATTGTATTAGTGAAAAAATCTAATGGAAAATGACAAATGTGTGTTGACTATACCGATCTTAATCGGGCATACCCCAAAGATGCATATTCATTGCCTAACATTGACAAACTAGTCGACAATTTTGCAGGTTTTAAATTATTGTCATTCATGGATGCATACTCGGGATACAACCAACTTCCCATGGCGAAGGATGACAAGCAATAGACGGCTTTCATGACTGAGTCAGGCAATTATTACTACAATGTAATACCCTTCGGCCTGAAAAACATCGGTGCGACTTACCAGCGGATGGTGAACAAGGTCTTCCGGGGTGAAATCAGAGACATGCTCGAGGTCTACATGGACGACATGATTGTGAAATCACGAGAAGAATTCGACCACACCGCCCATCTCAAAAGGGTCTTCGATACAACAAGGAGATACAAAATGAGATTCAACCTAGAGAAGTGCACATTCCGCGTCCGAGCGGGCAAATTCCTCAACTTTTACTTAACCGAGTGAGGAATCGAGGCGAACTCCGAAAAATGTAGGGCTTTCTTTGAGTTCCCAACGCCGAAATCAAAGAAATCAATCCAATCCTTAAACGAGATGCTCGCCTCACTGTCCCCCTTCGTGGCCAAGTTTGCCCAACATTCGCTCCCATTTTTCAAGCTTCTGCACAAGAAAGCCACGTTCAAGTGGACCGAGGAGGGCGAACAAGCTCTCCTCCACCTCAAACAAGTCCTCTCACAACCCACAGTCTTATCGTGACCTGAAGACGGGGAGACTCCGTACTTATACCTCATCGTCGCGACTGAGGCCGTCAGCGCGTCCCTCATCCGCGAAACTCCCGAGGGAAGAAAACTAATCTACTTCACCAGCAAAGCCTTACAGGACCCCGAGCTCATGTACCAGCAGGTCGAGAAGGTCGTTCTGGCCCTCATCAACGTAGCCAGAAGATTGTGACACTACTTCCTGGCCCACACGATCGTGGTCAGGACGGATCAGCCTGTCAAACATCTACTCGGCCGCCCAGACATGGCGGGCAGGATGCTCAAATGGTCACTCGGACTCTCTGAGTTTGATGTCTAATACGAGAGTAGAAAGGCACTCAAGGCTCAATTTTTGGCCGATTTATCGGAGAAATGACCACCACAACCTCCCCGACGCATGGAGCTCAAAATTGGACCATCTATGTTGACGAGGCCTCCAGCTCGACAAAAAGTGGAGCGAGCATCATCCTTGAGAACGAAGAGGGCATCTTAATTGAGGTCTCTCTCTCCATAGCCTTCCTGACATCAAACAACCAAGTCGAGTACGAGGCCTTCCTTGCGGGGTTGCACCTGGATGAAGACCTTGGCCTGAAGGAGGTGAAGATATTTACCGACTCCCAGTTCGTCGCTTCTCAGGTGCGGGGAGAATACCAGGCCAAATACGACAACCTTGTCAAGTACTTAGCCCTGGTAAAAGAGAAGATGAAGAAGTTCAACTCCACAGAGGTGACACACGTCCCCCGCGAGCATAAGACCCGGACGTACATCTTGTCGAAACTCGCGAGTACGAAAAAGAAAGGCAGTAACAAGTATGTCATCCATGAGGTACTTTCTTAACCAAGCATCGGGAAACCCACCTCAACCGTCGACGTAAATGCCATAGACAACAACAACTACTGAATGATCTAAGTATACCTGTACCTCAGCAAAGGGGAGCTGCTGAATGACTCCAAGGAAGCCAGTATGGCCAGGCACCAAGCTTGCTCTTACATTTTGATCGAGGACAAACTATACAAGCGAGGATTCCCCACCCTCTCGTTAAATGTGTCGAGGAATCCAATATCCCTCACATACTCAAGGAAATCAACAAAGGGATCAACACCTAACACTTCAACGCCCGTAAGGCTCTGTGAGTAGTGTCAAAACTAGGAACTTTGAACTTAAGAGGAATAACCATACCAAATACGAGACACATTTCCCTGGCATCTGCGCCAAAGATTTGATCTCCTTCTACGACTCTCAGCCTTTTCTCAATAGTCTCGACATTTTCACGTAGCTTATCATTCTTCTCAAAATCATATTCAGAGGTATCAAGCACATCATAAACAGGTTGATTCTCATTGAAGTATGGTTACAATCATGTGTGCACAGCAGCCCGTGTGAATGTAGGGACTACATGTGGAGCTTCAGAAACCAGAGGAACAATTTGTCGAGTAGTAATTGACAAGTTCAGAGATAACAGTGGGCTAAGTGTCCATTTTTTCACGTATAACCTGCAACATCTCCATAATTTGACCTACGTTGCCATGCAAGTCTTCCAATTCATTACTGACTTGGTCCAGCTCATGAATTTATTCTACCATCCTTCTTCTGGCTTGAGCACGGGTATTGTACTGATGTGGAAGATTCAACTTGAAAGCTGGAGATGATAAGACGAACTGAGTTTTGCTCGAAGACATGCAATGCAAATGTGACAACAAATGCAAGAATGCAAAATGCGAATACAAATGCACAAGTTTCGTGGAACTTAATAAATATTTGAAAACATCAAGGAGATACCAAAAGAAAAATCATTTTCATTAATCAAAAGAGAGGATTACAAATTTAGTACTTCTTACTAGAGTCCTAAACAAAAAGCTAAATAAAAGCTAACAAAAGTCCTAAGGAGATTCTCCTAGCAGCCTCATGTTGAGCTTCCCGATCTGCTCCTCCATCCGAGTCTTATCAAGAATGACCTTATCCGCTATTAGCTTCCAAGGAGTTGACTGAGGGCTGGAGGAAATCCTCTTGCGCCTTCCTCTTCTTACTAGCGAGTACATCTTTAGTCTTCATTTGTAGTTGTCTTTGGAGTTTTGCATTCTCTTCGACGACCACTTGATACTTGTTTTTCCAAGCATCTCCTTCTCGTTGCGTTTTTCTCAAAGCGATCTTCAACTTCTCTATTTTAGACATGAAAATAAGAGTGGGCTCTTTCTTTAGAGATATGGGATTTTTTCGAGGATAAGGCATTTTTAGCTTAATGGCCCTATCTTGAACCCATTTGAGATAGGGTTCCAAAGAAACACAGTTAGGCTTTCCCAAGTATTTCTTTCCCCCTCCTATGCAAGTGACGCCAAGAAACCACAATCTTTTCCTTAAGCTCCTTGCTATCTTCACCATCCTTGAAGAAGATACTCTTCACATGAACACCGTTGGGTTTGTCTTTCAAAGGATACCCTAACTAACAGCGAGCTAATACTGAATTGTAATTAATTTCTCCTTTGGTACCAAGAAGAGGTAAATTTTCAAAGTCTCCACAACTATCAATGATCATTACCCCATCATAGACACGATTGTACTAATCAATATCAGGGTGAGTAAGAGACATAATCTTCTGCGACCACCACAAATCATTCTTGAGATCCTAAAAAGAGCTAGACTTGGGCAAGTGAGAAATAAATCACTTGTACAATAATGGCACACAACATATGATCATACCTCCTCTATGGGAGTTCCTTAAGTTAACTGGGTGATAAGCATCTGCTAACAAGGTAGGCATTGGGTTCTTCTTGAGGAAAATCTTAATAGAGTTGATGTCGATGAAGTCATCAAAGCTAGGGAAGAGAAACACACCATAGACGAGTAAGGCAAAAATAGCCTCAAGCACATCCATGCTAAAGTTATCAGCATAATATTAAGCTTTACCCATAAAATTTTTTATGGTTAACCCAAAGACAACTCCTTTGGTGGTCATCTGACCGGGGTGTTTCGAGACCCACTTAAAATGACAAGATATGCAATGAATACATTGATTGTGCCATTTCTTTTTATGAATGTTTTTTGTCTGCTCTGGGATTAGCCTTCATTGCTTTTGAGATAAGAGTCCTAAAGCATATGGTGATAGATCCTTCGTAACTTCATCTCGTCAGATGGGCGTATGTGAAGGTCTGTCAGTTCTAGTACGAATACCTGAAAGGAATTCCTTCAATGACCCTTTTCTTTTATCTCTTTAGGCCTCCTCCTGAGCTACAACCTTTTTCAGATCGGTTCTTTATAGTCACTCCCATTGGCCCAGAAGCTCATGATATGGTTTGTGCCATTGGAGATGGAGTAGGGGGGAGATGCGCCGAACTGTTTTCTATGTTACTAGACTGAAAGTCATTTTCTTATTGGTAATAACATATATGTATACAAGGAGGAAGGTCTCACTACATAAGATTTGTACCAGATGAAACGATTGATGAGCTTTATCAATAACTTGGGTTACTTTGGGGTGATACTCATATGGATGAGGTCGATAAAAAATGCTTGTAGCACCTCATTGACGTTTAATTGCCGATGTAAGCCTGTTCTCGGAAAGAAAGAAAAGTCATCTTTTGTAAGTTTTGGGAGATCTCGGTCTCTCTCTCTCTCTCTCTCTCTCTCTCTCTCTCTCTCTCTCTAATATGCTTATTCATGATGTATTTATTCTAACATCGGTTATGTACATACTGGATGAAGGATGAATTGCAATAACTCATAAAACGAGGAATATGATCGACATGAAGTGAAGCTACTTTGAACATGCTTCTGATACTACATAGTATGTCGGGTCTTCCTGCCCGTCAGTTGTGCATATTTGGCCAATTTGTCCGAGCCCGCCTTAGAGGAGGAATTGGCGAATATGGATGGGTATGTCCAGCGTACCTTTGATGCTTTGGCCCTTGGTGAAGTTGGCCACTGGGAAGCTCTATGGTTCAACTAACACCATGTTAAGAAGCAACAATATAGGAGAGTGTTCATAATATGAAGTTTCAACAGAATAAGCACTTGCAGAAAATACATATAGCTTCTATCACTTTTATTGAAATAAAGGATTCTCTGACCACCTTTAACCTTCCTAGCTCTCTGGCCGGTCAGGTGACTCATCTGGTGAGAGTCGTGGCGAGAAAGAAGCAAACTTTAATTGTTGCTCAGGGCAATTTATTGTTTGTTAAAACAGAAATAGAGTCCTTGCATCTTGAAAACGCTTCTCTAACTTAGTAGCTGCCCGATTGTATGAGCATCAACTTTGACATAATCATGCAGTTATTTGAGAATGTTTTGCAACAAGTGGAACATTTTCTCCATCCCCTATTATATCTTGAATTTCAATTTAAAATCTAATAATCAATTTAATAATATTAGTATTTGCTAATTGAATTTATATATATATATATATATATATATATATATATATATATATATATATATATATATATATATATATATATATATATATATATATATATATATATATATATATATATATATATATATATATATATATATATATATATATATATATATATATATATATATATATATATATATATATATATATATATATAAAGTTATAAGTTTACGAGTATAGTAAACATACAAATTGGGACGTGAATCCTTATGATTTTGTTTCAAGCTGTCCTGATTAGATCGTTTATAAATGAACAAGGTTTTCAATTGTCTTATATCCAATGTCATTTAAGTTATTGGTTGTAATATATTTTTCTCCATCATGTATGCCCCCCTAATGGGACATCACTCTTATTAATTAAGTTTGCTTGTTTGTATATGGAGTAGTATCTTTCGTTAATTAAACCAGCTACCTTAAACTAACTAACGCATCTGATTAATGGATAACAAGACAGCATAAAAATACAAACCATAAGTAGTTAAATATGAAATTTATGAGTTGGAAATTGAAGGTTAAAACAGAAGGAGCAAGTAACAAGTGTATTTTGTATGTTTATGTAACGTTGAGCCAAATGCCAGCTTTGATAGCAGCATATATAATATCTGGTTCCAGCATTTCGTCAACTAAGTAATTATTTTATTTTAATAGAGAATATTGCAGACATGCTCTAAGATAGAATGCGCGCGCACCCACCCACTATATGTGCGCGTGTCTTATCTGTCTGTGTATTATAATGCGCACCACAATCACAAAACTATAATTCACAATCAAGTCAAACTTAAAAATCTCAACATTTTTAAATACTATAAATCTTCAATATTAGTATTAATACAAATGCATAAGCTGAAATGAGTTAAATATATCATGATATTTTTATCATTAAATTATTTGTTTACAAAACTATTGTTGTAAAAAACGGTTGAGTAATTAAAATCTTATGTAAAGACTTGTTCAGAGTTCTAATACACAGAAATTTGATGTGTAGAACAAAGAATAATGACAAACAAAATAAATGAATTTTAGAAAAAATAACTCTGAAGCAATAAGACAACAATTTAACTTGACAAAAGAAGATAAAGTAAAAACGATGAATACAATAACTCATTTACCTAATTCGATCCAACGATCTACTCTGAAGAAGAGAGCAACTCTTTGATTCATTTTCCTTCCAAAAATTGTTACAAAAGGTCATAGATGAGTTATAACAAAGTAGTCACCTAAATTCCTAAGAACATACCATATTTTCTACCGAAGTGTTTTCCAATCTTTTCAACTCTCTATATATGAATCACACAAGCCCAAAGTATTTAGAAGTACTGTTTCCCAAGTCATTCTCCCTGTCTTCAGATCTAAAATTATGAAGGTTATGATGGAAAACATGCAAGAGATACATTTTATAATTGTTAAAACCCAAAGAATCTATAACAAGTCCAAAACTCAACCCATTAATGAATTGATCTATGGACTGAAACAGAGAAGCTGAAAAAGCACATGAACATAGAAAAATAAACATGATGACTGAAATACAAACTAAATCAAATCGAACCTCTGCCCAACCAACCAACACCACTAATTTTTGATTTCTAGCAATCGTCTCCTATCGTCACTGGTCAACTCCGTCATACTGCTTACCTACAATTATGATGTCTTCTATCGGCCTCCTATATACACTTATGAATTTTAGGTTTACTTCAATCTCGAATTATATTTTATTTCTCTTAATCATTTAAGATTTTAAGACATATTTCAACAATTATCATTAGAAGATTCATCCTTACACATTAGTAAGTTTTATACTTCTCTTTCAATTGTAATAGCCATGAATCTTTTAAGAATGAGTGATTAACTCTCTTAAAATAGATTTTAAATAGGTAATTCTACTATAAATATATAGTTCATGTATTCTCTGTTTATCTATGTACTAAAATTTATGTATTTCTATGTATTTTTCTATGCAGCTCTTTTGACGATTGTGCGGTCCCATTCTATGAATGTCAACTCATAAGAATAAGGTCGCGGTTGCCCTTTTCTGAATTTGAGGTGGCCGTAATGAAGTATTTAAGAATTTCTCCTTCCCAACTTCATATGGAGTCTTTGGCGTTCAAGAGCATATTTCAACTGTGTGTCAAACATAAATCATAGAAACCTTCCCTTATATTATTCCTTGATCTGTTCCATGTAAGACACACCTCTCAGGATAATTTTCTCAATTAGGGGCTCATTAGCTTTCATCAGGTCAATCCTTGGTTCAACCCCCTTACTCTAAATCAGAGTGATTTCCTAGGGTGTTTATGTTGGTAATGCCACTCACACTTGTGGCCCATCTCATGTTTTGCTACCTCTTTGTTGATTCTCTTTGCTTCTGCCGAGCTTTATATTTGAAGTACGGGTCTAAAATCCACTTTAACTGGAAAATTTTATCCAATTGTACCAAGTATGACTCTCTTTCTCTAGACGAGGTATAAATGAAGGAGGAAATACAATATTGGTTTCAGGGGCTTGACTATGTGGAAGAGTTTAACCCCGGTGAGATGCCTCCTGTCGAGGTGAGGAAAAGGTAGATTAACACTTATTCTATTTAGAGTACAGTTATCTAGGAGGAGAGGAAAACAATATTTGATGAGTGAAGTCCTCATGTTTTTTTTTTTACATGCGTGGTCCCATTTTCCAATTAGCATGGAAAAAGCGAACAAGTTGAAGTTGTTCTACAACCATGGTTGTCAAACTCGCGGGTAGACTCGTAAACTCGTACGAGTTTACGAGTCTAGGAAGCATAAACGAGTAGACTCATACATAGAATCTTTTTTTGATAGACTCGAGTAAACTCGGGTAGACTCGCACAAACTCGTATAGAATCGCGAGTCTATAATGAGTTTACGAGTCCATAAGTTTTTTTTTGAATTTTTTTAAAACCAAAAAAGACCTAAATTTCCCAAAAGATTTTATTTTATTTTAAAAACACCCTTTTTTTTTCTTGTACGATAATTAGAAAGTATCTCTCTCTTCATCAACGACGTGAATTTATTTTGTCTCTTTCTTTGTTCGTCTTCATGGACGTAAACTAATCCTTTGTTTTGTAAGTATTTTCTTATATGATTCAATTTGATGCTTCTCATGTATGATATCTTGTGTAAAGATGGTGCACCATTGTCCAATCAGGTCCAATGATCCCAATGCACATGTATCAATTTGCATGTGACAAAATAGTTTAGTAAGTTTATGATTTATTGCAGAAAATAGTTTAGGAAAGATATGTTACCTACTGAAGAGTGAGTTTCTACGGAGATATGACTCTATAATTAAAGATGTTTGTAATTTGTGTTCTAAGCTTAACTTATAGCTCTTCTAGTTGTGAACATAATTGGAATTTCTTTGAAATGGCAATGAATTATTATTTGTTTGTTTATAGAATTGATTTTAATATTTTTAGAAAGATTGAGTTAAATTATTATTTACTTTTTAGGTTCATAAAAAGAGAAGAAATGTGTTGCATCAAAAAGAAGTGAATAATTTGGTTTATGTCATGTAGAATTTAAAGTTGAATAATAGAAAAGGAAAATCAAATAGTGTTGTTATTTCATTTGTGTCATATACGAGACATTTATAAGTTTAAGAACACAGGAGTCTGTCGTATATGTGTAAATTATAGGTTTTTGAATGTCATTTTTAATTTTCCATAGACTCGTACGAGTTTGCGAGTCGAGTCTGCGAGTCGAGTCTACAGACCCTAAACGAGTCTGAGTAGACTCGCGAGTTTGACAACCTTGTCTACAACCCTTCAAATGCTCAAGTTATTCAGGCCGTGATTCCTCATTTGGAGACCATTATATCTACTCCGACCCTAACTCCTACCTCAGTTGCTGAATCTTCTACTATGGCACCCGAGGTACACCAACTTGTGGATGTTGCAGGCACTTTAACTATGAGGGAGTCGAACCCGCCTCCATTTTTAACAAAGAGGCTCAGAATGAAGATCAACATTCCTCCCGGGATGATGGTTCTCTAAAATGAACTCGTCTCACTAAGGATGGTGCTTCTGGGGAGGTAAATATCTTCAAGCAGATTCCATATGTCTTCTTTTCTCGGCTTGCTCGCACTCCCGAGGAGACAACTACAATTATTTCGACATCAGATTTATCCTTCGTTCAAAATCTCCTTGAGGGTAAAAAAAATTGAACCCGTCTCTGAGCTTCCTCATTATATGTTCAAGGTATTATCCATTATCTTTGCTGGACGGGGGTACATCTTGGCTCCAGGTAATCCTACTAAATAAAGGGATACTTGGAAAGGGAAATACAAAAATATGGAGTTGGGGTGTGTCGCTACTGCGAAAATCGGCGCCGACTGAACAGAAGAGTCGCCACCGTGCGTTATTTATCCCACGGGAGGGAAAGGAAACGCTCAGAGTAAACCTCGCACATCACGGGAAAGGTATGGTCGTCGCAACCAAAACCTGGATTCGGGAGTCGGTTACGCAAGGGGAAGGTATTAGCACCCCTCACGTCCGTCGTACTCGACGGGATCCACGCTTGTTTTCGGGTATGGATTGTTATTCTATCTACTCTAAAGGTTAAGGGTTAAAAAGAAAAGAAAATGAAAATAAAATGACTCGGCAAAGTATCGCACTTTATGCCTACGTATTCCCGTCTGGAACGAGAAATCAGAGTCAACGTAGTTCGCCTACCTACGGGAAAGGAGGGGAAGGTTGCTCGCTAGTATATCGCATCCTATGCCTACGTACTTCCACACTGCATGGAAGATCAGAGCAAACGTAGTTCGGGCCACGTACGACACAAGTCTGTCTGGGTTGATTTTATTCCTTCTGAAAAAGGTTTTTCTGATTAGCAGTCCAAGCGGACAAAAATGACGTCTTGATGAGTTCACATTCTTTTACGGAAGAAGTGTCTTTTATTGTATTTGAAATTTTATTGTATTTTTCTGTTTGTTTTGAGAAAGAAGAGACAGAACTCTAACCTACGGTTGCGAAGGGAATCAAACTAACCTAATGTTATCATGCATGGGTTAAGACCTAATGTCTATCATGCTCCTCTCTTGCACAGAGAGAAACAGAGATCCTAAGGGAATAGACAGAAACAGAAACAATAGCAGATATATACAGTAAAGCGGTAAAATGCATGAATGCAACAATACAAGCGAGGCAAGGGAGTCCCACTCAACCTCGAACCTAGAAAACAATAGGCAAAAGTGAACAGACTTCACTTTCAACCCAACAGGGTAAACAGCACACAATACAGTCCAGAAAACCAATCAATACATCAAAAATGAAATACAGCAAAAATAAACAGCCACATCAGCTCTACACCACATCAGTCTTCAAGTCATCTCCAGACAGCTACAAGCTTCAGCCAGCATCAATCCCCATCTCCTCAGCCTCCAAGCAAGGTCTTTGTCATCAATCTTCAGTCTACAAGGGCTTTTCTTCAAGTCCTATCCTCCAAGCTGAGGGATCAATCACAAGAGTGAACTAGGTGTTAAGCACTTAGCTGACCACCAAGGGTGGCAAACCAACTGCTACTAACACATAAGATATTTTCTCTCAAGAGTTCTATCCCTTAGACTGTAGCACCAAGCCTTCCAAAGGAAGGGGGTGAGTGTCTTAGAGAGACTCTGCATCACAGAGAGGAATGGAGGCAGTCAAGGCCTTCCATGTTTGAGAATCAAGCTTTCTAATCTAGAGCTCTGCCTAGCTCCTAAACCCTAATCTCCTTAACAGCTGCTAGCAGGAATCTCCTCATCAACTCTGGAAGTTGGTCTTCAAGCTCTGGATCTCCAATGGCTTCATAATCACAAGTCATCAGCTCTCCCAATCCCCAAGCAATCCCAATACCCATACAGACAAACAATAATCCCCAGAGGGCACACCACACCAATCAATCAAATATAGACAGTAATATACCAATAGCAGTAGGGGAATCCTAGTGATTTCTAAGGGATCTAATAACTACCCATAGCCCCTATAGTCCCATATCTAACATATTCAATCTCTAAGTCTTAAGGGAAATGATTCAATGCTCCTAAGTCATCACTTTAAGCCCTAATTTTGTTCATGTTGTTCTCACCTAAACTAAACACCTAAAATTAAGTCCTAAAAATGGGAACTAAATTGTATATACAAGCTAATCTTATCTACTAATCAACCTAAAAAGAATGGGTGAAAAATATTAAAGCAACTATTAGAACAAAATTTAACAAATTCATGCATCAAATTAAACTACTTAAAATGCTATTTAAAAGAAAAATATGCTAAAAATATGAAAATGAAATGAAATATTAAATTTTTTATGTGATATTTTTCTTGACAAAATTATGAATAATATGCAAAAAGAATCAATTAAAATCATGCATTTTTCTATTTTTTATGATTTTTTAAAGAAATGAAATTTTGAAAGAAAATAAAATGGAATTAATATGGAAATGGGTGCCATGAGTAATAAAAAGCAGTTAAAACAACCAACTGGGCCCAGACTGGGGGGCGCGCATAGCAAGCGCGTCTGGGCCCAACACTATCAGAAAATAACAAAAATTAAAAAAGGAGAAAAACAGTGCAAATAGCGAATTTCTTAGGCATAATGGAAATGGGCCTGATTGAGGAGGGTGTGAAAAGCAAATGAAATCTGAGCCCAGTCTGATTACTTTAATGAAACGGTGCGTTGCACCTCTTTGAACTTCCCTCCGCTTTCGTCTTTTGATCGTGGCCGTTGGATTCAGTCCCCAGTCAAAGGTCAATGCCTGATCGTGCGGCCCAGGGGTTGTCTTCAACCTCCAGCAAACCCTAGGTTCTGCAACTTCATCACCATGCATGAATTTTCCCTCGTTTTGTTCTCTCTCCATTCACCATGAAATCACACCATTCCAAAAGCGAAGTTGCTCTAAATCCTTCCCTCTACACAGTCATAACAATCATTCCTTCTAAAACTCAAGCAACAATGGAACCCGATAGGTATAACAGATGGAATCCACCATTTTTACCTGATATCCACTCTTCCAATTCTCTCCAAATCTTATCCTAACCTAATCTCTACCTCACCCTGATCATTTTAAGCCATATAATGAGGATTATCGTGCCATATTCCATGAGATACAAACCCTAACAGAATTGGTACACCATGATCAACCTCCATGAAACCTCTCCAAACTCACCAAAATCAATCACCTAACTATGCCTAACCATTCTAACCTAATGATTCACTATGATTCTACCTAATTCAGTCAATTCGAAGAGGAACTAACCTGGTGCAAAATGGTGAAAACAACTATGGAACCTCTTGGATCTGATGCTTGCAATGATTGGAAACTGATCCACACACTCAAATCTTGATTCTGTATGCAAAGATTCTGGCTCAAATCTCCTGGATCTTGTGATTGAAAAGTTCTTGCTTCTTGGATGATTAACTTGAACAACACGATTTCTTCCCCAATTCTACCAAATTCTGATGTGAATGTGATCTATGGAAGATATTGATGATGATCAAATCAAGAAAAATGGAAATTGGTGAAGATTTGATGGAGTTTGAATTGATTTTGCAAAAATGGAAGAATTGTGTATAGCTTGTGTTTTGAACAAAGTGATTCACCAACCATGGCATGGAGTTACTCATATCAATATATAGGTGAGGTTAGAAACTCCTAGAAGCTTGGAGAAGCTTCCCATGTATGATTTCCCTTGGATTTGGCTTATGTATCTTCCATTACAAGTAACCATGAATAACTCCCAAAATGTGAACCAAGCTCAAAATTCTACTTTAGCCAATGTTCTCAAAATGATCTTTCCATTCAAAATGACCTATAATTTCACCTCATTTGGCCAAAATATGTAAAATCTCATTTTTTAGGTCATTTTTATTCATTAAATCCAACAATTTTGAAACCTTGTGCTATGAATCTTTCCAATCTCTCATGGTCACTTTTCTAGACTCAAAATGTCATTTGGAACAAGTTTGATGTTGTAAAGTTTTCCATTTGAAGCTTCCTTGTAGGAGTTTTGGGCATAGGCTTGAAATGACCTGTAATTCTCAAATGACCAAAATACCCTTTGCTTGCCAAGACCATAAGTAGAGTTCCACAAATCATATGAAGGCATACTATACCATTATAGAAAGCTAAGACAATTAGGAACAATTCTTATGTTTACCAGAAATTCATTTGAAATCTCCTTGAGGGGTAAAAATAGCTTGGAAGTCAAGTCACTTTCACAGACAAAGTTTCAGATACCTCAGATGACCTGTAACTTGCAAGGACCATAACTTGAGTTCTATAAATCTCCTTTATGTCTTCCACCACTCAAATTAAAGTTCTTGAGATCCTCTACAAGTTTCATGTTGGCCAAGGATCCATTTGAAGCTTGCATTTTGACTTATCTTGCTTGTAAATTTGACCTAAACTAGGGGATTTTGCATAGAAACCCTAATTTAGAAACTCCTCTTCTCCTTGATTTCTCCTGATTTCTTCTTAGCATATCACCATATCCTTCTTTAAATGTCAAATGATGAACCCCACATCTCTCCAATAGACCTGAATGCCCTTCAATCAGTCAATTGACCTAGAGTTGACCCAGGGTTGACCCAGATGAAACCCTAGTTGACTGTCTTCAACTGCAATACTTATGATCACACCAAGGACTTACCTCCTTCCTCAAATGACTTTCTAAGTCTCCCATGATGCCCACATACTCTCCATGCTCCATCCACAGCTCACAACTTACTTGTTGATCCTCAGACACCCTCAGATAGGAGCTAGAAGCCCTGCTTGATCCATTGACTTCTCAGCTTTCAAATTCTTTATGATGACTTGAATGAGATTGAATTAGAATAATAACCTCTTGATAGGCTCATAGAGATGAGAATAATGCTTGGTCCCCTGTTGGATGACTTGCTATGCTTATGCTATGCAGATGGTTAGGCTATGTACATGACTCTATATGCAAATGCTAATAATATTGAAACATAAACCAAGTGAATAAGGTTGGGCAAATTTTAGGGTGCAACAGGGTGCTATACTCTTTAAAATCACAAAAATGCGTTAAGTTTGTATCAGATAGGCAATCATGCAATTCATCTCTATTAACCCTGTTATGAGCATTCTAAAAGAAAAAGATACAAAAATATATACAACAGATGAATTAAATTCATTATAATGAGATGATTAGATATATTGACCTTCAATAATAAACTTTATGGATGGACGTAGTCCTAAGTCTTTGACATCTATCCTCCCTCAAGGTTCTAAAAGGGGTGCATTTCTCTCTTTTAAGATGTTTCCTTTGGTAAGAGGAGATGTCAGATCATCTCGCTTCGTGTTTTCCCCTACACATCGTTGGGTAGTTAGATTTTTAGGGGTGTAGCTTAAGAATGATCGTTGAAACCTTAAGACCCTAAAACTGCCTTTGTTGAGTGCTCCCGCGAGGTGTTTTTTTTATCATTGGGGCTGAAATTTCCCCAACTTCTTACTTACTCCGGAGTGGGTATCTACCTCAAGTAGTCCATGGGTGGCTGACGGTCTGCCTATGGGAAATCTGGCATGGTGGCCCCCTACTACTTGAACCACGAGGATCACCAGATGTTGACAAAGTTCCTTAATAGGCCCGTCTCCTAGACCTATGTGGAAAGAACTAAGATTGTTCTTTCTGTCTAGTGTTTGCATGGTAACGATAATGTTGGACGAGAATCTAAAATTACCGCCTCTTGGTCCCTTTGCAACCAGAGTACGAGGTACCTTTTCTTTGATTGTATGTTGATGATTCCCATCCACTTTTGCTGGCCCAATTTCGGGGGTTTCATAGTCATCTTATTCAAGTTGGGCGATGCCACTCGAGGAATGTTGCTTATGGACATCCTTGTATGGACCTCAACCTTGGTGGAATTGCTACACTTATCGGATGACCGATATTTGAGATTGGAAGCTTCTATGCCTTACACATTTCCCCCGTGCCAAACCTTCTAGTGAGGACTATACCAAGCGATAAGGAAAATCTTTGAACTAGTTTAAGGAGAGACTTTCACTGATCGAAGATCTTCTGGTACATATATCTAGAGCTTTCACACTAGATCCATGACTAACATTAATTATGAACTCATCTCATCTTCGCCATCATTGTGGTCAGTATCTTGTCGGTGGTTGGAGATAGCAACGATCTTAGATCAAAAGATGGAACATGAATCTTCAGTGTTATATTTGAGGAACTCACTTTCACTTTCCATTGCTTTCATCGTGAATCTGGATATACATTCTTCCTTCAAATTCTTTTCAGATTTCTCGAGACAATTAATGATCTGGAACCTCGAAAGGTCGAAGCAGAAATAATGATTGATGAGATCGGTTGTGACAGATCTTCGTATTCACTTCTAACGTTCTTGATTTTGTGATCTAAATAGGTTATAAATTAATAAATCAAAGATTGGATCTGAAATCGCAAGAATCCAAATTTAAAGCTTCTATGTTCACACGTTAGAGTTGGAAAGCGAATACGAATTTGTGGAAATTGTAGGAATCAGAAGTTGATTCCCACAGACGACACCATTATTTCATTCAAGAACTAGAAGTGGAAGCAACTGGATAACTAATGATCTTGAACGATGTTGTTGATCTTCTTTATCGGGACGCGAAATGAACTTTCATGGTTACTCCCAAGTCAATTCAAGAATCAAGATGAGTGCAGTGAAAAGTGGAGATCAGAGAATGTACCTTATTTATCATGTGAAATGATTTTATACCTAGGTCAAGTAAAGTGTATTTGATATGCTTTAGGCCTTTGGTCGGCCCAAAACTATATTGTTCTATTCTGAAACCAAAAATAAGAAGATGAACAACGGTGATGGAAAATCATGAATTTCGATGTGGGGTGTGTGTGTGTGTGTGTGTGGGGGGGGGGGGGGGGATTTGCAAGGTTAGAACTCAAACGCTCAAATTAGTATATGACAAATAAGAACAAAATGAAATTGGATTTGAAAACTGTTACCTCAATCAGACGTCTTCAATTTGGCATCTTCTCTTGTGATCATAAGGATCACCATTTTTTATACTAGAAAGATTCTGGAAGAAATGAACCTTTTCACAGTGGTCGGGCGAGGTTGATGCGGTTGACCCAAAACAATCTGGGGTCGATCTGGTCAGCCCAGAACAATTACCCCTAAGCACTCGCTGATATTTAAAATAGACATGTGTTTGATATTACAGCCCCGGAGTTGACTGCTTTATGATTATTTTAAGATAGATGAATAAGAAGCATGCAAGTTTTTAAAGAATCATGCATTTAATGTGGTGTACTTAAAGCGTCTTTTCATAGATACCATCATGAAGGTTCTTGGGGAACCAAAACTCTTGAGTGTTTCGTGTGAATGATTAGACGTGTTTGGTGAAGCTTTTTAACATCTAGAGCATAGTTTTCTTTTAGGGGAATAAATGCCCTTTTCCTTTTTATGAGTCTTCCTTTTCCTAGTTTAATAGTTTATCTGTTTCGCTCTTTAACGTTTCATTCCTTGCAACTACAAAATTAGTGCACTATGAACAAGAAATCACATAAGAGTATTCACAAGTCTCAAAAGGATACCCCATATTCTTGGATGTATTTTGTTTATTCTTCAACTACTTTTGTTTTTGCCAAAATAAGTGGTCTTGACGGTGCTTTTATAAAAGTTGTTTTACCTTTTGATTAGGGAGCCGTGAATCCTTCAAAGGATGAAAGAATATGCGACAAGTATGGAACTTGTGTCATTCCTTTTTATCAAATGCCTTAGGTCAGACTGATCGCCCTTTATTGACGGCATATAGTTCTCGCTCCACTGAAGGTTGTCGGTCGCCTCATTTGGATGAGTATTGTGCTTACTTGGCTAACCTTTCTGGGCCCATTGTCAAGGAAGAAATGGGCAATTTGGCTAGGTATACCTAGTGCGCCTCAACTACTATGGCCCTTGGTGCATTCAGTCACTAGGAAGCTTTCTGGTCCGACTGGTACCATGATGAAAAGAAAAGGATGAAAGCCATTATCCGCGACCTGAATCTTCACCGAGATAGGTACCTGCATGAAGTAAAGGAAGTTTCTATCTATCTTATTGGGGTGAAGAATGTTTTACTTCCCTTGAAGATTGCTATTTCTCTTTCTGATCACATGGATCAGTTGGTAACTCTCTTTCCAACCAGGTGGAAATGAAAGACCAAGCTTTGTCTACTATTTAAAATAGTTTACGGTCTGCTCACAAAAATTAGAGTTCTTACATTCTCAAAACACTTAGTTAACCTAACAGCTGACTAACTGCACGAGTTCCACCCTATAGGAGGTTTCACAATCATTTGAAAATGCTTTGGATCAAGTAAAATATTTTCACCATCCTTTGATTCTTTCGAGGGAGAAAATCCGACCATACCAAGCCGTCACAAATGGGAAAATCACTTTTTTGCGTATGTAGGCTTGTCGGCCACCTTTTGTGTGTGTGTACTGGTGCTGTTTGATAGTACCTTGTAATGGAAAAGTATGTAGAAAATACATCTTTTATTGAATGAAATGTTTTTGTTAACTATTTAAGGTGTATTTGTATGATCATGTGTACATCGATCTGGACTTTTTTGAACTGATGAGGTATTCTTCTAGAGTTTATTGGACGTCATCATTTTAATGTGTTTGGCATAATCCTAAGTGCATAGCTCCAGATCTTTATATATATGACCTTTCTTTCCATTGTGCCTTTGGAAGAGAAGTTTGCCCGAGGTGCTCATTCGGTTATGTATTGTCAATTGCCTTTACCTGCCTCATTATTTTCTCCATTTGTCCCGACCGTCACGATCTTTAAGAGAGATTTATCCTTAGGTGATTCTTCTTTGTCCGACTTGCCTCCCTTGGCAATATTAGCTAGTCGACCCCTCTTCATCAAAACACGACAGGTTCCCACGTTTGATTGTGAATACTTCTTCGGTGATCGAAAGAAATTACAAACTGCGAAATTTGGAGAATGAATGTGAATTCGTGGAAATCGTAGGAATCAGCAACCGATTTCCACAGACGGCACCATTGTTCTATTCTAGAACTAGCAATCGAGTGAATCATCGTCATTGTGCATCTAATGTCCTTTTTATCATGATTTTGAAAAACTGACACTTCAAGCTCTACATGAATTTTTATCGTGATTTCTTTGATCACCAAACTTACCCTCAAATTAAAAAGGGGAAATCACACTCACCTTTGTTAAGATTTATTAATTATTAAAATGACCAGCGTTAGTTCAACGATGATAAAAATAATTATAGACTCTATTTAACCCTGATTTAACTATAAAAAAGTGTTGTACAATATATTTTTAACTATGGTTTAATCGTAATAAATTTTAGATTCTAAGAAGTAATTCGCCTTACACGTTTTTAAAGACAATCTTGAAAATGACACTTTCACCCACTCTAGTGTTAAAATATTCAATAACATCCCTTAAACTTACATATACAAATTTTTTTTCCAATAAAAGACAAAAAATTATTGATAAATATCATTTATACTTACCGTTTTTAATGAGATGTTAATTCAATTTTAATAGATATTACAAAAAAAATTTAATAATATTTATAAAAAAAAAGTCAATGTTATTTGAATAGATCACACGTTAAAAAATGTCTATCTAAATATTATTGCAAGTGTACTTTTTAGTGAAAGAATGTTTAATATCATAAAATTAAGTTGGATATTGATAATCTATAAAAAGAAATGAATTACCATTTATTTTATAACAAACTGATACGAAAAGATATAAGATATTTTTCGGATTATTTCCCTTTTTCATTTATGATAAGATATAGACAAACATGTCTCAATTAATATGAAAATGAATTTTGTTGCGACAGAAAATAAAAGCGTAACGCGCGTAAAAGCCGCAAAGAATTGAAACATCCGCCCAAGAACACCTTAAGCTGCCAGCACTTTGGTTTTCCTTCCCAGAGGAGAGAGAAAACACTTTTAGAGAGAGAAAGGAAATTTTCGGAAACTTTCAGGAATTTTTTCTATAACAAAAAGGGTCATGGAGATTCTTCTCCTCCTCTGATTCTTTCGTTCAACAAATTTTCCTGTTTGTAATTTGGTGTCACAGCTTTGTTCTCAATTCTTTTGCTGTGATTCCAAACGACAAACTTCTCTTTCTCTCTCTTTTTCATCTGCATTCTCCATTCTCACTGCAGAAATAGGATCATCGTAGGAACCCCTCATCGAAATTTCAGATTTTTTACAAGATTCTGAATCGGGGTTGAGGCTTGCTTGATTTGGGTTTTTATGGGTTTTGTCAAGGTTAGAGACGAATTCCGGTGACACACGTGTGCTGCTGCTGCAATGATTAGGAATACAAATCAGCAATTTGGGTCTCCTCCTTCTGGAGTTGGGGCCCATGATTTGAAACCGAGGAGGCTCTATCAAGTTTGGAGAGGAGGCAATGTCAGTTCTTCTTTGTTTTTTACCTTTTCTTTTGGTTATTACTAGTTCCTGATTATGACAGCAAAATTTGATTTTTATACGCTGTTGATTGCTTGTGTTTGATATCGATTCTATTTCATTTTGAACTTGTTTTTCTTTGTTTGTTACATTTTTTACTTTTCCATCAATGTGTTTTTTCTCTTGTAGCATGATTGTTATTGCTTTTCATGCATAATTAGTGATTTTTTGTGTATTGGATGCTTACTTGCTTGCGATACTAAGCATATGTTTGGTTCGAGATTGAATACTCTAATGCGAAGCTGGACATATGCTAAATTTGCTTTTGTAGTAAATGACGAATGTTGACCGATGCTTGCGATTGCAAATATCTGGTAGTTAAACTTGTTTGGCTGTTGTTTATTTGCCCTTATGTCCGTTATCATACGGATTTGAATGCAAAATCGATGATGTTTTGGTATCATGAAGCTGTTGGGGTACAGGTGCCACTTCAATTGGAACACTTTTCTCGTCAGAAATTTTTTATTTCAATAAATGCATTTTTTTTTCATACCTTTGGAAGCTTTTAAGCTGTTGTATTGGATTGACAATAATTGAACTTCTTTTGTTTATGCGTGATTAGATAATAGGTATCTTGAATCAATGACGGACATGTTATTCTTTACTAATTCTGCTTCGGTTCTTCTGCTTCTTTTTATTCAGAAGTTTCTCTGTGGTGGGAGACTGGTTTTTGGTCCCGATGTAGCTTCCTTGTTCCTTACATCATTCCTAATTGCTGCACCTGCAATTACATTTTGTGTCAAGATGTATCTTAAAGCCAAGAATGAGAACCCCAATGGTCATAGTTTTTGGTGTCCCATAGTGATTGTGGGTGTAACTCTCACTATTTTGGTAGATTCCCTTCACTACTCCTTCTCTGTAGCTTACAATTAGAACGTCTTTCTCTTTTCAAAGTTAAATTTTTAAACTGATATGTAAGTCAACTCTCATGTGCAGGATTTCCTATTCCTCCTCTTGACTTCTGGGAGAGATCCTGGAATTATCCCTAGAAATTCAACACCTCCTGAATGCGACGAAACATTTAATATACCTACTCCTTCCATGGAGTGGATTAATGGCTCAACCCCTCATTTGAAACTACCTCGAACGAAAGATGTTATGGTTAATGGTTACACGGTGAAAGTTAAGTTTTGTGATACATGCTTGCTTTATCGACCCCCTCGTACTTCTCATTGTTCTATATGCAACAACTGTGTCCAGAGATTTGATCATCATTGTCCGTGGGTTGGCCAGTGCATCGGAAGAGTAAGTCAGCGTTACTGCAAAATGGCTTCTTAGATTTTTGTTTGGAAACAGAAATATGAATTGTTTGTTTATTTCATTTGTCACAAGAACTAACCGTTGTACATGATAACATAATTGCAGCGAAATTATCGGTACTTCTTCATGTTTATTACAACATCAACCATTTTGTGCCTATATGTCTTTGTGTTCTCTTGGGTTAATCTTTCCAAGACCAGGAAAGATGTTTGGAGCGCAATCTCACATGATTATGTATCGGATATTCTCATTATATATTGCTTCATTGCTGTCTGGTTTGTTGGGGGCCTCACAGCTTTCCATTTCTATCTCATCTGTACAAACCAGGTGACTATTTTATTCCTCAAAATGCGTAAAATTTCATAATTATTCCTGACTTTTGATCCGTCTCCATCAATGTCTGGGTTTATTCTTCAAAGTTACAGTGTTGCACATTTTGTTTATTGTGCAGACAACTTATGAAAACTTCCGGTACCAATATGATAAAAAGGGGAATCCATACAATAAGGGGTCACTGACAAATATTGGAGAAACACTATGTTCCAGTATTCCCGCTTCAAAAAATCATTTCCGATCATTTGTACAGCAAGATGAAAATATGACGGTTGGTTCATTGACTCCGAATATTGCGGACGGAATTTTGACACCAAAGGAGAAAATTGATGTTGAAATGGGATCAATGCGTGCAGACAATGGTGGTTTTCCGATTCCTGAACTTCTGCGGAATTTTGATTTTGATGATTATGAGGATGACATGAAGTTTGGAGATGATGAGGAGGGACGAGCCTCATTTGATCCATTCTACAGTGTCGACGACAACATAAAGGACTCAGCCCGAACATCTGTTGCCACAGTTTTGAATTTCCACAGCATCACAGTTGAAGATGCATCGGAAGAGTCTGATCATAGCTGCCATGCTGATTCCGAAGTCAGAGGATCTTCCAGAAGGCCCGTCACTGTTGATGAAATAAATGCAACTAAAGAAACTGGTGACAGAAATGACTCATGTTAAGCCATAATGCCAACTTTTGCTCTTTAATGCAGAGGTTGTCTTCTCACTTTCATACTTTTTTTGTTGAATTTGTTTGAAATTTTTGAACCAATAAAATCATAGGCTTATGTGAACCACTGAAATGGATGTCAGACACAACACATACACATAGACGCCAGACAAACACAAACACGCATGGTTTACCATAAATATGAATGAAACCATAAGCTCATTTAAACGACTGACATGGACGCTAGACACAACACAAACATAAACATGTATGGTTTACCATAAATATGAATGAAACCATAGGCTTATGTGAATTACAGACATGTAGATACCAGACACGTAGACAACAGATATAACACAGACATGTATATGAATAGAACCATATTAATATTCATTCATAAGCTGGTATTTATTTCAGGTCCTTTCTTTTGAAGTGATATGGAGGATAGTTGGTTGCCTTCCATTTTGGTTTGCAGCAATGATTGATGCTGGAAATGAGGGACTAACTTTGCACTTCCTTTCTCATTTTGGTATAAATATTTGGCAAGTGTGTTTGTTGTAAAATGTGTAAACTCGACTTGCATTCAAAATAATGCAGAAAGATTTTTCTGGCTAAGTTTCATGATAGGTACTGTTCTAGGTGTGTCTGTCTCTTGTTAAATTCTAGATTGGTTGATTTTTTATTTTATTAGATGTTTAGAATTTCTGTAACCAGTACATTGATACTTATTTCTCTTTCTATGATTCAATTTTCTGTCCCTCTTAATAGGTTAATATCTAAGTGTCACCTTAAAGTTTTTGATGTCTGAGAAAGTACCATTCAGATTATATCTAAACTATATTTTATCGTTCTGAAACTCGCGGGTCTAGTAGAGTTTATGAAGAATAAAAAATAGACATGTAAATGGACTTTACATCCTCTCTATAATACAATTAATTTTTAAAACTTTAATTCCATGATAAAACAAGCAAAATAGAAAAAATGGAGCACATAAAAAACACATTGAAGATAAATTGCGAATAATTAATGTACAGATTTTTTCATGCAGTGGATTTTTATGGATGGTCAGAGTCAAAATTCATTGATTATTTTTTGTGACCCATAACTTTTTATCGTTGAAAAAGATTGAGTATGAATGACAACACTTTTACTAGCTCCACACGAACAAAATCTACATGAGAATTTTACATTTCTACTAACTGCACACGAATAAAATCTACATGGGAATTTTTCGTAGACAATGTTTCCGTCCATAATACTAGTTGTGAACAATCATAAACCTTAGGAAGAACATGTTGGAACTTTAATTAATTATAGTGGAAATTGAAAATATTTGTTGATAATTAATGAGCAATAAATGAACACAAGTGAGAACTAATATAGAAGTGAATTTGAAAAGATTCATTTTAGTCTCACATTGAAGGGAATGGAAATATTAATAGTGTTTATATATTCCAACTTTGTCTATTGGGTTGGGCCCTAAAGGGCACCTAATTTTGTGAAAGGAGTGAGGACACACCCATGACCAACAAGACGCGCGCGCCGCCGGCTCGGTCCAGTCCGGTCTAGATGAATTATTTTTTGGACCCAAATTTCTCATTCTCCCACCATTTTCTCCACTCACCACGAATTTCTCCCCACTCAGGTGCAGGTAGCTGCCTATAAATACAGGGTAGAAATTCAGTAGTGAGTACATCGGATTTCACAAATTCACACGAATTTTGATTTCCTTCTTCTCTCCCTTTATTCTTCTTCATCTAAAATTTTTCTTTTCTTGACTGGTTATTTGCGTCAGATACTAATTTAGAAAGGTGTATTTCTAGAGCGATTTATCAGTGTGCAACTGATAATCGTAACTTTTTTGAACGGCCTTGCTGATGATCTGTACGACTACTACAGTAGCTACAGGACTGCTAAACAGGTTTGGGAGGCTCTGCAAAGAAAATACGATACTGAAGAAGCAGGTGCGAAGAAATTTGTTGTCAGTCGCTACTTGAACTACAAGATGGTGGATGAGAAGTCGGTGGAAGCTCAAAGCCACGAAATTCAGAAGATTGCTCATGAGATAATTACAGAAGGTATGCCCCTCAATGAACAATTTCAAATTGCTGTAATTATTGACAAACTGCCCCCTGGTTGGAAAGATTTCAAAAATGTGCTTCGTCACAAAACAAAAGAATTTTCAATCGAGAGTCTGATAACTCGCCTCCGAATTGAAGAGGAGGCTCGAAAACAAGATCAGAAAGAAGAAGTCTTAGTTGTGTCTAACAACAAAAAGAAATTCGGTGCGGTTCTGAAGCCTACGGGCAAACCTTTAAAGAATCAGAACCGCAATGCTATGAATCGAACTAAGAATGGGAATCCCTCTAGGGCCCCATCGGCTCCATTTGCTAAGCAACAACCACCACCTCAAAGAAATGATGCTCCGATTTTCTCTTGCTACAATTGTGGGAAACCGGGCCATATGGCAAAGAAATGTAGGAGCAGGCCTAAACCTGCAGCTGGCTCAAATGCTCAGGTCAACCTGACTGATGAGCAACTTATTGCCATGATCACTGAAATCAACATGGTTGGTGGAAGTGATGGTTGGTGGATAGACACTGGCGCCACTCGTCATGTCTGCTATGATCGTGCTATGTTCAAGACATACATGAATGCTGAAGATAAGAAAGTGTTGTTGGGAGATGCTCACACCACTAATGTTGCTGGAATTGAAGATGTTGAGCTGAAGTTCACTTCAGGAAAGACTTTAATCTTGAAGGACGTCATGCATGTTCCTGAAATTAGGAAGAATCTTGTTTCTGGTTTTCTTTTGAATAAGGCTGGGTTTAGTCAAACTTTAGGGGCAGATTTATACACCATCACTAAGAATGGTATTTTTGTTGGAAAAGGGTATGCCACTGATGGCATGTTTAAGTTGAATGTTGATTTGAATAAAATTTCTCCTTCTGTTTACTCTTTGTGTGACTTTAATATTTGGCATGCTAGACTTTGTCACATTAATAAACGAATCCTCTCTAATGCAAGCAACTTAGGCCTAATCCCTAAACTAAATGTTAATGATTCTAATAAATGTGAATTTTGCAGTCAAGCTAAAATAACAAAAACTTCACATAAGTCAATTATAAAAGAATCTGACCCCCTAGATCTTATACACTCTGATATATGTGAATTAGATGGAAGTTTAACTAGAAATAATAAATGTTATTTTATCACTTTTATTGACGATTGCTCTGATTATACTTATGTATATCTAATAAAAAATAAAAGTGAAGCGTTTGACATGTTTGAGGTGTATGTAACTGAAATTGAGAATCAATTTAACAAGAAGATTAAGAGACTTCGCAGTGATAGGGGAACCGAATATGACTCTAGCTTGTTTAATGATTTTTATGCTGAACATGGTATTATACATGAAACGACTGCTCCATACTCTCCTGAAATGAATGGTAAAGCAGAAAGAAAGAATATGACTCTTACTGAACTTGTAGTTGCAATCATGTTGAATTCTGGTGCTGCATCTCACTGGTGGGAGGAAATTTTATTGACTGTTTGCTATGTCTTGAATAAAGTTCCCAAGTCAAAAAGTAAGATCTCACCTTATGAGATATTAAAGAAAAGACAACCAAATTTGTCTTATTTAAGAACTTGGGGTTGTCTGGCTTATGTCAGAATTCCGGATCCGAAACGAGTTAAACTCGCTAGTAGAGCCTATGAATGCGTATTCATTGGGTATGCAGCAAACAGTAAGGCATACAGGTTTTATGACCTAAATGCCAGAGTAATTATAGAATCAAACGATGTTGAATTCTTTGAAGACAAATTTCCTTTCAAATCGAGAAATAGTGGGGGCACACAATCGAGTCACATTCCTGTGATAAAAAGCACTGAAAGCAGCGACAATGTAGAAACAGAACTTCAGAGAAGTAAAAGAGCAAGAGTTGCTAAAGACTATGGGCTCGATTATGCGGCCTATAATGTAGAAGAAGATCCAATAAATCTTCAAGAAGCACTGTCATCTATGGATGCATACTTATGGCAAGAAGCCATTAATGATGAGATAGATTCTCTAGAATCTAACAAGACCTGGAACCTAGTAGACTTACCTCCGGGTTGCAAACCAATTGGTTGTAAATGAGTTTTGAAAAAGAAACTAAAACCTGATGGAACGATTGAGAAATACAAGGCTCGCCTTGTAGCCAAGGGTTTTAGACAAAGAGAAAATATAGATTTCTTCGACACCTTTTCTCCGGTCACTAGAATTACATCCATTAGGGTACTCATTTCAATAGCAGCCATTTATAACTTAATAGTACACCAAATGGATGTTAAAACAGCTTTTTTAAACGGTGACTTAGAAGAAGAAATCTATATGGAACAACCAGAAGGGTTTGTGATCCAAGGACAAGAAAGCAAGGTCTGTAAGTTAGATAAGTCTCTGTATGGACTAAAACAAGCCCCTAAACAATGGCATGAAAAGTTTGATAACCTAATGATAATTAATGGGTACAAAGTGAATGAAAGTGACAAGTGCGTTTATTACAAATCTGAGAATCGCATTTGTATTATCATATGTCTATATGTAGACGATCTACTTATATTTGGATCAAACTTTCAGGCCATTAATGATATGAAATCATTGTTATGCAATAACTTTGATATGAAAGACCTCGGAGAAGCAAGTGTGATCCTGGGTATCAAGATCACGAGATCCGACCAAGGAATTTCTTTGGATCAATCTCACTATGTGGAGAAGATCTTAAAGAAATATAAATACTTTGATTGTAAACCTGCATGCACTCCGTATGATCCAAGTGTGAAACTGTTTAAGAACACTGGAGAAAGTGTCAAACAAGCAGAATATGCGAGCATCATTGGCAGTCTTAGGTATGCCACTGATTGTACTAGACCCGACATTGCATATGTCGTAGGATTGTTGTGCAGATTTACAAGTAGGCCGAGTAACGAACATTGGCAAGCTATTGAGCGAGTAATGAGGTACCTTAAAAGGACTATGGACCTCGGCCTACACTATCAGAAATTTCCTGCTGTACTAGAAGGGTATAGTGATGCAGATTGGAACACCTTATCGGATGATTCCAAAGCTACTAGTGGTTATATATTTAGTATAGCGGGAGGAGCTGTATCTTGGAAATCAAAGAAACAGATCATTCTGGCACAATCCATAATGGAGTCTGAGATGATAGCATTAGCTACAGCTAGTGAAGAAGCAAGTTGGTTAAGATGCTTGCTAGCTGAGATTCCTTTATGGGAAAAACCTATACCAGCTATGTTGATCCACTGCGATAGTACCGCGACTATTGCAAAAGTTGAGAACCGTTATTATAATGGTAAAAGACGTCAAATTAGAAGAAAACATAGCACTGTTAGAGATTGTATCTCTAAAGGAGCTGTGAGAGTGGATCATGTACGCACTGATGAGAACTTAGCAGACCCTTTGACGAAAGGATTAGTTAGAGAGAAAGTCCATAATACTTCCAAAAAGATGGGACTAATGCCTATAAAGCAATTAAGAGGATGAGATAATAGAAACTCTTAATGAGATCTATCTCTGTATGAGGGAGTACCTAGGCTACAGGAGTACTCTTGATAGATTCACCTATGTGACTGTGGAACTGAGGCCGGTTCCTATGGAATTTCGAGGCAGAATTTCTAGAGCATTCACTAAACCGGGATACACGTGCAGGGCCACTAAAGCACGGGCTACAAGAATACACCTTACGGAAAGGTTGTGTGCGGGTCTGATGTCTGAGATAGAGTTCAAGACAATGGTGTCACTCTTATTGAATCAGAATCCTACTCGCTACGCTAATGTTCAAGTCGTAGACACCTTTGCTTATGCTCAACCTTAGAAACGTCTGACGTACTTCTAAAATCTCTTTTAAATTCAAGTGGGGGAATGCTGGAACTTTAATTAATTAGAGTGGAAATTAGAAATATTTGTTGACAATTAATGAGCAATAAATGAATACAAGTGAGAACTAATATAGAAGTGAATTTGAAAAGATTCATTTTAGTCCCACATTGAAGGGAATGGAAATATTAGTAGTGTTTATATATTCCAACTTTGTCTATTGGGTTGGGCCCTAAAGGGCACCCAATTTTGTGAAAGGAGTGAGGACAAACCCATGACCAACAAGACACACACACGCGCGCCGCCGCTGGCCGGCCGGCTCGGCTCGGCTCGACTCGGTTCGGTCCGGTCTAGATGAATTATTTTTTGGACCCGAATTTATATAATTTAATTATCATTAATTAATTAATATAATTCGGTAGAAAATTAATTAATAATAAATATTAATTAATTAAAAAAATAATTGGTCAATAACTGTCAGATCTAGTCCTCCACGAATTTCTCATTCTCCCACCATTTTCTCCACTCACCACGAATTTCTCCCCACTCAGGTGCAGGTAGCTGCCTTTAAATACAGGGTAGAAATTCAGTAGTGAGTACATCGGATTTCACAAATTCACACGAATTTTGATTTCCTTCTTCCCTCCCTTTATTCTCTTCATCTAAATTTTTTCTTTTCTTGACTGGTTATTTGCGCCAGATACTAATTTAGAAAGGTGTATTTCTAGAGCGATTTATCAGTGTGCAACTGATAATCGTAACTTTTTTGAACGAGCTGTTTTATCTGAACGAGCTGTTTTATCCTGGAGGCGTCGTCGTAAATCGGCTGCTTTGCATAATTTGGCAGTACGGCGAAACGTCTTAAAGAAAGCGACCTAGTACGCGACTCGTCCCGATAATTTCCTTGTGCCAAACTCAATTTTTCAAATCCGAAAACAACAAAACACAAACACAGAAGTATAGTTACGTTAGAATTTTGAGAATACATATACAATCATTTATACCCACTATAGCTTAGGATACAATGTAGTATTTCTCTAATTTGTGATAGTGCATTATAAGAATGTACAATTGAATCATAAATCAATCTTTATTTATTTATTTCATCAATTATATATTTGTTTGCGATTCTATAATTTTTAATAATATTAAATCACCTGTTTAATATTATAAATGTTTAATATTATAAATAAAGAGTGGTGTCTAACAACAAACCACACCTATTAAAGAGTTGAGAATGTCATGTAATCTTACATAACCTTTATGTGAAAATGATCACGTGAAATTATCTTATCAGAATGTCATTTTTATTTGAGGATATGAGAATGAATCTGAATCATTAGATTTTAAAATAAATGGTGGATATTATGTGTGTTTTTTTATCTCCTCCATTATTAAAATAAATGATGGAGGAGGGAGAAAAAATGACATATAATCTCTACCATTTATTATAAAATTTAATGGTTCAAATTTATTTTCATTTTCTCATATAAATAGGGGGACATATATAGTGAGAATAAATAAATTATATGAGAATGTTAGAATGAATAAGAATCATCAGATTTAAAGAAAGATTGAGATTAAAAGATATTTTTAAAATTTGATAAATGATTTCTCTTTGCTCTTAATGACATATGATTTAGTGAAAATCACAATTTAATCACAACATTTTCTTTTTTAAATCAGATGGTTCTTTTATATATATATATATATATATATATATATATATATATATATATATATATATATATATATATATATATATATATATATATATATATATATATATATATATATATATATATATATATATATATATATATATATATATATATATATATATATATATATATATATATATATATATATATATAACGGTGGCAAAACGGGTTGGATCCGCCGGGTTGTTCCATTTGACCCGCCATTTTTGGCGGACTGAGCTGAGGTTTTCGGCTCGGTACTTTATAAGTTGACTTGTCCCGCCTAACCCACTAGATAAGCGGGTCGGCCAGACCAAGGCAAGTTTTGTCTGCGGGCTTTTAGTTAAATTTTTTTTTTTATTTTCTTACTTAGAATTAAAACAACTTTAATTATAAAAACATCACTCTTCTCTTAATTGAATTGTATTATAAATTATTATACAAACAAATTGAATTATAATTATAACGTTCTGTCTATAACTTTCTAATACATATATTGATTTGAAAAACTTGAAATAAAAGAACAATTGTATGACTTGCTGAATTATTAAGTTGTCAAACATTAACTCACATGTTTTCTTTAAAAATAGATGTTGGTTTTAAGAAAAAGAAGGATTTGATTAGTGTATACATGTGACAAATTTATAATTTAACTATTAAGGAATCAGTCAAAATAAAAGTCTATATGATGTAAAGAGTGAGAAAGTCAAGTGTTGATATTTTATGCACTGTGATGTTTTATACAGTGTAATTGTTATCATTGTTGGTCTTTTGTAAATTTTTAATTGGGTTATTTTAGTAGTAAGTTTTTAAATAGGATTAGGATGATATGTATTTTTTATTTATTTTGATACGTTTTTTTTATTGTACTTGAGTTTATTTAAATTTTTGTTGTTGTAATTGATCTTTATTTATTTTATTTTTTGAACTGTTTAGACTTAAGACATGTTGAAGTTCTATTATGCGTTAAAAAAATCTTTTGTCGACTTCTTTGGTAATAAATATTTTTTTTTAAATTATGTAGTAAATCAAATCGTAAAATAAAAAATAAAAAATTAACGGGTTGACCCACCAACTCGCTAACTCGTTAAAAAATGGGTCGGACTTGCCTTTTGAGCTCAGACGCTTAAATTGGTCCCCCCACTTTTGGGCGGATTTAAATGGGGCGGGCCGCCCACTTTGACACCCATATATATATATATATATATATATATATATATATATATATATATATATATATATATATATATATATATATATATATATATATATATATATATATATATATATATATATATATATATATATATATATATATATATATATATATATATATATATATATATATATATATATATATATATATATATATATATATATATATATATATATATATATATATATATATATATATATATAGAGAGAGAGAGAGAGAGAGAGAGAGAGAGAGAATAATGCAAAATTTGTGTCACCATTGTATGTTTAATATTGTATTATTTGATACTCGAGTATACTTAGTAACAAAAAAAAAGTTTAATATTTTATATTGATTTATTTTAGCATGACCATGTATTTTACCTTTCATACTCAATCAAGTGGGCCGTAGATATTACTCCAACCTACGTAGGAGGGATATATTCCATATAGCTCACTCTCATCCCTTTCCATGACTCCTTGAGTACTCATTTAACTGACTTTATACTCATATTGTTATAGATAATGTTTGACGGTACTAAAGTAATCAACTCCTTATGTAGAGATCATAATGGTTTTATGTCAGAGTGTAACACACACCACTACCACTACGAGAATACTTTATGACACTTACATAATACACTATGTAGTATCTGTTAATGCAAAAGCACTTTTAATGGAGGGAATGAGTGAAAGAGAATGAAAAGTAATTGTACTATTGAATGATAAAACTGAATTACACAATGTATTTGAAGGTGAGAAAAATACAAAAGAAGAGGGGTTGAATTGTGTATGCCTAAAAATCTCTTCTCACTTTTGATTATGAAACATCAGATTCTGAACCAAGTTCAGAGTCTGATTACAGAGTGAGTAATGATAGTGAAAAATTTACTTCCTTTTCTTAACTCTATTTCAAAACCTAAGGTGTCAAGCTCATATTCTGATACAAGTAAGAGACTAAATCAGATCAAAGTCTAAATTCAGAGTTTGTTGCACAACAGAATATAAATGCAGAAGTAATTAAAGAGACACACAATATATCCTAGTTCCTCTCAACTGAGAGTAGTCCAGTCCCCTTACAACACAAGAGCTTTTAACTATAATCAATCAGATTACAATTGCTTAAACCAGCAACTCAAGACTTCCTGCTTAAACCCACAGTTCAATACTTCCTGCTCAATCTATCCATAATGAGACTTCCTGCTCAAGCCCTCAAGCATGAGACTTCCTTGCCTAAACAACCTATTCAGGACTTCCTACTCAATCACACTAATCGAGACTTCCTGCTCTACCT
Source organism: Lathyrus sativus (assembly GCA_963859935.3). Taxonomy (NCBI): domain Eukaryota; kingdom Viridiplantae; phylum Streptophyta; class Magnoliopsida; order Fabales; family Fabaceae; genus Lathyrus; species Lathyrus sativus. The sequence goes on along the minus strand of OZ012737.1, from coordinate 564,497,441 downwards.
GCAAGCATGAGACTTCATTGCTCAATCACACTGATCGAGACTTCCTGCTCTGCCCGTAAGCATGATACTTCAATGCTCATCCAGAATGAGAACCTTGAGCATAAAGGCTAGAGTCTTCATATTCTTTTAAAAGAGGAATTTGGTGTTAACCTTGTGTTTATATGTGTGCTTATTAGATAAGCGAATACGCAAAGGTTTACACTCTTGAGCAGAATATAATTTTTTTGCTCTTAAGTGTAGAAGAATGAAGTTTTCATTGTTCTTCTCTCCTTGCACGTATTTCGTTCTTGTTGTGCCTTTTTGTTCTGTTGATCATATTCATGTATTCTTTCTTTATAACATATGTGAATACGTCTCACTATAATCTCACACACTTAACCATTCTGGTTATATTTTCTTTTTGAGTGTGTTTCTCTCAACTGTGTTTTCTATGTAATACAATTTCTCTCAACTCATTTATGTGAACTGGTATCACATCCTTGTGAACATAGTTGCTCATTCTTCAACTCACATTCATTTTCTCTCGTTGAGTTCAAGAGCAAGATTTAATGAATGTTTTCAATCTTCTTCTTTAAATAGATGTTGAGAATAAATCCGTTGAATATTGAAACTACCCGTGGTACAAGTAGCCGTTGAAGGTATTTAACTAGTGTACAATATAGTGAGTTAAAAACTTAATTAGCATAAAGACGTTGAGAGGAGCAGAATAGAGTTCAGAACAGTTGGAGAGAGAAGATCCTAACAATATTACTTTATGTTGATTAGACATAAACTAGTGTACCGCTGTCACATGATCTTCTTTAGATAACTTCTTACTAGAGACTTCTTGTAGATGTTTGTTGAAGCTTGCTCATAGTCATTTGTTATCTTTATACTTAGCTTCCTGAATCAGAGACTTTTTATAGAATTAGTTAAAGCATGATCAGAAGCTAAAGTATGTTTTCAAAACCTGGATGGAATGGGACTTCAGAGTCTAGAGTTCACAGGTTTTGCGCCTGCCTTCATCAAAGTCTTGATCAGAACTAATCTGGATGAACACTTTCAGAGTTGATGACTTGATGTAGGCAAGTTCCTTTAAATCAATATCTTCAGAATTTTCGAAGAAACTTGTTCTGAAGATGCATAGTCATTCCTTTATAATAGAGTTTGGTTGCTTCAAACGATTCCAGTCTTTGTTGATATTTGTTTTCCAACTAAGCTTAAGTTTAACATCTGATAGACTTGAGTTGACTCTTCAGAGTCTTAAAGCTCGATTCTGATCCTTCAGATTTAGAACAACTTTGCTTCTCTTTAATGGTTCTTCTAAGTGATTAACTTGATTTATATCAAGTTTAATGTCTTTTGATCCTGCAGAATTTAAAAACATTAGTAAACCCTATTGTTCTTTAAATACTTTGTTATCATCAAAATCTTTTAAGGGTATGAACAAATCTTGTTCCAATAGTGTTTATATACAAGTAAGTTACTCACACTTCAATTAAATTACATACTAACAAAATAACTAACTAACTAACTAACTAATAACTTGAGTTATATATCACATCATACCCCCTTATAGTCCAAGTTATCAAACACAAGCTAATTATAATAGATCTGAATAATTCCTAATTTCTTTCTAAAATTCATGAATATGTCGATCTTCAATCCTTTGGAGAATATATTGGCCAATTTATTCACTCGAGCAATGCCTCACTTTAAGTTCACCTTGATTTACCTTCTCCTTAGGAAGTGAAATCTAGCTGCAATGTGCTTACTCCTTCCATGCAGAATTAGATTCTTTGCTAGATAGGCTGACTTGTTGTTGATCTCCACCACCAGAGGTTTCTTAACTTCAACCTTCATATCATCTAGTACATATCTGATTCAGATTGCTTGACAAGCAACACGAGATCCTTCTATATAATCAACTTCATATGATGATAATTCTGCCACATGTTGCTTTATCGAGCACGATGAGATTGGGGCACCAAATACTTGAAAGAAATAACTAGTTATGCTTCTTTGATATTTCTTATCTCCACACAAATTAACATCTGAATAGAAATTAACCACAACTTCTTTGCTTTCAGAATCTCGTGAAAACAGGATTTCACAGTTTATTGATCCTTTTAGGTATCTCAGGATTCTTCTTGCAGCCTTCGCGTGTGACACCTTTGGTTCATCCATGTATTTGCTTACTAATTCGACTAAGAAACCTATACCAGGTTTGATATTGCACAAATATCTCAGAGATCTTGAAATTTGTTTAAACAAAGTGACATCGACCTTGCCCTCCTTTCCACGCTTCTCCAGTTTCAGATTAGGTTCGATATGTGAGGATGCATGGTTCGAATCATCCATCTTGAATATCTTGGGTATTTCTTTGACATAACCTTTGATGCAACACAATACCTTGCTTGGTAATTTGAAATTCCATGCCTAGGAAATATGACAAGTTTGCTAGACCCGACATTTCAAATTCCCTCTTCATCATCTTCTTGAACTTAGACAAGCTTTCCATGTTATTTCCAGTTACTAACAAGTCATCAACATATAAGAATATAATGGTTATATCTTGTGTCATGACCTATACATAGACACCATACTCAGACTTGCATTTGACGAACCCCAATTCGACTATGTATGAGTCAGTCTTCTCGATCCATATTCTAGGTGCCTGTGTGAGACCATAGAGAGATTTGTGCAACTTGTACACTTTTCTTGATTCCTCTTGTATCACAAGCTTAGGAGGTTGTTGTTGCTGCGACAAAGTGGCAAGCAAAAGTTACGTTTGGAAGGATTTCAGGTTTTATCGTATCAACAAGGATTGGTGCGAGGGATCAACTGCCATTCATCGATCTCTATGACTTTAAGCTTGGTTTGTATAAGGGTTTGAAAATGAAAAGATGCATAAAGTAAAACATATGCACAAGTAATTAAAGTAGCGGAGAGAACTCGTCAGGAATGCATTTCATCCACCTATCTAATACGCAAATTTACTAATCAGTTGTACGCAACCTAAAACGCTCATAAATATTATCATGTATCACTCGCATTAGTGTGCATGTCTGCCACGCCGATGAAAGTTCTATTGTATTATCTAAGTAACGATCTCTCATCCTATCAAACAACAGGGAGCATTAATATTTGATACTCACGCGAATGTTAAATCTAAACCTATGTCTAGAGTTTAAAATCTAACAGATGTTCATCCTAATTCTAGATCTGAAGAGTATATGTCTATAACGGTTCAAATCCAAACATAAATCAAGCAAACAAAGATGAAATCGATATAGATTTGTAACATAGATCACATACAACTCCGTGATCAATAAATATACATACTATTGAAGTAAACTTACATACAAAACACCAACAAGAAAGGTAAAAAGAGAATAAGGAAGATGAAGAAGAATCCACTGTGATTTCCCAACGATTGTTGCCAACTCAATTCCAGATCTTCAAGATGCAACCTCTAATGTTGTTTATAAGCTACTCTATGTCTCAACTGCGAAAAACACCTGGTAGGAAAATAGAAGAGTCGTCATTGAACATTATTTATCCTAACGGAAGGAAAGGAAACAATAGAAGAAAACCTCAAAAAGGGAGAATACATGGTCATCGCAACCAAATCTTGGGTTCAGAAGTCGATTACACAAGAGGAAGGTATTAGCACCCCTTCGCGTCCATTGTAATCAACGGGATCCACGCGTGTTGTCTAATCAAGGGTGTGTTATCTAAAGCTCACTGCTAAACGGGAACGAGAAAGGAAAAAAGAAAACGGAGACTCGATAGGACTTCACCTCCCTATGCCTACGTATTCCCTTGTGCAACGGGGAAGTCAGAGTCAACGTAGTTTGGAAAACTACAGGTGAAGGGGAAAAGGTTGCTCGGCAAGACATTGGCGTCCTGTGCCTACGTATCCTCATATGAAATGAGAAATCAGAGAAGCCATAGTTCGACTCACCACGGGTTGCTTAGTGTTTTTTATGAGCGGCGTTAAGTTCCCATTCCAGCAGTTAGGGTCGATACCTGTTTGCGGTAGAACGGAAAAATAATGTACTCTTTCTGAAAATGGTTTGACAAAAGATCCCGAAGGATAAAAAAGATTTGAATTTGTTTGTGAGTTTTAGAGAAATAAATTGACTTTATTTGGAATATGCATCGCACTAAAGTCTATGACATAGGATCGAATATTCCGCACTAAAGATCCAAGCATCTCACGCACAAAGTATCCTAAAATGAGGTTAGAAATTCATCCACTCATCTTTTACCATGTACTTAAGGTCTAAGGGGAAACTCGGTCCTAACGTCGTCATGCAAAGTGACCTTAAGGTCGGGATGCAAAAGGAAATTTTATCCTAAAGTTATCATGCAAAAGGTGGACCTAAGGTTGAGGTTAAAATGGACTAACCTATTGTTGTCATGCATGGATTAAACTCCTAATGTCGATCCTACTTTAAGATTAATCAAAAATTAAGTTGGACTAGGAGGTCCTAAGGGAGCATGCAAGAACAAGCTAAAACAAGGAAAATAAACCAAAAACAGTAGCTACAACAGCACTCCAGCTTCAGAACAACTATAAAAATTCAGCAAGTAGCACAACAATATTTAACAGCTCATGTTTCAGCACATAACAAGTTTAAAAAGCAGTGAGCATAATAGATGCACATTTAACAACATGTGAAAATCCAAAACAGCAGGTGTAAAAGGTCGGGAAAAAGGCATACATCAATCATGAAGCAACACATCAAGCAAGCAAAGATTATAGACGAGCATGTATAACAAGCTAAACCAAGCATCAAGATTGCAATCAACCAAGATTAAGCAACAATTAGCATATTATCAAGTCATCCAATAACAACACATGATTATGTATCCACCATTCAACAAAGGCATATGACATCATGCAGATCAATCATGAACATGCATCAAGCAAAGTCAAGTGATGAACATGTATTAACAATTAAGCACAAGAAAGTTCAATGCACAGCAGATCATTCACCAAGAATATCAAGCATATCTAACACCAATTAATCATTTCGAACACACATGAATTTGCAAAATTAGAGACAAACAATGAGCATGCAACATAAATCCAGCAAAATGATCATCAATAATCAACAATTGACAAGACACAAATGATTATGCAACATGATCATTTCATCAAGAATGCAACACAACAATTAAAGATATTCAACAAATAAAACCAAAAGTCGCGTGTCGAAGAAACTCAAGCATGCTATCAAGTATGATGAAATAGACCACAACCCACACATATGCATCATATCAATCCATGAAGATTAGAAGTGGAAAGGAATCAAAACAAGCTTGAAAATGCAAAAAAAAAAAAAAAAAAAAAACATTCTGCATCGGTGTTAATTGATTAACCATTTGCAGTGCAAAAGTGGTTAATCGATTAACCATCTTTCAAAAGCCAAAAATATTGAAAATAACACTGGTTAATCGATTAACACTGATGCAATAGCAGAAAATCACCAATGTAAAAACACTTTTCAACAATTAATCACTTATGTATCCAACCACATGCTTAAGCAATCAATTATGCAAGGAAATTACGTCCAATCACAACAATCAAACATCAATTGGATCCAACAAACACCAAAATCATAGATCAAAACAAGCAATGGATCAAATATGACTAAAAAGTCAAGGATCTACATTGTGAAATGCAAGATTAAGCAAAATAAAAGCTAGATCTAGGATTTACCAACCTACAAAGCTGAAATTTGCTTTGGTGAGTGTTGTTAAGCTAAAATTAACATATCCAAGCAAGAAATCCAAGGATCTATGAAGCTTTAGTAAGAAAACATGAAGATCTAAGCAATAATCCGCAAATAGGCAAAAGCTTCTTCAAAAGTGATTCCAACAACTTAATTCAAGATCCAAATAAGCTTCCACACCAGAATTGAATTAAGGATGAAGATGCAATGAAGGTTTAGCTCAAGAATTCAAAAATTCCAATGAACAATTTATGAAGCTTTTAACTATGGAGCTTTGGTGAGGGTTTGAGAATGAGAGAAAAGTTGAGAGAATTGAAGAGAGATGTGTAGAAAAATCTGAAAAATGAGTGAGAGTTATGAGAGGTTTGGAGTGAATTTGTTTAAATAATCCCTAGGTTATGAATTAAAATGTGGCTTAGAGTGTGGGTTAGTGTGAGGAATGGAAATCAGGAGTGAAATTAGGAATGAAATGTTTGAAATTTGGAGAGAATTTGAATTAATTGGAAAATAAATCAAATTTGGAACCACTTCTAGATCCTTCTACTAGTGTGAGAATTTGAAATTAAGTGATTGAAATTGGGATCCAATTCCGCAGTACTGAAAAATGAACATCCTGGGAAAATTTTACACATGTCAATCGATTAACACTTTGCTAGGCAAAAAGTGTTAATCAATTAACACATAGAAAATTTGAATTTCTTGGCGCCACAAGGAGGGAAGCTTGGGGAATCAACTGTCGTCATCTGTTCTGAGCATAGTTTGCCCCCTAAAACACTTCTTTTGATATTTCACCTATATAATGCCTGAAATATGCTGTGAACTGTCTCGTGCGCTTGAAATAACCTGCTGAAAAATGTAATCCGATATTCGATTGCTGAACAAAATAACTGTCGAGGTCGCTAATGCTTGCTGCTTGCAAACTTGCAATAAAAGAAAACCTTGAGCCATAGAAACGCCTCAATCCCATGTATCAAGAGCCAATGTCATGATATGTACAATGATGCAAATGAACAAGACATAAGTCAGTTACAGTTAAAACTAAAGGGCAAACTTTGGGGTGCTACAGCTGCCTCTATCCAATCGAATTAAACCATGAAGGGATGATAGCATCGACTTTTAGACGTTAGAGGTATAAGGTGATTGAATACAAAAAGAACCCGAAAATTTGCACACTATGGGGAGTAACAAAGGTAAGATGTCAACCAAAAGTTGGAACGAAATATACTAACCAAAAGTTAGGATTCAACAAAGGAAGAACACCAACCAAAGGCGAAATCACATCAAAAGATATCAACCAAGAGTTGAGATTCGAGCAGAGGATACCAACCAAGAGTTGGATACAATAAGGGATACCAACTAAAAGTTAGGATAAAACATAGGATACTAATCAAAAGTTAGGAAATAAGATACTAACCAAAAGTTAGGATTCAACGGAAGGATACTAACCAAAAGTTGGGATACAACAGAAGGATACCAACCAAAAGTTAGGATACAACCGAAGGATACCAACCAAAAGTTGGGAAACAAGATACTAACCAAAAGTTAGGATAACAAAGCGCTGACCAAAGTCGGACTCACATCAAAGATACCAACCAAGAGTTGGGATAACAATATATTAACCAAGAGTTAGGATAAAATCAAGGATACCAACCAAAAGTTAGGAAAAAATCAAGAATACCAACTAAAAGTTGGGATAAACCAAAGCATACCAACCAAAAGTTGGGATACGAGCGCTGATCAAAGGAGAACTCACATCAAAAGATACAACCAAGAGTTGGAATAACAAAGGTTACTAACCAAAAGTTAAAACAAAACAAGGTAGGGTACTAACCAAAAGTTAGGATAAAACAGAGGATACCAACAAAAAGTTGGGAAACAAGCGAGGATACCAACCAAAAGATGGGATACAACAAAGTACTAACCAAAAGTTAGGATAAAACAGAGGAGACCAACCAAAAGTTGGGAAACAGCCGAGGATACCAACCAAAAGTTAGGATACAACAAAGTACTAACCAAAAGTTAGGATAAAACAGAGGAGACCAACCAAAAGTTGGGATACAATAAGGTACTAACCAAAAGTTAGGATAAAACAGAGGATACCAATCAAAAGTTGGAATACAACAAGGTACTAACAAAAAGTTAGGATAACAATCAAAGATACCAACCAAAAGTTGAGAAGCAACCAAAGGATACCAACCAAAAGTTGGGAAACAACCATGATACTAACCAAAAGTTAGGATAACAAAGGATACCAACTAAAAGTTAGGATAAAACCAAGGATATACAGGAAGTAGAACCAACGCACTTACAACCTAAAGAGAAAATGACTCCGTTGGGGAAAAAGAAGTCTAGACAGACAACTCTGCAGGGGGATACAAGATAATTCCTCTGAAAAGAAATAACCAATAGGATGAACAAATCCATGGTTTAGGGAATACCGTGAAATAATACCTTTTGATATATGACACTTTTTGCTGGGGAAAAGGCATGTCGAGAGGAAATCAAACCTGGCTTATGCTTCGAATACATGTTTGAAAATGGCATAATGCTCCATACGAAATGGAAATGCTACACATTTAGAGGATGATGCAAAAATGCTTATAATATGCAAGAGACACTCTGCTAAAAAGAGTGATGAACAACAAGAAACCAAACTCTGTTGAGGAAGATAAACAGGATTTCCTTCAAAACACAATATTTGCTGGAGAAACTTCAAAGCGAACTTCCATCACGTTGGGAAGACAAAAACAACAAACATCTGTTGGGGATACGACCCAAGAATCTGATGAAGAAAAGTGTCAATGACAATTGGACTTTGACCTTGTGGGTAACACGCCAACCACTGCCTATTTACCTACCGAGGAAATCAGAAACAAATTCTGCTTGGGGAAAAGGAGTACTGATGCCACCCTGCTAGGGGATCATGTTGAACTCACTCCTCTGTTGGGGATCCACCTTTTACCCTTATTCTGCTGGGGATAAGAGGACAACAACGAGAGATATGAACATGTTTGGGAAGCACAAGAAAATCACTACTATCCTGTCCGGGGAGAAAACTTCTGACATTCGCTGAGGAGCAATAAACCACCCATGATGTTGGTTAGGGGAGAGTAAACTTCTAAGCTTTTGTTGTGGACTTCACTGGGGAAGACAACAGAAAAATCATAATACTTTGCTGAGGAAGGCAACACTCCTGTGAGATTTGCCGGGGAGAGAAACTCTTGAACTCTTGCTGAAGAGACTAATTATAATTGAGGATGATAACACTTCAGTAGTCTTCGCCAGGGAGAGTAACTCTACTAGGGAAGAATAATCACACCATCCTACAAACACATGCCAAATAAGAAAAACTCTATATGTGACATGGCGGCCTCGGTTACCACCCAAGACACTCACAATTTAAGAAATTTCTAATGTTTTTTAACTTGCTTCGCAAAGCTTCAATGTTTTCACATGCAATGTTTATCAAAATATCGGACGTTTTGCAAATAAAACAGTAAAAGTAAAAACAAAGATGGACAACTTTTGAGTGAAAATGAAATTTTATTGATTAAATAGTCTGTAAATAGGCAATTACATAAGGAAGCAATTCCTAAAAAGAGGTAGCTGCACAAAAGAGAAAAGAGAAAATACACAAGTTGGCAACGCGGAAACATATTTTCATCAAGTTCTGACTCAACTATGACCCGTATATCCTCAACGTTCTTGAATACTTATGCCTTCAGAAAAGTCTGATTGGACTAATTCCTATCCTTCAGGATTCCCATGTACCAAGATGAGCTTACAGATGGAACGCAGATCGCAGCCTCTCGCTTTCAGATTGCTAACTTTTGCCTGGATAACGCTTTCGGGTTTTTAATCCAGATACGCATTTTTTCCAAAGTTGCCTTTGCAGGTTTTCGACTTTGCGAGTTATTCAATTCTTTTCTTTTCTTTTATCCCTAATTTTTTCCCGAATATTTTCTTTTTACGATTCACCGGGATGCCCTTTTTTTCCTGGACTTTTCTTTTTGTTGTCCAGCGGGTCTTTTCATGCGAAGTATTTTTTGACTGCGCCTACATTCACAAGGGATGTAAAATATTCTCCATCCGTAGTTGAAAGCAACAAAGCTCCACTAGAGAAAACCTTTCTCACAGCATATGGCCCTTCGTAATTTAGAGTCCATTTGCCTGTGTGATCTGTCTGAGGAGGGAGGATCCTTTTTAAAACCAAATCATATGTCTGAAAACACCAAGGACACACTTTCTGATCAAAGACCTTCTCCATCCTGCTCTGGCATAAACGACCGTGTACAATGGCTGCCAATATTTTCTCTTTGATGAGGTTCAATTGGTTCATCCTGGTTCGTACCCATTAGGCTTCATCAAGCTTCACATTCGCCAAAATCCTTAAAAAAGGAATCTCAACTTCTAATGGTAGGACAACTTCCATACCATACACCAGTGAGAAAGGAGTTTCCTCTGTCGATGTATGCACTGAAGTATGATAACCGTGTAAAGCAAAGGACAACATCTCATGTCAATCTTTGTATGATACCACCATCTTCTGTACAATCTTCTTGATATTCTTATTTGCTACCTCAACAATACCATTCATCTTTAGACGATATGGAGAAGAATTGTGATGTTCAATTTTGAAGCTCTAGCATAGCTTCTTCATCATCTTGTTATTCAAATTCAAGCCATTATCAATAAAAATTCTCTCGGGGATACCGTAACGACAGATGATGTCCTTCTTTATAAACCGGGCGACTACCTGCTTAGTTACATTGGCAAACGAGGCTGCTTCCACTCACTTGCTGAAGTAATCAATGGCAACCAGAATGAAGCAATGCCCATTGGAAGCAGTAGGCTCAATCTTTCTAATCATATCAATGCCTCACATAGCAAGGGGCCAAGGAGATGCCGACACATTTAGAGGAGCTGGTGGCACGTGCACCTTATCAGCATAAATCTGGCACTTATGATATTTTCTGGCATATTTACAACAATCAGACTCCATTGTCATCCAATAATACCCTGCTCTCAACAATCTTCTGGCCATAGCATGCCCACTGGTGTGAGTACCGAAGGAACCCTCGTGAATTTCTTCCATCAATAGGCCTGCCTCATGTTCATCAACATAACAGAGCAAGACCATATCGAAGTTTCTCTTGTATAACACATCGTCCTTGTTCAGATAGAAATTACCAGCTAACCTCCTCAGAGTCTTCTTGTCTTTGCTGGATGCCTATGACGAGTATTCTTAACTTTTAAGAAAGCATTTGATATCATGAAAATAAAGCATTTGAATAAGTCATGGAAATAAAAATTGTGATGAAGGTGAAGAATGACACAACTAACAAAAAAATGAGGTGAAGACGAAAAGAAGTAAAAATGAAAAGCAACATAGAAGAGCAAGATTTAGGGTTCAATGTTATTTAATTAATTTTTGGATTTTTAATAATAATTAACTATTTTTAATAAATAAGGTAATTACAAATATTAATGAAAAAGATCTTAAACTAAATTTGGTAAATGTAAAAATGAAACTTATCACGCCCAGTGTCATGCCATTAAATTTTGGCCTCAGAATATGGAGAATAAAACCTCAAAATAAAATAAAATAAAGCTACTAAAAACCAAAATTTTAAAATGCGGAGACAAAAACTTTAAAAAAAATAGAGGGATCAAAGTTTCAATTAAGCCTTCTTATTTTACATGTGTATTATTTGAGATTATCCCTTCTTTTGATGATACAGGTAAAACTTCAAGTATGGTAAATATAATTTTGGTCTTTTGATTTTTGGTTTACTTGTTGATTTATTGTATTCATATTTTTATTGTAACATATCCATTCATTTGAGTTGTAGGTAAATTTTGGGTTATAGCTAAAAAGTGACATTCCGTTTGCAGCACCACACTGTCGCGGCGCAAAAAAAAATACCCGGGTGTTTACACGCTCGAAATAACAACAGAGTCATTACCAAAGTTTATTTATTCCAAGAGGAAAGAGAAAATATTGATAAAACTCTTGAAGAAAAAAAATGATCGTCGTAACCAAATTCGAGTTTGGGAGTCGGTTATGCGAGAGGAAGGTATTAACCCCCCTCACATCAGTTCTACTAAACGGGGACCATTTAGTTAGATTTGTGAATAAAATATTAGCTCGATGTCATTTGTTTTCTGCTAGTTATTGAAATGTTGAAAAGGAAAAAGAAAGTGCAAAAAAGAGTTTTTTATTAGGGTGTTTGACAAGATTGCGAGTCTTGTTCCTACGTATCCTCAAGTGCGATGAGGAATTCAAAGTTACATAGTTCTTAGCAAGAAAAAAATTCTTTTGTATTTTTTATTATAATGCTTGACAAGACGCTGAATCTCGCTCCTACGTATCCCTAAGTGTAACGAAAAACTCACGTAGTTTCACTCGAGCAGAAAACATTGCTTGCTATCCATTCGCCAAAGTAGAGAATGTTACAAGCTGCATCAGAATGGAAAACATAACTTGGAATCCTACAGAGTTATATTTTCATCGCATTCGAGCAGAAAGCGTTCTTACTTATCGCACATGGTAGGAATGAAGCTTTATTTGCATCGTCTCGGAATGGACAAAGCATCTTTCGTTTGTAAAAGTGTTTGACATCGCGCTAAGGAGGAAAAAGATTTGATGGATGACGAACACTAGAACAGGAGGCTAAGTATGACCATCATCCAAATATTCAGGGACCAAGCGGGACAAGTACGTCCAACTAATCATTTTTTGTCCAAATTATTTATGAAATTATTGAACCGAATTAAGTCATGTTCTTTAACAGATGATGAGTATTCGCGCGGGAGGCTAAGTAAGACCATAACCCAAATATTAAGGGACCAAGAGGGACAAGTAAGTCCAACTAATATTTTTCGTTCATGAAAAAATGAACTAGATTCGATTATTGAACGTGTTTTGAAATGAAAGACGAGCATTCAAACGGTAGGCTAATTACGGGCATCATCCAAATACTCGAAGACTTAGAGGGACAAATACGTTCAACTAATATTTTTTCAACCGATTATTTATCGCGAAAAATTGTATCAAAATGATTAAGTTAAAAAAGAACTTGAAAATATCAATTGTTTTGTTTCACGTTATTCTAGAAATGATTTGATTTTGATATGAAAAAAGGTTTGAATTCGATCAAAGAGTGATGAAATATTTTTTTGAAAATTACTTGATGTTGATCAAGCATTTGATTTATTATCTTGGAGAAAGGTTAATTTTATTTATAATTTATTTAATTAATAATAAAATAAAATAAAGAAATAAAATAAAAGCAAAAATAATAAAGGGAAGGGGTGCAAGTATGCACGAAATTATGAAGAGAAAAAAAAAAGTGAAATGAGCTCAAGGCCTAACATTATAAAAAACAAACAATTTTTTTTTAAAAAAAGGGTGTGGCCTGTGTGGGCCCCACCTTCTTCATCTTCCTCGTAAAAAAAGAAATGCAGTAATAGAAGTAACAGTATTGTAATATAAATTTGAAAAAACAAACACACTACTAACCATTTTGATCAATATGTAATTGTCTCAAATTTTCACAAAATCACACAAATGAATAATAAAAATTCATTTACTCGATCTCACAAACACAATGGCAAACTCAAAAACAAACAAACAACAACTAAATTTTTTGAAAACTACTAGTTTAAAATGGGATGCACAAGACTTTGATTTGACAATTTTAGCTACTCTCATGTCAAACAAACTATGGATTCATGCTCATCGTGATGTTGTGAAGCTACTAAGTATATTATTCTATTTAAAATAAGTCAATTTTATCATTTTGCATTTGTGTTCTTGAGTTGCTCAAGAATACTCAAACCCTTGATTTTCCAAATTCAAACTAATAGTGTTTTTGTGCAATTCAATTATACTTAATGATCATGAGGTATGCAGTAACATAACAATGTAAAGAAAATCAAGAAATAACAAGCATTAAAGTCTACCTAGACGAAGAACACTATGGATTTTTGGCAAGAAACCCAGATTACCACGAGGCTCCGATGAAGCTCCGACAATGTGAGTTTTCCACTTTTTTTACAGAATCGGGCTCCTTGCAACTTCATCTTTCTCAATTTAGCATTATTTCACAGTTTTAACAATCTTTCTAAAATTGAGTTAAAAATGAACTTGAATGAATAGGAGTTTTTGTGTGGTTTTTGGTATGAATTATGGTGGTGATGATGTTGTTCAATTATTCAAAGGAAATGGATGGCAATTGGATCAAGTTGGAAAGATTTTTTTCCCAAACTCCGTGTTTCTTCAAACTGAAGAAACTAGATTGATGATGAAATCGATGTAGAACTTTGGGGTTGTTTAAAAGTGATTGATTGTGAAGATAGTGAATGAAATGGTGTTGATTTATAAGCTCTAGAGTTAGGTTAAAGGATGGTTTAAGAATTATGAAAAAAATATAAAAAGTGTGAGTAAATTTGGATGCATTTGAATGTGAGTTTGAATTTAGCATGAAAAAATCTCAATTACAATCTCAAATTCTGATATATTGTGTAATTTGATGGGAAATGAGATGATGTATGGATGTATGATTATGCATAGTTAGGCAAAACAAATATGATCAACTTTTATCTTTTAGTGCCAAAATCTTAACTTTTATTGACTTTTTCTTTTATGATGCACGGTAATGATTATGTAACACTATGATGATAATTAAATGATTATTAGATCACTTGAGTTATTGTATTTGGTTTTTTTTTATGATGCAAAAAATAAAGAATGATGCATGAAATATTTTAGACTTTTTCTATTTATTTTGTGTTGACTTTTGATTTTTTAAATGATGCAAGGTGCATATAATGAATAAAATGAATTAATTTAAAATAATGCACATGAAATTAATTTATTTATTCAAATGGATCGAATGTTTGGCTTTTTATTTACTTTAGTAAAAGTCATTTTTTTTTTCAAAATATGCAAAATGTGACAATAAATGAAGAATGCATTAAACTAAAATGTGATATAATATGCCAAGATACAATAAATGAAATGTTTTGATAATGAATGACATGCATAAAACAAAATTAGAGTACGACACACTCGGACACACCTTATAACTAACACAGAAAAATGTCACACAATATTTTATGATCTGACCTGATCAGAAGGGGATCACGGGCTGGCCACACTCTGTTGGGTTGCTACCTGTTCGCCGGTGGTGAGGAGGAGAAGGGGGGTGTACCTGCAAGACACTCCGATGCCAAAGTAAGAAGTTGGGCAGAGTGGAAGCAATAGTACAGAAAAGGGGCAAGAAGAGTTACCTGACCCTCTTGAGGAAGAGGGTATTTATAGAGAGACCCCAGCGCTGGGCCAACGGTCATTTGAGGTGGGCTGGATGACCAGGCCCAACCCTAATGACTGCTAGGGCTTACGTGGCGTAGTGAAGACCAAGACGTGGTCTTCGCCCTAGTTCAACCGCTCCTAGATCTCCGGAAAGTGGGTTTGACCTGCTCTTTCGGAGGGGGGCAGTTGGCCGGTGACGTGTCCCCGCGGAGGGGAGCACGTGGAGAACGTGCGCCGGGCACGTTGTTCTCCCCGCAGAGGGGAGCTCGCGAGATACTCCGGAGCGCGTTGTTCTCCCCGCGGAGGGGAGGGACCATGGCCGTGCTGTGGTGAGCCGGGGACGGTTCTGCTCGTCTGGTGTGGTGGATGATGAAAGGTTGTTGGGACGTTGCTTGTGTTCGGCGGCCTGCCCTGCTCGTCTTGAGGGATGCACGTGCCCGGCGTGCCCGATTCGCTTGTTGGACCGCACGCGGTATTGGGCCTGCCGAGGTTGGGCCCATACCGGAACAGGAGCCCCCCAAGTTGAAGCTCTGGGGAGAGAGCGAGGACTTAAGGTCGCTGCGTCTGGAACGGGCACTCGTGCGAAGATCTCTGGTCGTCGGCAGAGCGGGGAGAAGGCAGGTGAGGGGACGCGACTGTCAGGTTGCCGCCACGTGTCTTGCGTTAAGCGGTCGTAGGGGCGGCTACCCTATGTCATTAATGAGCCTAGGGTCGCTTCGAGTCCCGCGCCGGGTTATAAATATGGGGGTCCCCGCTCATTCTGCTACTTTTCACTCTGCCGTTGTGTCTGCTAAGCTTTGTCATCTCTGCTCGTCCACCGCTTGTCGCCGATCGCCGCCGCACCGTTTGATCTTTCCTTCCGTCCGCCGCCGTTACAAGTGAGTTCTTCTTTTCCCTCCCTTTTTATTTCTGTCGTTCAATTGGAATGTGTGGTCGGGGCATGGTGAATGCCCCAAGGAGGGACGCGAGACCCACCGTGTCTGGCAAATTTTCTGATGAGTGTCCCGGGGAGGATAGGCTGGTTCCGATGAATGCCCCGGGGACGGGAGCTTTTTCTGATGAATGCCCCGAGGACGGGGGCTTTCTCCGATGAATGCCCCGGGGGTAAGTACCTTCTCCGATGGTTGTCCCGAGGAGGGATGGGGGGTCGGCCTTTGATCCCCCGAGGAGGGTAGACGAGGAGCGAGTGTTTGCTCGTCGCTTCCCGGCCTTTGTCGCCCTTTCACTTGACTTGCGGTGAAAGGGTGGATTTGATCCTGGCTATCGAATTCACCGTTGTCCTCTGCTTCTTTTGGTACGACGGCGGGGAGCCTCGGTCGAGGTATTCCCTGCCGAGCAAGGCCTTCTGCCCGCGCACACGAGAGGCAGGGCTTGCTTTTCTTTGGTCGCTAGTGGACGCGGGGGTGTGCGGTGGTACCATGTCGCCCCCCCAGTGGTCGGGACGATGGGTCGTCGCGGGAAATGTTTTAACTGTAGTACCGCTTAAGTTTCGCGGCGTTCCATGGTCGAGCTAGTTGTTCACCGTGTAGGTTTTCGAGGTAATAGGCCTCGTGCTCCGTTTTGTCCCGGACTCGGTACGGGCCTTCCCAGTTCGCAGCCAGTTTGCCCTCGTGGGAGTCTTTCTGGTTTCTGCGTAGGACTAAGTCGCCTGTTTGAAAATCGCGTTTTATGACTTTGTTGTTATGGCGAAGTGTGACTTGTTGCTTCAGCCGTGCTTCCCGGAGGGCTGCCCCTGAGCGGATTTCTTCGACGAGGTCGAGCTCTTCTCGGAGGGAGTCGTCGTTGTCGTCGGTGTCCAGGGGAGCTTCCGTTCGTCGGGACGGTTCGCGGATTTCGACCGGTATCACGGCCTCGGTTTCGTACGTGAGGCGAAATGGGGTTTCCCCCGTGGTTGAGTGGGGGGTGGTGCGGTATGCCCAGAGGACGCTGTGGAGTTCTTCGAACCATGCTCGTTTGGCGTCGCCGAGTCGTCGTCTGAGTCCTCTGAGTATAACTTTGTTCGCCGACTCCGCCTGGCCGTTTGTATGAGGGTGTTCGACCGAGGTGAAGTGATGTTTGGTTCCGAGTTTGGTGACGAAGTCGTGGAAGTTTTTGACTGTGAATTGTGTGCCGTTGTCGGTGATGATGGCGAGCGGGACCCCGAATCTGGCGAGGATGTTGCGTTTGTAGAATCGGAGTATGTTGTGGGCGATGATTTTGGCCAGAGCTTCGGCCTCGATCCACTTGGTGAAGTAATCGACTCCCACGATAAGGTACTTGTTCTGGTATGAACCTAGGGGGAAGGGCCCGAGGATGTCCAGCCCCCACCAGGCGAACGGCCACGGAGATGAGAGGGACGTGAGGTCGGTCGGGGGACGAGGTGCATGTCCCCGTGTCGTTGACATTTATCACATCGTTTGACGTGTTCCTTCGCGTCGGACTGCATTGATGGCCAGTAGTAGCCTGCGCGTAGGGCCTTGCGTGCTAGGGATCTTCCGCCGAGGTGCTGCGCGTTGATGCCTTCGTGGATTTCTTCTAGAACGGTTGTACTCCGGGACTTATCTAAACACTTGAGGAGTGGGATTGCGAAGCCTCGGCGGTATAGTCGTCCCTCGAGGAGGACGTACGAGCAGACCCGTCGTTTCGTCGCGTTGGCCTCTCCAGAGTTGGCCGGAAGGTGGCCGGTGCTGAGATAGGTGTGGAGCGGGGTCATCCAGCAGTCAGCGTCTCCGACGGCGTTGATGTCGAGGGTCGTGGTGGTCGCGCTGGTACTTGGTTGCGACAAGACTTCTTGAATGACCGATTTGTGGCCGCCTCGCTTTTTGGTGCTTGCCAGTTTGGAGAGGATGTCGGCGCGGGTGTTCTGCTCGCGAGGGACGTGCTGAATCTCTGCTGAGTCGAAACCTCTCAGTTTTTCGGTGATGAGCGCCAGGTAACCGGCCAGGGTGTCGTTTTTTGCTTGATATTCGCCTCGGACTTGCGAAGCGGCAGCTGGGAATCCGTGTAGATTCGGATGTCCCTGGCTCCCAGGTCGGATGCCAGGCGAAGGTCGGCGAGGAACGCTTCGTATTCGGCCTGGTTGTTAGTCGTTGGGAAAGCCAGTGTGAGGGAGACTTAGATGAACGTACCCTCGTCGTTATCGAGGACGATGCCGGCGCCGCTTCCCGTGGAGTTGGAGGAGCCATCCACAAAGATGGTCCAGAGGTGGTTCCCGGCGGTAGGGTCGGGGGTGTGGTCATCTCGGCGATGAAATCGGCCAAAGCTTGAGCCTTGATGGCGTGCCGGCTCTCGTAGGTGATGTCGAACTCGGAGAGTTCTAGCGACCATTTCAGCATGCGTCCGGCCATGTCGGGGCGGCCGAGTAGCTGGCGGATGGGCTGATCGGTGCGGAGCACGATGGTGTGTGCGAGAAAATAATGACGGAGTCGGCGTGCCGCTGTCACGAGGGCCAGGGCGACTTTCTCGATCAGCTGGTATCGGACTTCCGGGCCGTGGAGAGCTTTGCTAGTAAAGTAAATGGGCTTTTGTCCTTCCCCGGCTTCGCTCACGAGGACGGCGCTGACGGCTTCGTTGGACACGGCCAGATATAAGTATAGGGTTTCGCCCGTTGCGGGGCGCGTCAGCACTGATGGTTCAGATAGGACGCGTTTGAGGTGGCAAAGGGCTTTCTCACATTCGTCCGTCCATTCGAATTTGGTCTCCTTCCTGAGCAGTTTGAAGAATGGGAGGGCGTGTTGGGCCGATCTCGCGATGAATCGCGAGAGGGAGGCGAGTACGCCGTTGAGGGACTGGATGGCCCTCTTCGTGGTCGGCGTGGTGATATTGGAGAAGGCGTGGCATTTGTCCGGATTGGCTTCGATCCCCCGTTCGGTCAAGTAGTAGCCGAGGAATTTACCGACGCAGACGCCGAAGGTGCACTTTTCCGGGTTAAAACGCATGCGACATGACCTCGCGGTCTTGAAGACCTTCTGGAGGTGTGCCGCGTGGTCGTCCTCTGCACCGGATTTGACGATCATGTCGTCCATATATACTTCGAGCATGTCCCCGATTTCGTCGCGGAAGACACGGTTCATCATCCGCTGGTATGTGGCCCCGGCGTTTTTGAGGCCGAAGGGCATCACGTTGTAATAGTAATTGCCCGACGCCGTCATGAAGGCCGTGGCTTGTTTATCGTGTTCGGCCATCGGGATCTGGTTGTATCCCGAGTACGCGTCCATGAAGGACAAGAGCTTGAAGCCCGCAGAGTTGTCGACGAGCTTGTCGATATTGGGGAGGGGGTAGGCGTCCTTAGGACATGCTCGGTTGAGGTCAGTGTAGTCAACACACATGCGCCATTTTCCATTATTCTTTTTAACGAGTACAACGTTGGACAGCCAGGTTGAATACCGGGCTTCCGAAATAAAATTTGCCTCTAAGAGGTCTTTTACAGCTTGTTCGGCTGCTGCCGATTTTTCGGGGGACTGGCGACGTCGGCGTTGTACAACGGCCTTTGCGGTTGGGTCGATGGACAGCTGGTGGCAGGCGACCTCGGGGTCGAGTCCCGGCATTTCCGCGGCGCTCCAGGCGAAGAGGTCGGCATTCTCACGGAGGCAGGCTTGGAGTTGACGTTTCGCGAGGTCTGGGAGTCCTGCGCCTACCCTCACGGTTCTGCTCGTGTCTTCCCCGAGGGGAATGAGTTCGAATTCTCCATCCGGGATGGGGCGCGCTGGGTGTGAGGGTTGCCCGTTGACTTCGTCGGTCTTTGTTTTATTGTCGAGCTCGTCGGTGAAGCGACTGTCGAGCTCAACGGATCCGACCAGCTCCGTTGGTTTGTCCTTTGGCGTAGCGCTTGACGCTTTCTTTTTGGTCGATGGAGCGATGGAGTCTAGGCCTTTCAGTGCGGCTTCGAAACATCTTCGAGCGGCTTCGATGTCTCCGTTGAGGGTTACCACGGCTCCCCTTCTCGTGTAGTACTTCATCTTCAGGTGGACGGTGGAGGGTACCGCGGTGAGTTCTGCTATCGTCGTCCTGCCCAGGATGCAGTTATAGAGGGATGGGCATTCGATGACTAAGAAACGAACGCTGATGTCCCTGGCTGTTTCCTCTTCTCCGAAGGTGACTTTCAGTTCCACGTATCCCCAAGGTCTCGTCGTCGTCCCGTTGAACCCCTGAAGGTCGGAGCCTATGTAGGGAGAGAGGTTGGATTCGTCGAGCTGGAGAGTTGTGAACAGATGTGAGTACATGATTTCAACCGAGCTCCCGCCGTCGACGAGGAGGCGCCTGACGTCGAAGTTTGCCATCCGGGCACGTATGAGCAAGGGTATGTTGGAATTGGGATATCCCCCGGGTAGTTCCTCGAGGTAAAATGTGATCGGGTTGGAGCGGCCTCGGAATTTGTCGAGTGTGCTCATTTTGCCGGAGTTGTTCGCGATGAGCTCGTCGAATTTCCTTTTCACAGATCCTATGGATAGACTCCTCGTGGCCCCATCAGAGATGACCATGGCTCTGGGGAAGTATTCCCATCGGCTGGTTGGTCGGATTGGCTCGTCGATTAGGTTGGGTCCTTCGGGGATGTCGAATTCTCTGCTCGCAAACCAATCCTCGGGGCGGCTGACGCACAACGCGACCTGGAGTCTGCCGCTGTCCTCTGGAAAGGGGAGTTCCTCGATTTTCTTAGCTTCCGGAGCCTCTGGCCTGGGTGGTTCACCTCCTCGGGTGTATCGCTTCAGGTGCCCGTCTTTGATTAGGATTTCGATCGCATCTTTGAGATGGATGCAGTCTTCCGTCACGTGCCCGTGGGTCCTGTGGAATCGGCAGTATTTTGACTTGTCCACGTTGGGTTTGGGCGGCGTTGGTCGCGGAAAACGGACACCTCCTTGAACGAACTCGGTTTTAGCGCATTCAGCCAGTATGCGTTCGCGTGAAGCGACCAAGGCTGTGTACTCTGTGAATCTCCCTGCCGGGCCGCGTGGTTCGCGTTGTTCGCGGGGCTCGCGGGGGCGGTCTTCCCGACGGCGGTCTCCTCCTCGTCGATGGCTCGAAGCTCCGCCGTCTCGGTGCCCGCGGGGGGCTTCTCTGTCTCGAGTGTCGCGAGCGGAGTTGGCCGCTTGTGTTTCCTCGAATCGGATGTAATGCGCGGCTCTGTCGAGGAAATCTTGGAGGGGGGTGGGCCGGTGTATGCCTACGGCCTCGTAGAATTTGGAGTCGTGGCGCAGGCCTTGTTCCATTAAGTAGCGTTTCATTTCGTCGGAAGTTGTCACCTGCACGGCTTCCCGAGTAAACCTTTCGATGTATTTTCGGAGAGGTTCGTCGGGGCCTTGGATGATCGCCCCGAGGACTGCTTCTGTCTTCGGGTGACGTCGGGACGCCGTAAAGTGTTTGGAGAACAGGTCCTTCAAGACCCTCCACGACGTAACTGATTCGGGCTCCAGACTTTTGTACCAGGTCATAGCGCCTTTCCTCAGAGTCGTCGGGAAGAGTCTGCACTTGATAGCTCCCCGGACGTTTCGGTAGTCGAGCATAGCCTCGATGTCTTCCAGGTGATCGTCTGGGTCGGAGGTGCCGTCTGTTGCACCCCAAAATTTGCCCTCACAATACAAGACTTTGTGTTCCAAGAAGGTTCACAAGGTTCACAAAATTCATAATTGGTCAGAAGAGTTAACAATTCCCTCAGACAATGCACCTCCTAAGCAGTGCATCCAAAACTAGGGTTTTGACTTTAATCAGGCTAAATGGACTTCCAAGACTTCAAGTGAGCTTCATAACATCTTATATGTGTATAAGAACCCCCATGTCAAGTTTCAAGACTTTTCTCAAAAGTTTGCTCAGTCAGATGATCAGATAAGTCAAAAGCAGTCAATGCAGTTAAAAGGTCAAACTGAGGTCAACTGTGGTCAAACCAAAGTCAAACTTCATGATTTTTTTTTGCCAACATCAAAGAGAGGTTGGGTGAGAAATATTATCATAATAACTGTAATACCCCAAATTTTGCCCTAAGATTTGTCGTCGCATTTCATTGCATTTAATCAATTACTAACAAATTTGTGTAGTCGTTTGACTTTTTGCAGGTAAATATCATATGGCATGCATTTTTTTTCTAAAAAGTAAAAATGGCACAATTGGTAGGAGGACATGTGTAAGGAGTTATGAGTGTGAGAGGTTGAGAGTTCGAATCTCACCTTTGTCATTTTTTTTGTTTTTTATTATTTTTACTCTAAATTTTTCTATCTTTCATTAAAAAAATAACAAAAATAGTTTTTTATTATTATTTAATTATTATTTTCGTATTTTAATTAAATCATTTTTTAAAATATTATTTTTTTCACTTTTTTCTAAATTATTCATAAAAATATCCAAAAAATCATAAAATAAAAAATATTGAAAAAAATTTTGTTCTTTTTATAATATTTTTTATTTTAGGAATCAATAGGATTATTAGTTTTTATTTTAAGTTTATTTTAATTATTTTAAATTATTTAAATTTTATTTTTCTTAACTAATTATTTAGTTTGGGCTTTAAAATGGGCTTTAGGGACATTATTGACAATTTGGTGTTAACCCTAATTTGTTCCCTATATATACATGTGTTGCCTTGTTGGAAAAGAGGAGAGAATGAAAAAAACCTAAGAGGAGTGAGTGCCGTTTGCCGTTATTTAGTTTTCTTCTTCATCCATTACTATTGTTTCTTTTTCTTCATCGTTTACCGTTATTTCTTTTCCTTCATCTATTACTGTTGTTTCTTTTTCTTCATCTTTTACCGTTATTTCTTTTTCTTCATCTATTACCGTTATTTCTTTTTCTTTATCTATTACTGTTACGTTTATATATATATAATTTTTAAATTGTTAGAGTTTATATATATAAGATTTTTGATCGAATTATGTCGATACGATGTTTGCACATTTGTGTGCATGACGCGTGACATTTGTGTTAGTTCGATCTGGTTGCGATGATCGCATTTTTGTGTGAGCAATAATACTATTTTTTGCTTAATTTCTTTTTTCTTTGCGATAAATTTTGTTTCGACCGATTTAGATCTGGTTGCGATGAGCGCATTTCTGCGTTAGCAACATTGTTGGGTTATTTGGCACATTTAAAATTCATTATTGCTTTATTATTATTATTATTATTATTATTATTATTATTATTATTATTATTATTATTATTATTATTATTATTATTATTATCATTATTTATTATTATTATCATTATTATCATTATTATTACCATTATTATTATTATTGTTATCATTAATTTATTAAAATTTGTTATAATATAAAAATCTGTTTTTTAAAATAAATAACATTAACATCTTTTCCAAATTAATATGAAAACCTATTATTTTTAAGAAAAACTTTTTTTTAGATAAATTTAAAATAATAACTAAAATCTTTTTTTTAAAATAATAACTAGAACCGTTATTTATTTTATTTTATTATTGTTCAATTCAAATTTCATTATCATATTGTATCTGCTCCTCTCATGTAACCTCGCGAACTTAACAATCGCTCTTTAAATTCTGCCTTTAAATTTCTGCTTGCATGGTTTAAATTATGACATTATCTCTCTGTTTGCATGATTCAATTATCTCACGCGTTTACTATTATTTCTGTCACATTGCACACATCCGAAGGTTAGGTCTAACTGTTTGGCCGCCGCGCCAATAGTCCGTAAAACTTCACACATTCAATTTCAAATCCTCAAAACTACAAACTACAAACCCTAATTTTCACAAATGCCTCGCCGCAGGCAAAATTACAATTTTACCCTTAGCATTAGGTCAAAGAGCCGCCGCGCTCATTTTAGGGTTTCCCGCCGTGGAATCCCTAATTTAACCCTAATTACAACTTAACATTTCAACGTAGAGATTTGGAGTTTCTACACTCCACGTAAGCGTGTCCTTAAGATGCGTTTATTCCCCTTGAGACCTTGACCACAGTCAAGAAGTTTCTAACCTCCCTATTGAGGGGAACTACGATTACTCTGATTCCACTCCCGTAAGGATACGTAGGCACAAGATGCGATGTCTTGCCGAGTAAACTTAGAATTAACCCCTTTATTATTTATTATTGCTTATTTATATTTTATTTATCTTTGCTATTTAATTATTTTGCTTATTATTTTGTAATTGTTTCTTGGATGTAAAGTTGTTTAATTATTTAATTATTATTATGGTTAGTAATTAGGGAGTGTAACAACATGTATGTAATATTAAAATAAATTTAGATCACTTTTAAATAAAGATAATTAAAATAAACACGTCACACACGTAAGTCGATTTTAATCGCCGTCTCACTTCCTAAGGATATCCCTCAAGTTGCCTACGAATAATGGTTAAGTGGGGTGTATAAAGCAAGTCCCTCAAATAAAAAAATCATCAAAGTCCCTTATGGTTGCCTTTACGAATCAAGTCCCTTTCGAAAAATGATGATGGTCCCTTATATGTGCTTATTACATCCCACAATGGCCTTCAAAGTCAAATTGTCCCTCACATACCCCTTAACATCCAAAGTAAGGACTACCTACTCCATTATAGTAGGGATAGTCTTACTAAAGGAAAGAATGAAGAATAAGAAAGACCTTAAAACATTAGGGTAGGCTACTCCTAGGTACTTGCTCGCTTCAAAACTTTTTCACACTTAAACAAATTTCCAACAAAATTTTCAAACAAGTTTTTTTCACATCCATACACGGATTATTATTAAACTATTCTGAAATTTTTTGCTATTCACACACTACACTTTCAAAACAATTCAAAAGTGAGCTTAAGTACCTAAGAGCCCATGGATAACCATGGATGAAAAGGGTGCTAACACCTTCCCTTTTCATAACCTACCCCCCGGACCCAAAATATTCTCTAAGGTCTTTCCTGTTCTTTTATAACCTTTCCTTATGGATAAAATAAAAGTCGGTGGCGACTCTTGCTATCCGCAACATTGTTTAAAGTCAGTTCTCCCACCGTGTTACACCGTCGTATGTCGACAGCGTCGGTGGTTTCTCCATCCCCTGGGGTATGGGGTAGCCATGATCTCCCGGGATAGCGGGGTGCGGTGATCATCCTCGTCGCTCTGCGCCGGGGATCTGTGGGGAGATGAGCCATTCAAGGTGTGCCCCTGGTTTCGAGTTCTCGATCTCCTGCCTGAGTTCTCGCCTCGGGGGTCCTCGGTTGGGGTCGCTGCGGCGTTCTGGTTCCTCCCGCGAACGTGTCTCACCGGGGACCTGGTGCGTTCTCGTGTTGCCTGCGGGCGGTGTCTCTCCAGCCGCGGTCGGCGGTTTCTGGGTCGAGGTGAGGGACTCCTCGAACCTCCGTTCTGGTCTTCCCGCTGGGGGTACCTCGGAGGGCCGATGCGTTCTAATGCTCCAATTCTCGCATTTTATTGGAACAGCAGCTGGTTCGTCTGGTTGATGGTCGTAAAGAGAGCGGCCACCGTCGGATCTGCTCCCGCCGGGATGGGAACGGGGTGGAATGTTGGCGGGCTCGGGGGGCGGTGATCGGCCTGGAGGGGCCGTTCCGCGGATGATGGTGAAGCGGTTTGCCCGTCCCTTTCGTCGGCTTCCGTCGGACGTGCCGTTCCTATCTGCTTCCCGTTGGTGGCGACGTTGGGCGCAAGGTCGTGCGGAGTGTCGTCGCGGTGTGGACTAGCCATGATCGTGGAGGTTTGGTGAAACTTTTGGTTTTCTGCTCGGAGTAACGGGGAAGTTTCAGTTTCCCACAGACGGCGCCACTGATCTGACCTGATCAGAAGGGGATCACGGGCTGGCCACACTCTGTTGGGCTGCTACCTGTTCGCCGGTGGTGAGGAGGAGAAGGGGGTGTACCTGCAAGACACTCTGATGCCAAAGTAAGAAGTTGGGCAGAGTGGAAGCAATAGTACAGAAAAGGGGCAAGAAGAGTTACCTGACCCTCTTGAGGAAGAGAGTATTTATAGAGAGACCCCAGCGCTGGGCCAACGGTCATTTGAGGTGGGCTGGATGACCAGGCCCAACCCTAATGACTGCTAGGGCTTACGTGGCGTAGTGAAGACCAGGACATGGTCTTCGCCCTAGTTCAACCGCTCCTAGATCTCCGGAAAGTGGGTTTGACCTGCTCTTTCGGAGGGGGCAGTTGGCCGGTGACGTGTCCCCGCGGAGGGGAGCACGTGGAGAACGTGCGCCGGGCACGTTGTTCTCCCCGCGGAGGGGAGCTCGCGAGATACTCCGGAGCGCGTTGTTCTCCCCGCGGAGGGGAGGGACCATGGCCGCGCTGTGGTGAGCCGGGGACGGTTCTGCTCGTCTGGTGTGGTGGATGATGAAAGGTTGTTGGGACGTTGCTTGTGTTCGGCGGCCTGCCCTGCTCGTCTTGAGGGATGCACGTGCCCGGCGTGCCCGATTCGCTTGTTGGGCCGCCGCACGCGGTATTGGGCCTGCCGAGGTTTGGCCCATACCGGAACATTTTACAAACATATACCCACTGATATTTGACTTATAGTGATCATGTTAAGAAATGTGGTTGGGCCTAACTCAACCCTATAAAACCGATTGGTAAAGTGAGGATTGCCCTCACTTATAAACACATGTTCATGTCATATATTGTCCGATGTGGGACTCTTAACACACTCCCTCACGCTCAGGACTGGACAACTGAAGCGTGGAAATAGATGGTGGGTAGCCCGATAGCGAAAACTATAGAAGGTGGCCCACCGGATCTTAAACGAGACTCTGATACCATGTTAAGAAACGTGGTTGGGCCTAACTCAACCCTACAAAATCGGTTAGTAAGGTGAAGGGTGCCACTCTATATAAACTATTTCAATGCTCTATCTCCAACCAATGTGGAACTTTAGAATCTTCCTAATACACCCCTCACGTCCAACACTCTTTTTTAGGCTTGGTGCGTGGATTTAAACAGTGGGTAGCCCAAGGTCCGATCGATAGGCTCTGATACCATATTAGAGTTTGGCCTAACACTACCTTACAAAACCGGTTGGTGGAGTGAGGATTGCCCCCACTTATAAACACATGTTCATGTCATATATTGTCTGATGCAGGACTCTTAACACACCCCTCACGCTCAGGACTGGACAACTGAAGCGTGAAAATAAATGGTAGGTGGCCCGATAGCGAAAACCATAGAAGGTGGCACACCGGATCTTAAACGATCGCAAGAATTTGATTTTCTTATAGTGCTTGCTCAACAAGAAAAGGAAAACCACACCAACAAAGGAAAGAAGATGACATAAAAATATAACACTACCAAACACACCACCAGCAAAAGCAACAATCACAAACAATAGTCAGCCGCAGAATCGAACAATTCATAAACATGTTATAGACACTAGATTTTTACGTTTGAAATTCTTTCAACCATATGTATTGCACTAAGTTTTTGGTTTTTTTAATCTTATATTGACACATTTAGTAAAACAGACTTATATTTTATTTTAAGATAATGTTAATTTGTGCTCAAATACACATGTTAAAAAATCAATAAATAAAAAATTTGTATTAAAAAAAGTAATAAAAAAATTAATTATAAACTTTTGATAAAATCAATACACAAATTTCAAAAAACATTTCTATATTTAATTCTTAACATGTACACTTAAAACACACGTTAACATTACGTTTTATTTTAATCGAATACCTATAATTTTCGAAAGACAACCAAACTTTCCTTTTCTTTAATAGCTATAACCAAAATTGAATAACTTAGATCATGGTCCACCAAAACACCTCTCTACGTGCCACAATTTTTTTTTACTTTTGATGAATGGATAAAATTTTCAAGGACTTCTAAAAGTTTGCCACCACTTTAATAGAAGAAATATGTACATGTTCAAATATTGCAATGTGTTGTCTTGATTTGGTTTTTAGCTTGTAATAATGTATCAAATTCTTTTTGGATTGAGTACATATTTTACTGATTTTGATATTATAATTCATAAATGAAAAGAAATAGAAATATATGCAGTGCCTAAACCAGGAAATACTTTATGTAATAGAAATATATACATTTCTTCCATTTATTCATTCTAAGTAATATTCCACCATTCTTCAAACACCAATAAAAGAAACATTTCATCATAGTGTTTTAAATTAATAAATCAAATGATGTAACTGAATATGGATCAAGTTTAACATTCATGGCATTACTTACATTTTTAATTGAAGTTTTCTTGGGAACAATCTGTACAATTACAAAATGAAACAAAGTCATATATTAGAACAATATTTTGATACTATTGATCGATGTTGATTAAAAGGTTAAAGGTACTTTTTT
The DNA here is from genome assembly GCA_963859935.3 of Lathyrus sativus. Taxonomy (NCBI): domain Eukaryota; kingdom Viridiplantae; phylum Streptophyta; class Magnoliopsida; order Fabales; family Fabaceae; genus Lathyrus; species Lathyrus sativus. Next base: position 564,469,186 of record OZ012737.1, on the reverse strand, counting down.
TCTTAAATTATAAATTTGATTTTAAATTTTAAATTAGAACTTAAAAGAATTTTATTTCAAAAGAATCACAATAAAGATAAACTACAATAATAAAGTGTACCTTTGTTGGTTCGGAGAAAGAATTTTCATCCATTTTATTTGAGGATGTAAGTATCACTTTTGATGAACCAGATTGTTGCACATTTAATTTTAAATTATTAATTAAAATCCTCAAATTTTCAATTGAGTTCCCAAAATTTACTACCTACACAAGTCACAAGTTGTAAAGTTAACTAATTAATAATTAAATATTTTTAATCAAGATTTATTTTAAATAAAAATTTGAGTTATTATTACCTTTACTTTAAGATAATTCTTTCCATCTTGAGAATTTTTATACAGAATTGCAGAGGCAACAATCGAACTAAAAGATTTTTGAAGAGTTGAATTAAGAAAGATTGCTCCACTAGAATCAATGAAAAGTTGTTGGAGCCAATAACTTGGAGTTCCATAATTTTGATAAGAGTTGAATACAATTGCATCCGGTATCCATCTGTTTGATAAATAAAAAGTAAATTAAATAAATCATATCTTTCTTTACATATATAAATTTAGCATTTCTTGATTTCATCTCTTTATTAATAAATTATATTGGCAAGGTATAAGAAAATTACTTCTTTTTGTTGTCTGTGTTTGCGTTAACAAAGAGGGGTGCATACGCAACCATGCTGACGACATCACTGTAGAAAATTAAAAAATAATTAAAATTCAACTCAAATAGCAGACTTTATAAATTAAATTTCAGGACAAAAATGTTATATATAACACAACTGAACCTATTTTTTTCCAGTCCAATAAGAAACGCAGCTTCAGCCACTGCTCCATAAAGGGTTCCATTACCAGCATCTTCCTGCCAAACAGCATATTCACTGACAAACGCCTATATAGAGCAATAATAAAAAAAATGAGCAAATTCATATGTCAATAAATTTTTAAATATCTAATTTGCCTTCTAAAAAATATAATTTATAAATAAAAAAAAAAAGAATTAACAATCAAACCTTAGGACCCGATCGTGGTGCTGTATCAAACTTGTTATATTTGGAAAACATGTCCTTAGAATTTGTATAAATCTAATAATTGACGAAAATATCAACAAGAATAACATGTAAGTTACTTAACCTGAATTCAAATTTAAGAATCATAAAATTAATAATAATTAAAGTTGAAAAATATAATTCAATAATATTATTACATGAAAATCATAAAAATCTGCAGGATGATTAAGCGGATATTGAGAACCATCACAATTTGAAATAATCTGAATATCTGGATATTTATGTTTTATGGCTTCATAGAATTTGAGATAATTTCCTTGATAGTTAGATCTATCACAAACTTCATTTCCAACTGCAACATATCTTAGATCAAATGGTTTTGGATGTCCCATGGAAGCTCTAAGAGAACCCCATTGTGATGTGGGAGAGCCTCTAGCAAACTCAATACCATCTAAGGCTTCCTTTTAATTAATAATCAAAAAATGTTAATAACAATAAATAAATAAAAAATTACAAATATAATTTAGAGAATGAAAAATATTGTTTAAAAAATTATACTTGCACAAATGGTGAAATTGCAGACGTGTTTACTTCTTCCTTAAGACTAATACCTGTAAGAAACATTTTGTAAATTAGATGTTAGAAATCTAAATAAATTTCAATGGTCACTATATATTTTTAAGAGACAGCAAAATATACCATTATTAAACACCCATATTGGAAATGCACCAAGATCTTCTGATAACTGCTTAAGAAATAAAAAGATTAATTTTATTTTACTTGGTAAAGCAAATATTTAATATTTTTAAAATGTAATAAAAACTTACCTGAAGCCCCTCAAAATAACCAAATCCATCATCAGTCCAATAACTCCACGCATCATTATAGTGGCCAGGTCTCTCTTCCCATACTCCAACGGTATCTTTCCACTTAAATGCATTTTTTAGATAATCTCCTTCAACATAACAACCACCTATGTAAAGAAAATGATTATATTTTTGTCACTTGGTAAAATTTCCAAAAAAAAAACAATAGATAGATATGTCACAATTTTCTATGAAGATAAACAACTATGTTATTGTTATAGTACCATACCTGGGAACCTTAAAGTTTTTGGTTTTAGATTTGCCACCATTTGAAAGAGGTCATTTCGGAAACCATGGCCCTGAATCCAAACATGAATAATGAGATAAGTTTGTTTAAAACATAATATATTTTTTTGATAATTATTCAAAAAAGGTGAACTGTCAATTGTATATATACCTTATATGTATCTATAGGCATAGCTGATATTTGATCTAACCATAGTACTCCTTTTTTGGTTGTTGTTATTTGTAGATTCGAATTGTGATTAGTACTATTGGCTTCAAGAATTACTTCCATTCTACTCCACTTTGTAACATTAGAAGCTCTGATATTCATTCCTTAATAGCTCAATAATTAGTTTATTTTAGTTTAATAATATTAAAATAATGTACAAGATGTTTCAAAAAATTAACCAAAAATAGAATTATCACCTTATATTGGTTGAAGCTAATTTTACACCATCATTAGATCCAACAAATGAAACTTGCAAATTAATCGGACCTAGTGATCTAACATAGAACACTACTTTATATTTCTTCCCTTCCTCAATATTCTGGTTGTATAAAACATTATAGAAAATTATTATAAATAACATTAATATTTTCTTATGCTAAATAAAATATTGAATTATTAACACTTACCATTCCCCAAAAACCTGGATTGGAGATACCAACACCACCATGTGGACAAAATTTTCCATGACAAAGAACATCCATACATAACGCAACCTTATTCCGCTCAAAACAAGAGGAAAGATCAGTTGACACAATAATGGACGATTGATTTTCTCCGATAATTTTCCATGGATGAATATTTGACTTCCCATTAATGGAATCTTCTGCTTCAAAACCTAAAACATTAATTTACAATTAAAAAATATTTAAATCACATTATATATCAAAATTCTTACAATTGTAGTGCTATATGTTAAATCTATAAAATAGTGAACAGATCTAACAGATGGAACAATTATTACAATTAGTAACATAAATTTTTTAAGAAAATAAATGAAATTTGTCTATTACTAGGAAAATAAACTCATGAATGAATTTTTTTTAGTGAGAATGTATATACCTCTATTATTCACAAGTTCTGCCCACAATCCCCCAGCTCCAGCATGATTAATCTCCTGAAAAATATATATCACATCAATGTATTATATAACATTTCACTAATACAGTACTTTATATGTAATATTCACATTTATAAAAATATATTAAAAATGAAATTTACTTCAAAAAATACTCCAAAAAATGTATCTGGAATAAGCCTTCCAGAACCAGCATCAATAAGTAGTTTTGATGTGATCTTGCTAGCATTAACATCATCATGGCATTTAGAAATGACCAAAAACACAACTAAAGAGAAAAGAAAAGAAGTGAAAGAACTTAAGAAAGACATTGTAAATTTATAATATATTTTGATTAATCATTTCATATTTATAAAGCAAGAACAACATTTTTGAAGATAGTGATAAGGATGATGAGTTGTTAACAACAGAGTCTATAATTTGGTTGTTTTCTATTTTAAAACGAAATTATTAAAAAATATTTCTAAATTTGATTTAGATTTTAACTTTTAACCAACATTACCTTATTATGTACTTACGTGTAAAATATATTCACCATAACTCACCATGGATAGTTGTACAATTCTGTCAGTGCATAATTAATGTTACTTTTTTTAAATCTATTGCATAAAAGTTATCAATGTTATTTAAGGATAAACACCATTTTGATTTATATATACATAAAAAATAATATGAGCTAATACTAGCTACTGCATGCGAAAGGAAAAATCACTAAATAGTTTTCACATTGTTTGGCAGTTTTGGGCATACTTGTTGAGCTTAAGTGCTAAATAGAAGGTTCACTTTTCAGAGTCTTCAAGAACAGTGCATTGTCTTCATGCACCCATCACTCTTACACAATAACATGCATCAGAGCCACAAGCAGAGTGTGGGACGATCGGGAAAAAAAGGCGGCAATTGGCCCTATTTTTTAAATCAGATAATTTTGATGTTTGTTGTTTAGACGAAATAAAAAGAGCAGAATTTGATGACTAAATAATAGAGGAGGTATAGGGTTATAATTATTGTGGTTAATTCAGTTTGCTATATTTGCTATATTGATATAGCTATGATGCTAGTACTCATACCAGCACATCAAATGATGGATATTTTAATTCCGTATTAATATATAATGACATAAATAAGACACTTTGGTTTCTTTTTAAGGAAAACACAACGCTGGCATGTTTCTGTCACTTTTCTTTCGAAGAAAAGTATTTTAATATTTCAACTAAAATAAAACTGTATAATGTTTCATGTGAACTATATTCGAAGAGACAAAGATCAGAGTCACTGATATTTTCAGCGGCATAACAGAACAGAACCTCGTACGAACTAGAATTTATAAAAAAAATTCATAATCACTCCTACCAATTTCTGGAATCAGACACTATTAAAAGAATCGATCAAAGCAAATAATTTTTTAACAAACAGAGGTGAAGTTCAACACAATTTTGAAGATTTAGATCATGGCAATTGAGATACAACAATATAGAAAGTTTACAAACTCATTCAAATTGTCCATTTCCCACTGCCTAACATCAGCCGCTATAGCAATACAAAAAAAAAACATGGAAAATCATGAGATATGATAGAATGAATTACCTGACCTTGTGACGAGAGCTAGCTTCCCTTATATAAACGATAGTAGTTTGAGGATCTCCACCCAAACTAGCAAGAAACCCAAACGTTTTTCCTTGTAAATCATTAGCAACAAGTTTTTCCCCTGTCTTGCAATCAAAACTTAACTCCATAGGCCTTCCACACGTATTTTTGTAGTGCTGAGAAGTCTGAAATGCAATTCTAAGATTAAATTTTTTGGTAGTTCATAACCAATTCAGTTCTAAGTCATTATCACCCGGTGTAGATGATAAGTAACATAATTGATTTGGATCACAAGATCCGATCTGACTTTAATGTCTTGCATGTATGAGAATACATGTTAATTTGGGAAAGGATTGTTTGTAGACAGATTGTTACTGAAATGAATGAATGCTGCTGTGAATACCTGGTAGATTGTTCAGTGTAGAAAGTATCCGACTTTATCCCAAATTTCATGAACTTCATTTTTGTTTGGTGTTGTCTATCATCGAAAAGTATTGAAGTTTTAACTCCTCATTAATATGACGGATTTAGAAATTTCTGATTCTGTTAGGTTGAAGAGGACCCACAATATAAGTGCGAATGAAACCCAATATTAGTTGAGCACAATTCAAATAGGTTGATAGTTTGAAGTGGTAATTCAACCCAAACATTTTGGATTTAGGGGCCGGATGTGTACCAATGACAAACTATTCATGAAGAAGATGTGTGATCAAGCAAGAGGAACCGTTCAGTTTGTGAAAATCAGTTTCAGCTTGTGAAAATCAAGTTAACTAAAAAGATTAGTGAACCGTGTCTTTAAAATCAGCTCAGTTCATGAACCGCCATCAAACAGTTCAATTCTTTACAGCTATATTTGGTTCGAGTTCTGTTTTCTTTTAACAGTCCTAAACAACACATTCATTTTGCTCTATATTTGTACCAAGAATTTTGTCAAATTACTACCTATTCCTAAAATTAGAAGACTAAACAGAAGACGTATTGCTGCATGAACTGAAAAAGGTGAAAAGGCAGGGGTCATGAGATGATCCTCATTCGATGATCTTCATTGGACTTTAACAGTCCTAAAGTTCATATACATATAGACACCAATAATATTTTGATAAACAAAAATTGTGTGAAAATGATGGATGAATGCAGTGGGGCTTTACAAGCAAGAGGGTCATTGGAATTTGAAGAAACAGGTGAAGCTTAAACTGTTCCTATCAACAATATTAGTCTTATTCCAGTATGGATGCTACAACATCTCAACTAACTAGATTGGTATGTACCTATTTATGTATGTCTGTGACAGACACTATTATATTAAATATGTATGATTAATGTGTAAGTAAGCCTTATTAAGGTATCAACAATAGCAGAATTTCATATCTGTTCTCACAAATTTTATGTGAAAAATTGAAAAAATAGATAAGTAAACTATAATCCCTCCAAAGGGAAGGTCTAATTATAACGCATGCAGAAGAAATCAAGAAACATCAACCTGATAAATAAATGGGTGCTCTAACTGAACTGGATGTTACCAAGAGACTCCTCCCATTTGCATCTAATACCATATCACGTCTGTAATAATTTGAATTAATAACGGGGTAACAAAACCTACAAAACGCAAAACAACAAAAAAATATATATCATGGTCAGAATTAATTATTCAAAACATATCTAAAAGCAATGATAGTGGAATGGGGTACAACATTATCCCTTATTTAACATGAATGAGCTAAAATATTTTCATCAGAAAAAAATACATCATTCACAGCTGTTAAGTATCGACGGACTTAGAATTAAACTAATGGGAAATTGTGAGACGGAGGCTAAAACGGTAACTCTTACCAATTAATCAAGAACAGCAAGCATATCTAAGAAATCACTAAACATGATATAAATAGATGTTCACTTCACTAACTGAAATTACAATCTCTCAGTACCCCCCAGATTATACAATGTATTTTGTAGATGTAGTCCAAAACTATATGATACTCCATGAAAGAAGAAGGCAACCCAATTGAATTTTAATTAAATCAAAGCAACAAAACAAAAGTTCAGGAACATCATGAAAAATAGCTACTGTTTTTCTTGGATGTAGAGTTGCCATCGTTAACAAGGCTAACCCTAATGACAGATAATTCAGCTTTGTGAGAGTCTGAATTGAGAACCTTCCTGCTAACATTGTTGAATATTTCTCTAACAACCATCTCAAAAGCTGTCTTCACATTTGGAGAGTCCAAAGCAGAGGTTTCCATGAAAAACAAACCTTCTGATTCTGCAAGGCTTTTACCTTCTTCAATGCTTACATCCCTTATATTATCCAAATCACATTTGTTTCCCACCAGCATCATTGCCACCGTTGTATCACAATGAGCTGCATCACAGTTAACAAACACAGGAAAACAGTACTTCAACTTTCTAGCTATAAACAAACATTAGTTATATGATCAAACAGTCTTAAATTACCATCTGCAGCCGCAATTACAGTCACAACATCATGATAACAACAATTACAACGACAATATAAATGTAGTTTTCATAGGTCTTCAAAACATCATGGCAACAACAATTTCAACTGCAATATAAGTATAGTTTTATAAGTCTTCACAACATCATGACAACACGCAACATATATAAAGCTTTTATATATAAGTATACACAACAGAAATTACGATCGCATCAGCCATATTTGCTCATTTTTTGCCGCAATATCCTGAAGGGGAAATGAAACTGTAAATGGTGGAATCGCAACGTTAATTGTACTATTATACAAAATTCTAAAACTTGTGCATATAAATTCATATAAAATAACATTAGTGAGACAAAGAAAAGCTTAAATCACTTTAAATACGTGTGTAAATTTAAACTCATAAGCATAGCTCACATGTAAGATAATTAAAATCTTAAATCACACTTCAAATACTTATATAAATTTAAATTCATTTGTAAGCATAATCATACAGACGTTTCAAAGATAGATTATACGATTCAACAATTAATAGGAGGGATTCTACCTAATTCCACCAAAAATAGGATTATGCATTTACGGCAAACATAATCGCAAAATCGTGGGACTTTACAATTCAAATAGGGACTTTAACTACCATGATTGTGACCCCAATTTCAAACCATGTAATCAAATATATACGAGGTAACAGATTCTTCAAAATTTTCTTCTAATAGATACCTA